>CM060904.1:959138095-961638095 GCA_030737815.1 Allium fistulosum
AACCCATAGTTTTCGATCGATTCGAATTATGCACCAGGGATCGATACGACGGCGACCCAATTGATGGATGCGAAATGATCACCCTGGATCGATTCGAAGTCTTCAGCTTTTGACCGAGTCGAACTCGTACGTAGATGAATATGAATTATCGATGCGAACAAGGCTCTTGTGATCGATACGAATTAAACGTTAAAGGACTTGTAATCCCCTGCACACCTGAAAAACTGACTCTGACGAGCTTCAAACTTGCATAATTGGACTTGACCTTAGAGTGGCACATCTGACTGTCTTGCGAAGCTCGTCGATGGAACTATAATTTAACAAAATGATAACAAATTTTAACTTGGACCGATCCCTAACATCTGGATGGCACGGTTGTGACGGTCAGCGATGACGGTCATTCCGACTGAATTTCGAAGTCTCGCTGTTTACATGCTTTCTCCAATTCTGTAGAACTTCTCAAGTGATATACAATACTACACTGCACAACACACTCACACACTTTACACTGGGGGATGCACAAGTGTTACTGTCTGTTTAACAATGATTTTTCATAAGCTAGTTAGTTATGGAACCTTTAAGTTCACAGCAGCAGGAACTCCCGAGTTCAATTCCTTCAACCATCGAGATACTGGTCATCGAAGCCGAAGTCATAGATCTAGCTCCGGACGAGTTTCCAAACGCCCGGTTCATTATGAATCCACAAGATTCTGTGCCGTCCATCATTTCTGAAGATATGCTAGGACGGATATGCTTAAGACATGGCTTGTCGCTTGACGACGTATTACTCCCAGGGCCAAATGATAGACCACATGCTCCCCCGGAGGGGTTTACTGCTTTCAACCATCATGCTTGTACGGCGGGAACACTTCCTCCATTCAACCAGTACATAAGGGAAACACTATCGTTCCTTGGAATCGCTCCATCCCAGCTACACCCTAACGGATACGCCTTGCTGAATAGCACTTTCATTCTGTTTATGGAAATTCTCTTTCGACCACCAAAGCCAATCGAGATTAGCTATCTATTTAACATTTAGAGTCGTGGAGACAACCCTTCTTTCACCTTCTTGGAAGTGGTTAGGAACTGTCAAATAGTAACTGGGTCCTGGGGAAGGCTGAGCTACTTTAAAACTGAATGGTTCTACGTTTGGTCCCCCTGGATTCGCTAGGCGATGGCTGGATAGACGTAAGCGTTGCAATCTTTCTCTTGAATTATCGAGATAATAATAACCGACCTCAAAACTGACATACTTTTCTTCTTTCATAGCCGCAATCTCACGACCTGACGGTGGATATTTCAAAGAGCTAGTTCAGATCCTCCAAGCGGTTCCGGGTGAAGAGAGGCACATTGAATTGGTTCTAACCGACAGAAACTTGAGAATTGTCGGGCTGATTGAACGTAAGCAAAGCATACGACTGGAAGGGACACTTAGAGCGGTCTCGAAGAAGCGGTTGAAACGAAAAGCGCCCGGAGTCGTAATAGCTGAATAAGTTGACCCAGAGAGAACGCCTACTGATAACGAGCTCCAAGCTGGGCCTTCTTCCGATGTCCAAGATTCAGGAGGAAGGAGAAAAGGCAAGGCAGTTGCTCACAAGCGTTCTAAATCCATGAGATTGAAATCCGTGGTTATGTCTTTGCATGTTCAAGGGATTAGAATTTTGGAGGCTCCTCTCCTGCAAGTAGAGAATCCTTTCGAAGGGCTTGCTGATATTCCGATTCCGGATTATGTGTCATTTCAACACGACACCGAGATGGAGGAGCTTGATAATGCTCTTGAACTGAGCGGGTCGCTTGCTATGAGTGCGGCCGACATTTCCGGTTGGTCGGGGGGTTGCACATGCATACACTTCAATGCACTACATGATTCATAACTGTAAATCGTCCAACCTGAGAAATCACTAACTTTTCCTTCGTCTCTCATTTTCAGGTACGATGTCCGGAAGAGGATCAATACTTGGGAATCTTCGCTCGGCCCGAAAGTCTTCTACCTATTATGATTCCCGCAGGAGAGACTCTGATAGAGACCGCGATCGCGGGTACTTTAATCAAGAGAGGTACGAGTAGGACAGGGACAGAGACTACAAACATCGATCTAGATCTCGCTCTCCTCCTCTTAAACTTCCATCTCCACCTCCTGTTCTTGTTCCACACCCGCCAGAGCCTCCTCGTCACAGACCGTCCTCTCAAACTTCGAGGTCTGAAACTCATCATCAGCGAGTTGAAACCGTGCCCCCCATAATTGTAGAGCAGGACATTACTGAGCCCACGGGGGAAGGGGCTATTAAAATTGCTCAGATGAGGAAGGAGTTTCCGAACATATGCTTCGATGGCTACGTCTTTCCACCTCACTTAAAGAGAATACCATCTGGAGTGGAAAACACGATGCATGATTACATTCATGACATCTACACCCAGTATAGAGAGTGGGTAAAGGCTGCAGAGAAAGCTTCCAAGGTGGCCTTTGGGCGAGCCAAAGCGATTGAGAAAATGGAGACCGAACTCGCTCAAAGGGACCGGATCATTCAAGTGCTCACTGCTGAGGCCGAGTCTTCTCGAAAATCTGAAATTGAGGCCACCAAAAAAGCTGATGAAGCGAACGTGGCAATGGAGAGGTTGAGGCAGACACATGTTGCCTTGGTGGAGGAGATGGGCCATCGGAATACTACAGTCACCGCCGAACGAGATGCGGCGGTCAAGGATCTCAATGAGCTTAAGGCCAAATTCTCCGACATGGCCAAGGAAAAGGATGATGCGAATAACGCAGCCCAGGAGGTGTGCGAACAGGCTGTCTTGCCCCGGGGTGAACAGGATGCGGCCATGGATAAGGTTCACAAGGTGGAGACTAAGGTTGAGGAGAAGGTGAAATTTGCCGAGTCCAGGCTGGAAGCTGACATTGAAGACCTTCTCGTTGTTTACAATGCTAATGTGCTGAAGCACAGGGGTCTAGCCTGGCTTGATGACTATCCGGCGCATCTATACAACGCCTGGGGCCGATTGGTTGAAGAGGAGAAGGCGGTGCATCTGGGTGAGTCTATTGATGAATTTGAGCTCGAGAATCGTCTGCTGAACGAAGACGAAAGGAAGATTCTCCACGAGTCAATGATTTCTTATGATAAGGAGAGACTCGGCACCCAGCACTTGGAAGTAGGAGAAGGCTCTGGGGTTGAACATCATGATGCACGTCTTGAACTTCCAGCGTCAACCCAGCCTGAATCCTTGCCTGCGGTTGATCCCCAAGCTGTTCCTGCCTACAATCCGGATCAGCCGCAGATGTCTCCGGCTACAGAGCAAGTTACTGAAGTCGTTCAGCCGCCTTCAAGCCAAACTGAGGAAGGTATTCTGAACATTCCACATATCTGTCCTAAGTCAGAATCTTTACTCGAATTAAGTTCTAACAGTTCCCTTATTTTTTGTCCAGTGATTGATGCCGCACCGGTCATGCCTCCTGTTACTCAAGAATCGTATCAGACGCAGGAGGCTATCATTACCGAAGTGATCACTGTAACTGTCACTGCGCCACTTGACGAGATGCAGGGGAGCTCGCTTGTTTTTGATGAGTAGTTGATGGAGGAACTCTTTCGTCGTCATGACGATCCTTTAGCTGACTTACCATTTGTCATGGGCGGAGGCGTTCTTGCTACAAGCTTTCCGATGCCGACTACCGATGCTCCCAGCGAGGCTCGAGTGATTACTGAAGAGGAGATATTGGCCGAAATTGACGCTGAAATGGCACCAGTGGGTCGCGGTGGCAATTTTGGAAGTGGGATGGCGGCACCCGGTCCAGCTCCGCTCAGAATGATATCGTCCGGTGGTACAGTTTTCGACACTAGGGCCCACATTCCATCTTCTATACTTGATCCTGTTCCTCCGACTCCGCCCGCAGGTAGCATCCCTATTCACTCGAGCTCGGAGGAGGATGTCGAGATCATGCCATCGCCTGGAGACCGACCACCGAAAGTAAAGGCTTAAAGAGGAAAGGTAGTGGCGACTCCAGCGAGTCTACGCCGAGAAGGAAGCCGAGGAAGAAGAAAGATTAGACATGCTTCCCTGGTTTATTTTGACTTGCATTTTGTTGGCCGTGTATAGATGCGGGTTCGGCCCCTGCTAGTAGGAACTTTTTGTAACAAACTTGTACACGAATTTCTTTCATAAATAGTAGAAATGAAACTTTTCTTCTTATGTATTTGCTTAAGTGTTTCAATGTTTGAAATGCACCTGTAAAGTTTCATGTTCCGAGTCAAGTTTGTTTTTGTTTGCCAGGTCCGGAAACTGTGGACATGGTTTATGACCAGGAAGTGAGTTGAATTTTGACGTCGCGCCGCTTCAGTTAATGGTCGATTCTTAAGTCCTGCCCCCCAGACTTGGGGGTGAGTTGTAGGACATTAGTCAACGATCGCTTCTCATTTATAACATGTTGAGTCTAGTGCCACCGAACGGATGTCTGGGACAAGTGGAGATTGAGTGGTTCATCCATGCTTGTTCGACTATCGATGATCATATCCGCACTTCGGGGATTCTCATTTGTTTACTAGCGGTTGGTCACGCTGGCTTAAGTTTAAATCATACGTCCGTGCTCTGGGGACTCGGAATCGACATTTATACTCCGACTCGCACTCTGGGAGTTCGGAGTTGATATTTATACTTCAATTCACGCTCTGGGAATTTGGAGTTGATGTTTATACTCCGCTTTGCACTCTGGGAATCTGGAGTTAATGTTTATACTCCGTCTCACACTCTAGGAGTTCGGAGTTGGTAAGCAGACGGTCAGTCACATCTGCTGTATGTTTTTGGATTTCGCTCGCACTCTGGGAACGAAAGGTGTATCAGGATCGTGGATGGTCGGATCACATCCACCCTGAGTTAACAAGTGAGGTCGTTAAATGGACGGGTCCACCCTCCTCAAACTTGGTGCAGATACGGACAAAGTCGTTAGGCGGACAGATCCACCCTCTTCGTAGACGTATTTTTTATACTCCAGTTCGCACTCTGGGAATCTGGAGTCAAGTGAAGGATTGTCGTGTATCAATCCTTTTTTGACTTTGATGTGATGGCTTGTCCCTGAGCTCGGATTTCACTTACCGAGTGACTGGTTGCATCACAGTCACTCCCTATTTGAATAAATTCCATCGTATGGTGAAACTTAGCTCTCCGTGCATAGTGATGATCATATGAAGCATTTCAAGTAAATCACAGCTTTGGCTCGAAGAGATTGCATTTTATTGCTGAAATAAGAAAATATTGCAAAGTCAGTTGCCTTATTACAAATTCTAATTTCAAAATGCAGAAACAAATTGCAAAAATGGAAAATAAACTAAACGAGATAACATAGCCTGTTATGTATAGTAGCGACGAAGACTTTCGCTGTTCCAGGCTCTTGGCAGAGTAAGACCGTCAACGGTCGATAATTTGAATGTGCCATCTCCGAGCCTTCGTTCAATAATATACGGTCCTTCCCATGTCGGGTTCATATGCGAAGGAACTGGATAGATTCTTTTCAAGATGAGATCGTCTAGTTCAAAGGTTCGCGGACGGACCTTGGCGTTGTACAATCAGGCGACTCGACTTCGATGCGCGGCTGCCCTCAAATCAGCCTCTTCACGCTTCTCATCTAGTAAATTGAGAGATTCCGCAAGTAATACAGTATTAGTCTTCGGATCATAATATGTCACACGATGAGAAGGTACTTCTAGCTCGACTGGAATAACAGCTTCTGAACCATAAGAGAGAGAGAGAATGGAGTATGACCGGTCGCGGACTTGTGGGTGGTTCGGTAAGCCCATAAAGCCATAGGAAGTTCATGACCCACTTGCCCCCGACCTTTTCCAGTCATTTTTTCAGAATGGACTTTATAACTTTATTGACCGCTTCGACCTGTCCGTTCGCTTGAGGGTGTGCAACCGTAGAGAATTTCTTTTGAATGTGAAACCATTTGCAAAAATCTTTAAATTATGCACTGTCGAATTAGGTTCCGTTGTCAGTAATAATGGTGTGTGGGAGACCGAATCGACAGATAATGTTGCGGACTACAAAGTTGATCACTTTCTTCGTCGTTATGGTAGCAAGAGGCTCAGCTTCAGCTCACTTTGTAAAGTAATCAACTGCGACGATGGCGTATTTCGCACCACCTTTTGCCAGAGGTAAAGTACCAATGATGTCAATGCCCCACATTGCAAACGGCCATGGGTTGACCATTTGCGTTATCTCGGTAGGAGGGGCTCTAGGAATTCAAGCATGCTTTTGACACCTATCACATTTCTTTGCATAATCCGACGCATCGCGATTCACAGTAGGCCAGTAATATCCATATCGAAGTATTTTCTTAGCAAGTGCTTGCCCCCTGGTGTGATCGCCACATTCTCCCTCGTGTACATCGTGCAATACTCATTTAATTTCATCGTGAGCGGTACACCGGAGTAGAGGAACAAAGTACCCTCTTCTATACATGATTCCATTCTGAATGGTGAATCGTGAGGCCTTCCGAAGGACTTGTCTCTTTTCACTCCTGCGCTCCGGCAGGGTTCCGTGCTCAATGTAATTTCTGAGTGGAGTCATCCATAAATCCTTTTCGGGGACGGTTTCGCATACCCAGTCTATTTCTGCCCGATCAATGCTTGCAGAAGATAACGTCTCTATGGGAACGAGTCCCATTTGCTGAGCTTCACCTGTGCTGGCTAACTTCGCCAATGAATCAGCTTCTTGGTTGCGTTCTCGAGGTATACAATAAATGGCATAATAATCAAACTGATTTAGCACTTCCTGAACTCGAGCTAAGTTAGCAGCCAGCCTTCGATCTCTCGCTTGATACTCTCCCCGTACCTGACATACAACTAACTGTGAATCACAATAAATTTCCACAGCGATAATTCTCAAATCTCTGGCAAGCTTTAGTCCAGCTAAGAGGGCTTCATATTCAGCTTCATTATTGGTTGCATGAAAATCGAACTTCAAAGCATAACATATAGATCGGCCTTCGGGAGTTTCAAGTACAACACCAGCACCCGAACACCGGTTGTTTGATGCACCATCAGTATACAACTTCCAAACATATTCGGCAGATTCACTAGTCTCGGGCAAGTCCTCTGGAACGGTAAATTCAGCTATAAAATCGGCTAGGACTTGTCCTTGAATGGCTCGTCTTGGAGTGTAAGTAATATCAAACAGGCTCAGTTCGATGTTCCACTTGAGTAACCTACCAGACGTCTCAGGCCGCGTAAGGACCTGTCGTAACGGCTGGTCGGTGTAAACAATAATAGGATGTGCCTGGAAATATGGTCGGAGTTTTCTTGATGCAATTACAAGGCAATAAGCCAACTTCTCTAGCTTCGGATAATTTCTTTCAACTCCAGTCAATCGTTTGCTGACGTAGTATACTGGCTTCTGTATCCTGTCTTCTTCTCGAATTAAAGCAGCGCTGATAGCGTTTTCTGATATCGCCAAGTATATGTACAACTTCTCATGATCAATAGGCTTTGACAGGATAGGTGGTGTGGATAGATGCTGAACTAGTGCTTGGAAAGCGCCCTCACACTCCGTGGTCCATTCAAAGTCTCGTTTTCCTTTTCGGATCAGATCGAAGAAAGGAATGCATTTGTCAGTGGACTTTGAAATGAACCTGCTCAATGCTGCTACTTTCCCATTGAGACTCTGGACTTGCTTTATAGTTTTCGGAGTCTCAAGATTTCTGATTGCCCAGATCTTTTCAGGATTAGCTTCGATCCCCGAGAATTGACGATAAACCCAAGGAATTTTCCAGATGCAACTCCAAAATGACATTTCAGTGGATTGAGCTTCATTCTGTATTCTCGAAGTATGTTGAACATAGTTTCTAGGTCTTTAATATGGTCAGTGGAAAATCGTGACTTCACAAGCATGCCGTCTACATATACTTCCATTGTTATCCTGATTTGATTAGCAAACATCTGATTGACCGATCGTTGATAAGTAGCCCCGGCATTCTTGAGTCCGAATGGCATAACTTTGTAGCAATAAAGTCCCAGATTGGTTACGAAGCTGGTATGTTCTTGATCAGGTAAATGCATTGGTATCTGATTGTAGCCAGAATAAGCGTCCATGAAGGATAAGAGCTCATGCCCGGCTGTTGAATCTACTAACTGATCAATTCTGGGAAGCATGAAACTGTCATTGGGACAAGCTTTATTCAGATCGGAGTAATCGACACATGTTCTCCATTTTCCGTTTGGCTTTTGGACGAGCACGGGATTCGACACCCATTCAGGATATAGCGCATATCGAATGAACCCGTTCGCTTTAAGCTTTTCTACTTCTTCTTTAAGGGCGGCATATCTCTTTGGATCCATACCACGCCTTTTCTGTTTGACCGGGACATGCCGCGGGTCAATATTCAGAGTGTGGCTCGCGATGTCCGACGAGATCCCACACATGTCAGATTGCATCCAGGGGAATACGTCAAGATTCGCCTGTAGAAATTCAACCAATTCCTCTTGAGTGTGCTGGCTTAGCTGAGACCCAATCTTTATCATTTTCGAATCATCGTCATCATCAATTGGGACATCAATCGTCAGTTCGGCCGGGGATGCTTGACTTTCTTTAGATTCTCCTTCATCTTCAGTTTCTCTTGGGTCAAGATCGCTTTGGAATTGGTAGGGGTGCCCGGGCCTAGGCCCAGGCGTTAATTGTCAATTATTAGCAAAACGGACGCAGAGAGATTCCTCTACGTCCTTTCCTTTCTCCTTTCGCTGCGCCTCCCGTAGCTCGGCAACATAACATGCTCTCCCAGCAGCCTGATCTCCTTGAATAATTCCCACTCCACGATCAGTGGGAAACTTTAAAGTCAAACACCACGGGGCAATGGCGGCCCTGAATTCAGCGAGGGCCGGTCGGCCCAAGAAAGCATTATAAGGGGAGTCTATGTCCAACACAACGAACTGCAATATCCACACTGTCCGGCATTCTCCAACTCCCAACTCCACCGGCAGCTCCACTACTCCAGTAGGTATAATAGCACTTCCATTGAAACCATGGATTCGAGATTGACAAGGTTTCAAATCTTTGGCTTCCATTCTCATTTGATCATAAGCTCGTTTAAACATAATATTCACATAGCTTCCACTGTCAACTAAGATCCTCTTCGTCCAAGCAGGACCTACTTGCGCTGAGATGACCAGTGGATCGATAGTGGGGGCTTCGACTTTATCAGCGTCTCTGTTTCTGAACACGATGTCATCTGTCATTGTCTTCTACTGCTTAGCCGGAACCCCGTCATCAAAACTACTACAGCACTCGAAGTCCGCATGCTTGATAGAGCTGGCATACGACTCCATTTCCTTCCAGCTTCGGTCTGCTGGATGAGGACCACCACTTATTGTATTGATAACCAACCTCCCGCCAGTACGAGCAGGTTCCTCCTGTCTTTCCTGATTTGGCGCACGATTCTGATTCGATGGGCCCGCACCTCCTGACTGCGGCGCCCGCACATACTGATCCAACTTTCGCTCACGTATCAACTTCTTAATGAGATATTGTAAATGACGACACTCGTTTGTATTATGGCCATAGCTTTCGTGGAATCTATAAAACTTTCCTATTTGGAAACTTGTCTTTCCGTTGATGGTTTCGGGGCAGGCTTCTTGTATTGCATGGTGTTACAAGTCTGCAAATACATATTTTCCAACGACGTATTCAATGGAGTATAATTATCGTACATGGGAGCTCTACGTCGTGGGTTACGATTCTGATCTCGTTTTTTGCCTTGATTTCCACTATCCCTCTGCTGATTTTGTTTATTTTGTATGTTCAACTGAACTTTTCCAGAACTTTCTCTGGATTGTTTAACGGCGATGTTACTCTTAATTCCTTCGATGTTGGGCCTTGCGTTATCCTGCTTCCTAGACTGTTTCGCATCCTCCCTTCTCAAGAATTGAGCTGCCTTGGAATAGAAACGGTCCAATGATGCAGGTGGTTTCCCAGCTAACCAATTTCCGAACTCAGAATCAGGATCAATCCCCTTAGTTAATGCCATCAGGATAGAGTTATCATTGGGATTGCTTATTTCTGCACACGCAGCATGGAATCGCTCCAAGTAACGTCTAAGTGTCTCTCCGGGAGCTTGAGTAACACTAGACAGAGTGTTAACATCTTTAGGCCTTGCTACGTGCATACGGAATTGTTCAACAAACTTGGTGGCCATTTGGTCAAAATTAGAAATGGATCGTGGTGGTAAACGAGTAAACCACATAGTTGCAATGCCCTCCAGGGAAATGGGGAAACTACGGCATTTGACTGCATCATCAGCTCTCGCAGCATTCATCAGCCATTCATACTTCAGGATGTGTTGATTGGGATCGGAACTTCCTTCATAGACCGGCAAGGTTGGCATCCGGAAGCGCCGAGGTGGTTCAGCATATAGTATGTCATCGGTGAAAGGGGTATGACTCCGGGAGATTCCCCAGTCGTCGTTAGTGAGACCCTGACTTTCACGGATCATTTGACGAATCATCGTCGGTATATCCGGCATTCAGATACTTAGAGCATGTTGTGTCAAGGTGTGGTCAGGTTCCACAGCGCGGGTCTGGACCGGACGCGGTCGACGGTTCGTGCCTCTCCTCCTTGGTTCAACATTTTCTAGGACATAAGGCTTCGGAGTATGCTCTCGTTGGCTACGATGAGGATCAGTTTGATTTCTAGCATCAACCCCTTGTTCGGTAGTAGTGGTGGTAGCGAGGTTGCCTGTGACGTGGTAAGGAGCAGCACCTCCTCAGGATGAAGGTCCAGTATGATGGCTAGTGGATGGTCCAGTTCTGGGTTGTCCTAGATTCAAGGCATGTTGGTGTCCTGTGGCCTGGGTGTAGCTTACATCCAGCTGTGGGCGTGTGGATCGATGATGACCGTCAAATGAGGCGAAACTCTTTGTGGAAGAATAAGAACCTTGATCTCTTCTGGATCTTCTACGCCTTTGACGATTTATCTGGTTGGTCAACTCTGTGTTGGCGCGTAGTTGTTCAGTAAGTTGTTGCCGACTCTGGGTCAACTCTTGAAGCAGCATTTGAAACTCTTGTTTGGTGACCGGGCCTGATGGATCTGAAGGTCTGGCAGCATCTTGATTGGATGGAGGCAATTGCATGGGATTCTGTCGGTCCCGTCCTTCTTGATCAACAGCTACAGAGGTAGTTCGTGTACTTACCATGATGAATTGATGAAAGTCCTTTCCTAGATCTGATGCAAATCTGAATAGAATGGAAGGGCTTCAAGGTCTGAGATCTGGATCTTCTTCTTGGACTCGTGCAATCCGGTATCGATAGGAGATCCAAGGAGCAGGAGAAAAATTGGGTTTTTTCTCAGTGAAAGCACCAAAGTGTTTGTACCAAAATTGGGCACAACACTCTTCAGAATTTTTTGAAAAGATAAAATGAAGAAATTAAATGGAAAAAGAGGGTTATCTAACAAAAACTCCAAAAACAGATAATGAAAGTAATAAGAACGCACAGAAACACAAGAATTTAGAGTGGTTCGGCGTGTTGCCTACGTCCACTATGAAGTTGATTGCTTTATTGATGTTTCTTTGATGATTACAATTGATTTCAGCGGGTTACAGCAGATAATAATGATTTACAGCAGTGAAATTCGTTAGTAGCAGCAGCAATGGAGTTTAGAACTGGATCCGGCAGAGTCTGGGCGTTGGATAATTCAAAGAAGAAGAAGCCCCCTTTTCTGTTGGCTTTGGGGGTCTATTTATAGGTGCAGGAGGCGGATATCTCGCTCAGATCTAGGGAGACTACTTCTGGCACGTGAGTAGGCCCGCGCGATCAAGCCCGTGAAGTTTCGGCCCGATCCGTGATCGATACGAATAGATTTCGTATCGATCAAGATTGCGTCCGATGGAGTCGAAATTTGGCGTGGACATTCTTTAGCATGCACGTAAGCTTCTGTGAAAGTTTCATAGCATTTGGACTTGTGGATCTCGAGTTATGATCGATACGTATCGATGAAAGCACTCCAACTCGATGGATACGACACTACGCCATAGATTGCATACTGCAACACCAAAGAAGTGATGCAGGAAGTGCCAAAAAATGTTGCTGTAGGCTAAAAAAGGGCAAAGGCAACACTTTCTCGGTGATGCATTTTGCCGCGTTGCCGCAGACCTCAAAGGCAACATTTTGACTATCTAAGGCAACATAATAAATATTGTTGCAATAGAACCCTATTTGGGTCTATGGCAACATCCATAGGTGTCTGTACCAACATTCCAAAATATTGCTATAGATATTAACTTTCTGAAATTGTGGGGCCCACAATGTAGAGCATATTTGATTTTTTAATAGAAATAAATTTTTATTTAATAAAATGCTATTGCATAGAATTTGATAGTCAAACAGTAATTTATTTAAATAAATATTTTATTTCAACATTTAAAATAATACAAATTCCTGACTCCACTATTTTACAATTCAATGATAAATAACACCGATATTCACATATACAGATATTCCTCACTACATCACTCAGTTCACTCATTACATATGCAGTTTCAATTTATATAGACACCGACACTGACAAATATATGACGAGCCGAGTGCCGAGCCGAAGGTGAGCCGAGAAGCGGGTCCGGGCGCAGCGCCGGCGGGGGTCCGGGGCACCGCAGTCCCGGCGGGGATTTGAACACCTCCTGCGAATTTGAACACCTCCTCGATGATTGACTTTTGCAACTCTTTGATGGCTTCTCCGACAACCCGAACTACCCCTACACCCACCACGTTCACCATCTCCATCTCCATTTAAATCCCCAATCCCCATCACAACTAACCGTTCATCCCCAATCCCCAATCCTCGATGATTTACATTTGTCATTGAAGTCTGGCCTAGCTTTCATGGAGGGAAATCCGATGTCACGTTGTTCATTCTCCATGAATGCGTCAGAAATAAGACTATTCAGCATGTACTCATAACAGCCAAGCAAGAAATGTCTGTAGCAATCTGAAGGTACTTTCTGGTAAGTAGTTAAATGTTTTGCGAAGGCAATTTACATATGGCTGATGGGGTTTAAACACTGCAGCATGAGGTAATTTTGACTTCTTCCAGTATTCATCTGGTGGAGAACCACAAAGTTTGAATATTTTATGTATTTGCTCAACCTAGTTGGCATGAACACAATTAGCAAAAATGTAAAAGAAATGGTTCAAATTCGTAGAAATTCTTGAAGTTTACCTCAGTCCTCCTCTGTAAAATAGGCTTCCCGATAAAAAGTTCAGCAAACACACACCCTATACTCCACAGATCTATGGAAGCTTCATAGTCAGTTGAACCTAAAAGAAGCTCAGGTGGTCGATACCATAAAGTCACCACACGACTAGTCAAAGGCTGATTATGAGGAGGCCTGTTACTGAAATTTGCTAACCCAAAATCGGCCATCTTCAGTATCCCTTCATTGTTTACTAGAAGATTTGCACACTTGATATCGCGATGCATTATACCATGAGAATGGCAATGCTCTAGCCCTGATAGCAACTGATGCATGTAACATTTCACCTGCATTACACAGAACACAGAGAGATCAACATATAAAAGCCTTCAGAAAATTTATTTACTTCTGACCATATACCTGAGATTCACTGAATTTGATATCGGGTGCAGACGAAAGTCCAGCAAGATCATGCTCCATATATTCAAACACAAGGTACAAACTACAAGAAAGGCGAGCTGTTATAATCCCTTCAAGTTTAATCACGTTCGGGTGATTAAGTCTGCGAAGAATCATTATTTCTCGTGCCATAAATCTAACGCTTTCTGGATCAAAATTGTCGAATTGCACCTTCTTCAGTGCAAATAGTTTCCCTGTCTCCAATTCTCGAGCTTTGAACACTGTACTATATGTGCCTTGACCAACCTTCATACACAGTTAACATAAAGTATTCCAGTTAAAAATTAGACTTTCCAATTATAGTGTTATGGATTTTTAACTGTTCAAGTACAGATTAGAAACTTTTTAAACAATTATGTATACAAAGAATATTTAAATTGTCATAAAGGCTATGTTTGTACCTACAAATTCCTATAGCTCTTACAATCATTAAACTTTTTTATTTCGAACAAAATACATTTTTCAGATGATTCGTAATAAAATAAGCAAATTACCTTTTCAAGTCTCTCGAAAGATTCAGATTTAAGAGGAACCATGCCATGAACGGCCTCTCTTGCAACAGAACTAAGCCACGTGGGCCATCCAGCAGCAGTTTGTTCTCCTTCGATGTACCTATAGAGATTGCCTAACCGAGCGCTTGTGGTGCTTGTGCGGTTCGAGCTGGCTTTGGCTGATTCTATAGACTCGGTTCTCTCCACATTAACTTTGTTAAAAAGGGAACCGTCTAGGATTCCTCTAGAAGATTCGTCCGCATTGCTTGAATACTCGAAGGGAGGCGATGATTTGACCACGCGCTTAGATGATACGCACCCCATGATGTTATGAAATTAGGGTTTCAAAATCATCAAGTGGAAATGGGGATGCCCCGGGTGAAGCCCGGGTTGAAAAGTAAAGCGGGAAAACGAAAATTTGGAGCAAATTGTAGCGGTGATCCAGTTTAACAATCGGATTAAATGTAGACCGTTGGATCGTATTCACACGGATTGCTAATTTTATTAATTTTTTAATTTGAATACATCTACAGCTACTGCAACATCTTGTTGATACCTATGCTAACACCTTGAAGCGAGTGTTGTAATAGACAAAAATCAGCATACCTATCGTTACATTATAGCTAGCAACACCATGTAATTTCGTTGCAGTAGGCCATCTATGGCGTAGTGCGAACAGTGGTTCGTTGATGGATGTGAAGTTGACACTGGCTGATCGATACGAAGTGTGCTGTCCCTTGATGGATACGAAGTCAATCGGTATGAAGTAGACTTCTGGTGATGGACACGAAATCGATCGAGTCGAACAGAGGCTTCCTGATGGATTCGAATGAGATCGAGTTGAACAGAGGCTTCCTGATGGATTCGAATGAGATCGAGTCGAACAGTGGCCAGTCGATGGATTCGAACTCGAGGCTGTTCTTCATCCAATCTTGCATCGATCATAACTTGAGCATATGAACTCGGATTGACTTGAAATTTGGAACGTTGACTTGCATTGCTTCGCTCGCCGTGTCTTGTCGATTGTAGCTTGATTCAGACTCGGACAAAATTCGTCGATATCCATGGTGAGTCTGCGTATAACCGATCTCTAAAACGAACCGTCATTGGTTTCTACTCAAGTTCTTGGTGTCACGGCCTTGCCAAAAGGCAGGATAACAAATCTAAAAGGGTGTAATAAATATATTTAATAATAAATTATTTACAATAGCTTTTTTTAGAAGTTACCGAACTCATAGGTTGTAAATGATCGCATAAACTTTTTGAGGAAACGTTCATTATAGGAAAATGTTGGGTGAATAATCAATAATTAATAATTAATAAATGATAATTTACAAATAAGTTATTTAATTAATTATTTATAATCTATTA
Source organism: Allium fistulosum (assembly GCA_030737815.1). Lineage (NCBI taxonomy): Eukaryota > Viridiplantae > Streptophyta > Magnoliopsida > Asparagales > Amaryllidaceae > Allium > Allium fistulosum. The sequence continues at coordinate 959,153,579 of CM060904.1, forward strand.
CAGTTAATGATATTAATAAATAATTTATATTTAATAATCATTTTTTATGATTAATAATTTATTATAATTAATTATTAATAGTTGCTAATTTATGACAATTTTGGATGAATAATAATGTATGAATAACAATATATACTCAATATTAAATCATTTATAATTAGTAATGTATAATTAATAATTCATAAACGGTAATTTATAGTTGATGATTAATAATTTAAAATTATTTTTTATTGTAATTAGTGTATTATAATTAATAATTTATAAATATTAATTACTAAAATTTTATATTTAACAATTAATAATTTAAAGTTAATATTTAGAATAATTAATGATCTAAATAGAACAAAATACTATTGATAACTAATAAACCAATGAGCCTTAATGACTAATGAATTAATGAGAAATTATCGTATAAAGTGATAAAATGAATAAAAGTAAAAATAAAAATATTTATATGAGCCTTAATGACTAATGAATTAATGAGAAATTTTCGTATAAAGTGATAAAATGAATAAAAGTAAAAATAAAAATATTTATATGAAATAAAGGGCATTTCAGTAGAAGGACAAACGTTGCAGTCCAATTAGTTTCTAGGATACACATCCACAGAAATTAATTTCAAAGCCAAAGTCAGTAGAATAATTACTTTGAAGGACAAAGTCGGCAGTCCAATTACTTTCAAGGACATAATTTCATAGGTTTTTAAGCCTTAGAAACTAATTATTTTACATTTTGTCCTTAAAAGCAATTATTTTAGTTGTGTGTCCTAGAAACTAATTGTCCTTAAAAGCATAGAATGTAAATTATAGCGGATTTTGAAAATTTAAATACTAATGGGTTCAAGTATAAATTACCCATGGAAATATAGTTACACAGCTTCAACATTTTATCCTCCCGCTTCAATTTTTTTATCCGCCCGCTTCCAAACCCTTTTACAATTCACGAACCTAGGGCTTTTCCTCAAATTACATCTCCAAATCCCTCAAACCTCTATTTCTTCTTTCTGCTTGATGTTTTACGAATTAGGTCCCCAAATTCACCACGACGTCTACAACCACGCCCTACAGATCCCTGTAGCTCGATTCAGTCATCGATTATTTTGTGCAAAAGCTTCTCCATCATCAATTTAATAATAATAAAGGATCTGGAACTGGGCAATGATTTTAGATAGGGGTTCTTTAGTGCAGTTTTGCTGCTTATGCCTAAAGTTGCTGTAGAAGAAGTAACTTATAGGGTGGCGGTAGTGGGAGGCTCGATGGTCGAAACCACCATATCGAAAGCATATTTATGTAAATTTTCAGGTACAAGTTTTCAGTTCTCTATATTTCCAGATACAAGTTTTCAGCAATTTTGTGGATAATGTTTACTTGATTTATGTTTACATTCTGCTACCTGTTGCTTTTTTATGGAAATTTATTTTTGCTACAAACATCCTGCTGTAGTTTCAGTTTTCTTCTTAGCAACCAATTTCAGTATAATCCCCTAACTTCCAAATTTAAGTTAGTATTACACAGATTTTATTTCCTTTTTTTCTTCAAATAATATGTACAGAGGACATGTCAGTCATTAAGTGTGAGCATATATTTTGCTAAGCACACTCTTTCTTGAGTAGAACTTTCCACTTTACTGGTCGATAATGTAGGTAACTAATAATATTTTTGTTTTGATTAAATATAGGCTCCCACTCTCCATCTAGAAGGCAGCATCCCTCTTTTACTAACTATTACTTACATTTTACCATATTTGTGTAAATGTTGACTTTAACATAGGCGTCTCAAAAGATTAAGCTCACTAAGATATAAGTAACACTTATATGTTACAAGTGTTTTTGAAATGTATTTCACCAGTGTACTATTTTTATTTACTTCATTGAAAATTTTAACAGGTGTAAATATGATTTGCATCCATACAAATTTCTTAAATTCAAAAACTAGTACCGCAGTAAGTTTCCAAAAAAAATATAATCTTAGTTATTTAAAAGCACGTACATCAAAAATATTTCCTTGTAAAAACTTCATTTACCATCCTTTGATTTCTTTTACAAATTACTACTACTTATCACTATACAATTGCCATTTTAACAGGTTAGTGAGAAAGCTGGCTATGGTATAAGTCTTTTTGAAAGACTCAGCTCACTAGGATATAAGAAACACCTAGTAGATGTTCAATACTGGATGCATCCTTCTATAAGAAAATTTCCAAATGCTAATTTCTACTATAATAGTCTAATAGAATATCCAATGCTTCAAATGTCTTATGTCCTAGCTATGAAGAACAATATCTGAATGGAAAAATGTACGGTCCTTATTCCTTCATAAATGTGGAAGCTGGAAACGAAATGAGCAATAAAAATGGAAGAGGTTGGAAGAATATGCCAGAAATTGAGGTGGTTAGGACAATTATTAACCGCCTATATAGATGTAATATAATACTATAACTAAGCTAACAGCATACCACCTGGCAAGTACATTTTGATTGTCACCTAAAACAACTTAAGGTGTGTTTGGGACGAACGGAAGCAGAGCATTTGAGTGGTGTATTTGAGCGGGGAAGATTGTTAAACGGGGCATGCATTTGCGGCTACGAACGGGGCATTTGAGCGAGGTATTTAATTTATGATTTTTAATTTAATTGATTTATAATTAATTAATTATTATTTTTGTGTAATATGCGTTTAACAATTACAAATAAAACATACCAATACAAACTCGATATTCCATTAAACAACACCAATACATTTTAAACTCAAAAACTAGCAAATCAAACAAACTAGAAAAATAAACCAAACAAACTAACGACGACTGCGGAATGGACTTAAATGATAATTCATAAATGATAATATCTCATCATCAAAGAGTATCTTCACCATATCCAAGATTGAGTGATCGCTGCGAAAAATGTAACGACCCGGGGTTTCATAACAGTTGATTATCGTCAAATGACGATTTAATTTGTTAGACAATTGCAATTGGAATTTTATTCGAGTTGAAATTTGTTAATAATATTGGTTAATTGTTGAATGGGTTTCAAAGTGAAATCTCGGGCCATGTTTTATTCTGTGAAAATTTTCTAAGTAATGTCGTTCCCTTATAAAAATTCGACCCGTTCCTTTATCCATTTTCATTCAAACCCTAGAAGCAAAAACATACGAAAGGAAAAAGAAAATGGCGACCAAAAATTTCTTCGTTCGTTCGTTTTTCAAATTAGGGCTTCGACTCGATTTCCTCTGAGAGATAATGGCTGCTCGTACATCCTTACGTTCGTCCCTCTTTCAGCAATTAAGGCTTTGAAATAGTAGTGGCTGCTAGGGTAACTTCGCTCGTTTTCTTCGATTGCTACGGCTCCGCCTCCGATCTGTGCGAACTTGATTTGTGGCCTTCGAAAAAAGGTGAGTAATCTTTACTCACCTCTAATTCAAAGTTTAGTGAATTCTGATTTGCTCCAGTTCGTAACTTTCATTGCTGAACTGATTCGTATATATTGTTTACTTGGTTCGATTTCTTGATTCTTTGTCACCACGGTGTCGAACTTGAACTGTTTGATTTCCATTCTTTTTGACTTTGGGTTGTGATGTTGTTATGCGATGATTTTGGCTTTCGTCGATTGTTTGGCTTCACTGCAAGCATGATTTTGGGAAATTATATATATTTGATGAGAATTCAATTTGTTTTTTTTTATTTTTGATGATTTTCTGCTGGCTTCGGCCTTAGATTGGGATTTCATTTAACTATGCTTGATTATTTGTGACTGCTAGTAGATGTGCAGTGCCGTCGTTGTTCTGTGCTCCATGTTGTATTGAACACCTTTATTGTGGACATGTGTATTAATCCGGAATCTTGTTTTTATGTTATTCATGTTATATGTGTATTCACGGTTACATTTGAGATTGTGGCATTTCACATGTATGCTTGATGCCTGGATCAAGTTGCTGTGATACTGCGTGCACTCTAGTTCATCAGTACTTGATCATCTGAGTGCCTGTAGTAGAATTGAATTTGTTGTAATTTTACTCTTGTTCGATTTGGGGTTCACTGTGGTACACTTGGTTTTGTTAGTTCTGATTGTCTCAGAGTTGTATTCTTCCACATGAATTGTTGCACTTCACGGTCGCATGCATTCTGTACCATGATGTTCACCATGAACTTGCCTCTGTACATTCGTGTAGTCTGCATTTCAATGGTATTGTGGTATCTTGAAGTTTTCATGTTTCGTGTATTTTTGTCATCACATTTTGTCAGGCATGTTTAGTGGCACCTTTCTTTGGTCAAATCATTCTTATTACCTTGAGACTTTGTAGTGGATAACTTATGTTTCCATTCTTGGTGATCATCTTCATATATATATGTATATATATATATATATGTATATATATATATATATGTATATATATATATATATGTATATATATATATATATATATGCATTCCTATCCTGTATGTTGCCTGGTCTCTCTTTGTTGTTGGGTTGAGTCTTGCTGCCTTCATGCTTGTAGCATGTTCACTGATTCGGGTTTGGACTTCCAATAGCCTGATATGTGAATATTGAAGTGTTGCGTTTGTGTTGTTTGAATCTGGCCTTGAGTCTGATTTATATAGTCTTGCTTCCATGACTTCAGTGGTATGTTTATAGTATACCTCCTGATGCATTCTATTTTCACTACTAGTGCATCTCAATTGAGTTTGTACTTTGTCCACTTGATGGCTTCAAGCCTGAACTACTCTGTTATTGTTTGGTATGCCACTGTATATATATTTTGACCAGGTTGTGCTGTCCAGTTGAGTTCGACACCTGAGTTGTCGCTGTTTGACTGTTTAGTTCCTGGTTAATTGCATGTTTCAATTGCAGTTTTATTGTGCAGTTGTTCTTGCTTTCTTTTGTTGCAGTTTCGCCTTCGTGATCTTGTGGTGACTGCAGTTTTGTTGCAGATTGCCTTGTATTCATTTATGACTGCAGTTTCTTTTTATATGCAGTTTTGGCCCTTGTTGGTTTGCATTGTATTAATGCATTTAGAATTGTTTTCGAATTCACTTGAGTTGAATCCGTTATTTTGGGTTTGACCTCGTGTGCGTTTGTAAATTTTCAATGTGTACATACGTACACATTGTACTTGTCTGCTTTGACCATTGAGGCCGTAGTATTGAGTTTTGAATCTTCAATTGATTTTGGGTTTGATGATCTTTTGTGTATTTCAGGATGTAGTGGCGAGGCAGTATACGCGTGCGTATACTGCAGCCCTACCAGAGCTGATGTTTTAAGTTGATTATTTTGTTGATTGCCGTTTAGGCAATTCTGATGTTTTAAGATTATCTTCATTGATATTCTTTTCACCTATCTTTGTTGATGATTTAAATCTACTGATTGTTGTTTAACACTGTTTAGTGTTATATCTGCCGTTATCCGACTCTCTTCTCGAGAAGTTGGATATACGAGATTTCTGTTGCTGTCGTCTATTTGATATTTGAGTATTATTGCTGCTGTGCATTAATAACTGAGTTTGAATTAGACTGACCCGTGTATTATCTTCTTTTGAATTTAATACTCGGGTCAGACTCGAGTTATTTCAGGTTGTAGATTTCCTGCTTTGAGTTGCTGTTTGAGCTATGAAGACTTTTCACATCTTTTGAAGTGGTCTTCGTCATTTTGTAGTAGTCGTGTCATTGTATAGGTTGATATGTATTCATGTATATTAGTCGATAATGTACTTGTATATATAACTTCCAGAGTCGACAGTTGTAGTTGTATCATATGTATTGTGTAAACTATATTGTAATTGACATCAGTTATATATATATATATATACACGAGACTTTTGTTTTATCTGTGTTCCGCATTTATATTATCTGGGTTATTATTATATCTAATGTCCTAAATTATTATGAACCATCGTAGTTTGTTTTATACTGGTAATTGGGTATGTCGATGGGGGTAAACAAATAAGATGAAAAATGAAAAGTATATACCACTCCTATCGAGATAACCAACATTAGTGTAAGGCCAACTACGGATGGCCGCTCCTATCCAGCCTTATTCTTCGTAATAATAGACAGTATTTCTTTTAATACTCTTTGTTATTATGAGCATAGAGGTGGGGCGTCACAGTTGGTATCAGAGCTTGGGGTTTATGGACATAATATAAAACATAATTTAGATGGAACATGTGTTACAACTATTTGTCGATGTTTTATTGTGCCTTGAGTCAAAATTAAAGTTTTGAAATTTTGATGAAGTTTTTAAATATCTTTATTTAAAAATAAAAGTGAAACTGTGTTTTATTGATTGATAATTTTGTGTTATGTTTATCAGAGTGCGCAGCGGAAACAGTGAAACTGTCTTCGCTGAATACTGCTGATAATCTTTTTGATTTAAAAATCAAAAGATGAAATTGAAATAAATTTCAATTGTAGTTTACATAGTTGTATTTATTTTGTTCTTTGAGGATTTCGAACCCGAATTGAGGATTCGGAACGATTGCAGTTATGTGATTTCCGTTGAGATCTTTGCTGGTTTTCTTTTGTGCTAATCATATATTGATTAGATTTTGTTGTTTTAGATTATCTTCATTGAAGATAATAGAGTAATTTCTTTGTTTATATTGTAGTGTGCGTGCAAATATGAATTGCACGTTACTGCATTAATTTTACGTTGAACCGATGCTTGGTTATGAAACGTATTTTGTTGCCGTTATTTGTATAACGGGATTTTTACATCGATGCTAAATTTTTGAAGCACGGTGTTTTGTTGACATTTTGATGAATAAAAATTCACTGGTGTCACATTTTGATGTGAATTATTTTGGTGAGATTTTGACGTTTTAAAATTACTGTCGCCTTGACTCCAGTAACAGTCAAATTTTTAAATATGGATTTTCAAGCGGTTATTCTGCAATGCTGATTCTGAGATTCGTTTTACGGTATTTTGAGAAGTACAATTTCCTTTTCGAAATTGCTACTGATGTTGTTGCTTTAATCACGTGATTGGAAAATCGTTTTAAAATGAAAATTGTTTTATAAATTTTTAACAGTTTGCGTTTTCAAAAGAATGAGGAAGCGACTTAAACGATTCAGCAAAATCGAGGATTATGACCCCTTTCTTTTACTGATTCGCTTAACTCCGGACTTGTTCAGTTAAGAATGTGAATTGTTATTTGTATAAAATAAATAAAATAGTTTTCAGAAATTTTACAGTTTGCGCTTTCAAAAGAATGAGGAAGCGATTTAAACGTTTCAGCAAAATCGAGGACTATGACCCCTTTCTTTTACTGATTCGCTTAATTCCGGACTTGTCCGTTTGAGAATGTAAAGTGTATTTTTACAAAATACACAATTTTGCACTTTCAAGGAAACAATGAAGAGATTTAAACGATTTAGCAAAAGTGCGGAGTATGGAATCACACTTTTACTATTTCGGTTAATTCCGGACTCGTTAATTGAAATATCTGTTGTTTTGATGATTTTACACTTTCAAGGAAACGATGAAGAGAATTAAACGATTTAGTAAAACTCGTGGTTATGGGACATGTGCGTTTGCTATTTCGGTTAATTCCGGACTCGTTAATTGAAATATTTGATGATTTCGTGTGCTTTCGAGCCACTATGATGGACCTTCGGATCAAATACCAGTACTAGACCTTCGGGTCACTCTGCGGACTTTCGGGTCATTTGTTGGGCGCCAAAATTATGTTGAGTACTTGGTAGGCTTCGGCCATTTGTTGATGCACGTGCGGCAAATTAAAAACTCGCCATCTGATGGGATTGATCCAAGCTTTTATGTTGATTTTCTAGTCTTCTTAATGGATTTCTAGATATTTGTTGTTTCTAATTATCTGCAGGTAATTAGATATCTGATGTTATGAGATTTAATTATCGTATCGGTAATTAAATATTTGTTGTTTCTGATTATCGCTTATGATAATTAGATATTTGTTGATATGAGTTCTGATTATCGTTTTTGATAATCGGATATTTGTGTTTCTAATTATCGCTTGTGATAATTAGATATTTGTTGATTTTGATTATCGTTTTGATAATCGGATATTTGTTGCTTTTAATTATCGCTTTTGATAATTAAATATTTGCTGATTTGAGATTTAATTATCGCTTTTGATAATTAAATATTTGCTGATTTGAGATTTAATTATCGCTTTTGATAATTAAATATTTGTTGATTTGAGATTTAATTATCGCCTTTTGATAATTAAATATTTGCTGATTTGAGATTTAATTCTCGCTTTTGATAATTAGATATTTGCTGATTTGAGATTTGATTATCGTTTTGATAATCGAATATTTGTTGAATTGAAATTTGATTATCGTTTTTGATAATCAAATGATTGTTGATTTGAAATTTGATTATTGTTTTGAATCTTTTGATAATCGAATATTTGTTGAATTGAAATTTGATTATCGTTTTTGATAATCAAATATTTGCTGATTTGAAATTTGATGATTTTCGTTTTTGATAATCGAATATTTGCTGATTTGAAATTTGATTATCGTTTTGATAATCGAATATTTGTTGATTTGAGATTTAATTTTCGCTTTTGATGATTAAATATTTGCTGATTTGAGATTTAATTATCGCTTTTGATAATTAAATATTTGCTGATTTGAGATTTAATTATCGCTTTTGATAATTAAATATTTGCTGATTTGAGATTTAATTATCGCTTTTGATAATTAAATATTTGCTGATTTGAAATTTGATTATCGTTTTGATAATCGAATATTTGTTGATTTGAGATTTAATTTTCGCTTTTGATGATTAAATATTTGCTGATTTGAGATTTAATTATCGCTTTTGATAATTAAATATTTGCTGATTTGAGATTTAATTATCGCTTTTGATAATTAAATATTTGCTGATTTGAGATTTAATTATCGCTTTTGATAATTAAATATTTGTTGATTTGAGATTTGATTATCATTCTTGATAATCGAATATTTGTTGATTTGAGATTTAATTATCGCTTTTGATAATTAAATATTTGCTGATTTGAGATTTAATTTTCGCTTTTGATGATTAAATATTTGCTGATTTGAGATTTAATTCTCGCTTTTGATAATTAAATATTTGCTGATTTGAGATTTAATTATCGCTTTTGATAATTAAATATTTGTTGATTTGAGATTTGATTATCGTTTTTGATAGTCGAATATTTGGTTGATTTGAGAATTGATTATCGTTTTTTATAATCGAATAATTGTTTATTTGAAATTTGATTACCGTTTATGGTAATTAAATATTTGTCGATTTGAAATTTTGATTACCGTTTGTGGTAATTAGATATGTGCTGATTTGTTTTCTGATTATCGTTTGAGATAATTAGATATTTGATTTGTCTTCTGATTATCGTTTGAGATAATTAGATATTTGATGTTTTTTTTATTATCGTTTTTGATAATTTGGTATTTGTTGATTTGTTATCTGAGTATCGTTTGGATAATTGGATGTTTACTGATTTTATGGATAAGAGATTTTCTAGTCTCTAATTGAGTTCAGATTATGTTGATTTTATTGAATTGCTATTTTCTATCTATCACTGTTGATAGTTAGAGTTTGCTGATTATAAAGTTCGTGTTTTCTATTTATCTGTTAGATAACTAGATATTTGCAGTTTTGCGAATTGTGGTTTGTGCTTTCTAATCATTTTTGTTGATAATTAAGTTTTGCTATTTTCTAATTTTCGTATCGATAGTTAGATATTGCTGTTTTGTGATTTTTCTGTATTTTAATTATCTAGTTGATAATTGAATATCGCTGATAATTGTGTTTATTCAGCTTTGTTGTTTTCTGATTGTCTACTTGATGATTAGATTTCGTTGAGAATTTGTGAATTTCTTTTATGCAGTTAAAAGATTTCTTTGGTGTTTGTGTTCTTGACCTTATTTTTCTAGCTTAACCAGTTTATGTTAGAAAAATAATTGTGATTGACGCCTTTAATTATGAAAATTGCGGGGACGCAATTTTTATAAGGAGGGGAGTCTGTAACGACCCAGGGTTTCATAACAGTTGATTATCGTCAAATGACGATTTAATTTGTTAGACAATTGCAATTGGAATTTTATTCGAGTTGAAATTTGTTAGTAATATTGGTTAATTGTTGAATGGGCTTCAAAGTGAAATCTCGGGCCATGTTTTATTCTGTGAAAATTTTCTAAGTAATGTCGTTCCCTTCTTATAAAAATTCGACCCGTTCCTTTATCCATTTTCATTCAAACCCTAGAAGCAAAAACATACGAAAGGAAAAAGAAAATGGCGACCAAAAATTTCTTCGTTCGTTCGTTTGTCAAATTAGGGCTTCGACTCGATTTCCTCTGAGAGATAATGGTTGCTCGTACATCCTTACGTTCGTCCCTCTTTCAGCAATTAGGGCTTTGAAATAGTAGTGGCTGCTAGGGTAACTTCGCTTGTTTTCTTCGATTGCTACGGCTTCGCCTCCGATCTGTGCGAACTTGATTCGTGGCCTTCGAAAAAAGGTGAGTAATCTTTACTCACCTCTAATTCAAAGTTTAGTGAATTCTGATTTGCTCCAGTTCGTAACTTTCATTGCTGAACTGATTCGTATATATTGGTTACTTGGTTCGATTTCTTGATTCTTTGTCACCACGGTGTCGAACTTGAACTGTTTGATTTCCATTCTTTTTGACTTTGGGTTGTGATGTTGTTATGCGATGATTTTGGCTTTCGTCGATTGTTTGGCTTCACTGCAAGCATGATTTTGGGAAATTATATATATTTGATGAGAATTCAATTTTTTTTTTTTTTGATGATTTTCTGCTGGCTTCGGCCTTAGATTGGGATTTCATTTAACTATGCTTGATTATTTGTGAGTGCTAGTAGATGTGCAGTGCTGTCGTTGTTCTGTGCTCCATGTTGTATTGAACACCTTTATTATGGACATGTGTATTAATATGGAATCTTGTTTTTATGTTATTCATGTTATATGTGTATTCACGGTTACATTTGAGATTGTGGCATTTCACATGAATGCTTGATGCCTGGATCAAGTTGCTGTGATACTGCGTGCACTCTAGTTCATCAGTACTTGATCATCTGAGTGCCTGTAGTAGAATTGAATTTGTTGTAATTTTACTCTTGTTCGATTTGGGGTTCACTGTGGTACACTTGGTTTTGTTAGTTTTGATTGTCTCAGAGTTGTATTCTTCCACATGAATTGTTGCACTTCACGGTCGCATGCATTCTGTACCATGATGTTCACCATGAACTTGCCTCTGTACATTCGTGTAGTCTGCATTTCAATGGTATTGTGGTATCTTGAAGTTTTCATGTTTCGTATATTTTTGTCATCACATTTTGTCAGGCATGTTTAGTGGCACCTTTCCTTGGTCAAATCATTCTTATTACCTTGAGACTTTGTAGTGGATAACTTATGTTTCCATTCTTGGTGATCATCTTCATATATATATATATATATATATATGCATTCCTGTCCTGTATGTTGCCTGGTCTCTCTTTGTTGTTGGGTTGAGTCTTGCTGCCTTCATGCCCGTAGCATGTTCACTGATTCGGGTTTGGACTTCCTGTAGCCTGATATGTGAATATTGAAGTGTTGCGTTTGTGTTGTTTGAATCTGGCCTTGAGTCTGATTTATATAGTCTTGCTTCCATGACTTCAGTGGTATGTGTATAGTATACCTCCTGATGCATTCTATTTTCACTACTGGTGCATCTCAATTGAGTTTGTACTTTGTCCACTTGATGGCTTCAAGCCTGAACTACTTTGTTATTGTTTGGTATGCCACTGTATATATATTTTGACCAGGTTGTGCTGTCCAGTTGAGTTCGACACCTGAGTTGTCGCTGTTTGACTGTTTAGTTCCTGGTTAATTGCTTGTTTCAATTGCAGTTTTATTGTGCAGTTGTTCTTGCTTTCTTTTGTTGCAGTTTCGCCTTCGTGATCTTGTGGTGACTGCAGTTTTGTTGCAGATTGCCTTGTATTCATTTATGACTGCAGTTTCTTTTTATATGCAGTTTTGGCCCTTGTTGGTTTGCATTGTATTAATGCATTTAGAATTGTTTTCGAATTCACTTGAGTTGAATCCGTTATTTTGGGTTTGACCTCGTGTGCATTTGTAAATTTTCAATGTGTACATACGTACACATTGTACTTGTCTGCTTTGACCATTGAGGCCGTAGTATTGAGTTTTGAATCTTCAATTGATTTTGGGTTTGATGATCTTTTGTGTATTTCAGGATGTAGTGGCGAGGCAGTATACGCGTGCGTATACTGCAGCCCTACCAGAGCTGATGTTTTAAGTTGATTATTTTGTTGATTGCCGTTTAGGCAATTCTGATGTTTTAAGATTATCTTCATTGATATTCTTTTCACCTATCTTTGTTGATGATTTAAATCTACTGATTGTTGTTTAACACTGTTTAGTGTTATATCTGCCGTTATCCGACTCTCTTCTCGAGAAGTTGGATATACGAGATTTCTGTTGCTGTCGTCTATTTGATATTTGAGTATTATTGCTGCTGTGCATTAATAACTGAGTTTGAATTAGACTGACCCGTGTATTATCTTCTTTTGAATTTAATACTCGGGTCAGACCCGAGTTATTTCAGGTTGTAGATTTCCTGCTTTGAGTTGCTGTTTGAGCTATGAAGACTTTTCACATCTTTTGAAGTGGTCTTCGTCATTTTGTAGTAGTCGTGTCATTGTATAGGTTGATATGTATTCATGTATATTAGTCGATAATGTACTTGTATATATAACTTCCAGAGTCGACAGTTGTAGTTGTATCATATGTATTGTGTCAACTATATTGTAACTGACATCAGTTATATATATATGTTTTATCTGTGTTCCGCATTTATATTGTCTGGGTTATTATTATATCTAATGTCCTAAACTATTATGAACCATCGTAGTTTGTTTTATACTGGTAATTGGGTATGTCGATGGGGGTAAACAAATAAGATGAAAAATGAAAAGTATATACCACTCCTATCGAGATAACCAACATTAGTGTAAGGCCAACTACGGATGGCCGCTCCTATCCAGCCTTATTCTTCGTAATAATAGACAGTATTTCTTTTAATACTCTTTGTTATTATGAGCATAGAGGTGGGGCATCACAAAAAACCTCTATAATCTCCCACATATGAACACTACTAACAGTAGATAAAATAGAATAACAATGCGCTACAGCGTTGGTGAAACGATCACTCTGAACAAACGACCGTCTACTCACATGCCTGTTTGAGCTGCTATGCTCGGTCGGTTTGCTACGTCTGGACGGAATGGGTGTAGTGTTTGCAGTTATCCAGTCGTCATACAAAGCTGCATCGGTAGCAGTGAAAGGCTGAGCTGGTAGAGCAGGTGGTATTTGATACCCATAGGTGCCCTTTCCTATGCAATCTTCGAATAACTGATCCAACTCTCTAAATTTTATTGAGGTATTTCTTCTGTATTTTCTGTATCTGCACGCAGGACCGTTCCACCACTTCTCAGAACTGTCAAGTCGACCATTCTCTACATCCCATTCTCCGCCTTCTACCGATAGTTTGTTCCAATCACCTCAGAGACGCTTCAGATTGTCCTATTTATTCTTCATTTGTGTTTGGGACCGGTCGATGTTAAACTGCGAGTTGAATTTCGCAACTATAGTCGTGTAAAACCCGCTGACGGAATGCACTTTGTTCGTCAGGAAATCTACACATAATCAATAAACACTTTCGTCTGTTCGTGTATCTATACAACTATGGGATGGGAGGAAGTGGAAGTAGTAGCAGAGCCAGAAGATTGCGCGCCATAATGTTGAAAAACGAAAATTTTGGAACGTAAAAAAAAACTAAAAAATAAACATATATGATAGGTACGGAAAAAATAAGCAGAGCGGGGAAAAAATACCTGAAAAAGAGCTTGAACATGTCAGAATAAAATTCAGAGGGGGGGAGGAGACTGTCTTGGCTAGTGTGGAGTGGAGAAAGGAGGGTTGGGTTATGTATGGAGGAGGAGGAGCTGCGAAATGGAAGGACCGTTTGGTGAAACGGTCCGATGTGTCGGATGCGTTCGACGCCAACAGTCCGATTTCCAGCTTATTACTTGAATGGTCCAAAGCCATGCTTTCGTTTTCGATGCGTCGAAAACAGAAGCGCGCGGCATTTTTTGGCTGTGAATGGCATCTTATTAGTTAAATTATTATTTTTGATTTTCATTGTTACCGTGTCTTTAGATTTGACTAGGTATGTTTTTTTATTTTTGAGGAGGATTCCTTCAAGTTATCTTGCCATAGGCTTTTTTACTTTGGTTGAAGTAGTTCGAACTACCTCAAATCCCAATATCGATCATTGTCAAGTTATTATTTTCAAATCCCAATATCGATCACTGCTCAAATTTGTTGGATTTGAAACTTATAGGTGATCACTTATATAGTACTTGTTATAATGTACCCTTGATTTCAAAATATTCGGGGTCGTTTGGTTTATTTTGTATTTTATGTTTTGAGTTTTCAACATTAATTACAAAATATGAGAAGAATGAAGGGAGGTCGGAAGGGATGAACAGAAGATTGGAGGGGACCACGAAGTGGATGGAGAAACGACGGAAGGATGAATTGTTGCTCGTGCCTCCGTTTTTCTCAAAACACGAAAAATAAAAAAAAAGTTGTTTTCTATTTTCTGTGTTAAATTCGTTTTCTAAAATGATCATTTTTCATAATATACATGCGTTGTTCGTATTTTTGTATGGACGAAAACTCAAAACTAAAAACGGTAAACCAAACATAGCCTTCAATTTTCTATCATTTTTTTTATGATGGATAATTTAGCTTCGTTGTAGATGAAGCATCAACTCCACTATAGGTTGTCCGTTGCATAGGGTGTGTCTTACACTTTTGGGAAGTTTTATTTATCTATTTCAAACAAAAGAAATATTTTCATATATAAATCGGTATCTCTGTTTGTCATTCATTGCAAGTAATGATGGGTAGTTTACTAAGATTTTTGTACCGCTGACCTAAAACTTTCATTCTTGGACTGCTATATTAGTAAGTTATCAGTGCATTTTAGTAAAAGCACATCTCTGGATGAAAAAAAATATATTGTGATGTGTTCCCTAATTCTAGTTAATCCATTTTAAATTGCAATGACTTCGCCTGCAGCTGTAATAGTAGGGGTAGTTTATAGTTTTCTCTCATCACTTTAAAATGTCAAATTACTATAATGGTTATGGTAGTTTTTAGTTTATAGTTTCAGCATAATGATAGTTTAATATTTTCATTATTAAACTTTGCTATGTAATTGTGCTATGTATAATAATAGTTTCAATCGATAAACTGGTGAATATAATAAGTGCTTGATATTTATATGACCGCTACATATATCGTGCTATATATTTTATATTTATACTAGTATGTAGCCCATGCCGATGGCACTGGTTCAGGTTCTTGTTGACATAACCTACAATATAATGTGTTGGGTATGTACAATTTCATCGGTGTTCAATTTATTCACAACATGATCAGTAAGAATTTTTTGTAATGTTAAAACGCATACAATATGCATCTATCATTTTTGTTTTCCATTTTTGTACAATATGAGTACCAATAGAGTGAATTCACTCATTTGGTAATAATATAATAAAATTAAATGGACGGCACAAAACTACCTTTTCTTCTACAATGATAGTATTAACTAATAATTAAGAAAAAGCATAAAGATTTCATGCTATAACAATTGTGTTATTACAATAATGAAAGTGTAGACTTGTAGTTAAGTATAGTGAACAAAAAGAAGGAGCTGATAGAAATAAGGAGTAAACTATGTTTTAAATTTCAAAATCAGTTTGAAGAACAGCAAGAAAATCAAAAAATGATATCATTAAAGAATAGAAATTTGCATAAAAGAGGAAAAGAGAAATTAGTTATATAAGTAGATCGGCCATTAAAGGTGAAAGAAATACCTTTGATTTGAAGATTAAAGATGAAAGAAATAGGAACGAATCTGTGGTGGGTTTCCAACGTAAATCATGTGATATTTATAAAAATGATGGGCTAGTGGAGTGTAGAGGAGGAACTGAATCAGATAAAGGAACTAAGTTATATTGTATAACTTATATATTAGAAAAAAGAAGCATAGGCCCTAACTTGGAATGTGAAGTCTGTATAAGTGAGTTGGTATAAGTGTATAAATAGAACTAAATTCAAGTTTATATACGCACACTTTTGTAGAGAAGAAAAAAACATGTGTTTAATTAATCATAAACTGCAAAATATGGACTTAAAGTCAGCTTTTGTTTTTTATGGAAGTACAAAATATACAACTCAAACAGCTCATCATTCACAATGTGATACATAATAATAAACTAATAAGTAGATTTTTACTAATCTAAGATACCATATTAGTTCCCGGATTAAGGAATTCTGGTATATAATGATAATGTTGAGTATGATATATCCGACACATGATTATAATTTTGTTAATGAAAACCGATGAACTCATTGATAGTAGGAATCGAACTAATTTAGTGCAAGCACTAAATTATTTAACCGCAACAATATAACTTCTATAACTGCCTCAGTTTCACTTATCAGGCGGTTATATTTTCCCTTTATGCACTAAATTCTTATTTACCGTTAGTCGGCCTTAGGCTACCCATGTTGCACCCTGCAAATTATAAACATGAATTTTTATGCTTAAATGAGTTGCTTTTCGTGCTTAAAAGAGTTACTGTCAATACTTCAAATACAATCATATTACCTTTTTATGCATAGTTGAGCTGTTTTAGTTAAGTATAACATGCACAGAGCATGGGTTTAGACTATACATCAAATTTATTTATTTATTTTGAATGCTCGGTAATGCTAATTCGGAATCTTTATACACCTTCCAATAAATGTATGTACAGTCATATTATGGGAACCCCATATAATAAGATGAAAAGAGAATGTGTATCGCAAAAGTCTTGGATGTGCACATCAATTATATGATGTTGAATGGTATTGTATAATAGCTTAACTATAGTATCATATAATTAGTAACTTACACATCTAAATCTGCTCCATCAACTGTGCCATGAGCCTTCCAAATTTCTTTGATTGTGACTGGTTTTCCTGCATAACATGTAGAGAAAGAAATAAGTTAAACCAAGTTACATAGTAATGCAACTAAAGAATTAGAACAAAAACAAAATACAATAAGAGAACAAAAGTACAATATAAGAGGGTACAATACATTGAACAAATAGCTAACCCGAAAAATGTTGCTAAACTATGCATAAGAAGAAAAAAAGATTAGATAGCACTGTCCAATCGATTTACATAACCCGACAACTATCCATGCTTGAAATGTCCCGCAAGCCACAAAAATAATATAATTAGGAGAAATAACTTCTAGTAGGAAAATGACTCGTCTTGTGACTTCACACACACCGAAACAATCTACTTAATCCTATCCACTGATGATTTATACAACATTATTTTCCAAATAACAAATGATTAATATATGAACAAATATTTGTGGATCAAGCAAGAAAACAAAATAAGTTTGACCATTAGGAAAGACTGTCAAAGCATATTGGGTCATCAAGAGAAGAAACTAAAATTGCTTCAATCACTAAAATTTGTGTACAGTACCGGGTCAAAAAAATTTAGGTATATGTTTATTACTCAAGAATAGGAACTTGTAAAATATAAACAAAAGCTTAACAAATTAGAGTGAACAAATAGGAGTAATATGATTGTGGAAGTCATAAAAGCTTATAATTTAAATTCTTAGGCATATAATTTTGCCACAATTCTGTATACACCGTTCACTGTGAAGAACATGGAAAGAATACATTTTAGAACTTTGATTTTACAAAGGAGTACATGAATCATACAATGGAGAATAGCAGTTAAATCATTATTTCAAACACTTTATGTGCATAGAAATATGAATGAAAACATAAAACCAAAAAATATCCTCAGCATTAACCTATACAAATTCAGTAGCATTGGAACTTTCTAATTTGTAAACATCCATTATCAAAATTTTCAGTAGTGGTCAACTAAAATATAGCGATTTAGGAAGCATTAAATTTAAAACATATCACATTAAATCAAGATCGACGATAGTAGAAAACAGGTAATATTCAGACGAAACGGAGAGAAATACCTATATTGCTAAAATAGTGGTCGAAGAGTGAAGACCATTAACAGATGAAAACTCATATTATAAAATATATGAAAACTAAATTAGATCTATATTTTTCAAACTAAATCATGATTTATGAAAACTGAAAACGCATTGACAATTGAAGAAAGTTCATTTTATACTCAGTTTTCTCGTTACAATATATGTTAGTAAATAGGAAAGTAAATTGTTTACCTCAGTTTTCCTCTAAAAACAGGCATCAAGATGCTAAGAGCAACATGTAAGATCATGAGAGCTACCGTGGAAGGAAAAAGAAATTTATCGTAAGAAAAATCATTTGGTGCTAATATTCAATTGGCATTTACTAAAATTCCACAGAACCCATGACTAAGAGAGGAAGAATAGTAAATCAAAAATAACCCCAAAACCTCTCAAATATTACACGGTACAATGAAGAGCAGATCTATAAATACCTGAAATAAAAATTGATCTTTATAAAGTCTGATGAAAGAACTAATAATTTTCCATGAACCTCATGTCCACTTCGATAGCGAGGTTGGTGATGAAGATTCCGGAAGTTATATCTTTTTCTTAAATAAACATTGCCATGTCTTGGGTTCCAACTTAGGATACAGATCGTTGTTTGATAGAAACTGGAATTCAAGCAGTATCATCAAATCCAGATTGATTTAAGAAAATTAATTTCTTTGCGGTATAGTATTGATGGAATAGCAAGAGGAATGAGGCAAATAGAAATGAGGAGGGACAAAAAAGTTATGCAATTTATCAGAGAGGAATGATCCTGGGAGAGAAAATGATTTAGAACTTGGGGAGGAAAAAAAGTAACCAAACAGATAGTGGAAAAGAGGATCAGAAGTGGAGTAGAAGAGCAGTTAAATAAATTTAACTGACGTCGTTACATAATTAACGGTGTTAGTCCCTTGCTTAGCTGTACAAATCAAAACCATTTAATGTCTTTGTTATTCTTAAATCCAAGCCCTTCTTTGTCTTTTGTTTGTCTTTGCCGTTAAAACAAAGCAAATTTGTTATATAGATATAGACTGCTATATATAACTATCCGATGAACCTTTGTCTACAGTCTATCATTTGACAGCACTTCAGTGTGTGTAGTTGATATTTTTGAGCACTTCAGGTTAAGCATTTTAGTACTCCAAGTTGCCTTTTTGATGTCAGTTTAGATTGCTCATTAAATTTATTTGATGTCATTTGCACTTTGTTTTTACAGGAACCAGGAAGACACTCTTGAGAATTAGAAGAAAGAACGACATTCATTTTATATCTTTGCACCTTTACTAGAATTGCACGTTCACTCTTACAATTAGAAGAAAGAACAAAAATTTTCCGCACTTCTAGTTGCCTTTTCGATGTCAGTTTAGCACTTTAACTATGTGGTGTTCATTCAATATTTTGTTATATTTAATTTTATATCTATGATGTTTTAATATTGTGTGAACTTTGTTTATCATTTTCAGTATCTTATGAACTAATTAGATATGTATGTTGTTCTTTTACTTATTTAAAGAGTTGTAATTTTTTGGTTTTTATTTTCATATTCTGCTCCGATGTAACGGGTCATGAGTTCTTATTTCTCAAAATATGTTAATACAGATGAGGATGTAATGATATTCAACTTCTTATGCATCCATCGACAAGCTTATGCGAAAATTGCAAAATCCGATGCTAAACCTTTGCAAACCAGGATGTAATTTGGGACAGATTAGAAAAACTAAAAGTATACACACATCAAAATTATCCCTCGCTTATTTTATGCAATATAGCTAAGGTTTATTGACGACTTTATATTAAAAAAAAGGAAAATTTTTAGTTTTTATAAAGTCATAGGAAAAAAATTAATATCTTTATTAATTTACTCCTGCGATGAGAAACATCGGCGTTCCTCACGTTAAATTCGTTGTTAAATTGACACTAGATTATCGATTTCAATTTTACGGCACTTGCATTCAGTCTTAAATCCGTCATTAAATGTAATTTAGCGATGGTTTAGCGATAAATTTCACCACTGCAAAATCAATGTTTTCTTATAGTGTAAATATCTTGATCGTTTGGGTTTTCTGATTGGATGATTGATGTTTAGATATCTTTGTGTGATTGCATTGAGTGATGATGTTTGGTTTGAGAGATCCGTCTTGAATGTGGAATTCGGTAGGAACTATCACTCCACCTTGTATCCCATATGAATTTGGATGATTTGAACATAGGGATTTCTTCGGTTGTGAAGTTATCACAAGGGATAATGAAAATTATTTTCATGTAATTTAAAATGTGATTAAATAATATGAAGATGAAAGCTCGCTTGTCTATTTTTATGGATAGATGATTAGTGATTTTTAGATTTTTGTAAGTAGAGTATTTTTGATTGAACTCCCATAGATTATTTATATATTTTTTAATATAAGCAACCATATGTTTAATTAAAAATCTTATTGGTTATGGTATATTTATGGTTTGGAAAGAAGCAAATATTTTTATAAAAGATTAAGTTGTTTTATAAGTAAATATATAAAGAAAATTTTAAAGTTTATTTCGCGTTAATTCGTCGGTAAGTGCTTTAAGAATTCTAATCGATAGGATCGATCAACATTATCGATAGGAATTCCTAAACACTAGTTTTAGGATGAGACAGATGGACAAAAGATTTTGAAGAGTGATGTATTATTTTGAAGAGAATTAATATATTTTGAGTTATATTAAAAAACGTTTGAAATAATATTTTGAAAAAAATTATATTAATTACTTTGAAGAGATTATAGTGATATGAAGAATATTTTGAGATGAGCGAAATGTTTTAGAGAATGAATGTTATGAAAGAAATATGTAATTTGAGAAAAAGTACAAGTAATATTTTTTGAGAAGGTTGTTTTGGAAAGAAAACAATATTCTAAAGAAGCATTTGAGCTAAGTTTTAAAAAGAATACAGATGAAGATTTAAGAAATGAAAAATATATTTTGATAAGAGAAATATTATTTTGAGATGGTGATTTAGTAAAGTTTAAGATATGAAAATTGAATTTTTTGAAGTATTAGAAAATATTTTGACTTTAGTATGTATGTATGTGTGTGTGTGCGCGCGCGCACGCGCATATAAGTATGAGTGGTATTACGGTGAGGTAATGAATTGCTTTGTAAAAAAAAAGATATTTTTATATGTTTAGATATTTGATGTGATGATTGCAGCTATCGAGCATCAACGGATAGATAAAGTCAATGGAGAGACAATATTGATTATACGGTCAACACTACAGTCAATTGGCGAAGTAAACCACTAAAAATTCATGGCGTGGCATTATCGCTAAATTTGTAGATATGTTTGAATTTGAAATTAGTACGGTTTATGGTGTTGTGATTGTGTGCCTGCCATATTATAGGACGTCTATGATTTGGATGCGTGTTATGAAGATGTTTATGATGTGATGCATTGTGAAAAAAATGAAATAAAATAAATATTTGGACTTTTGGTACTAATAAAATATATTGAATTTGATTTATGTCGAAGCAAGAAAAATACTATTTTGAAAAGACTCGATGGAAGTTTCTAAAAGTTTGTTTCTGTTGTAATATATATTAGGAATATGAGTATATATGCTAAATGACAAAGGATATTATTGTAATCTCCGTTGCACTAGGAGGCTATAAATATAGAACTCATTTGTATTATATAGATAACTGAAAGAATAAAAATGTATTCTTTCTCTAATGACTTCTATTCTTATTTTATTTTATAACACGTTATCAACACGACGTTCTACGTTACTTTTTGCATATATTTTTTTCTCTATTCGTATGCAGTATTTATGTTGCAGAAACATCATTTTTCTTTGTACTGTTGACATGGAATGTGTCATTTGATGCCTACGTTTACTCTATTTTTTTAGTGTGATATTTCTTGGTCCCGCCTACTTTTACTCATTCTACATGAAATAACGTTTACGTTCTTACTCTATAAGTATTCTTTCATACGGATCTAGTTTCACAATGCAGAAAACATCACCTCTTATTTTATTCTTATTTTCTTTCTGTTTTGGAATTCACTGAGGTAATAGAACTACTTTTACTTTACTTCTCTTATTATTTTACTCTTTAATTTATTTTTGTTTTATTATCCTACAAAAGATATATATGAATGATTTAACGTGTTCCATTGATAATATGCATGGCCAAGTGGCCAACAAACCAAACGCTTTGCTGGAAACATTTTTCTCTCTCTCTCTCTCGTTACAGTTTAATTTAGCTTTGACATTTTCTAAATGAAATTTGTCGTTCAGGTATTCTTAAATATCGCAGTTTGATGGTAGATCTAAATTTAGCTTGATGATTATTTCTTTTCTGCTTTTCGTTTGTTTGAAGGTGTAGCTATATGTCTAGGTTTGTTTAGAGATATGTTAGTGCATACATAGAACCCGCAAGTAGAAATGGGCAAAGCGAAGGAAGCATGAATTCAGGAAAATGTTTAAAGTTGGAATTGAGATTGGAACTACTTTAATAAAGCAGCAAGTTCATAAATAGTGTAATGAATTTTTTCTTCTGATTGTGTGAAAAAAAAGATCGCATTTTTAATACTGTTATGTGATTGTATAAATGTATAAATGGATGTAAGCATTTGGGCCTGCTCAAATTCATTGAGCTTCTATTTCCGAGAGCTACATATGAGGAATGGAAATACACAGCCTTTTGCTCAAATGGAAACGAAATGAACTACTATAAGCTACGTATTTTATATATTAAGAACTATGAGATGTATTTTTCTTCTTCTGTTTATTAAATATCATGGATGCATGATAGTACATCTATATGCATGCCCTAGTCTCTTTACCTAAAAAGAAGATACCTAGATATAATATGACTTCACATCACTATCAGATATGAGTTATTATATTATTCAATGACATGCATTGTTTATATACCCATGAACACTATTTTGATGCTTATGCATTTTTATTCACTTACAGTTGGCAACATGACAAACATAGCTAAGCTTGAATTCAAAGTTTTTGACATATCTGAAGACAACTATTTGTCATGGATACTGGATGTCGAGATCCACTTACAATCTCAATGTTTAGAAAATGTCATTAAATATGGTAATAATATGTCCCAGTAGGACAAAGCAAAGGCTCTGATATTTTTAAGACGTCACATTCACGATGATCTAAAAACGGAATATTTAACGGAAAAAGATCATCTCCACTTGTGGAACTCTCCGAAAGAGCGTTATGACCATTAAAAGGCGGTCATACTTCCAAATACTAGGCAAAAGTGGTTGAACCTAAGGTTTCAAGACATCAAATCTGCAAGAGAATATAATTCTGCTATGTTTAGAATTACTTTTAAACTGAAATTATGTGGAGAAAAGGTAGATGATGCACAAATGCTTAAAAAGACATTTTCAACGTTTCATGTCTCGAACATACTCCTACAGCAGCAATATCGAGAGAATCATTTTACAAAATATTCTGAACTCATAGAATGTTTATTAATTGCTGAGCAAAACAATGAATTACTTATTAAAAACCACTCCTCAAGACCAACTGGTTCGGCTGCGTTACCAGAAGTTAATGCTAATTTTTCTCACTCCGGAAGAGGCAGAGATCGAGGTAGAGGACGTGGTAGTGGCCGTGGACGTGGATTTAACTCTAGCAGAGGCAGTTATGGTGATTTTAAAGGCAACAAAACTACCAACTTTAAAAAGCAACAAAACTACCAACTTTAAAAAGCAACAAAAGAAAAATGAGTCTAAAAGGACTAATGATTTTACTCCATAAAATAAAAAGCACTATGAGAAAGTTTGTTATAGATGTGGACGCTCTGGTCATTGGTCGTGTACATGTAGATCATCAAAGAAAACAGTTGAAGAATACCAACGTTCGAAGAATATTGAAACAAATAACACTGAAGGATTGTTTGATAACATTAACTTGAAGTTAGATGATTTCTTCGAAGATGATGGAAATTTCATAAATGATGAAAATCTCAATGCGATGATTGATGATATGACCGATCTGATCAACTAGAAGTAGCCTGAAGCTTGTTGTGTTTTTTTCTCCATTTTATTTTAGTTAGTTTGAAGTTGATGTTTGTTTATTTTATTAGAACTAGTTGAAATAATGTGTACTGATGGATATTGATTTGACTTAGTAGTTTGCTTTGTAATCCTTTTTAGAAAACATTAGTATTTATTTATAATTATTTTCAATAATTGACTAACTATATTGTTTTTAATTCTTAAGATATGGACCATTAAATATTTGAATGATGATATATGCCTACTAGATAGTGCAACTACTCATACGATTTTGAAAAACCAGAAGTTTTTCTCTGAATTATCTGAAAATATTTCAGCTAAATTTTCCACCATAGCTGGATCTACTAATATAATTGAAGGATCCGGAAGAGCCCATATAGTATTACCAAATGGTACACATATCTTCATTTAGAATGGATTATACTCAAGCAATTCTAAAAGAAATCTGCTAAATTTTAAGGATATAAGAATGAATGGTTATCATATTGAAACTATAAATGAAAATAATAAAGAATATCTTTGTATCATTTCTAGAATTGAAAGCCAGAAGCTTATTTTAGAAAAATTTAGAACAATTTCGATTGGATTATATTCCATGAAAATTGGCATAATTGAATCTCATTTTATAAACATGAGCCAAAAGCTCACAAATACAAAGACATTGGTTCTTTAGCATGATCGCTTGGGTCATCCCGGGTCAACCATAATGCGTAAAATTGCTAAAAATTCAAATGTGCATGATTTATCAAACCAATTGAATTTACCAAGTGATTATATATGTGCTCCATGTGCACAAGGAAAGTTAATCACTAGTCCTTCATATAGTAAAATCACTTCTGAATCTCCAACATGTCTACAAAGAATTCAAAGTGATATATGTGGCCCAATCCACCCAGAATGTGGACCATTTAAATATTTTATGGTATTAATTGATGCATAAACTCGTTGGTCACATGTATGTTTGCTTTCTACAAGAAACATGGCATTTGCCAAATTACTTGCTCAAATAATCAAATTAAGAGCTCACTTCCCTGACCATCACATTAAATAAATTAGACTAGATAATGCAGGAGAGTTTACTTCTCAAGTATTTGATGATTATTGTCTATCATTGGGAATTGAAGTTGAACATCCAGTAGCTCATGTTCACACTCAAAATGGTCTGGCAGAATCATTAATTAAGTGTTTGCAACTTATTGCAAGACCGTTGCTTATGCCATCAAAGCTACCTATTTCAGCTTGGGAACATGCAATTTTGCATGCATCAAAATTGGTTAAAATTAGACCAACGGTTTATCATCAATTTTCACCATCATAGCTTTTAACCAGATCCCAACCAAATATTTCACATTTATGAAAATTTGGTTGCACTATGCATGTGCCAATTAGTCCCCCACTGCGTACTAAAATGGGTCCTCAACGTAGGTTGGGAGTTTATGTGGGATTTGATTCATCCTCGATAATTCGTTATTTTGAACCTCTCACGGGTGATGTCTTCACTGCAAGATTTTCAGACTGTAAATTTGATGAGACAATCTTCCTGTCGTTAGGGGAAGGAAAGACGTTCCAGTAGAACGGCGTGAAATATCATGGAATAATCCATCTATATCTCATTTGGATCCGCGTACCAAACAATGCCAATATGAGGTACAAAAAATTTTACATCTTCAAAATATCGCAAATCAAATGCCTGATGCATTTAGTATTTAGTGATGCTGCAAAAATAACTAAATCTCACATTATAGCAGCAAATGCACCAGCTAGATTTGAAATCCCAGAAGGACCAAAAGCAGCAAATGAATCTAAAGCAAGACAAAAAAGTGGAAGACCAATTGGTTCAAAAGACTTGGCGCCTAGAAATAGAAAGTCTAACGATAAATCATCAATTGATAAACCTTCCGAAGAGGTTATAAACGATCTAAAAGATAACTTAAATGAAAATCCCAATTCTCCTTAAAATGTCGAAGAAACTATTATCCCAGATGAAATAATAGAAGCTTCCAAAAATAAAATGGTACCTAACAATAATGAGATCTCAATATTTTATACAAACTATGGAGAAATGTGGGATCGAAGTAAAATAATAATTGATGATGTATTTTCATTCGCAGTAGCTACTGAAATAAATGAAAGTCATGATTATAATGAGAATAATGATAATGAACCAACTAGCATAAATGAATGTCGAAAAAGACATGATTGGACAAAATGGAAAGATGCTATCCAAGTTGAGCTAGATTCACTTCAAAAACATGGTGTTTTTGGACCAATAGAGAAAACACCAGAAAATGCTAAACCAATAGGTTTTAAATGGGTATTCGTTAGAAAACGAAATGATAAAAATGAAGTCGTGAGATACAAGGCACGACTTGTCGCACAAAGTTTTCTGAAGAGACCAGGTTTTGATTTTAAAGAAACATATTCTCCTATTATGGATGTCATAATATTTCGATACTTGATAAGCCTTGTAGTTTCGGAAAAACTAGATATAAGATTAACTGATGTTGTGACAGCTTAGCTTACGGTGAATTAGATACCAGTATTTACATGAAGATCCCAGATGGATATAGGTTGCCTGAAGAAAAATCAAAATCATTGTACTCATTAAAACTGAGGCGATCAATATATGGTTTGAAACAATCTGGAAGAATGTGGTATAACCGTTTTAGTGAATATTTGGTAAAAGTCGGACATAAAAACAATCTCATTTGTCCATGTGTCTTTTCAAAAAATTTGGTAAAGGGATTTGCTATTTTAGCAATTTATGTTGATGATATAAATTTGATTGGGACTCCAGAAGAGATTGATGAAACAATAAATTACTTAAAGAAATAATTTGAAATGAAAGATCTTGGAAAAACTAAATATTGTCTCGGTCTACAAATCGAGCATAGTAGTAATGGCATACTGATCCATCAGTCAAACTACATTGAGAAAATCCTGAAGCGTTTTCAAATGGATAAAGCATATCCACTTAGTACACCTATGGTTGTCAGATCTTTGGATATTAAAAAGGACCCTTACCGCTCAAAAGAAGATGATGAAAATGTGCTTGGTCCAGAAGTACCATATCTCAGTGTCGTTGGTGCATTATTATATTTAACCCAATGCACGAGACCAGATATTGCATTCTCAGTAAATCTTCTAGCAAGATACAATTCAGCACCAACAAAAAGACACTGGAATGGTATAAAACATATCATCAGATATCTTCGTGGAATTACAAATTTAGGTTTGTTTTATTCCGACAAAGGTAATAACCCGAATCTAGTTGGCTATGCCGATGCAGGTTATCTTTCTGATTCACATAAAGCAAGATCACAAACTGGATATGTGTTTAGTAACAGTAATGCAGCTATTTTATGGTGATCTACGAAGCAAACGTTGGTAGCAATATCATCCAATCATTCTGAAATACTAGCACTACATGAAGCAAGTCGAGAATGTATTTGGTTAAGATCGTTAATTGAGCATATTAGAAATATGTGCCAGCTCCTTTCAGCTACAGAAGGATTAACTATTATTTATGAGGACAATGCAGCTTGCGTAGCTCAGATTCAGGCAGGTTACATCAAGGGTGATAGGACGAAACACATTTCTTCTAAGTTTTTCTTCACATACGAACAATAAAAGAACAACAAAATAGAGGTGAAACAAATCCTGTCCTAAGAAAATCCGGCGATCTATTCACAAAGGCACTTTCAAAATCAACGTTTCAGAAGATGGTGTATAAAATTGGTATGCGTCGGATGCATCAACAAACTAACTGAATAATGCATTATAAATCAGCGGGAGCATTCAAAAGTATGTTGTAATGTACTCTTTTTCCTTCACTAATATTTTTCCCACCGTGTTTTTGTTAGTAAGGTTTTGATGAGGCATTATCTTGATCCAGAAGCATCAACCCTCATAATACCATAGGCTTTTAATGAGGCAATTATTCTTATTAGACGCATATTCAAGAGGGAGTGTTGTAATATATATTAGGAATATGGATGAATATGCTAAATGACAAAGGAAATTATTGATCTCCGTTGCATTGGGAGTCTATAAATATAGAACTCATTTGTATTAATAGATAACTGAATGAATAAAAATGTCTTCTCTCTCTAATGGCTTCTATTCTTATTTTATTTTATAACAGTTTCTAATTATTTGAAAATTTTGAAATGGTAGTGGTATACATATACGTAGAGGTGATATAGAATGTTATTGTAATAGGTTTTTAAATTTAATGGTTTTTGCCAAATATTTTTGGAAATGTTTTGAAAGTGAAGTCGTTTTATAGCATTTTAAAATACTACGATTAGTTTTGACCTTAGATCTTGAACTAGTAATTCGTTTTTGACGATTTTAATTTCAATAAAAAGCTATGTCATTAGAGGGCAGTTTTTATTTAAAGTGCAAATCAAATTTTTTGGTTTAAGTGAGGTTAAAACATAAACTAAAACGAAAATGCTTCGCTGTCCTAAATGTGTAAAATCTCCAAAACAGCCCTTACCCGTAACTTTCGAACGGCTTGTCCGATTTTGACGTTCTTACCCATTCCAGAAAGCTTAAAACTTAAGCAATAATTTTTTTAAGCGATTCACAAAATTTTGACGTTTTCATGGCTAAAAATGTGAGTTTTGGAAGTAGACCTACACTTTTTATATAGTTCCAGTTTTTACTTTCCTTATGAAAAATACCATAACTCAAGTTGTCATTAACATTTTGCGATCCGAAAGTTTTTTTTGATAAGTCAATACATTATGCAATAATTCGGAACGTTTTCTGTACGAAGAAGACTCTGCTGAAACTTTCCGAAAAATCCAACGCTTAGAAAAAATTTCATAAAAATTTATCGTATGCGAGGAATAGAGTTGTTATTTGAATTTATTTAAAATCAGAACATACGAAATGATAAGTTGGAATGAAAGAGCCACATAGAGAATTGGGTAGCTTAGGCATGATAGAGATTTGTAGAAATGAAGAAAGTTCAGGATATGAGTTGTATATGACGTTTCCCTATAAGAAATTACGAGAATGCAATTTTATTAAGGGGTAGTCTGTAACAGCCCTACTTTCTATGCCATATAAATAAATGAATTTAATTAAAATAAGGGTGCTCAAATTCTTTTTGTGATAACTAATATTTTGAAAATAAATTTTTAGGTAATTAAATTCTATTTAATAACTGATTTTGTTGCAATAAATTGAACTTAATTAATAAATTATTTTTAGGTAATGTATTGAAATTAAAATAAAATGCTTTAGTTAGTAGAAGTGTAATTTAATTTATATTGGATGGAAATTTATTTTAAGGATTAAGATTCAAATTGAATTAAAATAAGGCTCAAAGCAATCAACCAAGCCCACAACCATGCTTTTCTCTTGTGTCTAGAAGACTCTCCTACATTCTAAATTAAGCCTGAATCCCTTCCATAACAATTTCAGCCCTAAACCCCTCTCCAGATTTTTTTTGGAAATCAAATCGCGATGTAGAGGGAAAAAAGAAATTGCGATGGCGGTGATGCCAACCAAGTTGGCATAATCGACGATTGTTGGGGGGAGGAGCCACGTTTTGGTGGATGGTCGATGATGTGATGGCAAGAGCAAGGCAGACATTTAGGGATGGATCGCGAAGTAGGCGAAGTTGTAGTGGAGATGTGCACAAGAGGCTCGATGGAGGCAGCATGCATCGATGGTGGAAGTGCACGTGAATTTTTGTTTGTGATGGAAGTGGCTGATAGGGGAGGGTGATGTCTTGGCAGGTGTGTGGCTGTCATGGAGATGGCGAACATTAGAGGCTATGCATGAATTTCAAGGTATTCGTGTGGGCTATTGGCATGTGCACGGAGTAGAAGGTGTTAGTTCTGGAGATGATGGTTTTGATGACAACAACCTTAGGACTTGTTATAAAATATAAATACTAATATTCTTGTCTACATATATATGTGTATATGCAGGATATATATATATATATATATATATATATATATGCAGGTGCTGTGAATGAAGACTGTACATTATAAAGATTCAAGACCGAGTATAGAGATTCAAGACTGACGGATTCAAGATTGAAGAAACCAAGACTGAAGACTCATGAGTATCAAGAGTTCAAGATATCAAGATAAGTAATGGTGTCTAGATTTATGTTAAAACTTCATAATAGCACTAAAATCTTTATTTGGATTTTAATAGTGGAATGGAATCCACCTTCTCGCTTTAATAGTGGGATGGAACCCACAACCTCTTTAGTGGTATAGAACCCACGACTTTCTCTAGTGGAATGGAATCCACGAAAATTTCAAAATGATTTATTTTAAATATTTTTCAAAAAACTTTTTAAAAGTCATTTCTCTCGGTTTAATTATTTTAGCCTTAAACTATTTTTATCATCTTTTATATTTTGATTTCAAAATCATCTTTTGTTTTTAAACTATCTCCTGGTTTTAATATTATAAGCTTTAAATCTCAAAAATATATTCTATACTTAGTTTTTAATATTACTTTTATATTATAAATTATATATTTTTAAGATTACTTTTTAAATCTCTTTTATAAGTTTAAACTATATTTAAAATGGTTTATAAACTTCAGAAATTGTTTTGAAAAGTTTTAGAATAGAAATCATTTTTAAAGAAAAATCAATTTTCAAAATATACATGGGCATGTCGACATACCCCTTCCCCCCATGTCGACATGGTGGTCGTTTATTTCAAAATTTAAATTTTCAAAAGAAGTGTCTATTCGTCATAACCTTTCATGAATGGACATGACTGTTGTTCTTCTATAAATACCCGATGTTTTGAACGAATTTTTACATAAGTTTTTTTTTCATTTCTTCACTCCTTCTTCTCCACAAAAAGAATCTTTTATATTTCAAATGCTTTAACAAAACTCTTCCGAAATCCTAAGTGAATCAAACTTGATCATCTCTAGTTTGATTCTCTGCCACTCTCTCTCAAAGATCTCAGTGCTATTCAGACTTATAGGATCATTTGTAATCAAAGAAGCATATCGAGTCTTTCTATCTATCAAAGTGATATTGGAAACGGTGTGATTGTGGCCCATAAATCAATTGGGTGTGATTGTAGCCCGTAAATCAATTAGGTGATATTGTAGCCTGGTTGAATTAAGAGAGTTTGCCCTGGACTCGAAGACAGGAGGGTGTATCTCATGGCCTTGAAATCGAGTTTGTAATATCGGCGTTATTTTTGAAAAGAAATCTACACAAGAAATTGTGTGGGACTGGATGTAGGGTAACTCCGAACCAGTATAAAATTCTGGTGTGTTCTTTCCTTTTACTGCTTTTTATTTACTATTTACATCTGTGTCTGGTTCTGTGATTGTCTCTGTGTTTGTGAATTGCATCTGTCTGTGTTTAATTTCAAAAGATTTCAAAATTTCCATAAAATCCATTAAACACTATTCACCCCTTCTAGTGTTAATTCTGCCTTAAGATCCGTAATCTGCATTCCCTACATTTGGTATCAAAGCATTGGTTTTCAAAGTTACCATAATCTGAATTTTGAAAAAGTTTAAAATGGCAATTTTTGAAAATTCTGTTAACACTAGTTCAAAACTGTCCATATCATCATTATTTCATAAGTCTGCATATTATTATTATAGAAAATCAAGTTATTTACCGAATTGGTGTGTTTTGCAGGAACAATGTGTTTTATATAGCTTTTGATGAATCAACACTCAATGGACAAATGGTGCAAATCAAGAAAAACAAATGAATACTTGATATTGGATGTTCGAGACACATGACTGGCAATCCGTAGATACTGAATGACATAATTTATGAAGATGGAGGACCGGTCAACTTTGGAGACAACTCGAAAGGATATGTGATTGGCATCGGCAATGTCGGTAACTCTAAAACTCCTACTATTTCTGATGTTTTGTTAGTTAGGAATCTAAAACACAATTTGCTTAGTATAATTCAACTTTATGATAAGGGCTACAAAATTAAATTTGAAAAAGATAAGTCTCACATCGAAGATAATGAATCAAATATTATCTTTGAAGGAATTAGGAAGAAAAACATTTTTATCCTCAGTATGAAAATCTCAAATGATAACCTATGTCTTTTGGCTAATACAAGTGACCCTTGGATTTGGCATAAAAGATTTGGACATTTGAATTTCAAACTTTTATCTAGACTTTCAAAGCTTGATTTAGTAAGAGGTCTCCCTAAAATGGATTTTAAAGTAGATAGTATATGTGATGCTTTTCAATTAGAGAAACTTAGAAAGAGTTCATTTAAATTGAAAGATATGATTTCAAATTCAAAACCTCTTGAGTTACTTCATTTAGATTTGTTTGGTCCATCTCAAATTCTGTCAATAAATCACGGTAAATATGTTTTTGTAATTGTAGACGATTATTCTAGATTTACATGGACAATTTTTTTGAAACATAAAAGTGATGCTTTTGATTTATTTAAAACTTTTGCAAAAAGAATTCAAAATCAACTTTATTTAAAAATCAAAACTATTCGTAGTGATCACGGTGGAGAATTTGAAAATGAAAATTTTGAGAATTTCTATAATCAAAACGGAATAACTCATAATTTTTACTTTCCAAGAACTCCACAACAAAACGGAGTGGTAGAGCGTAAAAATAGGACCATTCAAGTGTGCGCAAGAACCATGCTTTCAGATAGTAAATTACCAAGAAATTTTTGGGCTGAAGCAGTCGCTACAGCTTGTTATATTTTGAATAGGATTTTAATTAGACCTCTAACCAATAAAACACCATATGAACTTCTTTTCAATAAGAAACCAAAGGTATCTTATTTTAAAAAATTTGGAAGTAAATTAATTCATTTTAAATACAAAGGACAATTTGGATAAATTTGATCCTAAATCCGACAAAGGAATCTTTATCGATATTCTAATAGAAGTAAAGCATACGGAGTTTTCAATTTAAAAACTAACACCATTGAAGAAACAATGCATGTATCTTTTGATGAAATTTCAAAGATTTTTTTCAGACAAATGATGAAGATGATTTTGTTACTTTAAATATTGAATCAAATGAAACAAATTGTGAACTATTCATCCTAATAAAAGAATCGGGCTTTTAAAAGATATCCTATAGAAAATATACTAGGAAATATTGAATCTGTTATTAGAACTAGAAATCAATTAAACAAAATGAGTAATGTAGCTTTTATATAAATTATTGAACCTAAAAATCCAAAGGAAACATCATTTGATGATTCATGGATTCTTGCTATGCAAGAAGAACTGGATCAATTCACCAGCAACGATGTATGGGAACTTGTTCCTAGACCTGAGGACAACTATAATAGGAACTAAATGGGTTTATAAAAATAAAATAATGAACAAGGTGAGGTCATTAGAAATAAAGCTCGGTTAGTCGCACAAGGTTATTTTCAAGAAGAAGGGATAGACTATGATGAAATCTTTGCACCCGTAGCAAGATTAGAAGCCATTAGAATTCTACTTGCTTTCACAAACAACAACAATTTTAAATTATTTCAAATGGATGTCAAAAGTGCGTTTTTAAATGGTTTTGTTAAAGGAGATGTTTATGTTGAACAACCCCTAGTTTTTGAAGAAGAAAAGTTTCCAAATCATGTTTACAAATTAAAGAAAGCTTTATATGGTCTGAAACAAGCTCCTAGAGCCCGGTATGATAGACTAAGATCTTACCTATTACAACCAAATTTTGAAATTGGTAAAGTAGATAATACTCTTTTTATTAAAAGAAACAAAAATGATATCCAATTAGTACAGATTTATTTAGGTGATATAATTTTTGGATCAACAAACAATGAAATAAACAAAGGGTTTTCTGAAACAATGACAAAAGAGTTTGAGATGAGTCATATAGGTGAACTTACTTTCTTTTTAGGATTGCAAATAAAACAATTAAATAGTGGTATTTTCATTAGTTAAGAAAAGTATGCTAGGGATCTTATTAGTAAATTTGGTATGACTACTGCGAGTGGAAAATCATCTCTCATGGCAACCAATGCAACCTTAAATAAAGAAGACATGTCAAAAGATGTTGATCAAAAACTATACAGAGGAATGATTGGATCGCTACTCTATATAACCGCGAGTCGACCTGATATCATGCATAGTGTTTGTCTCTGTGCAAGATACCAATCTCACCCAAAGAGACCCATTTAAAAGCTGTTAAACGTATCCTATGATATGTTAAACACGCTTTAGACTATGGCCTATTTTACCCTAAAAATGATTCATTTGATTTAATCTCATATTGTGATGCTGACTATGCTGGTTGTAAATCAGACCGAAAAAGTACAAGTGGAACTTGTCACTTTCTAGGACATTCTCTGGTTTCCTGGTTTATTAAAAAGCAAAATATTGTCTCTCTATCAACAACTGAAGCGGAATATATCTCTGCTGCTTTGGCTTGTTCTCAAGTTATCTATATGCAACTAACCCTAAAAGATGTTGGATTAAATATTTCTAAATCACCAATTTATTGTGACAATACAAGCGCAATAAATTTATCCAAAAATCCTACTCACCATGCTAGAACCAAACATATTGATATCAGACATCATTTTCTTAGAGATAATATAAGTAAAGAGATCATTTCTCTTGAATTTATCAACATTGAGAATCAAATAGCTGATATTCTGACCAAACCTTTGAATCAATCAACCTTTACTAAATTAGAAGAGAACTAGGTATTTGCTCTATAACTGAGATATAGAATATAGATATAGTAACATATATACTTAAATAAATAAAGAAAAATAAAATTGTCAAAATTTCCTTAAGGATGTCGACACCCCCCTACCCCCCCCCCCCCCCTATGTCGACATACAACGGTAAAAATTGGAATTTTGATTTTCCCTCTAAAATTAGTTTGGTAGTTATATATTCTCTATAATTTAAATTCTTCTGTCTTCCACTTCATTTCTCTTTGTATTAAACTTCTGAAAACATAAAATAATGGCCTCCTCTTCCAAATCAAACCAAAATGTGACCTTTTCTTTCCCTTCTCCTAATACTGGTCCATTTCAACGAACTACACTGGCCCGAGTCATGAAGATAGAGGAAACTTTAAAGGACTCTTTGCAAATGATGACTGAGTTGCAAGTCATGCAAATCAAGATGGTAAAGAACAAGAGAAGCAAGGCAAAATCCTTAGAAATTTACAAAAATTCCTAATGGATAATCATGCGGACCCGATCGTAATTGAAGATGACTCCTCTAACATTCATATTCACAATCCATTAGAAGAAGACAACGACAAAGAAGAAGAAGCGCAAATGGATGAAGACGATAAAGTTATCTGCATCGGAGAAGTCTGTTTTGATAAAGATGGTAATTTGGTTGAACAGTGTGGAAATTTTTGTCTCCATTACCCAAATTGTTCGATTCACAAGTCACCAATTATCAAAGACTCTCATTAGTTTGTTGTATGTTAACGTTTTTATATATTATGTGTATTTGTATATAGTAGTGTATATGTGTGTAATATAACAACATATATAATAAAATTATATTTATGTTTCGCTTAATTATACTTCGTTATTAGTATTTAGTTCCATAAGTATTAGTTTAAGGGGGAGTTATGTAGATTAGGATTAGTTTTTGTTGATGATAAAGGGGGAGAATTATAAAATACGTTAGATAGGCTTAGATTAAGAGGGAGTTAGTAGATTAAAGGGGAGTTGTTGGAATAAGGGGGAGTTAGAGTAGAATCAGAGTTTTGTGGAGTAGACTTTATAAACAAAGGTTGTCATCATAAAAAGAGGGAGATTGTTAGTTCTGGAGATGATGGTTTTGATGACAACAACCTTAGGACTTGTTATAAAATATGAATACTAATATTCTTGTCTAGATATATATGTATATGCAGGATATATATATATATGCAGGTACTGAGAATGAAGACTGTACAGTATAAAGATTCAAGATTGAGTATAGAGATTCAAGCCTGACGAATTCAAGATTGAAGAAACCAAGACTGAAGACTCATGAGTATCAAGAGTTCAAGATTTCAAGAGTTCAAGATTTCAAGAGTTCAAGATATCAAGGTAAGTAATAGTGTCTAGATTTATGTTAAAACTTCATAATAGCACTAAAATCTTTATTCAGATTTTAATAGAGGAATGGAATCCACCTTCTCGCTTTAATAGTGGGATGGAACCCACAACCTCTTTAGTGGTATGGAACCCACGACTTTCTCTAGTGGAATGGAATCCACGAAAATTTCAAAATGATTTAATTTAAATATTTTTCAAAAAACTTTTTAAAAGTCATTTCTCTCGGTTTAATTATTTTAGCCTTAAATTATTTTTATCATCTTTTATATTTTGATTTCAAAATCATCTTTTGTTTTTAAACTATCTCCTGGTTTTAATATTATAAGCTTTAAATCTCAAAAATATATTCTATACTTAGTTTTTAATATTACTTTTATATTATAAATTATATATACTTTTTAAATCTCTTTTATAAGTTTAAACTATATTTAAAATGGTTTATAAACTTCAGAAATTGTCTTGAAAAGTTTTAGAATAGAAATCATTTTTAAATAAAAATCAATTTTCAAAATATACATGGGCATGTCGACATACCCCTTCCCCCCATGTCGACATGGTGGTCGTTTATTTCAAAATTTAAATTTTCAAAAGAAGTGTATATTCGTCATAACCTTTCATGAATGGACATGACTGTTGTTCTTCTATAAATACCCGATGTTTTGAATGAATTTTTACATAAGTTTTTTTTTCATTTCTTCACTCCTTCTTCTCCATAAAAAGAATATTTTATATTTCAAATGCTTTAACAAAACTCTGCCGAAATCCTAAGTGAATCAAACCTGATCATCTCTAGTTTGATTCTATGCCACTCTCTCTCAAAGATCTCAGTGCTATTCAGACTTATAGGATCATTATTAATCAAAGAAGCATATCGAGTCTTTCTATCTATCAAAGTGATATTGGAAACGGTGTGATTGTGGCCCGTAAATCAATTGGGTGTGATTGTAGCCCGTAAATCAATTAGGTGATCTTGTAGCCTAGTTGAATTAAGAGAGTTTGCCCTGGACTCGAAGACAGGAGGGTGTATCTCATGGCCTTGAAATCGAGTTTGTAATATCGGCGTTATATTTGAAAAGAAATCTGCACAAGAAATTGTGTGGGACTGGATGTAGGGTAACTCCGAACCAGTATAAAATTCTGGTGTGTTCTTTCCTTTTACTGCTTTTTATTTACTATTTGCATCTGTGTCTGGTTCTGTGATTGTCTCTGTGTTTGTGAATTGCATCTGTCTTTGTTTAATTTCAAAAGATTTCGAAAATTCCATAAAATCCATTAAACACTATTCACCCCTTCTAGTGTTAATTCTGCCTTAAGATCCGTAATCTGCATTCCCTACATTTGGTATCAAAGCACTGGTTTTCAAAGTTACCATAATCTGAATTTTGAAAAGGTTTAAAATGGCAATTTTTGAAAATTCTGTTAACACAAGTTCAAAACTGTCCATATCATCATTGTTTCATAAGTCTGCATATTACTATTATAGAAAATCAAGTTATTTACCGAATTGGTGTGTTGTGCAGGAACGATGTGTTTTATATGGCTTTTGATGAATCGACACTTAATGGACAAATGGTGCAAATCAAGAAAAACAAATGAATACTTGATATTGGATGTTCGAGACACATGATTGGCAATCCGGAGATACTGAATGACATAATTTATGAAGATGGAGGACCGGTCAACTTTGGAGACAACTCGAAAGGATATGTGATTGGCATCGGCAATGTCGGTAACTCTAAAACTCCTACTATTTCTGATGTTTTGTTAGTTAGGAATCTAAAACACAATTTGCTTTGTATAAGTCAACTTTGTGATAAGGGCTAAAAAATTAAATTTGAAAAAGATAAGTGTCACATCGAAGATAATAAATCAAATATTATCTTTGAAGGAATTAGGAAGAAAAACATTTATATCCTCAGTATGAAAATCTCAAATGATAACCTATGTCTTTTGGCTAATACAAGTGACCCTTGGATTTGGCATAAAAGATTTGGACATTTGAATTTCAAACTTTTATCTAGACTTTCAAAACTTGATTTAGTAAGAGGTCTTCCTAAAATTTATTTTAAAGTAGATAGTATATGTGATGCTTGTCAATTAGAGAAACTTAGAAAGAGTTCATTTAAATTGAAAGATATGATTTCAAATTCAAAACCTCTTGAGTTACTTCATTTAGATCTGTTTTGTCCATCTCAAATTCTGTCAATAAATCACAGTAAATACGTTTTTGTAATTGTAGACGATTATTCTAGATTTACATGGACAATTTTTTTGAAACATAAAAGTGATGCTTTTGATTTATTTAAAACTTTTGCAAAAAGAATTCAAAATCAACTTTCTTTAAAAATCAAAACTATTCGTAGTGATCACGGTGGCCGTTTATTTTAAAATTTAAATTTTCAAAAGAATTGTCTGTTCGTCATAACCTTTCGTGAATGGACACGACTGTTGTTCTTTTATAAATACCCTATGTTTTGAATGAATTTTTACATAAGTTTTTCTTCATTTCTTCACTCCTTCTTCTCCATAAAAAGATTCTCTTATATTTCAAATGCTTTAACAAAACTCTACCGAAATCCTAAGTGAATCAAACTTGATCATCTCTAGTTTGATTCTCTGCCACTCTCTCTTAAAGATATCAGTGCTATTGGGAGTTATAGGATCATTTGTAATCAAAAAAGTGTATCGAGTCTCTCTATCTATCAAAGTGATATTGGAAATGGTGTGATTGTGGCCCGTAAATCAATTGGGTGTGATTGTAGCCCGTAAATCAATTAGGTGATCTTGTAGCCTGGTTAAATCAAGAGAGTTTGCCCTAGACTCGAAGACATGAGGGTGTATCTCGTGGCCTTGAAATCGAGGTTGTAATATCGACATTATATTTGAAAAGAAATCTGCACAATAAATTGTATGGGACTGGATGTAGGGTAACTCCGAACCAGTATAATATTCTGGTGTGTTCTTTCCTTTTACTATTTTTTATTTACTATTTGCATATGTGTCTTATTATGTGATTGTCACTGTGTTTGTGAATTGCATCTGTCTGTGTTTAATTTCAAAAGATTTCAAAAATTCCATAAAATCCATTAAACACTATTCACCCCCTTCTAGTGTTAATTCTGCCTTAAGATCCGTAATCCGCATTTCCTACAGATGGCTGAAGCTTTAATGCTGGTGGTAATTGCTGATTTTGGAACTCAAGCATTGTTTAGGTGAGTTATTTTCTTAACCCACGTCTATCGTCTATTATCGTTTTGAATGTTTCCATCTACTATTATTATTGATTGATTTGGTAATGAATGTTTGGTTAATATTGATTAATTAGATGAAATTGATTGTTTGATCATGGTTAATGGTTGAGATAATTTAAATTGGATGGAATTGAGTGTTATTGGATGATATGAATTGAAAGAGTGCTGTGCTTTGGTTGAGTTATATTGCGTGTGAATATTGGTTGAATTTTATGATGGAATTGGTTGCACATAACACTTGAAATTGATCGGAAATGGGTTAATAAATTAAAAGATGAAGATCTGAAATAAATAAATTATTTAGAATAAATAAATTATTTTGGAAATAGATAGTGAATTTTAGAAGGATGTTCTTATTTAATATTGAGATTATTTGTAATTAACGAAAAATTTGAAAGAGGAATGATTTTGGAAAAATATATAAGTGGAATAATTCTAAGGATTTTATGAATAGGAAATTATTTTGGAAAATGTTGAATTTTTGGATTTTACTAAATAAGTGAATTTCGAATAATTATATTTTTGTTTATTCACCGTTGATCTTGAAAATACATAAAAGGATTTTATAAACTGATATTTGAAAGTGATGAGTTGATTTTGGTTGGATTTAATAGATGGGAAGTGTATAAAATAATAATTTAAAGCAATCAAAAGTTGAATACCATTTATTTATTTATTGAATGGAAATCTTCATTTATGGGATTTGTTACATATATTGTTAAGTGAATTTTTGGAAGCAATATATTATTGTGTTTAATATAGAATTTTTGTTTGATAGATTAACATCTTTATAGCGATATGAAAATAAAGAAGAATTTTAAATAATGATTTTGAAATTATAAAATTTGGCTTGAAAATATTTTGCATTGGAAATGACGTGTTTCTAATTGGTGTTTAAAAGTAACTAGAAATTTCAAATTTTTCTATGCTATTTCCTTAATATTATTGCAGTAGAAATTAGTAATGAAAGGATTTTTAATGGTCTTAAATTTATTGATGGGTTCAAATAAAGGTTTTTTTGAAACCAAATAATATGTCTTAAAATATGGATTTTGAAACTAGATGAGAGAATTAGTATTTACTACTTTAAAAGAGAGGGAAATAAGTTAGGGAAGTGTTTTGTTGTTAAATTAAATTGAAGTATTTTTATAAAAAGAGAGGAACAAAATAAAGAGAAATGTATTTAAATAAAACTCATCATCTCGTTAAATACTGATCAAATAATAGTTTGACGTGTGTATAGATGGTTATTGATTGGATTACTACGAACGAGATGAAGTTAAATTACTTGTTGTGCCGAGCTACAAAGTAATTAAGAATAATGAATTGAATAAAATCAAGCGAGAGGGAATTAATAAGCGAAGTAAAAATTTATCTAATGTCGATTAATTGCGGGTGTTGCGCATATAATTGTATTTCATCGGATGGTATGGGATGTCCGTGTGGAGTATATTTATTTACTCAACACTAGTATAACATTGGGTAATTCATTGAAGATCGAATATTTAATACTCGAATATCAGTGAATTATTTTATATTATGCCGTATATTAATCGATATTACTTAGATTTCTGACTTGACGTGTGAGATGTATTATAATATTCCTTTATTTTATTTTAAAGCGGTAATATGATTATCTCTGCTTTGAGTAGAACGACGCGTGCATGCATAATTCCTTACATAGATGTGATGGCCAGAAGTTTTGCTAGCCCCATCCTAGCTTGACCGACCGTGGGGTTGCTCTTCGATGGTTGTGATGACATGACCTCATCGTCACATGGTCATAGTCTACTGGTTGGGCAGACAGGAAGAGGAGTACAGAACGAGGCGAGGTTGTTGGCGATGGGAGGCGTACGACGAAGTGAGGAAGCGATGTGCGTTTATTATGCAGCTAAAGACTAGTGAGGACGCTCATTAATATTTACGAGTAGGGTCTCACTTTGCATCTGTGAAGTGGTGAGGCTTAGGTTTAGAATCGACATCCAGCAGTACATTAAAAGCAGCAATAGCAGTAGCTGTAGCACTAAAGAGGATGAAACTAAATAATATATTGAATAACTCAAATACAGTTAAATAAATATGAATGAGTTGATGTGCATTATGTTTATTGGTGTGTGATGTGTTATGTGTGCAGTGATGTGCGATGTACGTTGCGTGCAATGTGTGATGTGTGTGATGATGTGCGACGTGTGAGATCTGCACGATGTGTGCGATGGTTTGTGATATGTGTGATGGTCTTCGATGTCTTGTGGATGTTTTGATGTATAATGTGTGCAATGATGTTATATGTGTTTTGGATGTTTTATTATTCCTTTAGTTAAATTTCTTTATTATGCCGTGTATATGTTATTCTTGAGATATTGTTTGCGTACTCATCTTTGAATATAGGCATAGTTCGACTCGT
The DNA here is from genome assembly GCA_030737815.1 of Allium fistulosum. NCBI lineage: Eukaryota > Viridiplantae > Streptophyta > Magnoliopsida > Asparagales > Amaryllidaceae > Allium > Allium fistulosum. The sequence continues at coordinate 959,195,439 of CM060904.1, forward strand.
TTATTATTTATATAATACCTCAGTCAGTTCGAGACATTTTAGGTTCAGGGACATGATGATCAATTGTGATTGTTGGGCTTAGTTGGAGGTTAGATTGTTAGCTATATTATTTATCATAATGTGGACTCGTGTATGTATGTGCTATTGGAATAAATGTATTGGATCTAACTTTTGTGTGTGTGTGTTTGAGAATTAGTGGGAATTGACTTATTTTTGTATATCCCACTCAGATTATGTGATGTATTATCTGTATCGTTGCATTGATGATTTGTGATCTCTATTATTTTATATTGTGTATTATTCTGTCCTCACACACCACACGTGTTTATTGCTTTGTACCGAGACTGCTTATGTCGAGGTAAGTGGTTATTATATTATGAGACATATTCAGTGTTGGTTCAATGGAATATTCACATGTGCATCACCCACATCGCCTCATTCTCTATGTTTTTCGACAGTATTACTCAGTGATAACCTTGGGTAGTATATGTATATAGGTGGGGTGTTATATGTAAATTTAGTCAGCGGTTAATATTGAACATATATTAACGTTCACATGTCACTCAGCAGGTGGTGTGACATTATGGTCAAATTTATCGCTACTTGGTTTAGGTAAAATCCAATTTTACTTTTTTTAGCATTACCAAGTAGTGACAATTATTTACACAATTCTCTTCATCAAAAATATATCACTCTGGACTTATGGAATTTTGTAATGGTCAAAATTCCAGCATCGTCCATATTCAGCTCTATATCCAAACACAAAGTCCTTGGTACAATAATTATAATTATTATTAACTGAACTACTCTGGTCAAAGACTTTGACCTTGAGTTGACTTTAATTGACTGTGATACTAACCTTATATAACTGAAGAGATGAATCCTCTCTTCAATAGTGTTTCATTTCCAATGCTTCCACTCGACCTAACTATAGTCGTTCGATGGACGTCATGCCACGATTTAACATAATCAAGGCGGAGCTTCCGCACTGAAGATCAACGGTATTCTTGAGTCAATAGGGCTGTTTAATTTTGTCACCTTGATATTTTCTGTTTCACCTTAGCTATATTAACCAACAGAAAAGTATCGATTGAGTCATTCCGTATTTACCCAATAACTATCAATACGTAACCCCTTAGTTCCTCTAGCAGCCATGAGTAATAAACTGTCCAATATTTGGAAAGCCTTACGTACTCTAGTTTCAATGGATGCAACGATATCCATTCTCGATACATCTTAACAATGAATATTTAAAACAGTATGTTTAATTTCATTTTGATAAATTACTCATGGTTTCAACACTTTGTAACTACTATTAAAAAACATAACATTTATGGATTTTATATAAAATATACTTTTAATTAAGTCAATTAATTAATATAACACTTTATATTAAATGTATAATAAAAAGAAAACACATTTTATTTCGAAGAAGATTGGTTATTGAGTTAGATATATGTAACAAATTACATAATCGCCCCTAGGGCATACCGCTAACTTTATCACATAGTTTGACACTCGAAAAGGCTACTCCTTTCTGAATGCCTCTAGATATGAGAAAAATCATAAACGAGTTTGACAAAAATCCAAACGCTCAAAAGAAATGCGAAAGAAGCAGGCGGTGAAAGACAATTTTTTTACCAAGCGAAAACCATGCAGAGTTCGAATCCACATAAGAAATTACTTGAATAAAGCTCCATGGGTCTAAAGTGGAAGGGGAATGGGGCATTTAATATTGCCTCTCCCTTTAATCGCATTCATTGTAGTTGAAAAGGAAAAAGAAATCTCGATCGTTTAAAGATGATAAGTGTTGTGTAACACCACACACTTGAGTGAAAAGACACCTTTCTGCCACATCTCAAGAAGAGCAACCATCACGACTAATGGCACAAGGCCACATGGATAGTGCATTAATTGTATAGTAGAATTGTCAATTGATGGAGTCTTCTAGATTTTACAAGCCCGTGCCCGCTCACGGGCACGGGCTTAGTGTTATCCCGCCTTTTGGCAAGGCCGAGATACCAAGGAACTAACTAAAGAGAATATGGATTATGCATCCTCGGGATCGAGTAACCGCTGGATATCCCCAGATATCGATGAATTTTACCCAAGACCGGATTGAGCCATAATTGATAAGACATGACTAGAAAAGCTGTGTGAGCCAACGTTCCAAGTTTCGGAGCAATCCGAGTTCGTATGCCCAAGTTATCGCAGTTAGAAAGAGGAAGGACCTGGGGTCGGATCCATCCTCCTTAGCATTGCTTCGAATCCACAGGGTCATAGCCTTGCTTCGACTCCATCAGCATGGAGGCTCTCGTTCGAATCCATCAGGACCAAGCATTGGTTCGAAACCATCGAGATAGTATTGGTTCGAATCGATCGTAGTTGGCTGTGCTTCGAATCGATTCGAACGTACCTTAAGTTCGAATCCATTGGAGCTTTCTACACCTCGAATCCATAAAGAGAAGGAGCTTCGAATCCAGGAGGCGTAGCCTTACTTCGAATCCAGGAGATGTAGCTCAGCTTCGACTCCATCGAGCATGCCCTCTATTCGAACCCGACGAGGCAGAGGGTCTTCGAATCCATCCAGTAGGAATAACTTCGAATCGAGTAGATACGGCATAGCATACTCGATTCGAACAGGCGTACTTTCGAATCCAACACCTGGAGTCGGAGTGATCGATTCGAAGGAACCAAGTCAAAAGTGATCGATTCAAAGATGCATTTCAACCAAGTGCTTGACCTTGAATCGATCATAACTCGAGATCCACAAGTCCAAATGCCATGAAATTTTCACAGAAGCTTAAACATATGATGAAGAATGTTCACACCAAATTTCAACTCGATTGGATGATTTCTTGATCGATTCGAACCAAGGGTCGAATCGATCCAAAAGTGGGCCCGGATCTTCAGATTTCGGCCATGTGGGCCCCATGACGTACCAGAACTGGTCTCCCCTCATTTTAGGCGAAATATCAGCCTCCTACACCTATAAATAGAGCCCCTGGTCATTCGGAAAAGGGGTCGGACAATTCTAAGCACTAAAGAGCGCCCAGATTCTGCCAGATTTACTCCAGAACACCGCCGCTGCTTTAGATTGAGACTTAGCATATAAATTCAGTTGTATTACATTATAAACTACTGTAATCTTCAAGTATCGAGCAATAAAATCATCAAACTTCATAGTGGACGTAGGCAAAACGCCGAACCACTCTAAACCGCTTGTCTTTGCAATTTACTTTCTGTTATTTGGAGTTTTTGTTAGATAATCCACAGTTTTAATTTTCATTCTTCACTTTTATCTCTTCAAAAACTTCCGAAGAGTGTTGTGCCCATTTTTGGTACAAACACTTTGGTGCTTTCACTGAGAAAAAACCAGCTTTTTTCTCCTGCTCCTTGGATCTACCATCGATACCGGATTGCACAAATCCAAGAGGAAGATCCAGATCTCTAATTCATCATCCTTCCATTCTGTTCAGATTTGCATAAAGTCTAGGAAAAGGATTCATCATTCAAAATGGTTAGCACAAGAACCACTTCTACAGCTGCTGGACAAGAAGGTAGGGATGGACAGAATCCTGCTCAACAGCAGCCATCCAATCAAGACAACACTGCTCATTCAGATCCGTCTGGGGCAGTCACCAGACAAGAATTCCATGTGTTGCTTCAAGAGCTGACTCAAAGTCGGCAACAATTGGCCGAACAGTTGCGTGCTAATATTGAATTAACAAACCAACTGAACCGCCAGGGCCGTAGGAGGTCCAGAAGGGATGATGTTTCCCGCTCATCCACTGAAAGCTCTGCCTCATCTGACTATCATCATAGATCTACCTGTCCCCGATTGGACGGAAGTCATGCTCAAGCTGCTGGATATCAACCCGCCCTGACTGTCGGACAGTTGAGGGCACGACCGTCAACCAGCTTCCAAGCTGGGCCATCAGCACGAGGTGGTCGTACTCCACAATATACTACAGACAATCATGTCACAGCTGCCACAGTAGAAACAAGGGTTGATACCCGACATCTTCCAGATTCAGGTAATCAACAGCGGGGACGTACTTCTGAACCATACGTCCCAGAAGATGCTGAGCCAAGGAGGCGAAACTTGGACCGTCGACAGCGCCCGGTCCAAACTCGCACTGTGGAACCCGACCACACCTTAGCTCAGCATGCTCAAAATGTAGCAATGCCAGACATCTCGACTATGATACATCAGATGATCCGCGAAAGCCAAGGTCTTACCAACGACGATTGGGGGATTTCTCGAAGTCATACTCCTTTCACGGACGAGATACTATACGCTGAACCTCCTCGGCGATTCAGAATGCCAACTCTCCCTATGTACGAAGGAAATTCTGATCCCAATCAGCACATATTGAAATATGAATGGTCAATGAGCGCCGCAAGGGCCGACGATGCAGTGAAATGTCGAAGTTTCCCCATCTCACTGGGAGGAATTGCAACAATGTGGTTTACAAGATTACCTCCAAGATCTATCTCTTCATTTGACCAATTGGCTAAGAAATTTGTTGAACAATTTTGCATGCATGTCGCTAGACCCAAAGATGTTAACACCCTGTCCAGCGTTACCCAAGCTCGTGGGGAAACACTAAGACGTTACTTGGAGAGATTCCATGCGACATGTGTGGAGATTAGTAATCCCAACGACAACTCAATTTTAATGGCATTGACAAAGGGAATTGATCCCGATTCCGAATTTGGAAACTGGTTAGCCGGAAAACCACCCGCATCATTGGACCGTTTCTACTCCAAAGCCGCTCAATTCTTACGGCAAGAGGATGCAAAACAGTCTAGGAAGCAGGACGATGCGAAGCCCGGAAGTGAGGGAATACAAAGCAATGTAGCAGTTAAACAGTCCGGTGACAATTCCGGAAAAGTTCAGTTAAACATACAGAACAAACAAACTCAGCCAAGAGGTAGCAATGGTCAAAATAAGAAGAGAGATCCGAATCCAGGCCCACGGCGTAGGGCTCCGATGTTTGAAAGTTATACACCATTAAATACATCGCTGGAAAATGTGTACCTACAAACTTGCAACACCGAACAATATAAGAAACCCGCTCCGAAGCGGTCATCGGAGAGGCAGATTCAGACAGGAAAGTTTTGTAGATTTCACGAGAGTTATGGCCACAATACAAATGACTGTCGACATTTGCAGGACCTCATAGAAAAGCTGATCAGGGAGAGGAAGTTAGATCAATTCGTGCGGGCACCATAGTCTGGTGGTGCGGGCCCGTCAAATCCAAACCGTACACTGGATCAAGAAAGACAAGAGGAACCCGCTCGTACAGGTGGGAGGCTAGTTATCAATACCATAAGTGGTGGTCCTCATCCAGCGGACAGAAGTTGGAGGGAAATGGAGTCGTATGCTAGCTCTATCAGGCATGCGAGCTTCGAATGCTGCAGTAATTGTGAGGATGGAACCCCGGCTAAGCAACAAAAGACGATGTCTGACGATATCATATTTAGAAGCAGAGATGCTGACAAAATCGAAGCTCCAACAATTGACCCACTGGTCATATCTGCCCAGGTTGGTCCTGCTTGGATGAAGAGGATCCTGGTTGACAGTGGGAGTTCTGTAAACATTCTATTCAAACGAGCTTATGATTTAATGAAGATGGAAGCAAAAGACTTGAAACCCTGCCAATCTCGAGTTCACGGCTTCAATGGGAGTGCAACAATACCCACTGGGATAGTGGAACTACCAGTGGAACTGGGGATTGGGGAACGCAGGAGAGTCCGACTGCTGCAATTTGTTGTTCTTGACATCGCTTCACCGTATAATGCATTCCTGGGTCGACCAGCCCTTGCTGAATTCAGGGCAGCCATTGCCCCGTGGTGTTTGACTTTAAAATTCCCAACTGACCATGGTATAGGAATCATTCAAGGAGATCAGGCAGCAGGAAGATCCTGTTACGTTGCTGAGTTGCGTGAAGCACAGAAGAAGGAGAAAGGAAAGGGCGTAGAGGAATCTCTCTGCGTCCGTTTTACTGATAATTGACAACTAGCGCCTGGGTCCCGGCCCGGGCGCCACTACCAATTCCTTAAAGATCTTGACCCTAGAGATAACGAAGATAAAGAGGAAGTTAAAGAGAATCAAGCATCTCTAGCCGAACTGACTGTGGACGTCCCGGTCAGTGAGGATGACGACTCAAAAGTACTAAAAGTTGGGTCTCAACTGGGAAAACAGGTACAACAGGAATTGGTTGAATTTCTCCAAGCGAATCTCGATGTCTTCGCCTGGACGCACTCTGACATGTGCGGAATCTCACTGAACATTGCAAGTCACTCCTAGAATACTGATCCGCGACATGTTCCGGTCAAGCAAAAGAGGCGTGGTATGGATCCAGAGAGATCTGCCGCCCTTAAAGAAGAGATTGACAAGTTGCAATCAAATGGTTTCATCCGAGATGCTCTATACCCGGAGTGGGTGTCAAATCCGGTAATGGTTCGAAAACCGAATGGGAAATGGAGAACTTGTGTCGACTACTCCGACTTAAACAAAGCTTGTCCAAAAGATAGTTTTCCACTTCCTCGAATTGACCAACTCGTAGACTCAACCGCAGGCCATGAATTGTTATCCTTTTTGGATGCTTATTCCGGTTATAATCAAATACCTATGCATCTACCCGATCAAGAACATACCAGTTTCGTGACCGATCTGGGACTCTACTGTTACAGAGTCATGCCTTTTGGTTTAAAAAATGCCGGAGCAACCTACCAACGCTTGGTTAATCGAATGTTCGCTGACCAGATCGGGAAGACCATGGAAGTTTATGTGGACGACATGTTAGTAAAGTCCCGATTTTCTACAGATCACGTCAGGGATTTAGATTCAATGTTCCACATCCTACGAGAATATGGAATGAAGCTTAACCCGTTGAAGTGCCACTTTGGCGTTGCATCCGGAAAGTTTCTCGGTTTCATCGTCAACGCTCGTGGGATAGAAGCAAATCCCGAAAAGATCTGGGCAATAAGGAATTTGCAAACTCCAAGGACCATAAAGCAAGTCCAGAGTCTCAACGGGAAGGTAGCAGCGCTAAGCAGGTTCATTTCAAAATCCACTGATAAATGCATTCCTTTCTTTGATCTAATCCGGAAGGGAAAACGAAACTTTGAATGGACCATGGAATGTGAAGGCGCATTCCGATCGCTGGTTCAGCATCTCTCTACGCCACCGATCTTGTCAAAACCGATTGATCGCGAGCAATTATATCTTTATCTGGCAGTATCAGAGCATGCGATCAGTGCTGCTCTGGTCCGAGAAGAAGATCGAGTGCAGAAACCGGTCTATTATGTTAGTAAACGATTGACCGGAGCTGAAAGAAATTACCCCAGGTTGGAGAAACTGGCTTATTGCCTGGTCATTGCCTCAAGAAAGCTTCGTCCTTATTTCCAAGCTCATCCGCTTATTGTGTATACCGATCAGCCGTTACGACAGGTCCTCACGCGGCCTGAGACGTCTGGAAGGTTACTCAAGTGGAATATCGAACTGAGTCAATTTGACATTACTTATGCTCCGCGGAAAGCTATTCAAGGGCAAGTACTAGCTGACTTCATAGCTGAATTTACTGTTCCAGACGACTTACCCGAAACCAGCGAATCTCCTGAATATGTCTGAAAACTTTATACAGATGGTGCATCAAACGATCGGTGTTCGGGCGCTGGTGTTGTACTAGAAACCCCCGAAGGTCGATCCATATGCTATGCTTTGAAGTTTGATTTTCACGCAACCAACAACGAAGCCGAATATGAAGCTCTATTGACTGGGTTAAAACTTGCCAGAGATCTGAGAATTATCGCTATAGAAATTTATTGTGATTCACAGTTGGTTGTGTGCCAGGTACGGGGAGAATATCAAGCAAGAGATCAAAGATTAGCTGCTTATCTAGCCCGAGTTCAGGAAGCACTGGATCAGTTTGATTATTATGCCATTTACTATATACCACGAGATCGCAATCAAAAGGCTGATTCATTGGCAAAGTTGGCCAGCACAGGTGAGGCACAGCAAATGGGGCTCGTCCCCGTCGAAACTTTGTCCTCCCTAAGCATTGATCAAATAAAAACGAGCGATGTGTTTGAAACCTCTCCCTGCAGAGAATCATGGATGACTCCATATCGAAGTTACATTGATAATGGGATATTACCTGAGCACCGGAATGAGAAAAGGCAAATTCTACGAAAAGCTTCACGATTCATCATACAGGATGGGATCATGTATAGAAAAGGTTACTCTGTTCCACTCCTCCGGTGTATCGCTCACGACGAATTCAAACGAGTGTTACAAGACGTACACAAAGGAGAATGTGGCGATCACACCGGTGGACAAGCGCTTGCTAAGAAAGTACTCCGATATGGATATTACTGGCCGACAGTGAACCGAGATGCAGCCAACTATGCCAAAAAGTGCGACAAGTGCCAAAAACACGCTCAAATTCCAAGGGCCCCATCTACCGAGATAACTCAAATGGTCAGTCCCTGGCCGTTCGCTATGTGGGGTATCGATATCATCGGCGCTTTACCTCTGGCAAGAGGTGGTGCGAAGTACGCCATCGTCGCAGTTGACTACTTCACGAAATGGGTCGAGGCCGAAGCTCTCGCAACGATTACGTCAAAGAAAGTAATAAACTTTGTAGTCCGCAATATCATTTGTCGATTTGGACTCCCGCATACCATCATCACCGATAATGGGACCCAATTCGAAAGTTCGGAGTTCAAGAATTTCTGTCAACGGTTTCATATTCATAAAAAGTTCTCTGCAGTCGCACATCCACAAGCAAAAGGTCAGGTCGAAGCTGTTAACAAAGTTATCAAATCCATCTTAAAGAAACGACTGGAAAAGGCTGGGGGCAAATGGGTTGATGAACTCCCTATGGCATTATGGGCTTATCGAACAACTCACAAGACCGCAACTGGACACACCCCATTTTCCTTATCTTATGGCTCGGAGGCCGTTATTCCAGTCGAGACAGAAGTATTTTCTCACCGCGTAACTTATTACGATCCAAAAACAAATGCTATATTACTCGCTGAATCTTTGGATCTGTTAGACGAGAAACGGGAAGAAGCTGATTTGAGAGCGGCCGCATACCGAAGTCGGGTCGCCCGGTTATATAACGCCAAAGTTCGACCCCGAACCTTTGAACTCGGTGATCTTGTCCTCAAGAGAATCTACCCAGTTCCTTCACACATGAAACCAAATTGGGAAGGACCGTACGTGATTACACAAAGACTTGGAGATGGCACATTCAAACTATCAACCGTGGACGGTCTAGTTTTACCAAGGGCCTGGAACAGCGAGAGTCTCCGTCGCTACTACATATGACAGGCTTTATTTATTTCATTATGTTTTTTATTCAGCAATTTACTTTTGCATTTCGAAATTAGAATTTGTAATAAGGCAACTGACTTGCCATATTTTCTTATTTCAGCAATAAAATGCCATCTCTTCGAGCCAGAGCTGTGATTCATTAAATACAATGTACAACATCACGATGCACGAAGAGCTAAATTCCATCACATAGTGGGATTTATTCAAGTAGGGAGTGGCTATGAAGCAATCAACCACTAACTAAATGAAACCCGAGCTCGGGAGCAAGCCATCACATCAGGCCAGGAACGGGTTGATACACGACAACCCTTCACTTAACTCCGTACTCCCAGAGCGCGAGGTGGAGTATAAACATTTTCCTAACTCCGTACTCCCAGAGCGCGAGGCGGAGTATAAACATTTTACTTAACTCCGTACTCCCAGAGCGCGAGGCGGAGTATAAACATTTTACTTAACTCCGTACTCCCAAAGCGCGAGGCGGAGTATAAACATTTTCCTAACTCCGTACTCCCAGAGCGCGAGGCGGAGTATAAACATTTTACTTAACTCAGTACTCCCAGAGCGCGAGGCGGAGTATAAACATTTTCCTAACTCCGTACTCCCAGAGCGCGAGGCGGAGTATAAACATTCCTTAACTCCGTACTCCCAGAGTGCGAGGCGGAGTATAAACATTCATTCAACTCCATACTCCCAAAGCGCGAGGCGGAGTACAAACTATTTACTTAACTCCGTACTCCCAGAGTGCGAGGCGGAGTATAAACATTTACAAAATCCCAGAGTACTCCGAGAGCGCGAGCCGGGTACAAACTTTTTACTTAACTCCGTACTCCCAGAGTGCGAGGCGGAGTATAAACATTCCTTAACTCTGTACTCCCAGAGTGCGAGGCGGAGTATAAACATTCATTCAACTCCGTACTCTCAGAGCGCGAGATGGAGTATAAACATTCACAAAACCCCAGAGTACTCCGAGAGCGCGAGCTGGGTATAAATATCAACAAACTCCAGACTCCGAGAGCGCGAGCTGGAGTATAAACATTGCTCAACTCCGTACTCCCAAAGCGCGAGGCGGAGTATAAACATACGTCAACTCCACACTTATCCCCAATGCTGGGGGCAGAACCATAACACATAACAAGTTGAAGACAAAAGGGAATAAATTATCATTTCCACTATCAACAAAAAGAATCTGATTACAAAGTGGTTCAAAAAATTGCTACTAGTGGGAGCCGAATCCACGTCTATACACGGCTATAGAAAAAATCAACAAAATACTACCCCATGCAACAGAAAATTAAAGAAAGAGTTCAATCTTTCTTCTTCCTTATTTTCTTCTTCGGGGTAGCTCCACCAGATCCGCTGCCTGATTTTCCCCTCGACCGTTTGCTCTTTTCGAGCTTGTCCTCCGGCAGCGACATAATATCGACGTCTTCCTCGGAGCTTGAGATGACGGAAATTCTTCTCGGAGGACGAGTTGAAGGCATGGGAGCAGTAACAGAGAGTGGGGCAGGAGCAGCTTCAATAACTACAGTACCGCCCGGTGAGATCACCATTAATGGGGCAGGCCCTGACGGATTCATACCAGCAGTCCCTGCTGCCATCTCGGCATCAATCTCAGCAAGAACTTCGTCCTCGCGGGATGCTTGGGCCACATCGGATGTACCAGTAGCTGGCATAGATGAACTAACGGCCAGAGCAGCCCCACTCATTGCATCGGACGGATTAACCGAGGGATTGATGGGTTCATTAAGAAGTTCCTCAATCATTTGAGCACTAAAAGAAAACATGTTTGCATCTCCCTCTTCGCCAACCAAGGTAGAAGTCGTGATGGCTTCAGTAAAAACAGCCCCTTGTGTTTGATATGGAACTGATAGTGCAAGAGGCGCAGAAACAACGACTTCAGTCACTGAAATGCGACAAAGCGAAGATTGTTAGCCAAGTGTGTTGCTTAAGGTTCTTCACAACTAAAATGCGGGAAGCGTTCAAATACCTTCCTTAGTCTGGACCGGGACATGGGCAGAATCATCGGCGGAAGATAATAGCGGTTGGTCAGGATTATATGCAGGAACAGACTAGGGATCTACCGCACCAGTGGTTTCGGGCAATGTTGGAATTACAGCTTCAACACTTGCCTCATGATGTGCGATCCCCGAGCCTTCGCCTGTCTCTAGAGATTGAACACCAAGCTTTTCTTTCGCCATAGAAATCACCGCCTCATGAAGGACCTTCCTCTCATCCTCGGTGAGCAAACGCATCTCCAACTCAAAGTCGTCAAGTGTTTCATCTGGATGCGCTGCTCTCTTTTCATCCACCAGCCGGGTCCAGGCGTTGTACAGGATCATGGAGTCATCTCCCAGCCACGCTAAATTTCTGTGCTCCAGAACATTAGCGTTGTATGTGACCAAGAGATCATCAAACTCAGCATCAAGCCTGGACCTCTCCTCCAAAATCTTTTCTTGGATTTCTGCTTCCGTAGACTTAGTCTTGACCGCCGCCACAGCAAGTTCGGCCCTAAGAGATACTGCTTGGTCGCAAGCCTCTTGTGCAGTGGCGTTTGCATCATCCTTCTCCTTCACCATTTCGGCAAATTTGGCCTTGAGCTCGTTCAGCTCTTTAACGGCTAAGTCTCGCTCAGCTGCAATGGTGGTGTTACGGTGGCTCATCTCTTCTACCGTGGCGCAGTGTTCCTGTTGCATCCTCGCCATTTTGGCCACGGCATCCTCATGTTTCTGAAGTGCTTCAAGCTCTGACTTTCAGAGCGTCTCCATTTCGGATTGAAGAACCTGAATAATACGTTTCTGTTTAACAATGTCAGCATCGCGCTCAGCAATAATCCTCGCCCGGTCAAAAGCTACCCTCGATGCTTTCGCTGCCGCTTTGTACCACTCCTTATACTGAGCATAGAAGTCACGGATATAATTATGAGCAATGTTCTCAGCATCCTGAGGAATTCTTTTAAGATTAGGAGGGAAGACATAAGCATCCATACAAATTTCAGGAAAATCTCTTTTCATTTGCGCAAGTTTGATGGCTCCCTCACTTGTCAACTCAGCCGGAGCTTGTTCTATTATAGCGGCTGTTGTCGGTTCCATTCTTGGCTGCTGAGTATCAGGCCGAGAGGATTGAGAAGGCGGTTGTTGCTGTTGAGAAGGCCCGGGAAGATCAACTGGGGCCCTAGGAGGCGGAGGAGAGCGAGATCGAGGTCGGTACTGGTATCCCCGGTCTCTGTCAGAGTAATCATGGCCAGAACGGCCACGCGAGTAATCTCTATCTCTATCATAACGTTCTTGACTTGAATAGCCTCGCTCATGATCCCTATCTGTCTCTCTCCTGCGGGAATCATAAAATGGAGAAGATTGGCGCACGTTCCGGAGCCTATCCAAAGTGGAGCCTCTGCCTGACATTTCACCTGCGATAAAGAAGAATTACGGGTTAGGATCCGATAAAGCAATGTTTACTATGCAAAAGTCATGAAGTGCTGTGGAAGTGTGTGTAAATGTGTAAACCCCCAAACCAACCGGAAGTGTTGACCGCACTTAAAGGAAAGGGCTCGTTCATATTTAGGACATCTTGAAATTCCTCCAACCCAGGATTATGAGAAATCGATATATAATCTGGGATAGGAATATCTTCAAGCCTTTTGAAAGAATCTCTCGAATGAGAAGGGGCGGCCTCAGAAATCATGACTCCGGAAGCGGGAGGAAACACATCTACAGATTTCCCCCCGTTTGACTTAAGTTTTTTGGAAACGGCGGCCTTGCCTTTCCGTTTTTCTCCCTATTCTTCAAAGTTTCCCGAGAGATCAGCCATCGGCTCCGAATCTGTATGGGTTCTTTCTTCATCACTCGCTTCGGTTATGGTGATTCCGAGCGGTTTCTTCGCCATTTTCTTCTTCGTTTTCTTCTTGGTTTTCTTCTTGTTCTTCTTCTTGGAGGCAGGCTTTGCCAACCCTTCGATAACTATACTTTGATTGATTTCGATCAGACCGAGAGTTCTTAAGTTATAGTCATTCATCACCGAGTCGATATGTCTTAGCTTACCCGGAACTTCTTGAAGACTTCGGACTATACCCTTGAAGTACCCGCCATCGGGTCTGGAGATAATGGCTGTAAGAGAAATAAGATGTCAATACTAACGCCAAAAAGCTACTGGTCAAGAGAACAGGTTAGGGCGCTTACGTCTAGACAACCATCGCCTAGCAAAACCCGGAGGGCATCGAACATAGAACCATTCGTTCTTGAAATAACTCAGTCGGGTCCAGGCTCCGACAACAACTTGGCAATTTCTAACTGCCTCCAGAAATGTAAAAGACGGGCTATCACCCCTACTCTTGAAGTTAAATATATGTCTAATCTCGGTTGGCCTTGGCGGGCGAAAGAGACAGTCCATAAATATGACAAAGGCACTGTTCAGCAACGCGTGCCCGTTGGGATGAAGTTGTGAAGGAGCGATTCCTAAATATGATAGCATCCCTCTTATATATTGATTGAAAGGAGGGAGAGTTCCGACCGCGCAAGCATGGCGATAGAAAGTTGTATATCCATCAGGCGGATTGTGCGGTCTATCATCGACATTAGGTAATAACACATCATCCAGAGATATGTTATGCTTCAAGCATATTCGTCCCAACAAAGATTCGGAGATGTTAGATTGAACCGAATCAACAGGGTCTTCAATAAATATAGCCTCCGGCAATTCATCCGGAGCCAGGTCAATTACGTCGGTAGGAATATCGGGAATCTCAAGCACCGGAGGAGTTAAGCTCTGTACCTCTTGTTGTTGGGAGCTCGAAGATTCCATAATTAACTAACTCATCATAAAGAAACGTTAAGTACATAAAGAGCCCGTGCATTCCCCAGTGAGAAGTGTATGAATGTGTCGTGCAGTGCAAGTGCTGTGCGTTACTTAACAGATTCAACAAAACTGAGAACAAGATGCAAGCTTCAGAAATTATGAAGCTAATTAGAGCGACCGTCATTGCTGACCGTCTTAAAACGTATTATTCAGAATCCATGATTGATTAGTTCAGGTTAATTTTTCAAAGTTACAGTTCCATCGACGAGCTTTGAAGGGCAGTCAAATATGCACAACAAAAATTTAGTCCAAATATGCAAAGATGAAGCTCGTCGGAGTCATGCCAATAATCATGTGAAGTTCTCGTATCCATGGAAGCTCGTTCGTAAAGATCAAGGTTCAAATCCATACAGCTTCGAATCGATCTAAAAGGTGTGCCTTCGAATCGGTACAGGTTCGAATCGATACAAACTCGAGTCAAGACGATTCGAACCGATACAATCTGAATCGATGCAGTTCAGGCTGAGATGGTTTATCCTTCGAATCGATCTCTGGAAAAATCACGTGTCGAATGGACAAAGCCTCGTATCGATCATAGTAGTATAATCTTCGAATCGATCGTAGGTGAGTATACCACAACTCCTCGTATCGATCGCTTCGAATCAATACGATCGATTCACCACCAATGATCGATTCGATCAACATACCTCCACAGATCGATGCGAACGCCACAAAAAATTTGGTTATCTGAGATCGATTCGAAAACCACCATCCAAGATCGATGCGAGGAAGTCGTTTCGTTTTTCATCCCTAGATTCGGTTCCATCCAGATCGATACGAACGTAAGCAAAGGGAATTACATCGAAGCCCGAAGCTTAAAGTATTTAGTCGAATCACCTACCTAAATACGAGATGAAACTAGAAAGGATTGTTTCGATTCAAAGAAGGGCAGATGGCTTCGATTCACGCGAGTGCTAGATCGATTCGAAGACGCAGAGAAACAGAGCAAAAGTAGAAAAAGTGAAAAGTGAATAGGACCCCGGTATTTATAACAACTCAGTGGTGATTCGCCTCCCGGTATGAGTGACCGGCTTCAACGGGTGAAGACATCGAATCAATTCGAAGCGGCGGGTTCGAATCCATAAGCCAGAGCGTTAGAATCGACTCAGACTCCCGCATGCATTAGTACTAAGCCACGCTTCGAATCGATTCCCTCGAGTCCATCAAAACGATTCGAAGCACAAATGTTAGAAAGGCTTAGAGAACATTCGATTCCAACAGATCAAGGTGTTAATAGAACCACAACAGTGCACGGCCTACTAATACGAACGATCGCTTCGTATCCCTCAGTTATCATCAATACGAATCAAGGTCCATCATCACATCGGTTCGAATCCATCACTAGTGGGTTCCATCGATTCGAAGCCTTTGTTCGACTCCATCCACTACAATACGAACAAGTGTTTCGTAACCACTGAATTCTAAGTTCACCAATACGATGTCGGTCCTTCGACCTTCTATATTGATTTAGGAGAGGATTAATACGAAGGAACTTCCTAGACCAACTGACGGACATTGTTACAACTCAAATTTCACATCGGTTCAGGAGAGGGTCGATATAAAATGCTATACAGAATACCGTTTTCAACAGAACCTGTGACAATTGGACGACGTGAAACTGCATCTTTACAAAGCACGTCATGTGTACACAAGATGTACTTTGGGAGGCAAATGTTATCCCGCCTTTTGGCAAGGCCGAGATACCAAGGAACTAACTAAAGAGAATATGGATTATGCATCCTCGGGATCGAGTAACCGCTGGATATCCCCAGATATAGATGAATTTTACCCAAGACCGGATTGAGCCATAATTGATAAGACATGACTAGAAAAGCTGTGTGAGCCAACGTTCCAAGTTTCGGAGCAATCCGAGTTCGTATGCCCAAGTTATCGCAGTTAGAAAGAGGAAGGACCTGGGGTCGGATCCATCCTCCTTAGCATTGCTTCGAATCCACAGGGTCATAGCCTTGCTTCGACTCCATCAGCATGGAGGCTCTCGTTCGAATCCATCAGGACCAAGCATTGGTTCGAAACCATCGAGATAGTATTGGTTCGAATCGATCGTAGTTGGCTGTGCTTCGAATCGATTCGAACGTACCTTAAGTTCGAATCCATTGGAGCTTTCTACACCTCGAATCCATAAAGAGAAGGAGCTTCGAATCCAGGAGGCGTAGCCTTACTTCGAATCCAGGAGATGTAGCTCAGCTTCGACTCCATCGAGCATGCCCTCTATTCGAACCCGACGAGGCAGAGGGTCTTCGAATCCATCCAGCAGGAATAACTTCGAATCGAGTAGATACGGCATAGCATACTCGATTCGAACAGGCGTACTTTCGAATCCAACACCTGGAGTCGGAGTGATCGATTCGAAGGAACCAAGTCAAAAGTGATCGATTCAAAGATGCATTTCAGCCAAGTGCTTGACCTTGAATCGATCATAACTCGAGATCCACAAGTCCAAATGCCATAAAATTTTCACAGAAGCTTAAACACATGATGAAGAATGTTCACACCAAATTTCAACTCGATTGGATGATTTCTTGATCGATTCGAACCAAGGGTCGAATCGATCCAAAAGTGGGCCCGGATCTTCAGATTTCGGCCATGTGGGCCCCATGACGTACCAGAACTGGTCTCCCCTCATTTTAGGCGAAATATCAGCCTCCTACACCTATAAATAGAGCCCCTGGTCATTCGGAAAAGGGGTCGGACAATTCTAAGCACTAAAGAGCGCCCAGATTCTGCCAGATTTACTCCAGAACACCGCCGCTGCTTTAGATTGAGACTTAGCATATAAATTCAGTTGTATTACATTATAAACTACTGTAATCTTCAAGTATCGAGCAATAAAATCATCAAACTTCATAGTGGACGTAGGCAAAACGCCGAACCACTCTAAACCGCTTGTCTTTGCAATTTACTTTCTGTTATTTGGAGTTTTTGTTAGATAATCCACAGTTTTAATTTTCATTCTTCACTTTTATCTCTTCAAAAACTTCCGAAGAGTGTTGTGCCCATTTTTGGTACAAACACTTAGAGTGAAAAATATTACTCAAAGTTTTCGTATATAAGAAGATAGGCTAATCAAGGTTTCTTAGCTTAATCCACTTTAGTCCGGGCGGGCTTGGGTCCGGGCCAGCCCTACCACAAGTTACTCAAGAATCAAAAAGAGGCCAACAAATTTCCCTCAACTGTCGTCTATGTCCTCTGTCAGCCCCTCCTCTCTATGGCACATCAGGTCGCCCCCACCTAACGGCGCACCTCGAAACAACGACAAAAGTCATCTTAATAAGAAAAGCAAGATATATGCACTATTAGGCTCAGTCCCTTCTTATAACCACCTGGCTCCCATATAGCCCTTCTTCCCGAGCGCCTCCCTCATATGTCAGCCGACCAATGCGTCTCTAGCCTTATATGATTTACACCAAATATTTACTCCACTTTACTCTTGAAACTTTTCCTTTATAAAATACTTGTTGTTTATATGGAGTATTTTGAAACAATTAATCTTTTACTCAAACTTTGAAATAACATATTAGTTCTAGGAATTATTAAACCTCCAAACTTATATATATAAACTTTTATACCCTCATGTGTTACATCACAACATTTACACGTTATTCACCCAAGTCACAACTAATCATATGACATTGCAAGCATAAAATCAAAACATCACAAACCGAATAATTTCTAAGTCTAAAATGTCTATAATTTAGCCACAATGCCTTACCATGAATTTCAGTGGATTACCTTTGCCGACTAGCTGCATTATTGACCGTGTAATCAACATTGCATCACGATCGATCTCAGTCATCCACAATATTTAATGGCTGCAATCATCATATTAAAGATCTAACTTATGAAAATATCTATATTACTTCCAAAACGATTTACTTCATAAAATAACACATCTATATCTTCATATCAAAATATTTACTAAAACATCCTTTAAACACTACTCCATTTTAACAAATGATATACACACACACATAATTTTCCTCATCAAAATGCTTTATATCATTTCTCAAACTACCATTTATATTCTTTCCGAAATAGAGCTCAAGATATTTCTATAAAATATTATTTTTCTTTCAAAATACTTTTCCCATAAATAATACTTATACTTTCACTCAATTTTTTTTTTCAAAATGGTAATTTTCCATTTTATATAACATTACACTTATTTCAAAATATTTCTCATATCATTCTATCCTTTTCAAAACGTTGAATATAACTTCCCTCCAAATATTATTTCAAAACTTTAGTGTTAATATAGTTCAATATATTTACTTCTTTTCAAAGTATTACATCACTTTTCAAAACTTGTGTGCCCAAATGTCTCGTCCTAGTGTTTAGGAAACCCCATCGATAAAGTTGATCAGGCACATCAACCAGAATTCTTAAAGCACTCAATGGACAGATTAATATGATATTAACTTCAAAAATCCTTCAAAGATTTACATTTAGATATACTTTAGACAGTTCCATCTTTATAAAAGCAATTGATTGCTTCTAATAATAGTTCTTTCCAAAACCACATACATATACACATACACACATACACACTTTATCAAAAACTATTCTTGATCCAACATATGCTTACTTGCACTAAAAATATTTACAAATTATCTTTATATACAAAATCAAATAATAATCCATTTACAACAATCCAAACAACCACTCATTGAATATTCATCCATACAATCAAGCAACCTTTTCAATTTTAAAATTTTATACGAACATATTCAATTAAATTATATAAATACTATGCTATGTAAGGGAAACAATATAATAACATCCCTTGTGGTAACTTCATTACTGATGACACCGCCAGGTTCTAAATATCAGAACTTGAGTAAAACACTCATCTCAAGTGATAGCTTCTACCAAATACCACACTCAAGGTTGATTCAACAAACGTCAATCAATCAAAGTATTCACACATTAAAATCTAAACATCAACCAACCAATCAAAACAACAAGAAATGAAGATACTCGGCGAAAAACAATCTATTGGCTTCCACTGTGCACTGTGATCCCCAATGAATCAGGTACATCATTCAAAGCCACACTGAGGTCTAATGATCAACAAAGCCCAACTCTACTATTTGAACTATTACTACTATCTTCAGCTACACTATACTCATACAAAGTCTAACTGTTAAAAAAAATAAGTGATAAAATTATATAGTAAAAAATTAAAATATGTCACATGATGATTGCCCCAGTAATCATCTTATACACCTATTTTCTATTACTATATGATAACTACCCATCACACCCAAGGGGAAAGAGATTCTAAGTCTCTACTAAGGTCAATACTAGTGTATCTTATACTCTAATTTTTCTAAACCCGCTCTAATACCAAAAATATAACACCCCACCACTATACCCATACTATCCAAGAGTATTACTGAGTAATATTGTTATCCAGTCTTTTGACTGGCCATTACCTAGACAGATATGACGAGCCGAACTAGAAATCTATCAAGGCAAGAGACCTGAAGAGATGGCCGTAAAGTTCAAAAATTAACTACAACCAACATCACGAGATAAAAACAAGGCCATTCCAAAAGTTCCAAAGCATGATCCATCAAAGTGATAGATCGGTACCGTTCCATTCCCTTGATCGATACCGACCCATATAACCACTCCAAAAATGCCTCCACTTCCTTTTATGCTCAAATATTGGTAATAACAATCAATTCCAAGCTCCATTGATCGATCGCTTATCGTTTTCCATCGAACGCCACGAGCACCTAAAATCAGCAACCCTATCCCTTCACTGAGCCATCGCTTGGACTTAAAACACGCTTATAATGGTGCAAACAAGTTCGAAATCATGAAGCTAACAACGAATCGCTCCACTTCAAAGAGTTCAAACCAATCCATCATGAAGTCTCATGGATCGGTACCGATCTATGGTGATGGGTCGGTACCGATCAATCCAACTTGTTGAGCTGGCCACGTTTCATCTCAAGAAACTACTAGGACACTTTGGAGAACGTGGAGGAAGATGTGCTGGAGCATTTCCCGACGACCTACAACTATAAATAGGCACAGTGGGGCACCATTTCGAGGATCTTTTGGCTCCCTTGCAATTTTTACATAATCTCTTGTAATTACATGTGGAGTGGTATCGAACCATAAGAACAACACTTATAAAACGGCAATATCATCAATAAACATCTCAAGTAGACGTAAGTAACGATTAGTCAAATCACTATAAATGTGTATTGTTCTATTTTTGCTCATTTTCATTTACTTTTCTTTGGCAAGGCCGACGGGGTTGGATGGTCCCCGACCATTATATTGCAGCACTGATAGGAACAGAACACGTACAACAAAGAGCATAGCTCAAGAAAAACGAAGGCAAACACAGCGCCACAAGAACAAGAGGAAAAAAAGGCACAGGAACAGATAAAAATAAAAACACAAAAAGACTAAAACCTACAGAAAGATTCTAAAATCCCTGGATCAATGCTGAAGGATTGCATCCTCATGGATTGCTTCAACTCGTGAGTCATCCAATTTTTGAGCTCAACATCAGATTTAACTTTGCTTACATCAAAAACTCTAGAATTTCTCTCTTTCCAGACAATATTAATGAAACTTTTCAACACCACAGTAAACAGTCTCATGCCATTCCTCTTGATCCCTGACCTTGCGTATGCATTCTCCCATTCACCACGATTGTCAGTAGTGGCCGAATAAGAATTTAGCTTTTTCAGAACCACAGACCAGAGCTGGTTTATGTACTTACATTCAAAAAACAGGTGCTCGACTGACTCTGGTTGCTCATTGCAGAAAGAACAGTATATATGAACTACCATTCCCATACAAGCAAGTTTGGTTTTAGTATGTATTGCACGATTAAGGACCTTCCACAGAAGCAGGTTTTCTCTGTAACTACTGTCCAAACACCAAGTTCTCTTCCACCATTTCCACTTAGGCTGCTCTCCATTTTTCATCAAGTATTCATAACCATTTCCAATACTGAACTTTCCCATTTTATTTCCCCACACTATTCCAGCAGCTGAAGAAGGCAGAGGAGTAAACCTTCTTATGATGTTCCATATGTTCTGTATTCTAGGGTTGGAAGACGAGTATCGTATTGTACTATAATTGGTGAGAACGTCCCTGACTATAGCCGCACTATGAATTCCAGTCTGTTGAATTTCATTGTATGTAAGATGACGACTGAGAATGTACCCTTTATCAAGCCACGGTTCGTCCCAGAAACTAACACGATAAGATGGGCAGGAATTCATTTGTATAAGGGGAAGAAATAACTCCTTAATTTTGAACAAACTTTGCCAAGTCCAGCTCATATTCTGTGGTTTAGACATCTTCCACAAACTCTTTCCTTTTGTTACATTTTTTTTTGACCAGTTGGCCCAGAGACTGTCAGTATCATTATAAAATGTGTCTAAATGCTTCGCAAAAGCAGCCCTATTCCATTGCTTCATATTGAATATACCAAGTCCCCCCTTAGACATTGGCCTCTCAAGTTTGCTAAATTTTATAGGAGCAATGTATTTACCTATAGTCTTGCCTGCCCATAGGAATTTCATGAAAGCAGATTTGATCATATTAATCAGCTTATATGGTAGAATGAATGTTCTAGCCCAATATACTTGCATTGAAAAAATAACCGACTTTATCAAAGTTAATCTACCCGCTTGGGTTAGAGTTCTAGTGGTCCAACAGTTCAATCTTGCTGTGATCTTCTCAAAAAGAGGAAGACATTGGTTAATTGTTATCTTGGAAGTTGAGAGCGGCAACCCCAAGTATGACACAGTGTTCGGGTTTGTAGACATACCTGTTATATGAGTTATTTGAGCAGACAGGTTGTCACTCACACCTGATGTAATAATATCAGATTTGCGAAGATTGACCTTAAGTCCAGTCATAGTATAAAACTGGTCAAGAGCAGTCATTATATTCGTGATTGTGTTATAGTCTGGGGTACAAAACACGACTAGATCATCAGCGAACATTAAGGCAGTGATTTGAGGATCAATGCAAGCTGGATGAAGTTTGAACTTATTATTGGTAACTAATTTGTCTATCATTCTCGTAAGAAGTTCCATCACCATAATGAAGATGTAAGCTGATAACGGATCACCCTGTCTTATTCCTCTCTTACTAGCAAAGAATCCAGCAGAGATGCCATTAACGTTGACTGAATAGGTTGGGGTGGAGATACATTCGTATATCCAAGAAATAAAGTGGGGAGGGAAGTTCATGTAGCCCATAATACGAACAACACTGTTCCATTGCAGCATATCAAAAGCTTTCATTATATCTAGTTTAAGCATGGCTTTTGGGGGAACTTTCTTGCGTTTGTATCCCTTAAGAAGCTCATGAGAGAGCAGGACATGATCAAGGATATTCCTGCCAGGTAGGAAGGCAGCTTGATTCTTTGAGACAATATTAGGTAGAACTTGCCTTAGCCTCGTCGCTATAACCTTCGAGATACATTTGTACAGGGTATTACAACACGATATTGGGCGGTAATCATTAACACTGTGAGCATTCTTATGTTTGGGAACAAGAGCTATATTGGTATAATTATAGGACCTGAAGATTTTACTCTTTTTGAAGAATAACATTATAGAATTGCACACATCAGTCGAGACAGTCGCCCAACATGAAGTGTAGAAGAGCGCGTTCAGCCCATCAGGTCCACCACACGATTCAGTTTTCAGAGAGAACATAGCTTGTTTTATTTCTTCTGGGGTAACAGCAGCACTAAGGATGTCAATATCATTTGTAGAAATTCTAGGAAGGATATCATCAGGGATTTGATCAATAAAAGGAATGAAGTTATCAGAGTTGCTATACATGTCAGTGAAATGCTTAACAAAAGCTTCTTGAACTTCCCCAGGGGTAGAACAAAGAACATCGCTTCTATCGTAAACTGTCGTTATGTTTTCTCTTCTTTGCTTGTTCTTGAGACTAGCATGAAAATAGTCACTATTTCTGTCTCCTTTTTCCTTCCATTTAATTCTCGACTTCTGCCTTATCATCTCACTTTCTTTTGTTAACGCTTCATGGTATTGCTTAGACAAAGTACTTTCAGCCTCTGAGAGAAACGCATCATTAACATTATTCATCATGTCAGCTTGAACTTCAGATAGTTTGTTTTTTATTGTAGTACTCATAGCTTCTCCCTTGCCAAATCTTTTATAGGCCCACCTTTTCAGAACTTCCCTCACTTCCCTTATTTTTTCCTGCAAGATAAAAAGATGATTACCATTAATTTCTTTGTTCCATGCAGTTTTAATAATAGATTGAAAATCCGGTTCAAGAACCCATGAATTAAAAAATTTAAAATTTGATTTTCCTCTCATGTTCGCTCCATGAAGATGGAGTATTTGGGGAGAGTGGTCAGAAAGTAGAGGAGGAGGGAGAAGGCTGTAAATTAAAGGCCATTTAGACAGAGCTGTTTGGTTGGAGAAAGTGTGATCAATTCTAGAAAAGGTCCTGCATCCATGACTTCTTTTATTGTTCCACGAGTATTGCATTCCAACTGATTTGACAGGGACAAGCTCAGCATCAATGAGGGTGTTAGCTAGAGGTTGTATTTCGTTGATGGAGAGGGGATTACCTCCAACTCTATCGGAGAGGGAATAGCAAGAGTTGAAGTCACCAAGAATTAGCCATGGGTGAGTGGACTGTCTCAGAGATGATATGACATTAAATAAGGGACTTCTGGAAGCTGCAGTATTATGAGCATATACAAAGGAGATATAAAAAGTTGAGTTATCAGCAAGATCAAGCACATGACAGTGAATTAATTGGGATGTGGATAGGACAGGAGAAAGTGTAACATGTATGGGATTATATAGAATCATTATTCTACCATACACAGCCTCATTCAGGTTGTGATGGTAGTTCCAGTTGGGATTTATATACTGAGCTGCCTTGATCGTCATCTGAAGATTTAACTTAGTTTCTAGCAAAGCTATGATAGATAATTGATGTGTTGTGATAAGCTGTTTACATTCATCAAGTTTGATTGCTTGATGAGCACCTCGAACATTCCATGCACCTATGCGTGTCATCATTGAGTAACACGAGCATTGAGCAGTTCTATTTTCATTCGCCTAGTTACTGCCTGCGACGAGGACAAATAGTTAGGGATAGTAGCTGATAGGGGGGTACTTTCCTTATTGGATGTTTCATCTGACTTAGGAGGGGTTGCGTGATTTGGTTTAGGAGGAGAAGAAATCTGAGGTGGCAAGGGGGGAGGAGGTTTGAATGCCTGAGGCGGGTCAATTCTGGAGTAAATATTATATGTTGGATGATTGAGAGATTTGACTTTTACTTGGGAAGGAGAGATAGAAGTTTGGGTATTGGGTTGATAGTCTGTGCATGTCGTATCTTCCTTGTGCATGTCAATTTGCTTTGTTGCTTTGCTTCTTTGTCTCATTTTCAAGTTTCTATTTTTTCCATTTTTGCCTCCACTATTATTGGGTTCTACTTGTAATTTTCCTTCACCTTTATTTCCATCTTCAATATGTTCTGCTTCACTTTCTTCTGGTAGTTGTGTTTTATTAACTTTATCTTGCTTTTGCATTTTTTGGTTTACTTTCCCTTGTGTGTCCACAGAGTTACACTTTTCTTTTTCTTTAATCTGTCTTTCTGCATTCACTTGTACATCCTCTTCTTCATATGATATATTATCTTGAGTTTCTTCTATTTGGTTCTCTTGACACTGAACATTCATGTTTCCATCCTCATCTAGGCTAAGCAGTGCTTCAAATTGATTAGTGGTTATGAAATTTCCTATCCTGTCATCATCTTCAGCTCTCCCATCACTTTTGTCGTTATTATCCTTGATCACTTCTTCAGCAGCTACCTGTTTTTTATTAGTAGCACTTTCAGTCGCACCTACAGTAGGTACCTCACTGTCAACTATTTCAATTCCCTTATTTCCATTTTCATGGGCTTCTATATTACACTTTTCTTGTTGTATTTCAGTATCAATTCTGATACTAACCTTTTCTTTCTCATGTTCTACATTTCTTCCTATGACTTGTTCCCTTTTTCTATCTTTTGCCATATTTTCTTTTCTCCTATCTTTTACACGTTGCCATTGTCTGATAACACGCTTCTGAAGAGGCTTTACATTCCTATTTTCTTGGTCTTTGTCTGTTGTTTCTCTTTGATTTTCTTTAATATCATCTTCCCTTTTTTCCTTTTCACTTTCTTTATGCCTTTTTTCCATCCTGTCACAACATTCAGTTTTATGCCCAAAATTTTTGCACGTTACACATACATCTGGCCTCCACAAATACTGCACATAAATTTTTTGAATTCCTCCTTCCACCAGCTTGACCAGAAACTCATCCACTAGTTCCTTGTCCGGTTTAACCTCAATCAAGCATTTGGCATAGCTCAACCGCTCCTGCTTTTCCGTCATCTCATCCATGCATAACATTTTTCCCAAATGACTACTCAACCAGTTAATTCCCAGTGGCGACCAAGCATATAACGGAAGGTTATACAAATGTACCCACACTGGAACAGAGGAGACTGTACCAGAGACATTACTAATTGCTGCATCATATGGCTTGACAATGAATAACTTATTATTCATGATAATGGGATCACTCAGTAGAATCTTGTTCCTATCTTCAGAACAAGAGAAGTTAAATAAGAAGATAGTACCATCAGATTTAACAGTGATGGAGCCTCTCAATTTCCAGATGGATTTTAGCTTTTGAATAACAGCTGTGTATGATAACGGCTTGTCAAGGAAGAATCCTACTAATGTTTCATTCCAGATCCGCGCTCCAGCTTCCAGAACTTCATGGGTCGGCACTAGAACCTCTTTTTCATACTCAGGAAAAAAGTCAACGGGGATATACTTACCAGCATTTTTAGGTTTATGCTTAAAAAGAGAAGACCAAGGCCTTTCACCTAGAGAGGAGGAAGATGATGGCACTGAGAATTGAGGAGGGGGAGGGGAAATATCTGAAGGTCGTATGGGAAGTGAGTCTGGAGGGTCATGAGAGGGTGGACGTAAGACTGAAGGATCAGGGAGGGCAGAAGGATCTACCATAGAATGAATGGGTTCAATGATGGTCGTATTAGGAGGTAATGGCGAAAGGATAGCTGGAGAAGAAAGAAGAACAGAGTTGTCATTGGTTGGAAGCGAACATTCATCAGAGTTAGGACGAACGTGAGAGTTGACTTGAGAAGAGAGGGGAGGTACGATAGAGATGACAGAGCCGGTAAGGGGAAGGACATTGGGAAGTATGGAGACGGACATGAGAGGACATGAGAGGAAAAAAGGTTTTGAAAAATATGATTTTCATTTACTTTTCATCACTTTTATTCTCTACTTAATCCTTTGGGTACCATATTTTGGTGCTTTCATTAAGAAAATGATTCTCGGTCCGTTTGGATCCATCAACTACTATTGGATTACCTAAATCCAAGAGATGGATCCAGTTTTCTTCGTTTTTGGAATTTTTAACCACTCGGATTTTTAGAAAATCTACGCAAATGCTTTCTACCATGGCTCCTAGAAGAGATCGATCCATCACTTCATGTGCTACTGAGAGTGTTGAGAATGTTGGTTTCTAACATGTTGAGAAGGTTGCACAACAAACCGTTGGCAAAGGTCAAAACCAAACATATGCGATTACTAGGGTTGAGATGGAATATATGATGAAGCAAATGGAAGACAAGCACCAGGAGAGCCGCAATGAACTAAATCTACAAATGAAGCAGAGTTTGGTTTTGTTGAATCAACTGACAAACAACCATAGGAGAAGCATGAGAGATAGAACTCCTTCTGGTTCAAAATCTTATAGTTCCTCGTTGTTGGAGCAAAGGCAGAGGAACAGGAAGCAAAAGAGGGCTCAAAAGGACACCAAAATATCAAAACAGAAGATAGAACCGAACCACGACCAAGGCCTATGGATCGGTACTAATCCATCTAGAGGGATCGGTACTGAACCATAAAATCATGGTTCGGGTGGTCGACTTCTGGGTGATGGCGCTGGTTTTGCTTCGGGATGTGCTATAGATGGCAAAAATGTTGGAGATCAGGCAGGTGCTGCAAATCCTTCGCAGAGAGATTATGTGCACGAAACTGCTAAACGAACGGTTCTCCTGAAGTCTGGAAACCTAGGTATCGTAAAACAAACCAAGAGCATTTACCAGACCAAATACTTGGGGCAGATCATGATTACCGCCGTTTAATAGATCTTCCTAAGCCGGATTTGACTGAAATAGTCAAGAGACTTACATGTAAGAGCCAACATCGAACTACTGATGATTGGGGTCTCTCCCTGAGCCGAAATCTATTCACGGAAGATATCCTATGTGAGGAGTACCCGAGGAGGTTTGTAATGCCGACGATGCCACCATATAATGAGAAGACGGATCCAAGGTAGCACTTAATGAAGTACGACTAGCACATGGATTCTGTCAGAGCTACCAATGTTGTACAATGTCATTGTTTCCTGATTATCCTAGAGGGAGTGGCGATGATGTGGTTCACCCGACTGCCACCGAGATCCATATCGTCATTCAAGCAATTGACGTGAAAATTCATTGAGCAATTCCATATGCACACAACCGTCCAAACAACGTCATGTCACTTTCCAATCTCTTCCACGGAGCGGGAGAGTCTTTGAAGGATTTCTTGCATAAGTTTAATACCACAGTGACCAAAGTAGCAATGCATAGGAGGATATTGTGCTCATGGTGCTGATTAGAGGGATCCATCCCAAGATTGACTTCGGGAGATGGTCGAAGATGAAACCTCCATCGACAATGGATGTACTTCATAGAAAGGAAAATCATCTCTTGAGCTTAGAAGAGGAAAGTGCTAGTGACAGGAAAAACAATGTCGAACAGTTGGTGGAGGTAATACAAAGTAATGTTGCTGTGAAACAGTCCGAAGGGAATTAAGGTGATATTGATGTTAATGTAGAGAATCGAAGTGGTGGACAAAGCAAAAAATAAAGATGGGGCTAAAGATAAGAAGTTGGATTCATTGAGACTCCGAGAATTCCAAATTTTGATAGTTATATTCCATTGGACAACTCGATTGAATATATATATTTCGCTACCCAAGGTAAAGAGCCATATAGGAAGCTGGCTCCTAGGGAGTCGATTGAAAAGGAGAAGTCTGGCAAGTTCTATAGATTTCACAAAATACATGGTCACAACACCAATGAATGCAAACATTTGTGTGATGTGATTGAAGAGTTGATTCGCAAAAAGAAATTACAACAGTTTGTGCAAGCCCCGTAGGATAGCGAGCAAGGAACTTCGAATCCCTAGCAGGGGCAAGCCAGGCCTGGTGTTGATGAGTCCAAGCGGCTTGAGAAACGCCTTGTGATAACTACTGTTGTCGGTGGACCGCATCTAGTTGGGAAAGTTTGGAATGAGATGTAATGGTATGTAGGAGCATTGAAACACGCAGTGAATGACAGTTGTTTTGCCATCGAGGATGATGTTTTGGCAATGCAACTCAGAACTATGACAATTGATATCGTATTTTGAAATAAAGATGTTGATGGGGTAAGGCCCTAATGATTGATCCGCTTGTGATATCGGCTCTGATTGGCCCTGCTGTTGTGAGGGAAGTGTCGATTGACTGTAGGAGTTCAGCCAACATTCTGTTCCAAAAAGCCTATGACCAGATACTTCTAGAGAGCAAGGTCTTAAATCCATATAAATCTCGGATCCATAGATACATTCTGCATACAATGCTTTTTTGGGCCGGCCGGCCCTTGCTGAATTTAGAGCGGTCATTTCTCTATGGTGCTTAATGATGAAATTATCGACCGAGAATGGTGTGGAAGTTGTTCAAGGAGATCAGGGGCTTAGTCACAAGTGTTGTGGGTTGCAGAATTGAGTTTTCTGTAATTTTATGGTTAGCTATGTCAAAATTGAATTTTTCTACTGCTATCCCGAGAGCAAAACCAATATTTGCTCTGTGTTTGAAACTGAAACGAAATTGGCCATAACTTCTTCGTTTCTTATCCGAATTTGATAATTTTGGATGTTTAGAAAAGCACAAATGATGTACTACAAGTTTAATGTTTTGAGGTTTCTTAAATTTTGAAGTTAGTTTGGTCAAAAATGTGTTTTATTGTTGCTATCCCGAGACCAAAATGATAGAGGTATTGCAATTAAGACCCCTGAACTATTTTTATCATAACCTTTTCATTTCTTATCCAAATTCAATAATCTTAGATGTTCCGGAATGCTTAAAATTTGTACTAAAAGTTTTATGTTTTGTGTTTCTTGAAATTTTGATGTTTGCTTAGTCAAAACTGTGTTTGTTTGTCGTTGTTCCGAGAGCAAAATGACAGCAATAACAACTATTGACCTGAGGAGTGTATTAGCTTATTTTTGCTCTCATTCTTATTCGATTTTAATGATTGTTTTTGAGATGTTTTGAGAGCTATGATGCTTATCAATAGGCTAGCTATATTTGGAGAATTTGAAATTCAAATTTGAATAGAATTTGAATTGATTTTGGGTTAAATTTGAATTGAATTCGTATTGAACTCAAGTTATCGGTCTTGAGTTATCTTTCTTGTTTTTCATTGTTTTCGAGCACGGTTTTCACTAAACCATTTTTGAAGAGATTTTTGAAATAAATGGAAATTTCAAATTATTATTATATAGTATTTTAAAATTATTTTTCTAATATAAAATCTATTTATTTCCTATAATAAAGGAATTTCAAATGTTGGTTTTATTAATCTTTTTGGGAAAAAGTTTTTGAAGCTTGTTTTCTCTAGTAAACTATTTTATATATAAAACATACACTTTTGCACTATTTGAACGTATGAGAAAGAGAATTAAACGATTTAGTAAAACATGTGGTATGGGACATGTGCGTTTACTATTTCGGTTAATTCCGGACTTCTACGATCAAAGCTATTTGGGATTAATGATTCTGAGATGTTTTGCCATTTTATGGCATATTTTGAGTTTTATAATTCCTATTTATTGGAATTATTTAAGATGGCCAAGATTTGGCAAGTATTATGGTTGGAGATCTCCTATGTAGGAGTATGGTCGATGAGAACCATCATGATGTTTTATTTACTTGCCAATGATATAAGGCAAGTCTTGAGTACATGATTTCATATTTTGAGATTTATGGTTTATGAGGAACCATCACGATGTTTTCACTTGTCAAAGAGATGAGACAAGTTACGATGCTATTTAATACTTTTAGATGAGATGAGGCAGAGTATATATTCATGATGTTTATGGTGTTTTACTTGTGTGGCACCAACTAACGGCTAGTAAACCGTTAGGTGCGAACATATGGTATGGGGCGTTACAGCAATAAACACTAAAGGGAGATGAATAGTATTTTCTAACTTTTGTAAATCTTTTTAAACTTCTTTCAAGCTTAATGTTAAATCATAGATTTTCAACATAGAATTGTATCAACAATCAATCAAAGATGCAAATACAGATAAAATAAAAGCAGTAAGGTAAAGTAGAGAGTTAGAGAGATGACACCGGAGAGTTTATACTGGTTCAGATTTCTCCTACATCTAGTCTAGTACAATTGCTTGTACATATTTCTTTTCAAATGCAAATCTTTAAACTGCATAAGGCAAACCTAATTACAATCTCGATTCCAAGGCTACGAGACACACCATCCTGATTTTCCAGGCTCAGGGTATACCCACTTGATTTAGACGGGCTACAAGCACACCCACTTGGATTTTCGGGTTACCAAGCACACCCAATTGATTTGAACAGGCTATAATCACTCCCAAGAAAATGCAAATAGAGTTTGATAGTTTTTTCAAATATAATTTCTTGAACTTTGGATACAATGGATCTTATAGCCTCTTAGAAAAAACTTTGATCTTTGATTTGTGAGAGAGATGTTTATATAACAGTAAAAGAGTAGTATTGATTTAATACACAAAAGTATGAATTTATTCTATTTGATTTTGAATAAAATTTTGTATATTTTCAATGGAGATTTTAAGAGAGTGAGAAGAGGGAAGAAAACAAGATAATAACTACTGAAAAATTTGTTTGAAACCTCTTATATATATAGTGTTTAAACAGACATGTCTGTTTGTGAAGAATTACGATGAATAAACACTTCAATTAAATATTTGACAAAATATATTGCGGCATATATGTCGACATACCTAGTATACATATGTCGACATATGTATGTGATTTTTGAAAAAAAACCATTTTTTAAAACATTTAAAAATAATATGCTTTATGAAATGATTTGATATTCTGTAAACTAATTTAACATAGTTTATAAACATTTTAACCTTTGGAAAACTTTTATAAAATATTTGAAATTTTTTTTATTTAAAAAATATATAAGATAGAAAAACAAGAGATGGAGATCAAAGATTGCTAACAAAGACTTTAACAATATTCTATGACTCTATATACTATACTATAGTCTTGAGATCTTCATATCTTGGTCTTTATACTCATTAGACTTCATGTCCATTCTTTGAGTCTATATACTGTGTAGTCTTCGATTCAATAACTATGCAATATCCGATGCTATATACTATATAACTTGGCAAAACATTAGTATCCATATTTTATACGAATGTATATTGTTGTTTATTAAGTTCGTTATCATCAAATTAATAACCAAGGTACTAACAATCTCCCCCTTTTTGATGATGACAACCATTAATATCCTGCTTATATATAATATGATATAGCTCCCTCTGAGTTGGATAACTCCCCCTGAATATATGCATATGCATATTTTATATTTTTCTCCCACATTTTTCATCAACAAAAATGAAGGAAAACTAAAAACTCCCCCTAATTTAAATACTTAGAAACTTCATACTCAAAATCAATAACTAGGTTAAATATAATATATACGATTATGATGATTTTTAAGATGTATGATGATATATATATATATATATGATGATTATATGATATATTTAGAAATAATGCACCATTTTATACTAAACATGATTTGATATGATAATGAGGAGTTATAAATTAGATTTTATGTTTACAATTCAAACTATACAAACCTAATTCATACATACAAACCAATCCAAATCTAATCACTCAAATCCAAATATTAATCCTTAGTATAAACAACCCAAGCTAATCAAATCCAATCCGATTATACACACCAAATCAATCAAACCAAATCCTAAGAGTATATATGTGTATGTGTATACATAGTAAATCCAAACCTAATAATTAGACGTTTTGTGGAACATCAACCCAACCAGATCCAAAGATTGGATCTGCTTTGGTAGCATCCCAATCTTCATTATCCTCATTAATACTGCACTGTAGGTTGTTGGATGGTTCATCTTTGATTAAGGAAGAAATCATCCATCGAATGGCGTCAAAATGCTTTCTTGATCCTTAAATAATATGCATTTGACTTAGCTCTAAATGCCTTTGATTTCTTAAGATAAAAGAGAGAATATCCTTGAAAGACTGAAGAGTTTGTTCAAGATTTTCACATAATTTCTGATGTGGAGACTACATATTTGTAAAAATATATTTGAGAATGAAAAGAGAATATAGAATAAGACGATGGGTGAGTTTTCAAGAAGAAATAGCTTTATGTAGGAGTAGAAAGTCGTTTGGAATGATTGAATAGGTAGTAGTTATTTTTAATTCAAAATTTAATTTTTTTCCAATTGGTCGTTATATATCAACATATTAGTAGTATGTATGGCAACATACATACCTAAATTTTCAAAACTAGTCTATTTATTATAGTTTTTGTTTTTATCTTATACCATTATATTTTTATAACTTCAGAGGCTAATAGACAATATAGGACAGTAATAGATACATTTCATTACTTAGAATTGAAAGATGCATGGATTTCAATAATTAATAAAAGAAAATACATAAAAACAACATGAACTTAAACTAAAAACACACAATACAAGGATATATATCATAAGAAAACAACAATATAGGGTTAGAAAGATGTAGATGTCGACGACGATGATTATGAAGAGCTGCCAAGTTTGCCAATGATCTTTCCAAAGTATTCGTCCACTTTGTTGGAAAGAGAGGTGGACTTTTTACTAAATGATCTTTTAAGCTTCTTTTAGTTTTTAACAAGCTTTTCTTGGTTCCTTAGGATCTCTTTGTTGGAGGGGTAGGATAGTTTGTCAAAACTTTCTAAGGAAGTATCCATGTCTTCCTCCTCTTCTTCTTCCACTTCCATTTCACCGCCTTCTACTTGTTATTGTTGGATCTCTTATTCTTCTTCATATGCCAACCTTTGTTATTTTCTGAGAAGTGTCTCATATGGTTCGAAAAAATGGTGGAATGTGAACAAAAGAATATTGGCTTTGTCGAAAACTTTTCGAGGAATAGATTTTTATCCTCTTAAATCAACACTAAATATGTGAAAATTCTAATAAGATACACACCATGGAAGAGTGTGTTTCCATATCCAGAAATATTCTTCTGAACAAAGTCCTCTAAAATGACTTGTTATCAATTAATGTTGTAATGACCATAAATAACAAAAGGAGCTTTAAAAACTTTTTGAGTAGGGTTATTGTAATTACCCATCCTCTGAGTGATACTTTGTTGTAAAATAAGACTCATATATCTCGATTTTGGTCGAAGATTCTTGTGTTCAAATTCAAATTCAAATTCTTAATCATTTCAAAAATATCATGACGATTTTGTTTATCAAATTGAACGGTGGAGAGGTCAATTCAATTAGATTTACAACCAAGAATATTACCCAAAAGTTCACAATTTAAAATGATTTGAGTACCATTAACACTACTCCAAACTTTACCTTCTTCTCCTTGATAAAAATTTCCGTTTAAATTCGCATAAAATATTTTGATCAAATCCGAATAATAAACAAAATCATTTTGAGAAGATTTAATTAAACCAAGAATTTCATTTTCAAAAAAACGATCTTGTAAACCATAAGAGGAAAAATCTTTGAATTAAGTAAATCTTCAGGGAGAAACCTTTTCGGAAGTAATATACTCCATATAGGCTTCAATGGTATCTTTTTCACTGAAGATAAATCTTTAGTTTTCTTAGAGAGCCTTATGGTTTTAGGATTTTGAATTAAGGAAACCATTTTTGAATTTTTAAAGAGATAAGAAAATGAAGAGATATTTGAAATTTGAAATAAAATGAGTGAATAAATGGATAGAGATAGATTTAATTAATAGAGGGTGAAGAGTCATATTCTCTGGTTAAAAAGGGCCATTACAGAACATGGAAGTAAGTGCAAAAGAGAGGGAAATTTGAATTTTGAATTTTGAATTCAAATTTCAAATTTCAATTTTTTGGTATGTATGTCGACATATGACAAGTGGGTGTCAACGTATATCCCAAAATTTTCCAAAATAAAACTAGGCTAATATAATCCTATGTATATTTATATACTTATATTAATCCAATATTATTATTAATCTATATATTATTCCTAAAAAGCAAAATCAACCAAAAAATAAAATAAAAATTATTAAATAAAAAGTACAATTTTTGTAGCTTTTATTTGATCTGTTCTGACTAGTCTGTTATAGCTGTGGAACACATATTCACATTCTCAGTATCTGGTTCAATGTCGCTTGAAGAAGTGTTTGAATCATCTAGTGTTGCTGTATAAGCCTTCTTTCTTTTTCTGGATGAATCATTAACCGATGAGATCTTTGATTTATTGGGATGCAGAAGTCTCTTTGAAAATGCCCAGATTCATTACAGTTGAAGGATCTAGTTGCAGTTCCAGTTCCAAACGTCTGGTTTTCAGGTTTCCTAAAGTTGTTCATCTTCTACACTTCAGGAATTTTCTAAAATTTGTGTCCATGAAAGCAATTTCTTCATCAGAATCCCGATCGTCATTTATTGCATTAAAAGCGATGGATTTCTTTTATATTGTCTTGCTTTTCCTTCTTCCCTGAAATTATGCTTCATAGGACATTAAATTGCCTATTAACTCTTCAACTTTCAAAGTACTAATATCATTAGCCTCTTCAATTGCAAGTGTCTTTTGATCCCATCCTGAAGAAAGTGAATTGAGGATTTTTCTAACTTGGTCCTCTTTAGAAAAGTTTTTACCTAATGCAACTAATGAATGCACTATATCTTGAAATCTATAGTACAAGTTAGAAATAGACTCACTTGGATTCATTTTAAATAATTGGAACTGATTAGGTAACATGGAAATTTTAGTCTGTTTCACTTTACTAGTATTCTCATGTGTAACTTGCAGTGTTCTCCAAATTTTATATGCAAACTTACAAATAGAAACTCTATTAAATTCATTTTCATCTAGTGAACAAAATAGAATATTCATGGCTTTAGAATTATTCTGTACACGTGTCTTTTGGTCTGCAATCCATTGTGCAAAATTAGTCTCGGGTCGAGTGTACTCATTTTGTGTAACATTCCAAATATCTAAACCATTAGACTGTAAATAGATCTTCATCCTACATAACAAATAAGTGTAATTATTGCGATTAAAAAGAGAGGGTCTAGCAGTAGATTCCCATTAGATAAAAGTGTTAACAAATGTACTAATAGTGTGTTAGCCATTAAAACTATTCAAAAATCAAATTACGAGTTTTTGAAAACCTAGTGCTCTGATACCAAGTATGGGTTGCGGAGTTATGGATCTTAAGGCTAAATAAACACTAGAAGATGGTGAATAGTGTTTCTAACATTTGTAAATCTTTTTAATTTTCTTTCAAATTTTATGTTAAATTAAAGATTTTCAACATATAATTGTATCAATGTTCAACTACGGATGCAAACACGGATAAAATAAATGCAGTAAGGTAAAGTAGAGAGTTAGAGAGAACACCATGGTTTTATACTGGTTCTAATTTCTCCTACATTCAGTCCCGTACAATTGCTTTTACTAATTTCTTTTCAAATGCCAATCTTTAAATGGGAAGAAGGCAAACCCAATTACAATCTCAATTCCGAGGCTACGAGACACACCCTTCTGATTTATCGGGCTACCAAGCACACACAATTGATTTGAATGGGCTATAATCACTCAAATGTAAATAGATTTTGATGGTTTTTCTAAAGACAATTTCTTGAATTTTGGATATAGCAGATCCTATAGCCTCTTAGATAACACTATGATCTTTGATTTACGAGAGAGATGTTTCCAACAATAAGAGAGTAATATTGAATTAGTACACAAAAATATGAATTGATTCTATTTGATTTCGAATAAAATTTTTAATATTTTCAATGGATATTTTTAGAGAGTGAGAAGAGGTAAGAAAACAACATAATAACTGCTAAAAAGTTCATTTGAAACCTCATATATATAGTGTATAAACATATGTGTCCATTTGCGAAGAGTTATGATGAATAGACACTTCAATTCAAAATTTGAAAAACTAAATTGCAGTATGTATGTCGACATACCTAGTATACAAATGTCGACATATGTATGTGATTTTTGAAAAAACTTTTTCTTTTTAAAACATTTAAAAATACTATGCTTTGTAAAATGATTTGATATTTTGTAAACTAATTCAAAATAGTTTATAAACATTTTAAACTTTGGAAAACTTTTATAAAATATTTTAAATATGTTTGAAAATTTATTTTATTTAGAAAATATAAAAGATAGAAAAATAAGAGATAGAGATCAAAGATTGCTACCAAGGACTTTAACAATATTCTATGACTCTATATATTATACTATAGTCTTGAGATCTTCATATCCTAGTCTTTATACTCATGAGTCTTCATGTCCATGCCTTGTGTCTTTATACCATATAGTCTTCGATTTAATACCTGTGTAATATCCTACACTATATACTATATAACTTAGCAAAACATTAGTATCCATATTTTATACGAATGTGTATTGTTGTTTGTTAAAGTTGTTATCGTCAAAATTAATAACCGAGGTATTAACAAGTGTTATGTCACTGAACTGAAAGAGGCGAGGCAAAGGGAAAAAGGAAAGGGTGTAGAGAAGACTCTCTAAATCAAGGCTCTGGATGCATAACAACCACCGCCTAAGACCTGGCTCAGGCAGCAAAACCGGTTCTATAAGGATATGGATCTGTGGAAAGAGCCAAAGGATAGAAGGGCAGCTCTAATCGAGTTGACAATCAAAATCCAGATCAGCCAGGATGACCCTAAATAGGTTCTGAAGGTCGGATCGCAGCTTAGCATGAAAATGATGAAAGAGTTATTTGGTTTTCCCTAGGCGAACCTAGAACTGTACGCCTGGACTCACTCAGACATGTGTGGAATATCGCCGGAGATAGTGAGCCATGCATTAAATATAAATCCTAATTGCACTCCTGTGAAACAGATATGTCGCAGCCTGGGTCTGGAGAGATCCGCTGCACTCAAAGAAGAAGTGGAGAAGTTGAAAGATAACAGCTTCATCCGTGATGGCATGTACCCAAAGTGGGTATCAAATTCAGTCTTGGTGAAGAAGTCAAACAGAAAGTGGAGGACATGCATCGACTATTCTGACCTGAACAAGGCATGCCCGAAGGACAGCTTCCCACTCCCGAGGATTGATCAGCTAGCGGACTCGACGGCTGGATATGTATTGTTATCATTCATGGACGCATACTATGGATACAATTAGATACCCATGCACGTACCAGACTAGGAATACACCAGCTTCATAACCGATCTGGGACTGTACTGCTATCTTGTTATGCACTTTGGATTAAACAATGCCGGAGCGGCTTACCAGAGATTGGTGAACAAGATGTTTAAAGATCAGATCAAACGTTCGATGGAGGTCTATGTGGATGATATGCTCATGAAGTCCGGATGATCGAGGAACTATGTTGATGATTTGATGGTGATGTTCGGTGTTGTCTGAAAGTACGAGATGAAGCTCAACCCCTTGAAATGCTCATTCGATGTTGCATCGGGGAAATTCTTAGTCTTCATCTTGAACTCCCATGGAATCGAAGCCAATCCAGAGAAGATCAAAATGTTGGGGAACATCAAAGCCTTGGAAAAAATCAAAGACGTTTAGATCTTGAATGGGAAGGTCACCGCCCTGAGTCGATTCATCTCCAGGACTACTGATAAATGCATCCCTTTCTTTGAGGTGATCAAGAAGGGGAAGATGAATTTCACTTGGACGCAAGAATGTATAGACACATTCCAGGCTTTAGTCGATCACTTAGAGTGACCTCCCATTCTATCAAAGCCACTAGATGATGAGGACTTGTTTATTTATCCGGCAATGTCGGTCTACGCTTTTGAGCGTCGCACTCATATGTGAGGAGTCCCGAATTTAGAGACAGGTGTACTACATTAGTAAGCGATTGACAGGAGAAGAAAGAAATTACCCAAAGCTGGAAAAGCTTGCATACTTCCTGTTAATCATTTCAAGGAACCTCTTCCCCTACTTTCAAGGTCATCCGATCAAATTCCTGATCGACCAGCCTTTTAGACAGGTCCTGCAATGACCTGAGACTTCTGGAAGGCTATTGAAATGGAACATTGAATTGAGCCAGTATGACATAACTTATCACCCTCGAAGAGTGATCCATGGTCAAGCCTTGGCTGATTTTATTGTTGAATACATCGCACGAGATGATACTTCTAAGAGTAGTGGAGAGCAGAATGTCAGGTGGGAGATGTACACGGATGGTGATCTAACAAACATTATCTGGTGCTGGAGTCATGCTGGTGACTCCTAAAGAACATCCGATTTTTTATGCCCTAAAATTCAATTTTCCCATGACAAACAATAAAGAAGAATATGAGACCTTGATTGTAGGACTAAAGATCGCCAAAGACCTAGGAGTTATGACTTTGCATATCTTTTGTGATTCGCAACTGGTGGTGTGTCAAGTGCGGAAAGAGTTTCAAGCGAAATGAGTGAAACTTGCTCCTTATATGAACCGAGCACTTGAGTTGCTTAGTGATATTGAATATTACACGATAATGCATATTCTGAAAGAGGAAAATGCGAAGGCCGACTTGTTGGCTAAGTTGGCCAGTTCTGGGGATGCATAGCTTATGGACCTGGTTCCGATGGAAGTACTATCAGCTCCGAACATCAACCAGATGGATATCGATTGGATCTTGGAGGCCGAATCTGAGAAGGACTCGCGGATGATTCCGATAAAGAACTACCTATAGAGAGGAATCCTTCCGGACATGAAGAATGAATGACGTTAACTCCTTTGTAAAGCTGCAAGATTCATCATGCAAGAGGAGTACTTTATAGGAAAGGATTCTCAGTTCCTGTGCTTCGGTGTGTCGCCAACGATGAGACCAAGTGAGTCTTGCAAGAAGTTCACAAAGGAGCCTGTGGCGACCACACTGGGGGGCAAACCCTAGCGAAGAAGATCCTTCGTTATGGGTATTTTTGGCCAAGTATCAACCAATAAGTAGCTGATTACACCAGAAAGTGTGACAAGTGCAAGAGTTTCGCTAAGATTTCAAGAGCCTTCCCGATAAAGATTACTCAAATGGTCAGTCCCTGGCCTTTGTAGTTTAGGGAATCGATATTATTGGTGTGTTGCCATATCGAAAGGTGGTGCAAAGTAACATCGTCGCAGTTGATTACTTCACTAAATGGGCTAAGGTAAAGCCATTAGCCACAATCACCACGAAGAAAGTAATCAACTTTGTAGTTAAAAAAACCATCTGTCGTTTTGGGGTTCCACAAAAGATTATTCTGATAACGGGGCCCAATTCGATAGAGCCAAGTTCAAAGATTTCTGCCCCGGGCATCATATCGAGAAGAGGTTTGCTGCGACACCCCAAGCGAATGGACATGTCGAAGCGGTTAACAAAATCATTAAGTCTATTCTCAAGAAATGATTGGAGAAGGCTAAGAGCAAGTGGGTCGATGAACTTCCATTGGCACTTTGGGCTTATCGAACAACCCATAGGTTAGCGACGTGCCACTCTCTATTCGCCCTAGCTTAAGTAGAGGCTATGATCCAGGTTGAACTTGAAGTACCTTCTCATCGAATGACTCACTATAGTCCATGGACGAATGAGGAACTCCTGCTGGAATCTCTAGATGTAATCGATGAGAAGCGTGATGAAGCTGACTTGAGAGCATCCACGCTTCGAAACATAGTTGCCCGATACTGTAATACTAAGATTAGGACTCGAACCTTCGAAATTGGCGATCTCATTCTCAAACGAATCTTCCGTGGCCCTGGGAGCTTGGGCCTGACAAGGGAAGGTCCGCATGCAATTCAACAGGAGCTTGGAGATGGCACATACAAGCCGGCTATAGTGGACGGGATCTCACTCTCGCGGGCTTGGAATAGCGAACACTTGCGATGCTATATCACTTGAATGTAAATTTATAAATATCTAATCAAAGCTGTGTAATCAGACAGAGTCTGTCATTTCTAGTGTTTATAAAAGAAATGACTTCCGAAGCTTATGAATCTGCTTATGCTTGATTTTACACTGGGATCGGTGACATATGCTTAAATAAACTCACATGTGAAATTGCAGGTGTGTAGGTACACGGAGATAGGTGCCAACCAAGCTTTCACGGTCCATGATTAGATGCGTGAAGCTTAACCACACGTGGCGTCCGAAGAGATGTCAATCAACTCCTCTAACCCGCGGCTTGGGGGCAGGAGTATAAACATTCAAAGGCTGAACGAAACAGTTCACCTCTATTGCTTATGCCCAGAGTTTGGCAGAGCATCCACACCTTGCTTGGAGCAGGCAGGACAAAAGGTCTGTGCCCGAAGATAGGTGAGATCTTACCTACATCGATCAATGCCCAGAGTTAGGCACGATCGAAGATAAACATCCTAGAAAAGGATGTTTAAACAACTATTATTAAGTGGTTAACTTCGACCGACGCCCAGAGTTTGACATAGTCAAAACATGTATTTCGAAGAAGGATGTCTGGAGAGACATCCGAAGATGAATTGCCTCGATTGACACCCAGAGTTAGGCGTGGTCGCACTCAAAACATCCTTGAATGGATGTCTAAGTTAACTCCCCGAACAAGTGGAGTTTGACCAAATTCCGGATTCGAAGTTGGTCACATGCAAACAAACGCTCTGGCGATCATTCTTTACTCGTAAATAATAGAAGGGACAAATAACTTAGTACAATGATGATAAGGAGATGTGGACCGCAAATATATTGAATGTAAAGCACATTTCTCAAGCACTTAACCAAATTCACACAATATTTGGACAAAAAAATTCCACATTATTCATAGTCCAAATAATACTTGGAAGAAAAGGAACAAGTGTTATTGAGGCAAACTGAAAAGCAAAAGCGGGGTCTGAACTCACGCAAAACCAGCCTAAAAACAAAAGCTGGTTCCTAATACTATACAACAAGAAGCACAAAGAAGATAGACGATCATTCCTTGGTCCTCTTCGTTTTTTCTTTCTTCTCCGCAGAAGATAGAGCACTAGATTCCTCTGGTTTCTTTCTTATTCTTCCTCTACTTCCTTTTCCCTTCGAAAGCGAGCTGAGAAACGAGGCAGCAGACATGCTTTGAGTACTTGTGGTCATAGGTAGCATGACCGAAGCAAAAATGGTCTGAAATGACCCTCCTATTTCCACCCTAATTTCATAAGGATTTTTTTTTTTACTTAGAGATGATATATAGATATATCATCCATTACAAATATGTTTTCCAAGGTCATTTTCTTTTTCCAATTAACAAAAAATATCCAGGATCAAAATAACTTACCAATATAAATATATCAGTGTATATCTAATAACATACACATACATATGAAGATGTATGTGTTCTTCTTATTTAAGTTCAGAGTATATACTTTATTTTTTTTGTACAAGAACATTCTGTTTGATTTAGATTTTTAGCATTTCAAATTAATTATTGTATCCTGATTTTTGGCTCTAAAATCCACTGGAAACCTGTATTTTAGTCTGTCATTATAATTTAGAAATGATCAAGTAATAATCAGTGGTAAACAAGCTTCCAATATAGATGATTGTGTTAAAGTCTGGATAGTATCAAATTCAGTATAAAAGAAAGTGGATCCTAAGTGAACACAAGCAACATCTAGGCGTAATGGAAACGCGCCTAACTTATACACAAGAGGTCACTGGTTCGAGTACTATGCAGGTCGGTTCAACACAATTTTTGTTTTTCTTCTCTTTTTTTTTTATGGTTTGAAATCTGATATCTACCTATCTCTGTGCATATATATTTAATGTTTGCCTATAACCTAACATACAAAACAATTCTTCTTACTTTACTATTTTTGAATCCCATTCCTATAGCTGTTCTAGGAATTATAATTATATTTTTGCTCAAATATCAACATGTACACAGATATACATGTACATGTCAATATCTCTGCTTATTTTCCATAAAACTGGGTGAAACAATTGCTAAAGGTACTAAGCTTTGAAATGCACTTTTATTTTCAGAATACAATCTATCATGATCAACCCATACTTCATTCATTTGGAGCTGGTTAACTCATGAATCCTGTATCTACCACATTAGTTCAAAGCAATGGAGATACCTTTCTTTACATTCTGTCTGAAGCTTTTAGAAAAACATTTTACTTTTCTCAATACAATTCAGAAATGAATTCAAACTTATTTACAAAGCATTTCAGTAAAAAGAAGATAAAATCCTTTAAGTTTACTTCTTGCTAAATCCAGAATTTGTTCTAAACTCAGTGCTCTGTTATGTCACAAGATTAGCTAATACATATATATATATATATAAATTATACAAAACAGTAGCTCAACTATATATGCATATTTCTCTTCCAAACATCCATATCAATAATTAAAGCCATTTTCTTGTTTCCCACTCAGATTCTTTTTCCTTTGAGATTTTAAACCTTAATGCATAACAATATATTTAACATGATACAACTAGTTCATCTAACCATAAAATATTCAATACATGACTGGAAATCTTAGAAACATAATATTTTTCCTGAATACATGCATATATAATCAATTTAAGCTCTTATTGAAACTAGCTAGCATGTTCATTCACTCCTCCATAATAGCCATTACTTCATTTTACTTAGTGCCTGGGTTACCTGAAAGAGCATAAGTGGCTGCCTCATTTTAAAATGAGACACCCCAGATGCCATGAGCAAACAAGGGTCAGATCTATGATCTGGTATGAGTAACATCAATTCATTCATGATATTAAGCAATAGAGAATATAAGGGTACTAACTTGTTATTTAAGCAAATTTCTGCAATCAATTACTTTAACATAGTATAGCTAAGTTGATTCAGGTATGATATATTCATTTATCATTCTTTCACTTGCATACATAATCATGCCAACATAATTATCTATCTGCAACAATTTCATTCACTGGAATCATCTTGGTTCCATACCATTCAACCTAAGAAATATCCATATTCCTATTTCTTCATATACAGGTTGTATTATTCAATTTAAATCCCTGCCTCATCTGCTATTAAGGAATCACTGGGACACATTGCAATG
Source organism: Allium fistulosum (assembly GCA_030737815.1). NCBI lineage: Eukaryota > Viridiplantae > Streptophyta > Magnoliopsida > Asparagales > Amaryllidaceae > Allium > Allium fistulosum. The sequence goes on from CM060904.1 coordinate 959,239,069, forward strand.
AACTAATTCACATCATTGCACAAAGATCTCAGGGCTTAAACAAACCATGTGCCAACTTGCATACTTCAAATATGACAAGCATTCCAGCAGTCTTCTTGGCCTTCCCTTCCCTAGTTTATTTACTAGTGTATTGTCTTAAATTCTATCATCAAATATGCTAAGTGAACATATCACTGCAAACATGGAAACATCCATAATCTTTCCTAGCATAATTCTCCTCAGAAATAAGCAGACAGTTATTTCCTAAATGGGGTTAATATGTCTAGATCTTAGTAAAATATAAGAACATTTTCAACTGTAAAAAGAGACATGGCATGTTATATTGATCTGCAAGCCTTTATGATTGATTCAGATTCAAGATCTGGTTCAATCATAATTTTAGCTTGTGGGTTTCTTTTTTTTTTGATTTGATTAAGGGCTCAGCACTTAGAAAATTTCTATTGCACCCTTAACATTTTTCTTTTCAAGCCTCAGCACTTATACCAAGTATAATGCAGCTCCAATCATTTTCATAAGGTTTCCATGCCATAGATCTATAACAGTTGAGAGTATTCTCTATATAAATTTTTAAGATCCTAGACTTTAACATTCATGAGTAAAAATAAAACAGTGATGATACACATTCAAAGACAAATGTCTCAACAAAACAGAGATCACCAAAACATCCATATCAAATCATATCAGATTTAAAATAAGACATCAAAAGCATTGATGAAATCATATACATCCAAACCAGAAATATATATAAATGGCAATAAAAAGTGGCTGCCTCAACTCAGGTCTTAATGCCATGAACTCAGTGAGATTACTCACCTAAATATTTCCTCTTAATAATCCAGAAAATTCTTGTTTGAGTATTTTCTCCTTCCTTCCAATATTTTTCTTCTTTTCTCTTTTTTTTTGTGCAGCCCGGGGTAAAGACAATCCTACTGTCTATTTATATACATTTTTCCTCTAGGGTTTTGTTGAAACAGAATTCCATTTCTGTCCTGGCTAGCATCATGCATTTTTCATTCATAATACCCCGGCCATATTAACCAATTTAAAAGCTGCATTTTCTTCCTTTTACTTTTCAGAAAATGGCCACTCACCTAGTCATGTTAAAAGTGTGACTATTTTATTTTATTTTTCAATTATCCCTGAGAATTCTCCTTTGCTATTTTTGCCTATACAAGCTTATTAACTTGTATCACATTTCATGTCATTTTAATGTTATAGTTTTACTTGCTTATATATATATATATATATTTTTCAGTACTTAAAAAAATATATATATATTTGTACACATGTCTTATCTAGGCTTATTTAATTTCTCTTTAATTTCTGAAGCATATGCACCTATATGTATACAGGTTAATATACATAATTTTCTCTTCTGGGTTTTAAATAAAATTTGTTTACTGATTTAAAGTAAAACCTACTTTTCTTATTTTCTAAGATGATCCATATAATTCCAGAAATCAGATATCCATGTTGCCAAAAATCATGTTTGTATTGCTTTTCAATTCTTGTTTTAAATCCAAGAAATCTGGAGTTCTTCCTTGTGCCATTTCAGTGTGCACGTGCACACATATACTTGCACACTATTTATTCCAGAAATTTCACCATATTTAAATCTAAATATTTCAAAAATTAAATCATTTTTCAAAAATGATTTTTCACAAAATTTTGGGGTATTACATTCACCCCTCCTTTTAGGAATTGTGTCCTCACAATTGTTCTATCATTTATAACAAGCATCATTCTCTTTTCTGAAAACTTATCAAACATATGCATAAGCAAACAAATTCAACCATATCAACCATGCATAACAAAATTTTCCAGAAAAAAAAAATTACCTTTTAATTTGCAAAAAGCTTAGGATAATCCATTCTAATCTTATCCTCTAACTCCCATGTGCAGTCATCAGGGTCATTACTCCACTGAATCTTAACTAGTTTCAAAGTTTTGCTCCTTAATTTCTTTTCTTCCTTGGCTATAATCCCCACTGGTTCTTTTTCATAAACCAAGTCAGGATTTATTTGAATTTTGATAGGCTCTTCCAAAATGTCTTCTTTATCATGTACCCATTTTCTAAGTTGGGACACATGAAAAACATTATGCATTGCTTTCATTTCCTCTGGTAGTTCTAATTTGTAAGCCAATGAACCAATTCTTTCCAGAATTTTATAAGGTCCAACATACCTTGGTGTGAGCTTACCTTGCTTGCCAAATCTCATGACTTTCTTCATAGGTGAAATCTTGATGAAAACAAAGTCTCCCACTTCATATTCCACTTGCTTTCTCTTCCTATCTGCAAATTTCTTTTGCCTATCTTGAGCTGCTGCTATTCTTTTCCTTATTAACCCAATTTTCTCTGTAGTTTCTTTAACATATTCAGGTCCAAGAACAGCCCTTTCTCCAGTCTCTACCCAGCATATAGGTGATAAACATGGCTTGCCATATAAGGCTTCAAATTGTGCCATCCCTATGGTGCTTTGGTAACTGTTATTGTATGTGAATTCAGCTAGATGGAGGTGGTCTTCCCAGTTGCCTCCAAAGTCCAGTGTACATGCTCTCAACAAATCCTCTAAGACTTTGTTCACCACCTCAGTTTGACCATCTGATTGTGGATGGTAGGCAGTGCTTAAGCACAATTCACTCCCCATAGCCTCTTGAAAACTTTTCCAAAACCTTGAGGTGAAGATGGTATCCCTATCACTCACAATGGTTTTGGGTATGCCATGCAACCTTACTACCTCTTTCATGAATATTTGAGCCAATTTTGGAGCATTTCTTTCTGTTTTAACTGGGATAAAATGTGCTACCTTAGTTAGCCTATCCACTATTACCCATATACTTGTGTTTCCCTTCTTAGATCTAGGCAGACCATCTATGAAATCCATAGATATGTCCTCCCACTTTCACTGTGGTATACTAAGGGGTTGCAATAGTCCTGATGGCCTTTGTGTCTCTGCCTTGACTTGTTGGCAAGTCATGCACCTTGCAACATATCTGGCCACATCTGACTTCATCCCCTTCCACCAAAGATTTCTTTTCAAATTTTGATACATCTTGGTGCTACCTGGGTGTATGGAGTATTTACTCCTATGGTACTCATTTAATATTTCCTCCTTCAATTCTATATTTTCTGGAACACATATCCTATTTTTATTCCTTAAATATCCATTTTTATCAACTTGATAATTTATTACTTCCTCCCCTTTTGATATGAGCATTTTCTTTTCCACCATGTTTAGGTCTTGTTCCTGCATTTGCCCAATCCTAAGAAGTAAATCTGATTGCAGAGATATCATACTTAACTTCCCTTTACCTTCACCTTCTTCAATGGGCATCATTTGTTCCTCACTGTTTTCCTCAATTTCCAAATCAGTAAGTATAGACAAATCCCTAAACTCTTCCATCATCAACATGGCTACTTTGGCATGTTGTCTACTCAAGGCATCTGCAACTTTATTTGCCTTGCCTGGTGTATACAGTATATCTAGATCATAGGCAGCTAGGAACTCTACCCATCTATGTTGCCTCATGTTCAAATCTTTTTGTGAGAATAAATATTTCAGTGCCTTATGATCAGTATACAAAATGAATTTGGCACCTAACAAATAATGTCTCCAAAGTTTCAAAGCATACACAACTGCTGCTAGTTCAAGATCATGGGTTGCATACCTGGTTTCATGTGGCTTTAATTGCCTAGATGCATAGGCTACCACCTGGTCTTGCTGCATCAACACAGCCCCTAACCCAGAGCCACTTGCATCAGTGTACACAACCAAATTTTCATTTCCTTCTGGCACTCTCAATACTGGTGCATTAATCAGGGCTTCTTTTATTTTGATAAAAGCTTGCTCACATTTTTCTGTCCATACAAAGGCTTGGTTCTTTCTAGTTAAATTGGTAAGTGGTGATGATATTTTTGAGAAATCTTTTATGAATCTCCTATAATATCCTGCCATCCCCATAAATGATCTAATCTCACTGATGGTGCTAGGCCTTTTCCATGCTTGGATTGCCACTACCTTGTTAGGGTTTACTGATATTCCTTTGGCAGAGATAACATGCCCAAGGAAATGCACTTCTTCTTTCCAAAAGGCACATTTTGAAAATTTTGCCTTTAAATCATTTTCCCTTAGTCTAGACAAAACTAAATGCAAATGATTTTTATGCTCTTCCACTGTCTTGGAATAAATCAAAATGTCATCAATAAAAATCAGTACAAATTTGTCTAGATAATCTCTAAATATTCTATTCATCAAATCAACAAAATATGAAGGGGCATTTGTCAAACCAAATGGCATAACCAAAAATTCATATAAGCCATATCTGGTGTTAAATGCAGTATACTTAACACTTGAGTCTTCAACCTTCATTTGATGGAATCCTGATGCTAAGTCTAGCCTAGAAAATATTTTAGCTTCACTGAGTTGGTCAAAGAGATCATCTATTCTAGGCAATGGGTATTTATTCTTGATGGTTACTTTATTTAGTTCCCTGTAATCTATGCACATTCTCAAGGTACCATCATGTTTTCTTACAAACACTACTGGAGAACCCCAGCAGGAATTACTTGGCCTTATAAATCCCTTGCCTTCTAATTCTTCCAACTGATTTTTCAATTCTTTTAGTTCACTTGGCCCCATTCTATAAGGTTTCTTGATTATTGGACTTGCTCCTGGAATGAGATTAATTTGGAACTCAACTGGTCTGTGGTGTGGAACACCCTTAACTTCCCCAAACACATCCAAGTATTCATTAACTATGGGAATTTCTTCAATGGTTAGTTCACTCAGATCTTTTTCTAAGTCAACTAAATAGTACAATTTCCCTTCCTTAGCTACTTCACATAGAACTGTGATTCTCTGGCCTCTAGAATTTTGCAATGATATGGTGGATGAGTCTAAATTAATTATGGCTTTAAATTGCCTTAACCAATCTACCCCCAATATAACTCCTATATTTGGGTAATTTAAAACATATAAATTGGAAATAAAAATATTTCCTCCTATGTTTAACTCCACATCCACACAATTCATGTTCAAAATACTAGAACTCCCTAAGGGACTTTGTACAAGCAATGGGGTTTCAACCAATATGCAGTTTAATTTTAACACTTTAACTAATTCATAGGAAATCAAAGAGTGTGTTGCTCCAGTATCATATACTACTGGTATGGGTATGGCACAAATGAGTAATGTACCTTCCACTTGGCCATGATTTTCAGCATCCATTTTCACTGCAGATTTGCCTTTTCCTTCCAAAGTTGCCAATTTCCCTTGCTGTTTATTCTCAGGACAGTTCCTCTTCATATGCCCCTCTTTCCCACATAGGTAGCATTTGAAGGCTCCTCCTTTTAACTCCGGGCACCTTGGTTTGATGTGTCCTTCTTTTCCACAATGATGGCAAACCAATTTCTTCTTAGTATCATTGGCTTTTGTGTCTTTACTCTTCCTGTTGTCTGCCTCCCCCTTCTTTTTATCATAAGGGTGATATCTTCCCTTATCCTTCTTGTTGTTGCTCTTAAAATTCCTATATTTCTCTCTTTCTTTGTCATGTTGTTCCAGTTTCAAAGCCAGATCAATTACTTGATCAAATGTTCTATCTGCATATGGTAGCATAGCTCTGCTAAGTCCTGGGTTCAGTCCTTTTATATACCTATCATTTTTGGATGCTTCATCTGCCACTAGCATTGCTCCATAGTTGGATAGCCCCTCAAACTTTTGAGTGTATTCAGTGACATTCAAAGTTCCCTGCCTAAGTTTGATAAATTCTTCAAGCAAAATGGTCTTGGCTGATGCTGGTACAAATCTTGCCTCCAACATTTCCTTGAACTGATTCCAAGTGATTTCATTTTCATTTCTTCCAGCTATGATCACCTCCCACCAGCTTAAAGCTACCCCTTTCAGTTGTCTAGAAGCTACTTGCCTCTTCCTTTGGTCATCCAACTGCATGTCATTGAAAATCCTATCAAGTGTTCTCAACCATGCTTGAATTTCCATCACACTCTCAGTTCCTTCAAAACTCTTGCCTCCTAAATTGGAATAAGTCTTCAGTAGTTTTGAAAGCTCTTCATGTGGGTTCTCAGGCCTATGTCCAATTCCATCTCTTAAAACCCTCACAAATTCTTGCATATCAAGCATTTGAGGTGCACTGGGTCCTGCATTATGATGAGATCCTCTTCCTACCATGGTCTGCTAACTAAATTCTGGGTAAATGGTATTAGTATATTATGAGTACTTCTATAATTTCTAATTTCTTATCTAAATTATTTCATCCAAAACAAACAGACATAATACATTTCTATAATACTTAACAATCAATGCAACCAAGTGCTCTGATACCAACTGAAATGACCCTCCTATTTCCACCCTAATTTCATAAGGATTTTTTTTTTTTACTTAGAGATGATATATAGATATATCATCCATTACAAATATGTTTTCCAAGGTCATTTTCTTTTTCCAATTAACAAAAAATATCCAGGATCAAAATAACTTACCAATATAAATATATCAGTGTATATCTAATAACATACACATACATATGAAGATGTATGTGTTCTTCTTATTTAAGTTCAGAGTATATACTTTATTTTTTTTTTACAAGAACATTCTGTTTGATTTAGATTTTTAGCATTTCAGATTAATTATTGTATCCTGATTTTTGGCTCTAAAATCCACTGGAAACCTGTATTTTAGTCTGTCATTATAATTTAGAAATGATCAAGTAATAATCAGTGGTAAACAAGCTTCCAATATAGATGATTGTGTTAAAGTCTGGATAGTATCAAATTCAGTATAAAAGAAAGTGGATCCTAAGTGAACACAAGCAACATCTAGGCGTAATGGAAACGCGCCTAACTTATACACAAGAGGTCACTGGTTCGAGTACTATGCAGGTCGGTTCAACACAATTTTTGTTTTTCTTCTCTTTTTTTTTATGGTTTGAAATCTGATATCTACCTATCTCTGTGCATATATATTTAATGTTTGCCTATAACCTAACATACAAAACAATTCTTCTTACTTTACTATTTTTGAATCCCATTCCTATAGCTGTTCTAGGAATTATAATTATATTTTTGCTCAAATATCAACATGTACACAGATATACATGTACATGTCAATATCTCTGCTTATTTTCCATAAAACTGGGTGAAACAATTGCTAAAGGTACTAAGCTTTGAAATGCACTTTTATTTTCAGAATACAATCTATCATGATCAACCCATACTTCATTCATTTGGAGCTGGTTAACTCATGAATCCTGTATCTACCACATTAGTTCAAAGCAATGGAGATACCTTTCTTTACATTCTGTCTGAAGCTTTTAGAAAAACATTTTACTTTTCTCAATACAATTCAGAAATGAATTCAAACTTATTTACAAAGCATTTCAGTAAAAAGAAGATAAAATCCTTTAAGTTTACTTCTTGCTAAATCCAGAATTTGTTCTAAACTCAGTGCTCTGTTATGTCACAAGATTAGCTAATACATATATATATATATATAAATTATACAAAACAGTAGCTCAACTATATATGCATATTTCTCTTCCAAACATCCATATCAATAATTAAAGCCATTTTCTTGTTTCCCACTCAGATTCTTTTTCCTTTGAGATTTTAAACCTTAATGCATAACAATATATTTAACATGATACAACTAGTTCATCTAACCATAAAATATTCAATACATGACTGGAAATCTTAGAAACATAATATTTTTCCTGAATACATGCATATATAATCAATTTAAGCTCTTATTGAAACTAGCTAGCATGTTCATTCACTCCTCCATAATAGCCATTACTTCATTTTACTTAGTGCCTGGGTTACCTGAAAGAGCATAAGTGGCTGCCTCATTTTAAAATGAGACACCCCAGATGCCATGAGCAAACAAGGGTCAGATCTATGATCTGGTATGAGTAACATCAATTCATTCATGATATTAAGCAATAGAGAATATAAGGGTACTAACTTGTTATTTAAGCAAATTTCTGCAATCAATTACTTTAACATAGTATAGCTAAGTTGATTCAGGTATGATATATTCATTTATCATTCTTTCACTTGCATACATAATCATGCCAACATAATTATCTATCTGCAACAATTTCATTCACTGGAATCATCTTGGTTCCATACCATTCAACCTAAGAAATATCCATATTCCTATTTCTTCATATACAGGTTGTATTATTCAATTTAAATCCCTGCCTCATCTGCTATTAAGGAATCACTGGGACACATTGCAATGAACTAATTCACATCATTGCACAAAGATCTCAGGGCTTAAACAAACCATGTGCCAACTTGCATACTTCAAATATGACAAGCATTCCAGCAGTCTTCTTGGCCTTCCCTTCCCTAGTTTATTTACTAGTGTATTGTCTTAAATTCTATCATCAAATATGCTAAGTGAACATATCACTGCAAACATGGAAACATCCATAATCTTTCCTAGCATAATTCTCCTCAGAAATAAGCAGACAGTTATTTCCTAAATGGGGTTAATATGTCTAGATCTTAGTAAAATATAAGAACATTTTCAACTGTAAAAAGAGACATGGCATGTTATATTGATCTGCAAGCCTTTATGATTGATTCAGATTCAAGATCTGGTTCAATCATAATTTTAGCTTGTGGGTTTCTTTTTTTTTTTGATTTGATTAAGGGCTCAGCACTTAGAAAATTTCTATTGCACCCTTAACATTTTTCTTTTCAAGCCTCAGCACTTATACCAAGTATAATGCAGCTCCAATCATTTTCATAAGGTTTCCATGCCATAGATCTATAACAGTTGAGAGTATTCTCTATATAAATTTTTAAGATCCTAGACTTTAACATTCATGAGTAAAAATAAAACAGTGATGATACACATTCAAAGACAAATGTCTCAACAAAACAGAGATCACCAAAACATCCATATCAAATCATATCAGATTTAAAATAAGACATCAAAAGCATTGATGAAATCATATACATCCAAACCAGAAATATATATAAATGGCAATAAAAAGTGGCTGCCTCAACTCAGGTCTTAATGCCATGAACTCAGTGAGATTACTCACCTAAATATTTCCTCTTAATAATCCAGAAAATTCTTGTTTGAGTATTTTCTCCTTCCTTCCAATATTTTTTTTCTTTTCTCTTTTTTTTTTGTGCAGCCCGGGGTAAAGACAATCCTACTGTCTATTTATATACATTTTTCCTCTAGGGTTTTGTTGAAACAGAATTCCATTTCTGTCCTGGCTAGCATCATGCATTTTTCATTCATAATACCCCGGCCATATTAACCAATTTAAAAGCTGCATTTTCTTCCTTTTACTTTTCAGAAAATGGCCACTCACCTAGTCATGTTAAAAGTGTGACTATTTTATTTTATTTTTCAATTATCCCTGAGAATTCTCCTTTGCTATTTTTGCCTATACAAGCTTATTAACTTGTATCACATTTCATGTCATTTTAATGTTATAGTTTTACTTGCTTATATATATATATATATATATATATATATATATATATATTTCAGTACTTAAAAAAATATATATATATTTGTACACATGTCTTATCTAGGCTTATTTAATTTCTCTTTAATTTCTGAAGCATATGCACCTATATGTATACAGGTTAATATACATAATTTTCTCTTCTGGGTTTTAAATAAAATTTGTTTACTGATTTAAAGTAAAACCTACTTTTCTTATTTTCTAAGATGATCCATATAATTCCAGAAATCAGATATCCATGTTGCCAAAAATCATGTTTGTATTGCTTTTCAATTCTTGTTTTAAATCCAAGAAATCTGGAGTTCTTCCTTGTGCCATTTCAGTGTGCACGTGCACACATATACTTGCACACTATTTATTCCAGAAATTTCACCATATTTAAATCTAAATATTTCAAAAATTAAATCATTTTTCAAAAATGATTTTTCACAAAATTTTGGGGTATTACATGGTCCCATCGGGCAAAGCCATTGATAGAGGAGGAGGAAAAAATTCAAGCGGTTCTTGTTTGTTCTCTACAGCTGACCTGAGATGTTCTTCAACGAATTTTCTCATTGAAAGCTCCTGTGCAAGATCGAGCGTACCAGTGATCTCAACATCATCATCAATGTGTGTCTTCGGGAAGTCACCAGGCCCCTTTTCTTGTAATGCACCAATCATTTGCATGCCTGGACTTGCAGCATCATTAACCGGGATGCTCAGGATCGTCCTAAAGACAGTAACGATAGTTGAATCGATCGTCTCGTGTGTGGTCTCGGTTGGAAGCTCTCCTTCGGAGGACATGAGATTGCGAGCTGGCATGCAATTTGAGAAGGATGCAACGAGAGATTAGCTACATCGACCGGTATCATGTAGGCTCTCTTAAATATGGGTGAGGTCAACGATATACCTCCGCCGGATTAAGACTCGGTTGGTAGGCATACCATCCAAGTCCCCCTCTTGAATAGGAGATAGCATGCTTTTTTTGTGGAGTTATGGCACATCTGGATTGTACTCGGAATCTGAAGGAGTGACAGAGGTAGCAGGGGCCTAAAGGTGAGACCAGTATCAATATCCTAAGGAGTAGTGCCGGAACCTTCCGCTTGATCTTTTTGAACTGAGCGGCCAACTCCGGATATAAAATGAGCTTACCTTCTCATAGCGCCTCGATTTCCTCCAGACTCAGAATCTTTTTCTTAAGTTCTGACAAGTCCACTTCGCCTCCTTCTGAATGTTCTTGCTCTTCCCGTATAATTTTCTCTCATACCATCGCTAAGGCACGGGGATAACTTTTTCCAAGCCATGCCAAGTCTCAGAACTTAAGAACATTGGCATTATAGTTGGTGATAAGTGGATCGAAACTATCTTTAACCTACCTCTCTGCAGCTGCCACCAGCTCATCAGTTTTCCACTCAGCCACCCTCACTAACTCATCCACTCTTTTCGCTTTGTCTAGCACATCATCTCTTTCCTTGCACGCGTCGAGCAATTCTTCATAGTAATTGTGAGCTGTTTGAAGTGCCTCATCTTTCTTTTCCCCTTCAAGCTATGCCTTCAAAATTTTCACTTCTTCTACTAGCTCGGAAGTTCCGATGATGAACATATTCAACTTGGCTTAAATGATCTTTCCATTCCTCCTCGATCACCATGTTTAAGTCATTGAATTTTTGGTCGGTGTCCTCCTTTGCTTTCTATAACTCAGCAACTTCTTCGTCAAGATGGGTGATGGACTTAACATTCCGGTGGCCTTAACATTTTGACTTGCTATAAGTTTTAGCTCTGCAATCTCAGTCTCCAAACTCTTAGTGTATGTTTGTGCCAAAATTGGTCACAAACCCCGAATGTTGTGAAAGCACCAGTGTATGGATATAAATCAACAATATTCACGCACAAATCTCAAATCTAAGCAAACAGAGTATCACAATTCAGAAATAATGAACAAAAACACGAGATTTATAGTGGTTCGGCGATCTTGCCTACGTCCACTCTGAAGTTGATGATTTTATTGATGTTCACTTGATGATTACAATCTCTTCCAATGTAGTACAACTGAAATTATATGCTAAGTCTCAATCTAAGGTAGCGGTGGTGTTCTGGAGTAAATCTGGCAGAATCTGGGCGCTCTTTAGTACTTAGAATTCTCCGACCCCTTTTCTGAATGACCAAGGGCTCTATTTATAGGTGTAGGAGGCTGATATTTCGCCTAAATTGAGGGGAGACCAGTTCTGGTACGTGAGGGGGCCCACCTGGCCGAAATCTGGAGATCTGGGCCCACTTTGGGATCGATTCGACCCTTGGTTCGAATCGATCAAGAAATTGTCCGATCGAGCTGAAATTTGGCGTGAACATCCTTCAACATGTGCTCAAGCTACTGTCCAAATTTCATAGCATTTGGACTTGTAGATCTCAAGTTATAATCGATTCAAGATTGCATTCCTGGTTGACACGCTTGCTTCGACTCGATTCGTTCGAATCGATAGGCTCGACTCGATGGCCTCGCGCGCCTTTGCGATGACGTGGTGCGCATTTCCTGGGTTGATCCACTTTTCACTCCGAGACGACTGGGTCGACTCCACCTTTTCTGCTGCCTTGACTTAGTGGATTCTAGAGAATGGATTCGAAGGTGTGATCGTTCGAATCAATTATGTTACGCCACAGCCAATCGATTCGAAGTCATCATAATAGGATGGGTTCGAAGGTATTCTTTTCTATGGAGTCGAAGGAAGGCATTTTATCGATTCGAACACGCCACCCTCGCATGGATTCGAAGCAGAGCATCTGATGGGTACGAAGTGGAGTAGCTTCATGGATTCGAAGCGGAGTATCTGATGGGTACGAGGCAAGATGTCTTCATGGGTTTGAGTGATGGATACGAACCATCGAGCCCATATGGATACGAAGGTGTTCAATCTGAAGGTTACGAAGCGAAGTAGCTCTGTGGATTCGAAGTACTCTGGCTTGATGGATTCGAACGCATGTTTCTGCCTATGGATTCGAACTCAAGGTCATTTCCTCCAATTTGCATCGATGATATCTTGAGCGTACGAACTCGGATTGACTTCAGACTTGGAACGTTGGTTTGCATGGCTTTACTTGTCATGTCTTATCAATTGTAGCCTGATCCGGACTCGGACAAAATTCATTGATATCCATGGTGAAACAGTGTATAACGAATTTTAACGACGAACTGTCTTTAGTTTTCCAGTCAACTTTTTGGTGTCACGGCCTTGCCAAAAGGCGGGATAACATTTGCCCCCCAAAACATGCCTTGCGATAGGAAGGTGTGTTTTGTATTCATAAATTGGATGTTCATATCCTGTTGATGACCTGCAAAGACATTGATAGTTTTATTTGACCTTAAATGACGACCGTTCGCGATCTAGCCATTTTGAGGTGGAGTGCGACCGTTCGCGATCTAGTATTTTTTATACGACCTTAAATGACGACCGTTCGCGATCTAGCCATTTTGAGGTGGAGTGCGACCGTTCGCGATCTAGTATTTTTTATACGACCCCAAATGACGACCGTTCGTGATCAAGCCATTTGAGGTGAGGGGTGCCGTTTGTGGCGAGTTGTGACCATTCGTGGTCGAGCGCCGTTCGTGGCGAAGTGTGATCGTTCGCGATCGAATTGTGACCGTTCGCGGTCTGGTGCCGTTCGTGGCGAAGTGTGATCGTTCGCGATCGAATTGTGACCGTTTGCGGTCGGGTGCCGTTCGTGGCGATTTGAGTGTGCCCGGGGAGGGACTTAGTATCATCAATACCAGGTTTCACGTTCGGGTGAATCCCCGGATTGTTTCTTGCAAACGGTTTATCGCCATCTCAGAGCATGCCTAGGGACCGTTCGTGATCCCGTACATGTGTAAGTGGCTTAGCCGTTATGAAATCACAAGTAGTATTTTTTCATTGAAAATAAGTCTTTAGCAGAAATGTTAAACAAAGTCAAGTTCAAATATTCAAATCAAGATGAAACAAAAGCAAAGCAAGGATGTCAAAGTGTAAACTCCCACAACGATAGGGTTAGTAGTCATTCACAACATGCCTATGGACCGTTCGTGATCTCGCACATGTGTAAATGACTTACCCGTGTTGGTGAGAGGTTTACAACTTGTCCATCGTTATTTCAACTAATTGATAATCATACGATGTCCTGGCTCGGGGGCACCCCTGGCTGATGTAGACGGTGGTCGCTCTGGCTCCACCGCTGGAGCTCGCCTCCTCACATACTGAAGTAGCATACCGTTCCTGATGTGCCCTTCCACCTCATCCTTCAGATGTCTACAGTCGTTAGTGTTATGACCATTCAGTTCGTGGAATAAGCAGTATCTGTCTGATTTCCTCTCGTCAACAGTGGGATCCCTTCGTATTGGCTTACGGTAGAGAACTTGCTCTCGTGTATCTTGGTAGATTCGCTCCAAACTCTCATTCAGATCTGAATAAGTGGTGAATCGTGGCTCTCTCCACAGTCGCTTTGACCTGTCACCATTGTCCTCAGCCTTTCGTTTCCTTTATCCTTGCCTGAATCATTTTCGAGAGGCTTTTTGTCTTTAAGTGCATAAACTTCTATTCCCTCTCCTTCTTCTCTTTCAGCATTAGCGTCTTCCAATCGCAAAAACTTTTCTGCCTCGTGATAGAATTCCCCTAGATCCATAGGCGGATCCTTAGTTAACGAATTTTTGAACTCTGTGCCGTCAGCTACTCCGGACACAGCTGCCATCATAACCATGGATGGATCTGGCCGATACACCGATGCTGCTGCCGCATTGAATCGCGTCAAGAAATTCCTCAAAGACTCCCCAGCTTTCTGCTTTAGCGTTGCCAAACTCATCACATTCTTGGGTCTCGAAATATGAACTCTGAATTGCCTCATAAATTTCTCAATCAAATCGGTCCATGTCCCAATGGAGCCGCTCTCTAGCTGTCTGAACCATAAAGCTGCTATGTCTGTCAAATACAATGGGAAGCACCGGGCCATGACTTCCTGTGATGCCCCCAGCACTTCCATGTGCCTTATATACCTCGTTAGATGGACCGCAGGGTCCGTCCTCCCATCATACCCTTCTACTGTTGGCAGTTTGAATTCTGGTGGGTTCCTAGCCAATCTAATCGCAGGAGAAAAGGGACTCTTGTTCACGTCTTCAAGATCTCTGTTTACTAATCCGCCTCTCATGGCTCGCCTGACCATCTCTGCCAATCTATCATTATCTCCAAGCTGTAGTCCTTGTTCACTACCTTCGATCTGCCCCCCGAGTCCGTGTGAGCTTTCGGGTGTTTGCCCCCCTGACTGAGCGTTCATCCCTCTATTGCTGCCAGGTTGCTCGGATGTCCTTGTCTCTCTTCCCGTGTTCGGATCAACATGTCCTAAGTGTGTGCCCCCCAGCTCCGGTGCTGCGTTGGATGGTCCTGCTTCGTTCTGGGCCCTGTTTGTTCTTTGATTTTGCGCTCCAAGTTGCCCAATCTGTTGAAGCAAATTCTGGATCATCTCCTCCTGCCTCTTCATCATTGTCTCCATCTCATCCCTGGTGATGAAGATCGATGCTTGGTTTGCTCCCGAGGAAGCCTCTTGACTTCCTTCGTGCTGACTTCTCTCAGCTCTTTGCCTTCTACTCGTCTGTCTCGTCATGATTCTCCGGATCTAAATCTCTTAGTCTTCTGATTCAACTTTCAAATGATAGAACTCCTGAGTTCAGTTCTCAGTGAAAGCACCAAAGTGTTTGGGCCAAAATTGGTCACAAACCCCGAATGTTGTGAAAGCACCAGTGTATGGATATAAATCAACAATATTCACGCACAAATCTCAAATCTAAGCAAACAGAGTATCACAATTCAGAAATAATGAACAAAAACACGAGATTTATAGTGGTTCGGCGATCTTGCCTACGTCCACTCTGAAGTTGATGATTTTATTGATGTTCACTTGATGATTACAATCTCTTCCAATGTAGTACAATTGAAATTATATGCTAAGTCTCAATCTAAGGTAGCGGTGGTGTTCTGGAGTAAATCTGGCAGAATCTGGGCGCTCTTTAGTACTTAGAATTCTCCGACCCCTTTTCTGAATGACCAAGGGCTCTATTTATAGGTGTAGGAGGCTGATATTTCGCCTAAATTGAGGGGAGACCAGTTCTGGTACGTGAGGGGGCCCACCTAGCCGAAATCTGGAGATCTGGGCCCACTTTGGGATCGATTCGACCCTTGGTTCGAATCGATCAAGAAATTGTCCGATCGAGCTGAAATTTGGCGTGAACATCCTTCAACATGTGCTCAAGCTACTGTCCAAATTTCATAGCATTTGGACTTGTAGATCTCAAGTTATAATCGATTCAAGATTGCATTCCTGGTTGACACGCTTGCTTCGACTCGATTCGTTCGAATCGATAGGCTCGACTCGATGGCCTCGCGCGCCTTTGCGATGACGTGGTGCGCATTTCCTGGGTTGATCCACTTTTCACTCCGAGACGACTGGGTCGACTCCACCTTTTCTGCTGCCTTGACTTAGTGGATTCTAGAGAATGGATTCGAAGGTGTGATCGTTCGAATCAATTATGTTACGCCACAGCCAATCGATTCGAAGTCATCATAATAGGATGGGTTCGAAGGTATTCATTTCTATGGAGTCGAAGGAAGGCATTTTATCGATTCGAACACGCCACCCTCGCATGGATTCGAAGCAGAGCATCTGATGGGTACGAAGTGGAGTAGCTTCATGGATTCGAAGCGGAGTATCTGATGGGTACGAGGCAAGATGTCTTCATGGGTTTGAGTGATGAATACGAACCATCGAGCCCAGATGGATACGAAGGTGTTCAATCTGAAGGTTACGAAGCGAAGTAGCTCTGTGGATTCGAAGTACTCTGGCTTGATGGATTCGAACGCATGTTTCTGCCTATGGATTCGAACTCAAGGTCATTTCCTCCAATTTGCATCGATGATATCTTGAGCGTACGAACTCGGATTGACTTCAGACTTGGAACGTTGGTTTGCATGGCTTTACTTGTCATGTCTTATCAATTGTAGCCTGATCCGGACTCGGACAAAATTCATTGATATCCATGGTGAAACAGTGTATAACGAATTTTAACGACGAACTGTCTTTAGTTTTCCAGTCAACTTTTTAGTGTCACGGCCTTGCCAAAAGGCATGATAACAGTGTATTCCAAGAGTGTCTCAGCTAGCCTCTTCCAAGTGAATTACAAATCATACACATCATCGACATATGATACCGTTTGATCCTTAATATACAAAGGAATATCTTTCAAAGTTTGGAACAAACTTGCAGGCCTTAAAATTGATCTTTAGAAAGCGATGCTACAATTCAGCTATTTGAGGATTTGAAGCAATTGGCTGCTATATTTTGACAACGGGCTGCTCGATAAGCACTTTGTCAGCTCTATGTCGAGAAGAACCAAAGACAACGGATTTCGATGGACGGTGAGGGTGCTAAAAAGTATAGGATGGCACTGGCTGCTTAGTAGAGAAGGAAGAATGAGAAGGGTCATCGTGAAAGACGTCGTCATGGCGACTAGTGTGTTTTTCTGAACCCATGGATGAGAGTGACATGCATCTAGATCGACGCCTAGACGACGAGTCGTGTGGCCTATAGTCTTTCTCTCCGCCCTACGGTCATAGCTTGAACGGTGGTTGGAATTAAAATCGTGGCTTGGCTTGTAGGGTCGTGCGTTGGTTTGCACCTCGGCTGTATCCCATTTGATCCTGAAATTCCTCATACAATCCACGTCATTCCATGGAACCTGCAAATAAAACGAAGTCAAATCAGCTTTGATAAACCAGGAGTATGATGTAAGCTGTGTAGGGTGCAGTGCATGCGTGTATGCATGCAAGTGTCCTAGTGTACAACAGACAGACTGTGGGTCTTTATTTTGCTGACAGGGGTAATCTCCCCTGCTTTAATAGAAGGTATGTCTACTTGGAAACAAATAGGGCGTTAGAAGCTCGAGTTTTGGTGTTTTGATTGTGACAACTATATAAGTAATTGTATCGTTTAGATCTAACTAAACTTGTAGGAGAAGATATTGTTAATTTACTCGAGGAATATTCTAATAATTTGAAGACCAGATTCTGGATTGAAATTTCAACAAAGTATTAAGTTTAAAGTCTGAGTTTAGTAGTAAATATATGTTAAAATCTCTCTGCAGTGGTATATATATGCACTCAAAATAAAAATATTCGCAAATCAAAGAAGCTACATGAAAACATTGCATTTAGCCGGCTGAATGACCCTTGTCAGCCGACTGAATGCTTTTCATGTTCAAAAAATAATATGAACATTCAGCCGACTGACTTGGAATATTCAGACGGTTGAATTATACCATTTTTGTACTATTTCTATGCTGTTTTGATTTTCAATCGATTCAGCTGGCTAAAACGTTTAGTTCAGACGGCCAAATCTTCATAACGACTAGTTTTTCAAGAGACACTTCATTTTAATAAACAGAAACAACTCTTGATTTAAGAGTTGCTTCCATATCTTTTCATGGCTATATTTCATGAACAAATACAACTCTCAAATCTCTATAAATAGCCATGAATTTCATTGTTTTATTAATCAATTCTTATTCTTATTTCTAAGCTATCTTGATTTTTGAACTCTAAGCATTCAATACTTAAAACTTCATTCTGATCACTTGTTCATTCAAGAATACTTCATTGGTGATCTAATAAATTTCATGTCTTCACGAATTACACGATATACCATAAAGGAGAAGATAATAAGAAGGGTGTACTCAAAATACTTATCCGTGCTATTAAAAGAGCACATTCAGTCAGATAATTTTATGTATTATTGAAGTCCTGTTCGGTTACTCATGCGGTTGAAGTCCTATTCTGTTGCTTAGGCGGTTGAAGTCCTATTCGGTTGCTTAGGTGGTGTAATACCTATTCCTCTGGGTTAAGTGAGGGCTGATAGTTAAATTCCAGAAGGAGTCTGAGTCTGGACGTAGAACGGGAAGTTCGAACCAATATAAAAATCTCTGGTGTCATTTACTTTATTACTTTACTTTTACATTTACATTCTGCACAAGTAAATAGTTTATTTAATATTCCATATTGCACGGTCATTAAGTCACTTTCAATTGGTATCAGAGCCTGGAAGTCCATCGATCGTCACAACATCATAGAATGATGGCCAGAAAAAGATCAAATCGAAATACAACAAGCAAATTCCCTTTCAAAGCCACCAATGAGGACTACAAAAAGGTACTTTCTGATTTACAAATTTCAGTAAATGATAAGAATGAATTAGTTAGTGTAAGCGATAAGATCTCAAAGCTTAATTTTATTATTTTAGAAAAGATGAAATCTGTCGAACTTGAAAATGAGAAATTGAAAAATGAGAAATTAAATTTAGAAAATCAACTTGGTGTTTTAAAAAATAATTTTATACCTCTTAAAGAATTTCTAGATGAACAAAACACCTTATTTGATAAAGAGAGAGAGAAAATTTCAAAAAAAAAATTGATTTGAAAAGACAAAATGATATATTACAATTCTCTTTAGATAATTCAGAATCTCAAAATTTTATTTTAAAAAATGAGAACTGTACGTTAAAAAATGAGAATTCTGAATTAAATGAGGAAATTAATATTTTGAAAAATAGTAATATTTCTTTTAAAAATAACAATTGTGACTTTAAAACTAAATTTGAAAAACGTAAAAATGAATTCTGAAAATTAATAAAGGTAAAAATGATTTAAACATGATTTTATCTAGTTCTAGACCTTTATATAATAAAAGTGGTTTAGGATATAATAAAACTGATCGTAGAAATAGCACTAAATACGCTTTCATGTATAGTAAAAATGTTAGTGCTAGTACTAGATTTCGAGTAAAGTATAAATCCAATTTTTTTTAGAAATTCAAGTACTGCTATGACCAATAATGTTTATAATATCTCTATAAATACAAAATCGTTGGTGGGAAATACGAATAAAATTTATCTAAGTATTTGGGTTCCTGTTAATTGGAAAAAAAGAGAAAAATTCATTGATGATTATTTTGATATAGTGGTTAATAATGAAAATTATATTTATAAAGGTTCAACCACACCCAAATGGGTATGGCTTCCCAAGACCTAACCCCCGGACCCTAACATAGGAAGTGGGTACCAGAACATATATCTTATTTTTTTTCAAGCACACCACATATAAAGGGGGAGATATATTCCAAATTTTTTGATACTTATGGAAATGAAGCCACAAATGTGATGTTCAAATTTTCAATGTGAGTATTTTACGTGATGTGATGATTGTAAGTTCTGTGATATTTTGAGTCTAACACTGCTTCTCGTAAATTGTTTACTTTTACAAACTTTTTTTCTCCTATTGATATCTATTTCCTTTTTGTCGATGACAAAAGGGGAGAATAAAGTAAGATCATATCGATAGGGGGAGTATTAAGACAGGGGAGTATAAATTTGTTTTTATTTATATAACTCACATAGTTGTCATCATCAAAAAGAGGGAGAATGGTAGATACTCGAATTTTGGTGTTTTGATTGTAACAACTATATAAGTAATTGTATCACTTAGATCTAACTAAACTTGTAGGAGAAGATATTGTTTTTTTACTCGAGAAATATTCTAACATTTTGAAGATCAAATTCTGGTTTGAAGCTTCAGCAAAGTATTAAGTTTAAGGTCTAAGTTTAGTAGTAAATATATGTTGAAGTCTCTCTGCAGTGGTATATATATGCACTCAAAATAAAAATATTGGCAAATCAAAGAAGCTACATGAAAACACTGCATTCAACCGGCTGAATTACCCTTGTCAGCCGACTGAAAGCTGTGCATGTTCAAACAATAATATGAACATTCAGCCGGCTGACTTGGAATATTCAGACGGTTGAATAATGCCATTTTTGCACTATTTCTTTGCTGTTTTGATTTCCAATCGATTCAGCTGGCTGAAACGTTTAGTTCAGATGACTGAATCTTCATAACGGTTAGTTTTCAAAGAGACACTTCATTTTAATGAACAGAAACAACTCTGGATTCAAGAATTGCTTCCATATCTTTTCATGGCTATCTTTCATGAATGAATACAACTGTTAAATCTCTATAAATAGCCATGAATTTCATTGTTTTATTAATCAAGTCTTATTCTTATTTCTAATCTAGCTTGATTTTTGAACTCTAAGCATTCAATACTTAAAACTTCATTCTGATCACTTGTTCATTCAAGAATACTTCATTGGTGATCTAATAAATTTCATGTCTTCACGAATTACATGATATACCATAAAGGAGAAGATAATAGGAAGGGTGTACTCAAAAGACTTATCCGTGCTATTAAAAGAGCATATTCAGTCAGATAATTTTATGTATTATTGAAGTCTTGTTCGATTGCTCATGCGGTTGAAATTCTATTCTGTTGCTTAGGCGGTTGAAGTCCTGTTCGGTTGCTCGGGTGGTGTAATACCTTGTCCTCCGGGTTAAGTAAGGGTTGATATTTAAATTTCAAAAGGAGTCTGGGACTGGACATAGAACGGGAAGTTCGAACCAGTATTAAAATCTCTGGTGTCATTTACTTTATTACTTTACTTTTACATTTACATTCTGCATAAGTAAATAGTTTAGTTAATATTCAATATTACATGATCATAAGGGACCCAACATTCCTGATGCTCATATTGGTGAGGCTGAAGGAGTCGATTACATCCAGGATTGGTCTAACATCGGCAAAAGGATCCTCTGAAGCCTGTACGGGAGTTTCAAACGCAGTGGTGACCAGCGAAAGTGTAATCGGTCTTCTTTTTGCCAATTTTAACCTTAAGACTTCTTCTTTGGGGAGGTTGTTGATCTTTGTCATCCTCATCATCAGATGGATCATGGCTTATGTTCGTACCTGCATGGCCTACTCCTTCTCCCTTGTCACCACCTCTGATTTCACCTTCTTCCGTGTGCTCTTATATATCGCCAGTCTCGACTATTAGACTTTGGACTGGGGGCATTGACGAGCGGTCTCTCTTATTTCCGAATGAGGAATCATCCTCATCACTATCGGAAGCTTTTGGAGCAAAAACGGCACTACAACCAGGGTCTAATAGGTTGTAGGCTCTAGGTTTTCATCGCTTAGAAGTGTCTTAGCCTCTCTCTTCCTTTGGAATCTGATGAAGTTATTAGAGAGTTTCCACCAAAATAACTTTTCCAGGCCTATGTGGTACATCTACAAAGCACAAAAAAATGTTCAGTGTTAGCAGAACTATAAACCTGAGCTTGTACAAAAAGAGCAGGAACAAAACTTATGGGGAGATAACAATCGCTGCAATCCAGGAGGACAACTAACGAAGAAGAATTCCTCCTTGAAATAACTTAGTTTATTCCAAGTGCCGACCACGATTCGACAACCCTTGGATGGCTCTGATGTAATAAGGGAAGGATTTCCTTTACAATGCTTGAAACTGAATTGATATCGGATCTCCTGATTACTGGGGACTCGATTGAAGTGACGAGCGAATATAATGAACATGCTATGAAGGAATGCATAGTTGTTCGGATAAGCTAAGTTGGAGCTAGTCTAATGAAATGTAAGACTCGTCGGATGAACTGATTAAGTAGTGGGATGCATCCTACCAAGCACATATACCTATTACATGTTGCATACCCATCTGGTAGATGATGTGCTCTCTGGTGGCGTGCTAGAACCGACATGTCCTCGAATGGGATTCCATGCTTCTCGTAGATTCTCCTAAGTGATATTTCCTTAATTTTTGAAGCGGCGAAATCAGCTAGATTATCTAATATAACCGCGTCATCAGGAGTGTCAAGGGCAGGTTCGATGTCAGGGGAAGGTTCGACCTCTGGGCCTTCAACAAGCTCTATTGGAACTTCCGAAATAGGTTGTTTTACTTGAGGATTTTCAGTTTGGGGCACAGGTTCTGCTGGAGTTTGTCAACAAGATGGAGCCGAAGTCGAGCTTGACTCGGTGTCCAATTCAGCGTATCTAGAAGTAGCGGAGAGATGCTCGAAATGTCTATGATCCATGGCTATTAAAACTCAACACATAATTGGTATTAGATTGATTAAAAGTCATGCCCGGTGCTAAAGTGAAAACCTAGTGCAGTGTCGTGCGGTGCTAATTTTCGATATTGTGTAGCCGTTCATTTAAAAATCTAGAGGCTATCCGAAGTGATCGTCATTGCTGACCATCCCGACGGGCTTCACATCATTAGTCATGCATTAGAAGTGCCTTGGGACCTGGGAGATAGCATCAAGGAACAACAAAAATCATTGATTATTGAACAAGCCTTGAATAGGCTAAGACCCAAAATCCACCAAGGGTTGGATTGATATCGATCCATCCCCTTAGTTGGATTTCGGTCCCTTTCTCCCCCATCTCCCAATCCCATGTTCCACTGCCGACGTGAAACACCATCAACCTTTCCATCACCGTTGCCGCCTACCTAAATACGTCAAAGAACGAAAGGCGACCGATTTGGATGTTCGATTAAAAGTGTTCACTAGAATCTAGATGAACAACGGTCGAAGCTTGGAAGTCGAGGTGATTAGTGGTAGTGGCGGCATTTCAAAGGTCAAGAGGAGGTAGTTGTTCAATTTGGCAGCAATGAGTTTTAATAGCGGACCTTAAAGCTAAAATCTCGAATGGCAAAGTAAAGTGTGGTAAAGGAAGGAGATGGATCGGGTTAAGTAACCTACGAACCAGAGAAATAGGCCACAAACTTGCCTATAAAATAGCCGATATTTTCTCAAGTCTTCGATCGATACCGAACCATAGCCATGGATGGGTACCCAACCAAGAAACAAAGGCAGTTGTCCACATTTATGTGTGTGTGTATGCGCATACATGCCTATAACTTCACAAGAATGAGTATGTGCATGGAGTTGAAGTGTGCCTAAGAATTTAGAGGTATATGCACATACAAATTCAATATTCAAATACTGGAATTGGAAGTAAGCAGATTCAAACCTAAAAGATCTAGAAAAGGAACTAGTTCAAAATTATCGAGCTTGGAATGACAGACCATGAGGGGATACTCCAGTTTTATTGTCATAGATGCTAGCGAAGCATTGTAATGAACGGCTATAGATACAACACTTTATCGAAAAGGTCCGGAGGAGGATAACAACTATCTGAATCCGAATTGGAGTCCGATAAGGCAATCCCCACTTGTCTCGATTCAAAGCACATCAGTTTGAAATAAGATGTACTTTGGAGGGCAAGTGTTATCTAGCTTTTTGAATGGCCAATACCTAGACAGATTTGATGGACCAAACTTGAAAGCTATCAAGGCAAGAGACCCAGGGAGATGGCCATAAAGTTCAAAAATCAACTACAACAAAGATCACAAGATAAAAACAAGGCCATTCTAAAAGTTCCAAAGCACGATCCATAAAAGGGATGGATCGATATCGATCCATCACCATGATCGGTACTGATCCATGTAACCACTCCAGAAATGCTTCAACTTCCTTCCATGCTCAAATATTGGTGATAGCAATCCATTCCAAGCTCCATTGATCAATCGCCAATCGTTTGCTATCGAATGCCACGAGAACCTGAAATCAGCAACTCCATCCCTTCACCCAGCCATCGCTTGGACTTAGAAACAAGCCTATAATGCTGCAAACAAGTTGGAATCATGAAGCTAACAACAAATCACTCCACTTCAAAGAGTTCAAACCAATCCACCACGAAGTCTTATGGATCGGCACCGATTCATAGCTATGCGTCAGTACCGATCCATCCAAGTTGCCGAGCTGGCTATGTTTCATCTCAAGCAACTGCTAGGAGATCGTGGAGAACATGGAAGAGGACATGTTGGAGCATATCTCGACGACATACAGCTATAAATAGGCTTGAAGGGGCACCTTTACGGGATCATTTAGCTCTCTAGCAATTTTTACATAATCTCTTGTAATTACCCGTGGAGTGGTATCGAACCATAAGAACAACATTTGTAAAACAACAATAATCATCAATAAAAATCTCAAGTAGATGTAGGCAACAATTAGCCAAACCATTATAAACATGTATTGTTTTTTTTCTCATTTTCATTTACTTTTCACCACTTTTATTCTCTACTTAATCCGTTGGGTGTTGGTGCCACATTTTGGTACTAACAAATACTATCGACTAACACAGAAAATGAGGCGATGTGGGTGATGCACATGTGAATATTACCTTAGATCAACACTGAATATGTCTTATAATATAAATATAAGGTATCTCGATGTAAATAGTCTTGGTACAAAGCAATAAACACGTGTGGTTCCCAAGGTATAACAATACACAATATAAAGAAGAGAGATCATAGAGTCATTAATGCAGCGATATAAATAAAATACATTTCAAAGATGAGTACATAAATGATATGCCAAGGGGATATCATATACACAACATTATAAGAAAATCCAACAAATGGAATAATAAAACATCCACAACACATCAAACATAAATGCAAGTAGATTTCCTTTTATCATATTGTATCTGAAAACTTTGTAAAATTATCTACTATATTAATAAAATTTCAGTTCTGCAAGTAGATTTTGTTGTTGTAGATTTTTGCTTTATGCTTTTATCTTCTGCTCCTTTAAAAAATGAAAGCCTAAGTTATTCTTTTGGGCATGATTGGTTATGAGTCTACAAACCATTTGTACAAGGTAAATTCTTTTATGAATTTTAAATCAATTCAACTGCCTGTTGTTATTGATTATTATGCATTGTAGTAGAAAACGAGCCATTGCCGTGCTCTACTTATGTGAAGCGACGGTATAGGCTAGTGGTTGAAAATTCGAAGCCTAACCCTACTATAAAACCACGGTATGCTAAGAAAGCATGAAGGGGTATCATATCTAGCCGCTTAAATTAGGGTCAAAACTAATCTAATAACTTTAGGTTCATGCATCTTGATTTATCATTCAAATAAAAGATTTTATCTAGATATAACGGTTTTACAAGACTCATAATTGAATTATGTTCAAAAGACCCTCTTTTATGGAAGAAAATAAACTTGTTATTCTCGACACACATAAGTATCAATTTAATCTAAATACAGAACAATATGAGCATGCTATTCATATTCCAACACAAGAAAACCCAAAAAATGAGATTCATAATTTTATGATTGATCTACTTCAAGAAATAAAATTAGAAGTAAAAGACATAAGTAATAAAAAAACTGTAACAATGGGATTTAGCCAGAATACACCAACAATCCATTTGCTAAACAACATTAGAATGGTTAAATATGCTTCTGAAGAAAACAAAAAAATAGATGTTGAAGATATTGATCCTACTTATTATCAAAATTATCTTATTCTTCAAGAAAAAGAACTTACTGGAGAAATAAAAAGTACAGAACTTTATTCTTACTATGAAGAACATTCTGCAGTAATAGACTATTTTAAATATAAAAAACTGAAGAACTTTCTTCACTTGAAAATTCTAAAACTTCTGAACAAGAATATGAAAATTCAACAAAATCGGATTATATTTCTGACACATCAAATGAACTTATTTTCAATATAAACACCAATGGAGCTAAATCTAGTAGAGGAAGAATGATGTTAAATCCATTAGATGGTGCTTACCTGATAAACGATCCTAACCCTGATATAATTATGGAAGATCAAGAACAGGATGAAAATACATATAATAGTCCGCATAATGATCCTTACCCTAAAATGCTTAAACATGGTACTAGGTCAGATTGGATCAGGTTTCATTTTTCGCGAAATAATTAAAGGATTTTTATAATGAACAACCCTCTTCAACATATAGTCTAACTTTCAATATAGATAGACTTCCTCATAGGAAAATACGAAAATATTGTATAACATGGCTTCAACATCTTAGAGGAACAATCTACTTATTACCCTCTAATATGAATGTCATGGAATACATACATTATGCTACCAGTTATTGGACAGGAGATGCTTTAGCTTAGTTACTGAATCTTGAAAGAATAAATCCAAATCAATTACAAAGAATTAGGATATTCAATCAAAACAAGAAGCTCTTGGTGAATTATTAAACTTATTATTAGTGGACTTCACAGTAGAAACATTCCTAGAGGATACTGATTACGAAAAACAATTATTAAAATACAATTATGTGATATATGTATGTTGGAAGAATTTGCTGCCAAATACATAGGTCTACTTTTTAATTTAAAGAATAACGATCAAAAGGATTTTTGGATAAAAGGCTTTTTTACAAAAATACCTTATCCATGGAATAACATTATACAAGAAAGATATGAAAATTTAAGACAAAGTACTTCTGATGAAAATCATAATACAGGCCTCTTAAAAAAGGCGTGTATGGATACTATGGAAAGGGTTTATGAGCAAGCAAGTGCACACAAACAAATGAAAAATAAAATCAAAAACTCCAAACTCGGCTTTTCTTGTTGTACAAAGTATACAGAAGATATCAATACACAGTTTGGATATTCATCTGAATTCGAAAGAAAAAGGACAAGAAATTTCAAAAGAAGAACAAAACCAAAATATCTGATTACTCGAAAATAACGGAAAGCAGAATATAAGAAAAATTTTAGAAAAGAAAGCAAATTTTCTAAGAAAAAATTTATTAAAAAGAAAAACTTTCGTAAAGGTTGTAAATGTTTTAAATGCAATAAAGAAGGATAGTATGCTAATGAATGTCCTACAAATATACAAAATATTGTACTATTAAATATCGAAGAATATGGTATTCATGTAGGCACTATTGAAGATATATCTAGTGATGCTAATTCTTTGGTATATGAAACTGAATCAGTTTATACTGACACTACTGAAGAAGTAGATGAAATTAATGATTCTTTTAATAATTTTAAAATAAACATGATTATAATTAATCAAACACATAATCAAATAAAAATTATTTCATTAACTATATATGTTATACTCCATAAAAAGGAAAAAGTAAATTCTCTAGGTTATGCATTATATGTAGCAAAATGCTCTAGACTCAGAAGGTACTTCACAACAAAAGTATTTTTAGATCTACAAATAAAAATCCCACTAGGATATTATGGCAAATTTATATATACCTAAACACACAAAAGAAAATATTTTTATAACCCATGAATTAATTGAATCCCTTTCCAAAAATAACGCTTCTATACTACTGAAAAGTACTAGTATGGAGGATAAAGATTACATTATAGAACAAGGAGACCCAATAGGACTACTTGTTATACATAAATATGAAGATCTTCCTATTATAAAAGAAGAAATATATGATCATGGTACATTTACCCCATTAAGTGGTTCTACGTCCCAATCATCAAGAAATAAAGAGTCAAAATCATATAATAAATATAGAATATATATGAACACTTTACATCTGAAGAAAACATCAAACCCACAAATATAAGATAGCACATGAGAGCAATTTGTTGTCACTGACGAAGATTTATAAAAATTTAAAGAGGCAATTCCTCGTTCAGATAGAAAGGATATTTATAAAGCTTTGACCTTTAAATCTAGATTTCTAAATCAACATACATATGTATTTGAACGTATGCAAGGAAATGTACAATTAAAAGGAGAAGAAGATTTTACTTATATAAGCTTTTTAAATAAAAATAAAATAGAAAAACTAAAAGCAAGATATCTAAAAATGAAATACCTTCATATAGTTCTAATACAACTAAAAATAACATGATTATTTAGATTAGGAATTGATACTCCAATAATGATAGTTTGGATGAAAGAATTATCAATAATCCTTTAAATAGTATTATTGGGGGAGCTAAGTCCAATCCAGTGAATAGATTATTTGGAGTAAATATAAATCCTGACTTCTGTATATGTCTTGAAGATAAAAATATAGAAAAATCTTGTACATTATTAGTAAATTTACAAAATATCGAATTTCTACTAGGGTCTAAATTCTTCATACAATGGGAACATTGTATGGCTTTAAATGATACTGATACATTTAAATCAATTACACCAAAACAATTCATTAAACTATTTGAAGTCGGATTAGGAAAAACAATTCAACCTAGATTAGTTGACATAAGACACTTAAAATTTGATAATGAAATTCAAGTTTTTGTAAAATCGCTTAAATCGAAGATACCCGAGCTTTAAACAAGAAAATCCAATAGAAGGAAGAATGATGAGAATACTTGAGAAATAGAAAGCACAGGAATGAAACTGAAAGGTTATAAAGATTCCTACAGAAAATATAAAACATCAAGATTAGATCCATAGATCTGAAAAGAAAAGCACAATTACATTAATATATCTTCCAATAACGGTATGTATCCCTGAATATCAAGAATCACGGTGCATGCTTTATTGGATTATGGTGCAGAAGCCAGTTTACTACAAGAAATATTTATACCCTAGCAATTCTGGGTACCCTTAGACAAAAAAGGGATGCTAAATGATTTTATGGAAAGACAAGTTCCTGTAACTCATAAAGCAAAAGGATTATAGGTACAAATACCTGATATACACGAAAAAAAATATACAACTTTGATTTTGCGTTACTTCCAAAAGAATTTGATAGTGATTATATCCTTGGAATGGGCAATCTAAGACATCTTCCTCCATTTAACAAGTATTATTTTGAACTAGATGGCGTTCTTGTACCTCGAGTAATGCTACCTGCTACAATTGCACCACATTATACTCCAGCACCACAGCGTGGTGAAAGCCTGTTACATTAATTGAAAATATAAAAACATCAAAATAATACAACCAAAAATTTGTACGTACGACATACCAACTTCAAATGAGTTTGAAATATTAATACATAATATGTTAGAACCTCTTTACTCAGGAAATCCATTAAATGGTTTGATAAAGCACTAAGGTATTGTAAAATCGAACTAATGGAACAATACAAAGATGCCAAAGTTCACAGTATCATTGTGTCATCAATTGACAGAGAAGAATTTGCAAAACAAGTAAAGGATCTATTAAATTTAAAATTAATAAATAAAAGTTTTAGTGCTCATTCTTCTCCAGTCTTCTTAGTATGAAATCATGCTGAAATTAAAAGAGGAAAGGCAGGGATGGTAATAAACTACATAAAGCTTTAGCTATACCAAATTTGATGGATATTTTATTCCCTCTGTTGAGCATCTAACTAAGCAGATACAAGGAGCAGCTAAATCAGGTTTTTGGCAATTAAAATTTATTGATAAACAGTCCATAGAATTAATTGCCTTCAGTTGCCCACAAAGATATTTTGAATGGTTCGTTATGTCATTTGGATTATAAAATGCATCACAAGTATTTCAAAAATGGACGAATTCTATGTTCGGACATTTACCATTTGTAACTGTTTATATAGACGACATTCTTGTATTTTCTAAAACTACCGAAGAATATAAACAGTATCTTCTAGCAATAGTGCAAATATTTCTACAAAACAGTGTAATTTTAAGCCCTAAGAAATTGAATTGTTTAAAAAGGAAATAGATTTTCTTGGAAATAGAATTAAAAATAACAAATGGAATTATAACAGCACATTTACACTAAAATTAGAGATTTCCCTAGTACATTTAAAACATTAAAAGAACTCAAAAGCTTCTTAGGACTGTTAAACTATGGTAGAAAATTTATTCCTAATTTATCAGCTAAGACCCAAAATTTACAAAAGAAGCTCATAGATGAACAAGCAAAATACAAACAACATAATGGAGAACAACCAAGAAGATGGAACACGGACAAAATTTCTATTACATTACAAAAACAAGAAGAAGAGGAAATAAAGAAAATTAAAGGTCTAGTAAAAGATCAAAAGATCCTCTATTTTCCTTCAGATGAAGAATTACTTACACTACAAACTGATGCTTCTGACAATTTTTGTGCAAGAGTATTAATTGCAAAACAATAGTAAGTTATAACATATTCCTTTGGAAATTTTAACACACCCTAGATTAAATATGCTGCATATGATAAAGAATCACTCGCTATTAAATTAGCAATCAAAAGTCTAAGAATTTATCTTCTACATAGACAATTTATAATTGAAACATACAATAAATCTGTTGCTCAATTCCTAAAGAAAAAACTGTAAACAATCCAGAAGAAAATCTTTGAAGAATCGGATTAGCATTGTATTTAGTAATTTAGAACTATGATGTCAAATACATTCCGGGTTACATTAATTTTGCTGCCGATCTTCTTACCAGGTTATCAAAAATGGATTAGGACGATTTAAAGAGAATCAAAGAATTATTAGAAAAAATGAAAAGGCAAGAAGATTTCCAACAGGTGAAATCGTCTAAAAAGGCCAAACAAGTCTCCAAAGAGGCTTCATCCTCACAAGGTTCCGAAGAAACCGATACTCCTATAGGAGTAAATGAAGAAAAGGTCCAACAAACCAAAACTGTTTCAACAAACAAAAACAAGGCATCAACTTCCAATACAACTCAAAAATTAGTTCCAACAAACAAAGGAAAGGCAAATGCTCCCATAGGAGTGCAAAGGCCATACGTCTTAGCTGTGGTCAAAGAGTGGTACAATTTAGAAATGAAAGCATCAAATCCAAATTTGTGCGACAATTTCAATGGATGCTTTAAAACCATCCAATCTGCAGACCATAGAGCTGCAAATTTTTGGTTAACTCAACTAGAAAGAACTTATTTGGGATTGAAGCATACAATATCCCAGAAAGAGAAAAAATTACAAGACACACAAAAAATAGTGTTTAAATTATCTCAACATTCTTACACATCTAGGTCTGAAGCACTAGATTTGGAAGAAGCAGACTTGTTCACTTACAACTCAGCTGAACAAAGCCATTTAAAGACAATATTTGCTCAAATGCAAACATCTGATCTCGCAAATCTAAGAATTCAAAACTTTCTAGAATTACTTAGACTATATGGGATAGATGACGCAAAAACTAAGGAGACCAAAGTTGAAATGACGGTTCAAGATATGATCTCTCTATATCAGCAACTTCTCATTAATGAGAGTAACCTTCTTCTGTTCTTCAAAAAAGTAGAAGACATAGAATTAATAAAGTGAATATTAGGCACGCATCCCTAAAAGCAAACTTAATTCACTAAAACTCCTCCTGCAAGAAAACATACTTTGCAGGTCCCTGTTTTTCATTTCGGCTGTTTTTTTCCCTAAAATACCCCTTCGCTTCTTGCACGATTGATTTTAATAACGAGTTTATCTTTCTTGATTTCATCTTCTTCTTTATTGGCGAACTTATGTTTCTTGATTTCATCTTCTTTTTCAATGGCGAGCTCAGCTTTCTCGATTCAATGGAAAACTGCAATTATATACAATAGGTGCAGAAATGTCTGCAATTATATGCAATAGTTGTAAACATTTCTGCAACTATACCATATAGTTGCATAAATTTCTGCAACTATATGCAATAGTTGCAGACATTTCTGCAACTATATGTAATAGTTGCATTTCTGCAAATATGCAATAGTTGCAGAAATGTCTGCAACTATATGCAATAGTTGCGGACATTTATACAACTATACCATATTTGCAGAAATTTCTACAACTATATGCAATAGTTGCAGACAATTTTGCAACTATAGCATATAGTTGCATTTCTGCAAATATGCAATAGTTGCAGAAATGTCTGCAACTATATGCAATAGTTACAGACATTTCTGCAACTATACGCAATAGTTGCAGACATTTATGCAACTATACCATATAGTTGCAGAAATGTCTGCAATTATTTGCAAATGTTGTAAATTTGAGAAAAAAATCAAAAGTGTTCAAAATTTGCTGAATTGTCTGCAAATATATGAAATAATTACACCTTTACTACAAATTTGAATTTTTGGTATCAATAATGGATCTCATTTTAAAGATCATAAAATTTGTGATTTTTTGGTGAAAATGGTATGTTGATCCGATTTTTCTACATAAAGTTATACGCGTTTGAAATGTTAAAAACATAAAAGGGTATTTGGGTCTTTTTGCGTGCGCGAATTTGAATATAGGGACCGAAAATGTAAGTTTAGTTTGGGAATGATGTTTTCTCTATTTTAAAACTTATTAAGGATGTGAGCCAAACTTACCCATTAATAAAACTCTTAGAAAACGAAGAGTTAATCCTCAACAATAACAGAAGTCTACGCTTAATTGCCTATTTTTCAGAAATACAAAAATACAAAAAACACATCAAATGGTTGAATAAAGTTCTAATGATGCTTTTCAGAAATACAAAAATACAAAAAACACATCAAACTGTCAGAAATATAATCTGATTCTGTTGAATTTTCAGATTCTTGTTCAGAAGTTTTGGAATTTTCAAGTGAAAAGTTCTTCAGTTTTTATATATTTAAAATAGTTTATTGCTGCAGAATGTTCTTCATAGTAAGAATAAAGTTCTATACATTTTATTTCTCTAGTAATTTCTTTTTCTTGAAGAATAAGATAATTTTGATAATAAGTAGGATCAATATCTTCAACATCTATTTTGTTATTTTCTTCAGAAGTATATTTAACCATTCTAATGCTGTTTAGCGAATGGATTGTTGGTGTATTCTGGCTAAATCCCATTGTTACAATTTGTTTTTGTAGTTTATTGCTTATGTCTTTTACTTTTGATTTTATTTCTTGAAGTAGATCAATCATAAAATTATGAATCCCATTTTTTGGGTTTTCTTGTGTTGGAATATGAACAACATGCTCTTCTGTATTTAGATTACACTAACACTTATGCGTGTCGAGAATAACAAGTTTATTTTCTTCCATAAAAGTGGGTCTTTTGAACATAATTCAATTATGAGTCTTGTAAAACCATTATATTTAGATAAAATCTTGTATTTGAATGGTAAATCAAGATGCATGAACCTAAAGTAATTAGATTAGTTTTGACCCTAATTTAAGCGGCTAGACACGATACCCCTTCATGCTTTCTTAGCATACCGTGGTTTTATAGTAGGATTAGGCCTCAAATTTTAAACCACTAGCCTATACCATCGCTTCACTTAAGTAGAGCACAACAATGGTTCGTTTCCTACTCCAATGTGTAATAACCAATAACAATAAGCAGTTGAATTGATTTAAAATTTGTAAAAAAAATACTTTGTATAAATGGTTTGTAGACTCATAAAGAATCATGCCCAAAAGAATAACTTAGGCTTTCATTTTAAAATTTCTAATATTTTTTACTCTTTTTTTTACCTTGTATAAATGGTTTGCAGACTCATAACGAATCATGCCTAAAAGAATAACTATTCGAAGCCGAATTGGAGTCCGAAATGGCAATCTTGACTTGTCTCGATTCAAAGCACATCGGTTTGAAACAAGATGTACTTTGGACGGCAAATGTTATTTAGCCTTTTGATAGGCCAATACCTAGATAGATTTGACGAGCAAACTTAAAAGCTATCAAGGTTAGAGACCCGAGGAGATTGCCGTAAAGTTCAAAAATCAACTACAACAAAGATCACAAGATAAAAACAAGGCCATTCTAAAAGTTCCAAAGCACGATCCATCAAAGTGATGAATCGATATCGATCCATCCCCATGGATCGATACCGTTCCATGTAACCACTCCAGAAATGCTTCAACTTCATTCGATCATCAAATATTGGTGATAGCAATCCATTCCCAGCTCCATTGATCGATCGCCTATCATTTGCTATCGAATGCCACGAGCACTTGAAATCAGCAACCTCATCCATTCACCGAGCCATCGCTTTGACTTAGAAACAAGCTTATAATGCTGCAAACAAGTTGAAAATCATGAAGCTAACAATGAATCATTCCACTTTAAAGATTTCAAACCATCCACCACGAAGTCTCATGGGTTGATACCAATCTATAGCTATGCGTTGGTACCGATCCATCCAACTTGCCGAGCTGGTTACGTTTCATCTCGAGCAACTACTAGGAGATCGTGGAGAACGTAGTGGAGGACATGCTGGAACATTTCCCGGCGATGTACAACTATAAATAGGAATGGAGGGGCACCATTTCGAGGATCTTTTAGCTCTCTAATTTTTTTTACATAATCTCTTGCAATTTCCTGTGGAGTGGTACCAAACCATAAGAACACCATTTGTAAAACAGCAATATCATCATAAAGATCTCAAGTACATGTAGGCAACGATTAGCCAAACCATTATAAACGTGTGTTATTTTGTTTTGCTCATTTTCACTTACTTTTCTCCACTTCTATTCTCTACTTAATCCTTTGGGTGTTGGTGCCACATTTTGGTACTAACAAATACTATCGACTAACTTGGAGAATGAGGCGTTGTGAGTGATACACATGTGAATGTTACCTTGTATCAACACTGAATATGTTTCATAATATAAATATAAGTTATCTCGATGTAAATAGTCTTGGTACAAAGCAATAAACACGTGTGGTTCCCAAGGATATAACAATACACAATATAAAAGAATAGAGATCGTAGAGTCATTAATGCAGTGATACAAATAAAATACATTCAAAGATGAGTACATAAACGATATGCCAAGGGGATATCATATACACGACATCATAAGAAAATCCAACCAATGGAATAATAAAACATCCACAACACATCGAACATAAACGCACATATCAAAACATCCATTGGACATGGAACATCATCACACACATCACACTTTAGACATCAAGCATCCGCTATACACATCACACCTCACACATCGAGCATCTATCGCACACATTACACATCACATACATCACACGTTGCATACATCGCACATCGCACACATCACACATCGAACATCCATCCCACACATCACCCATCACAATATTACACATCACACATCAATAAAAACATCTCACATAAATAAACACATCGCACATCATGCATAAATTCATTCATATTTATTTAATTATATTTAATTTATTCATTTTATTCTTTAGTTTCATTTTTGTTGCTGCTACTACCAAAAGCCGAGTCTATACCCAAGCCTTGCCATTTTTCTTATATGTAAAGGGAATCCCTACTCGTAAATTTTTGTGAGCATCCTCACTAATCTTTAGCTGCACCAAAAATGCACCTTGCTTCCTCGTACCTCGTTTTCCATCGTCAACCACCTTTCTTCATTCTATACTTCTTATCTCGTGCCATGTAGCAGACTAGACCATGTGACAGTGTGGACAAGTTGTCACAACCACCAGGGAGCGACCCCATGGTCGGTCAAGCTAGGATGGGGCTAGCAAACTTTTGGCTATCACATCCATGTAAGAAATGCATTACACACCTCGATCCACTCAAAAGTGGAGATAATCATATTCCTGCTTTAAATAAAATAAAGGAATATTATAATGCACCTTACATGTCAAGTCAAAAATCTAAAAAATATCGATTAATATACGTGTACAATGTGGAATAATTCACCGACATCCAAATATTAAATACTTGGTCTTTAGTGAATTACCTAACATTGTATCGGTGTTAAATAATTAAAAATACTTACGTCCCATGCCGTCCGATAAAATACAATTACTTACACAGCACAAATAGTTAGTTAACATTAAATAAAATTTTACTTTGCTTATTAATTCATTCTTCACTTAATTTTTACTTTAATTCATTATTGATCATTTTCATTACTCCATAGTTCAACACAACGAGTAATTTAACTTCATCCCGTTCGTAGCAATCCAATCAACAACCATTCATACACACATCAAAATATTTTTTAATTTGTAATTAACAAGGCAAAGGGTTTTATCTAAGTACATTTCAATTTATTTTTTCTCCCTTATTATAAAAATATTTCAATTTAACTTAACAACAAAACAAGATTAAACTTTCATATAGGAAACTTGCGACTTAGTTTACGATGCTAAAATCACAAAATAATTTAATGCTTTCAAAATAAATATTATAACATAATCAAGTAGCTTTTCAAAACATTTGTCATATCTCAAAAATATGGAGTGCATCAAAAGTTATGGTAATTTTGCTAAACAATGCAAATTCTAATGAATTTTAAAAAGCAAAACTACTCTTTTAAGATTCCATTTTCATCTTGATAACCTCAAATTTTCGCATAACATTCAAAACAAAAGTAGTTCCATATCATCTTAGATTTCTAATGAGAGCTGGATCGTAGAAAATAGATAGGGGAATCAAAAGTTATGATCAAAACATTATTATGCTTTAACCTTGAAATTGTTAACTCGACCCAGAATTATCACTCCATCTTCAAACACATTTCAGTATTATAAAACCTTATAATTTCAAAATATGATAAACATCAAAGTTGCTCTTTATATAAATACCTTTCAAATGAAATAAACCACATTGAATTCCGATCAAAAAATCAAAAGTTATGGCGAAAATACTTATGTGCTTTAGTTTTGAAATTCTAAGCTTATGCCAGAGTTATTGCTTCAACTTCAAACACATTTTAGTACCCAAAAAAATTCAAATTGTAAGAAACTCATAAACATAAAAGTTGTTTCTAATGAAAATACCTTTCAAATAAAAGAAATTCACATAAATATGATATAAAAAAATCAAAAGTTATGACCAAAACATTTATATGCTTCAGATTTGGAATCCAAAGCATATGCTAGAGTTGTTAACTCGTCTACAAACACATTTTAGGATCAGTGAAATTTAGCTATTCAAATAGTGATAAACTTCAAATTTGTTCAATATATTAAAGTAGCTTTTCAATGAAAGAAACCTCACGCAAATCATATCACATCATCAAATGTTATGATTAAAATACTACTAAGCTCCATCTTAGAAATTTATATCACGGCCGGATTTTTTTACTTCATATAAACCCAATTTAATATAAGAAAACTTAAGATTTTGGAAAGCGGTAAACATTATAGTTGTTACTTATGAAAATATCTTCCACCAGAAAAAAACTTCACTTAACTTCGATCAAACAATCAAAAGTTATATCTATTTTATCACAACACTTCCAAACTCCACACTTCAAAGCACATCAATAACATACAAATTCAATCAACATGCTATGCAAACTATGAATTAAAGAGAAGAATGCAACAATCAATTCAAACATTATTCATCATAACAATAAACATATAAACATAGATTTGTAAGTAGAAATTACTTACCTTAGCTAAGAGAAGCTTCGTTTTTTCCCATAACACTTCATAGCAACATCAAAACCCATCTTCCTTCTCTCTAAAAATGCAACATGACGCAAACTTGTTCAAAATACCACTTTGATGCTTCCTAGAGGTGTAGAATCATGTAGAGAAGCTTGATTTCAAGTTTCATAATTTATAGAATTTTATTTGATTTTTTATAAATTTTTAAAGAAGGAGGGTGAGTGTTCGTGATTGGAAGATTAGGAGATGGATGAAGGAAGTAGTATATGTCAAGTAAACATGAAAGTAAGGTGGAGAATTCTAAACTTCTCACGATTATGTAAAGGGATGGATATTTTATTAAGTAGCATGATGGGCCAAATGGGCTTCTTTTCATTTAATTTAATTCTTTTCCTTTCATTCTTTCTTTGCTTGGCTATTTTTCTAACACACTAATTTAGCCCAAATCTCAAATAAAATTCATATTTATTCTTTAGAAATACTTTACTACCATTTTATAATTTTTCATAAATTATTCTCTATAATTTTAACCAATTAAATCATCTTTTATCATATTTCACCGATAAACATTTTTTACTTTTAAATTTTCTTAACTTCACAAATATCTTCATAATTAAATCCCAAATAAATTCAATATTTCCAAATCATCATAAATCCTAATATTCACATTTTGTTAATAAAACTCATTTGATTATTTCTAAATTCATTTTTAACTTTTAAATAATTGCTTCTCACCATTAGGTAGTTACATTCGTTGAGATGGTATGAAACATGTAATAAATATCATATAATCATTGGCTTGCCTAATCCATTGGGATGATGACTAGGAAATTAGCATGGCCAATATGAAAGAGCCTAACCCAAAAATAGATAAAACAATCTCCAGCATTTTCAAGTCGTAAAGGATCGGTTAATCGCTAGGGGGCTAGCCACTACATCAAATACAGTTTATTACAACGTTTGTATTTAAAACGTTGTAAAAGACACCTTTTATAACGTTTCCTGAAAAAACGTTGAAAATATTTCTTTTTTACAAGATTTTTATAGAAAATGTTGTAAAACGTGACTTTTTACAACGGTTACTCCTAAAATGCTGTAAAAGGTAAAAAAATTTACAACGTTTTTTGTAAAAGTTGTCACGGTACTCTTTTAACAATGGATTTTAAAAGTTGTAAAAAACTTTGTTTTTGCCAACTAAATATTAATTAACTACAACTTTTTTAAATGTAGTTTAAGTCATATGTTTATGTTAAATTTTTTGAATATGTTTAGCATTACTTAAAATATTATAATAATTAATAATTAATAAAAAATATTAAATACTTACTTAAATAATTTATAATTTATAATTTATAAATGAAAACTTAGATGAGTAATTATTTATAATTTATAACCAACGATTATTCATAATTAATTTATAATTACTAATTATTATCAATAATCTATAATTAATTTTTACTTTTGATAATTAATAAATATATTTAATGAATAATAATTACCATTTAATAATTACTATTAAATAATTAATTTTTAATAATTAATTTTTAATTTTTAATAAATAATAATAAATATTAACTAATAATAATAACTACTAATTTTTAATTAATATTAAATAAATACTATTAATAATTTATAACTAATATTTAATAAATTATAAATAATATTTAATAACTAATAATTAATATTGATTATTTAATAATTAATACTTATAAATAATAATTAATAAATAACATATAATAATTAATATTTAATAACATATAACATATAATATTTAATATTTAATAATTAATTACTATTAAATAGTTAATAATTGATTTATAATATTAATTTAATATTTAATTATCATTATTTAATAATTAGTTTTTAATAATTGATAAGTACTATTAAGTAAATAATATTTAATTATTAACTGTTAATAATTAATATTTAATAATAAGAAGTATTAATTAATATGGGTTTAATTAATTATTAAGAGCTAAAATTAAGACTAATATTTAATAATTAATAACTAATATGTAATCTTAATTAAGAAGTACTATTTATTATTTAGTATTTAATATTTAATAACTATAATTGGTATGTAATTTTTAATATGTAATAACTAATATATAATCTAAAACAAAATTAAGAAAATTCCTAAAAATTAAAAATTTTGAAATTTATATAAAATGCATAAATAAAAAAAGTTAAAATTTTATATAAATTTAGAATTTTATAAAATATTCAAGTTTCAAGAAATTTGGAAATATTAAAAGAAATTCGAAATTCGAGAAATTTAAAGCATTTCAAAATTCAAAATTATTATTGCCTCCAACCCAACATCATCGTTTATCTGCTCTCCATGCCTTTTCCTTCTCGTTCTTATTTTTCATTCCTCTTTCTCAAATTTCCTAACCCTAGATCCACACACACACTCTCTCTCTCTCTCCCTCGTTCCCTCTTCCTTTCTCTTTCTCCTCGTTCGTTCTCCAATCGACCCGCCACCATCGCCATCACTTCAATTTCTAGGTCGATCGCATCCGCATTTCTGGGTCGACCGCATCTTCAATGCCTCTTCTCAATCGCCATCGCTCTTGTCAATCCCTCTTCCTTCTCGTTTCTGGGTCGACCGCTTCCGTTGGTGCTGGGGCTATGGTTTGGAAATTCAGGATTCTGCCTCGCTGCTTCAATGTAGTGATTTGGAACTTGAGCTTCAAGAGCTGGAACAGGATAAGATGAAGGTGGAGGAACATGATAAGCTGGAGGCCTTGAACTAGGAAGTGTGTTATTTATGGGAAGTGAGTCCAGGTGGAACGGGTATTGGAATTACTATTGTAGCTGAAAGATGTTGCCCTTGGGTTGCTGCTATGTATCTAGAATCTGCGTACTTCACTGTTATATGTCTCCCCTACAAGGAAATAATACAGGTAAATTCGTAAAGTTAAGTGCCTATGTTTATGCATCTTATTATTGGAAAGCTAATAACATGTGAACTGATAGATAATATAATTAAAAATATCTTTATGCGTTAATTTCATTTTATTCATGATTAAGGATGTTTATAGTAGTTAGATTTTAATTCATAGAGTAACAGATAATGTCAAATGATATTTGAGGTCACAACCGCAATAATCATCCATAGGGCCATATGTAACTTTTGATCGGTACACATTCACTTTCTACCTCAAATTATTAATAATTGTGTATTTCCATCCAAAAGTGAAGGCTTGTGCAATTTAGTTATAGAAAACAATTCATATGAACAAATTCTATGATATACTGAACTCACCCCAAGGGATTTATTTGGATCATCTATAGCCTTTTTTGCAGCCTCAACAGTTGTATATGTGAAAAAGACAATTCCTCTGCATTTGCCCAAAAAAGAAGAAATGGTTAAACATGGGCATTATTTAATAGTCAGAGGAAAGTAGATGCTAAAGCTATGGATATGCTTACCTTGATCGATTGGCCTCTTGTCCTAAGTAACAGAGCCTTCTTCGATTACCCCCTCAAATGTATAACTTTCTTTGTGATACATCAATACTGACAGGTACACGATCTGGGTTTCAAAAGCAAGATTGCTTACTGCCATGCGACCCTATTCATGTAAGATTTCAAAGCATTTCAGATATCTATGCTGCCTAATCCAGATATCTACGATTTAATAAGCTGGCATTTATAATGGCCTAATTCGGATATCTATGTTGCCTTATACAATATTTGTGCTCCGTGGATTGTTGTGGTGGTACATGTTAATAGGTATGTAGTTTCTGTTTAGTGATCTACTTTTAGGTGCTGCTGAATTCGTTTTTGCGGATTCATTTTCAACAATTTCGGTGTTACCACTAAACAAACAATTGAACTTTTCTCTTATATGTTACTTTGTCATGGCATGATGCCATTGACATGTTGGTTAACGTATGTTTGTTGTGGAGTTTTATCATCTGTTTTGGTTTAAAAGCAAATTAAGTAGACATATACTGGTATGCTTTTAATTGGTTCAGTACATTTAGAAAGATAATTAAGGTCTAATAAATTTACCAAGTAATGAGTCTAAAAGTAACTCTCTAATTAACCAAGTTGGTGATATAATTCCATTTGATTTACTACTGACATTAAACAAAAAATCCACTCCACTACCGACAGTTCTACTCTGTCTTCCCTACATTTTTTGAAAACATTTATTTTACTTTCAAGTGAATAATGCATATCAATCATTATCCCATTTTTGGTTAAATAGTAATTTAGCTGGTTTGTGTGAATGTGACCTGCCAATCTTCCAATTAGTCAGCAGAAGGCACCAACAGTATGTTCATAATATATGTCTAATATTGTTGGTCCACGTTGTAGAGTTCACATACTAAACTACGGGTAAATATGTGAATAAAGTTATGTACAAGCATATGATCATGTGCATTTAATATCATAATAAACCACCACAAAGAGACAAAACCTTGTGTATTTTGAGACTATATAAAAATATAAAATGTAACACACCTGAGTGGAGCACTTCTTATACAATCTATAGCTTCTCCTACTGCTTTGCATGCTTCACAGACAGCTACATAGGAAGTGATGGAAATGGATGCTACTGGATGGTAACTATAAAAAGACTGGTCATTTTCGGACAAAGATGCTAAAAGAGAAGATTTAACTATTAAGAATTTTCGGGCAATGTTTTGTTGGGTGATTTTGTGTCTATGGTTCTTCATAAGGTTGTTTCGTTAGTATTGAATGTGATGTAGCGTGATTGTTATAGCAATATTGTTTGAATATTATATGTAAAGTGAATGTTATATTGTATATAAAGTGTTATTGTTTGAATCGATGGATTTTACTTGTTTGAATTGGTGAATTTTATGTTTTTGAATTTCTAAAAAATGGATCAACATCCTTAATTGAGTGTAAAAGCACCAGCCATGTTTACCAAGGCAAATAAAATAGAGACAAGGAATAATAATTCACGGATAAAGTAAAGAGACAAAAGATTTTTATAGTGGTTTGGATGTTAACGAAGTTTACGTCAACCTTATAACTTTTATGAACTAACTGCAATTACAAGTTGAATCTGATTACAATTTGATTGAATCTAGTAAGTTAGATCAAGTCATCAGTATTACAGTTCACTGGAGAATCACAGTGATTCCTTTAGATGACTGTTATGTGGGAGGAGAAGAGTGAATAATAGTTTTTGCAGAGTTTCAACAACCAGTCCAGAAGATCATGTTTATGTTGCAGGTAGGATTGTATTTATAGGGGTTGGAGAGCACTTGGGCCAGAAGTTTAAGTGCAGAAGAGTCTGGTTGTTATGCCAAATCATTACCGAAAATATCAAATCAATCCGAGCCATTTCTATGGATCGTTGGCTATCAATTAACTTAGCATATTCTTCTACCAGAAGCCTTTACTTAGTGCTATGAAGGAGCTCGGAAAGTTTGAAAGCGATCCAACCTATCTTGATGGATCGCTATGTATCCATAGGGGATGAATCACTAGCTATCCATCAACTTAGCATATTTTTCTACTAGAAGCCTTTACTTGGTGCTACGAAGGAGCTCGGAAAGTTTGAGGATCCGACCTATTTTGATGGATCGCTAGCTATCCATAAGAGATGGGTCGCTAGCTATCCATAGGGGATGGATTGCTAGCTATCCATCCACTTAGCATATTTTTGAATGATCTTAGTTTGGTTGTCTTTCTATCTTCTATTTAAGTGTCATGTCCAAATATCAAATGGTTTGGAGTTTGTTTGATCATCCGTCTTCATGGGTCATCTGGTCTAGAAGAATCATCCATAACTCGCTCGAAACTTAAAAAAAATCAGATGAAACTTTGTAGGTACACTGTAGAGGGTGTCAGGCACCTACCATAAAAATTTAAGGTGGTGAGACCCACTCTACATGGGTCG
Source organism: Allium fistulosum (assembly GCA_030737815.1). NCBI lineage: Eukaryota > Viridiplantae > Streptophyta > Magnoliopsida > Asparagales > Amaryllidaceae > Allium > Allium fistulosum. The sequence continues at coordinate 959,282,437 of CM060904.1, forward strand.
CTAGCGATCCATCTAGTTAGGTCGCTAGCGACCTATCTAGCCTTATCCAATCAAGCTTATTTTTGGTGATTGCCTTCTTTTATGTCTTTTAAGTGTTCTCCCAAAATTACAAGTCAATCTGACTCTGTATTAGTTCTTTAGGTCCATTTTAAGTTAGCTGCTTTGGTCAAAAAGCGGGTAAACAGCTTGAATCAAATGAGTCTTTACTTCTTGAACTACGTTGCTTGGAATGTTATGAAACTTGGTAAGTATTCTTAGAAGAGGTAGTATATCATGATGCAAGAGGCTTTGGTAACTCGTAATGCTCTAGCGATACATGGATGATGGATCGCCAGCGATCCATCTATTTAGTGGATTTTTGGCTTGTTTCACTTAAGTTCCATTGGCTTGTTCTTTTAGATGCCTTATTCAAGTTTCAAGTCATTCTAGCTTAGTCTAGATGTGCTAACTCATGTTGAATTCTACTGGGTTAAAAACCCAGTTAACATTTGCCCCCCGAGTATGCTTTCATTGGAAACAAAGTGTGATTTGGAATAAGACAAGTTTCATATTACTATTTTGTGAATTTCAGTGAATCGTCGGAGTCCATCTCAAGATGTTGTTTTCAATTGACTGACTTCTGATAGCCGTTCGTTTTTTGATTTTGATCTGAATTTTAATTCCTAGTACTGACGATGCAATCTTTGCTCCATAGTTTACACAAGGGTTTAGGTCGGTAAGTGGGTGCATGGCGTAGGTTTGGAGTCGACCTATATAGTTTTAACTCGACCGGCGGTGAAGCTACGTTTTGTCTCGAACAATTGTATGCCGTTCTGGAGCGAAGTCTTACTTTTTGTCTTTAATAGTTTCTTCTCGAGGACTTGGTTAAGTTCCTGTCACCGTTTTGAATTCTAATGCGACGATTTATTCCAAAATCGGATATAGTGGATGATTAAATCGTTTCGCTCTTTCCGTTTTTATACTCCAGTGATTCTGAAAAGAAAAGCTTCCCGCGTTGCTTCGGATACCGGCTCCGTTACCGATTATTGATTGATAACGGGTAAGTGTGGAAATGATAATTTCAAAGGACGATATGGATTGTTTTTCAAATGTAAGCAAGCTATCTACACTAGATTGTTCATTTGCAGTATTCGGGATACTGGACTCTTCTCGTGTAGAAAACACACTACATCTACCCCGGTCAATGCTCAAAACCCGACTGGTCAACACACGCCGACTTCACTTGGATTCTGGGCGTTGATTGTACGAGGTATTTAAAGTAAAACATACCCGATAGGGTCAAATGCCAGGTTTTATTGTTGAAAATGACTTTCCGGTCATCTAATCTATAGTCTGGCGGAGGGACTTCCACTAGAAGCTGGGTCCTTCGCAACTTAGGCTTCGCTTATTATTCCTGTCATATTGGGATGATTGATTACGGTTAAATTACAAGGCACAACTGCTCTTGTAGAGTTGTAGTTGAAGTTCGATCAGACACAGTTTCAATCTTCAAAAACTAGCGCATGACTTGTTCGATTGCAATTATCCTTTCTTTGAGTTTTTCGGAATTTAACCTGCACACCAGCCTCTGTCTTTGGGGACTATTGGTTTAATTTCTCGATTTCGAGCATTGCTTTTTCTCACTGTTGCACCTCTTGTGTTCATGTGCAGCATACTCGTTTACTATAATTCTATACATGTAAGTAATACTTCTGAGGTCATTTCGCCATATTCTATTTCACAGCTTTGTTTAGAACTATGAGATTGCTTGGTCTAAACAGTTCTGTAGCTAATCCCTACTTATGCTCAATTGAGTTCGTTTCAACAATGTGTTGGTGTATGTGCCCTAGTCCATAGGGCTGATTTCCCTTAATACCAGGTCTATATGTTTTCGGAAGACTAGGTCTCCTGGGCAATACGTTCGATTACCCCAATTTGATTGACATGATAGCTCATATCTCCAGGAATTAAGGACTTTGCTGCTTGATTCCAAGCTCTGATTTTTTCAACGATGAATGTTTCCTGACTGTAATTGAATTCTTCCAAGTTGACATCATCATCCTACGACATTCTGGGTAAATATGCTGCAAAGATGCGTTACCGTCATCTTTTGTTAGAGTGCATTCTTCCAAGTCTAGTGTTGAAACCCTAATCATGTATCAGTTTCTATCTCTAGAAACTCTTGCGCGGATGACTCAACTCCGTGGATTTTTCCTTGATGCTGTGAATCTTCAGATAGCATGAGATGCCAGAAGGTAGGGCTAAAGATTCAATCAAACTCTTGCTTCTGTTTTCGAAAACCGATGTATCGATGGTATCATTTTGGAGGTTTCTTCTTAGCATCACCAAACTTTGGTTTATGGCATATTCCTGCAAGTTGGAACCAAATGATCTAGTTAGACCGTAAGTAGGTTATCGATCTTTCTCGTCATTGCCAGACTGCGAGCAACGGTTGATTTTTGAACGTTAAATCCTTTATTTTCTTTATTGGCGATTTAGTTGCCAGAATGCTCTGTTTTGCGATACAGAACAATTATCTAACCAACCTCACAGTTATTTGTGTTTGGACTTTGCAACATTTCTTTTGATCAAGTATCTGTACGTCTATCCCTGCTCGAGGGACTAGCTATTTCGAACGCCAGTATTTGTGCGATTGTGAGAGATAGAGAGGTTTGAAACAAATGATTCGATTACCCCTGATCTGGATCTCAATCCTATTCTAGGATTGGGGAACTACGATGCCTTTAGTTCCGACCTTCCGTGATTGTCCCTGCATGTTCTTAGTTGTGCATGCTTTGCTTGATTGCTGTCGTCATGAAAGTTCCATTCATATGCCAATTCCTGTCTTCGGTAATTGATAACCCAGCTGCTTGGTTCCAAGCAACATTTCTTCGAGGCTGCCTATCTTTTGGCTGTATCTAAATTCTTTTTAAGTTGAATTCAGGAAATTCGGTTGTGCACCAAGCTTTCATCCCTAGAAACTAGCACACGAGCAATTCAATCCTAGGATTTCCTTTCGACGCTTCTTTATTCTCGTGCAGTGGCTGATTCCCATGATGAAAGGTCGAACCATCCGACTGACCTATGAAATGTTATGTCTTCTTGTTTTTGCCCATTTTTGGGCAACGGTAGTTTCTGAAGACAAGGGTAGAATCTCAGTTGAGGACCAATATCTCCGGAAGCTAGTGCATTGATGGTTTACTACGGTGAGTGTTTCTCCTCGAACCCGTAGATTAAAGTTTTCCTGGTGTTGTCGAGGCAATACCGGTACATAGTGAATAACAAATTTTCCAACTTTGCTGGGGCAATGTCGGTACTTAGGAAATAGAGGGTTTCCTGGCATTGCCGGGGGAATACCGATGCTTATGAAATAGAAAGTTTCTCGACGTTGCCGAGGAAATACCGTTACTTAGGAAATGAGAAAAGGCCTTAGCGTTGTCGGGACAACGCCGACACTCAGGAGGTTGGGATCAATTTTCCCTACCGATCGGCAATGCTTTTAATCCAAGTGGGCACTAGTTTCGATCTTCAAAAACTTGCACTTTGATGATTGTAGAAGTCTTTTCTTAGTGCTACCTGTCTTTGGGCAATGTTAAAGTCATGTTGGTTAGAATTGAATCATTCATCTGATCCTGTATAGTTGAGTAGCTCCCTTTCAACCCAACGTGGCTGTTTTTCTCAATGTTGCTTAACTTCGGGATATGCCATGTTCCGGAAGGATGGGAGTCCCAAGCGTTTCTGTTGCCTAGCCTTCTTTATCACCGTAAAGTGTTACCCTTGGAAATGCAGGGTTGTTTCTTAACCAATTCCATGGTTATTCTTATTCATGAAAAATTGGATCTCCTCCAACCGGTTTTTGTTATGATCAGACTTCTATCTGTGGAACCCTTCATTTCTAGGCGGAACCCTTCATTTCTAGGTGTCAAATTCTAGGTTCTTATAGAAAGTTCGAAATTGTAAAGTGAGTCATCACATTGCCTTCGGTAGGACTGCGCTCATTCTATCCTGATCACGAATCGGTAGAGTTCGATAGTGTTTGTCTTGAATCTGTTACACTTAACCTTGCTTGTTTCAGGCCATATGCGTTATGCTGGGCTGATAGCATTATTTGGATATCTACCTTATTCGTTGTTCTCATCTTCGGGAATCAAAGGTTTAGCTGCCCGATTTCGAGCTTTCTCTCCCTGTCGTTGCTTGTCTTTGGATAACAACTAGTTTTCTACAAGTTGGGGTTTGAGACCTCAATCGGGCACCTGCTTTTGTCTTTGGAAACTTGTGCGTTGATGATTTGATTCTGAAAATGCCTTCCGTCGTCGTCTATCTCTAGATGACGATGAGTTCCTCTTTTATTACAAGATAGAGTGATTTTCTATCCTGACCAAGTGTTAATGTGTTATGTGCCCCTCAGTCCACATGGTTGATTATTCTGAACAATTGATGTGAGACTTAATGTTCTGGGCGGCTTCCTGGATGCCCCCAGTCAAAGGTACATTGCAACTCCTATCTCTGGGAATTCGTGACTTGGATGTCTTGAATTTAGACAATTTGTACATTAACTTTAGTCAAAGATCAGAATTCTTTATCAACTTCGTAGTTTATGAACTTTGTGGCACTACCGGAGCAATGTCAATTTTTTGGGTAGTGGGAATTGATCCCTGTTAATCCTGCAATAGACAAGTTTCCCGGTGTTGTCGGGACAACACCGGTACTTAGAAAATTTAACGGTTTTCTGATGATGTCGAAGCAACATCAAGCAGTGCTTGAATGGCTTATGAAATGCACGGCTTTTAAGAGTGCACGGCTTACGAAATGCGCAGCTTTTGAGAGTGCGCGGCTTACGAAATGCGCGGCTTTTGAGAGTGCATGACTTATGAAATGCGCGGCTTTTGCGATCGATGCGACCCGTCGATTCAGAATGGTTTGGAACTTCTTTACGTTGTCAATCTTTGGGTAACGTGAGGAGTTCGTGCTTCGATAGTGTGGTTCCACAGCGCAAGAAGTGATGCGCGGTGGAGTGTGCGACTTATGGGATGCGCGCAATGGTTTGGGCCTTCCCAATGCTGGAGGAGCGATACTAGTTCTTAGAAGGTAAGGATTGAGTTTTTCCATCAATCCGGCGATTTGATTTTGCTGGAATGCGATTTCGTTAGTTCTAAGAGATAATTGGTTTCAGTTCGAGTAACCATGGCTTGGACGATCCTCTCGTATTTCGGTAAGATGTACATGGCCAAACAGATAAGGTTGCCATGGTGGAGAGTTCTATAACTGACCGCATGGAGATGGTTATGAAGAAAGAGCTTATGGGAGTTCGGGGGCAAGACTCTCATTTTTTGGTCCAAACCACCTTTAGAGAATTGGTCTTCAATTGCCTTACAGTCTATGAGGAAAAAGAACTGGTCACCAAGGATGGTAAAGGAGGAGTTGGGAAGAAGTAAGCAAGTATTATGCTTCTATTTCGTTTGTTGCGCTAGCTAGGTCGTTAAGTCCGTAGTTGTCTGAATGCCAGAATTTTTGATCAGGCATAACACAACCGTGGTATGATTATTTTGAGCCTTCCTCGTAGCTATTCAAGTGTGTGCAGTGCCCCCATGTCACAGGGTTGTTGGCGCACTTGAACAGTGCCCAGGGTCTCTCCACAACTCGTCCGGTTGCCCCCAGTCCAGTGGGTGCAGTTCTCTTGAGTTCTAAGTCTTAGATTGGTTCAAGTCAGCCTCTGATTAACCACAAGGTCGGTTCAATTTTAGCTTAGTTCCTTTGAGCGACTTTGAAGCTTTGGAGTTCACCACTGTTTATTTCATCGGTCGTTGGAAGTGATTCCATTAATTATGCGGAGTAATTGATATGATTGTCAATTTATGGCCCCGGAGCGTGACTTCGTTGACTTCATGGGGCTCTGGATCTGATGACTACTGATCTTTTATTTCACCTTCGCAGATATTAGTCGTACATAAATTTCGCTGATCTACTGGTTCGTCTTTACGACGCTTTAGTTCGTGAAAGACCTTCTCGTCCACGAAGGGTTTTTTGGATCAAATGACCGCTGATCAATTGGTTTACATTTACGATGCTTTAGTTCATGAAATACCTTCACGTTCGCGAAGGGTTTTTTGGATCAGATGATCGCTGATCTACCGATTCGCCTTCACGACGCTTTAGTTCGTGAAAGACCATCACGTTCGTGAAGGGTTTTTTGAATCAGATGACCGCTGATCTACCAGTTTGCCTCCACAATGCTTTAGTTCATGAAAGACCTTCACGACGTTTTAGTTCATGAAGGAGTTTTTATGGTCGGATGTCCGACGACCAAACGACCTTGTAATGATAATTTATCGATTCCGATTGGAATTTTGGTCGGATGTCCAACGACCAGCTAGCCTTGGAGCGATAATTCATCGACTCTAAGAAGAGTTTTGGGTCGTGTGTCCGATGATCTGGTAGTCTTAAAGTGATGATTCGTCGACTTCAAGAGAATTTTTGGTTGGATGTCCGAGGACCAGACGACCTTGGGACGATAATTCATCGACTCCAAGAAGAGTTCTGGGTTATGTGTCCGACGACTTAATGGTATTAAAGCGATGATTCAACGACTTCAAGATGAATTTTTGGGAATCGGCTCGCTGGAATATAGTTTTATCAGTTCTTGGAGACTAAGGGGTTGGATCTGTTTGTTCGACGATCCTTTGAACAAGACTTCTTGACACTACCAAAGCAACGCCAGCTCTCAGAAGGGGAATCGACATGACTCGTCGAGGGCATAAAAGCATTTCTTTCACCGTGCTATTTGCAATGCCCCAGTGTCCTGATATGGCTCATTTGGAAAAAGAAAGTAGACACGGATGGATGAGAAGGCATTACTTTGGGTTGCTGCCTCATTCCTTAGTTGCTAGCTAGCTATAGTGTTATTTGATAATCATCCTTTCGTCTGATTTCATCAGTTAGCTAGGGTGCTTTTCTACTGGGTTTTAGTAGCCTTGCTTGGGCAGAAGTAGGGTTGTCAAATGGTCGGGTCGGGTTCGGGTCGGGTTCGGGTCGGTTCGGGTCGGGTTGATTTTAAATGGGTCGGGTCAACCCGTTTATTAAACAGGTTAGAAATAGCTCAACCCAAACCCGACTTGATTATAAACGGGTTTTCCCGACCCGACCCATGTAACCCAATTATAATCGGGTCAGGTCGTAAATGGGTTGGGTCAACCTGTATAAGGTATACATGGGTTATAAACGGGTCAAATTCGGGTTCATGGGTCATAATCGGGTCGGGTCAACCCATATAAGTATAAATGGGTCAAATTTGGGTTCACGGGTCATAATCTGGTCAGGTCAACCCATATAAGTATAAACGGGTTATAAACAGGTCAAATTCGGGTTCACAGGTCAACCCGAAACCCACCCGTTTCTAAACAGATCAAATTCGGGTTGACCCAAAAATGACCCGCCAACTTAACCAGGTTGGGTTAACCTGCTAATTTCCGTGTAATCTTCGGGTCATGTTTCGGGTCGTGCTGTCCTTTAATGATTCCCGAGGGCGTTGCAATAGACTACATCTGTCGACCTCCCTTCGTCCACATGAAAGTCATACCTGTAAAGAAGCAATTTCGAATCAGTTGTACAGTTGTAAAAAGGTATGGTTGGCATGATAAACTTCTTTGAATATTTTGCATGTAGAACGGCTTCGGTGAATGGGTTTCGATTGAGGAAGTGCTCTAATCGTTGTCAGACCGGTCCATTTTCAAGTTACGGCTGTTTATAATGCTTGAGAATGATATATACATAATTGTCCTTTGCTTGAATGATTGGAAATGCCGATTGAATGATAAATCACTTATGATGGGGTCATGGATCAATGACGATCCCCAAAAAATTTCAAACTTGGTGAGATCGTTCTGGGGTGACAAAGAAGGCCCCATAAGGTTGCATTCCTAATTTCAAGGCATTTGGAGTTTGCATGTTCGAGTTATGGGCAAAAAGAGATGGATCAGTGGTATTTTACTTGGAGTCCGATCCGAGAAAATTTACCATTTGCTTGGAGTCAGCACATGGTTTGGTTGGAGTCACGGAATTTGAAGTGCTGGGTTGGTGACAAACGTTGCTTGGAATCATTTGCATGTTTGCTTGGAGAAAATCTTGGATTTATCTAAGTCTGATTTTGGGCCAGAATTTCCTGGGTTTACTTCGAGTCAAATGGGTGATTACCCGAGTTCGACTTCGAGTCAACCCTGAAGTGAGTTTTCAACGACCATTTTGACGATTTTTGATGACGACCATTCATGATTTGACAATGAGAGCTCCATGAAGGGATTGGAAGCTGGTCAGTTTGGAGTGGTCACAATATACCACGGGAGCTTGGCCTTGTAATCGATCTCGATTTGTATCATATCTTCTTAGTTCTCCTGCTCTAGGAGTACCGTTTGAGTAGTAGTTCCTCATTCATTGCTTGGCACTGTGCTGCGGCACGGATTTTAGAGCTTCTTCTAGCATTTTGCACATTATCATTTTCATCCAGTTTGTCTTCCTCAAATTGTTTGTCATCTTCCGGAGAGAGCCATCGTTATATCCACATGTGGCGTTTTCACCCCTAAATTCGGGTTTGTAGCAGGTGCTTTTGCAGTAGGTGGAGTGTTAACGTTTTCTTCCATCATGATTCTTGGAGCTTCGCCCATTGCTTTCTTTCGCTTTTTTCCTTCTGTTTCTTCCGTTCAAGCCAGAAACAGAAGAATGCTCTTGCTCCGTAGCAACCACGACAGGCACCATTCTAGGAGTAGTTAATGATTGGAGTGCTAAGAGAGCATATATCATTTCCATAAGAGCCTTTTGACTGTTTGCCATTTTGTGGTTAATTTCATCAACCGTCTTGTTCAATTCTCCCTTAGTAACAACTTCATGCTATGTGGAGGATCCTGGAACCTGATCTCTAGAGTTGGCTCATAACAGTAGGTTGTTGGGGTTGTTAATTTTAATTTGCTGAGGGTTTGTTTCTTCTCCAGCAATGGTAGCTCCTATGGATCTTTCGGAGGTAGTTCTCTTTCTTTCTGGTTCCATTGATTCTCAACAGCAAATCTTTTAAGCAGAGATTAAGGATCTAACTTCTGAACCTATTTAATTCAAAGTAGATAGCCAGATCTAAGCCTGAGTTGGGTTCTCAGTGAAAGCACCAAAATGTTAATCCAAAAAATGGATCAACACCGTGGATTGAGTGTGAAAGCACCAACCCTATTTATCAAGGAAAATAAAATAGAGACAAGGAATAATAACACTCAGATAAAGTAAAAAGCCAAGATATTTTTATAGTGGTTCGGCTGTTAACGAAGCCTACGTCCACTTTATAACTTTTGTTATTGACTAACTGCAATTACAAGTTGAATCTAATTACTATTTGATTGGTCTTGTAAGTTAGATCAAGTCACCAGTGTTAGAGTTAACTGGAGAATCACAGTGAATCCTTTAGATGACTGTTACGTGGGAGGAGAAGAGTGAAGAATAGTTTCTACAAAGTTTTAGCAGCCAGTCCAGAAGATCATGTTTATGTTGTAGGTAGGAATTTATTTATAGGGGTTGGAGAGCACTTGGGCTAGAAGTTTAAGTGCATAAGAGTCCAATTGTTATGGCAAGTCATCACCAAAAATATCAAATCAAGCTAAGTCATTTCTATGGATCGCTAGCTATCCATAGGGGATGGATCACTATCTACCAATCAACTTAGCATATTCTTCTACCAGAAGCCTTTACTTAGTGCTACGAAGGAGCCCGGAAAGTTTCAGGGCGATCCGACCTATCTTGATGGATCGCTAGTTATCCATAGGAGATGGATCGCTAGCTATCCATAGAGGATGGACCGCTAGCTATCCACCAACTTAGCATATTTTTCTACCAGAAGCCTTTACTAGTGCTATGAAGGAGCCCGAAAAGTTTGAGGGTAATCCGACCTATCTTGATGGTTCGCTAGCTATCCATATGAGATGGGTCGCTAGCTATCCACTTAGCATATTTTTGAGTGATCTTAGTTTGGTTGTTTTTCTATCTTCTATTTAAGTGCTTTGTCCAAATATTAGGTCGTTTGAAGTTTGTTTGATCATTCGTCTTCATTGGTCATCTAGTCCAGAAGAATCATCTATAACTCACTCAAAACTTAACGAAATCAGACAAAACTTTGTAGGTACTAGAGGGTGTTAGGAACCTACGATAAAAATTTAAGGTGGTGGGGCCCATTCTACATGGTTCGCTAGTGATCCATCTAGTTAGGTCGCTAGTGACCCAACTAGCCTTATCCAATCAAGCTCATTTTTGGTGAGTGACTTCTTTTATGTCTTATAAGTGTTCTTCTAAAATTTTAAGTCAATCCGGCTCCATATGAGTTCTCCAGGTCCGTTTTATGTTAGCTGCTTTGGTCAAAAAGCGGGTAAACAGCTTGAATTAAACGAGTCTTTACTTCTTGAACTATGGTGCTTCGAATGCTATGAAACTTGGTAAGTATTATTAGAAGAGGCAGTAGATCATGATGCAAGAGGCTTTGACAACTCATAATGCTTTCTTTTGGATCGCTAGCCATTCATGGATGATGGATAGTCAGCAATCCATCTATTTAGTGGATTTTTGGCTTGTTTCTCTTAAGTTCCATTGGCTTGTTCTTTTATATGCCTTATTCATGTTTCAAGTCATTCTGGTTTAGTCTGAATGTTCTAACTCTTGTTGAATTTTGCCGGGTTAAAAACCAAGTTAACAATAGCTTTTAGAATAAAGTTGCTGGTTGAAATGCCTATGTAATTTTTTTTTAGAAAAATTATACATAGTTTGCAACATTTTAAAAAAGTCGTAAAATATATTTTGCAACATTTAAAAATAATTGTAGTTGTAACCAATTCTATTACAACTTGGTTTAATACTACATTTGTAAAAACGTTGCGAAATCCATATTACAATATTTTTTTGATGTTGTAATAAGGTAAATTCGTTTTAGTGAATGGTTGACCGATTGATCTAATGTTTAAATTTAATGCCCTAGATTGAAGAGCGGTCAATCATTTGGTCGAATATATTAATTTAACACCCTTAGTAGAAGTGTGGATTGAGATGGGTCTACCGGTTGACTATTAAGGCATTTGAACGTCCAACAAGTTGCTGTTGCCAAATCAATTTTTTTTTCAGTTTCGAACTTCAATAACGTACGGGTATACAAGCGTTAGATACCCTATATAATTTATATCAACAAGACAACGAGTAACGTATATTTAATGAAAACTTGATCAATGTCTTTGTGACCCAAGGAGACTATAAGAAAACACCATGCTACAAAAAAGTCTCGAGAAGTCGTTATACCTCGTGTGTGATGTTTCGCCAACATCTTATTTTAGATTGAACATGGACCTGAAAGCCCAAATACAATGTTTTTTAAGCCTTAAATTCATTGTAGGTCCAATCTTACAATATTTTTGTCAAATATATGTCTAATTATATTATTAAGAGGAAATTTGATTCCGTTGCTTATTTTCAGATTTAATACGTGAAAAGTTCTTTTCAAAAAGATGTTTTAAATTACACCAATGCATTCTTTACAAATATTTGCAGTTCAGAAATTTCAAATAGCGATAGATTACTCTTCAAATACCACGAAAGTTAAAAATAATGGTTTGTTTAAAAATCATTTTTTGAGAATGGACAGTTATTTGTGTTGAAATTCGAGAAGGGGAATTATCAGTTTGGTTTAAAATATTATTGGATGAGATGTCATGGCTCTTATTTTGGTCAAATAGTCAGCGGACGTACAACCACAAAATGCATCCGAATTCCATGTGGCATCTATCTAGTTGCTTGTAATCATCCAAGATACTTGTGGACTGCCCTATGCCTCACACACTTCGCCGATTTTCCACCCTCATTATCTTTCTAGACCAATTTTTCATTTTATACTTTGCGCAAATAAATCATTATCGTTACCCTTCAAGTTTTCATAAATAACAGTAGCACCATCCTTAGAATGATGCTTGTAGTACGTGTAGTGTTATGTAGTAAAATGATTCGGCTAGAAGTATTATTAGCTCCAACCTAAAATGAAATTAAAGCATCACATGGAGAAAGAACGCTCCTTAAGGTCGTGAAATGCGTAAAACTATTTTTTTAAAATACCATTTCACTGAAGTTATTATTGAATTTGTATGCATAGCAGATCCAATGCAACAATTATCCAACATATTACTTGTAAACACAAATTTATAGACGTTTAAAACTAGGAAAAAAACCCTAAAATAAAATCTTACGAATAAAATTTCTTGAACTAGTGAATATGCAAGGTTTTTTCGTAATTAAGCTGAGGGCCATGAGCTTTTTGATTTAGAGTTCATTATCTTCTATTTATAACCACTCGATGCAAAATCGATGTCGTTTAATCTGGGACGAGCTCTTGGTAAGCTCCCTCCATTTTCAAAACCTAATCTTTATTTTATCCTCAATTCTCATCAGATTTCAGTAATGGATTTGACGACGAAGACACAATCGAGATTTTTATCTGGATCAGCGGTTCGGCCTCGATTGAATCAGGTTCATATTCAAACTAGAAAATCTAAGTTAAATTTCAACAAAAATAGCAGCTTCACTAAACATATGATCAGAAACCCTAAGATATACGCTAGAATTGCAATTGAGTCCGCAGTTTCTGATGCTGAAACCGAAAAGGACTTGGAATCTTTATTTTCCGAGAGTTCAACAGGTGATAGTTCGAAGAGGGCTGGGAAGAAGAAGTCGAATTCTGGTGCCTCTAGTATATCTTCAGGAGTTCGGTTAGAAAACATTAGTAAAAGCTTCAAAGGAGTTACTGTGCTGAAAAATGTGAGTTGGGAGGTTAAAAAAGGTGAAAAGGTTGGATTAGTGGGCGTGAATGGAGCTGGAAAAACTACCCAAATGAGAATTATTGCAGGGTTGGAAGAACCTGATTCTGGAGAGTTGATCAAATGCAAAGATAATATGAAGATTGCATTTTTGAGTCAAGAATTTGAGGTATGTACAAGTAGGACGGTGAAAGAGGAGTTTTTAATTGCTTTTAAAGAGGAAATGGAGGTTGCAGAGAGGCTGGACAAGGTTCAGAAGGCATTAGAGGGTTCCGTTAGCGATATGGATTTGATGGGGAGGTTGTTAGATGAGTTGGATTTGCTTCAGAGAAGAGCAAGAGATGTTGATTTGGATGCGGTTGAAGTTAAGATTAATAAGTTGATGCCAGAGTTGGGGTTTGCGCCTGAGGATTCAGATAGGTTGGTTGCTTCTTTCAGTGGTGGGTGGCAAATGAGGATGTCCCTTGGGAAAATACTACTTCAGGTATTATCCTTTGTGAGCATATGAAATATGATCATTGGAGTTATTAATGGCTGAGTTTCAAATTTGAAACTTGATAAAACATCAAATTACTATATTAACACTAAGATCTATAGAAGAACTTGCTATAGGCTATATGACAAGTTTGTTTGAGAATGTGAATATTGCCTGCAATTTCAAGTTCTATACAGTTTTTTATTAGTGCTTCACTTACAATACTGGGCTATATGACAGATTTGAGTGTGTTGTATCTAATTTTAAATTTTATAAATGTATGGGTACAAGCATTGCAATACAATATCACCTAGTAAAAAGCTTGAGAAGTTTTTGTTGTAAAGAGCTTTAGAAGTTTTTGATACATGGGTAAATCTTGTCCAGTTTATTGCTAAGGGGCCGTTAGTCATACATCTAACTGTTATCTTACTCGGGTGAACATACATCGACAAGAATTGGCCGCTGTAAATCATTGTGAAGTCTATATTGATATAATTTTATATAGAGTCGACTCCAAGTTTAAGGCATTGGTAAACAATGAACATAGTAGACCATATTACCATTTCAAATTTATACATCAATACATGATATTCCAGTCAGGAAAGGTTTATTTTAAATTTTAGTAGTTGAACCATTGAAGTAGGTCTGTACCATAATGTTATATTATTTAGTTAGCGGGGTCATCCTTCTGTTATTATTTTTCAACTCTTTCATAGTACAACCTCTTGAATTATATTTGCGTAACTTACAGGAACCTGATTTGCTACTTCTTGATGAGCCTACTAACCATCTCGATCTGGATACAATCGAGTGGTTAGAACGATATCTACAAAAACAAGCTGTCCCGATGGTGATAATATCTCATGACAGAGCTTTTCTTGATCAGTTATGTACAAAAATCGTAGAAACTGATATGGGAGTATCCAGGACATTTTTGGGTAATTATTCTGAGTATGTATTATCAAAAGCAGCATGGATAGAAGCACAGTATGCTGCCTGGGAAAAACAGCAAAAGGAGATTGAGCATACAAAGGAGTTGATTAATAGGCTTGGAGCTGGAGTCAATTCTGGAAGAGCTTCTAGTGAAGAGAAGGTAATTGAAACATACATTGTCCGAGATATTTTTTTTCTTCAATAAAGTTTGATGTCAATTATAAAAAAAAATAAAAAAAAATAAAAAAAAATCTACAGACAGCTAATAGGTGTACAACCTTCTTGTAGGACCAAAAAGGAATATGTGAACTTTTAGCACCGTTTCTGATCTTGTTCATCTCGCCCAAGATCTCGCTCGAGATCTCATTTTCAAATTTGAGCGAGAGGGGATTCAGCGAAACGAGATATTAATTTTTTTTTAATATATTATTTGACACTCATCTTGTCCAAAGCAATGAAATTTGAGATGAGATCTCAACAGAAGATCTCACACGAAGTTATGTTTTTTCATTTACATTTTTTTTAATTTCTTATGTGAGTCCACAAAAAATTACACTCTAATGACTTTTTACCTACTCTTTAATTCATCTTTTTAACGTTTAACGAGCGAGCAAAAAAACATTATTTATTTTTTAGCTTTTAATATTCCGATGAGTAGGGAATCATTCAGTTAATACTAAATCAATCGTGTTATCATTAGACTTTTTACCTACTCTTTAATTCATCTTTTTAACGTTTAACGAGTGAGCAAAAAAACATTATTTATTTTTTAGCTTTTAATATTCCGATGAGTAGCGAATCATTCAGTTAATACCACATCAACCGTGTTATCATTTTGATCTAAAATGTAAAATTAATATTATCATTTTATATAAATTATGTACGTTAAAACTTATATATATATATATATATTGTTAAAACTTATATATATATATAACAATTATTACAATAATCTTAAAAATATCAAATTTAGAGTTATGTTACTCCGAGATAGTCTCGAGATGGAGTTTAAAATTCGAGATGTCAATCCGAGATGTACATCCGAGATACGCTCATCTCATCCGAGATCTCGTTCGATACGAGATAATGTGTGTAAAATTTCCGAGACGAAACACGACCGAAATCCGAAATTTAAAATCTTGACTTTTGGGGTGCCTACTTGGATATATGAACTAATGAATCAGTTTTTCGGAGGCATTTTTGTGATTGGACAACAAATGTATAGAAGATTGTTATATTGATTTCACCGAATGTATCAATCAAGGTTTTCAAAATGGGATTTGAATCGTAAAGTTTAAACTTTAAATCAAAACATCGAAGATTTTAAAAATTGTATATATTTTGAAATTGATTTTGATGTTTAAACCATGATTCAAGATTCTGGCCGGCATGTCGAAATCCCGCTCATCCCGGTCCGATTCCGACGATGACCGGACTGGAACTTGCCTCGAAATTCGGTTTCGAATAATACAATAGAAAAAAACATACCTGCGAGAAGAGAGAAAGAGAGAGAAGGTGACGTCAAGTAGGAAGCATGAGAAGGCGGTATGATCGAGAAGGGGAAGTGAGACGCGCAAGCAAAGAGGAGGCGGCAAATTGATTTAGTTATTTTTTTAATGATAGTGTGGGGTCTTGTTCTTTTTCTTGGGCTGGGCTGAGTTGTGAAAATTTTGGGTTATGATTAAGTTGATAAAGAAGGGCTGAAAATTTAAATTAGTAATAAACTATTCTCCGGTTACATAGTAGTGAATTAGGATAAAATAACTTGTATAAAATTCATGTGAAGCCGTTCTTTTAATAAATTTTTATAAAGTTCAAAATTTTTATATTAATAAATTGTATCAATCTACATATTTATAAAAAAATACTGGAATTCACAAAATGGAATTAAAGCGAAATTTTTGAAATTTCCGAAGAAACCCGGATCTAACATTTATATGGTTGCTTAGGTTCGAGATTGGGAATCAACATCACATTGGATTTGGATCGTCGACCTGATTCGATAATGTGGATTGGGTAGTTTTCGGTGACCTAATATCTAGTTGAGATTACACTACGATGTGAATCCCACGGGCCTTGATTTTTTATCATCTGATTTGTTCCTCCTCTTGTCTTGGTTGGGACTTTACCCTGAGACGATCTTTTGCCATTGGGAAAACGGTACCAAAATTTCAATATTTCTCGGTGACCGAAATGGAAGACGGAATTTTAAACCTTGGTTTAAACTTAATACAACTAAACTTAAAATTCAATTTACTATCTTATTTTATTTTATTTTGAGAATATTATACTTGGAATTGTGACTTCAAAAAGGTATATTAAATATATTAATCCAAGTTGAATGTCATTGTAATTGAAATTTGAACTATGTTTGAATCGAGATATAAATCAAATCGTAAATGGAGAGATCCGATCTGAATCGGGATGTAAATTGTAAGATTTTAAGATTTTTGACAACAATACTATCAATCACCTTCTCTCCCCCTATATAGCTGTGTTCTTTTTTCACTTATAAGTGGTTATATTCCAAAAATTAAATCCATCACAATTTTTTATCAGAAACTAGCGAAACTCCTTGAAGGGGATAAGATAGAGAAACCCTTTATAAGGAAACAGATGAAGTTCAGATTTCCAGAGCGTGAAAGAAGTGGAAGAACCGTTCTAATGCTAAAAAACCTCCAGTTTGGATATGGCGAAGAGGTTAGTTAACATTATTATGAATATATTGTAATATCAGCAGTTTTTATACTTCTCCGTTCTTCTAATGGTATATCTTCTGTCTATTTTCAGCTTCTGTTCGACAAAGTAAATCTTCTGATTGAGAGAGGTGAAAAACTAGCTATCCTTGGTCCAAATGGTTGTGGCAAGAGTGCTCTCCTTAAATTAATTATGGGTTTAGAGAAGCCTACGGGTGGTGAAGTCTCTCTAGGCGAGCATAATGTTTTACCAAATTATTTCGAGCAGAATCAGGTACAATCTGCTTTCATGGATATATATGAAGCTTATACACAACATTTTTTAGTCTTATTATTATCAATAACCTCTCCAACTTAAAATAAGTCTGCTTTCATCATCCGGCAAGGTAGATATTAGATAGCTAGGGTAGGGAAAACATATAATGACCCGTGCTACTTGTCGGTGTATAACTAAATACTGTAATTCTTTGGCAGGCAGAAGCACTTGATCTAGAGAAAACTGTGCTCCAAACAGTTGAAGAATCTGCAGAGGATTGGAGGACTGATGATATCAAAGGGCTTCTTGGTCGCTGTAACTTTAAGGCAGACATGCTTGATAGAAAAGTTGCACTTTTAAGTGGTGGAGAGAAGGTTTGTTATTTTAAGTTTTCCATTGATATTTTCCAGTCATTTTAGCTTTCTGTTAAATTGGCTGCATATTCTCCGATTATATATTATTTTTCTTCTTCTTTCTGACGTTGGGATTTGGTTGATGCTGACACAGCATACTATATGTATGTCTGTGTGTGTATATATGTATATGAGTAAAATAAGTCTATATATGTAATACGAGTAAAAGGAGTCTACCCCTTACTTTAACTGTCTTAATTGACTATGTTAATATTTGGACAGACTTACCCTCACTTTCCCCTCTTGAGTCCAATTAAGTTAGGCTATTTTTATGAAAAACAACTTTAGTACAGAAAGTTATCCGAACTAGTTTTCCTATGCGCACACACTCTCATGAGCGTGTGTATATATGAGATCTTTACACTCAAATTTTTTATCCATATCCTACTCAAATTAGTAGACGTTGGATCATAGCAATTGCACGGTCAAAATTGTTACGTGATGAAAATTATAGGAACAATTCAGGAAGTCAAAGCCGTATTAATTATTTAGGTCTTATAAGAAATCTTTCTTATTTCGTCTAATTAATTACTTTCTTAATAGGATTTAAATAATAGCTATTAATTTAATTAACTATGCAATTAATACGTTCCAATTGTACGTTATTTACGTTAGTTTCCACACACACATTTATTAATTTCTATGCACGCGGGGATTATGTCCTAAACTCCATTTTAATAATCCAACCTAATAATTGATATTTTGTTTTGGATGAACTTTGAGGATTTTTATTGTGATGTTTTCGTAATCCAAAACTCCCTAAGACATTTTTACTGTGATTTTTCAATATCCTCTTTATTTAGCATCATTTGTAGCATCCCGACATCAGTTATAAGTTTATATTTAAATATTTGGTCCATGTGACAAGGAAGAGAAAACAAATATTTAAATAGGAATTCATGGCCGATATCGGGGGCTGCGAAATGATGCTAAATAAAGGGGGCTATATATATAGACATACATATATGACAACGATTGGTCATACCTCATTCTTGCCTCAATTCCCCTTTGATTTCAACAACATGCTCCGAATTGAATAATATAATTAAGTGGCAAGATATAGTTATATTATTTAATTCGGAGCATGTGGTTGAAATATGGGTAATTGAGGTATTTGTGTGTGTGTATTAATCATTGATGAAGAATTATGATCAAGAATCATCCCAAACGTCTTTGAATGCCCTGGAGAGGTCTCATCATTTGGTACCATGTACTTCCACCATAACATGCTTAAAATGTAGATTTTACAACTGTATTATTGCGTCTTCTTTCTCATTCGTCTTGTCAAAAGTGAGAAAATAAATTATGTGCTAAACATTTGTGAACATAAACTTGTTGTTGTAGGCAAGGCTTGCTTTTTGCAAATTCATGGTTAAACCTTCTACATTGTTAGTCTTGGATGAACCAACCAACCATTTGGATATACCAACTAAAGAGATGCTTGAGGTAATTTAATATGTTGTCTTCCTTTTTCTTTCAACTTTAGTAAGTTGCATATAAGGATTTTGCTGAATTTAGACCTGCAACTAAACAGGAAGCACTAGCAGAGTACAGTGGCACAGTCATTGCCGTTTCTCATGATCGATACTTCATTAGGCAAATAGTTAACAGGGTCGTGGAAGTGAAGGATAAGAATTTGCAGGACTACTCAGGAGATTACAATGTAAGATTATACTGCTTGCAAACTGCTTTTTAGTCCTCATAACCTCATAGTTTATTATTAACATTGCTGAATTTCATTTGTGATATAATGTTGCACTTCTTATGTGCTCTCTTAAAATATTATAAACTACTTTTACTCTGCAGTACTATCTAGAAAAGAACATCGAAGCTAGAGAAAGAGAATTAGAACGAGAGGCGGAGCTTGAGGAAAAGGCACCTAAAATAAAAGCTAAATCTAAAATGTCCAAGGTAACTTTTTTTGTATAAAATTCTTTATTATTTTTCTTTGTACTTACTAAACTGAGATAATTCCAGTTGAAAACCTAAAATGATTTACTGACCAAACAACAGGAGGAAAAAGCAGCGAGAAAGAAGCAGAAAATGTTGGCTTTTCAGCAAGCAAAAGCAAAATCGAAAGGGATCAAGAATGCAAAACGCTGGAACTAAGTAAATAGATGAAGCAGTAGAATCGTTGTACATAATACAGCCAATTTACGGACCTAAACATGATACTCTCCTTTCTCGGGGGATCTGTAATTCATTAATCTCTTATGTTATTGTGCATTAAACTCTCTGCAACTTCTGAAAAAAGAAAATACAAATTTTAATTTGTTGTAGGATCAAATTAGAAAATATATAACGGTATAAATAATACATTCTGCACGTATTGTATTCAAATGCATGCTAAAACTGTTCATGTATGTGTGCAAATCAATATATTAATAAACCGTTTGCAACAGATAATGCAATTGCCCTACAAAAATATTTAAATTTATGATGCAGGCCAAGTACTAAGTCGTAACCGACTTAACGAAAATAAAGCTATAAGTCGTAACCGACTTATCATGAGGGAAATGAGTCGTGACCGACTTAACAAAGTTAGCATGAGTCGTGACCGACTCAAGGAAGCAGAAGACATAAGTGTAAGTCGTGACCGACTTAACATGATGGAGGACTTAAGTGGTGACCGACTTAAGAGAGTGGAAGACATAACTCGTGAAGAGGTACGGGTTATCAAAGAACTTAAGGCGCCAAGACGACCTACCGAGTTACTCAGAAAGAAGGCAACGCAAACTGTTGAAGTAATAGGTCGTAAACGACTTAACAAGTCAAACGATAAGTCGGAACCGGGTTACGACTTAGTTAAGTCGTACCATCTTAAGTTGCAGAGGCCTGAGCCGTTGATTCCTCTGCCGAGTTAACCTCTACCGTGGATTTCTTAAGTCGTAAATCTGGGATGCCGCATGTTTTAAGTTGCTGAAGCTGTTGCCGTTGATCTTTATGCCGAGTTAATCTGGACCGCTATTCTTAAGTCGTTACTAGTTGAGTCGTGTAGAGCTGTTAAGTCGGCAACGACTTAAGCGGGTCTGTTTGTATTTTCTGTTTGTAAGTCGGTATGTTGTAAGTCGGCAACGACTTAAGGAGTTGTCTGTTGTATTTTCTGTTGTAAGTCGGTGTGTTGTAACTAGTTTCTTAAGTCGTCTACTCTTTTGTAGATAAGTCGTCGCCGATTTATGTCGTAGGTCGTAAGTCGGTTGCCGACTTAGGAGTTGGTGAATTTTTGTGTTTTTTGTGTGAGTTGTAAAACGCCTATAAATAGGCCGGGTTTCTCATTTGTAAAGGTTGTTGAATATTGAATAAAATTCTCTTTTGATTGCTTTGTGCTTTCATTCCAAATTGGTAGTTGAGTGTAATCTCCTATCTCCTCTTTCGGTTAATCGAGTGCGCTCGATTCAACGATTGTAGAAGCCGATTCGCGGAATCAAGTGCGCTTGATCAACGCTTGAAGAATTGAAGATCTTTGAACCCGGTATCGTGCGCGATCAACGAGTTCGAGATAGCTAGAGTTCGGTATCTTCGGATCAACGAATTCGGGCAATTCAGCATTCATCAATCCATCGACTGCTACTTTCACCGATCTACATTGTTTTGAATTATCCGCTGCGTCAGTTTTTGGTATCAGAGCTTGTTCTAGCCAATCATAGCTAGATCGAGACTTGAAGCCTAATCATTTGAAGAGTTTTGAAGTTTGAAGAGAAGCCGAGAGCTTGAAGTGTTGAGCCGTGGCCGAGAGGAAGAAGAGTCATCATTGTTCGAAGATTGTTTGATCGGATTTGCATTGGAGGCCGAAACTTTGTCCATCGTGTTCATCGCGATTTGCTACAAAGTGGAAGTTTTCGATCCGTTTCATTTTGGATCAAAATCCGGAAAGTGTTTGAATTTGAAGTGTTGAAGAATTTGTAAAGTATTCAAGTATGCCGCCAAGAAGAGCTAATCGCCACCAAAACGTAGAAGCTTTATATCGAAGAGAAGAAGCTGATGAGATGGAATAGAGAATCAATGAGAATTTTAGTGAAAAGCTTAACGAAGGAATTGGCCGGTTAGAGAAGCTTATGACAGAAATGAATCAAAATCGGAGAAGGGTTTCACCAGAATCTAACCATGGGGGTAGTAGAGTCTCGCCACATTCCAATCGAGACAGAAGTGTTGAAAATGATCAAGGGCGTGGGAGGAACGTGAATGATCGTGAACGGAGGAATGTCGATAGAAGGGATGAAGGTGGAAGACGTAATGGTAGTAGAGATGTTGGTGGTCAGAATCGACATCGTTATGCATCTGATTTTGAAGAGGAATATGATGGTGGTAGTATTCAAGGAAGAGGTCAAGGAAGAAACTATTCTGAGTATGATCACAAATGGGAGTCGGGGATGAAGACAGAAATTCCTGAATTCAAGGGTGGTATGCAAGCAGAGGAGTTTCTAGATTGGGTAGCTAATGTTGAGGAAATTTTTGACTTTAAAGAAGTTCCAGAACATCGTAGAGTGAAGTTGGTTGCTACGAGGCTGAGGGGTAGAGCTTTGGCATGGTGGCAGCAGACCAAGCTTACACGTGAACGAATGGGGAAGTCAAAAGTTGAATCTTGGGAGAAGATGAAGAAATTGATGAAAGCAACGTTCTTACCTTACAATTATCAATCTTTGATGTATCAACGTTTGCAGAACTTGAGGCAGGGCACGAAGACAGTTAATGACTATGCTGATGAATTTTATCAACTCATTGCCAGGAATGATATTATGGAAACAGAAGAGCAGCTGACATCTAGGTTCATTGGAGGATTGAGAATGCAGATTCAAGATATGGTTAATATGTTCGATCCAAGATCTGTGGCAGAAGCACATCAGAAAGCGTTGGCTTGGGAAAAACAAGGGAGACGAGGAAGTGGTGTGTTTACAAATTCCAACAATCCGATGAAGGGAGTTAGTGGGAGTTCGAATGTTTCAAAAGCTATTGCAAAACCAGTTGTGAAGGAGGCTGAGAAGACAAGGGTTAACAATGGTTTCAAATGTTACAATTGTCAGGAATTGGGTCATAAAAGCAGTGAGTGTCCAAAGCCGAAGAAACGAACCATGATTGTAGAAGTTGAAGATGAGGATGTTGATGAGGATTGTTCTAGTCCAGTTGAGGAGGATAAGCAGGATATTGCGTCAGGAGATGAAGGTTGTAACCTAATGCTGAGAAGATCGTGTTTAACACCGAAGCAGGAGGAAGCTAGTTGGTTGAGGAGGAATATCTTTCAGTCAACATGTACTATTCTGGGGAAGGTGTGTAAGTTTGTGATCGACGCAGGAAGCTGTGATAATATTATTTCAACCGAAGCTGTGACAAAGTTGAAATTGAAAACAGAGAAACATCCGAGTCCATACAAGTTAGCGTGGTTGAGGAAAGGAGGAGAAGTGAAAGTGGATAGACGAGTTCGTGTACCATTCTCTATTGGGAAGAAATACAAAGATGAAATATGGTGTGATGTAGTAGAGATGGATGTTTGCCACTTATTATTGGGAAGACCATGGCAGTATGATCGAGCAGTACAACATGACGGTCGGACCAATAGCTACAGTTTTATGTTTAAAGGCACGAAGATTATCTTAGTTCCGAAGAAGAGATCACAAGAAGAAAGTAAGTCAGAAGAAATTGAAGAGCTGAAAACTTTATTGACTTTAAAAGAGTTTGTTAAAGAGGTTGAGGAAGAACCAAAAGTATTCTTGTTGATTGGGCGTGAGAGCAGTGAAGAAGTTGAAATTCCTGAAGAAGTTAAACCAGTTTTGAAAGAATTTGACGATGTGTTTCCAGAGGAATTACCAACGGAGTTGCCACCGTTGAGGGACATACAACATCAGATAGATCTTGTTCCAGGTGCTGTATTGCCACACAGACCACATTATCGAATGAGTCCGAAGGAACATGAAGAATTGCGGAGGCAGGTAGAGGAATTGCTTGAGCAGGGGCGTGTGCAGGAGAGTCTGAGTCCTTGTGCTGTACCAGCTTTATTGGTACCCAAGAAGGATGGGACGTGGAGGATGTGCACTGACAGTCGAGCATTGAATAAGATCACTGTGAGATATAGATTTCCAATGCCGAGGTTGGATGACTTGTTAGATCAAATAAGCGGAGCTACTATATTTTCGAAGATTGATTTGAAGAGTGGATATCATCAAATTCGTATCAGACCAGGAGATGAGTGGAAGACTGCTTTTAAAACCAGGGAGGGTATATACGAGTGGTTGGTCATGTCGTTTGGCTTATCAAATGCACCAAGTACTTTCATGAGGGTGATGAATCAGATTTTTAGACCGTTCATTGGGAAATTTGTGGTGGTGTATTTCGATGATATTCTAATTTACAGTGGAAGTCCAGAG
Source organism: Allium fistulosum (assembly GCA_030737815.1). NCBI lineage: Eukaryota > Viridiplantae > Streptophyta > Magnoliopsida > Asparagales > Amaryllidaceae > Allium > Allium fistulosum. Next base: position 959,306,363 of record CM060904.1, read on the forward strand.
GAACATTTGAATCATCTTAGAGAAGTGCTGATGGTACTGAGACAAGAACAATTTTATGCTGCTACGAAGAAATGCGTGTTCATGACGCATAGTGTTTTATTTTTGGGGTATGTTGTTTCAGAGAAAGGAATACAGGTTGACCAAAGTAAAGTTGAAGCTATCAGAGATTGGCCGCAACCCAAGACGATAACGGAAGTACGTAGTTTCCATGGGTTGGCTTCATTCTATCGAAGGTTTATACCACACTTTAGTAGTGTGATGGCACCTGTTACAGATTGCATGAAAGGTAAACAGTTTGCATGGACAGAGGAAGCAGGGAGTGCTTTTGGGAAGATCAAGGAATTGCTGACGTCTGCACCAATTCTAGTGCTACCTGATTTTCAGTTAGTGTTTGAACTACATACTGATGCATCCAAGGTTGGAATTGGAGGAGTGTTGAGTCAGAAGGGACGTCCAATTGCATATTTCAGTGAGAAGTTGTCAGGAGCGAAGATGCGATACAGTACGTATGATGTGGAGTTCTATGCTGTTGTACAATCTATTAAGCACTGGAGACACTATCTATTTCAGAAAGAGTTTGTTCTGTATACTGATCATGAAGCATTGAAGCATTTGCAAGGGCAAGACAAGATTTCAGCAAGACATGCATCGTGGATTGCATATCTGCAACAGTTTACTTTTGTTGTGAAACACAAGTCAGGGGTGACAAATCGAGTGGCTGATGCTTTGAGTAGGAGGAGTCATTTGTTGACTACGCTGAAAGTTGAAGTGACGGGGTTTGAAATGTTGCCAGAATTATTTGCTGATGATCCTTACTTTGCAAAATTTGTTGATAAATTCAAGGAGGGAGAAACGGATGACTTCGTGATGGTAGATGGTTTTCTGTTCAAAGGAAATCGATTGTGCATACCGGAGGGTAGTCTGAGAATGAAGATTATCAAGGAGTTACACGAAGAAGGGCATGTTGGAAGAGACCGTACCTTACAGTTAATTTCACAATCCTACTTTTGGCCATCGATGAGGAAAGAAGTAGAGAGGTTTGTGGAGCGTTGTCATATTTGTCAGGTTTCGAAAGGAACTGCGACTAATGCTGGTTTATATATGCCATTACCTATACCAAGTAAACCATGGGTTGATGTGAGTATGGACTTCGTGTTGGGATTACCGAGGACACAGCGTGGTAACGATTCCATATATGTGGTGGTGGACAGATTTTCGAAAATGGCACATTTTATTGCTTGTAAAAAGACGGCGGATGCTGTTCATGTTGCTCAGTTGTTTTTCAGGGAGATCTATCGACTTCATGGATTGCCAGAATCTATTGTGTCGGATAGAGATACTCGATTTCTGAGTCATTTTTGGTTGAGTTTGTGGAAAATGGTGGGAACGAAGCTGAAATTTAGTAGTGCTTATCACCCGCAAACGGACGGGCAGACTGAGGTGGTTAACAGATCATTGGGAAACTTGTTGAGATGTATTGTTCAAGATAATCTGAAGAGTTGGGATGTGAAGTTATGCCAGGCAGAATTTGCTCATAATCATGCTGTGAATCGAAGTACTGGGTTCAGTCCATTCCAGATTGTCTATTCGAGCTTACCGAAAGGACCGTTAGATTTAACGATGATACCACACTCAAAGGGGACAATTAAGAAAGCTGTTGACTTTGTTGAAGGGCTGACGGAGTGTCATAAAATCGTTCAAGAACGATTGGAGAAAGCAAATGAGAAGTATAAACAATCTGCAGATTTGAAACGACGAAATGTTGAGTTTAATGAAGGTGATTTGGTTTATGCAGTATTGACGAAAGATCGTTTTCCGGTGGGAACGTATAATAAATTGAAAGCACGAAAGATTGGCCCAGTTGAAATTTTAAAGAAAATCAATGAAAATGCTTATAAACTGAAGCTGCCAGATGATGTGTACACGTCAGACGTATTCAACGTTAAGCATATCATACCGTACCATGGAGAAGAGTTTGTTGTGGATGAAGAAAGTACAAATTCGTGGACGAATTTTTCTCAACCTGGGGAGGATGATGCAGGCCAAGTACTAAGTCGTAACCGACTTAACGAAAATAAAGCTATAAGTCGTAACCGACTTATCATGAGGGAAATGAGTCGTGACCGACTTAACAAAGTTAGCATGAGTCGTGACCGACTCAAGGAAGCAGAAGACATAAGTGTAAGTCGTGACCGACTTAACATGATGGGGGACTTAAGTGGTGACCGACTTAAGAGAGTGGAAGACATAACTCGTGAAGAGGTACGGGTTATCAAAGAACTTAAGGCGCCAAGACGACCTACCGAGTTACTCAGAAAGAAGGCAACGCAAACTGTTGAAGTAATAGGTCGTAAACGACTTAACAAGTCAAACGATAAGTCGGAACCGGGTTACGACTTAGTTAAGTCGTACCATCTTAAGTTGCAGAGGCCTGAGCCGTTGATTCCTCTGCCGAGTTAACCTCTACCGTGGATTTCTTAAGTCGTAAATCTGGGATGCCGCATGTTTTAAGTTGCTGAAGCTGTTGCCGTTGATCTTTATGCCGAGTTAATCTGGACCGCTATTCTTAAGTCGTTACTAGTTGAGTCGTGTAGAGCTGTTAAGTCGGCAACGACTTAAGCGGGTCTGTTTGTATTTTCTGTTTGTAAGTCGGTATGTTGTAAGTCGGCAACGACTTAAGGAGTTGTCTGTTGTATTTTCTGTTGTAAGTCGGTGTGTTGTAACTAGTTTCTTAAGTCGTCTACTCTTTTGTAGATAAGTCGTCGCCGATTTATGTCGTAGGTCGTAAGTCGGTTGCCGACTTAGGAGTTGGTGAATTTTTGTGTTTTTTGTGTGAGTTGTAAAACGCCTATAAATAGGCCGGGTTTCTCATTTGTAAAGGTTGTTGAATATTGAATAAAATTCTCTTTTGATTGCTTTGTGCTTTCATTCCAAATTGGTAGTTGAGTGTAATCTCCTATCTCCTCTTTCGGTTAATCGAGTGCGCTCGATTCAACGATTGTAGAAGCCGATTCGCGGAATCAAGTGCGCTTGATCAACGCTTGAAGAATTGAAGATCTTTGAACCCGGTATCGTGCGCGATCAACGAGTTCGAGATAGCTAGAGTTCGGTATCTTCGGATCAACGAATTCGGGCAATTCAGCATTCATCAATCCATCGACTGCTACTTTCACCGATCTACATTGTTTTGAATTATCCGCTGCGTCAATTTAGAAGATTGTTTATTTCTGTTTGTATGAAGCATGTCTAACAATTTTTTTGATCATCTAGCTATAAAGAATAATTTCAGGATTTGAGGCTTAAAAAAAGAAAAGAAAGGTTTTGAGTTGAACAGAGGATTCGATATATTGTATTTGACACTAATTTGAAGCGACAGAAGCCCAACCAAATATGATATTATTTTGAAGTAACATTCGATAGTACCATAATCAATTCGTTGGCACCAAATATCACGTCCTTGCAGATGAATTCAGCTTTAGAGCCTTGTGCAATGATTTTTGCCCACGATTACATAATTACATTACATAGCACTTGAGTGATAGGTTATATATGTTGAATATAATTTTGTTAACGCTTTTTTTAAAGTGTGTTTTTCTATTTGAGGAATTTAGAGGGTCATGGGACCCCTTGAATTCCTCCAATGTGAGCCGAGTGTTTTGTTTACGCTTTAAAAAAACGTGAAAAAAATAACTCTCATATATGTTTTAAGAATTAGTCAAATAATTCGGCGCAGAAACTTTTCCAAGACGCTCAGGTGACACGTGTTATGTCAAAATTATTTCTATCAGCAGGTCAGGTTGAAAGAGGCGAGGCATGTTATTCATATTTTGCTAGTCAGGTTGAAAGTTCTGTTTACATTTATAGCTGAGGTATGTATTTATTTATCATTATATTTCTAAAATGATCGCCTCTTGTTTTGACCAAAGAACATCTCCAGCAGAACCGATTCTCTGAGAAATGGAGGAAACTTCAATTCTCCAGCAGCGTTGATTTGAACATTGAAAAGAATGAAACGTGGGAGTTTCTTTCATTTTATTTTTTGAACATGAGTTTATAAATGATTTTCTAAAAACCGTTTACATTAAGCCATTTAAGTACACAAAAAATGTTTATGAAACTAATATAACTTTATAAAGATTTTATGAATATTGTTTATTTATATATTTAAAAAAAGAGAACAATTCCTCTCACTCGTTGCTGGAAGAGCCGGAGGAATTCATGCTTATTTTTATTCTCCTCCTCCTATAAGTCGTCGTCCTCCTGGAGATGCTCTAAACATAAATGCCACCCATTAGAAAGATTAAACGACTAAAATAATCTTTTTTTTATTTTATGGTTTCGGTTGTGTCTCAAAGAATATGGTACGGTGTATCTTGGAATTTCTAAGTTTGTTCTTGCTGTCAGTAGTGTATATAACCCCATATTTTAATCTACTTAAACCATGTTGTGTCACAATTATAATTTTGACATATAAAATGTCATGTAGACCTAAAGAATTTCGAGAGTGTTTTATCATTCTAAACTAGTGTGAACCCGTGCTTCGCACACGGGCATGACAAAAGTATTGTAGAAAATTAAATTATTTTGTAAAATAATCAAAATATACTATTTACAGGAAGGATTTAGAAACATTATTACAATATATATGATATATTGTTAGTTTTCTCCAATTACATATAAAAGCAAGGTAGCTTTGTATTAAAACTAACAATTAGGTTAGTAATCTGCAATTGACAGCACACGGTTGTATTTATATATTTTTCTCTAGTTACATATAATCTTTCTTTTGTGTAAAATTATTATGGTGATGAAAATTAAGATGAGTATTACATTAAATATATTAGTTGGAAACCATTTTAAATTTTAATTATTTTAAGCCCCAATATTTAATATTGTAGAGTTTATTTTTAGAATTAAATTGTTTCCATAACCTAAATGTTTATTTTACCACCAAATTGATTTTAGCTTGGACTGTTTTAGAGTTGCACCAAAAACAAAAATAACATCCAAATGTTGGACACAAACTATTCAAATAAGAATAAATTTACCTACTTATTTTTAGATCAATTGTCTTCTTTATGCTAAATTCTATAATTTTTTCTAAGATGTATCTCTTGAGTTCAGTCACAATCGCTACTAAAAATCAAAGAAGATAATTACCTATGAGAAAAAATGCAACTATCATAAACAAACTAATCATATCTTAGTATATCTACTTAAGAATAAAGAAGAATAACACCTAAGTGTAAAAATGCAACTACCATGAATAAAATAATTCCATCATAGTACAGTTAATCGAATGCATTATGCATGTAATAGTAACTCTAATTATATGTTTTGTAAAAATAAGTTAGCAAAATGACCATGTATCATTAAATAACTTTTTTTGATAATTACATCTATCTCTATACATAGCCGTAAAACTTGATCCCACACATTTGTATTTTCTTTATTGCACATATGGAACTTAAGCAATATTAATCATTAGTATGAAAGAAAGCTATTCACATGATGCCTCAGTCCTTGCTCCATCAATGATGACAATCCCATAGATATAAACAAACAAATATGATCATGTTAAACATAAAAGAAATGGGATGGAACACAGAAATAATCATGAAACGATTACAACTGTAACATGATGTTGTTCTCCGTGAACTAGAATACATAAAAGTGATAAAAATTAAGAGTCATAGTATACATGTTTAATCACTAAGTAGAATGAGTGGCAGAAAAACAATGATCAAATTAGAGATGTAGTTGGTCCATAGAAAGTAATACTTAGCATAACTTGGAGTATATTGATGTCCATCGAGTAGCCGTAAAACAGTGTTTAAGTTGTATCTAAACAGAACAATTTGCATTATTCATCACTTTTCAATCATACCAATTGAAACGGAACACCGCTTTATGCCAAAAGCATGAAAGTACCAAAAAATATGGAAAATTAATTAGTTGTATCAGTGAGAAATTATGAGTTCTATAAAAGACATTTAAAATAATTTAACCTATTTTGAAGATCACAATTTTCCTTTAGTACCATAAGTGATGCAATCCAAAATGTTTCTTATAATTATTTATGCATATTTTTGGTTGGTAATACATATATTGTGAGCTTAATAATTTTACAGCATATCCATGGGTAAGGGAAGAGGGGGAAGCGTCAGAGATTCCATTAGATATATCTGTTTTATTGAACTTGCATCAGTTTGTAAAGTTCAGCCGTTTCAAGCAGTTTGCACTTCTGGTAGAAATTTTTAAATCATGTCCATTCATGTTACAAATATAGTCAATTTGAGTATGTCTTACGGGGAGTTTTTTTCCTAAAAAATAAAATAAAATAAAATTGTGTAGGCACTTGCAAGTACTCTAAATGCAACAAAGCTGGATGAAATTCGTGATCAATTTGATGCTATTGCTACCGTTAAAAATGGTACAATCAATCTTGAAGAGATGAAACATGTAAGTTCTTTGAATTACAGATATCATATAGCGGACTCAACATCTTCTATACTTGCTTTCATGATGCTAATTTTATTCCATTGTTGATGCTTTTTTTTCCTTTGTAATGTATAGAATTTATTGATCATATGTACTCTACTATGTTTTTCGGAAAATTAACTGCGGTCCTGGTATGAGTCCAAAATTTTCTACCGCTTTCTATTGCAATGAGATCTCAAGTTGAGAGAAAAATCATATAGTTTTTATCATAAGTAGATGCACACTCAAGTAAATTGCAGAGGCGTTTGTGTAATCCATGCTTGTAACTGATAATTCATACAAACATAACATAGTTTACATGTTCTTAGGGGCGTGGGTATATGACCTCATGTTTGCAGCATTGCCATATTAAAGAAGTCCAAAAACTGGAAAATAATTATCAGCTCATACTTAGTCTGTTTATGACAGTATAATGAATATACATTTTTCACCAAGCAGATGATTTTAAAATGCCAGTATGCTAAATAATAGACATGACGATTTGAGTAACTATGTTAAATATTTTTTCAACTAAGATACTTTTTAGATTGTCATGTTATGTTAAATGGATATTCACTAACTTTATGATAGCATTGTCGGGTTGTAGCTATATGTTGTTTTTGCAACTTCAGTTGAATCCTTATTTTGTTCCCTTGCTACGGTAAAATTTAACTCAAACAAACATGAAAAATGTCTTTTTAAGTGCCCCAAATAACTTGGCAAAATATTAGACTCTTGAGGCTTCCAAACCATAATTATGAAATTGAAGGTTAACCTATGTTTTATTTGGTAGTAACCGTAGACTAAATTTTGAGTTGCTATCCACAAAATTAATCGTAGATTATGTTGAAAACTATAATGATATTCGAGCGGTGCTAAATCTCATTCAGAGACTACAGGGTTAAAAATTATGTACCTCTCGTCACTTATATGTACTTGTGGTGTGTATTTTTTGGTGCGATGGTGTAGTATATGCGTCATGACAAATAGGAAAAGGATGAAGTAGCGAATGCAGGTGAGAAATTCTCTCACAAAATCTATGTTAATCAATTGCTGTGTTTGAGTTGATTATATTGCTTCATGCTTGCATTAAAATTGAACTGCAAACATACATTTTACCTCATATAACGTCATGGAACCTGATCTCCTTTCTTGCATGCAAATTTATGAACTCTAGCTTTCATCTCTGCTTGCGTGCATATTGAGATCTGGTTCTTTTTCTTTCCCACTATGTGCATTTGTTCACCTATACATACATACATACATACATACATACATACATACATACATATATATATATATATATATTCATGGGAATGTACACATGTGCAGCTTCTTTTATAATTTAATGTTTTTGCTTCTATAAATGTTCTTTATCATAGATGCTCTACATAAATTATTTCACAAAATTTCCTAATTGTTGATGCATCTATGCATGTCAAAATATACATGCGAGCTAATATCCATTCTAACCTTAAGTGCCTGGACCGTTATAGTGTCTGGAGGATCTATTCTTGCTTTTCTTTGGTTCTTCATTGTTATCTGCGCGATAATGCATTTAGTACCTGAGGCCTTATCAAGGCTTGCATGCATTGAGTACCTAGGAGCTTATTTCCCTATGTTCTTGCTATTACTTTCTTGAGCTGCAATATAATATTACATATATCAAGACCTGCGTGTTCAATTCCTATTTCTTTAGGCCTGGCTTCTATTGCAAGTTTACTTGCCTAACTAAAAATTCTAAGTTTGGATTAAAGAATGTGCTATATATTGTAATTGAAATTAAAGAAAGTGATGAGTTTCCCAAAGTTGTTTTGAAATGTAAATTATTAATAAATTTATAAAAGTTTGTGAGATTAGTAATTTATGGAATATTGGATTTTTAACCTTTAGAGGATAATAATAATCAAATAAAATAAGTAGACATGTAAGTTACTAATAACAACTTTCCTAAAACACAAATGTTATTTACTTATATAGCAGCACGATGAAAACCATATGATTACGCACTACAATTTTCAATCATAGCTCTGTTAGTGTAGTAAGCATGTGGTAGAAGGAAAGCAAAACACAGATTTAAAATCTTTATCACAAATACAAATTTATATATTTAAGTCTCCTAGTCAGAATGTGCATATGTATTTATAATTACCCAAACTTTCAAATACAACACATTGACTTAAATGTGCATATGTCATTGCTAACAAAGTTATCTAGACTGAAATTAATTGGGCATATAGACTGAGAATATCAACTACCATATACAACAATAAGGCATAAGCATATTAGTCAATAAAAACAAAACAACAGACCAATTATTGCATCAGGAATGTCATGTGTTGCTGCTATATAAGTAAATATCATACTTAATTGCTGATTCACAATGAATTAAGTGCAAAGTTGACTACTTAAAAAATAATGTCCAATGGCAGTTTAAGCATACCATCTCATTGCAATCGAGTATTTCACTCCAAACCAGACATTTATTTGATATGAAACTTGAAGCCGTGAAATTCGTATTAAGAATTTCGAAAGTGGTAAAAATAAATTCACATAAACCGAGTCTAAATTTAACATAAGCTTATATTTATTTTGTTATTAGTTTATCGCAAAATATTGGCGTGGATGTTTCAAGGATTTCATAAAAGTTTTAACAACATCGCATTTTTTCTTTATAAGGGTTTAGAGGCGATAGTCTTATATTACAGACCAAGGGTTTTCGGGTCCAACAATATTACAAACTTCTTATAGGAATGAGTAAAACAACCGTTGTAATTAGCATGAAACCAGTATCATCTATCTCAATAATTTGAAAAATGGAACCTAATATTCGTCAATCAACCATAGTATTGAACAGCCAATGAAAAGAGAAATAAAACGTCAAAATTTACCTACTTCAGTATTTAGTAGCCTAACGAAATTAAAGAAGTGATGCTTGAAATGCTCAGGAAGAATACATGTGGAAAATTTCATTGAAACCCAAACCCTGTAGCTCCAGAAACCCAGGAAACAATTGGATGCCGAATACATAAACCATAAAAAGTAGAGGGGAGAGGATAATACCTAAACGTTGCTACCTTTGCACGGGTTGGGAACACATCGATGGACGGTGGGGAAAGATTGTTATCCGTTGCTGGTGGGGTGAAAAATAGCCGTCGGAAAACAAAATCACGATGGTCATCCTGGGACAACTTCGTGAATTTGACCGAGGATTACCCTAGATTAAAATTAAGGTTAGTAGTAACAGGATGTGAAATAATGCGACGATTGAGTTTAAGAAGACATGTGTTGCAAGCTCATTCAATCTCACTAAACAATGGAGGGTGAATAATGGAGAAGGCTTCAGAGAAATTGAAACTCTACTCGGTAATAATAGCGATGGGTAAAAGAAGGGGAGAGGCAGGATGGAAGAAGAAGAAAATCAGAATTAATGGGAGAGATTACTTTTTTTTACTTTACACGAAAGGACGATGAAACGGAGAGAAAGGTCAGGAAAGGAATAAATATAAAGACTGTTCATTTCACAAAATATCAAGAAATAGACTGTTCAGTTGCCAAATTTTAAGGGGGCCTGTGTGAGCTTGAAATTTAACTCACTAATAATAATATAGTATAGATATATTATACATACACTATGAAATAAATTCAAATATATTTTTAGTGTCTCTTTACAAACTAATTATAACTATCTTACATTCCAAATGAGCTAATTGAAATAACATGTCACCCAAGTGACATCTTTTATTTTAGTTGTTCATAAAAATATTTGATATTTGTGTTTATTCATTCATGCGGATGTTAGCCGGCCCAAAAGAAGATTAATATTTTGCCGAATTACTTACACACATGTTACAGTTATAAAGTTTTACAAGTGAATAACTAATCGATCCAAAAGAAGATTGTTATTTGACTTGAATTTATTGTCAGCGTTTGATCATTACAACAAGAGTACCGCTTACAGGTAATATTACCGTCCAAAGACTTGATATTAATATTGTATTAGGTATCTTAAAAAGAGACTTACCAATTATTTAAATATACCGTGGCTGATTTTTGCATATAATCATATACGGTCTATCTTTATTTCTATTCAATTTTCAACTAATTTTACTAAAGTATCCGTAGTTTTAATAATATTCTCTTCTTATTTGAGACTAACTCCAAGGATTAGTAAGAGAATATGTTGTTTGTTCTTAACCGCGTGGATCTAGCTCTTGCATTTAGGAGAATCACACTCACAGTTGTTATGGTTGAATGCTCTTATAATGTTATGAAGAACATTGAGAGGTGAGATAATCCAAATTGCAAGAGTTAAATGATCATAATGTAGAATATTTCAAAAGTTTTCAAGGATGTGATATGCGTAGAGATAATCAATCTTAAGGAGTTCTTTACAAACTGAAAAGTGTTTTGCCAAAAACTAAAAGGGGAACAAGCACGTTTTATATTGCTTGATTCCATAATGGGAAATATAAATGGGTACTATATGAAAAAAATATTGTTTCAAAAGTTAAAGGCACCTAAGTTATTGTTAATTTTTTTGGCACTCTCTTTATTCACAGTATAACCATTTTAAGGTTATTATTAATTATCGTTTTTTAAGAATAAAATAGCATCTTATTAAGCTCAGTTCGCACTGTGGTAAGAAGAAGAGAGACTGAAGCATGATCAAATAAAAGGTACACATTTGACGTACATTGTAAATAAATGTATAAATAAGGATAAAGAAGTCACTAATGATCTAGAAGAAGAAAATAACATACAGATATGAAATCTATGGACATATAAAAGGAATTTTACTAGATGTCACATATGTTGTGTTTAAAAAGAATATTGTTTGGATTTTTTTGATATTTTTATTATACTGTCACTTAGACAGATTTCAGTTTCTAATTTTGATATGAACAAATTTGGTTATTGTTGTTTGTTCAGAAAGAATAAGATTAATATATCAATAAATTCATACACGATTGGAAATGAATATCTTGAAATTCGTGATAAACACCTCTTATAATGAAGCCTTGAAATTGAATATAGCGATTAATGTAATTATTTATTCCATCTTGCTAAATAATTCTAGATCGAGACACTAAATATAGCAAATAATTTATTGATACTCTAAGCGACTTTAAAGCTACAAGTTTTATAAACACACACCAAGGAAAAAAAATTAAGATGAGAAACACAATTTTTTTAGGATATTGAATTTGGAGGGAGAAATAAACTATGGATCATTGAATTTTGAGAGAATCATTATATTCGATTCAACTACCGTTACTTTTTCAAATAATGTAAATGATTTGTTTCCTTTTATTGACAAGAAGTAAATTAGAAATTATAATATGGCAAAGTAAAACAAAAATTTCAAGTTAAAGTTACTATATCAAGAAAACAAACTCAACAACCTTAAGTTGTAAGGTCACTAAGGAAATCCACTTGAAAATGAGTAAATACCATTCTAGATGACTACGTAGTATTTCTCCATAAAGATAAATAATAGATTGGTGAAGTTTCTGTTAGCTTACATCAATCCATACAAGATATTAATTTAAAATGTGAATTTATGGTATGAATATATAGGGTAAATCTATAAAGGACAATAAAGTTTGAGATCTTTCCCATACCTTAAGGTAACCAGATCGCTGGTTATGGATAACTATTCAAAACCAAAATGGATTAATTGGATAATGTGGAAATGCATAAGGCTCGTCATAGAAAAGACTGTACTTGAAAGGAAAATAATTGTTACACCATAATTTTTACCAAGTACAAATTACAAATATTCAAGAGGAAAGTTCTTTGGCTTGTAATTCCAAGACTGGTTGTTTGGTTTTCAACGAAAGCTTAAGCGTCGGACTCAGTATAAGAGAACATATAGCTTGATAGCATGAGTCAAAGCATCACCGAGATCAAGATCATTGTCCAGCTAAAATAAGAAGCTTAGCCGAGGACATCAGTTACCTAAACTAAAAGCATTTTAGCAAGTATTAACAATCAACAGCTCAGATTGCCTAGGAAGAGACTAACGGTTAGGATACACGAAAAATGTCCAAGAAGCTATATATAAAAGCATCATGTCAGTAATCCGCGTCAAAATGCACTTAACCAGATGATGATAAGCGTTCAAATCATGGCGGCACATAGCAAGCCAGGTCACCAATTCAAGAAGAAAGATCTCCACTAATGGTGTCATAGAATATTGGCTATAAATAGATGGCAATCCCAAGGCGCGGGATTTTCGGGCATGAAAAAGAATTGAGACATAAAATAATATTGTATTTTCCTATAGTAGAGCTCCACTTGAAAATTCATTAATGGAGGAAATGCAAAAACTCAATGTAATACGCCTCTCGGCTAGATAAGAGTGGCCAAATAAGGAAAGGATATTGGACGTAGGGAATTTCAGCCTGAACTACTATAATAGTCTCGGTGTTATTTACTTTCTGCACTTTACCTTCTCTGCATTTACTATTGCGACTCTACGATCCAAAATTCTGTAACTTAAGCTTGATTAAATCATATCTCAAAAATTTCTTCATTGGGTTTACTATTCCAATTCGTTTCCGGATCTATACCTTAGGGCCTCGGTGTATTGGTGTAGATGAAAATTTGCACTAACATTTTTAAGCACTAGAAGGAGGGCCAAACATATACTACTATTTGTCCCCTTTCGGAAAATCCAGCGACATCATCCCTCCTACAATGGCTAACTTTGAAAATGAGGAACTAACCTCGTAGTTACTCCTCAACCTCCACATCCAACTCATTAAAGAAGAAAATGATATGCATTTGGCTACCTTCATCTCGAATAAGATCAAGACCAGGAGTATGATCCCATCTACAAACTTCAATCTCTCCAGATCAGACGGCTTATGGAGTATCTTCAGGAGTCTCTGCAAGAGTTTGCTCAACTCCGGGGGGTGGTTAAGGCTATGGCAAACAAAATCAAAGACTTGAGTGTCGTAATAATGACAAGTAAAGGTCCATTTCGTCCTACTAAAAGGGCTTTTCCTATTACCCCTACTTCCCGCTCTCGGAAGAAGACTAAACGAGACCAAGTCCTTACTTCGCTCAACCAAAGTTTGTCTCGTATCTTTCTGGAAACTTGTGGAGAGCTTTTATTATCCAAACTATCCCCTATCCACCAAGGAAGATCCGAAAGGAAGGAACTACTGTGTTTACCATCAAGTGAATGGCCATGAAATGGATGGATGTCGAAGACTTTCTTAGGCCATGGAAAAATTCATACAGAAAGGGGAATTGACCGAATTTCTTAAATAATTAGTTTAATATCTTGTTTTTTTTATAAATATCTAACTTCGCTTCTATGTTTCAGGAGAAACTCATGTTATGTAAGCACAAACACACACACACACATGCCCCTTCGAAGATGAAGAATACTATATGGATCTCAATATTTGAAGAAGTCTCCTATCTTTTCGAGATAATTCTTTCGGGTTTAACTCTTTCCTTTCCCGATAGGCATAATCTAGTCTCAGTACCCATATATCTAATGTGCATCTCTTCTAGTTATTTTCGTTTATCGTGTCTGCATTTAAAGCCTAAGGGCCGAAACTCTTCTATTGATCTGACGAGGTTAATAAAGGTTTCACTTTTTCTAAAAAGTATTAGTCCCTTTAACAACTCTCTTTCTCAAACTTGAATCTAATAAGTTTTCTACCGAATGATAAAGTGTACCAACTATGTGATTCCAAGGATCTTTTACAAAATAGTCCGAAAGCACTCTTTTCAAAGAATTCATTTTCTCTTTTACCAAGTTACAACTAGGATTCCATATGACCAGTAACCTAAAATGGTTGTAGATGACCGAAACCGCCAAAAGTGGTTGTAGATGGCTGATACCTGCTAAAAGTGGCTGTAGATTTCGACGCAATGATAAGTTGGTAGACCTCGCCATAAGAGCACCTCCACAGTGATGCACTATAAAGTGTAAGACCATATCACCCAGGTTTAAAAAGATGTTGAAAAGTAGAATGCATGCTGATAGTGATCCATGGTCAAGAAGTACCATGCATTGGGTAGATTCCTAATTAAATTAAAGTATTGGGTAGATTCCCAAGATAGTGAGCCATGGTCAAGAAGTACCATGCATTGGGTAGATTCCCAATTAAATTAGAGTGTTGGGTAGATTCCTAATGATAGCGAGCCATAGTCAAGAAGTTTCATGCATTGGGTATATTCCCAATTAAATAAGTGTATTGGGTAGATTTCCAATGATAGCGAGCCATGATCAAGAAGTACCATGCATTGGGTAGATTTCCAATTAGATTAGAGTGTTGGGTAAATTCCCAATAATAGTGCGCTATGGTTAAGAAGTACCATGCCTTAGGGTAGTCCTATTTGATTTAGAATATTGGGTAGATTCTCAATAATAGTGAACCACGATCAAGAAGTAACATGCATAAGTTCAAAATTGGATAGATTCCCAATAAGATTAAAGTCTTAGGAGAAGAGTTCCTAAGTTAGAATGGGCTTTGGGTAAGAATCACAATCAGAGCCATAGGAATCAGATTAGTAAGTATAAATACTAAAGCCATTGGTATGGCAAGACACCAAGGGGAAAGAAGTACCCCGAGACAAAACTAAAAGAGCAAACAAGATGGCTTGAGTTGAAAGAATAAGTCAACTGAAAGGACAAAAGGTCCTTAATATTATAAAGAGATTATCCAAGTGATCGTTAGTACAATTTGAGTATGATAATAGAAGAAAAGAGGGCGATGTCTCATATGCCTTTATACATATTTCTAACTCTAGTTTCGGGCTCTTTAACGACATCCTCTAGGCGAAATTTGAAATGCTTCTCCATTCTATCATATATCTTAGATACCTATTCCTTCTTAAATTTCCTGAACGAAATTCTTCGACTATCCCTGGTCCAAACGAGAATGTTTGATGCATTAGGCACTAAAACCAAGGGAGAACTCCTCTCAGGTTGAGGAGGTTGGGAACGAGACCCAGTAGAGACAACCGCAGTCCTATGAGAAGAAGGAAGTCTCATGGCAGCACAATCTCTACCTCTACCTCTTTCATGACCCGAAGGGGCTACAACTGTAACTTTGTTGGTACATTTATTTTCAATTTCAAGTTCTTGCAGTTTGATTGCTGAAAGCTCTCAATGAGTTTCATCCAATTACTGTCTAAGATTACAGACTCTCATAGTCTTGAAACAACCAATTCTGAAGCTTGACCAATGATCGACACTGCCTCCGGGATGGTAGACATCTTCTTGGATAACTCCTCAAGAGTTCATTTTAAGGATTCATTGTCTTCTAAGATAGCATGGATGTTGGTAGTGAGATCAGGATTATATTTCATCAGTCTGGTTATCTTATTATCAAATCTCCGTTGCATGGAGGCACAATCTCTTTCTAGTCTTAAGCACTTGAGAAATGATTGCCCCTAAAGGAGATTCAAACTAAGATCAGCAACGACAGATTATCATAAAGATAGTCCTATTTCATTTTGCAGGAAATTAATACAGATAGTAAAAAATAAAAGGTACATAATTCATGGTCCTCTAAGATAAGAAAATTTCTCCTTAGTAGCTAAAATAACCTTAAGGCCTCTACTTCTAGTATCAGCAAGGGACCCTGAGGGTTTGGCCATATTGGAGAAAAAGATGTCCTTCCCTAAACCGCCCTTAGGTACAGAAAGTTCTGAAGGAGAAGGATCTACTAAAAGTAGTCTAAGGTCAGTTTCAGAATACATTAGGGAACATATTCTGAAACATGTTCAATTTCAGGAGTCTTTCTCTCGGTAATAACTAAGGTGGATGAAGTTATACTCCGGTAATCGAGAAGAGGCTCAAGAGTTATAGTTAGATTTGGATCATAGAATCTTCTAAGTAAAGATAGTCTTTTGTCTTCAACTGAGGGTCACCCGGATGCAGTTTAGAGAGTTGGGCAAAGTCTTGAAAGACCTCGTCTTGGTCATCTAACGCAAGCTTCAATTGACCTCTAAGTTCTAAGATTTGGTTAGTTAACCTAGAACCCCTAAGCCTAAGGGACTCAAGTGATTTGGCACAAGTTTGATCATGTGTTTCTTGTACCTCCTCGATCTTATTGGACAAGTCTACATTTCTTAATCTACTGGATTTTAGTTGGGTTTTAAGGGTACTGATGGTTGCTAGCAATCTCAAGTTTCTGGTTTGGCTCCTTTTCTATAATACTTCATAGTGAGAGATGAAATTTGACTTTCTCTGTTTAAACATGGTTAAAGAGAAAAGTACTTTAGAACAGACGCAACAAAAGCAGTAATGGAATTATTCATCATGAATCCAACACTAAACAAAAGTACTATCATAGCCATTAACCATCATAAGCAAAAGTATGAAGAAAATGTACCAAAATTATTACAAACCAAAAGTTTAAATTTTATCAGCGGAGGATTTCTGAGGTTCAGAATGGTAGCGTACCTCTCCTCCATCGACATTCTCCTCTACCGATACCGAGGGTCCAACACCTGTCGAAGCTCGTGCTTTTTCGTACTTTCGAGAGAAGTTATCCTCAATCTTCTTACCATTAGGATTTAAATCTACAGAAAGTATCATGCCATTGTCTCGGTTATATTTGTAGGCATTATAAAGAATTTTTAAGGCTTCGGTGGCAGCTATCTTTTCAGCCTCTTCCCTAGTAACCAGGCCAGTGATCTTCTCCTGGGCTTCTTCTAATTCGTCTTTAGTCTCTCGATGCTTAGTCTCTTGATCTTTCAAAGCTCTCTCCAAATCATAAATTCTTGTCTTCGATGCCTTCAGTTCCAAACGATTCTTTTCCCTCTCTGCCTGAGCTCCTTCTCAGCATTTTCTTTGAATTAAGAAAATTGTTTTTCAACTCAACCCTTTCCAATTCTCCACTCAGCTTTTGGAACCCTCGTCCAAAACTGAGAAGTCGGCTAAATCCTGAAGATAGGAAAGGCATGTGAAATATAAAGAAATAGGAATTTCATAAGTAAAAAAATTTATACCCTGAGATGATCCTCCATCCCCACACTCATCATCCTTTTGAAGCTGCCTATATCATCATCCAACTCCACTCGGGAGTTCCCCACAACCTTGGATAAATGGGCATCAATAGCAGAACGAGTCATCTCAACTACCTGGTTCACCTGGTCCCTCTGAGAATGAGCTAAAGCAAGGGTGACTGAGGCAGGCGTGATTTTAGCAGGAGGGATATTCTGGTGTTTCCTCGGCTTCTTAACTTCAGATGTGTCCTTTAAAGCTGGTTTCGACCGAGTAGGAATGGAAGAGGATGATTTATTCAATAGCAACTCGCCTATTTTGAACACATCATCAGAAGACACTACCATATAAAAAGAGAAAACGAGTTAAATAAGAAAGTTTATATTTCATAAAAGTTACGTCCTAAAATACATATAACTAAAACTGAGGTCTACCCTTGGGAACAACATCTGGTCTTTTGGCCTATGCATTTTTGGGATCAGAGTAGGTGAGCTCTTCAAAATCACACAAATCAACTATATCCAAGGTTATAATTTCGAATGAAGGAGGACCATATCCACGTAACTTAGCAGAAAATGATAGTAGCCCACAGACTTTGAAATTGATCTCGGTAAGGACTATGTGCTTAAGTCTTTCCCTTTCTGGGATATCATCACTTCCGCATACCTAGCATCATAAAGATCCTAGAGGGTTGAGGTCTTATCCCTTCCAAGTTTAGCTGAGGGATTCAAAAGGGAAACAATATTAAAAAATGGTTTGATCTAAGTTTAGAAGCAAGAGCATTTTAGACGAGAAGGGTTTGAAAACTTACAAGTCTCCAGTAACTCACTAACGATTCGGGGATCATCTATCCTCACATAAAACCAAGGGGTAACCGTCACTTAGCTTAGTGGTTTGATTAAAGGCATTTTCTTCCAGAATCGAAGAAAATACCGAGGAATTGGTGACTTGCTGGGTGACTTATGCACATTGTACAAATAATGAATTTCAGAAGTGGTCATGCTTTGGTACCCTTTCTTCCAATATAAGATTGCTAAAGCAGATAAAGTGCTATACGAGACAACTTCAAGTTAAATTTGATTAAGTCCGTAAAATTCAAAAATGTCGACAAACAAAAGGGAAAGGGGAAGCAATATTCTGTTTGCTATGTGCTCTAATGTCCAAGTGAAGAACCCTTTAGGGGGTTCACTCCAATCATCATCTAGACCAGGAGCCGTGAACTCGACTCCCTTAATTTCATAGCTCTTAATCCAATTCTCTAACTCCTTTTGATCAGTCATTGGTTTATCCATCGAAGGGTCTAGAAAAGGTCAATGATAAGCTAACAACTCAATAAGAATTCTGAAACCTCTGCCAGAAAGGCTTAAAGTTTTATAGTTCAAAAGGGGGGATTAGGCCTGAAATTAGGTCTTTTAGCCCAAATTCAAAATTCAAAATAGGTCTTTTAGCCTAAATAACAAATAATTGACCTAAGATTATGAAAGATTTGATTTGGGGATAGAATCTTAATCTATAGACGACAGACGTCATGGTTTGACCAATCAAATGATATCTCAAATCGAAATCCAACACTAGTATAATATGTAGTGATCACAATCGAACTTTTTGTAAATTCGGGAAAGAAAAATGCTCGCAAATATTGACGGCATAAAGAACACTGATAAAATCATATAAAATATCAACGACTTGCTGTTTGTGTCGAGAATTTGCAATGATTTGTAAAGGTTTCCAAGCTTTAATGGCGAGTGCGGCTGTTGATAATATGAGTATGAAAGAAGAAGAAGAAAAGAAAAGGGTTTATTTAAATTCCAAAACCAACAATGGAGATTACCTAGTTGGTAGATCTTAATCGTAGAATGAGTGTGGCGGTATCAGAATACAAATCACCCTAGAATGAAGAAAAGGAAGACACTATTTCAGAGAGATCAATAGAATTGTGACATTTGTCATGAGCATTTAATGCAAGGTCAGGATCTGTCCTTTCAGAAGCAGATCTCGACTTCCCTTTTCATAGATCTTGCAAGGCAAATATCCCCTAAACCTTATGTCCAGTTTAACCTTGCCTTTCGACACCGAGACAATTTTTCTTATCACTTAGCTTAGATGGCTTCAAGTGATAAGCACGATTTCAAAAGTTTTGACCATATGGTATCGAATTAAATTTTTCCTCTCGGTGCTCAAACAATTTCACCTATCACTTAGCCTAGATGGCTTCATGTGATAAACACACAATTTCAAAAGTTTTGACCTTACGGTCTCGAATTAAATTTCGCCTCTCGGCTCTCAAACAATTTTGCATTTCACTTAGCCTAGATGGCTCCAAGTGACAAACTCGGTTTCAAAAATTTGGACCTCCCGATCTAGCTAGAACTATGCCTTATGGTCCAAAATTAAGATTTAATTTCAAACAGGATAGTCCAGTTTTCTTATAATAATGCGCAAATATAGGCGTTATACCGCCACTAATAGTTTTTAAACCTGATTCCCATGTAAGACCAGATCTAAATGACTGAAGCATGGTATCGAAGTATTTTTTCCTCTAGGTACTAATTTCAACGAAACCCTCTAGATGAGATTAGATTTCAAATTATATTCAAAACTCACTAAATGAGGATAGATCTTTATAAGCTGTCTAGGTAAAGCAATGCTTTCGAAAATTCTCAAAACACTACTTTACCTGAAAGTTCAAGATCAACTTTATGATGGAAACGGAACAAACAAACCAAGCATTAAGCCCGACATGACACTATTATTTCAAAAGTCCACCTCATATCAACCATATGAGGTGAATTTTAAGGGGCATATGTTGCACCATAATTTTTACCAAGTACAAATTATAAATATTAGAGAGGAAAGTTCCTTAGCTTATAACTCCAAGACCAATTGTTCGGTTTTCAATGAAAGCTTAAGCACTGGACTCAGTATCTGAGAATATACAATCTGATAGCATGAGTCAAAGCATCGATCGAGATTAAGATCATTGTCCAGTTAAGACAAGAAGCTTAGCCAAGAACAGCAGTTACCTGAACTAAAAGCATTTCAGTAAGTATCAACAATCAACGGCTCAGATAGCCCAGGCAGAGACCAAAGGTTAGGATAAATGAAAAATATCCAAGAAGCCATATATAAAAGCATCACATCAATAATCTGCATCAAAATGCACTCAACCAGATGATGACAAGCATTCAAATCTAAGCCGCACACAGCAAGCCAGATCATCTATCCAAGAAGAATGCTCTCCATTAATGGCGTCAGGGCATATTGGCTATAAATAAGCGTCAATCCCAAGGCGCAAGGATCTTTGGACATGAAAAAATTAAGACATAAAAAATATTGTACTTTCCTATATTAGAGCTCTACCTGAAAACTCATTAATGGCAGAAATGCAAAAACTCAATGTAATACGCATGTCGGCTAAATAAGGGTGACCAAATAAGGAAAGGACAGTTAACGTAGGGACTTTTGGCCTAAACCACTATAAAAGTCTCGGTGTTATTTACTTTGTACACTTTACCTTCTCTGCATTTTCTATCGTGACTCTACGGTCCAACATTCCCGTAACTTAAGCTTGATTAAATCATATCTCGATAATCTCTTCATTGGGTTCAATATTCCAATTCGTTTTCAGAGCTATACCTTTGGACCTTGTGGTGTTGCTGTAGACGAAAATTTGCATTGACGGCAATGTTTTTTTAAAGAGACTTTCTTTTTGATTCTACTGAAAAATTCTTTAGAATCATTTCAGAACTTGTTGTAGGTTATAATTTTGAACAGTATCAGAAGGATATTAAAGTCGTATTTCTCCATGGAGACATTGGTGAAATAACTTTAAAAACTCACTTATAGATTGCTCTTTTGTATCAAGGATTCAAATATGCCATTATTTTTTCACATGGTGATATTTGTATTAGATTGTTAACTTCGGCTCCCTATTTACTGTTTGAAATGGAAAGCGGGTCCCTATAACTAAATTTTTGTAAATTAGATCTCTGCTTCTTTAACATCACACCTGACAAATAAATTCAGCCGCTAACTCATTTAATTAGAATCTTTAAATTTTGATAATTTTTTGTAGATTAATTAGATTTAAAAATAGAGTTACTATCTACACACACCAAATATACACCTCTCATCCATTTCTCTTCACCCACTAAATTATTCCATGCACCCACCCACACCTAGCAATTTAATTTTTCATTTGCTCCTGTGTTTGCTCTTCCCAAAAATAAAGGGTGTTACTATATATACCTACCTAAACACTCACTAACCTTACTTAAACATTTAATAAAATTAAATCATAAAGACTACTTCAAACGCTCACCTTAAACTTAAAAGAGGATTTAGAAGCAAACACATAGAAATAAAATGAAACGTAAACCTCAAAAATAATTATTTTCCATCCTCTCAGCCAATAGTTAGTGAAAAAAAAGATAAACAATATAAGTATAAGTATTTTATCAATTCATAATAGGAGTCGATAAGCTAAGGTATTTGGTATCATTTAGAATATGAAAAATTCTATTTCAACACAGATAATTACTTAGTAGCCCCCTAAAATAAATAAAATTTTAAAGACTAAAATACACTTAGAAAGCAGTGTACTTTCTTTCTTCTTAATTCCATTATCTTCTTACATCAGTTTTTTACTGCCTAAACCACCGCTTCTTCAAAACCCTAGTTTCTAAATCAGCGAAGAAAAATTCAATTTTTTACTATTAAGTTATTTTTTGGGTTTACAGACTTTTTTAATTGTAATCCTGAAGAAAATATGAATTGGGTTTCTAAATCAGTGAAGAAAAAATCAAATTTTCACTACTAAGTTATTTTTTGGGTTTACAAACTTTTTTAATTCTAGTTCCGAAGAAATATGAATTGGGTTTCTAAATTAGTGAAGAAAAAATTCAATTTTTCACTACTAAGTTTATTTTGGGTTTATAGATTTTACTAAGAAAAAATTTATTTTTTCACTACTAAGTTTCTAAATCATTGAAGAAAAAATTCTAAACCTAGTTTCTAAATCAGTGAATTTTTTTTTTCAATTTTTCACGTTTTGCGTGATGGGAAGGGTAGTTCTGGAAATGGTATGGGCCTACTAAATTATTTTTTAGGTTTACAGACTTTTTTAATTTTTGGGGGGCTACTAAGTAAATAATTGGGTTGAAATAGAATTTGCCTTAGAATATACATGTAAATTAATATTTTTGTGACTCGTTAATGTTATAGGAAATGATGATGAAACTAAATATATTTGACTATATCATACTGCTTTCTATTACAGTTGGTTTCATCCTTCTATTTTATTTTCTTATTGAAATAGCAACAAAGGTAATATTGATCAAATATTTTTGATTGAAGTGGAAACATAAGAGTTTTGCTATATTTCACAATAACAACAAATTTAAGCTACAAATTATTCTTTACTATGTTAGTCTTAGTTAGGATTACATAATTTACGAAAAAATGAAAATATACATGCGATTAAAGTCGATAACACCATTTTCATGACCAAATTAGTTAGATTTATATTTATTAATGAAGTATTAGATGAAAAAAGACTAGACATGAATATTTTGGATTAAGAAACTTTTATTTCATCATTTGAAGAGGAAGAGAGAGGAAAAGTTAAGCTATTGTTATGATAAAAAATTAAACAGAAAAAGAAAAAGTGGGTGTGGTTAGGTGAATAAAGTATTTAAGTGGGTGATAGGATAAATGGGTGGAAGAAGTGTTTAAGTGGGTGTAAATAGTATCATCCAAAATAAACCTACATTACTATATTATATTCTCTCCTTCAAATCAAATTTCGCCAAATACTAAATATTGCGACCATTTCCAATCTAGTACGATACAAACAAAAAATGGTTTATGAAACCGCTCAATTTTGAAACCTTTTTCCCACCAAAAAATAAATAAGCATATGAGTTATGATTTCAACCAAAATTAAATTTATAATACATGCTATCTTAAAACAAAACGTTTACGAAAACTATAATAAATTCAACATTGTATTTAATGAGATCACAACAAAAATAAATAACTTACATACTTTGAATAATAATAGAAAAAACAATCCATTCCTACAACTGTTTATTCAAAAACAAAAAATTATGTCCTACTTACATTGTTAGTTTCAGTTTGCTCTGCTGTGGGTTGCGTAATTATGGATTAAAGCTAATTAAATATTAGAGGGTGGTGAACAGTGTTTTCTAACCTGCGTAAATATTTTTAAATTTCTTTCAAGTTAAATATTGAATCATAGATTAACAACACAAAATTATACTATCAAACTGTCATACATGCAATCACAAATAAAAATAAAAGCAGTAAAGTAAAGTAAAAAATTAGAGAGATGACACCAGGATTTTATACTAGTTCGGATTTCTCTAACATTCAGTCCCGTACAATTGCTTGTATAGATTTATTTTCAAATTCCATTATTTAAATGAGCAAAAGGCAAACTTAAATACAATCTCGATTCCAAGGTTGCGAGACACACCCTCTTGAATTTTCGGGCTCAGGGTACACCCACTTGATTTGAATGAGCTATAAGCGCACCCACTATATTTCGGGGCTACTAAGCACACCCACTTGATTTGCATGGGCTACAAGCACACTCAAAGCAAATACATATAGCGTTGATAGTTTTTTCAAAGACCATTTCTTGAACTTTAGATACAAGAATCCTATAGCCTCTTGGACAACACTTTGATCTTTGAATTGAGTGAGAGATGTTTCTAAAACAGTAAGAAAGTAGTATTTAATCAATACAAAGAAGTATGAATTGATTCTATTTGATTTTGAAGAGAGTAGAATATATTTTAAATGGAGTCTTTAGGAGAGTAAGGGGAGGGAAGAAAATGAGTAAATATAAACTTTAAAATCCATTTGAACTCCCCTTTATATAGTAAATCAACAAATATGTCCATTCGTGAAGAGTTACGATGAATAGAAACTTCCATTCAAAATTTTGAGAAACCACTTGGCGACACGTAATTCGACATATACATGTATATTTTGAAAACTTGTTTCTTTTAAATTGTTTTGAAAATCCTATACTCTGTAAAATAATTTGATACTTTGTAAAATAGTTTGAACATAGTTTATAAACATTTTGAACTTCGAAAAAGCATTTACAAAATATTTTGAAATATATTTTAAAAATTTATTTTGTTTAAAAACACAAAAGATAGAAAAATAAGAGATAGAGATCAAAGATTGCTATCAGAGACTTTAACAATATAAACTATGACTTTATACACTATATTATAAATTTGAGATCTTCATATCTTGGTCTTTGCACTCATGAGTCTTTATGTCTATCTTCTTGAGTCTTTATACTATACAGTCTTCGATTCAACACCTATATAATATTTTGCACTATATACTATATAACTTGATAAAACATTAGTTTCTATATTTTATATAATTGTATATGGTTGTATAAGGTTGTTGCTATCAAAATCAACAACTGAGGTATTAACAATCTACCTCCTTTTGATGATGACAACCATTAAATATTCCTATATATAAAATATGATATAACTCCCCCTAAATATATGCATGTGTATATTTTATGTTTTCTCCCCCTTTCTCATCAATAAAAATGGGTGAAAAAAAAATAAAAACTCCCCCTAAATAAAACACTTAGAAACTATAAAGTCAAAATCAATAATTAAATAATAAAATAATCGAAGCATTATATAATGATTATATGATGATTAATATATGTAGACGTATAAATAACTAAGTTAAAAATTTATTTATTCAAACTATACAATCCAAACATATACATCAAAACAAACCACAACAAACATCCTAACTAATAATCTAAACCAAATTAAATCACAACCAAATACTAATTCAAACTTAGACAAGCCTAATTTTAATTGTATGAATTAACGCCTCTTTTTATTATAGGAGACTTATGGATGGGGCAATAAGGATAGTGGAGACAAAAGTTGCCTTTTTGTTTCACAATATTTCTATCTCGGTCGAAGCAAACTTCTCCTACACATTTGACTAATACTAAGCAGGTTATGTTTCAGATTCCTAACTAGCAAAACATTAGAAATAGTAGGAGTTTTAGAATTACTAACATTGCCGATGCCAATTATATATCATTTTGAGTTGTCTCCGAAGTTAACGGATCCATCATCTTTGTAGACAATATCGTTTAAGGTTTCCAAATTTCCAGTCATGTGCCTTGAGCATCCACTGTCCAATATCCACTTGTCTTTCTTCATTTAGGATGATTGAATATCAAGTGTCTGTTCATCATTAGCCATTTAACATTCTTGTTCCTGCAATACAACATTATACCTTTTCGAAACATTAAGTGACTTTTCAAAATAATTAGTTCTAATTTTCTTAAAAATAATATGTTGTTTTGACAAAAAAAATTCCATAAAAATATTAAAAGGAGTACTACTAGCCATGTATATTTTTCAAAAATCAAATTACGAGTTTTTGAAAACCTAGCGCACTGATACCAACTTTGGGTTGCAGAATTATGGATCTTAAGGCTAATTAAACATTAGAGGGGAGAATAATAATGTTTTCTAACTTATGTAAATCTTTTAAATTTCTTACAAGTTAAATATTAAACCAAAGATTAACAACACAGAATTATACTGTCAAACAGTCACAGATGCAGTCACAGATCAAAATAAAAGTAGTAAAGTAAAGAGTTAGAGAGATAACACCAAGGATTTTATACCGGGTCGAATTTCTTCTGCATCCAGTCCCGTACAATTGCTTGTACATATTTCTTTTCAAATACCAATCTTTAAACAAGCAGAAGGCAAACCCAAATACAATCTCAATTCTGAGGCTACGAGACACACCCTCCTGAATTTTCGAGCTCAGGGTACACCCAGTTGATTTGAATGGGCTATAAGTATATCCACCAGACTTTCGGGCTACTAAGCACATCCATTTGATTTGAACAGGCTATAAGCACACCTAAAGCAAATACAACTAGAGTTGATAGTTTTTCCATAGAAAATTTCTTGAACTTGGGATACAATGGATCCTATAGCCTCTTGGACAGTACTTTGATCTCTTAATCGAGTAAGAGATGTTTCCAAAACAGTAAGAAAGTAAAATTGAATCAATACAAAGAAGTTTGAATTGATTCTATTTGATTTTGAAGAGAATATAGTATATTTTCAATGGAATTTTGAATAGAGTAAAAAGAGGGAAGAAATTGAGTAAATCTACACTTTAAAATTCGTTTGATCTCCCCTTTATATAGCAAATCAACAGATGTGTCTGTTCATGAAGAGTTACGATGAATAGACACTTCCATTCAAAATTTGAAAAACCACTTTGCGGCACTTATGTTGACATCTACTTATATGTCGACATATACAAATATATTTTGAAAACTCATTTCTTTTAAATTATTTTGAAAATCCGATACTTTGTGAAGTAATTTGATACTTTGTAAAATAGTTTGAACATATTTCATAAACATTTTGAATTTTGAAATATATTTTAAAAATATATTTCGTTTAAAAATATAAAAGATAGAAAAATTGGAGATAGAGATCAAAGATTACGACAGGGACTTTAACAATATAAGCTATGATTCTATACAATAAATTATAAGCTTGAGATCTTCATATCTTGGTCTTTGTAGTCATGAGTATTCATGTCCATCTTCTTGGGTCTTTATGCTATACAATCTTCGATTCAACTCCTGTATAATATTCTGCACTATATACTATATACCTTGATAAAACATTATTATCTATATTTTATATAATTGTATACGGTCGTATAAGGTTGTTGTCATCAAAATCAATAACTGAGGTATTAACATCTGCCACTAATTGATAATATGATAAGTTATTACCATGTTTTATAATTAGGGTTTTGGTTCTTTATATTTGCGTTATTTGGTGGTTATGCAAACCATGTGACTATTTCTTCACTCGGTTTTGCATAACCGACCGAAGTGGGTGATCGTAGTATTTTTTTGAATTAATTTTAATTTCTGTTTAAGTAGCATTACATATAGCTTAGGTGTGTGGATAGTAACACTCTTTAATAATCATTTTCACCATTAAATCACAAATTTAATAAACTTTACAATGGTATCCATTGTTGATACCTAAAATAAAATTTTAGAAATCATAATTTTATATAGCAGTTTTAACTGCTACATGATGCAGTTATTTATGTTGTCTATTTGTTTAACTGCATTTATGTGACTACATTTACTTTAGTTGACATATCTTTTACATAATATTTTTATTACATTAAGTTAATGCAATTATTATATTTTAAGCTAATTGAAATGATTATGTCTTTAAATTATGTAGTAATGATTGCATTTTAATTTTTTAATTGCATTTATGCGCTGCGGTAATAAATTTGGCTACATTTAATAATTTTATTCATTTTTAATGCACTTTCTAACTTAGCTGCATTAAGTAAATGTAGTTATATTTAATGCTTTACTAATATGCAATTATATTTTAAGATCATATTTTGATTTACTTTAACTGCATTTATGTGATGTAGTTACAATTTTGATTTGCATTTGAAACCTTTTTTAATTCGAATCCAGCTATAATTTAACTGCATTTAGAAAATGCGTTTAAATTTAGATGTCTTTTGTTAATGAAACTGATTTATATATGCAGTTATAATTTAACTGCATTAAGAAAATGTAGTCAAATTTAAATGCATTTTTTTAATTACACTGATTCATATATTCAGGTATAATTTAACTACATTAAGAAAATGCAGTTAAATTTAAATGCTTGAAAAATGCAATTATAATGTAACAATATTTTCTGAATTAATTTAACTGCATTTATGTGATGTAGTAACAATTTTGTCTGCATTTGATATAATATTATATAATGTATTTTATAAATTAATTGCACTTAGGAAATGCAGTTATATTCGATCTTAATATAGAATATAACTGCATTAAGAAAATGCAGTTATACTGCATTAATGTAATGCAGTTATACTGCATTAATATAATGCAGTTATAACTGCACATTTATTACTTTTGAATATGTGCAGTTAATGCCCCGCTATTACCCCGCTATAACCCTGTTATATCTTGTAGTGGATTTCTACCGCTACGATTTTTCTATATAGCCATAAATATAGTCTTCCCGCTTTAAGCCCCGCTATTTCCGCTATATCTCGTTATTCTCGCTATATTCCATTATTTCTGCTATATCGTCTTTAAAAGAAATGAATTAAAAAAATAACATTTATACATTATACAAATTATGAAATTAATTTATTTAATTGAATTTTTAATATATCTTCAGAAATGAAAATACTATAATATTCTACTAAATTCAATTATGTTGTATAACAATTTTACGATTATTTACAGTATATTCACATATGTTTTTATTTAAAATTATTTATGCATTAATTATAATTCAATTGAATGTTAATTTTTCATTTAATTACTATTTATATGTTTGTAAAAGCATTAAGTACGAGTTTTATATTCTAATTTAGAGTCATCCGCTATATCCCGCTATATCCTCGCTGTATCCCCGCTATGACTTTTTACACCTCCGCCGCATTGAATCTTGTCACTAGATTGATGCAATTGTAGTTGCATTTTAATATTATTTTTTGGGTGGAGCTGTATAAAAAAAGTTATCATACAGATACTTATAGCTTCTTCTACTATGAAACTAACGTTTATTTTTTGTTATAGGGCGTCAAACAATGAAAAATAATTGTAAAATTTTATCACAAAGTTATGAAGTAATAATATAGAAAAAAAAAGAAATTGAAAGATCATTAAAGTAATATTACGACAATAAACAACATATTATTTTTCAATAAGGGGAGGGTGCAAAATAGATTGTAATTCATAGGGCATATTTGGACAAAGTTCATTATGATGGATCCGCTTACAAAATGATTATCATCTAAGTTCTTTCATGAGCATGTTGCTCAATTGGTGCAACTTTTATGTAAGAATATTTTGATTTAGTGGGAGTTTGTATTTGGCATAGCCATATGACTCATTGCTACATACTTCGGTTACAGATATATTAAGTACTTTTTTAACGATCAGAAATAAATTAATAAAGTTTTCTTTGCACTCTATGAAGTTAAAATATTGAACTTTTTTCGATCCCACTAAAGTTGGACCAGTTGAAAATAGACATATATAGATCACAATTCATATAATTTCCATGCCACACATCCATGATTGATCTATGTCGTTTGATTGTGTTGATATATGTGACTATTGATGAGTTTAGTTACACTAAAGGTAATAGAAGCCGATTGATTCTTTGCCAGCATAGTTAACAGATGAGATTGTTTCAGAAACATCTTATGTTATAAATAGCAAATTTTAAAGCATATAAAGTTGTACGCATTTATAAGGATATTACATATCTGATCCATGTGGGGATATTGTATTATTTCAACAATTTAGGCTACATATGTAAAATAAAACTTGTTGTGCTATTTTGGTGTAAAGTCTAATTAAAGTGATTAAATTTCGAATCAAGGATAAAAGGCTTAAATAAAATAATTGTCATGGTATTACTGTATAGATACCATTGTAATTCTAATTCGTTTAAGGACCAAATTTGAAAATGCCAATATTATAAATAAGATGTTATGGTCCGTATATTATACGAGCAGTTATTTTCATAATCTCTTCTATGAAAATAATTCTTATATAGGGTTTGTGTCAATTTGTGAGATTAAACCAACTCGTTTTCAATTTCAATCAACAACTATAGATTCAAATATGACTTTCGCTAGTATTATTTACACTTATATGGTTTTTTCTCAATTAAATTAATATGAGTTATCTATTCAGATATAGGGTTTCATGATTAACCAATTCTAAAATATAATAAAATCCTAACGATACCGGGATAGAAAGAACAAGTATCTTCATCTGAATTATCAATATTAAATATATTCGTCATTTAAATTTAATAATGAATTTCTCTAGAGTTGCTTTGTTTGTTTTATAGTTAATCTGGAGAATAATTAATACAGGTATTTCATCATAGTGGGGTTATGCATGACGTAATTATTTTGGGAATAGCCTTTTCACACATGACTTCATGCAAAGAACAGTAAAGGAGAATAAAGTTGCATATCAACTTATGTAAAGTACATCTAGCATTGAGAATATGTTATTGGGTTATTATTAATATGAAATTGTCTGTTTAAAGGAACTTTCACGAGTATAATACATTATATAATAAAGATGGTATATTTCTCTGTGACAAATTGCGTGGTTAAAAAACACATGAAGTTTGTAATGTGAACACGCTACTATGTCTTGGTCCATGTTGTACATCATATCTCACCACTTCCAAACAGATCTTCAATCCAATATGAACGTCACAATATTAAAAGGACAACTAAAGTATTAACGCATGCTTAAACTTTAATATCATGGTCGGCTGTAAATCAAGCTTAGATTCTTCCTGTGCATAAACAAAAAATTTGATACTTCAATATTTTCGGTAACGTTGGCAACTTGAGTATTAAATATTCAATTTATCAGAAATATCCCAAACCATTAATTTTAAGCCCATGCCCTTAAAATTAATAATGTGTAATCTATCCATTGGATTACTGTAAAAGGAAAAAAAAATGAAAATTGTTTACAATTTCAGAAATTATAGTTTGTTATTCATTGTAGGGTGAATTTAAAAAATATAATTACTAATAGTTTGATCTTGTTTTTTGTTTCGATATATAATGTTTGTTAGGTGATATATTTTAAATAAAAAATAATTTTGTCATTTTTTTGCAAATATAAATAAGCTAAATATTTGTTGTCTTTTACTATTTATTATTGTTGAGTATTATTTAGTTTCATTAGTTTTTGATTTGGAATTTACGATTTGTTAATATATCTAGATAAGTATATATTAAGATGAAATTTCGAATTCACCGTCTCATGTCAATTAGATTTGATTAGATAATCGGTATACTGATTTTAATCCAAATATTAGTAATAAACAAAACTAAAATTGAAAGTGTAATGATAGTGAATTAATATTATACACTATAAAACTTTACAACAAATAAAAATAATATTTATCTAGATCGAAAGAATATTAAATGAAAATTATAACATAACTTTTAAAATAATATTCATCTAGATTGAAAGAATATTAAAATGAAAGTTATACTTTCAACCATGGATTAGAAAAAAAAGGTTGAAATTGAAAAAAAAAGTGAGAAATCGTATAGTTATTTTAATTAAGTCAACATATTCTACTTTTTAACCGATTATTTCATATTTCAGTGAATTCCCATTGTGATCGTAAGAAAAAATCAAATATCACGAAATAAAAATTAGCAACCGTTAATTTATTATTTATATTGATATTTGTTAACACCAAAAGTAGCACAACATCCAAATATGACCTCTTGTAGGATTATATCCAGTAGAAAAGTGTAAAAAGCGCAGAAAAGTAGAGAGACACAAGATTTTTATAGTGGTTCGACAATCTTTGGCCTACGTCCACTTTATATTTTTATTAATTATAGATTGAGGTTTAGAGAGAGATTAAAGTCACTAGTACAAAAGTTTAACGGGTTCTTAAGCCTAGAATTGTCAAAAGCATATGCTTAGGTGACTATTGTGTAGAGAGATCGAAGATGAAGAAGATCCAAAGTCTAGAGCCAAGAAAAAGAGATCCTTGTTTGCTTTCTATAGGGCTATTATTTATAGAGAAATTGCTCTGCAAGTTTAAAAGCTCGAGTTGCATAAGGTTCGAATGTAAGACCACAAGCGAAGGCGAGAGCACACGACACAGTCTCCAAGAAAGATCTCTCGATGCTGAAATACCGAGAGGTTTGATTTGGTGCAAACTTCTTCTTTGCACTTGCTTTGCTCTCCTTTATCTGATTTGATGTATTATGAACTCTTCTCCATAGAGGTTGAGTCGTCCTCGACGGTTTGCTCGATAACATTTGTACTATCTTGCTTTCTTTGTTTTTTCTCATAAATCCTGAAGATTGCTTGTCTATTCTCCCGAGGAAAGGATTTGATGACGATTGCTTGAAGTAGTACTCGAAGCACAAGAGGTTGGTGGGGTCCAAAGGGAAAAATAAAGCTCTCGGTACTGAGAGGTCTTATTTGCTCTAATGGAGTTGCAAACTTTGGAGTCCCCTCTTCTATCTTTTCTAAATGTGTTTCTAAGTTTGTGAGTCATTTCATCTTCATCTTGATGTTCAAACTTCCAGTTGAAATCTGCTTGGTTAAAAACCCGATTAACAATATCAATCCATGAAAATAAATTGTGTAAATTATAACAATAAAAGAAAGTGAAATGGAAATAGATATATGATCGTATTTTTGTGATTCAATGTAATGGATATCAACCTTGATATGGAAGGGGGAAAATGGAAAATGGATAATAAAGTAAGGAAAAACACTCGAACGAGAACTTTAAATTATTAAGGACTTTAACGTAATATTATCAGAGAGAACAACATACTACAACAAACAATTGATTTTTAATCGGTTGATACACTCAAGCGGTGCATTGAGGATTTTTTTTTCCAACATCATCCTAATGACTATTTACCCAATGGGAAAAGGGCAACGGAATAAATTTCTCGACGCTATCTCTACGACTATTATATGGTGGTTGCTGACATCATCCTTACAAACTTTTTTGTCGATGCCATCTGCAAATTCCACGACGTTATACCTATGCTGAAATTTGTTGACACTAATCCTTTGACATTCCTGCAAATTTTTAATAAGTAATTAATATGATTACTTGTTAATACCTTAGTTATTGATTTTGATGACAAAAACTATATAAAATATAGATACTAATGTTTTGCCAAGTTATATAGTATATAGGCAGAATATTTCACAGGTGCTGAATCGAAGACCGCACAGTATAAAGACTAAAATAAAGATTTGAAGACTTATGAGTTCGAAGACAAAAATATGAAGAACTCAAAATTATAATTTAGTGTTTATAGCCATTAAAAAATATTATTAAAGTACCGATAGCAATTTCTGATCTCTATCTTAAATTTCAGATCATTTTTTGATATTTTAAACAAAAACAAATTATTTTAATTGCAAACATATTTTAAATAATTTATAAAAGTGTTTTATGAGTTCAAAGGTATATAAATACTATGTTTAAATTATTTTATAAAGTATAGAATTTTCAAAACAATTTAAAAGAAAACATATTTCAAAATTCACTAACATATATCGACATACATATTTCCATATGTCAACATATAGGCCGTTAATTTATTTTTTAAAATTTGAATGGAAGTATCTTTTGGACACAACCCCTCATGAATGGATATATCTGTTCATTAACTATATAAAGGGGAGTGCAAACGAAATTTTTAATCAATTAATAACTTGCTTTCTTCTCACTCCTTACTCTCTTGAAAATTCTCTTGATAAATGTACTCTATACTCTTCAAAATCATATAGAATCAATTCATACTCACTTATATTGATTCATTACTACTTACTTACTGTTTTGTAAGCATCTCTCTCTCATTTTAAAGATCAAAGTGCTATCGAAGAGGCTATAGGATCCATTGTATCCAACAACTATTTGTCTTTGGAAAAACATCAACTCCACTCTTGTTTGTGTAGGTGTGCTTATAGCCTGTTCAAATCAAGTGGATGTGCTTAGTAGCCCGGTAAATCTAGTGGGCGATCTTGTTGCCTGGTAAATCATGTGAGTTTGCCCCAGACTCGTGATACACGAGGATGTTTCTCGTAGCCTTGAAATCAAGATTGTATTCTGGTTTGCCTTCTACTTGGTTTAAAGTTGGCGATTGAAAAGAAATATGTAAAAGCAATTGTATGGGACTGGATGTAGGAGAAACCCAATCCAGTATAAAATCCCAGTTGTCATCTCTATAACTCTTTACTTTACTTTATTGCTTCTATATTTATATGTGATTGCATCTATGACTGATTGTTAGTAAAAAATTATGTTGTTAATCTATGATTTGATACTAATCTTGAAAGAATTTTAAAAAGAATTACATAAGTTAAAAAACACTATGCATTAAAATCCATTATTCCACAACCCAGATTTGGTATCGGAGCACTAGGTTTTCAAAATCTGATTTTTGAAAAGTATAAATGGCTAGCAATACTTTTAGTACACTTGTCAACAATTTTGTAGAAGGACAATTTAATGCTAGAACCCCACTTTTAATGGAAGTAATTACACTTATTGGTCATGTAGGATGAAGATCTATTTACGGTCCAATGGTTTATATATTTGGAATATTATGCAGCATGAGTACACTAAACCCCCAATAGACTTTTCACAATGGAATATTGACCAAAAGACACAAACACTTAATAATTCAAAGGCCATGAATAACTTGTTTGCTCATTTGTTAAAAATGAATTTAATAGAGTTTCTATTTGTAAGTCTGCATATGAAATTTGAAGAACACTGCAAGTTACACACAAGGGCACTAGTAAAGTTAAACAAATGAAAATTTTCATGTTAACTAATCAGTTTCAATTATTTAAAATGAATCTGAATGAGTATTTTTGACATTTATTGTAGATTTCAAGATATATTACATTCTTTGGTATCATTAGGTAAAACCTTTCAGAAGAGGGTCAAGTTAGGAAATCCTCAATTCACTCTCCTCGGAGTGGGATCAAAAGACATTAGTAATAGAAGAGACTAATGACATTAGTACTTTAAAATTTGAAGAGTTAATAGGTAATTTAATGTCATGTGAAGCAGAATTGCAAGGTAGAAGAGAAAGCAAGGCAACAGAAAAGAAATCCATTTTTTCAACGCAACAATTAATGATCAGGACTTAGACAATGACAATAACGAGAAGATTGCCTTCATGATTAGGAATTTCAGAAAGTTCTCGAAGTGTAGAAAGAAGAAAAACTTTTGTAGACCAAAAAATATTCCTGGAAATGGAACTACAATTAAATGTTTCAACTATGATGAACCTAGCCATATGCAAAGAGAATGTCCACATCAAAAGAAATCAAGGATCTCGCCAATTACGAATTCATCTAGAAAAAGAAAGAGAACTTACACAACAATATTAGATGATTCAGATACTACTTCAAGTGAAAATGAACTGGACACTGAGGATGCAAATATGTGTTTCACGACAATAGTAGATTAATAAGTACAGATCAAAGGAAAGGAGAAAAATGATACTTTTTTATTATCATTTCGTTTTGGATTATTAATTTAGGAATAAAATATAGATTAATAATAATATTGGATGCATACAAGAGTGTGTGTATATCTTTTGCCTTAATTTTATTTTTGGATTTTTTGGCCCATATGTCGACATACCGAATCCATATGTCGACATACCAGCCTGAATTTTCAAATTCAAATTTTAAATTTCCCTCTCTTTTGCATTTATTCCAAAAACCTAAAAAGGCATCTTTTGACCTGAAACATGTAAGTCTATACCCTATTAATCAATACAATTCTATCCATTCATTCATTCACTTTATTTCAAAAATTCAAAACACCTCTTCACTCTCTTTTCTCCTAAATTCCTCAAAATGGCCTCCTCAAGCCAACAACCAAAAACCATTAGGCTCTCAAAAAGAATCAAAGGCTTTCTTTTCAATGACAAAGAAGCCATCGACACTTATATTGAATATGCTACTTTCGAAAAAGTATTTCCCTGAAGATTTACAAAATTTGACGATTTCTCTTCTTATGACCTTTAAGACTTTGTTTTCAAATTGATATTCTTGGTTTAGTCGACTCTTCTCAAAATGATTACGTTTTTTTTCGGATTTAGTAAAAATGTTTTATGCAATTTAAATAGAAAATTTTTTGAAGGAGAAGAGGGACAAATTTGGAGTAGTGTGAAAGGCACTACAATTATTTTAAATTGTGAAATTTTTGATCAAATATTTGATTGCAAATGTTATGGAATTGACCTCTCCACTTTTAAATTGATAAACAAAATCAAGAAGTTTTTCATGACATTTTTGAAAACGATGATGACTTCGAATTCAAACACAAATATCTTAGACCTAAATCGAGACTTATGAGTCTCATTTTACAAAAAATATCACTTCGAAGATAGGTAATTACAATAACCGAACTCAAAAGGTTTTTAAACCTCCTTTTTCCATTTATGAAAATTCAAACATTAATTGGGCACAAGTCGTCTTAGATGATTTTGCCCAAAAAAATATTTCTAGACATGAGAACACACTTTACCATGGTGTGTATCTCACTAGAGTTTTCGAGTACTTTGGTGTTGATTTAAAAGGAGAACCCACTTTGCCTTGAAAAGTTTTCAACAAAGCCAACATTTCTCTCATGCATATTCCTCCTTTCTTTGAATCTTATGAGACTCTTCCTCAGAAGGAAGAAAGACAAGCGAGGGAAGAACAATAAGAAATTGAAGAAGAAGAAGAATAAAGTTATGGAATTCAAGGAGAAGATCAGGAAGAAGAGGAGGAGGAAGTAGAGACTTCTCTTAAAAGTTCTGAGAGACCATCTCAAAGCTCAAACAAAGGAAACCTCAAAAATCTAGAGAAGATTATCAAAAATCAAAAGAAGCAAAGTAGGAAATTTACCAATCTTTCAAACAAAGTGGTTAAGTATTTTGGGAAGAAAATGAAGAAGCTAGGTAGGAGCTCATCTCCTTAGATTATCTTTTAATTATATCAGTTATCCATTGTACCTTTTCTAACTTTTATTTCCTTATGTTTCCTCAGTTTATTTCATGTTATCTTCTTATATTTTTCTTTTTGCTATGTATTATCTTGTTTTAATCAATGAAAATTAGTTCTTGTTGTTATATATTGTCCTATTAGTCTCCAAAAATCATTGAAATATAGTGGTATTAAGTAGAAACAAAAAATATTAAAGACTTAAAAATGCAAATTCAGGTACATATGTTTACATATTTGTATATGTTGACATACTATAGCCATTTGGAAAAAAAATTACATTTTGAAATATTATAAGTACTTTTAATTCAGTCATTTTAAGTGTCTTTTCACTCATGTTTAAGCTCATTTCTTCTAAAAAAACTCACTCATCAATTCACCTTTCCATCTCCTTCCATTCTCAACATTTTCCTTAATAAAAATGACTTCTCCACATCAAAAACTTTGTGGAAACCTTGAAGAGACACTCCAACCATTCAAAGATGTTCTCTCCTTCATACAAAAGAATCAAATGCATTTGAACTAAGCCAAATGCAATTTATTAAAGAGCAAGAGAATCAATTTGATGCACTTTGGTGATTAGTTTCCTTCCTTATCAAAGATGATCAAACCAACAACCTAGAATGATCAAACACCAAGGACAATGAAGATTGAGATGCCATCAAAGAAAATCCAGGATTTGAAGGTTGGGTTGAATTCCCTAGTAATATCTGGATTTCTGTTTTAATTTGTAAGTGTGTATATTAAAAACTTATTTATTTCAATATGTAAATAATTAATACTCTTAGGTTTGGATTGATTACCATAGGTTAGATTTGATGTGATTATATTATATGGATTGTATAAATAAATCAGGTTTGGATTATTTAGGTATTGAATTAGGTTTTGATGACTGTGATTGTATTATAGTGTGTATTATTTAAATCAAATAAATAAATAAAGTTTGCATTATTCGATTTATTTATTGTCCTTAATATTTAGTGTATAAATTAAAAATTGATCATTATACATCTTAATATATGCCATGATTATATCATCTAGTATTTTCTTCATTTATGTCTCACATATTACATCTTATTACGTCACATTTAATGTCCTTATTTTATGCTTTATATTTTTTAGTCTAATCACAATTATGTAGTTATACCCATATTGAATAGCAATTAAATTCTAAAATGTTATTTTTGACTCCATAGTTTATTAGTATATACCATTTAGGGCGAGTTTTGTTGTTCACCCATTTCTTTTTGATGACAAAGGGGGAGAAAAATATAGAGTATAAATATGTATATATTTAGGGGGAGTTATGTAACTCAAGGGGGTTATATCATATTTTATATACGGGAATATTTCATGGTTAACATCATCAAAAAGGGGGAGATTATTAATACCTAAATTATTGATTTTGATGGCAACAACCATATAAAATATAGCTACTACTGTTTTTCTAAGTTATATAGTATATAGTGCAGAATTATATATAGATCCTGAATCGAAGATTGTACAGTATAAAGACTCAAGATAAAGATTTGAAGACTCATGAGTTCAAAGACAAAGATACGAAGAGTACAAGATTATAATTTATTGTTTAGAGCCATTATAATATATTGTTAAAGTCCTTGATAGCAATTTCTGATCTCTACCTCCAATTTCCAATCTTTTGAAATTTTAAACAAAAATAAATTATTTGAATTTCAAATATATTATTAGATATTGTATAAAAGTTTTTTATGAGTTCAAAAATATTTAAAAACTATGTTCAGATTATTTTATAAGGTATAGAATTTTCAAAACAATTAAAAAAACAATTTTCAAAATTCACTAACATATATCGACATATATATTTCCATATGTCGACATATATGCCGTTAATTTATTTTTTTAAATTTGAATGAAAGTGTCTTTTAAACATAACCCTTCATTAATGTATACTTCTATTCATTCACTATATAAAAGGGAGTGCAAAGGAATTTCTACTTAATTAATAACTTACTTTCTTCTCACTTCATATCCTTTTGAAAATTCTCTTGAAAATATACTCTATATTCTTCAAAATCATATAGAATCAATTCATACTCCATTATATTTACTCAATACTGCTTACTTACTATTTTGCAAGCATCTGTCCCTCATTTCAAAGATCATAGTGCTATCGAAGATGCTATAGGATCCATTGTATCCAAAGTACAACTATTTTTCTTTGGAAAAACATCAACTCTACTCTTGTTTGTGTGGGTGTGCTTGTAGCTCGTTCAAATCAAGTGGGTGTGCTTAGTCCGGTAAATCTAGTGGGTGATCTTGTTACCAGGTTAATCAAGAGAGTTTGCCTCGGACTCGTGATACAAAAGGGTATGTCACGTAGCCTTGAAATCAAGATTATATTATGGTTTGCCTTCTACCTGGTTTAAAGTTTGTGATTGAAAAGAAATATGTACAAGTAATATTACAGGACTGGATGTAGGAGAAATCCAAACTAGTATAAAATCTCTAGTGCCATCTCTTTAACTTTTTGCTTTACTTTATTGTTTTATATTTATCTATGATTGCACCTACGGCTGATTGTTAGTATAAATACATTTTTTTAATATGTGATTTGATATTAATATTGAAAGAATTTTAAATACAGTTACATAATTTAGAAAACACTATTTACCCCCCTCCAGTATTAAATTAGCCTTAAGATCCATTATTCCACAACCCATATTACTGATGTCTTACCTACACCATTTTAGCAATGCTGTTATTTCTTGATGTCATAGCTACGATCTGTCTATTAATCTTTTAATTGCCAAAATGGATTTTTCCAACACCATTTGAAGTCTTCTCGACGTCAAACTCTAAGAATTTCAACAGAATTATGTCACACTAGCCACCGTCCAACCCAAATCAAAACATTATAACATATATAGCCAAATTATTATGCCAAATAGGTAATATTAACGGTGTATATTACCTATATTATCACAAGCAACTATATAATCAAAACTCAAA
The DNA here is from genome assembly GCA_030737815.1 of Allium fistulosum. Taxonomy (NCBI): domain Eukaryota; kingdom Viridiplantae; phylum Streptophyta; class Magnoliopsida; order Asparagales; family Amaryllidaceae; genus Allium; species Allium fistulosum. The sequence goes on from CM060904.1 coordinate 959,346,484, forward strand.
TTTGATCATAACAAATAACGCATGAATACATCACCAAATCCAACATTTTCAACATTAATCATCACATAACTAAATCCAGTGGCCATGATAACAATACATAGTAGTGTCTCACACGTTACTATATATACATTGGCATCAAATCCTCACACATCAAATCCAATAGAAATAAAAGCTCGCATCTCATGCGATGGTTCATTGCCATGCCTACGCCATTGCTCTGCTCCCGCTCTCGCATCTCGCCATGAACTCTCTCAACCCTCTCAACTCATCTTGTTTTCCAACACTGTGTTCTAGAGAGTAACAATCATCACATTTTAGGTCGATATCACATGCTCATGTTATTCGATCAGTAGGACACACATTAGAGTAAAAGACATCATTTCGAAATTTGTTCCCTTCATTAATTTTACGAAATGATCTTTTGTGTTATTATGAACCAACATTTTATTATATTTAATGTAATTACCAACATTTATATATTTTTATTTTATAAATAATTTAATTATTTAAATGTGAGTATCAATATACTCAACATTTACAAAATGTGATATGTATGAGATGAGATAATAATAAATGACCATATGCATATATTAATAGAATATAATACACACACACATGGTATTTGGATTTATAACCATATACACATGCACACATACATATATGTACTATATAAATTAATAATAATAATATGCATAAATGGTATTAAATATACTATTTGAATATTTGAAAGCTAATTGTAAATAATAGTTTAGCTAATATATAGTGTAATATATAATTTCATTATATTATTATTTGTCACTTAAAATAGATTTGACCAACTGTAAATTATTTGTCAAGGTAGAACTTACAACTGTAATAGATTTGACCAACTGTATAATTTAATATGTAGTATTTTTATATATGTTGTTACTTAAAATATATTTGATTGATTATAAGTTAACATATAAAGTAGGTCCTATAAATTAAGGAAATAATAATATTTTGGTTAATATTAATAATTAACATATATACTTAAATTATATACAGCCACAAAATTTGTTAATTCTTTTATTATTAAAAACAGAGTATATAATGTATATGTGCTGTGTTTTTTTATGTGTGCATATTGTATATTCTTTTAATAAATAATTTTTAGGTTTTAAAAATGCTTTTTTATATACGCAAACATATAAAATTTCATATATAAATATATATTACATTATTTAAATGTATATATTATATATATATATGTATGTATGTATGTATGTATTAAATTAACTTCTAAATGTTTTAAAATAAATTTAGTTCAAAAATGTTTTTTCAAAGCCGAAGATTTATAATTATATAGGGAGGGTGCCATATTTAAAAACAAGAATAAGGATTATATTAATGATGCTACCAATTTTGTACATTGAAAATGTAGTTTGACATTTGAGGTTTTCTTCTCGTCTTGAACTTTAGTTTGTGTAATGACCCCGGTTTCATATCTCCTACGCATCCGTAATTGAAAGAGATTAATAAGATAGTTGGGATTGTACTTCAGTTGTGCAACCACAATTGATCAAAGAGTTTCAATACTCGGGCTTCATTCTGTCTTAGTAGATGTTTACCTAAATTCTATGCACCCATTCGCTTTATCAAACGTTGGAGAGGGAAAATTAAGACTTAAGGATTGCGCCATTCTGCAAGCTAACATCGACAAACTAAAAAATGTAGTCGTTTTCTACAGTTGCCACTATACACAAGAAATACCATTTAACATCTTGAGATGCAATTTATGTGACAATGGCGCCGCACAGTTTGAAAGAGTTCGCTTCAGATTTCACTAGACTTGAGAGGTTTGACGGAGTAAATTTTGTTTATTGCTAGAAAATGATGCACTATCCATAGCGAGACTAAAAGTTATATATATATTAACGATACCAAAACTAGAAGAGATCGATAATTAAATTGTGAAGCATATCAAAGCCCAAAAATAATGGGAGCAAGATGATTATATATGCAAATGGCACCTCTACAATGCTATGTTAGATGCATTGTTCGATATGTACTATGAGAAGCTGACTATAGAGGACGTTTGGGATGTAATTAAAGACCAAGTATCCAATTGAGGACGCAACTAGTAAGAAATTTCTTGCCACTAAGTTTTCTAGTTATAAAATGACTGATGCTAGACCAGTAGTAAAGCAATTTAATGATATTATGCAAATCCTAAACCATGTTCAATCAGCATAATATGAATATGGACAAAGAAATCAAAGTTTCATCCATAATAGATTAACCTCCCCATCTTGGAAAGATCAAAGGAGACACGATTATGAGGTATGATGCTTTGGACTAAAGTTTTAGAGGTCATGGGTTCAAGCCCTTATAACATCATAACGAGTGCTTTGCTTGAAAATAGTATCGATTTTGTTATAAAGAAGAATGAGAAAATGAGTCTCGACAATCTTGCACAATATTTGCAGATTGAATAACAACTAAGGTAGAAAGAAACATTAAAGCAACAATGTCTTCGTAGTCCACACGGTGGTAGGAAAAGAGTATAATAAAGCCTTGGAAAACTCTTTTAATCAATAGAAGAAATATCAAAATAACAAGAACTTCCATAGAAAGAAGACTAAGAAAGTTGTGACAACCCGCACCTTAATGGGTTCGAATTTCGATTAAATCGAAACCCAAGTACATTAGGATATGGATCATTGGTTTGGTAACCAATAATAAACATAAGTGTATCAGAGAGCTAACAAAATAGAAAAATATAATAGAACATTTATGTTGACTAAGGCTACTACCTTGAAATCAATATTATTCCTTTAGTATCTGGTTGTCTTGCTAACGTCGAGCATGAAAGAGAAGACTTCACCATATATATATATACCTATATACATATATATCTAAATGTTGTACTACCCAAAAAAAACCCAAGCCACTTAATACTTCTTCAGTAAGGAGAAGGCAGACCCAACGACCATTTAATAACTCAACCCTAAAGTAGGCTCTCTATAACGTAATTGCATGTTAATGGGTTCTAGCTACAGAGACTGATGACCCCTAGATACGGCTTTATAGTTTAACTGTCGTATTATTAATGTATCTCAAAGACTTATCTAAGTGTTAACTAGCCCACTTCCGACAAACAAATAACTAACTAATTAAACTTTGAGGTCTTTGCATATCCCATACAGATTCTACACTAGTATGAAGCAAAATCTGTCAGGGCATAACCTAAGTCTTTGCTAACGACCACCCGGGATCATTGGTGGTCCGACCGTATATGTCATCTCTAATTCTAGATACCGGTTTAACAACAATACTGACATAGTCCATCGACCTCCCATAGTCGAAATCCCGTGTAGATTAACCTAATGTAAGTCAAGGAAAATGCCCATTTTAGTTACTTAATACCTCATGTTAGAAATGAAGTAGATCCCATTTTCCTATTAGGTACCATCGTAGGTTTTTAAGACTTTTATATATGCAGGAGGCAGATCCAATGGTCATTTAGTACCTTCTACTGTGAAGTAAAACCCTTGACATCCCTAAAGGTAATGGGCCATTTAATACTTCAAATCCAAGGCGAATCCTTGGTATATTTTCCCCTACCTATACACAAATTTATACCGCTTCCCCATGGGACCTATGGTTGGAGATGTCCCATATTAGTAGTAAATATACATAGCTACTGGTAGCCTCTAGGTAAAGGGCAGACTTTTGTTATGTAGCTCAACTGACCTCTCATCCCAAACTATTCTAAACCAAAACAATTATCCTAGGCCTAAATATTAGGCTAGGCCTACTAATTCGCGCTCATTTGAAACGCATTATTGAGGCTATATATTTCTACTATGGAAATTATACCGTCTTCTAGTATTTAATTCCTATCTTATATGCTTATGATGTATATTCTCTATTTCCCTCTTACGTCTCATGCAATGACCCAACTTTTTGGCTCTTGGATGTTGACACTAAATACATCCACGGTATTCGTGTACCGAACACCCAAGTGTTGGAAAGACTGAAAGTTTGGATAAAATAAAAAAGAATAGAACAAGAAAGAAAGAACACAACATCATAATCTCACAACAGAATGGTAATATATATTATTAAAAGATTAGTACAAAGGGTTACTCTGAATACAGAATTTTCAGAGTTACTAAAACCTAAGTACTATCATTAGCCTAGATAGCTATAGCTGCCTGTCCTCATAATGTTGATATACACAATATAGAAATGCATCGGAAATAAGGGTTTCTTCAAATGTATCAATTGACCAAAAGGTCATGAAGTTATTTTCACAAACAAGCTTGAAAAAGACTTACTTTAAACTAACAAGTAAGAGTCACGATGAGAAAAGCCTCCTTAAAAATCTATAACAATAAGCTACTCCACCGAGTATAAATAAAGGGCGACCCAATGTATGAGGCGCACTGTGCTTATTGAAGCTTTTGACTTGATAAGCTCAATTAAGAATCTTTGAGCAAAGGCGTACCTTATATCTCACCGGTGTTCCTCCTGGAAGGCATCTAGGGGAAGCCAAACTTCGAAGTTTGGAAGACTGACAAAAGAGTCAATAGGAGATCTAAATCACTAGTAAGGGGTCTAAATCACTAGTAAAGGGCACAAAAATAAGACCAATGTAACAAAGTAAGGGGCCTAAATCACAATGTAAAGGATCTATAAATCCCAGTAAGGGGCACTAGCGAAAGATTAAATAAGGCCTAAATCACTAGAAATGGACAGAAGAGTCCAGAGCCTAAAGGCTAGAAAGGGATAAGAGAGTCCACCCCAGTGGACAAAAGCCTAGAGTTGGAACGTAAAGTCCAGAACCTAGAGTGGCACACCAAAGGATTAACAACATCCGAACCCTGGAGAGTGGCACAATAAAGGATTAACAACATCCGAAGCTCGGAGATTGGCAGAACAAAGGATTAACAGCATTCGAAGCCCGGAGGGTGGCACAACAAAGGATTAACAACATTCAAAGCCCAAAGAGTGGGGCAATTTAAAACCCCTAATTTTTAATAACGTTATTCAGGAGATTTAATTAGATAAATTAAATAGAATAATGTAGAAGTGCTAAGGAGATTGAGATCGGTTACTAAACTTAGAGGCGGTGCTTAAGTAACTTGAATAGGCTTATAAATGGATAAATAATAATTAAATTAACATAAGGGCATTAGGGTAATTGCCGCACCCATAGTTCAGTACCCTATACTCACGTTACCTTATCATTCACGTTCATTTTATCACAAAAATTTAAACGTAAGAAAAAAAGGGGAGCCGACCATTAAGGAGTAAGAAGAAAAGAGAAAATTCAAGATTAAAGCTAAGGGAATCAATCTCAAACAATCTCCAATTTCCTTATCCAAACTAAGGTGAATAATAATCCTAATCATCTCTATTTTTTTTTCAATCATATGTTTTCGAATTCATGAATCAATCCATTTTATGATGATTTGAATGATGATATGCTTGATTTATAACATATTTGATTTAAAATCAAATTGTTTAAATATGATACGCATGGTTTTAGAGCAAAACCGATAGCAAATGATTTTTGAATGCCATGGAAAAATTATATGTTATGGGAAACATGATTTTGGATTTGCGTTTCAATTTTTAGAATTTTCCAAGCTGTAGAGAATTTGTTATGAATTTTCAAAGGAAAATATGCATTATTGGGTTTAGAAATTAGTTTTGGTAATTATATGATGAATTTGGGTCAAAAATTTATATATGTTAGATAACATATTAAAAATGAATTTCTATGATTTTTGGGGATTTTTACTAAGAGGTTTATTATGGAAATTAAATTATTTTAAAAGGAGGACCTAAATGATTTAATTGTTGTTAAATGGGAAGGGCTTATTTGTTAAAAATTAACCTTGTTTTAGATCTGAGAAAATGCAGCAATTAGCTGTGAAATAATTTAAAAAGTTTAAGGCAACCAATTAAGTGTTTACACGTGGGCAAGTTAGTTACAAAGAAATTACTTTATTTGGTAAAAACGACTTTTTTCTTAGAAAAGTGAGTTCCGCCTCCTTAGGAAGTAGCTTTCGACCCAGAGCTTCTGCCTTCGACCAGGTCGAAACTAATACACATGGTATCACTTAGTTCGTGCATAGTAGATTGGAGAAAAAGACAGAAGGTAGGGTGTCGAAACATAGCTTCCGATGGTGTCGAGACCATGGTTTTGTTTTCTAAAGAAAAGCGCTTGCCTGCTTCTTTATATGCTTTCGAAGGGGTCGAGGCCGATGCTATCGAAAGTAACTTTTAACTAGCTTTCGAAAGAGAGTTGCCACCTTATTAATTAAAGAAGTACCTTTCGAAGGAGCTACTTAGTTTTCAAAATTGAAGTGTTTAGAAGGGGTAGTTTCGACCAAGTCGAAACCCTTCTACCGCTTTGCCTTTCTAAGGCATTGAAGATATCATTGCTTTCGGAAGGTAACCCTTGTTTTAAAAACATAAGCCACTTCCCATAGCTTTCAAAGGGGTTAGGGGTTTCAAAAGAAATGGTCTCGAAAGGGGTTTCGAAGCCAACCTTCAGGTATTTTACCCAAAGGACTTATGCTTTCGAAAGGATGGTGCCGACGCCATCAAGTTTACCCCAAAAAATTTAAAGGATAAAGAATGGTTTCGAAAGAGCTACTTTCATTTATATTCACTTGACCCAAATAATATTTTAAGTATAAAATCAATGTTTTCGAAAAGGGTACTTTCAATGGGTTCGAATGGGGTACTTTCAATTGGTTTCGAAGCTATGCTTCTAAATGTGAAATGCTAATGCTTTAATACATTCGAAAGGCAGGGGCCTAATGTTTTGAAAATAGATTTTTGTGCTTTCGAATGAGGGTATCCAGTGAGGTCGAAAGCAAGGTTTCAAAGGAGTCGAAAGGCTTTGTTTTTCAAAACGAATAACCCAAACTCAATTTTTAAAGGAAAAACCCATGGTTAATATAAAAGAGTTTTGAAATGGTTAAGTATGGAGTTATGAAGAAGCTTTCCTTGATAAAATATTAGGTTAAAGGGATTAACCTAGTTTTAGTATGAAAATGATTTCAAGGATATTAAACTAGGGCTGTCAATGGATAGCCGAAAAATCCGAAACTCGTCCGCATCCACATCCGAAAAGAGGATAAATATCCGATATCCGAAAAACGGATGCGGATACGAAGACATCCGCATCCAAAAATTATCCATCTGGTTTTTGTCAAAAGTATAGTTCAAATTATGTGTATGTTAGTGCAGTGAAAGATATTCATTTATTATTTTATTACGTTAGTAGTTTGTATCATATGCGCTTAATGCTTATCAACTACTCGAAACTATTTATTATCATCATATTTGTTAATTTTTAACACTTTTATAATCAATGGGATTGAAAAATATTTATGTTAAACTAAAATTTTCTTTTTATAATTCTTGATTTATAGGTCGTTAGCGGATAGGATAATTATCCGATATCTGTTCGTATCCACGGATGCGGATATCCGATATCCGAAAATGATTCGGATGCGGATGCGGATATGGCACTATCCACATCCGAAAGCATCCATTGACAGACCTATATTAAACCCACAGGAGTGGTATTGTTATGTTATTATGGTTGCTTCTTCAATATAAATATATTCACATTATAACAAACCCATAACTGCATTTTGGGAATAAAGGGCAGAAGAACCAGCTAGGTTGACCCAATAGTGAATAAATTGATTAAACTCCTGAATGAGTAGGATTGCATCCAGGAGGTCAGGGAGACCAGAATATATGATGCCTAAATATAGAAGTTGTCAGGGAGACAGGTTCATAGTGCACCCATGAAAACTACGATTAGGAAGTTATTGGAGTTACCAATAGGTTCATAGTGATCCAATGAAAACTATGTTATAAAGAGTGGTTGGCAGGGGACAATTAGTTTGTCGTGCACACATGAAAACTATATCCGCATTAAGTTATTGCCAGTTGTTAATAGGTCCCTAGTCAACCCATGAAAACTAGGATAAGTGAGAAGTTATTGGGGTCACCAATAGGTTCAGGGGAACCCATGAATTAATTAAATTAATTGGCAGAAGCCAATAGGTTCATAGTGCACCCATGAAAACTATAAAATAGGACAAGGAATCCATATTTTATATAAAGGTTATTAGTATGCCCATAAAAACTAATAGGTTAATAGTAACCCTAGCAACTATAATTGAGACAAATAGTCAGAATAAATGGGGATAGGTAATCTAGAGTTAGTTCACTTGATTGCATATCATCATATTACTTTGAATTGTTTTAACCATTGAGGATGCAGGAGCACAACATATGGTTTTATAAAGGTTTTACGATATTAGTGAGGGGAAAACCCATTCCGCTAAGTGGCGTGGTCTCACTGGATATCTAAATGGTTTGAGATGTTAGATTATTATTCATACCAAGCTTTATGTCTGACTCAAAATTTATGTTTTCCCCTTAAACTCTATGGTACTCAATTGATTTTGAGTAGTTTGAGAGTTGAGGTTTTCAAGGACATCATTAGATAAATAAAGCTTAAGGAGATGTGCATGAGGCATAATAGATATTTATAGTTCTCTTTTATTTGATTCCGTTGTGTTGTTTGTAAGGGCAAAGTTGTTATATTGCCTGTATATACTCTGATCGTCCATGTGGGCATCTTCATATATCGCTCTTGGCGTATGTTGTAATAAATATATTTTCTTTGAACGTGGTTTATGATTATGGGATTATTTAATGAATTGGAAATGATTTGAAATGGAATGTTATCTTGTTTGAAGTTTTAAAATTTTTCCATATTCATGTGTTTCCGTGTATCAATGAATCTAACATCGCCGTGTTTGGTCGCCGAGGATTAATAACTATGGATGACTACAACATCCGTAGCCATTAGTTTTGGGCCTCCAAGTAGGAGGGTGTTACAAATTTGTATCAGAGCATAGATTTATGAAAACTTAAAATTAAAGTTAAACCTAAAAGTTTTTTTGAAACATAATCCAATGAATCAGAAATAAGATCGGGGTTTGGGTTAACGCTATAGTGACGTACTTGTATTTGATACACACACACACACACACACACACACATATATATATATAAGTACGTATTCCCCTCCCTCTTAGACCATTCTTCTGTATCTTACTAAGGCTCGCATGCAGATTTACGAGAAAGACGATATGGAAGTAGGAAACGAAAGAGGAAATCTAGGCGGAGGAAGCACCACAACCAACAGAAATGCTCGACCCAATACTCGAAGGAACCAAGGTCGACAGGCTAATGCTAAAAAAAATGCTGAAGCCAATGTGGGTGCTGGTAATCTGCCAGTAGATGCGGGGATGATGTATCAGTTCTTGGTTAATTTTATGCAAGCAGGAGTTGCTGCTGGCGCTGCTGAAAATGTTGGAGGAACTAATCCTGTAGCTCCAACTAGAAATAATTATGCTAAATTGAGCAGAGACTACACCAGTCTAGGTGGAAAGCCGTTTGTTGGAACGAAGGATGCTATTGAAGTTGAAAATTGGTTATTGCACTGTGAGAGAATCTTTACCGATCTAGATTTGGATGATGGGCAAAAGAGAAGGCTGGCCTCTAGGCAGTTGCAAGGGGCAGCGCTTTACTGGTGGAATAGTGTGACTGCCGGGGTTTCGGAGGAAGAGCCGACGTGGGCTGATTTCAAAAAAAGATTTGATCAGAATTTTTTATCCAAGGTTGCTAAGTCGACATTGATGAGGAAGTTCATGGATTTAGTTCAGGGAGAGATGTCAGTAAACGAGTACGCTGCTAAGTTTGGTGAGCTGTCTCGATATGGATATTCCACTATAGACACTAACATCAGAGGAAATGAGAGGTTTATTCGGGGATTAAGGCCCGAGCTTGCTAGAATGACCATGACCCATATCCGTGATCCTTGTAATATGGTGGTGGAGATGGCCATTCGCCGTAAAGAGATGCTTGCTGGCTGTGCTAGAGAGAAGCCGGTTGACTCTCAGGGTCTTCAGGGAAAGAAGATGAAGTTCTTTAAGAAGAAAGGAGCCCAGAAGAAAGGAGCCCAGAAGAGAGATGCTGCCAAGAAGGCAAAGGCTGGTTTAGTGTGCTTCAAGTGTGACAAGAAGGGTCATTATGCTCACGAGTGCCGGTCAGGCAAAGGAAAGAAGCCTGTAGAAAAGAAGAATGTGAAATGCTTCAATTGCGACCAAGTTGGGCATTATAAGAACCAATGTCCAGATCCAGTCAGGGTGAACAGAGGGAAGGTTTTTGCTATTGGACCACCATCTTCTTCTGGGCCTACTGCCGTAGATAAAGGGAAAACTGTGATGGAAGGTACGCTTTTGATTCAGAGTACACCATTTAGGGTACTATTTTATACCGGTGCATCACATTCATTTATATCACAGTATTTGGTTGATAGATTATGCATAAAACCCACATATCTTGTTATTTCCATAAAGGTTACGAATCCAATAGGAGGGTATGCAACTCTAGGAATGAGATGTGACTAGTTAGAACTAGATTTGGTAGGTCATAAGTTTGCATGCCGTCTGTATGTTTTCGATTTCGTAGATTTAGGAATCATTTTGGGTATGGATTGGTTGAGAAGGTATGAGGCCAGGATATTTTCCCAGGATGGGAAGATATCATTGAGAAACACTGATAGTCATAACCGAATTATATTCTCAGTAGAGAATTCTGACTGGAGTAGTTGTGCTTTATTAAGTGCAATGGAAGTGGGAGATGATCTAAGTCAGGTTCGTGTAGCAAGAGAGTTTGCAGATGTTTTTGAGCCAGTCATAGGGCTACCGCCGCAACGAGCTGTTAGGAACTGAGATGTTGGTTTTGATGACAACAACCTTTTAACTTATGTTATTATAAAATATATACTAACACTATTGTCTAGATAGATATGTATATGCAGGAACTATGCAGGATATATAGATATATATAAGGCAGGTACTAATTATTGAAGACTATACAGTATAAAGATCAAGAATGAAGAAATCAAGTTTGAAGACTCATGATTATCAAGATCAATATTTCAAAATAAGTGTCTAGTTTTGTTAAAACTTCATAATAGCATGGAAATCTTCATTCCAAATTTCATTTGGGATGGAACCCATTTCTACCTTCTTAGTGGTTTACAAACCCACGACAAGTAGCTTACAAACCTACGACAAGTGGCTTACAAACCTACGAAGATCCTGGTTTTGTACAAGTTCTCGAGTCTTGATGTGATGAGATATTCTGCAGGAAGAAGCTTGCAAAAATACTTCAAAATGGTTTTTCAAAATGATTTTCAAAACTGCTTTTCAAAATGTTTTAGCCTTAAAAATTATCTTTTCAAATGATTTTCAAAAGGATGTTTTAGCCTTAAAATATTCTTTGTTTTTTTAAATAAACTCTTGTTTTAAACTTCGTTTGTTTTTAAAACTATCTTTTGATTTTTAAATATTCTTTTATAATATATATATACTTGAGATTTAAAATCAAATTTATATATACATTCTAAAATCATATTTTCCTACTCTTCTTTATTTTAAAACATAGGAAAATTAGTTTATTTTACTCCAGAATCATTTCATTTTGTTTTCCTTTCAATACCATTTTTAAAACAAATTTTACGTTGTTTTTAACTAAGGGATGTCGACATCATGGGATACCCCATGTCGACATGGTGGCCGTTAAATTCAAAAGTTTCAATTTTCAAAAGAAGTGTCTATTCGTTTAAATCTATTCACGAATGGTTATGACCGTTACTGGTCTATAAATAGCCTTCACAAACGAATTTTTTAACTAACCATTTTCTTATTTTCTTCACTCCTTCTCCACAAATCCATATTCTAAAATTTTCATATTTTTAAGATCGTGCCGAAATTCTGCCGAATTCTCAAGTGAATCAAATTAGAATCTCATTCTTGTTTGATTCTCTTCCCTCTCTCGAAGATCAAAGTGCTATTCAGAGTTATAGGATCAATTTGTAATCAAAAGTTTATCGAGTCTCTCTATAAGGTGTGGTTGTGCCTGGAAATCAATTGGGTGATCTTGTGTCCCGTAAATCAAGAGAGTTTGCCCCGGACTCGAAGACAGGAGGGTACCTCAAGGCCTTTAGAAATTGAGGATTGTAATCTCGACATTGGTTTAATAAAAATATGTATGAGGTGTTTGCCTTGGTACAGGACTGGAGGTAGGGTAACTCCGAACCAGTATAAAATCCGGTGTGTTCTTTCCTTTTACTGCTTTTTATTTACTTTCTGCATCTGTGTTTGATTCTGTGATTGTTCTGTGATTAAGTTCTACATTTGTTTATATCATAATTTTTAAATTAGTCCATATAAGTCTTAGATTCCATTAAACACTATTCACCCTCCTCTAGTGTTAAATTAGCCTTAAGATCCTTAATCCGCACTCCCTTTCAATTGGTATCAAAGCTTTGGTTTTCATAGTTTTCATAATCTGAAACTTGAAAAAAAAATTAATGGCTACCAACACTGGTAATGTCAACTCTGGCACTAGTTCTGTTAACACTAACACTAGTTCATTTGTAGAAGGTCAGTTTACTGTCAGACCACCAATTTTCAATGGCAGTAATTATGCATATTGGGCTTGTAGAATGAAAATTTATTTACAATCGGTAGGATTAGACACTTGGAATATCACACAAACTGAGTATGTTGAACCAACTACTGATTTTGCCCGGTGGACTGCTGAGCAAAAGGGTGTTGCAAAAAATAATTCAAAGGCCATGAAATATTATTTTGTTCACTAGACAGGAATGAGTTTAATAGAGTGTCTGTTTGTAAGTCTGCATTTGAAATCTGGAAAACTTTGCAAGTTACTCATAAAGGAACAAGCAAAGTTAAACAGACTAAAATTTCCATATTAACTAATCAGTTTAAATTATTTAAAATGCTTGTAAATGAGTCCATTTCCAACATGTATTGTCGATTTCAAGATATTGTTCATTCACTAATTGCACTGGGAAAAAGCTTTTCGGAGGAAGACCAAGTCAGAAAAATTCTAAATTCACTCACTCCATAATGGGATCAAAAGACACTTGCGATCGAAGAAGCAAATGATATCAGTCTAATGAAAATAGAAGAATTGATTGGGAATCTGATGTCTTATGAAGTTCAACTGCAAGGAAGAACAGAAAACAAGGCTACAGAAAAGAAGTCATTAGCATTCAAAGCAACAACTGAAGATTTGGAACCAGACAGTGATGAGGAGATTGCTTTCATTACAAGAAACTTCCATAAATTCCTAAAATATAGAAAAATGAATAATTACAAAAGAAATGATCAAAGGAATTCCAGAAATAATACGGAGAACGTCAAATATGATAGATGCTACAATTGCAATAAAGTCGGGCATCATAGGAAAGATTGTCCGTATCTAGATAAACAATTGTTCTCTCCAAACAATGATTCGTCAAGGAAAAGAAAGAAAGCATACACAACAACTCTTGATGACTCAGACTCATCATCCAGTGACGATGAAAAGAAGACGGATAATTCAAATCGGTGTTTCACTGCTATTCATGAATTAGACGACGATGGGAGTACGGATCTAAAAATAAGTACGCATTTACATTATTTTTAATTTTTCTTGTTTGAATGGATGCTTGTTTATTTACTTGATTTTTTAAATTCCTTGAATTTTAAATTCAAATTTATCCCTTGAAATTTGAATTTTAAATTCAAAAATAATATTATTTTAATAATATTTTAAATATTAAATTATTAATATTTAGGTATTATTATATTTAATGTTATCACAGGAATTATATAAATAGAATATAGGATATAATATATACATTTATTAGAAATTAGGAATAGACACTTGTCCTTTGATTCAATAGGCACATGTCGACATACCCATATACCCCATGTCGACATGCCCCTTAGAAATTTGATTTCAAAATTTGAATTCAAACTTTTGAATTTCCCTCCACCTTTTCACAAACTTCAATGCTCTGGAAAGATGCCTCTTGACCAGAGAACATGTCTATAGAATCTCTATTTAATTCACTCTCCTTATCATCACTTTACACTTTTTATTTCAAGTTTCAATTTTATCTTCATTCTCTTCAACTCCTCTCAAACTTCTTCAATGGCCTCTTCAATCACTCCTAACACCATTAGGCTTCCAAAAGCTATCAAAAACTTTATTTTTAATGACCCGGAAGCTATCAAAGCTTACATCAACTATGTAAACTTTGGTAAAATTCATACGGGGAAATTTGCTATTTTTGAAGATTTTCCTTCTTATGAAATTGAAAATCTTTTTCAACAATGTTCTATTCTTAGTGTAGTAGATAACAAACAAAATGATTTTGTATGTTATCCAAATCTTGTTAAGATGTTTTATGCGAATTTGAATCGTGGTTTTTATGATGGGCAAGATGGACAAATTTGGAGTAGTGTTAAAGGAACACAAATAGTTTTGAATTGTGAAATTTTAGGAAATATTTTGGGATGCAAGTATACCGGAATGAATCTCTCGGAATTTCAAATAAATGAAAATGATCGAGTGACATTTCATCACATCTTTGAAGGGGATGACAATTTTGAATTCAAAAATTGTTATTTTCGTCCAAAAGCAAGAATTATTAACCTTCTTATTCGACACACCCTTATACCAAGATCGGGAAACTACAACAACCCAACTTTGAAAGTTTGCAAAGCTCTTTTTGCAATTTTTAGAAATTATGATATCAATTGGGCTCAAGTTATTTTGGATGAGCTAAGGCCCAAGAATTTTACTATGGGTGAAAACACATTATATCATGGAGTTTTTCTCACTCGGATTTTTAATTACTTTGGAGTTGATTTCAAAAGGGAAGAATTTATAACTAGAAAAGTGTTCAACCATGGAAACATTTCCCTTATGCAAATTCCATCAGTGTTTCAACCATATGAAACACTTACGGAAAAAGAAGAAAGGCTTGCTCACAAAGAGATGGAAGAAATGGAGGAAGAAGAAGAAGAGGAAGAGGAAGAGGAAGGAATGGAAATTGAAGAGGAGGAAGAGGAAGATCAAGAAACTTCCTTAGAGAGTATTGATTATCCTACTAATCCTGCTAATCCATCCAGTAAGACCATTCTTAATAATCAAATAATTATAGTGGAAAATCAAAAGACACTCAAAAGATCAATGAGTAAGAAAATGGATAAGATTTCCACTAAAATCGACAAGTTCTTCGGGAAAGTTAGTAGAAAGCTTGGACTATCATCTTCTTCATCTTCATCTAATAAGTTTTAGTTCTTGTTATCTTGTTTGCTTCAAGTTCTATCCATGTATTTTCCTTTATTTTTGTTAATATTTTATTATTTTATGTAATGTTGACTAGAATCATTAATGAAATCTTTTATTTCCTATTATTCAACTTCACTTGTCTCTGTAATTACTTGTTTTTATATTATACAAATTTTAGGTGCATAGATTTGTTCATAATATTCAAAACAAAGCAAATTGTTACTTTAGGCAGAGGCATGTCGAATTCCCCCATCCCCCCATGTTGACATGCAACGGGCAGAAAGTAGTTACACTTTCAAATTTTAATTTTATGTAACTAACTTGTGTCTATTCATTTTAAACGACTTTCTACCCCTATTTATACCTGTTTCTTCCCGAATAATTTATCAAACTCCATTTCTAATCACTCCCTTTCATATTTCTTCCTATTTCTTGAATTATGGCTTCTCTGATTAAGAATCTAAGTGATAATTTTGAGGAAACTCTCACTTCCTTCAAGAATATCCTTACATTCATACTTCGTAATCAGCGCCACTTAGAATTGAGTCAAATGCAGATGATCAAGGAGCAAGAGAGACATTTCGACGCCCTTCGTTGGATGATCTCAGCCCTTAATAAGGACGATCTCGAAGGAAATCCACCAGTCACTCTCGACAAAGATAAAGAAGAATGGGATGCCATCAAAACAGACCCTATCTTTGGAAACGATGGATGGGTGGAAGTACCAAGAAATGTCTAGTCATTCTGTATGATATTTGTTTGATTTGATTGGTGTGTTTTAAACTTGATTGACTTGACTTATTTAAAAACATATGGTGTGGTTTGTATATTTGATTGGATTGAATAATTACTGTAAATATGATTGGATGATGATTGATTTACTGATTGATTACACTTATGATCACACTTAGCACTTATTATACTTATATATGGACTACTCTATTGTATTATGGTTGATTATCTTATATTAAGATCAGAGAACTTATTAGTAAGAAGTTTTTGTTGATGACAAAAGGGGAGAAGTTATAAAATAGTAGTTGGCTTGGAGTAAGGGGGAATTAGTTGGCTTGGAGTAAGGGGGAGTTATGATTGGAGTAAGGGAGAGTCTTGGAGTAAGGGGGAGTTATGGTATGGTAAGTATATTTTATAAATACAGGTTGTCATCATCAAAAAGGGGGAGATTGTTAGGAACTGAGATGTTGGTTTTGATGACAACAACCTTTTTAACTTATCTTATTATAAAATATATACTAACACTATTGTCTAGATAGATATGTATGTTTGTACCAAAAATGGGCACAACACTCTTCGGGAGTTATTTGAAGAGATAAAATGAAGATTATAAATGTAAAACAGAGGTTATCTAACAAAAACTCCAACAAACAGAAATGTAAAATGCACAGACAAGCAATTTAGAGTGGTTCGGCGTATAGCCTACGTCCACTATGAAGTTTTGATGATTTTATTGATTCTCTTTCAATGATTACAAGCGGTTACAGCAATGAACAGCGGATTACAGATTAGAATTCGAAATTGACAGCAAAAATAGGATGCAAATCTCAATCCGGCAGAGTCTGGACGCTTCAGAGAAAAAAGATCCTTTTTCTGTTGATTCTGGGGCTCTATTTATAGGCGTAGGAGGCTTAGATTTCGCTCAAACTCCGGGAGACTTGGCCTGACACGTGAGGGGACCCATTCGACCATTTTCAGAGAGTTTCAAGTCGATCTGTGATCGATACGAAATCATTTCGTATCGATCAAGATTACCTCCAATTGAGCTCAAATTTGGTGGAGATGTTCCTCGGCATGTGTGCAACCTTCAGTTAAAATTTCATGGTATTTGGATCAGCGGATTGAGAGATATCATCGATACGAGGCGATGTTCTTCGCTAGGCTGTCTGGTTCGAATCCATTTCTCTAAGCTGAGGGCTTCGAATCGATGGTGTCACGCGCCTCTGTGAAGACGTGGAACGCACACTTCGCCTCGATCCGGTCTTTACTCCGAGTCGACCGTGTCGACTCCATATATCTCGGCGCATTCGCATCGAGGGATGACGTGGTGCACGCGCTTCGCCTCGATCCGGTCTCAGCGCCGCATTGACTGTTTCGATTCCATGTATCTCGCCTCGTTTTCTTCGAGAGATGACATGTTGTCCAAGCTGGTTGACCTGATGGATACGAGTAAGTCATTTCGCATGGATTCGAAGCAAGGTTCTCAGATGGATACGAAGTAGACACTGAATGATGGATACGAAGCAAGCACTGGCCGATGGATACGAAGTAGACATTAAGTGATCGTTACGAACCAGGTGACTTATTGATGGATACGAGCAAGTCTTTCCGGCTGAAGGTTCTATCGATATGAGGCTTATAACTGTGTGGACTTAATCATCCTGATTGACATGCGATCGATGGATGCGAAACGAGTGATGGACACAGACTGGTTGGATACGAAGCAAGATCCACTCATGGACACGAAATCACCGCTGATCTGATGGATGCAAAATCACCCATAGCGATGGATACGAAATCTGGGCCGGGCTGATTGATACGAAATCCATCGAGATGAATTCGATGGATTCGAAGCATGCTTAACTCCGATCGATACGAACTGCTGCTCCCCGATGGATACGAAAAGATGCTCTCCCCTTTGACTTGCATCCATCATAACTCGAGCATATGAACTCGGATCGATCTGAAACTTGGAGCGTTGGTTTGCTTTATTTTCCCGATCATGTCTCATCGATTGGGGCTTGATCCGGACTTGGTCAAAATTCAACGATATCCATGACAAACGACATTTGGAATCCAACTCCTTGGTGTCCTGGCCTTGCCAAAAGGCGGGATAACATTTGCCCCCCAAAGTACGTCTTGTGAAAACATGACGTGCTTTGAAAAGCTGTAGGTCTTCTTTGAATAATTTGAAAGTCGTACCCTTTAGCCATTCTCTTGTATTGGTTCTCTCATGAATCGATGCTAAAAGTTGGAAGGCCTTTCTTCGTATCGATGTGGGTTGACTTGATGGATACGAAAATGGTCATTCGTATCGATGGTCACAAATCGCGGTGGATTTTGATTTGAATCGGCGATGTCTGATGGATACGTAGTGACTGTTCGTATCGATAGGTTTGCTCTGTTGTGAGTCGATGGATCACAAAGTGGACATTTCGAACCGATGGAGTCTGTTATCTTCAGGTGGCTTCCCTGTGTGCTTCGAAACGATGGAGTCCAGTGCCTTCAGGTGGCTTTCTTGTGCGCTCCGAATCGATGAGGGCTAGTGGGCTCGATATGAATGCTCGCATCGATGCGCTGCTTGACTGGCTGCGACCGGTCATGTTGACTGGGAGATGAATCGACCCAGTTCGCCTCCAGGCTTCATATAAATACCGGGGACTTGGCTCGATTTCACTTTTTTACCTTTTACTTTTACTGTTGCCTTCTGCATTTTCGTATCGATTCACGAACTTAAAAAGAGATAATAGCTCTGTACTTTCGACTCTATCAGCTTCAATCCACCAGATCTTGAAATCTCAATCTTAAACTAGGTAATCCACCACGAATCTAAATGACGAAACTATCTTCGATCTACTCTTTCTTCGTCAATCAACCACTCTGGCAATTGGTAAAACCAGATCTGGTTCGAAGTCCAGATGGCCATGGCGACGCTCTTGTAGATTGGAGAAGAAAGAGTGGAGAAGGCAAAAACGAATCGATCTAGGGGCCGTGTTCGAATCGACGAAGACAGCGACATCTTTTCTTAGATCCCGTATGGATTCTTGGGATAAGTCAATGGGGGAGATCCAGTTTGCATCGATGGATATGATGATGGATCGTATCAACGCGAAATGATCAATACGAAAAACTAAAAAATGTATCTTAGTTTCAGATCGACACGAATCTTGCCTTCACGATCGATGTTAAGCTAAGGCCTTTTCTGATCGATACGAACCAGGCAACCAAGGATCGATGCGAAGTACTCTGGTCTTTGATGGATTCGAACTTGACTCCTGACGATCGATTCGAAGCATGCTCACGGGTATCGATTCGAACCGGTATCATGATGGATTCGAACGAGCCTCTTTTGATCGATTCGAACTTCCCATTATGGATGCGAAATCTTGACATTTTTCAGCACAACTCCGATGAGCTTCATTCTTGCATATCTGGACTTGATAATTAAATTGCATATTTGACTACCTCTCGAAGCTCATCGATGGAACTGCCATTTAACAAAAAAGTACAACGAACTCTTTAATCTTGAATCGATCGTTATCACCTGGATAGCGTGGTCATGACGGTCAGCGATGACGGTCATGCCTGTCTGACTTCCAGAATTTAGTCGCTTGCATGTTTTCTTTAACTCTGCAGAATTTGCTCAAGTCACGCACAACATTTGCACTACACAACACATTCATGCACTTTACACTAGGGAATGCACGGGCTTTTTATCATCTAATGATGGTTTCTCGTGAGTTAGCTAGTGATGGAACCGTCAAGTTCGCAGCAGCAAGAAACTCAGAACCCTATCCCTCCCAGACTTGAGATTCCAGACATCGAGGCCGAAGCTATTGGTCCAGCTCCGGACGAGTTGCCCGATGCGTCCTTCATTAATAGTCCACCTGATTCTGTCCCGTCCAATATCTCCGAAGACATGCTAGGGAGAATATGCTTAAGGCATGGCTTATCTTTGGATGAAGTACTGTTGCCTGGGCCGGATGACAGGCCACATAATCCCCCGGAGGGGTATACTGCTTTTAATCGACATGCGTGCGCAGCCGGCACACTTCCTCCGTTCAATGATTACATAAGAGAAGTGTTGGCTTATCTGGACATCGCTCCGTCTCTATTGCATCCAAACGGATATGCCTCACTCAACAGCTTGTTCATTGTATTCATGGAGTACCTCCATCGTCCTCCCCGTATGACCGACATAAGATACTTGTTTAATTTCAAGAGTCGGACTGACAACCCATCTTATACGTTCTTGGAGTCTGTAAGGAACTGCCAAGTTGTCGCAGGGTCGTGGACTAGGATAAGCTACTTTAAGTCGGAGTGGTTCTATGTCCGATGTCCTCCGGGGTTTGCCAGAAGATGGCTGTTCAGACGTGAGTATTGTCTTTTTTCCCAAGTAATTGACAGGGCAATTTTCTGAGTGAAATTAAACTTACGTCTTCTTCTCTTTTTCTTTCAGCAATCATCCAGCGGCCTGAGGGTGGCTACTATAAAGAGATAGTTTGGGTCCTCCAAGAGATTCCTAGCGAAGAAAGGAATATTGAACTGTTACTGACAGATCGGAATCTCAAAGTTCTTGGGTTGATCGGCCGGAGGCAGAGCATAAGGCTCGATGGTGCATTAAAGACCGTCTCCAGAAAAAAGGTCAAGCGGATGAAACCCAGGGTTGTGATAATTGAGGAACCCGATTCAGAGAAAACTCATACTGACGAGGAACCGTTGGTCGGACCTGCTAATGCAACCCCGGAGTCCGACGCAAAGAGGAAAGGCAAAGCAGTGGCCTCAAAACAGCCTAAGTCCGGGAGGCGGAAGTCTGTGGTTTTGCACCGTCCTTTGCCGGGAGTTAAGGTTACGGAAGCATCCTCCCTGCAAGCTGAAGATCAATCCGAAGGGCCTGCTACCCTCCAATCCCGGACATCGAGCCGGAGCAACACGACGTTGAATCGGGTGGACCGCGACATATCGTCGATGTTAGCGAGTCTAATCTTGCCAGTGCGATTGACACTTCTGGTTGGTCCGGGGGGTTACACATTCACACACTCTTCACGGCACAACACATTTTCCTAACCGTAAACAACACATCGTAAACGGTTACTGATTCTCCATGGTTTTCTTTTCAGGTACGATGTCTGGGCAAGGTTCTGTGCTTGGGAGTTTGCACAACAAGCGCCGTTATCATGAGCCACGCAGGAGAGAGGGCGAGAGGGATTACGACTCAGGACATTCTGGTCAGGAGAAGTCTGACAGAGATAGGGGATACGTTCGCCGATCCCGATCTTGCTCTCCTCCCCCCAGGACCTCTGCACCTCCTACGGCCGCAGTTACTCGTCCTCCTGAAACTTCACGGCCTAGGCCGCCTTCTCAAGCTTCGAGGTCCGATCCTCCGCGCAGGACTGAAATAGCCACCTCCTCGGCTACTGTACCGGTCCCGACCGAGGCGTCTAGCGAAGGAGCGCTTAAACTGGCACAGATGAGGAAGGAATTTCCCGACATCTGTTTTGATGGTTATGTCTTCCCTCCGCACTTGAAGAGAATTCCGCCAACCGCTGAAACCACTATCCATGATTACGTTGCGGACATCTTTTTCCAGTACAGGGAATGGGGACGGGCCGTGAGGAAGGCGTCTAAAGTGGCATTCGATCGGGGCGTCACCATTGAGAAGCTCGAGAAGGAGTTGGGTCACAACGACCAAATCATAAAAGCGCTCAAATCGGAGGCTGAGTCTTCCCGTAAATCTGAAATGGAGGCTCTAAAGAAGGTTGATGAAGTGAACGCTGTCATGACCAGGATGAAGCAAGAGCATTATACCGCCATCGAGGACATGGGTCACAGGAACACTTCTATTACCGCCGAGAGGGATGCCGCTCTTAAGGAGCTTAATGAGCTGAAATCAAAGTTTTCCGAGATGGCGAAGGAGAAAGACGCAGCTAATGTCTCTGCGCAGGAGGCCTGTGATCAGGCAGTGACGCTCCGAAAGGAGAAGGAAGCGGCTATACAGCAAGCCCATGAAGCTGAGGCTGGGGTTGACGAGAAGGTACGGCAGGCGGAGGCCAGGATTGAGGCCAAGGTGGAAGAGCTACTCGTCACTTATAACGCCAATGTGCTAAGGCACCGAGATTTGACATGGCTTGACGATTACCCCACGCATCTCTATAACGCCTGGAACCTACTGGTTGATGAGGAGAAATCCGGGCACCCTGATGAAGCCCTTGATGAATTCGAGCTGGAGAACCGCATCCTCAATGATGACGAAAAGAAGGTTCTCCATGACTCCATGATTTCCCACGACAAGGTGAGGCTTGGTGCCCAGATCCAGGAGGTCGGAGAGAGCTCTGGTGCAGAACACCATGCTATGAGTTCTGAGATAATCGTGTCATCTCAGTCTGAGTCAACTCCGATGATCTACCCCCAGCCTATTCCGGCATATGATCCAGATCAACCGCATTTATCTCCTATTAAGGAACATCCTTCTGAAGTTGTTCAGACGACCTCGAGCCAAACCGAGGAAGGTACTCTGAACTAACTTCTTGTATATTTGGATTGAAGAATCTGTGTTGAAATGTTGCTAATGACATGTCCTTTTCCTTTGATCAGTGACAGGAGTTGCACCAGCCACGCCTCTTACCATCCAAGAATCAGGCCAAGCGCCAGGAGCCATCATCTCTGAGGCGACCTCCGTCGCGACAATGGCACCAGTTGGAGTAACGCAGGGGAGCTCACTTTCTTTCGATGAACAGATGATAAACGAGCTCCTTGGCCGTCAGAGTGACCCTTTTGCAGACTTGCCATTCGGCTTGGGTGGATTCACGGCTACTTCTGACACCCCGTCTCAGACTACTACGGCTCCTAGCGAAGCCAGAGCACGGCAGGAAGCGGCGATGTTGGCCGAGATTAATGCCGAGATGGCGGCCGCGGCGCACGGCGGTGAAGTAGATGGCGGAGCAGCAGCACGGTGCCCTACTCCTCTTATGATTGCGTCTCCTGGGGGCACACTTACTGATACTAATGTGCCAGCCCCTCCTCCGGCTGCGGAGTCTGTTCCTCCCACTCCTCCCGTGGGAAGCATCTCTATAGAGTCCAGCTCAGACGAGGACGTTGACATTATGCCTTCACCCGAAGGGAGCCTGCCTAAGGAGAAAAGCTCCAAGCGAAAGGGTACTGGTGGTTCCAGTAGCTCCTCGAGGAAGAAGAAGCTGAGGAAGCATAAGGATTAGACATTCTTTTCATAGGCAGTTAGGGACTTTTGTTATTTTCTCTGTTTTTCCCCTTTTGTAGGCCGTGTTTAGATGCGGGTTCGGCCCCTGCTAGTAGGAATGTTTTGGAAAAAACTCATGTATGAACCCTTGTCCTTGAGTTAGTTGAAATAAAATTTTGTTTTATAGCTTCAGCTTATGTTCCTTTCTATGCTTGAATATTGCAGTGTTCGGACTTTGGTCCAGTGTACTTGCATTATCTGATTGTTTCAAGAATAACTTATTTTACTTGTTAAGTATGGAAATCTCGGACTTGAGTTGTGATAGAGGATCGCATCGGAGCTGAGCATCGCATAGTCTCGGGTAATGACTAACATTTGCCTCTGCCCCCAGTTCCAGGGTTAAGTTGTGATGATCAGCTTGTGATTGCAGCAAGCGAGGACCGAGTGGCCGAACTACACTTGTTTTCTTATGCATCGTTCCATCCACACTCCGAGGATATATGTCATCTCGTAAGCGGTTGTTCGCACTCTGGGAACATGGAGTTGACTGATGTTTGTACTCCGTTTTGCACTCTGGGAGCATGGAGTTGGTCGTTTATACTCCGCATCGCACTCTGGGAATGCGGAGTTGAATGTTTATACTCCACTTCGCACTCTGGGAATATGGAGTTAAATGTTTATACTCCGCTTCGCACTCTGGGAATACGGAGTTGAATGTTTATACTCCGCTTCGCACTCTGGGAATGCGGAGTTGAATGTTTATACTCCACTTCGCACTCTGGGAATATGGAGTTGATTGTTTATACTCCACTTCGCACTCTGGGAATGTGGAGTTAAATGTTTATACTCCGCTTCGCACTCTGGGAACACGGAGTTAGATTGTTTATACTCCACTTCGCACTCTGGGAATATGGAGTTAAATGTTTATGCTCCGTCTCGCACTCTGGGAGGACGGAGTCGATTGTTTATACTCCACTTCGCACTCTGGGAATATGGAGTTAAATGTTTATGCTCCGTCTCGCACTCTGGGAGGACGGAGTCGAATGTTTATACTCCACTTCGCACTCTGGGAATATGGAGTTAATTGTAGGATTGTCGTGTGTCAACCCTATTAATATTGGTGTCATGGCTTGTCCCCGAGCTTGGGTTTCACCTAGTGAGTGGCCGGTCGTATCACAGCCACTCTCCATTTGAATAAGTCCCATTGCATGATGGGATTTAGCTCTTCGTGCATCGTGATGTTGTATATCGTACTTAATGAATCACAGCTCTGGCTCGAAGAAGTGGCATTTTATTGCTGAAATAAGAAAATGCGGCAAAGTCAGTTGCCTTATTACAAAATTCAAATTTCGAAATGCAGAAACAAATTGCTAAATAGAATGAAATAAATAAAGCCTATCATATGGAATAGCGGCGGAGACTTTCGCTGTTCCAAGCCCTTGGTAAATCGAGACCGTCAACAGTCGATAGCTTGAATGTACCATCTCCGAGCTTTCGTGTAATTACATACGGTCCTCCCCAGTTTGGCTTCATGTGCGAAGGAACTGGGTAGATTCTCTTGAGTACTAGGTCACCAAGTCCAAAGGTTCGAGGTCGAACTTTGGTGTTGTACAGTCGGGCGACCCGGCTTCGATGTGCAGCTGCTCTCAAATCGGCCTCTTCCCGTTTTTCATCCAATAGATCCAAAGACTCGGCCAGGAGTATGGCGTTTGTTTTTGGATCATAATAAGTCACGCGATGAGAGAGCACTTCTGTCTCGACCGGAATAACGGCCTCTGAGCCATAAGATAAGGAAAACGGAGTGTGTCCGGTCGCGGTTTTGTGGGTCGTTCGATAGGCCCATAACGCCATAGGAAGTTCATCGACCCACTTGCCCCCAGCCTTCTCCAATCGTTTCTTCAGGATCGATTTTATAACTTTGTTGACAGCTTCAACCTGTCCATTCGCTTGGGGGTGTGCGACAGCCGAGAACTTTTTGCGGATATGAAACCGCTGACAGAAATTCTTGAATTCCGCACTCTCGAATTGGGCTCCGTTATCAGTGATGATAGTATGTGGGAGTCCAAATCGGCAGATGATGTTGCGAACCACGAAATTTATCACTTTCTTTGTCGTAATGGTGGCAAGGGCTTCGGCTTCGGCCCACTTCGTGAAGTAGTCAACGGCAACGATGGCGTACTTCGCACCGCCTTTTGCTAAAGGTAAAGCGCCGATGATATCGATGCCCCACATTGCGAATGGCCAGGGACTGACCATTTGGGTTATTTCAGTTGGTGGAGCTCTCGGAATTCGGGCATGTATCTGGCATTTATCGCATTTCCGGGCATAGTTTGCCGCATCTCGGTTCACTGTCGGCCAGTAGTACCCATATCGGAGTATCTTCTTAGCGAGAGCTTGTCCTCCGGTATGATCGCCACACTCTCCTTCGTGCACGTCATGCAGCACTCGTTTGATTTCCTCGTGGGCGATACACCTGAGGAGAGGAACGGAATAACCTCTCCTGTACATGATTCCGTTCTGGATGACGAACCGCGAAGCTTTTCGCTGAATTTGTCTCTTCTCATTCCTAGGTTTAGGCAGCGTCCCATTCTCAATGTAGTTCCGATATGGAGTCATCCAGGATTCTCTACTGGGAGCGGTTTCAAACACAAAGTTCATTTCTATTCGGTCGATGCTCGGGGAGGCCAAAGTTTCAACAGGGACAAGTCCCATTTGTTGCGCTTCACCTGTGCTGGCTAACTTTGCCAGTGAATCGGCTTTCTGATTGTGCTCCCGAGGCACATAATAGATGGCGTAATAATCAAACTGGTTTAGTATTTCCTGAACTCGTGCCAAGTAAGCGACCAATCTTCGGTCTCTTGCCTGGTATTCTCCTCGTACTTGACATACCACTAACTGTGAATCGCAATAAATTTCTACAACGATAATTCTCAAATCTCTGGCAAGCTTTAGGCCGGTTAGGAGGGCTTCATATTCGGCTTCATTATTAGTTGCACGAAAGTCGAATTTAAGAGCATAACATATGGATCGGCCCTCGGGAGTCTCAAGTACAACCCCAGCGCCCGAACACCGGTCATTTGACGCACCATCAGTATACAGCTTCCAGATGTATTCGGGGGATTCACTGGTCTCGGGTAAGTCTTCTGGAACGGTGAATTCAGCTATGAAATCAGCCAGGACTTGTCCTTGAATGGCCCTCTGCGGAGCGTATGCGATATCAAATTGGCTTAGCTCAATGTTCCACTTGAGTAACCTACCGGACGTCTCAGGCCGCGTGAGGACCTGTCGTAACGGCTGGTCGGTGTACACAGTAAGTGGATGAGCTTGGAAGTAAGGACGGAGCTTCCTTGAGGCAATGACCAGGCAATAGGCCAGTTTCTCCAGTCTCGGATAATTTCTTTCAGCTCCTGTTAGTCGCTTACTAACATAGTAGACCGGGTTTTGCACTTTGTCTTCTTCCCGGACCAGAGCAGCACTGATCGCATGTTCTGATACTGCCAGGTAGAGATATAGTTGCTCGTGGTCAACCGGTTTTGATAAGATCGGAGGTGTGGAGAGATGTTGAACTAATGATCGGAACGCGCCCTCACACTCCGTGGTCCATTCAAAGTTTCGTTTGCCCTTCCGGATCAGGTCGAAGAAAGGAATGCATTTATCGGTGGACTTTGAAATGAACCTGCTCAATGCTGCGACCTTCCCGTTAAGACTCTGGACTTGCTTTATAGTTCTAGGGGTTTGCAAATTTCTAATAGCCCAGATCTTCTCAGGATTCGCCTCTATTCCTCGAGCGTTGACGATGAACCCAAGGAATTTTCCGGATGCAACGCCAAAGTGACATTTGAGTGGGTTGAGCTTCATTCCGTACTCCTGGAGGATGCTGAACATTGAATTCAAATCTCTGACGTGATCGGTGGAAAATCGGGACTTCACCAGCATGTCATCCATGTAAACCTCCATGGTCTTCCCAATCTGATCAGCGAACATTCGGTTGACTAAGCGTTGGTATGTTGCTCCAGCGTTCTTTAGACCAAACGGCATGACTTTGTAACAATAGAGTCCCAGGTCGGTCACGAAGCTGGTATGTTCCTGATCAGGTAAATGCATGGGTATCTGATTGTAGCCGGAATAAGCGTCCATAAAGGATAGTAGTTCATGTCCGGCCGTCGAATCTACGAGCTGATCGATTCGGGGAAGTGGGAAGCTATCTTTTGGACAGGCCTTGTTTAGGTCAGAGTAATCAACACAGGTTCTCCACTTCCCGTTTGGTTTCCGAACTAGTACAGGGTTGGATACCCATTCTGGATACAAGGCATCTCGAATGAACCCATTCGATTGCAGTTTATCAACTTCCTCCTTAAGGGCGGCAGATCTCTCTGGATCCATACCGCGCCTTTTCTGCTTTACTGGGACATGTCGCGGATCTATATTCAGGGAGTGACTTGCAATGCTCGGCGAGATCCCGCACATGTCAGAGTGTGTCCAGGCGAAGACGTCGAGATTCGCCCGAAGAAATTCGACCAATTCCTGCTGTGTCTGTTTGTTTAGTTGAGACCCAACTTTCAACATCTTTGAATCATCATCCTCACTGATCGGGACGTCCACAGTCAGTTCGGCTGGAGAAGCTTGACTCTCCGTTGATTCGTCTTTATCCTCGTTGTCCCTGGGGTCCAGGTCTTTCAGGAATTGGTCGTGGTGCCCGGGCCGAGGCCCAGGCATCAATTGTCAATTATCGACAGAACGGACGCAGAGAGATTCCTCTACGCCCTTTCCCTTCTCTTTACGTTGCGCCCCGCGCAGCTCAGCAACATAACAGGCCCTTCCTGTGGCCTGATCTCCTTGAACAACTCCAATCCCATGATCAGTGGGAAATTTCAAAGTTAGACACCATGGGGCGATCGCCGCCCTGAACTCAGCTAAGGCTGGTCGACCCAGAAATGCATTATACGGCGAGTCAATTTCTAGCACAACAAATTGTAACATTCGGACCCTCCGGCGTTCTCCAACGCCTAACTCGACTGTGAGTTCAGTTATTCCGATGGGTATCGTGGCACTTCTGTTGAAACCATGGATTCTGGATAAACAGGGTTTCAAATCCTTTGTCTCCATCTTCATTAGATCGTAAGCCCGTTTAAGCAAGATGTTCACAGAGCTCCCACTGTCAACCAGGATCCTCTTCATCCAAGCAGGACCTACCTGGGCAGATATGACTAGTGGGTCGATTGTAGGGGCTTCGACTTTATTGGCGTCTCGGCTCCTGAACACGATATCATCGGACATTATCTTTTGTTGCTTCGCCGGGGTTCCATCCTCGCAATTACTATAACACTCGAAGTCCGCATGCCTGATAGAACTGGCATACGACTCCATTTCCCCCCAGCTTCTGTCTGCCGGATGGGGACCACCACTTATTGTGTTGATAACTAATCTCCCGCCCGCACGGGCGGGTTCCTCCTCTCTTTCCTGATTTTGTGAACGATTTTGATTCGAGGGGCCCGCTCCGCCAGATTGCGGCGCCCGTACAAACTGATCTAGCTTCCTCTCTCTAATCAGCTTCTCGATGAGGTCCTGTAAGTGCCGACACTCATTGGTATTGTGTCCATAGCTTTCATGGAACCTATAGAATTTTCCTGTCTGAATCTGTCTCTCCGACGCGGACTTTGGAGCAGGCTTCTTATACTGTACAATGTTACAAGTCTGTAAGTATACGTTTTCCAATGACGTGTTTAGCGGCGTATAACTGTCAAACATCTAAGCTCTACGTCGTGGACCTCGGTTCTCGTCTCTCTTCTTATTCTGGCCATTGTTTCCTCTCTGCTGGGTTTGCTTGTTTTGTATATTCAGTTGAACTTTCCCGGAACTCTTGCCGGACTGTTTAACTGCCACATTGCTCTGTATCCCCTCAATGCTAGGCCTCGCATCGTCCTGCTTCCTAGACTGTTTTGCATCCTCCTGCCGCAGGAATTGAGCGGCCTTGGAGTAAAAACGGTCCAACGATGCGGGCGGTTTTCCAGCTAGCCAGTTTCCGAATTCAGAATCAGGATCAATCCCCTTGGTCAGAGCCATCAAGATTGAATTATCGTTGGGATTGGTGATCTCGATGCATGCTGCGTGGAACCTCTCCAGGTAACGCCTGAGCGTTTCTCCAGGAGCTTGAGTGACGCTGGACAAGGTGTTGACGTCTTTTGGCCTAGCAACATGCATCCGGAATTGCTCCACAAACCTCTTGGCCAATTAATCGAACGAAGAAATTGATCTAGGTGGTAGGCGGGTAAACCACATTGTCGCGATTCCCCCCAGAGAGATGGGGAAACTCCGACACTTCACTGCATCGTCAGCCCTTGCAGCGCTCATCGACCATTCATATTTCAGAATATGCTGGTTGGGGTCACTATTCCCTTCATACATCGGGAGAGTCGGCATTCTGAATCGCCTAAGGGGTTCGGCATGTAACACTTCGTCTGTGAAAGGGGTATGACTACGGGAAATCCCCCAGTCATCATTGGTGAGCCCCTGACTCTCGCGGATCATCTGACGTATCATGGTTGATATATCTGAAACGGGCAGATTCTGAGCGTGATGAGCTAAGGCATGGTCGGGTTCCACGGTGCAAGTTGGGATCGGGCGCTGTCGACGATCCGTATCTCTCCTCCTTGGCTCAACGTCTTCTGGGACATAAGGTTCAGGAGTATGTCCTCGCTGCTGATTGATCGGCTCTGATTGATTTCGGGTATCGACCCTTGTCTCTGCTGCGGCGGTTGTGGCACGGTTATCCGTGGTGTACTGTGGGGCAGTACCTCCTCGTGTTGAGGGACCCGTTTGGAAGCTGGTCGACGGTCCTACCCTCAGTTGCCCAACAGTTAAGGCGGGCTGATATTCAGCAGCTTGAGCGCGACTCCCCTCTAGTCGAAGACGGGTAGTTCGGTGGTGATAATCAGATGAAGCTGAGCTTTCGGTAGACGCTCTGGAGACATCATCTCTCCTGGACCTTCTGTGCCCCCGGCGGTTTAGCTGGTTGGTCAGCTCGATATTGGCGCGCAACTGTTCCGCCAACTGCTGACGGCTTTGGGTCAGCTCCTGGAGCAATACCTGAAACTCCTGTCGGGTGACTAGCCCCGTCGAGTCTGAGTGAGTGGTATTGTCTTGATTGGAAGAAGGCGGCTGTGTGGGATTCTGCCTATCTCTGCCTTCTTGCTCTGCAGCGGTAGCGCCAGTTCTTGTGCTGACCATTCTCGGTGGTGGAGTCCTTTCCTAGATTTTGAGCAAATCTGAATAGAATGGAAGGATTCCGGACTGGATATCTGGATCTTCCTCTTGGATTTGTGCAATCCGGTATCGACGGCAGATCCAATGAGCAGGAGAAAAAGCTGGTTTTCTCGGTGAAAGCACCAAAGTGTTTGTACCAAAAATGGGCACAACACTCTTCGGGAGTTATTTGAAGAGATAAAATGAAGATTATAAATGTAAAACAGAGGTTATTTAACAAAAACTCCAACAAACAGAAATGTAAAATGCACAGACAAGCAATTTAGAGTAGTTCGGCGTATAGCCTACGTCCACTATGAAGTTTTAATGATTTTATTGATTCTCTTTCAATGATTACAAGCGGTTACAGCAATGAACAGCGGATTACAGATTAGAATTCGAAATTGACAGCAAAAATAGGATGCAAATCTCAATCCGGCAGAGTCTGGACGCTTCAGAGAAAAAAGATCCTTTTTCTGTTGATTCTGGGGCTCTATTTATAGGCGTAGGAGGCTTAGATTTCGCTCAAACTCCGGGAGACTTGGCCTGACACGTGAGGGGACCCATTCGACCATTTCCAGAGAGTTTCAAGTCGATCTGTGATCGATACGAAATCATTTCGTATCGATCAAGATTACCTCCAATTGAGCTCAAATTTGGTGGAGATGTTCCTCGGCATGTGTGCAACCTTCAGTTAAAATTTCATGGTATTTGGATCAGCGGATTGAGAGATATCATCGATACGAGGCGATGTTCTTCGCTAGGCTGTCTGGTTCGAATCCATTTCTCTGAGCTGAGGGCTTCGAATCGATGGTGTCACGCGCCTCTGTGAAGACGTGGAACGCACACTTCACCTCGATCCGGTCTTTACTCCGAGTCGACCGTGTCGACTCCATATATCTCGGCGCATTCGCATCGAGGGATGACGTGGTGCGCGCGCTTCGCCTCAATCCGGTCTCAGCGCCGCATTGACTGTTTCGATTCCATGTATCTCGCCTCGTTTTCTTCGAGAGATGACATGTTGTCCAAGCTGGTTGACCTGATGGATACGAGTAAGTCATTTCGCATGGATTCGAAGCAAGGTTCTCAGATGGATACGAAGTAGACACTGAATGATGGATACGAAGCAAGCACTGGCCGATGGATACGAAGTAGACATTAAGTGATCGTTACGAACCAGGTGACTTATTGATGGATACGAGCAAGTCTTTCCGGCTGAAGGTTCTATCGATACGAGGCTTATAACTATGTGGACTTAATCATCCTGATTGACATGCGATCGATGGATGCAAAACGAGTGATGGACACAGACTGGTTGGATACGAAGCAAGATCCACTCATGGACACGAAATCACCGCTGATCTGATGGATGCGAAATCACCCATAGCGATGGATACGAAATCTGGGCCGGGATGATTGATATGAAATCCATCGAGACGAATTCGATGGATTCGAAGCATGCTTAACTTCGATCGATACGAACTGCTGCTCCCCGATGGATACGAAAAGATGCTCTCCCCTTTGACTTGCATCCATCATAACTCGAGCATATGAACTCGGATCGATCTGAAACTTGGAGCGTTGGTTTGCTTTATTTTCCCGATCATGTCTCATCGATTGGGGCTTGATTCGGACTTGGTTAAAATTCAACGATATCCATGACAAACGACATTTGGAATCCAACTCCTTGGTGTCCTGGCCTTGCCAAAAGGCGGGATAACAATGTATATGCAGGAACTATGCAGGATATATAGATATATGTAAGGTAGGTACTGATTATTGAAGACTGTACGGTATAAAGATCAAGAATGAAGAAATCAAGTTTGAAGACACGTGAGTATCAAGATCAAGATTTCAAGATAAGTGTCTAGTTTTGTTAAAACTTCATAATAGCATGGAAATCTTTATTCCAAATTTCATTTGGGATGAAACCCATTTCTACCTTCTTAGTGGCTTACAAACCCACGACAAGTAGCTTACAAACCTACGACAAGTGGCTTACAAACCCACGAACATCCTGGTTTTGTACAAGTTCTCGAGTCTTGATGTGATGAGATATTCTGCAGGAAGAAGCTTGCAAAACTACTTCAAAATGGTTTTTCAAAATGATTTTCAAAACTGCTTTTCAAAATGTTTTAGCCTTAAAAATTATCTTTTCAAATGATTTTCAAAAGGATGTTTTAGCCTTAAAAATTATCTTTTGCAAAAACTATCTTCTGATTTTTAAATATTCTTTTATAATATATATATATATATATATATATATATATATATATACTTGAGATTTAAAATCAAATTTATATATACATTCTAAAAATATATTTTTCTACTCATCTTTATTTTAAAACATAGGAAAATTAGTTTATTTTACTCCAGAATCATTTCATCTTGTTTTCCTTTCAATACCATTTTCAAAAAAAAATTTACATTGTTTTTAACTAAGGGATGTCGACATCATAGGATACCCCATGTCGACATGGTGGCCGTTAAATTCAAAAGTTTCAATTTTCAAAAGAAGTGTCTATTCGTTTAAATCTCTTCACGAATGGTTATGACCGTTATTGGTCTATAAATAGCCTTCACAAACAAATTTTTTAACTAACCTTTTCTTATTTTCTTCACTCCTTTTTCTCTATAAATCCATATTCTAAAATTTTCATATTTTTAAGATCGTGCCGAAATTCTGCCGAATTCTCAAGTGAATCAAATTAGAATCTCATTCTTGTTTGATTCTCTGCCCTCTCTCAAAGATCAAAGTGCTATTCAGAGTTATAGGATCAATTTGTAATCAAAAGTTTATCGAGTCTCTCTATGAGGTTTGGTTGTGCCTGGAAATCAATTGGGTGATCTTGTGTCCCGTAAATCAAGAGAGTTTGCCCCGGACTCGAAGATAGGAGGGTACCTCAAGGCCTTTAGAAATTGAGGATTGTAATCTCGACATTGGTATAATAAAAATATGTATGAGGTGTTTGCCTTGGTACAGGACTGGACGTAGGGTAACTCCGAACCAGTATAAAATCCGTTGTGTTCTTTCCTTTTACTGCTTTTTATTTACTTTCTGCATTTGTGTTTGATTCTGTGATAGTTCTTTGATTAAGTTATACATTTGTTTATATCATAATTTTTAAATTAATCCATATAAGTCTTAGAATCCATTAAACACTATTCACCCCCCTCTAGTGTTAAATTAGCCTTAAGATCCTTAATCTGTACTCCCTTTCACCCGTTAGCAGACTACCTAGCATGATGACACCGTCTAAGATGAAGGAATTGAAGGTGCAGCTAGTGGATCTAGAAGGAAGGAATTTTATTAGACCAAGAAGTTTACCTTGGGGAGTAGCCGCGGTTTTCGTGAAGAAACCAGATGAGTCGTTAAGGATGTGCATCGACTATCGTAAGTTGAATGAGAGGACGATAAAGAATAAGTATCCTTTGCCGAGAATAGATGATCCGTTTGATCAGTTGAGTGGAGCCAGAGTTTTTTCCTAATTGGATTTGGCGATGGGGTTTCATCAGTTAAGAGTGGCAGAGGACAATATTCCTTTGATAGCATTTCAGACTAGGTATGGTTCGTACGAGTGGTAAGTAATGCCATTCGGGTTGATGAACACACCTGCTTTCTTTGTGGATTTGATGAACCAAGTCTTCCGAAAGTATTTGGACAGATTCGTGTTGGTGTTTATAGATGACATTTTGGTATACTCTAAGGATGAAAGAGAGCATGAAGATCATCTTAGAGTTTTTACGCTGAGGCATAATCAGCTAAAGGTGAAGTTTTCCAAGTGTCATTTTTGGAAGAAAGAGGTTAAGTTTCTTGGTCACGTGGTTTCAGAGAAAAGGTTGTCAGTCGATCCAAATAAGATCGAGGATGTTAATAATTGGAAGAGACCAGAGACGGTGACCGAGATTAGAAGTTTTCTTGGACTTACTGGCTACTACGGGAGATTCATTAAGGATTTCTCGTGGATAGCAGCGCCTTTGACTAAGCTTACCAGGAAGGAGGTGAACTTTGTCTGGTCCGACAATGTAAGGAAGGATTCCTTAAGTTAAAGAATTTGTTAACCAATGCACCAGTGTTAGTAGTTCCAGATGGAAACCAAGGGTTGGTGGTGTATACTGATGTATGTGGAACTGGATTGGTAGCTGGATTGATGCAGAAGGGTAAAGTGATTGCCTACGCTTCACGACAGCGTAGACCACATGAAGTGAGATATCCAACTCATGATTTGGAGTTGGCTGCGATGATCTTCACATTGAAGATTTGGAGGCATTATCTCTTAGGGGAGAGATTTGATCTATACACAGATCATAAGTCATTAAGATACTTATTCTCTTAGAAGGAGTTGAATATGAGACAGCAGAGGTGGCTAGAGTTTTTGGCTACTTATGATTTTGGTATAGAGTATACAACAGGGAAAGGTAATAAAGTAGCGGATGCTCTTAGTAGAAGACATCAGAATGTGGTGTTGGCTATGTTGGCAGAATGGAAGGATCTAGATGCTTTGGCTAGTTGTGGTGTGCAGTTAAGATCGACTGCTAGTTCTAGTCAGAGTACTGCCATGATGTCCTGTTTAGAAGTTCGACCAGTGTTGATCGAAAGAATTGCTTCTAAGTAGAAGGAGGATCCAGTATTAGTCAAGAAGATCAGAAGGCTTTAGGTTGGAATTAAGATCGATGATTTGAAAGATTTTTGCCTTGACCAAAGAGGACGGCTAAGAAAGAAGGGACGATTATGTGTTCCAAATGTAAAGAACTTGAGAAAAGAAGTTTTTGGGGAATATCATCGATCCAAGTTTATGATTCATCCTGGAGAGACCAAGATGTATCAAGATATAAAGAGGAGATTATATGGGGAAGGTATGAAGAGGGATGGTGGCTTGTGGGTTAGGCAGTGTGCAAACTGTCAACAAGTGAAGGCCAAACATTGGAAGCCGAGTGGGTTGGTTCAGCCTTTAGAGATTCTAGTTTGGAAATGTGATTCGATATCCATGGATTTTATAGACGGGTTGCCAAGATCGAATAGGGGAAATGAAAGTATATGGGTTCTAGTGGACAGGTTGACCAAGAGTACCCATTTCATTCCAGTTAAGTCAACCAGGACGGCATCTGTTTTGGCTAAGTTATTCATGAAGAACATAATTAGACTACATGGAGTTCCTAGTAGCATAGTCAGTGACAGAGATGCTTTGTTCACTAGCGAATTCTGGAAAAGTCTACAGGATGTTTTAGGTACCAAGCTTAAGATGAGTACTACATATCACCTTCAGACGGACGGGCAGCCAGAGAGAGTCAATAAGGTACTCAAGGATTTGCTGAAAGCTTGTGTGTTGGACTTTGGTGGATCTTGGGAGGATCACCTACATTTGGTTGAGTATTCCTATAATAATAGTTACCAGACTAGTATAGGAATGGCACCCTTTGAAGCTTTGTATGGAAGGAAATGCAAATCACCAGCATGTTGGTTGGAGACTGGAGACAGATTATTCTTAGGTCCAGATTTGGTTAGGGAGGCGTCTGAGAAGATTGAGTTGATCCGAGAAAGGATAAAGGAAGCTCAATCCAGGCAGAAGAGTTACGCAGATAAGAGGCGTAAAGACCTAGAGTTCTCAGTTGAAGACAAGGTTTTCATAAGGTATCACCGATGAAGGGTGTGGAACGGTTCGAGAAGTCGAGGAAACTAGCACCGAGATATGTTGGTACATTCCAGATTATAGAGAGGATTGGAAGGCTCATAGACAGAGTAGAGTTGCCGAGCAGTATGGCAGGTGTCCATAACGTATTTCATGTGTCTCATCCTCGCAAGTATGTGCATGATCCATAGACTATTATTCCTCCGACAGGTTTGGAAGACTTAGTAGTAGAGCCCGATTTAACTTTTATTAGACAACTAGTTCGGGTTGTAGCGAGAGATGAGAAAAGATTAAGGAACAAGACAGTCAATTTGGTGAAAGTTCAGTGGAGCGACAATGAGAAAGACTATATTTTGGAGACAGAGGACAGGATTCGAGATACATATCCTGATCTTCTTTGAGGGTATGTCTATTTTAGATTTATATAGATATTAGCTAGTCGGGTAGACTAGTATGGTTGTTAGGAGTCATTACAGATGATTGATGTGTTTAGTATTTAGTCCTTACTGAATTACGAGGATGAAATTCTTTAATTAT
This sequence comes from Allium fistulosum, assembly GCA_030737815.1. NCBI lineage: Eukaryota > Viridiplantae > Streptophyta > Magnoliopsida > Asparagales > Amaryllidaceae > Allium > Allium fistulosum. The sequence goes on from CM060904.1 coordinate 959,383,051, forward strand.
GGGAGCCTGTTACACCCTTAATTTTTAATAACATTATTAAGGAGATTTAATTAGATAAATTAAATAGAATAATGTAGCGTGATAAGAAGATTGAGATTGGTGAATAAACTTAGAGGTCGTGCTTAAGTAACTTGAATGGGCTTATAAATGGATGAATGATAATTAAATTGACATAAGGGGATAAGGGTAATTACCGCACCCATAGTTCACTACCCTATACTCACGTGACCTTATCATTCACGTACATTTTATCACAAAAATTTAAACTTAAGAAAAAAGGGGAGCCGGCTATTAAGGAGTAAGAAGAGAAGAGAAAATTCAAGATTAAAGCTTAGGATTAAAGCTAGGGGAATCAATCTCAAACAATCTCCAATTTCCTTATCCAAACCAAGGTGAATAATAATCCTAATCATCTTTATTTTGTTTTCAATCATATGTTTTCAGATTTATGAATCAATCCATTTTATGATGATTTGAATGATGATATGCTTGGTTTTATAACAAGTTTGATTTAAAATCAAATTGTTCAAAAATGATACGCACGGTTTCAGGGAAAAACCAATAGCAAATGATTTTAGAATGCCATGGAAAAATTATATGTTACAAGAAACATGATTTTGGAGTTGGGTTTCAATTTTTAGAATTTTCCAAGCCGTGGAGAATTTGTTATGAATTTTCAAAGGAAAATATGCATTATTGGGTTTAGAAATTAATTTCGGTAATTATATGATGAATTTGGGTCTAAAATTTATATATGTTACATAACATATTAAAATCGACTTTCTGTGATTTTTGGAGATTTTTACTAAGAGGTTTATTATGGAAATTTAATTATTTTAAAAGGAGGACCTAAATGATTTAATTGTTGTTAAATGGGAAGGGCTTATTTGTTAAAAGTTAACCTTGTTTTAGATCTGAGAAAATGAGACAATTAGCTGTAAAATAATTTGAAAAGTTTAAGGCAACCAATCAAGTGTTTACACGTAGGAAAGTTAGTTACAAATAAATTACTTTATTTGGTAAAAACAGTCTTTTTCTCAGAAAAGTGAGTTCCGCCTCCTTTGGAAGTAGCTTTCAACCCAGAGCTTCTGCCTTCGACCAGGTCGAAACCATAGAAGCCGAAACAAATACACATGGTATCACTTAGTTGGTGTGTAGTGGATTGGAGAAAAAGACGGAAGGTAGGGTGTCGAAACATAGCTTCCGTTGGGGTCGAGACCATGGTTTTGTTTTCTGAAGAAAAGCGCTTGACTGCATCTTTATATGCTTTCGAAGGTGTCGAGACCAATGCTTTCAAAAGTAACATTTAACTAGCTTTCGAAAGAGAGTTGCCACCTTATTAATTAAAAAAGTAGCTTTCGAAGGAGCTACTTAGTTTTCAAAATTGAAGTGTTCGGAAGGGGTAGTTTCGTCCAAGTCGAAACCCTTCTACTGCTTTGCCTTTCGAAGGCATTGAAGATATCGTTGCTTTCGGAAGGTAACCCTTATTTTAAAAATGTAAGCCACTTCCTATATCTTTCGAAGGGGTTAGGGGTTTCTAAGGCAATGGTCTCGAAAGGGGTTTCGAAGCCAACCTTCAAGTATTTTACCCAAAGGACTTTTGCTTTCGAACGGATGGTGCCGACGCCATCAAGTTTACCCCAAAAAATTTAAAGGATAAAGAATGGTTTCGAAAGAGCTACTTTCATTTATATTCACTTGACCCAAATAATATTTTAAGTATAAAATCAATGTTTTCAGAAAGGGTACTTTCAATGGGTTCGAATGGGGTACTTTCAATTGGTTTCGAAGCTATGCTTCTAAATGTGAAATGCTAATGCTTTAATACATTCGAAAGGTTTTGAAAGAAAGTTTTAAAGTGTTTGAATGGAAGGGGCCTAATGTTTTGAAAATTTATTTTGTGCTTTCGAAGGAGGGTATCCAGTGAGGTCGAAAGCAGGATTTCGAAGGAGTCGAAAGGCTTTGTTTTTCGAAACGAATAACCCAAACTCAATTTTTAAAGGAAAAACCCATGGTTAATATAAAAGAATTTTGAAATGGTTAAGTATTAGGTTATAAAGAAGCTTTCCTTCATAAAATATTAGGTTAAAGGGATTAACCCAGTTTTAATATGAAAATGATTTCAAGGATATTAAACCCACAGGAGTGGTATTATTATGTTATTATGTTTGCTTCTTCAAATATAAATATATTCACATTATAACAGACCCATAACTGCATTTTGGGAATAAAGGGCCGAAGAACCAGCTTGTTTGACCCAGTAGTGAATAAATTGATTAAACTCCTGAATGAGTAGAATTGCATCCAGGAGGTCAGGGAGACCAGAATATAGGATGCCTAAATATAGAAGTTGTCAGGGAGACAGGTTCCTAGTGCACCCATGAAAACTATGATTAGGAAGTTATTGGAGCTACCAATAGGTTCATAGTGATCCCATGAAAACTATGTTATAAAGAGTGGTTGGCAGGGGCCAACTGGTTTGTAGTGCACCTATGAAAACTATATCTGAATTAAGTTATTGACAGTTGTCAATGGGTTCCTAGTCAACCTATGAAAACTAGGATAAGAGAGAAGTTATTGGGGTCACCAATAGGTTCAGGGGAACCCAAGAATTAATTAAGTTAATTGGCAGGGGCCAATAGGTTCATAGTGCACCCATGAAAATTATGAAATAGGGCAGGGAGTCCATATTTTATATAAAGGTTATTAGTAAGCCCATAAAAACTAATAGGTTAGTAGTAACCCTAGAAACTATAATTGAGATAGATAGTTAGAATGAATGGGGATGGGTAATCCAAAATTAATTTACTTGATTGCATATCACCATATTACTTTGATTTGTTTTAACCATTGAGTATGCAGGAGCACTGTGTATGGTTTTATAAAGGTTTTAAGATTAGTGAGGGGAAAACCCGTTCCACTAAGCGGCGTTGTCTCACTATATATCTGAATGTTTTGAGATGTTAGATTATTATTCATACCAGGCTTTAAGTCTGACTCGAAGTTTATGTTTTCCCCTTAAACTCTCGGGTACGCAATTGGTTTTGAGTAGCTTGAGAGTTGAGGTTTTCAGGTATCTCATTAGACGAATAAAGCTTCGGGAGACGTGTAGGAGGCATAATAGATATTTAGAGTTCTCTTTTATTTGATTCCGATGTGTTGTTTGTAACGGTAAAGTTGTTATATTGCCTGTATATACTCTGGTCATCCAAGGGGGCATCTTCATATGTTGCTCTTGGCGTATATTGTAATAAATATATTTTATCTGAACATGGTTTACGATTATGGGATTATGTAATGAATTGGAAATGATTTGAAATGGAATGTGATCTTGTTTGAAGTTTTAAATTTTTTTCATATTCATGTGTTTCCGTGTATCAATGAATCTAACGCCGCCATATTTGGTCGCCGAGGATTGATAACTATGGATGACAGCAGCATCCGTAGTCGTTAGTTTTGGGCCTCCAAGTAGAGGGATGTTACATGCAACAAAGGATTAACAACATCCAAAGCCCGGAGGGTGGCACAACATAGGATTAACAACATCCGAAGCCCGAAGACTGGCTCAAAACGAAGGATGCAGACGTCCAAAGCCCAAAGAGTGCCAGAATAAAAGATTAACAACATCCGAAGTCTGGAGAGTGGCACAACAAAGGATTCAGACATCCGAAGCCTAGAGCGTGGCATAGAACAAAGGATTTAGACATCCAAGGCCCGAAGGGTGGTGCAAACAAAGGACTTCTATTATTATTTTCCAATTATTGATTTCTGGACCTCTATCATTATTTTCAAATAATGGTTTCTGAACCTCTATTATTATTTTCAGATGATGATTTCTGGACTTCTTTAATTATTACCATATATGTATTTTTGGTCTTCTCTAATTATTACCAAATACGAATTTTTGGTGTTCTCTAATTATTACCAGATATGATTTCTGGATTTCTCTAATTATTACAAGATATGGATTAATTATTACCAGATATGGATTTCTAGTCTTCTCTAATTATCACCAAATATGAATTTCCGGTCTTCTATTATTATTACTAGATGTGGATTTCTGGCCTCCTATTATTATTATTATTATTTTCATATGTTGATTTCTAAACTTCTGTTATTATTTCCAGACAAGGATTTTTGGTCTTCCTATTAGTATCAGAAAGGGTTTTGATCCTCCATTATAATCATTTCCAGATAAGGATTTCTGGTCTTCTCATTACTATAAGAAGGTGATCTGATCTTCCATTATAATCATTTCCAGATAAGGATTTTTACCAGATAAGATTTTCTGGTCTTCTTCTGTTATTTCCAGACGTGGACTTCTTGTTTTCTATTATTGTCACCAGACGGGTTTCTGGTCTTCTTCCTATTATTAGCAAACGAAGTTTTACTCTTCTTCTATTACTGCCAATATGAATAATGACTTCTTTTATTAGCATTGCCAGATGATGATTTTTGGTCTTCTAATTATTATCAGATGGGATTATGGTCTTCCATCATATAATTATCAGATAGATTTCTGATCTTCTTCTATTTGAAGATATGAATTTCCAGTCTTCTATTATCAGATGAGATTCTGGACTTTTATTCATTACTAGAGAAGATTTCTAATGTTCCTTCCTATGATATTACTAGATAATCTTCTAGGGCTTCCATTTGAAATCTTATTGTTATTATTGCTCTCCCTCTTATAGAAAATTATAATTTTAACTCAAACAAATAATATAGGCGATGGATGCTAGCATAACTCAGTTAAGTCTAGAATGAGAATTGATAACAAATAATATCTTATGCTTCATGTTTTATAGGAAAACAAAACTAGTAGGGAAATCTCATTGAGGATTGGGCAATACAAATGAATTCTTGGTTTTACCCTAAAGAGTAAAATGCTTCTCTTATGCTAAGGGGCTAAACGATATCCCAATAATTTTCAAAGGATATAAGCCAAGGAATCAATGCCGATACTAGGAGTTTATGTCGAGGTTCGAAGTTCAAAATGCAAAGACAAGTCAATGTCAAAAACCATAAGATCATGCCTGTAATACCCCTAATTTTAAATAACATTATTCAGGAGATTTAATTAGATAAATTAAATAGAATAATGTGAAAACTAGATTGATAAGGGGATTGAGATTTGAAAATTAAATAGTGGTCGCGCTTAGCTAAATGAAATTATAGGAATGGGTTTATAAAATGGTGTTATGAGTTAACTATAAAAGAGAACAAGGTAAGGGTATTATAGGAAATAGCCGTATACCATAATCCCATAACCCCTGAACCCTTATTCCATTTTTCATTTCATACATTCATAAGTCAAACACAAAAGCTAAGGAGAACTAAGGCCCGGCCATAACCTAAGGAGAAAAAAGGATCAATATCAACTAAAATTTATGAAAGTGACTATGCTATAGGATCGTGTAATATGGAATATAATAAATAACTAGTGCGGAAAATAATAATAATAGCAGTAAAGTAAAAAGACACCAGGAATTTTTATACTGGTTCGAACTCCCGTTCTACGTCCAGTCCCAGACTCCTTCTGGAATAAAAACTAGCAGCCCTCACTTAACCCGGAGGAACATGTATTACACCGCCTGAGCAACCGAATAGGACTTTACCGAGCAACCGAACAGGACTTGACCGCTTGAGCAACAGATTAGGACTTGACCAACTGAGCAACCGAATATGACTTGATTACAAAATAGATTGTCTTGAATTTGTGTGTTCTAATAACACGGATTTGTCATTTGTAGTACAACCTTCCTATATTTTTTCCATCAAGAGTGATATGTATGATTGTGCGTGTATGAATAATAGGAAGCTTAGAATTGCTTGTAAGATATGGAAGTGAGATTGTAAGCAATGAATGTAAGAAATAATAAGCAATAGATTCAAAGAATGCTATTCAAGTTAGATCAAGAGAGAGAAGAAAATTAAGTGATTTGAACAATGAAACTCAAGTATATTTATAGAAGATAGTGAGTAGCAACTGCTGGTGAAGAGATCTCTACAGACAGCAATGGCTGCATCCCTTGGCGAGGAAGAAATCCCTTCAGAAAAGAAGTGTCTATTCAAAAAAATGACAATTGCAGTTTTCAGTCGACTGACTAGGACAGTTCAGTCAACTGAATTAAAAATGTGCACATACATGTTAAAATTCACAGACTCAGTCGACTGAATGATGCCTATCAGTCGACTGGACCGTGTATTTTTAAAAAAATTATACACAGGTTCAGTCGACTAAGGGCATCAGTTTAGTCGACCGAACTGTGTTTTTCCTTAAGCCTGAGTGCATGTGAGTTAGAAAATGATTAATTTCAAATCGAGTGCAATTTGTTTGTGAACATATAAATAAGAGTGATGATTCTTGAGGAAAGATCTTAACAAAGCTACTAGACTTGACTCTATATACATAATATATGACTCTTGCTTAAATATATAGAATATATGGACCAAATATTGAGACGTTCAGTCCGGTCATTGTAATAGTCGCATATTCATGAATTGTTGTGTCGTTTGACTCCATTTGTTATGAGTGAATTTCAACATTCATAACTTTTGATGATGACAACTCCATTTGTTATGAGTGAATTTCGACAAGCCTTGTTAATCCATATCTCCCTCTGAATGTTTGCTAGCCACTATGCTCATTGTTTCTCCCCCTGAATCTATGCTTATATCTTCCTGCAAATAGTAATTGAGAAATATCTTTATCCCCCTTTGTCATCGACAAAAAGGGGAGTTTCCAAACTAATAATTTTTATAATCTATGAATATAAAATTAACATGGACAATGATGAAGACATCTAGTAATCACAGAATTCAAAGCACAAGTCATTATCACATAAATATTACACAGACAACATAATGAGAATACCTACCATTGTTTGCAAAATAACATTTCAGTTTGTTAAATTAACGAAAACATAAAATGAATACCTATTCATCACCATTTTCTTCTTCATCGGAGCTATCTTCTTCCTCATCTCCCTTGGTTTCCTCTTCCTCTTCATCCCTTCCTTCTTCAGAGGTCGTCCAAGTAAAATTTTGTGCAGGTCGTTTCCCTTGAGATGTTGGCTTATGTACGGATGTACAAGAGGGTTGTGCACATGAGATTGCTTCCTAAATATTGTTTAGGAAATCTTTGATATGATTGAGCTTTTTGTTCCCCTTTGTCACAGATTTCTCAACACGAGATACATTCGTCTCGACACGGGAAGGACGTTGATCTAGAAGCCTCTGATTTCTGGAAATGATGGTAACGCTTCTTGTGGTCGAGCTTGCGAATCGATTTCTCGTATCTTGCTAAATTCTCTTTGAGGTGGTGGTGGTTGAGAAGAAGTTGAAGCTTCGACACGGGGAGCTTGTTGTCTAGAGGAAGGTTATGGTTGTCTGGAAGTTTGGTTCTCTAACTAATGCTCGTATGTGATAATCGTATGATCATGATATTGTTTTGGGAGATACATCAAACTTAGTGTTTTGGGGTTAAATGATCCAATTGTAGAGAAATCCGAGTTGGGGAATGGAACATCGAGATGTTTAATTATCCTCATAATGTATGCATCGTAATGAATTATTTTCATTCGTCCTTGATTGAAAGTTTGAAATTCTTCTAGAATTACCTTAGCCCAATTGACATGACGTCCACCCCATATGGCGTATAGAGATTGGAAATATCACCTATACACTTTTTCATAGCTTCCTATTCTTGGGTTGATAGTATGAGTCAATGCGCGGTGCATAATTCTTGCTTTGGGCCTTAGCGCAACAGCATTAAGCTCTGTCATGTCATCAGAGAGGAATAAGTGGCTAGTTTGATCTCTTGACTCCATATTTACGGGAATTTCAGCCAACTCTTCTCCTTCGGATGGACAAGTGAGAATTCATCCAAGTCGAGTTAGTGGTAGGAAGATCTTGACGCCACATACAAGAGTCCAAACACAATCATCCGTGTTTTGAATAGTATGGTGGTCTAGATTGAGGTTGGCATAAAATACCTTGATGAGAAGATGGTTGGGTTTGATGCTATTTGTAGTATAATCGATCAGAGATTCCAATCCACTTTGCCTAACAAGTTCTTGGATGGCATAAGGATAAAAATCTGGAAATTTAACAAATGAACCTTCAAAAATTCTCGAGTTCTTCATTTTTTCAAACCTTTGTGCTGCTCTCTCGTTATATAACCAACTACGAATCTAAGAATCTAACGGACCGGTAGAGGATGAAGATTATCTTGCTCTTTTTGGTGCCATGGTAGGGTTTTAGAGTTTTTGAGGAAAAAGTAAAGATATATTTGCAAATTTGTGAAATTTTGAGAGTTGTTTGGAGTAGAGATGAAGAGGTAATGGCCGAAATGTAGTAGAAATGAATAGAAATGAAAAAAATATAACTTTATTTGGATATTTGAAATGTATTTTGGCCAAGGGTTACCCGGTATTACCAGTTTCAGTCGATGAAGTTGCATAACCAGTCGACTGATTGAGTTATTTTTAAAAATTATATGTCTAGGTTCAGTCGACTGAAGTATGAATTCAGTCGACCGAATCATTCCCGAGAGTTTGCGGTGTATTTTTGGCCTATTTAGTCGATTGAATTTCTGAGTCAGTTAACTGAGTTACAGTAAAAAAATACAGGTGAAAAAGTTAATTCAGTCGACCGTTTTGCCTTGGTCAGTCGACTGCTTCTGTTGAAAAAGTGCAGAAATGATTTTTATTAAGTATAGAAAAGAAAATTCACAAACATAGCTTAAAAAATGGCAAAAGAAAACAATAGAAGTCATATATAAAATATTTATTTAGACACTCAGAAGATTTTGGAGTCGAGCACTAATCCGGTTCGATTTTGGTTATTCCTCTCGCCGATTGAATAGTCGAACGATCCCATGAATTAGGCGAGTATGAAGGCCTTTGGGGAGATGGTTGATGAACATATCTATTCGATGGATGCGATCTACAAAATTTGAGTGCAAATTTTTCCATTAAGACGAGTCTCCTATTGTGATTTTTCTGCTCGTAACACATTTCCCATTGAATGCTCAATGATTCTCGTTGATACCGACGAATATCATATATCTGACGAGCAATCGTTGGGGAGCCAAAGCTCAGATTTCTACAAGCACATTTTGGGTCGGGTGAATATCCGGTGTGATATCTTGGAGGCATAATAGGCACCGGTTCGTAGATTAAAGTTGGAGTGGGTAAACTTGACGAGCCGGAACTGGGTGATGAAAAATCTATGGAAGAGTATTCCGACGATTCATGAGAAGACATGTTTAAAAGTGCAGAGTCTTTGAAGAAAAACTTTCTTTTTGAAAACAAAAATTAAATATATAAAACTTTTTGATAAGGAATGGTATATATAGGGAAAAGTACATCAGAAATAGTAAAGAAGTATGTGGTGAAACATATTAAAACCAGAAATGTATGTTTGGTTTAAAAGAAATAAGAAAATGCAAGGTTGAAATTAATTTTGAAGTATAGAAAAAAAATTGTAATAGGAATTGCAAAGAAAACTTAATCTGGTGTGAATAATACAATAGTAAAATGGTAGCACATCTAACTTGAAAACAAGCAACCAGAGTTCGAGTCTTGGAAACTTGATTGTTTTGAGAGAAAAAATTCGTTTTTGGAAGTTTATAAAGATTATAAATCTTTTAAGGATAAAATCCCTAATTCTCTTCTTAGTTTTATAAAAGTATTTTCATTTAAAGGTTTTGTAAATATATCAGCCAATTGATTCTTAGAGGATACAAATTCTAATCTGACTATATCCTTTTTAACATTATTATGAAGGAAATGATGATGTATGTCAATATGTTAGTTCATGAATGATTGACATGATTTTTAGATAAGTTTATATGTTATCACAGAAAATAGTTGATTTAGATAAGTTTATACCAAAATCTTGAAGTGTTTGTTGCATGTAAATGACTTGAGCACATGCTAAAGCAGCAGAAATGTATTCCGCTTCACACGTCGATAGTGAAACACAATTTTGTTTCTTGCTAAACCAGGAGACTAAGGATTGTCCAATGAAGTGACAAGTCCCGCTCGTACTTTTTCAATCCGTCCTACATCCTCCAAAGTCAGCGTCACTACATGATACTAACTCGAAAGGACATTCTTTTGGATAGAAAAGTCCGAAACCTTTTGTTTTGCTTAGATAACGTAATATTCGTTTCACTGCTCGCATATGTGATTCTTTAGGATTTGCTTGAAATCGAGCACATAAAAAAACACTCATCATTATGTTAGGTCCATTAGCAGTTAGATAGATTAACGATCCAATTATACTTCGATATAATTTTTGGTCGACACTCTTTCCATCTTTATCTCTATCGAGATGTATAGTTGTACTCATTGGAGTTGGTTTGGCAGAAGCATTTTCCATACCAAAGCGTTTAATTAGATTATCACAATATTTTCTTGATTAATAAAAATTCCATTTTCTAATCCTTTAATTTGTAAACTAAGAAAATAAGATAATTCTCCCATATGTGACATTTCAAATTTTTTGGTCATTATATTAGAAAATTCCTGACATAATTTTTCATTTGTAGAACCAAAAATAATATCATCTACATAAATTTGAATAATTAAAATATCCTTTTTAGTTTGTTTTATAAAAAGAGTTTGATCAACCTTCCCAATTTCAAAACCAGAATCTCTTAGATAGCTCTTCATACCAAGCACGGGGTGCTTGTTTTAGATTGTATAAGGCTTTCTTAAGTTTATAGACATTGTCTGGAAATTTTTCATGTGTGAATAAAGGAGGTTGTTCAACATAAAAATTTTCTTTTATATATCCATTTAAAAATGCACTTTTAACGTCCATTTGATAAAGTTTAAAATTCTGAAAACATGCAAAAGCCAGTAAGATACGTATTGCTTCTAGTCGTGCGATTGGAGCAAACGTTTCTTCATAGTCAATTCCGTCTTCTTGATTATATCCTTGTGCGACTAATGTAGCTTTCCTTGTTCATCTGCTTTATTCTTGAAGACCCATTTAGTACCAATGACTGTTTGATCACTCGGTCTAGGAACTAATTCTCAAACTTCGTTTCGTTCGAATTGGTTTAGCTCTTCTTGCATAGCTATAATCCAATAGTCATCAGTAGAGGCTTCTTTTGCATTTTTAGGTTCAATATTAGAAAGAAAAGCTACATGGCCCATTTGATTAAGTTGATTTCTAGTTCTGACATGTGAATCAATTTCTTCTATGACATTTTCTACTGGGTGATCTCGTAAAATCCTAGGAGGAGATCTTAATTCATTTTCATTATGAACAATGTTTTCATCTTCTTCAAAATTATAAACAATGTTTTCATCTTCTTTAAAATTATTTTGAGTAACCGTATTTGTGACCGTCTTAGTGATTATCTCATCATCCTTAAAAAAATTATTAAATTAAAAATTTTTGTCGAAGGAAACATGAAGTGTTTCTTCGATTGTTTTAGTTCTTTTATTAAAAATTCGATAAGCTTTGCTTCATTCCGAATATCCTACGAAAATTCCTTCATCGGATTTTGGATCGAATTTTCCAAGCTGATCTTTTGTGTTTAAAATAAAACATTTTGAGCCAAAAACTTTAAAATATGAAATATTTGGTTTTCTACAATGAAATAGTTCATATGGAGTGTGTTTAATTAGAGGTCGGATGGAAACAAGATTCGAAACATAGCAGGCAGTTGCTACAGCTTCTGCCCAAAAATGTTTTGGTAAAGTGCTTTCGTTTAACAAAGTTCTTGCACATTCTTGTAAAGTTCTATTTTTCCTTTCTACAACTCCATTTTGTTGTGGTGTTCTAGGAAAAGAAAAATAATGGTAAATTCCCTTTTTATTACAAAAATGTTCAAAAGATTCATTTTCGAATTCACCTCCATGATCACTTCTAATATTTTTAATTTTTAAAATTTTGAGATTTTGAATTCTTTTAGCAAAAATTTTGAACTGTTTAAAAGTATCACTTTTATTTTTTAGGAAAATAGTCTAAGTATACCTTAAAAAATCATCTACTATAATAAACACATATTTGCTATGGTTTATAGATTGAACTTGAGTTGGACCAAAGAGATCCACATGCAATAGTTCTAGTGGTTGTACAGTAGAAATATTTTTCTTTGATTTAAAGGATGATTTTAATAATTTACCTAATTGACAAGCATCAAAAATATTGTTTACTTTAAAATTCATTTTTGGTAAACCTTTTACTAATTCATTTTTAGATAATTTGTTTATAGCTTTGAAATTAAGATGACAAATCTCTTGTGCCATAGCCAAGGATCGTTTTCTTTGGCTATTAAACACATATTTGAATTTTAATTTATATTCATATTTAAAGCATATATATTTTTATCTCTAAAACCTTCAAAAATAATATTTTTATTTTGATCAAAAATGCTACACTTATTTTCAGAAAAAGAAATATTGAATCCTTTGTCACACGCTTGGCTGATACTAAGTAAATTATGTTTTAAATTTTTAACTAATAAAACATTTGTAATAAGAGGTAAATTGGATATACCGTCATTGCTCACATCGCCTTTGCCAATGATATATCCTTTGGAATTGTCTCCAAATGTGACAGAACCTCCATTTGAGTAGGTAATATTTGTTAGTATCTCTTTGTTTCCTGTCATGTGTTTCGAGCAACCACTGTCTAATATCCATTTTCCACTCTTTTTAGGTGGTACCTGCAAAATAAATAATTAACATTGGTACCCACCATTTTATTTGGGTCCTAAGAGTTAGGTCTTAGGAAGCCAAACCCAAAAGGTTTAAAAATTCCTTTTAAAAATAAAATCTTTGTTTTTATGAACGGTTTTTATAAAAGATTTTATACATTTATTTCTAAGCAAAGAATTATTTGTTTTAGGAAACCAAATCTTAATTGATTTAGAATAATTTGTAAATTTTGAAATTGGTTTTTCAATTTTATTCCTTTTAAAATTGCTATATAATGAATCCTTTTTCTTTGGAATAACTTTTGAAACTTGCTTATATCCTAGTCCTCTTTTATTTGAAACAGTCTGAGAGTTTTCTATAATTTTAGAAAGATTTTCTCTATCTTTGTTAAAATTAGAGACATTTTAGGAACATCTAATTTTTTTTACGACTAGAATTATCTAATTCCAAAATTTTAACATTAGCTTTAAGATCATAATTTTCAATTAATAGAGCATCATTCTTTTCTTTCCGAGTTTCTATCTCTTGACTTAACATAGAAAGTTGAGATTTCATATTAGAACAAGACTCTTGAATAACTTCAAGTTCCTCTTCTAAATTTTTTTTCTCATCTCTTAACATATCTACTTCAATTTCATTTCTATTTAATTTTTCATAAGTTTCTTTATACTTCCTTTTGATCTCTTAGTTTGTCAACTAATTCAAAGTTTATTTCCAATAAATCATCAAAAGTTAGACCACTGACCTCATCATTTTTGGCCATAAAACATACATTGGCTTGTTCTGTATCACTGTCTAAGTCACTATCTGATGATGAAGATGATTCTAAATCGTCCTAAGTGACAGAGAAGGCTTTCTTTTTTAATCTGTCTTTCTTGTGCTTATATTTGTCTTTCTTTTTATCAGGATAGTCTTTCTTGATGTGACCTTTCTTGTGACACTCATAACATTCTAGAGCCGACGATGATGGTTTGTTGCTGTTGTTATTGTTGTTGGAGCTGTTCTTTTTATTCCTGAATTTGTTGCTCTTTTTGAACTTCAAAAACTTTTTGAAATTTTTAACAATGAATGCCATATCTTCTTCATCTGAATCTGATTCATCCTTTTCTACGTGGAATGCTATATTCTTCTTATCTTGAGCCTGTACTTGTTTTGCATGGAGATTAACTTCATAAGACATTAGATTTCCTATCAACTCCTCTGGTTTGATTGTTGAAATGTCGTTAGCTTCTTCGATCGCTAAGACCTTTCGTTCCTACTCATCCGTTAGAGAGTTGAGGAATTTTGAAACAATATCAAAGTCTGTATATGTTTCTCCTAAAGCTTAAAGAGAATGATATATATCTTGGAATCTAGAGTACATTTCATTATTGTTTCATCTTGCTTCATTTTGAAATTCTGGAACTGATTTTTGAGCATAGAGATTTTACTCTGCTTTACTTTGTTAGTACCTTCATGTGTAAATTTAAGTGTACGCCAAATTTCATAAGCCGTTCAACACATGCTTACTCTATTAAACTCATTCTTGTCTAATGCACAATATAACATGTTCATGGCTTTACCATTTGCAGTAGCGTCCAGTTTTTGTGTGTTAGACCATTGTGAATATTCTGTAGTAGGTATGTCATATTCAGTTTTAGTAATATTCCAAGTTTCATAACTATTTGCTTGTATATAAATTCTTATCCTAGTAGCCCAATAGTTATAGTTCATTCCATTAAATAGAGGTGGTCGTGCAGTAGATAGACCTTCAAGAATGCTAGTGTTAGTTACGGTGCTGGTGTTGTTTTTCATATTAATATATCAGATAACTATGTTACAGTTATAAGATGACCATGCTCCGTTACCAAATGAAAGTGACTGTGCTATAGGTTCGTGTAATATGGAATATAATAAATAACTAGTGCGGAAAATAATAATAATAGTAGTAAAGTAAAATGACACCAGGAATTTTTATACTGGTTCGAACTCCAGTTCTACGTCCAGTTCCAGACTCCTTTTGGAATTAAAACTAGCAGCCCTCACTTAACCCGGAGGAACAGGTATTACACCGCCTGGGAAACCGAACAGGACTTTACCGCCTAAGCAACCGAATAGGACTTGACCGCCTGAGCAACAGAATAGGACTTAACCGCCCGAGAAACCGAACAGGACTTGATTACAAAATAGATTTTCTTGACTTTCTGTGTTCTAGTAACACGGATTTGTCACTTGTAGTACACCCTTCCTATAATCTTTTCCTCAAGAGTGATATGTATGATTATGCATGTATGAATAATAGGAAGCTTAGAATTGCTTATGAGATATGGAAGTGAGATTGTTAGCAATGAATGTAAGAAATCAATAAGCAATATATTCAAAGAATGCTATTCAAGTTAGATCAAGAGAGAGAAGAAGATCAAGTGATTTAAACAATGAAACTCAAGTATATTTATAGAAGATAGTGAGTTGCAACTGCTGGTGAAGAGATCTCTACAAACAGCAATGGTTGCATTCCTTGGCAAGGAAGAAATCCCTTCAGAAAAGAAGTGTCTATTCAAAAAAAAAGACAGTTGCAGTTTTCAGTCGATTGACTAGTACCATTCAGTCGATTGAATTCAAAATGTGCACATACACGTTAGAAAGCATAGACTCAGTCGACTGGTCTATGTATTTAAAAAAAAAATTATACACAGGTTCAGTCGACTGAGGGCATCAGTTCAGTCGACTAAACTGTGTTTTTCCTGAAGCATGAGTGCATGTGAGTTAGAAAATGATTAATTTCAAATCGAGTGCAATTTGTTTGTGAATATATGAATGAGAGTGATGATTCTTGAGGATAGATCTTAACAAAGCTACTAGACTTGACTCTATATACATAATATATGACTCTTGCTTAAATATATAGAATATACGGACCAAATATCGAGTCGTTGAGTCCGATCGTCGTAATAGTCGCAGATTCATGAATTGTTGTGTCGTTTGAGATTCTTGTCGGCAATCAAAACTCAAGATCCAACAAGTTAATGTTTCAAGCAAGGAAGATTTAAGTAAGATCAAATATCAAGTTCCTAATCTAAAACAAGGTGAACAATAATCAAAACCATCTCATTTATGTTTTCATGAACATTTTGATTTCAGGTTTAAAGTTTAAAACCATTTGGTTGATTTGAATGATGATATGCTTTGATTACATGCCATGTTTGATTTAAACAAGTATGTATGAAAAAGGTTTGATTTAATTTTAAACTTAAAATCGTATAAAATGGGTTTCATATGCCATGAGGATTTAATATGTTATATAAAACATTATTTTGGAGATGGGTTTAAATTTTCATAATTATCTAAGTTATGGATAATTTATTGTGAATTTTGAATGGAAGAAATAGACAATTTGGGTTTAAAATAAATTTCAGCGATTATATAAAGTATATTAGGTCTGAAATATATATATATATATATATATATATGTTGGAAAACATATTAAAAGCGAATTAAGATGATTTTTGGGGATTTTTTCTAAGTGATTTACTATGGAAATTAAATTAATTAAGTTTGAGGAATTAAATGTTTTAATTGTTTTATTAAGAGGAAGGGCTTCTTTGCTAAATATTTTTAATATTAATGGATGGATTCCGCAGCCATTTTAGAAAAGATTTTGGTAAAGGATTTGGCAACCAATCACATTTTGACAAATAAGGCAAGTTAGGTAGAAAGGAGTTTCTTTTAAAGAAATAAAAATCAGCTTTGTTTCGAATTACAAGCTTTCCACTTTTGTTTGCTTGCTTTCGAAATCATCCCAGATTGCCTTTCGAACTCATTTGAAACCAATACACATGATATCTAATAGCTGATATGTAGTGTATTGGAGAAAGGCGAAAGGGGATGGTGTCGAAAGCTTCCTTCCGAAGGGGTTGATGCCATTTCAAATAGCTTTCGAATCAACCCACTGGCCTTTGTTTTGCTTTCGAAAGAGATGTCATTTACTTTGTTTTTAAAGAAGCTTTCGAAAGGGTTGAAGGTATTTTAATAGCTTTTGAATGGATTGTCGCTTGCCTCTGTTGTAAAGTAGCTTTCGATTGAGTTACCGCATATTAAGTTTTAAAGAGGAGCTTTCGAAAGGGTAGTTTCTGAACCTAGTCTAAACCTTATTGCCATCTTCATTCTTTCGAATGGGTTAAAGGCCGCTTTTCTTTATAGCCTTATAATAATGAGTTGGAAAGGAAAGCTTTTGTTTGTTAATATTGAAGCCCCTTTTGCCAATGCTTTCGAAAGGGGTCCGGTAGTCACTTATATTAAGATTTTCGAAGGCAATGGTTTCGAAAGGTCGTTTCGAAGCTATCCATCCAATTGTTTTACTTAAAGACTAAAGCTTTCGAAAGGGTAGTTCCGAAGACATCTATTTTCCCCAAATTCTTTTATTTGAAGATTAATGGCTTCGAAAGGGTTACTTTCGCTTGTGTTCACTTTGACCCAGAAGTTGTATTCAAGGTTAAACCTAAAGATTTTGAAAGAGGTACTTTCAAATTGTTTCGACGCTATGCATCTATAAATCCTACTTGGACTAAGAGGTTTTGAAAGATAAGCTTTAATACTTTCGAAAGGAATGTTTTAATGGTTTCGAAAGGAAGGTTTTAATGCTTTATAAAGATATGTTTTGAGTGTTTCGAAAGGCATATATTTTAGTGTTTTGAAAAGAAGGTTTGAATACTTTTGAAGGATATATTTTAATGGTTTCGAAGGAGAAGGTCTAAGGTTTCAAAAGCCTTAGTTTTAAAAACAAGGAACCCAATCTCATTTTTAAAGAAAACCCATACAAAGATAAATGAGTTTTGAAATGGCATTTTACTTTGAGGTTTTTGAAGAAGCTTTCCTTGCTAAAGATAATAGGTTAAAGGTATTAACCATGTTTCATTTGAAAATGATTATAAGGATATTAAACCACGGATGGTTGGGTTATCATGTTATGAATAGTTATCATGTGTGTTTCTTCTATAAACGTATTCACTTTATAATTAACCCATAACTATACTTTGGAGTGTTAAGGGCAGAATAACCAGCTAGGTTGATCCAGTAGTGAATATATATTCAGTTAACTCCTGTATGAGTAGAGTTGCATCCCGGAGGTTCGGTTGACCAGAACATAGGATGCCCAAAGATCGATTAAAGTGTTTTCAGTTTAGACAGGTTCGTAGTAAACCCATGAAAACTATGTTTGGAAGGTGTTATTAGCAGGGGCCAATAGGTACTTAGTGATCCCATGAAAACTATATCCGGATTAAGTTATTGACAGAGCTCAATAGGTTCATAGTCAACCCATGAAAACATAGATATGAAAGAAGTTATTGGAGATTCCAATAGGTTCAGGGAGAACCTATGAAAACTATAATTGGATAAAGTATTGGCAGGGGCTAATAGGTCATTAGTGATCCCATGAAAACTATGAAATCGGACAGATAGTCCGTCGGATTTTAGACGGGTTATTAGTAAGCCCATGAAAACTAATAGTTTAATAGTGACCCTAGAAACTATAACTGAGATAGATAGTCAAATGAATGGGGATGGGAAATCCAGAATATATTGCATGTTTACATATCATTATGATATATTTTAAACTGTTATGTTTTAACCATTGTATATGCTGGTGCGCTGTATATGGTTATTAAAAATTTAGGTTAAGATACTAGTCAGGGGTAAACCCGTTCCGCTAAGTGGCATGGTCTCACTAGATATCTATATGGTTCGGGATGGTAGGTTATTATTCACACCAAACTTTTGTCTGACTCGAAGTTTATTTTTTCCCCTTAAACTCTCGGGTAATCATTTGATTTTGAGTAGTTTGAGAGTTCAGGTTTTCAGATTCTTCTTTAGACGGATAGGCTTCCAAAGACGTACAGGAGGCAAGCTTGCTATTAGAGTTCTTTCTGTTTGATTCCTCTATGTTTTTATGTAATGGCAAAGTTGTTAAATTGCTTATATTTAGACTCTAGTCATCTAGGGGGCATCTTCATATGTTTCTCTTGGCGTACTTTGTAATAATTATATTTCTCTGAACGTGGTTCATGCATTGGGATTATGTAATGAATTTGAAATGTGATTTGAAGTGGAATGAGAAATTTGTTTTAAGTTGAGTTTAAAAATTTTCATATCCATGTGTTTATGTTATATCAATATATCTAACATTACCGTATTTGGTCACCAAGAATTAATAACTATGGATGACTGTAGCATCCATAGCCGTTAGTTTTGGGCCTCCAAATGGAGGATGTTACAAGTTGGTATCAGATCATAGGTTTTTGTAAACTTAAAAAGAATTTAAACCTAAAAGATTTTTCAAAACATAATCCAATGTATTAGTAAATAAGAATGGGTTTTGGGTTAACGCTATAGTAACGTGCTTGTATTTGTTACTTATATATACATAAGTATATACTCCCCTCTCTCTTAGACCATTCTTCTGTATCTTACTAAGGGTCGTATGCAGATTTACGAGAAAGGAAGATATGAAGGCATAAAATGGAAAAGGAAATCTAGGTGGAGGAAGCACTACAACCAATGGAAATGCTCGACCCAATAGGAGAAACCAGGGTTGACAGGAAAATGCTAATCAAAATGAAAATGCCGACGTATGTGCTGGAAATCCGCCAGTAGATATGGGGATGATGTATTAGTTCTTCGTCAATATGATGCAAGCTGGAGTAGTTGCAGGTGTAGCTGGGGGTAATGTTGGGAATGTTGGAGGAGCTAATACCGTGGCTCCAGTTGGAAACAACAATGCTAAGCTGAGCATGGATTATACCAGTCTTGGTGGGAAGCTATTTTTGGGAACGGAAGATGCTATAGAATTAGAGAACTTGCTTTTGCATTGTGAAAAGATCTTTGCTGACTTGGGATTAAATGATGAGCAGAAGAGGAGACTTGCCTCTGGACAGTTGCAGGGAGCAGCACTTCATTGGTGGAATAGTGTTGCCGTTGGAGTTCCCGAGGAGCAGTTGACTTGGGCAGAATTTTGAAGGAGATTCGAAGAAAGGTTTTTGTCTAAATTGCCAAGTCAGTGTTGTTGAGAAAGTTCATGGATTTAGTGCACAGCGAGATGTCGGTGATTGAGTATGCTATAAAGTTTGATGAGCTATCCAAATACGATATGCTACCATTGACACCGTCATCAAAAGAAACAAGAAGTTTATTCGAGGACTAAGATCCGAGATTTCTAGGGCGACCTTGCCACTTCTCCATGATCCAAGTACTGTTGTTGTGGAGATGGCAATCCGAAATGAAGAGATGCTTTCTACTTATGGGAAGGAGAAGCTTGTTGAAACCCAGGGTTTTCAGGGTAAGAAGTGGAAATTCTTTAAGAAGAAGGGAATCCAGAAGGGAGAAGCTGCCAAGAAGGCGAATGCTAATCTAGTTTGCTTTAAGTGTGATAAGAAGGGACATTATGCTCATGAATGTCGAACTGGCAAAGGGAAGAAAGCCGCAGACAAGAAAGGAGTGAAGTGCTCTAATTGTGACCAGATTGGGCATTATAAGAATCAGTGTCCAGAACCGGTCACGACAGACAAGGGAAAAGTCTTTGTTGTTGAGCCATTGTCTGCTAGGCCAATTGCTGTTGAGATGGGAAAGACTATGATGGAAGGTACGCTTTTGATTCAAAGTATACCAATTAGGGTACTGTTTGATACTAGTGCATTGCATTCATTTATATCTTAGTGTTTAGTTGATAGGTTATGTTTAGAACCCTCATACCTTGTTACTTCCTTAAGGGTTGCGAATCCGATAGGAGGATAAGCAACTCTTGGAATGAGATGTGACTAGTTAGAACTTGATTTGTTAGGTCATATGCTTGCATGCAGTTTGTATATTTTTAATTTCGTGGACTTCAGAATCATTTTGGGTATGGATTAGTTAGATAAATATGATGTTAGGATATTTACCAAGATAGGGAAATATCGCTAAGATACCCTAATAGTCATAACTGAATTATATTCTTAGTGGAGAATTTAGATCGAAGTGCTTGTGCTTTATTGAGTGCCATGGATGTGGAAAGTTAAGTCAGGTTCGGATAGCAAGAGAATTTGCAGATATTTTTGAGCCATTTATAGGACTACCATTGAAACGAGCCATTGAGTTTCAGATATATCTTGTGCTAGGAGCGGAACCTGTAAGTAGACCACCTAGCAAGATGACACTGACCGAGATGAAATGAAGGTGCATCTAGTGGATTTGGAAGGGAAGAATTTCATTAGGCCAAGCCATTTGCCATGGGGAGCGGCTGCGGTGTTCGTGAAGAAACCGGATGGATCGTTAAGGATGTGTATTGACTATCGTAAGTTGAACGAGAAGACAATCAAGAATAAGTATCCTCTACAGTGAATCTATGATTTATTTGATCAGTTGTGTGGAGCCGAGTAATTTCCCAATTGGATTTGGTGACATGTTTCCATCAGCTAAGAGTGGTAGAGGATAGTATTCTGTTGATGGCGTTTTGGACAAGGTATGGTTCGTATGAATGGTTAGTAATGCCATTCGGGTTAAAGAATGTGTCAGCTTTCTTTGTGGATGTGATGAACTGAATTTTCCGAGAGTAATTGAATAGGTTTGTATTGGTATTCATATATGACATTTTAGTATACTCCAAGGATGAAAGAGAGCATGAAGCTCATCTTCGAGTAGTGCTTGAGATGCTGAGGCAGCATTAGCTGAAAGAGAAGTTTTTCAAGTGTCATTTCTGGAAGAAAAAGGTTAAGTTTCTTGATTACGTGGTTTCAGAAAAGGGTTTGTCAGTTGACCTGGACAAGATCAAAGTTGTAAACAACTGGATGAGACCAGAGACGGTGACATAGATTAGAAGTTTTCTTGAACTTGCTGGCTATTACCGAAGATTCATTAAGGATTTTTCACAAATAGCAGCGCCTTTGACTAAACTAAGTCGGAAGGACGTGAAGTTTATTTGGTTTGACAAATGTGAAGAAGCATTCCTTAAGTTAAAGCATTTGTTGACCAACGTGCCTGAGTTATTGGTTCCAAATGGAAACCAAGGGTTAGTAGTGTATACTGATGCATATGGAACTGGATTAGGGGTTGTTTTGATGTAGAAAGGTAAAGTTATTGCCTACGCTTCACGACATCTTAGACCGCATGAAGTGAGATATCCTACTCATGATTTAGAGTTGACAGCGGTGATCTTTGCATGGAAAATATGGAGACATTATCTCTTCGGGGAGAGTTTTTTGCTATACACAGATCATAAATCCTTAAGGTATTTATTCTCTCAGAAGGAGTTGAATATGAGACAGTAGAGGTGGCTGGAGTTTTTAGCCGCTAATGATTTTTGGTATAGAGTATACACCTGGAAAAGGAAACAAGGTAGCATATGCTCTTAGCAGAAAGCATCAGAATGTGGTGTTAGCCATGTTGGAAGAATGGAAAGATCTAGAGGCTTTGACTACTTGTAGTGTGCAGTTACAACTGCTAGCTCTAGTCAGAGCACTGCCATGTTGTCCTGCTTGGAAGTTCAACCCGTACTGATCAAAAGGATTACTTCTAAGCAGAAAGAGAATCAATTATTAGCCGAGAAGATTAGAGGCTTGAGGTTGGATCAGAGATCGATGATCTGAAGGATTTTAATCTTGACCAGAGAGGATGGTTGAGAAAGAAGGGACGGTTGTGTGTTCTGGATGTTAAGGACTTAAGGAAAAAAGTTCAGGGAATGTCATCGATCCAAATTTACGATTCATCCTGGGGGAACCAAGATGTATCAAGATATGAAGAGGATTTTCTATTTGGAAGGTATGAAGAAGGATGTTGGCTTATGGGTAAGGCAGTGTGTGAACTATCAACAAGTGAAGGCCGAACATCAGAAGCCGAGTGGATTGCTTCAACCTTTGAAGGTACCAGTGTGGAAATGGGATTTGATATCCATGGATTTTATAGACGGGTTGCCAAGCTCGAACAGAGGAAATGAATGTATATGGGTCATAGTGGACAGGTTGACCAAGAGTGCCCATTTCATTCTAGTTAAGTCAACCAGGATGGCACCTGTTTTAGCTAAGTTGTTTATGAGGAACATAGTTAGACTGCATGGAATTCCTAGTAGTATAGTGAGTGATAGAGATACTTTGTTTACTAGTGAAATCTGGAAGAGTCTACAAGATGTGTTAGGTACCAAGCTCACGATGAGTACTGCGTATCACCCTCAGACGGATGGGAAGATAGAAAGAGTCAATAAAGTACTCGAGGTTTTGTTAAGAGCTTTTTTGTTGGATTTTGGTGGATCTTGGGAAGATTACCTACATTTAGTTGACCTATAATAATAGTTATCAAACTAGTATAGGAATGGCGCCTGTCGAAGCTTTGTATGGAAGGCCATGCAAATTACCGGCATGTTGGTTAGAAACAGGAGACAAATTAGTCTTGGGTCTAGATCTAGTTAGAGAGGCAACATAGAAGATTGAGTTGATCCGAGAAAGGATAAAGGAAGCTCAGTCTAGACAGAAGAGCTATGCAGATAAGAGACGTAAGGATTTATAGTTCTCAGTTGGAGAAGGAGTTTTTATTAAAGTATCACCGATGAAGGGTGTGGTACGATTCGAAAAGTCAGGGAAACTGGCACCGAGATATGTTGGACCTTTCCTAGTTATAGAGAGGATCAAAAAGCTTGCATACAGAGTAGAGTTGCCGAGTAGTATGGCAAGCATCCATAATGTGTTTCATGTGTCTCATCTTCGTAAGTATGTGCATGATCCAGAGACTACTATTCCTCCAACAACGTTGGAAGATTTAATAGTAGAACCAAATTTGACTTTTGTTAGACAACCAGTTCGGGTTGTAGCGAGATATGAGAAGAGGTTAAGAAACAAGACAGTCAAGTTAGTGAAAGTTCAGTGGAGCGACAACAAGAAGGACTATACTTGGGAGACAGAGGACAGGATTAGAGATACTTATCCTGATCTACTATAGCGGTATGTTCTATATTTGATTTATATAGACTTTTTGCTAGTCAGGTAGGCTAGTATGGCAGTTAGGAGATGTTACAAATGATTGCTATGTTTAGTATTTAGTCCTTACTGAATTTCGAGGATGAAATTCTTAAAGGAGGTTAGCCTGTAACACCCTTAATTTTTAATAACATTATTCATGAGATTTAATTAGATAAATAAATAGAATAATGTGAAAACAAGATTGATAAGGGGATTGAGATTTGAAAACTAAATAGAGGCCGTGCTTAGCTAAATGAAATTATAGGAATGTGTTTATAAAATGGTTTTATGAATTAACTATACAAGAGAATAAGGCAAGGGTATTATGTGAAATAGCCGTATACCATAACCCCATAATCCATAAACCCATATTCCATTTTTCATTTCATAAGTTCATAAATAAGACACAAAATCTAAGGAGAACTAAGGCCGGCTATAACCCTAGGAGAAAAGAGGATCAGTATCAACTAAAAGCTACGAATTTAAGCAAGGAAGATTTAAGCAAGATCAAATCTCAAGTTCCTTATCTAAAACAAGGTGAATAATAATCCAAATCATCTCATTTATGTTTTCATGAACATTTTGATTTTGGGTTTAAAGTTTAAAACTGTTTGGATGATTTGAATGACGATATGCTTTGATTACATGCTATGTTTGATTAAAACAAATATGTTCGAAAAAGGTTTGATTCGATTTTAAGGTTAAAATCGTATAAAATGGGTTTCGAATGCCATTAGGATTTAATATGTTATGTAAAACATTATTTTGAGATGGATTTAAATTTTCATAATTATCTAAGTTATGGATAATTTATTGTGAATTTTGAATGGAAGAAATAGACGATTTGGGTTTAAAATTAATTTCGGCGATTATATAAAGTATATTGGGTCCGAAATTTATATATGGTGGAAAACATATTAAAAGTGAATTAAGATGATTTTTGGGGATTTTTTCCTAAGTGATTTACTATTGAAATTAAATTAATTAAGTTTGAGGAATTAAATGTTTTAATTATTTTATTAAGAGGAAGGGCTTCTTTGCTAAATATTTTTAATTATTAATGGATGGATTTAGCAGCCTTTTTAGAAAGGATTTTGGTAAAGGATTTGGCAACCAATCACATTTTGACAAATAAGGCAAGTTAGGTTGAAAGAAGTTTCTTTTTAAGGGATAAAAAAATCAGCTTTGTTTTGAATTACAAGCTTGCCACTTCCATTTGCTTGCTTCCGAAATTATCCTAGATTTCCTTTCGAACTCATTCGAAACCAATTCACATATATCAAATAGCTGGTATGTTGTGTATCGGAGAAAGGCGAAAGGGGATGGTGTCGAAAGCTTTCTTTCGAAGGGGTTGATGCCATTTTAAATAGCTTTCGAATCAACCCACTGGCCTTTGTTTTGCTTTTGAAAGAGATTCCATTTACTTCGTTTTTAAAGATGCTTTCGAAAGGGTTGAAGGTATTTTTAATAGCTTTCGAATGGATTATCGCTTGCCTCATTTTTAAAGTAGCTTTCGATTGAGGTACCGCATATTAAGTTTTAAAGATGTGCTTTCGAAAGGGTGTTTTTGAACCTAGTCTAAACCTTGCTGTCGTCTTCATACCTTTCGAATGGGTTAAATGCCGCTTTTCTTTATGGCCTTATAACAATGAGTTCGAAAGGAAAGCTTTTGTTTGTTAACATTAAAGCCCCTTTTGCTAATGCTTTCGAAAGGGCTCCACTAGCCACTTATATTAATATTTTCGAAGGCAATGGTTTCGAAAGGTCGTTTCGAAGCTATCCTTCCAATTGTTTTACTTAAAGACTAATGCTTTTGAAAGAGTGGTTCTGAAGCCATCTATTTTCCCTAAATTCTTTTATTCAAAGATTAATGGTTTCGAAAGGGTTACCTTCGCTTGTGTTCACTTCGACCCAGAAGTTATATTTAAGGTTAAACCCAAAGATTTTGAAAGAGATACTTTTAAATGGTTTCGAAGCTATGCATCTATAAATCCTACTTGGACTAAGAGGTTTTGAAAGATAAGCTTTAATACTTTCGAAAGAAATGTTTTTGTGGTTTCGAAAGGAAGGTTTTAATGCTTTCGAAAGAGATGTTTTGAGGGTTTCGAAAGGCATATATTTTAGTGTTTTGAAAAGAAGGTTTGAATACTTTCGAAGAATATATTTTAATGGTTTCGAAGGAGAAGGTCTAAGGTTTCGAAAGCCCTAGTTTTCAAAACAAGGAATCCAATCTCATTTTTAAAGAAAAACCATGGCAACATAAATGAGTTTTGAAATGGCATTTTACTTTGAGGTTTTTGAAGAAGCTTTCCTTGCTAAAGATAATAGGTTAAAGGTATTAACCATGTTTCATTTGAAAACGATTACAAGTATATTAAACCATGGATGGCTGCGTTATCATGTTATGATTAGTTATCATGTGTGCTTCTTCTATAAACATATTCACTTTATAATTAACCCACAACTGTATTTTAGGGTGTTAAGGACAGAATAACCAGCTAGGTTGACCCGGTAGTGAATATATATTGAGTTAACTCATGTAGGAGTAGAGTTGCATCCAGTAGTGATCCCATGAAAACTATGAAATCAGACAGATAGCCCATAAGATTTTAGATAGGTTATTAGTCAACCTATGAAAACTAATAGGTTAATAGTGACCCTAGAAACTATAACTGAGATAGATAGTCAAATGAATGGGGATGGAAAATCCAGAATATATTGCATGTTTGCATATCATTATGATATATTTTAAACTGTTACATTTAACCATTGTGGATGCAGGTGCACTGTATACAATTATTATAAATTTAGGCTAAGATACTAGTGAAGGGAAAACTCATTCCGCTAAGCAGTGTGGTCTCACTAGATATCTATATAGTTCGAGATTGTAGGTTATAATTCACACCAGGCTTTTTTTCTGACTCGATGTTTATGTTTGCCCCTTAAACTCTCGGGTGCTTAATTGATTTTGAGAATGTTGAGAGTTAAGGTTTTCAGGTTGTCCTTTAGACGAATAAGCTTCCGGAGACGCGCAGGAGGCAAGCTAGCTATTAGAGTTCTCTTTCTGTTTGATTCCGCTGTGTTTTTATATAATGGCAAAGTTATTAAATTTCCTATATTCAGACTCTGATCATCCATGGGGGCATCTTCATATGTTGCTCTCGGTGTATTTTGTAATATTTATATTTCTTTGAACATGGTTCATGCATTTGGATTATGTAATGTATTTGAAATGTGATTTGAAGTGGAATGAGAAATTTGTTTTAAGTTGACACTACACCAGAAAAATCATTTCGCCATGGCTTTGGGCCGTGGCTAAACGATTTTGCCACGGCTTTGGGCCGTGGAAAAATAGGTAGTGGAAAAAAAATTTCCACGGCCCAGAGCCGTGGCTGTTTTCTATTTTGCCACGGCTTTAGGCCGTGGCAATATTTTGTCAGCCACGGCTTGAGGCCGTGGCAAATACATGATTAGCCACGGCTTAAGTCCGTGGCTAATTTTTGTATGTTACTCAAATCATTTAACTGTCTCAGTGGTTCTTACTTCAGTTCAATTCAATACAAAATAGTGTCTCAGTTGAAACTCAAAACATAGAGTAAATGTCTCAGTTCATAATAAGGTTCACTGTTACAAACAGTTCATCAATTACAATACAATGGTACCTGCATATGCACACAACAAATAAAATCAACAAAAGAATCTTGATTCCTTTGACAAGCATTATGTACAAGAGTCATAACAGTAGATTGTGGAACTGTGCACGTGAAAATAATACGACTTACACCTTAGACTTCAC
Source organism: Allium fistulosum (assembly GCA_030737815.1). Classification (NCBI taxonomy): domain Eukaryota; kingdom Viridiplantae; phylum Streptophyta; class Magnoliopsida; order Asparagales; family Amaryllidaceae; genus Allium; species Allium fistulosum. The sequence continues at coordinate 959,410,488 of CM060904.1, forward strand.
CAAACTATATATATGAGAACCAAATTAGCTTCTGTCGTACAGATGAATTGTTACTGCTCAAAACTAAGCTTCATGGTTGTTCAGTTTTAGGAAAGTACTTCAGCATTTACGCTTCAGCAGGACAGTCAATGCATGTACAGATCAACTGTAATAGGGCTCAAAGAAGATCGGATACAGAGCTGCTGCTCATTCAGTAGGCAGTAACACGTGGCAGAGAAGTGTAGAGCTGCTGGTCATACACTATCAATTGTTTGATTCAGCTTGTAAAAGCAGCTAGAAGTACATGCATCGTTTAAAGATCAGTTTGAATGCATGATATCAAGCTTCGTCAACTGATATTGCTTCAGAATTTGGACATGATGTCATGTTACTGCAGCACTGCCTGCTGTAACACCAATGAATATCAGATTACACCAGAACAGTCTTGAATCCGGATATATACTAAATGCAAACAAACTTAAGAATGAAAACATGCATGGAATTCTCCTCTTGCTAAAAAATCATCAAGAAACAGTCGTAATGTTTCAGGCTCGCATACCTTATTCACTTCAAGCATTTTCCGTACAGATTTAAGAAAGCTGGAATCTAGAAACTTCAGCTATTGTTTAGACTGTAGTTTGTCAAGTAGAATTAGAGAATGCTTCACCCTGATGTGTCCATTCGATCATGCTGTAAAAACACGTCACACTTCTTCATTTGAAAATAATAGTACACCTGCTGTAATCAAGATTCTTTTAGTTTTGGAATAATGAGTCGAAATTAACTATAAATGTCACGAGAGGTCCAAACTCTCAACGATAACAAAAACCTCTACGGAGTTGGAAAGAATTATAGCTTAATGAACATCAAATAGGAATTTAGACAGTCATCAATATATAAAGTATTCATTGTTAATTTATAATTTGAGTTATAGGTTGGTTTATATTTAAGGTCTAGGGGGTATTTTGCATAATAGTTTGAAAGTAGATATCTATATAGAATGCAGAATTCACTTTACAAGTGTATATATAAGCAAATTAAAATTTTGGACTCGGCCGCCTTATTTGAGTGTAGTAATAATCAAATGTAGGACTATAGTGTCAATGCTAGCTTGACATGTCGAATGGCTTGAGCTGTACATACAGCAGCACATTACAGACTTACAATGGACGATGTTGATGAGATTGCATCTCTTTGCTTAATTTAGCAGAGTCCAAAAACAGGGCTGCAAACATGTGTTTAATAAGTTCAATTCAATACTTTGGCATATGGATCATAGTATTAGATAACAGTAAGATCAATTGCCTGAATTGACTTCTTCTAATTAAGAACATCGACGTCAGCCTTCTCCTAATCAGCTAGTTCGAAATCCTTTTACAATAAAAAATACAGAACACCCAACAAAAACTATTCAAACAACTTGATACACTTTTTTGTACAAAGCCAGCCAAACAACAATCATGCTTCTAGTTGCATATTGTTTGATATAAATCATACGATAAAAGATATTGTTTTGAAATTCATGACACCTAATTTGCATATTTTATGGTGCACATGCACAAGTATATTAAATTTCATTTACCTGAATTTATAAAAAAACCAGGATAGAAGATCTTGTATGTTGAGAGTTTACTCACATATGACTTGTAATCTTAAGGAGAGAAAAGAAAATTCAACAAAAAATATATAATGTCTGAGAAATTAGATGCTAAATTATATTTTATTTTTGTATAAAATATTTTGTTCAGTACATACGGAAAAGAATGTGGTTGTTTGTTTCACATCCCTCATATCAGAAATCATTCATTTCACATATCCACCTTAAGAACCTAATCAAAATTTGAAAAATCAAACAAAAGATGTTCAAATGTAATGGTATATCTGTATATTTTGATTATGAACTAAAACCTTAGTTTAGATCAATTGTATATCTTTATACCAAATGGAATAACATTGCATCTTTTATTCTTGATCCAATCATTGGATTCCAATGTGGAATATGTACATGTTGTCTTTAGTGATCTTCTTTCGCGTATCAGTTGTTACAGAAAATAAACATGGTGCTGTAACTCTTTAGGGTCATTATTATTATTATTTGTGTTCAATTTTTATTTTCAATTGGTTATGGACTCATGCAACAACAAAATTTTTGGTTCTAGGGACTTGGAAGCAATAGAGGAATGTTGATGTCCTAATTTAAAATGTCTTATTATCGTACTACAACAATTCCTAACTAAATTAACGAAAAGCAACATATGGAACAGACTAAATTTAAGTATAAACAGACTATACACTAATGATTAACTGATAATTATTGGTATTTAATAAATAAAATGAAATATACATACCATTTCATGTTCTACTATAGCATGACTTGTACGTCCAGTATGATGACCATAGTTGTACAATGCTCTGTTTTTTTGCCTATATCTCATCTTTCCCTTGCACCGGCTTTTGCTTCATTTTTCATTAACTCATTCCAATCTTCTTGGGCGATTGTTGGTGGACAGTTTTTCAACCTCTCTTCGTCATTATCGAATTTGTCATAAAAGTTTGTCCTCATTCCAATGACTCGGCCATTTTTTAAAAAAACAAGTCCTTTGTATCTGGCTCTAGCACCTGAAATTGTCAGTTTGATAACCAACCATAAGTTATTTGACTGAGTGAAGTGCAGTAGAATAGTTAATAATCATTTTATTTGGTCATTCTGCTAAAGTTGATAATCCTTTTCTTATAAATAATCATTTCACCAAGTATTAAATATCTTTGGGTCCATCTTGTACAGCCATGATTGAAGCAGGGATAAAAGCATTTGATTGCTAATATTGCAACTGATAGAATGATTTGAAATAAAAAATAATAATAAAATAAAGTAGAATTTGTTTATGGAACATGAAGGCAACATGCAATGTGAAATATTGGTTACATTTTTTCTAAACATGGTTAATAGTTCAGATAATCTTACAATCTAATTGTGGAAATAGTGGAAAAATAGAAACAAAAGTTCAAATGAATAATGGATTTTCATTAGTTAATAAACCGACCTTAATCTATTCTAGTGGATAACGGTTATGAATACCAAGTTGCGTATGCATTGACTGCAACTATGTAAGTGGAAGTAATTGATATCGCCACACAATATAAAATAGATTAAAGCAATGCTGTATTGAATTAGATTGTTTGTCTACTATTAAATATAAACACCCTATAAACAATGAAACAAATGGTAAATTTAGTTTTTATTAATAGGAAAAAAACTGTGTCCCAATTATAAAATAGCTCTCAGGTAATGAAATGACATGAAGAAATAGTTTTGAACTTGGCACATTTGTTAGTGATAAACATGAAGAAATATTTTTGAACCTGCTACACTTGTTGGTGATAAACATGAAGTGGCAGGCATGATCTCAAGAATTCTCATCTTATTAGAAAATACCTATTGAAAATACTCAAACCTAGAAAAAAATTAAAACATGTATAATTCATAATACAGACATATATACAATAAATACATATAGGTGGCAGACATTATTAGCTATCTTTCCAGTGGGAGAATCTGGATATATCATAATTTGGTTTTATTAAGAAAAAACCCATGTTTAACTAAAGCATTTAAGATACATGGACATGAGAAAGGATGCATTTGCAACATTCCACCTAAGGAAGTTCCATCCTTATATTAATGTATGTAGAAGAATTTATCACGAGAGAGGCGTAATAGCTTCATCATTAAAGCTGCACACATCACGGTCTATTTCTAACTACACTGTAAAAATAGGCAGAGGTCGAGAATTGATTAAAAGTTGTACACATCACTATCTAAAAAGGGATAGATGTAATAGCATTTAAGCACATACTCCGAGATTTGAGTAGATGAGTACATATACGAGATTTGCGTTTGTAAGGTGCTGAGTTCTTTTTATGTTTATTTTATTGAATATTGGCAACTTATCAGTTATATTTCCTTTGGGCATCTGTGGATGATATTTTGCCTCTGTTAAAATTACATATCCATGTGGTAATATTAGTACTGTTGCAGCTCTTTTTAAGTGCAAACTGAGATGTTTGGTTTTCGCAGTCTCTCCTCGTTAAGGAATTCTTGTTTATTGAAGGAATTATTGAAGGAATTCTTGTTTATTGAAGGAATTCTACAGTTGTAACTATACGTTTATGGTAAATACATAAAATTAATCTATAGCAATCTGAACGGTATGGAGACCCTTTGCATAAACCCTGCAAACTAACTAGATCACGGTTTGTCTTCACACATGAGACTGTATTCAGTTGGTTACACTTAGTACGTAAGGATGGTTACACCGAGTGGAACCAAGTAAAATCTTGTACAAACAATAAGGTACCCATACGAATAAACTGATCTCAGAAGAGTAATCAAGGAAGTTAGTACCTATACCCAAAGTAAGTTGTTCAATATAGTATATGTACCCTTCAGCCGAATCTAGTGAATTCTGCAGATTTACAGCATCCACATTTGTCTAAGCATGTCTTTTTGGCTTGAAAGGGTCGGGCAGCACCGACACACAAGCACCTGGCAGAAATTCAGAATACATTCATAATCAGAGTCCTTCAAAAATGTTAAACAATGCATAAACAATCATAATACTTGGGGGGAAAAATAAGCAATTAACTACACTAGAAAATTTAAACTGAAACAGAATGTGCCTATCACGAGTAGTCTGCGCTTAAAAGCCATGTTGAACCAAGTGAAGCTTGGCTCTTTAGTTAATTAACAAAAGAGAAGGTTACTAAAGCAGCAAATATAACACTGAAGATCCAATATACTGAGAAAGATTTGTTTTCCAATTCAGACTACCTTCCAAATTTGGTTGCTTGAACTTCTTGCAGATTTGAATATAGTGGCAAAAACACAAATAAATAACCACTACGTGACCAAATTAACATTCAAGTCAGGTACTATTGAGCAGAAAGAAGTTTATTAATACATAAATATTAGCCCTGCAACCCTAATGAAATAAATTAGAAAAGAACACGATCGATAGACTTTTTCTTCTTCTCTCTCTCATTAATCAACCATTGCAAAGTCAACAAAGCGATAAACTATTGAACAACTCGATTGTAAAAAGAAGAGTCTCAAGAATCTGGGTGCAAATCGATTACCGAATGATAATAACAAAAAATTACATAAATTACAAAACGATTACCTCTCGATTGTAATAGTCGGACGCAGTGTGCTACTGTGAGGAAGATGTGAAGGAAGACGGAGAAGCAGATGATGGAACTGTGAGGAAGAAGAAGCACGATTGGGGAAAACTGTGAGATTAGGTTGATACACGATCGATTTGAGTGAGAAGCTGTCGATTAGTTTAGGCGTTATTTTTCAAGGAAGGGTGAAATTAGGGTGTTCTTTTTTTTGGAAGCAGAGAGGCGAGGGTTATTGAGATGGAACCGGGGGGGTGAAATTCTTTTGGTAATATTGGAACGGTTCATAGCCGTGGTAAAATTGCCACGGCCTTAGACCGTGCTAGTTTACTTTACCACGGCTCAAAACCATGGTAAAATTGCCACGGCTCAAAACCGTGGTAATTTTTCCGCCTTGGGGTGTGGCAAAATGGGCAGTATGGTGTAGTGTGAGTTTAAAAAATTTCATATCCATGTGTTTCTGTTATATTAATGTATCTAACATTACCACATTTGGTCACCAAGAATTAATAACTATGGATGACTGCAGCATCCGTAGCCGTTAGTTTTGGGCCTTCAAATGGGGGATGTTACAATGCCACTTCTCAACTACGTTGACATTCTTCAATGCCCTATCGAGTTTGATCAATTCCTTGTCGAGCTCACCCAATGCCGCGCCTGGGGCAATACCGAGCCTTATGAGATGTCGAACTTAATCTGTCTATGCGACATCGACGATGAATGTCGTCAACGTTCATAAAGCAATGGAATTTAAGATCGACGATGATGATATTGATTTCGCGCTTATACAATGACCATTCTCCATTAGTAACAACGACACCATCTTTTAATGTCAAGCTTCCAAATATCATCACTACCAAGGTGGCACTAAAGTTCTACTATTAACATTGGCAAGCAAACCAAGCATATAATAACATCAAAATCGTTGAAGCTATTGCCAAAGCCATTAAACGATGCCGAGTTTCATAGATAGAGCATGATCATCAAAGTAGCATAACACCCATGTGAAAGGCCACCAAAGAAAATGGGATGATCTCCATCGAAGCCATAGTGCAACGACATTGCACTTTTCCAACATCGACTTTGCACTTTGTTAACATGATAAGAATGCCACATGCCGAATCTATCAATCGAAGCCATATTTCATGATTATCGACTTCACATAATGACCACAATGGGAGATGACGAAGATCATGCAAAAAAGAGAAGAAGGAGATCGTTTACAAAGGCCAATTTAAGAGGGTTTGGTGCATTTTCCTTCATAAAGCTACAAAGCCTTCACATTTCACTACATGCTACATGGCACTAAAAGTCTCACATTGCCAACTTGAGCCAGCCAACCTTCTACGAATCACTATATATGTGGATGTATCTCCTCTTGAAAAGGGGCCTTTAATTTCTTTCCCTCTCTTATTATACCTCTTGTAACAAATTCATATATTAATAAAGATGAAGATTCAATCATTTTTGTATATTTATTGAATTTGAATTCAAAGGAATTCGTAATTCACCACAAGTCCAAGGGGCATTCTTGGAAATTCTTTGAATATGCCACCTTGTACATACTTTTGGGTGTTAGCAAATTTTGTTGTCAACATTTATGTTCAAAAACTCAATTTTCATAGCAAACCCTTTTTCAAAAATATTTTTGTATAACTTTATATAATAAAAACTGGAGTATACAATGATAACTTCCATCATATTATTTTTCTGGTACTCATATTATTCCCGCTTTCCACCTTAGCAGAGATTCCAATAGCATATAAGGGGGACTTCTAAAAGATATGCGCAATCACTACACATATTTATGGAAATTATCTATTTTTCCTATGCTTAGCCTCTAATTTTCTGCATCATTCCTAACAAGATTATTAATCTTATATTAGTAATAATTCAAAATGTCGCTTCTATTCAAATTTCTTAATATTGCTACTATTAAAATTTCTCCTATCTAAATCGCCTTCAAGTGGCTTCTCCTTACATAACACATTTCCTCTTTTATTATTTTCTTCAATGAATCATTACAATGCATTCGCCTACCGCTTTAGTCATTTGGATTTTCTTCAATAACATGAAAAGAGATATGTGTAATTCTCTTTTAGCTGTTTTTCTCCGTATTTTCCTTATATGAGAATATTCCTCCTATCTTCATTATCGAATGTTCTTACCTTTCCACTCTCTTTACTCCATTTCAATCAAGTACCATTTCCATTTATCCACCCCTTAGAAAGGATTTTAAAAAGGAATCAAAAATAGTAAAAATCATCGAGCCAAACATATGCTCTCTTTTCCATTCATTTCAAAAAGGGAAAACCCTTTTACCAAGAACCTATAAATAAAAAACTATTGATCCACTAAATTTTCAATTAATAATTTTCAAATTTCCTTGCCTTTTCAAAAAAATAACAACTTCCCAATAAATTCTTTGAAAACCCCATTTTCAAGGAATTTTTAAAATCTTTCTGTTAAGTTCTTTCATATGGGGTCAGACTTAAAAGTGGATTTTAAGTGTCCTTTCTTTTGTACATTCCGTCGTTTTCCTTTACTTTTAACCTCTTCTATTAAGAGTATACACTAAAAATCCAATTATCCTCTTATGGTGATTAATGCACACCTTCTTGTGGGAACTCGTCTAATCCTTTGTCACGCCTTGCTTCCAGATGCTTGCAACATATAGGTTCTTACTTCCCATCTATCTGGATGAAATGTATGTCTTCAATTGGCAATCCATCGAAATTCACAATCATAATGCAGCCTAGGCCCAACAAAGGAGTCAAGTACCATCCAACTTTCGAAGTCTTCCTATATGTTGTGATCATGCTCTTCTTGGTCAAAACGTTGTGTTACAGCCTACACTTCCTAGGGTAATCTGGTTTGGTGTATACATTTAACTCGATTTATTGTTTCGACTCATAGTTTCCTCATCCATCTTTTCAGAATATGGTCACAACTACTTATATAGTCGGAATTTGTAGAGTTTGGTTTATAATATACATACGTACATACATCCATACATATATAATTATAGGTAAAAATACAATTACAATCCCCTAACATATCCTAATTCCAATGATCGTCTAACATATGCTTTGATAATAAATGTAACGACCCATACCTTACTAGGCCCAAAATTTGATTAAATAAAAACATAAGTCCATTAGGATATGGATCGTTTGTAATCTATAGTAAACATAATATCAGAGAGCTATCTATATAAACTCATAATGGAATAGAAAAATATATTAGAACATGTATTCTAACCAAGGCTACTACCTTGGAATCAATATTATTCCTTTAGTATTTGATTGTCTTTCCAGCGCCAAGCAAGAATGAGAAGACTTCACTATTTGCAGTTCCCATCTTACATCAATAGTATGTCCCTCTAAATCTACCCCGTAGGTTGTAATATGGAGGGGCTTAAACGTGTGTGTGTATAAACATTGTATTACCCAAAAGAAACCCCGACCACTTAATACTTCTTAAATAAGGAGGAGGCAGATCCATCGACCATTTAACACCTCAACCCCAAAGCAGGCCCTTCATTACGTAATCTCTAGCTAATCGGTTCTAGAAAGAGACCAGTGACCCCTAGATATGGCTTTATAATTTAATTGTCGTATTACTAACGCATCTTAAAGACTTATCTTAGGGTTAACTAGCCCACCTGCGAGAAGCAAACAACTAATTTAGTAATGAGGTCTTTGCATATCCCATACGAATTCTACACTACTAGGAAGCGAAATCCCTCCAGGCCTATATGCCATCCCTACTACTAAATACTGATATAACAATAATACTGACATAACCTGTCGACCTACCATTGCCGAAATCTCGTTTAGACTTACCAAATGTAAGTCAAGAAAAATGCCTATTCTAGTTACTTAATACCTCTTGTCAGAATTGAAGCAGACTCCATTTCCTTATTAGGTACCATTGTAGGTTATTGAAGTCTTCTTAAATAAAGATGAGGAAGACCCAACGACCACTTAATACCTTCCACCTCGAAGTATATCCCTTGACATCCCTAAAGGTATCAAGTCATTTTATTCTTAAAATCTGAGGCAAACCCTTGGTATATTTTCCTCTACCTGTACGCAAACGTATATCCCTTCCCCCACAGGTCTAATGGTTGGAGATGTCCCACATAAGTAGTAATTATACACAACTGCTGGTAGTCTTTATGTGAAGGGCGGATTTCTATTGTGTAACACTACTGACCTCGCATCCCAACCCTTACTAAACCAAACCAATCATCCTAGGCCTAAATATTAGGCTAGGCCTACTAATTCACACTCGTCCTAAATGTATTATTAAGGCTATATAATTCTCTATTACAAAACTTATACTGTCTCCTAGCATTTAATTCCTATCTTATATGTTTATCACATATATTCTACATTTCTCTCTTGCATCCTATAAATGTAAATTGTCCGTATGAAAATTATATTGTCTCAACATTGTACTTTACAAATTAGGGACTGATTTCCAAACTTCCATATTAGGGTGTAAATATTGTTCCTATTCCTATTACCTAACTTAAAGAATATCTAGGAGATATTTCAAGTGAATACGTTCTTCCTAAGCTTACAATTCAACAGATCTTGCATAGACATAACAATTAAATAAACTCAACGATATGAATTTCAATGTCATAAATAAATTATATAATTTCCCACTCACCTTTCTAGCTTTCCAAATCTCTCACATCCGAATTCATCTCTTTAATTTGACTCATTTTCCACTCTAAGCCAAAAGAATACGTATAAGAAGATATATACACATACTATTAAAATTATAGATCTGAGAAGAGATTTAGGGTTATGGGGAATGTAGATTTATAGTTATGGAATTTGTCTTTTTCCATGGTGTCGATTCGCCTCTTCTCTTCTTCTCTTTTTTTTTTCTACAGTTCTCTTGTTATATATATATACACACATACAAATGTATATAATATAATATTTTATAATTTATAGACATAGTGGAGAATGGAAAATGACAGAACTCTGTTGCTTTGATTAGAAAATATGAGAAGAGAAGTGAGAGGCTATGCCTGGATTTATAGTTGCTTGAATCAATCTATCAGTTAGATTTAAAATAATTAAATCTGGGTTGTTCGGCCAAGGTTCAACCCTAGCCGTCAATAGTAGAATGGTCGACTGCTCCCTTATAGGCAGTCGATCGGCCAAAGGAGGGGATCGATCGGTGGGGTCCATGCGATTACTGTTATTTATTTCCTTTTATTCCTTTTTTAATTAATTTTGCTCCGAAAACTTCAAATGCTAAATAAATATTTTTTTTGAACTCCAATCGTAAAACTCCAATACGAAATTGCTCATAAAATTGCCATGAACATAGTGCAAGTTCAATGGCCAAATTCCGACGTTTGCTCAAAATTCCATTTTTGAGCCTTATCAATTATTTATTAATTACCATTAATTTTTTGAGGTTTCACATTAGCCATGAGTAATAAATTGCCCAATTGGAAAGCATTATGCACTCTAGTCAACATCTTATAGATATTCAGTCTCGAAACATCTTAACTAAGAATATTTAAAATGACATGTTCATTTTATTGTGATAAATTGCTCATGATTACCACACATTATAATTACTATCACAAAACTTATCATTTATGAATATTCCATTAAATATACTTTAATTAAATAGATAATTAATAAAACACATTATATCAAATATATAATAGAAAGAAAAACACATTATAGAATAAATAATTTACAATAAATAATAAAACTTCCCTTAGGACATACACTTAACTCTGTCAATATGCAGTACTCCTACCAAAGGAGAAAAAATTTGTCACCTTTATATACGATTCGTCTAAATACTACTACATTTATCTTATGCATTCTAAATATCAGTACTAAATTCGTCCGTTATTTATAAAAATGTTGTAGAAACTCAATGTGACTCTAAATTAAAACCCTTATATTTGATAGAGGTTCTGAATCTCGCTTTCCTGCCTTTTATGAATCCATAGATATAATCCATGATACCTTCATTGCATACACCCTATAATAGAGTGGAGTAGTCGAAAGGAATAATCAGACACTCACTGAAATGGTTAATACAATGATGTTGTTTGAACCAAAAATGGCACAAACGCCCAAGGAAGGTAAGTAGAGAATAAAAAATGAAGAAAATAAATGGAAAACGAGTAAAGAAGTGCATATAGAAATTTATAGTGGTTCGATGTCCTCTGACCTACGTTCACTTCAAGTTTTCCTTTATTATAATGTTTTTTACATGCAGGAGTTCTTATCGGTCGGTACAACTCCGTAAAGGGTCGGTATAACTCCGATAGAGATTATAAGAAATTAAAGAAAAGAGAGCAAGAACCTAAAAGATCATGAAAAATGAGCCTTACCCCTTTATTTATAGAGGTAGGGAGCCTAAAATCTCACACAAAAGATCTTCAGTCCATTCTCCTTGCTATAGACCAGTTCTTCATGAAATTAGGTTGCCACCTAATCAGCTTGGATGGATCGGTACAACTCCAAGGGTAAGTGTTGGTACCGACCCACAATATTACCAAATTGGCTTCCTTCAACTCTTCACTTCAGCTCGTCTTATAGTTAGCTTCGTGATCCTATAGTTGTTTGCATTAATAATATCTTATTTTGGAGTCTAAATAATGGAGTTATAGAAGAATAGAGTTGTAGTTTGAAGAGTTCATGGAGTTTGATAGAGAATTGCATTGGAACATCAAAACAACACTTGAAATAGGGTTCTAGCATCAAGTAGGGTAGGTAGGCAGAAGATGGGGTCCATAGTAAAGATGAAACGGGTTAGTACCGGCCCATGACGATGGGTCGATAACGACCATCATTTGGGTTGATCCCATATTCTATTCTCTCCAGATTGCATTCTATTCGCCCTTGGTTCCATTTGCATTTGAGTTTTTGGGTTCATGGTCACCTCTCCGGGCGTCTTACCTTGATAATTTTAAAGTTTGATTCGTAGAGTTTACTCGTATATTTTCTGATCAAAAGGTAGGATAATAGTTGTGTAATTCTGGACTTATTATTTATTCTTGGTGAAGCATTATTAACCTCATGTTATATACTGAACATAATACCTAATAAGAAAACCATAGTCACACTGTACGAACTTTGGCAAGGAAGAAAACTAAACTTAGACACTATATTGTCTAGGATTGTAGGGCGATTGCTAGATTATCGTAACTCCAAATAAGTAGATTAGGATAAAAAGGTATTGAGTGTATCTTTATAGGAAAAGATCAGCATAACAAGGGTTATAGGTTTCTGATCACATAAACAAATAACTCGGTTGAGGTAAATACTGTAATGGAATAAAGAGATGAAATGTTCTATGAAAATAGACTCTCATTCATTCCACATAATCCATCTGTTGGTGAAATGGAGAAGGTGAATGCACCTATTCTAGAAATGGTGGAGGTAAATCTACCAACCCATGAATAGTGGAGCACATTGAAATAACTAATGATGAAACCGGCGAATCTATTAGGAGAAGCAAAAACATTACAAACAAAAAAGTCTTTTGGACCGGATCTTGTCAAATAATTGGTTGAACGATCAAGGGATACAAATCAACATCACATCATGCTTTTTACAAGAGTTAAATATGATCCTTTAACGTACCATGAGGCAATGAAGACTTACGATTCATCCTTCGGGCATGAAACCATAAAGGATGAAATGACATGGAAACTAGTGGACTTACCTCTCGGTTATAAACCAATAGGATGTTAGTGGATATTCAAAAAAAGTTAAAAGCATATGGTATAATAATTTTTTTTAATGCCGATTTAATTGCTAAAGGATTTGCACAAAAGGAAGTGTTAGACTATTTTGATACTCATGTAGCTGTAGCTAGGATTTTAGTAGATCGGACATTAATTGCATAAGCATCTATTTATAATTTTGAAATTCATCAAATTGACGTTAAGACTGCATTTATTAACAGTGAACTTGAGGAGGAAATATATACATGACATTAACATAAGTTTTTTTCATGCCTAGGCAACAATGTAATGTGTGTAAACTCGTCAAATCATTTTACGATCTTAGATAAGCACCAAAACAATGTTATGTAAATTTTGGAACTATAATATCTAATGATTGAAGGATTTTTGAGTCAAATAATGTGTCTGTAGCAAGTTTTATATTGGAAAAGGTGTAATAACATGTATTTATATTGATGACATATTGATATTTAGGATGGATACTTCAGGTGTCAAAGAAACAAAAAAGTTTCTATCTTCATGTTTTGACATGAAGGACATGGGGTTCATACAAGTGATTCTAAGAATGATAATCATAATAATAAAGGAAAGATTAGTTATACACATTCTCACTACACTAAGAAAATCATGAAAAGGTTCAACCACTTTGATTGCAAGTCGGTATCCAACCTGTTTGACCTAAATATGCAGGTATATTGCCATTCTAGTGGATTAATAAATTAATTAGAACATGCTAGAGTCATTGGGAGTCTGATGTATGTCGTAACATGCATCAGACCAGATATTGCCTATGCGGTTAACAAAGCAATCAGATATATAGGTAACCCTAGTCAAGTTCGTTGGATTGTTGTACAAAGAATTTAAAATATTTAAAAGAAACCATGAACTGTATATTTGTAACACCCCGAAATTTAATATAGGAATTTAATTTAAATATGATAAGAGCAAAAATGGAAATTTTATAAACTTCTGAATTTGACTACGAAACTTACACTATTTTGTTCATAGCAATTTTCTGCACAATTTTCATAGGATAATATGAAAAAGTTATTGACATTTCAAAAATTAGATTTAAAATAAATAAATTTGGAAATAAATATCTTAAAAATAGGAGATCCTACAGGTTGACAACGTGACCTTGACTGGTCGACTCCTAGCGGTCTTTCGCTCAAAGGCAACCGGTCGACCGGTCATTGTTTTGTGGCTAGGATTTGGGTAGGCAACAGTCGGTATTTGAATAAAAATTTATCAACAATCGATATTGCTTTGAGCTGCTATAAATTAAGTCATGATGCAAACCCTAATTCACAAAAATTAGAACCATTACGTCCAAATTCTGCTCCTTTGAAAACAGAAATCCTTTTCTTCCTCAAATCACAATTTTCTTCAAATTAAATTAAAATAAAAGTAAGGGACTAAAGAAGATTAAATCAAGGAGAGATTTGGTGAATAGAGGGGATTCTAGGCGTAATTCTAAGGGAATAGCTTTGGTTTGAGGCAAGTGGGTTCATTGTTAATTAGATGATTTACATATAATTAATTTTGGTATAACCTATTATGATATAGAATTATTTAAATTGAATTGGGAATGTTGTTAAATTAAATTAGGAATTAAACAACGATTATATGAATATGATACCTTTCTTCTAATCTACATATGATTAATGAAAATGTACAAATTAAGAAATTGATAATTATATATATACACCCTATTTTTAGAATTGATATAACTGGTTGATGTCAATTCTTAGTTAAACAGATTTATAGCAAATTGAAATTGAGTAGGAAGTTTTAATAATTACAATTCATAGATTCACAAATTTAGTTAACTGAAATAAAAATTACTATATGCAAATTATAATTCAAGATAACATAATAGGGTTTTGGGAATGACAGAAATTAACAAATAAAATGAACCAAAATCGCTAATTAAAAATTGTAAATAACGACGACCGATCGACTGTTCACTAGAGTCGGTCGACAGTAAGGGGTCGACTACTCCATGTGCAAGCGGTCGACCAGTTACCAAAAACTGAGTGCGTTTTGAACCTCTTCCAAGGCCTAAGTTATAAATAAAATAGTGGAGTATATTATATATATATATATATATGGATGATAGTAATAGTATGGAAGTTAGTTCCCTATGAGGTGACACTAGGACATTGCAGGACTGGGTAAATGTTATTTATCGAGCATGGATAATATTCAACTGGGGCGATTCTATCGCAAATTGCACTCATAGGAGGCTCTACGTTGGACGTGCAACACTGAAGATGATCCCAATGGATTATGTGGCCCGGCAATAATGGGAGTTCCTTGGTATTCTCGGTGATGTGACGTGATGCTGTGTTGTTGATGGATCCCCACATGTTATGATAAGAGCCGTTGCGTTACCATTAACAGGTGGATACTGATGCAGATGATGAGACGCTTTGGCGAGTCGACATTGCGGGCTCCCCCTCAATGCGTTACTAGGATTAATGTATTATTTTTAGGAAGTTTAGTCCCGTGGTGGAAATTGTGAAGAAACATATATTAGGACTTATGTGTAGTCGTAATGTGGGAAATGTAGTCCCATGGTTGGAAATTTGTAGGGAAACCTATGTGGAATAGTTCTAGTAGCTATAAGCCGATCACTAATTGTATTGAGGTTTGACTAGTTGTTTGACCTTAAGTATGAGCCTGCACAAGTCATTAGTGTAGGTGTGTATTAAGCTAAACCCCTTAAGTAGAGAAAACAAGTAATTCATGGACACTTATAGAATATTTTAGGCCACAAAGAGTGATACTAAAATCAATTGCATATGATCACCATATGTTGATGATGTAACTCATTCACAAGACTTTTGTCTGACCCACCCCTTTTTCTTTCTTTTTCCCCACCATAGGAGTACAAGGCAGCAAGTGATAGGCCAGTGATAATACTTAGAGAGGCGAGCTTAGCATCTGAGTTTCTTTTTATATTCCTATTACTCTCTATGTACCATTTCTTATATTTAGTATTTTATCAGACTATCTGATGTATTTTTGTACAATGTGGATTTCACTACGTACTGTTTTGAGACTGTGTTTTGGATATTTTCTAAGATGACTATTTTTAGTACTTATATTTTTCTGTTTTCTGCTATGATCTGAAAGTGTAGCATGTCTTATATTTTATCATTGTATCTTTAGTTTCTAAAATATTTAAAAACCCCGACAACTCGTATCTATTGGCACCGATGTGAGTCCAGAAGTCACCCTAGAATTTGGATCAATGTGCTGGGAGGTGTAGGTTGTCACATGTGATATTATAACATAGGTTTGAAATTCCTTAAGGATTAGAGGTGCATTGAGAGAACGTACTTGAAAAAAAATTTGAAAAAAATTCAAATGTTTTTCAAAAAGGTTTTCAAAACGGGTTACAAATTAAATATATGTATGTATAGATAAAAGCTTTTCAAAAGTTATATATATAATAAAAAACTGAATAATACTTTCCCTTGTTCTTTCCAATACTATCTATACAAAAGTTGCTAAAAAATTTCTAAAATCATAGATTGAAATGATGAGCGATCCGGCTGACTCTAGTGATGCAGCTAAGATTGCAGGTGTGAACGTCCCAATTTGGTTCTGCGGGTATCTATTAGCAAGAGGACAAGCTGAGCTTAATTTTACTAGTGGACCCACAGAGTGAGCGCCAGGTGCAGTTTGTGCCCACCCATATGCCATCAATTTCGCCCAGCTATGTAAGGATTTTGCGAGCCTAAAAGAGAAGCTGTATGTGGGGACTGAGTCATGTATATATTCGACGACACAGATTCATACTTGTGAGTTGATTTTTGGATTGATAATTCTTAGAGAAAAGGTTAGGAGATAGCTTGCCACTTAGCATTATATGGGGAGGCTATGAATTAGTGGGATATGGTAGTTGCTGAGGCCGATGAGGGAGAGATTACTTGGGGGAGTTTAGGAGACGTTTTGAGATGAATTTTCTATTCAGGGCTGAAGAGGGATTACAGTTGATAAGTTCATACATTTACAACAAGGAGAGACAATGGTGACAGAGTATGTTAACCAGTTCAATCAGTTGGCTAGTTTGGAATGGAGCTAATCAATACCCCTCATAAGAATGCTCTGAAGTTTGCAAAGGGACTGAATCAACCTCTTTAAAATTTGGCCCTTAGTCAAATTCCTATGGATGCGACTTTTGATGGATTGGTGGAGATGACATTGCTGAATGCTGTCTCCAAGGAGGAAGTGGAGAGTGAGCCTAAGAAGGTAGGAGAAAAGACATCTAGGAGAACCAGGGCAAAGGCAGAATGGGACCCAACGGAAATATTAAGAAGCAAGAGTTACAGTGCAGGAAGTGTGGTAAGAAGGGGCACATTACGAGGGAATGCAAGGCAAACAGTTAAAAGATTAAGTGTTACAACCGTAGTCAATTAGGGCACATGAAGCGGGAGTGTCCAGCACCTCAGAAGACCTCTACCCGAGTGGTTTCAACATACACACTGGACGTTGTTCCTAACTCGAGTGAGCCTCCAATCCCAGACAAGGGGAAAAAAGTCGTAATTGAAGGTGGGTTAACTCTATTTGACTTACCTGTACGTACCTTATTTGACATAGGGTTATCACACTCTTTTATCTTAAGTATACTTATGGATGGTTACATTTAGACACTAGCATAGTTACAGATCCTATAGTTGTAGCAATCCCCGTCGGAGGATTGATTGATTTGTCTATGATATGAAGAGGTTTGAAATTGTTTATTTTGGAGTTCAAGTTCAATTGCGATGCTTTTATCTTAGGATTTTCTGGGTTTTGTTTGATTTTGGACATGGATTGGATGACGATGTACAGGGCGATCATAGATTGTGATAGGAAGGTTGTTAAGTTGGGTACTTATAATGGACGAAGTTTAGAGGTTCATTGCGATGACAAAGGTTCAATTATGTTGAGTTATCTATATTTACGAGACCTGTCACATGATGAGTAAGATTTAGTGCCTGTAATTAGAGACAATCCAGATGTCTTTTTTGAGTATTGGTCTCCTACACCAGAGGGAGATCGAGTTTCGGATTTATCCTATGGAGAACGCCAGACATGTTGCCTTTCCTCTGAGGCTTATGGCTCCGAAGGAGATGCACATGCTGAATAAGCAAGTGAATGAGCTATTGGCGAAAGGCTTCATTTGGAGGAGTATTTCAGAGTGGGGAGCACCAATTGTCTTTGCTACTAAGGCAGATGGTTCTTTAGTATTTAAAATTATGGTATGCGGTAGTTTTTTAGTAAAGAAAATTAATAAAGTTTTGCTAGCCAATAAGGTTTTGAGAAATTATAGAGGTTTGGTGAAAAGGAAACACTTTTTATAGTAAAATTACAGTTTTTAAGTTAATTACAACTTTACCATGTCGATATTGGCTATGTCGAGCCACATCTCGCCACACTTCATCAACATCGACATGGAACAAACTAATAAGCATGATGTGAACAAGCTTAACATGAAGCGGATTGGTTTGCAGCTCATAGAGGCGGTAATAAAGATAAAGAGATGGCCCTCGATATGACCATGTCGATGTGTAAGCATGTCGCATTTTATTTAAAGAGGCATGTAGCCGCATGTGTTCTTTAGACTCGTTGACTCCTATAACCTCGACGTCGCATTATTTTGTTAAGTGACATCGAGATTCAGCCTCGCCTACTCGATGGTCATCGTCCTAACCCTTAACGCTTTAAATTGTCATCGAGCCTAGCTAGGACGCTTTTTTGCTTGTTATCGAGTTTACCATATATCGCTTTTAATATTATTATCGAGCCTAGTTAATGCGCTTTTAGCTAGTCTTCAAGCCTAACCTATGCTTTTTCTGGTCATCGAGCCTAACCCATAATCTAAATTTTATACCCTTGATGAGGCATGAGGGCCAATGTTTTGATGTGTTATCGAAGTTCAATTTTTATAGCTTTAGCACTATGATTTATGAAGTAATAACTTCGACATCGTCCCCATGTATTTTTCAAATAAAATACTTTGACATGCTTTTGAATGGGCAAAGATCTTTAATGGCGATGGAGTCATCGAGTTTTATTATTGTAAAGGTTTTACATTGTTTTGGCCTTGGAGCTTAAGTTTTAAGAGGGTCAAAGACCCTATTGACTTCGAGTTTCGTCAATGATGTTTTGTAAAGCATATCATGCCATAAGTATTTTGAGTAAAGTAAAGGACCAATGTTTTCCTTGTTTTATGAATGGTTTCAAGTAGGGCTGTCAATGGATACCCGAAAAATCTAAAATCTGTCCGCATCTACATCCGAAAAGGGGATAAATATCCGATATCCGAAAAAATGGATACGGAAATGAAGACATCCGCATCCAAAAATTATTCGTCCGGTATTTTTCAAGATTATAGTTTGAATTGTGTATTTCAATACAGTGAAAGATATTTATTTATGGTTTTACTAAGTTAGAAGTTTATATTATACGCTCTAAATGCATATTAACTGTTAAAAACTATTTATTATATTTGTTTATTTTTAACACTTTTATAATCAGTGGGATTGAAAAAAGTTTATGTTAAACTAAAATTTTCCATTTATATTTCTTGATTTATCGGTCGTAAGCGGATAGGACAATTATCCAATATCTGTCTGTATCCATGGATGCGGATATCCGATATCCAAAAATGATTTCGGATGTGGTTGCAGATATGGCATTATCTACATCCGAAGTATCCGTTGACAGACCTAGTTTCAAGGGTTAAATCATTTACAAAGATTTTGTTTTCAAGGAAATATGGATAGGGTAGTTAACCTAGAATTTTACTAAGGAATGACTCAGAGATTATAAAACCAGATGCGACTGGTGTGTGGTCGCATCCTATACTTTAACTAGCAGCTCCTAGCTAATATAAGTCCAAAATTCAAGTGTGTAGGGCAGTGTCATGGGTAAGACTAAAAGAAGGTTACACACAAAAAGGAATACACAGAGTAGAGATTGATTATTGGTGAGCCCGCAAAACCATTAGGATCAATTGACCCTAGAACTAGTAAGTTATGGACAAACCATCCAGTTTTCCTCTAACAGTAAGTTAGAACATTTATTATGTTTGGTAGGCTTGATTCAGCCATAGGTTTATAGTCAGCCTGATAAAACTATGATGTTGGGACAGATAGTCCACTGAATACCTATTTTGTATGTTTTATTATTTGCTATAACTAGTTGGTTTCAGGATTTTGATTGCAAAAGAAATGCTTTTAAAGGATAATAGTAAGGGGAAAACCCATTCCGCTAGGCAGTGTGGTCTCACTTAATATCAGTAAATCATGATGTCATATTATTATTTGCATAAGCTTTTTGTCTGACTCGAAGTTTATGTTTTTCCCTTAAACTCTCGGTGCTCAAAATTTAATTTGAGTTGGTTGAGAGTTAAGATTTTCAGGTTTAGTAGGTTTTGTCAAATAAAGCTTCCGAAGATGTGTAGGAGGCAATGATTAGCTATGTAGGAGATTATCTATTTATCTATTCCGCTGTGATAAATGTTTTATGTAAAAGTAGATGTTATAGCTGTCTATTTAGAAACTCCGATCATCCAAGGGGGCATCTTCATATGTCGCTCTTTGCGTATTTTGTAATAAATATGTTTATCTGAACCTGGGAAACGTTATGACTTTATGTATTGAATATGAAATGCTGATTTGAAATGTGATGAGAAAAGTTGTTTTGAAATTGTGTTTGAAATATTTCATATTCTTAGGCTTCTGATATTATGGATACGATTAACATTACCGCATTTTTTCATTGGAAACTAATACTACAGATGACTATAGCATCTTTAGCGGGTAGTTTCGGGCCTCAAAGTAGGGGATGTTACAGAGGCATTGACTAGTGCATCTTTTCTAATGGTGCCCGATGGTACAAAGGCATTCACAGTGTATACCAATGCTTGCGGTACGAGATTGTTCATGGTTTTGATGTAGGAAGGAAGAGTTGTGAGCTATGCTAGTCGACACTTGAAGGTCCATGAGAGAAACTATCATACCCGTGATCTTGAGTTGGTAGCCATTGTCATTACTATCAAGTCATGGAGACACTATCTTTTAGGAGAGTGGTTTGAGTTGTATACAGATCATAAGTCTCTAAGTAATTATTCTCCCCGAAGGACTTGAATTTATGGCAGCAAAGGTGGATGGAGTTTTTAGCCTTGTATGATTTCGACATTTCGTATACTCCAGGGGAAGGCAATGTGGTAGCCGATGCCTTGAGTAGGCAGAATGTGGTGTTGAGTCCTTTGTTCTTTGAGTGGAAGCATTTGGAGTTCATCCCTATGTTTGATTTCCATCCATCATCAGACATCACTTTGGGACTATTAACATCTTTGGATGTACAACCTACACTTATGGATCATATTGGGTCAATTCAGAAGTAAGACAAGGAGCTCTTGGATATTTTCAAGAGGGTTAGTAGAGGAGAGCAATCGAGTCATTTGAGGAATTATGTCATTGACTCGAAGGGATGGTTATGGAGAGATGGTAGGTCGCTATGGATTTGATTGACATGATACTAGTCGAGTCTCATTGCTCTAGGATGACCATTCATCCCAATGGAGACACAATGTACCATGACACGAAGAGAGTCTTTTATTGGCTTGGTATAAAGAAGCATGTGGTAGAGTATGTAGCCCGATGTATGACTTGCCAGAGGGCAAAGGTAGACCAGAAGAAGCCGAGAGGATTATTGAACCCGTCGGATATTTCGTAGTGGAAGTGGGAGAGTGCTCTGTGGACTTCATCAATGGACTACCAAGGAGTAGGATAAGAAATGAGAGCATTTGGGTCATAGTTGACCGACTGACCAAATGTGCTCATTTTATTCTGATTAGGAGAACAAAGACTACTACGTCTTTGGCGACACTATACATGAGAGAGATCATTATTTTACATGGAGTTCCTTCTAGCATCGTTAGTAACTGAGATCTTCTTCTCACCAGCGAGTTTTGGAGGACTCTACATGAGACTTTAGGTACTGAGTTGAGCTTGAGTACCGCTTATCACTCGCTGACGGATGGATGGACAGAGAGGTAAACCAAGTATTAGAGAATATGCTTCGGATGCGTATCTTGATTTTGGAGGCTCTTGGAAGAATCACTTGTCGTCGGTAGAGTTTACCTATAATAACAGCTATTGGGCGAGTATTGGGATGGCATTGTTCGAGGCGTTATACGGGAGGCCTAGTAGAAAACCATCTTGTGAATGAGACACTACAGATAGGATTATTCTTGGACTGGGTATGGTATGAGAGACATCAGAGAAGGTAGACTTAATCTATAGAAAAATGAAGACCGTGCAGGATAAGCAAAAGTTTTACGCTGATAGGAGATGCATAGAGTTAGAGTTCGTAGTGGACGACATGGTTTTTGTGAGGGTCTCACCGCTTAGGCATGCTATGAGATTTGGTAGTTCAGGAAAATGAGCATCGAGGTTTATGGGGCCATTTATGATTACTGTTATAGTTTGGAAGTTAGCTTATAGGGTGAAGCTTCGTGAGAAGTTAGTGGGAGTACATGACGTTTTCCATGTTTCATAGTTGCAAAAATGCCTACACGATACAACCATTGTAGTCGAGCCGAGTTAGGCAGAGGAGGTAGAGATAGAGAGGGAGTCACTTGTTCACCATGCATCCACCTGTATTCTTAAGCATGGTATAAAGCGACCTCGCAACAAAGTTTTCAAACTTGTTAAGGTCAGTGGAAAGACGACCCAACAGTAGTACGTGGGAGCCTAGGGAGTAGATTCGAGCTATCCATCCACAACTATTCTCTGGTATGTTTTCATTTTAGTCGAATAAGTATAGGCTACTTAGTGTAAGTTTCTAACTTAGTATACCATATAAGTAGAGACAAATGGGTGTTAGGAATGGTTGTGAACGTGTTACCAGGACATGTTTTGGATAATGGATGTTAATGGATGTATTTATTAAGTTGTTCTTTGCACATTTAGGAAAATATATCCTTGAGTTAACTATAACACACACACACACCATCACTTGTTATATTTCATTAAGTTATATGCATATGGTTGTTGCATATGGATGGAATGGTTGTGCATACATGTAGAATTACAGGTATATTTACATAGGATGTTGCATATATTTTGGACACATAGCATAAGCACTTGCATTTTAGGAGGTCTAGTAGATCGGGAGACCATCTAATTTTTTGCATTTGTATAGGTTCATATGCATTCCACGCCTACATGTACATATTGCATTAGAAATTTAACTATGGATAATGGTTGCCAGTGGTTGGTCAATGAGTAGATGTTTGTAATCATTGATTTTTGTATGCACAAGATACATTTTTGTCCTTAGAGATTTCGAGAACGAAATCCTCTTTAAGGGGGAGAATGTAACATCCTAAAAATTTAACTGAAAAATTTATATAATAAATAAATTTAGATATAATGAGGAAAAAAATAGATTTTTTTTTACAAATATTCAAATTTGACTACAAAACTTGTACTGTTATGTTCATAGCGATTTTCTGTACTGTTTTGATATATAACGTTTTGAAAATGGAGCTAATATGAAAAATTTATTTACATTTTAAAAATTCGAATTTAAAATATTTAAATAAACAAATTTGAAAATAAATATTTTAAAAATAGGAGATTCCACCGGTCGACACCATGACCTTGACCTTGACCGATCGCCCCCTGGCGGTTGACCAATCAAAGGCAAAGGGTCGTCCGGTCAATGTTTTGTGGCTAGGGTTTGGGTAGGCCAAGTGTCCGAATTTAAATAAAAATTTACCAACAATCGATATTGCTTTGAGTTGCTATAAATAGAATCTTAATGTAACCCTAATTCACAAAAAATAGAATCAGTATGTCCATACTCTGCCCCTCTAAAAACTGAAATCCTCTACTTCTTTAAATCGCAAATTTCTTTGAATTAAATTAAAATAAAAGCAGAGAGATTAAAGAAGACTAAATCAATCAGAGATTTAGCGAACAGAGGAAATTCCAAGTGTAATTCGTAGGGAATAGCTTTGGTTTGAGGCTAGTGGGTTCATTGTTAATTAGATAATTTGCATACAATTAATTTTAGTACAACTTATTCTTATCCAGAATTGTTTTAAATTGAATTGGGAATGTTGTTCAAATAAATTAGAAATTTAACAATGATTATATGAATATGATTCCGTTCTTTTAATCTAGACCCGATTAATGAAAATTTGTAAATTAAGAGATTGATAATTTTAAATATACCTTTTTTGTCAAATTTGATAAGAATTGATATAACCTGTTGATGTCAAATCTAGGTTAAACCGATTTAGTGCAATTCAAATTGAGTAAGATGTTTTGACAATTATAAATCATAGATTCAAAATTTTGGTTAACTGAAATCAAAAATTATAGTATGATAAATTTCAATTCAGGCTATTGTAGTAGGGTTTTGGGAATCCCCGTAATTAACAAACAAAACAAAAAATATCGCTAATTAAAAATAGTAAATAACGACGACCAATCGGCCGCTCACTGAAGCCGGTCGACCGCTCCAGGAGCAAGCAGTCGATAGGTTATCGAAAACCAGTCGCCTAAACCTTGGTTGAGGCCCAAGTTATAAATAAAATAGTGGTGTGTGTGTTTGTGTGTATATATGTATGTGTGTGTATGTGTGTGGATGATAGTAATAGTTGGGAGGTTATTTCCCTATGAGGCAACACTAATGTGAATCAATGGAACATGGATCTTAAGGCTAAATTAACACTAGAGGAGGAGTGAATATTGTTTAATGGATTATACGAATATTTTTCAAATTATTTAAGGTTACTTGGAATTATGTAATTAACAATCATAGAAACAATCACAAAATCAAAGTGCTGATAAAAGTAATTGCAGTAAATGTACAAAGGAAACAAACACAG
Organism: Allium fistulosum; assembly: GCA_030737815.1. Lineage (NCBI taxonomy): Eukaryota > Viridiplantae > Streptophyta > Magnoliopsida > Asparagales > Amaryllidaceae > Allium > Allium fistulosum. The sequence goes on from CM060904.1 coordinate 959,435,291, forward strand.
CAGGGTTTTATACAGGTTCAGAGTTATCCTATGTCCAGTCCCGCACAATTCCTTGTACGGATTTCTTTTCAAATAGTAAATGCAAATACAATCTTGATTTTCAAGGCTATGAGACACACCCTCCAAAATCCCAACCTCTAGGTAGAGTCGCTTAATTTCCGGGCTACAAGCACACCCATTAGTTTTACAGGCTACTAAACACACTCAATTGATTTCACGGGCTACAATCACACCCACAAGTATAAGATTATGATTTGATAGAGTTTACAGACTCAGATCTTTGATCTTGATTACAATTCATCCTATAACTCATGTATAGCACTTTGATCTTGGTTTGAGTGAGAGTGATGCGAGAAATCAGAGAGTAGATGAAGGTTGATTAAACTAGTGATGATTGAATTTGATTCTGGTTGAATTTTGGCAGAGTTTGGGTATATTTTGATTTAGAAAACGAGAGAGTAGAAGGATGAGAGATGGATAAGAAAATTATGATAAAAAATATGTTTGGAAGTTTGGTATTTATAGAGGAACAACGGTTATATCCATTCTGAAGAGATATGACGAAAAGACTCTTCTTTTGAAATTTAAATTTTGAAAAAATCGGCAACCATGTCGACATGCATACATAGAGTATGTCAACATACTCTTTATAAAATTTAAAAATACTTTAAAACATTATTTTGAAAATTTGTTGTTTTGTAAAATAGTTTGATACTTTGTAAAATCATTTAAGCATAGCTTATACATATTTTAATCATACTAAAACTTAATAAAATTTTATATAATAATTTTGAAAATTTTAACGTAATGTAAATAATATATATATAATCAATATAATTATAACTTATTAAAGTATAAACAAAAATTCAATATATATATATATATAAACTTAAAAACACTAAAATAATATCTTTATAAGTATAAGAGATTGAAAATCATTTTGAGAAATATTTTGAAAAGATTATTTTAAAACTAGGATATTTGAAAAAAAAAATTATAACAAAATTGGAGAAGGGGAGATAGAGATCAGGAAAGTGATATCAAGGTTTTAACATAAATTCTACGACTCAATAACTTATCTGGAATATTTTAAATTTTTGAAGTCTTTAATACTCATGATCTTCATTATCCAACTCTTGAAACTCTATATCAGCATCTTGAATCTACTCTTAATACTATACAGTCTTAATCAACACCTTTCTAATATCCTGATCTATAATTTATATAATGTCATATAGTTGTTATCATCAAAACCAATACCTAAGGTACTAACAACTAGACGTTGCGGGATTGGGTAAATGCTATTTATCCAACATGGCCGATATTCGACTGAGGCGATTCTATCGCAAATTGCACTCATAGGAGGTTATGCGGTGGATGCGCAACACTGATGATGATGCCTAATGGAGTATGCGTCCTGGCATCAATGGGTGTTCCTTGTTGTTCATGGTGACACGACGTGGTGTTATTTTGTTGATGGATCCTAGCGCGGTGCGATAAGAGGCGTTGCGTTAATATTGAGAGGTGGACACGGATGCAGACGATTAGACACTTTGGCAAGTCGGCCTTGCAGGCTCACTCTTGATTCGTAACTAGGATATGTGTAGTTGTAGTTGTGGGAAACTTAGTCCTATTGTGGAAATTGTAGGGAAACCTATATTAAGAATTACTTGTGGTCGTAATATGGGAAATGTAGCCCTATGGTTGGAAATTTGTAAGGAAACCTATGTGGAACAGTTCTAGTAGGTATTAGCTGATCATTAGTTGTCTTGAGGTTCGATTAGTTGTTCGATCCTAAGTATGAGCCTGCACAAGTCATTAGTGTTGGTGTGTATTGAGATAAACTCCTTAAGTAAAGAAAACAAGTAATTCAGAAACACTTGTAGAAATCCTAGGTCATATAGAGTATTACTAAAGTAAATTTCATGTGATCACCATAGATTATGATGCAACTCATTCACCAGACTTTTGTCTGACCCACCCTTTTTCCTTCCTTTTTCCCCACTGCAAGAAGACAGGGCAGCAACTGATAAGCCCAACAATAGTTTTTGGGGAGACAAGCTTGGCATCGGAGTTTCATTTTATTTTCCTATTACTCTCCATGTGTTGTTTGTCGTATTTAATTTTATGTTATGTATTTCTATACACTATACTTGACTACGTACTATTTTAAGACCGCGTTTCGGATATTTTCTAAGATTGCTATTTTTAGTACTTATATTTTTTTGCCTTCCGCTGTGAGATCTGAAAGTGTAGTATGTATTAGATTTTATCCTTTTATCTTTAGTCTTTGAAATGTTTAAAAATCCCGACAGTTTGTATCTCTTGGCACCGATGCGAGTTTGAAAGTCACCCTAAACTTTGGATTGGTACGTCGGTGTTATTCGCTATGCATTGAATCGATGATAGCAAAATATATAGATATAGAGTTAACGTGCAGTAATCACAGCAGCAACAATATAAATATAATAGCAGCGGGAATAAATAGAAAAGTAAAGCAAGTAGCAATCACATCAAAGTTTTTATACTGGTTCGGACCTCCAGTCCTACGTCCAGTCCAAGATTTCTTCTGGAATTAACTAACAAACACCCTCACTTCCCGGAGGAATAGGCACCTGAGCAGCAGAATAGGATTTCAGTACATTTGCTCGAGCAGCCGAACAGGACTTCAATATTTTCTTTTACAAAGAAATAACTTGACTATATATTGTGTTTTTAATACACTGAGTAGTTGAACTGGAGTACAACTTCTATAACCTGTAAAAATGATGCAGAATGAGTGTGCGGAGGTTAGGAAGTGGATTAGAACCAGACTTGTATGTTGTGGAGTGAAAGGGCACTGGTCTAAATTTGCTTTTAGAATGAATATGAAATTTGGAGCGTTTGGAAGCAATATGAGAATGATTTGAGAGAATAGAATTAGGTTTTTTCTTTCGGGATGGTAGAAGCCTTATATAGGAGTGGCCAATAAAAAGTTGCAATCTTTCAGAAATTCGGTTCGCAAGAGATGCATCCATTGAACATTGAAGAGGAGGCTTGGAAGGGCACTTTATATATTTAGTTATAACAGTCAAATAAATTCGTAGCATCCTTAAAATTGAAGCAATGTTTGGTTGAGTGGTTGGGGTCCGTCCTAATTCTCATGCGACTTGGGTTCGAATCCCACCATAGCTGACTTTTAATTTCTCATTTCTATTGTTTTGTCAAGTAAAATCTAGTAGCAGGCTACAATAAATGTTGTTGTGGTAGAGTGGTAATGGATGTGCGTTCCATCTTAGGTGTGTTGGGTTCAAGTCCCGCCCTTTCTTTTATTTTTCCATTTAGTTTTGTTTTATTTTAGATAATAAAATATGCTAACCCCTCATTAACAAAAGCGTCTCCAGTGCAGTGGTTTGGCATGCGCATTCCTGTGCAAGTACATAGAGGTTTAAATCCCACCTTGTCCAATTTTTGAATTCTTTATTTTCAATGTGTTGTCATCTAATTTGGTAGCACACTTGAACATATGTGATTGTGGTTGAGTGGTTGGAGTGCACACTTCCTCCTATGTGACTTGGGTTCAAATCTCACTAGCGTAAGGCTGATGATTTCTCCATCCCACTTTAGTTCAATTCCAGTCTTGCACTATATACATATATAAATAAACTATTTTTGTATTGTTATATTTTTTGTATTCTTTACTATAGTTTATTTAAACTTCTTCATATGGCTGCCAGACCTGAAATTACTAAACAAACACATTAGTAATATTGTCATATAGTTATCATCAAAACACTAAAATCATGTTTTCAACAGTCCGGAGGTGTGGGTTGTCCTAAATTTCTTTACAGCAGGTATCCAAGCATAATAGAAGAGTACACGGATGCTAGTTAGAACAATAGTATTGAAAATCATAAATCAACGAGTAGGTGGTTATTCACTCTTAATGGGAGAGCGATATCCCGGCCTTTAAGAAATAAACACGTATTTCTGATTCAACCATGGCTGCTAAATTTATAACATTGATTACTTGTAGGAAAAAAGTAGAATTGTTAATAAATTTACTACTAGAAATGTCTATTTGGCCATAAACGATGCTTGCAATATTTGTGCACTGTGATAGTCAAGTGACATTATCATAAGCCTATAGCGATGTCCATGATGACAAATCTAGGAACAATAGCCTAATGCGCAGTGCGGTTAGGAAACTGCTCACTAATGAGTTAATTCCCTAGATTTTGTAAGACCTAACTAAAACTTAGCAGATCCATATACTAAAGGACTAGTAAGATACTTGGTGTTAAAGACATCAAAAGGAATGAGTTTAAAGCCAATATAAGCAATTGTAATTGACGGAAACTCAACACATCATGAAGTTATCATCTTGAGTTCAATGAGAAAAGGTACATTATATGATGTAATTGAAAGTACTATAATATTAGTCTGAACAACTAATATTATGTTCCATTCCAAGATAAATTTTTTATACCTATAATGAAAATGGTGGAGATTGTACTGCTTTGCAGTTAATAGGTTTACAAAGTGGATAATGTTGAAGTGCACGTTATAGGGCACTTTTGATTAGCCTACTTATATGAATGCATTTTAAGGTGATGCCACCTTCTATAAAACTCTGGCTTAGTCTCCAATCTAAATTCATGAAATCGAGATATAGACATAAAGCCACACATGTCGACATATTCATGATATCTGAAGATTTGGAAAACATGTGTGTGGAACATATCCGGCATGTCACATAGATTTGATGGTTCAATATTTAGTCAATCATTCCATCCTAATGTTCATTAATGAGTTATCACTGTGTATAAATTAAAATCCATAAGACATCTATACTTATGAAAGAGTTTTCCCAGAAATTTTATTAAAATTTAGTGGAGAATCATTAGAAATTTTTTATTAAATTTTTTGGGCGAGTCAATTGTTTTGCAGAAAAGAGAATTAAGAAGAAGACTAAGTAGAGAGGATAGTCTCACACCTTCAATAATATATGTTTGTATTTTCTTTAATACAAGGTCACAAGAGAAAGTTGGGACTTTTGGGCACCCAATGTTTTCCCTTGTGTTGAGGAGGGAGGCCATGTAACACTATACACATATGCGCACCGCTATCGTTGTACCATGCCGAGCTGAGGTTGGGTTTTAGTTTAAATAATAGCTTTGTACAAATTTTATATAATTAGATCGTGGCTTTAAGCCTACTAAAAGGAAAAAATAATTCAAATTCGAAGGAGTGTTAAGGACGGTAACTGTTTCAACAAACGTGATATTTAAGCAAACATTTATGGTTATTTGGAGTATATAATTTGACTGTTAGAGTGAACAACCATAACAATTGCAGCGAATAGTAATAAATATAACTATTTGTTGCCTATAAATAGACATGTTATCTAAAATGAAAATCATATTTTTTACTTGAATTTTTTTTCTTTCTTCTTCTCCATGCTCTTTATATTATTCCATTTCTAAAAACTAGGTTGAGTTCATCATACTATTGGTTACAGTCTTTATACTCTTATCACTACAGTCATCCTGATGATAGTTGGGACCGGACTTTGATTGTGTGACCACAGCTGATTAGAGAGTTTCAATACTCGGGGTTCTTGACTTATTTTTTTGTCAACCTTGGAAATTGACTAATACGCTATGAAAAGCAATGGTTACTCGCTAATCACTAGGTTTAATACGGGAAATGAGAGAGGAAGAATATAATTAAATGCAAACAACACCAAATATAGAGTGGTTCGACTAGGCTGCCTACGTCCACTATGAAGCATTCTTATTATTTGTCTATCTTATAATTATAAGGAACCAAATATAGAATGGACTGTTGGGAGATAGCTGAAATAAAGAGAGGAATATGTGGTTGAGGTGTGGGTTAATAGAAGAACTATCCAAGTGCACGTCCTTTACTACGCATTTAATTCATTATGTAATATGGCAACATATTATAAGGATATGACATGCTTCTTGTAAGAGGTAGATACACCTGGTTGTATTCTTGTCGTTTACCTCTACGTGCTTAGTTGGCAAAGCAAGCTAGACTGGTTAACTGACTACCGAGGGCATAAAGAGAGCAAGAAGTTGTTAGACGAAGCTAAGATGAGGGCCAAGCCAAGTGGGAGATGACCGGATGGGTCACTTAGAATAGATTGTAGATGGTCGTGCTAAAATTGGGACAGACACATACCGTCCTTGAACCGGTCTTGAGTTGTGAAAGTCAGAAAATGGGTGGTAAGGATGCTTAAGCGGATGGGTGTTTGCTTGCTAAGCCGAATGCAAGTCTCTATGTGTGTGTGGTGGGGGGGACCGGTCGCCTGTGAGATGGGTCGACATGGACCGGTCATGGTGACGTCGGTCTCTGGCCTTGCCCAATGAGTTGGTTATTGAAGCCACTTTAGGGTGTGCTTGGTGGTAGCTGGCCTAATGTTCCCTTGAGTAGATGGACTAATACGGACTCCGCTTGAACCTAGATCAACAATCGAGCGAACCTAGCCAGATAAGAGCTGGTCTGTGGTGGACTAGTCTAGATCCGAGTCGGCTTAGGTCGAACTAAACCAGGCCAAGAAGCCTTGATCAGTTTACCTTTCTAGTTACGAAAAAATTGAGTAATAGGGCTTCGTTATATCTTGGGAGAGATTTACACAAAATCCACACACCCATTCGTTTTCTCAAATGGTGGAGAGGGCATGTTGCGTTTTAAAGAGAGCGTCATTATGCATTCCTTGAAGCGGACATCGACAAACACAAAAGTATTGAAGTTGTATACATTTCCTACTATACACAAGAGATGGCACCAACAATTGTAACATAACATCAAATTTTTACCCTTTTCCTATTTTTGTTTTAAATTTATCTCTTTATCAAACCGACCGCTATGGAGTTTGTCTAATATAGGCTTCCAAAACCTAATAGCATGAAGCCAAAAAATAAGGAACATGTCTTTAATATAACTTCTTAAATCTTTCCAATGCTATTTATTTTGTTTTCTTGAATATCTCATTAAATCTATCCAATTCTAATTTTTTAAACAAAATATTATAATTAAATGTTTAACTAAAATTAATAAAAAAATAGTTAAAAATCTTTTTTCAAAATTATGTAATCTAACGATCGGTTTACTTCTATTATCCGGTTGTAATTATTTAATTTATAAATCAAGATACCGTTTGTAGTAAAAAAAATTAACTAGTTGGAGTTGGCATCGTGTTAGATGCATCGAAGGCGTCCAATGTGTTAAAGGTAGGGTCCACACAAATGTTTCGTTTGACTAAACCATTGGAATTGTGTTTTTGGCGTTGGACGTGTCCAATGTCAACGATAATTCAAATGGTTAGCCAGAACGGTCAATTCTCCCTTCCTCCTCCTCCCCAACATCAACTGAAAACTCTAAAAATTTTACCCAGAAATCCAGAAAAAGCAATCAAATTTTAAGGTAACTTTTGTTACAATCATCTCAATTTCATTCTTGTTGATTTTCCAAAATTTTTAGTACTTTCTAAGGTTGAAAATGTGCGAAACTAGTTCGAAAAAATCCATTTGAAGTCCTAGGAATTGGTTCGACGGACTAACGATAGAATTTTTGCGTTGCGATGTTGATGTTTACCAAGCAGTTGGAAACAACAAAATAGACATCCATAAGAAAATTACAACGACACTGGATGAGATTTTGACGACTATTTCGAATGAAATACATGTAACGGATGATCTAGTTCACTACAAATACAAGGGACTAAACAAATAATGGTCATTATGGTAGAGTTTAGGTAGCCAAATGAGCTTAGGATGAGATCCAGTGGGGAGAATCAATTAGCAAAAGCGAATAATGGTGGGCTGATCGTGTGAAGGTAATTTTTAATCGCATTTTTGTTTTTAATTTACGAGTTAGTACCATTAACCCAAAAAATGGATCAACACCCTGGATTGATTGTGAAAGCACCAGCCCTGTTTATCAAGGCAAATAAAATAGAAAAAGCAATTCTAGATCGTAGAAAAAGTAAAGGAACAAGAAGATTTTTATAGTGGTTCAGCTCTTAATGAAGCCTATGTCCACTTTATAACTTATATTAAGTGACTGCTATTACAAGTTGAGTCGGATTACAATATGATTGAATCTGTAAGTTAGATCAAATCACAGGTACAAGAGTTATTGGAGAATCACAGTGAACCCCTAGGTGATTGTTGTGTGGGAGGAGAAGAGTGAAGAATAGTTTCTGTACCGTTTCAGCAGCCAGTCCAGAAGATCCCCTTCATGTTGCAAGTAGGACTGTATTTATAGGGATTGGAGAGATATTGGGCTAGGTTGCTTTGCCTGAAGCATACACATGACGATACAAAGACGCTCCCAAAATTTCATTGCGATCCAACTTAATATGATAGATCGCTAGCGATCCATAGGGCATGGATCGCTAGTGATCCATGTACTTAAGGGATTTCTGGATTGTTTCCTTTGGGTTGCATTCCTTGCCTCGTGTAGATGTTCTTCATGTAATTTGGTAACTAGTTGCCTTTTTTTGATGGTGATTCGTATACAGGTTACATTGAACTATGACCAGAATCATATGAATGCTTACTTCTCGAACTAGTTTGCTTTGAATATCATGAAACTTCACTGACATCCCTAGAAAATATTTTGGATCATGATGCAAGAAGTTTAGGGGGTCCATGAGCAAGCCTTATGGATTGCTAGCGTTCCATAGGTGATGGATCACGTTAGCTTGTTTTGGCATCTTTCCTCTTGGGTCTTTCTCTTTATTTTCTTCTGGTCCTTTTGGTTGATTCTTGAAATGTTCTGACTTGACGTGGATGTTCTAGTTCCCGTTGAATTCTGTTGGATTAAAAACCCGGTTAACATTTTCCCCCTAGAGTATGCCTTCGTTGGAAACGAGGTGTGCTCTGGAAGTAACTACTTTTGAGATCCCCTTTCATGAAGTTTAATTGGTCGTGTTGAGGCTATCATGCGAATTCGGCTTTGGTTATTCAGCCGTCTATTGAGTTTCAATGTGAATCGTCGTTGCTCGTAACAATGAATAAATTTCGACCCCACAACATTCCAGATGCTCGCATATACCACACAGATCATGCTTGGCGAGTTTGGGGATGATTGGTTGCAATTCTATGGATCGCTAGCGATTCAAGGACTTAGCGAATTTTTTTTCATTCAGTCCCCTATTTAATTTTGTACGAGCCGACCCTTCGTCACTTTACTTTCTTCTTGCGAACCGAGCTATTTGCCTTGCGACCCAAGCTAATGTGACCAAACCCTAAATTTGCTCACACCACTGCTGTCGTCAACCATCCACCTCTGAAGCTTCTTGCTACCGAACCTACTTGACTTCGCCGTTATCTTGAGCCAACCTTTGGTGCCTAAAACATCACCTACTAGGATCGCCGCTGATCTTGCCCACCTTGGATCGCCAACAACTTGAGATTGATCATATTCGCCTTCTGACTTAAGGTTAATGATGTGGATTTTAGCGTTTATATAGCGATCTAGTGATGAAGTTGGGTTGATGATGGATGCAATGGAGAATTTTAGTTGATTGCGCCTTTGTGGAAGAAGATAGTAAATCGAGTCTTGAATTCTTTACAGAACGACGCTCGGGTTTTGCCCCGGTGCTTGACATGTTTTACCATCTTCATCCGCAGAGTCAGAATTAACTTGCACCAAGTTACACAATTAATCCGGTACAGCGTCTTGTTGATTAATTTTGGTTTTCCTGGAAGGTGATAATAGCTTAGGGTAGCGTCTCGTATGCAGCTCATGCTGTTATCACTTTCCAGAGAACTGAAATTGACTTATGCTGAGAATTCTCTACTCTATTCGGACCCATTGATCTATAGTTGTTCCCTTTGGATTGGTTCTATCATTCCACAATTGGTGTACCTAGAAGAGGAAGAGCTTTCTGTGATGCTTCAGACGGCGGATCCGTTATCGATCGTTGATCGGTAACGAGTACGTGTAGGAGACATAACTTTAATGAATGACAAGAAAAGCTTTTTCCTTTCTTCGCTGCAAGTGAACTATCAACACAGGATAGAGCGTCTGTAGTGTTCAGGACATCGAGCCCATCCCATATAGACAACACACTTCACTTGCCCCAGTCAACACTTGAAATCCGATGAGTCGGCATAAGTTAATATTTTTTATTCGAAATCCAAGTATTAAGCATAGGGGGCCTTTTAGTTATAAATAGAATTACTTGACCGCATTAGATATAAGTTCTATTATATAGAATGAAGCACATGTCATCGCATTGTAAATCCAATGGAGGAAGTCTGGCACATTCGGAAGCCGAATCGACATCAGTTATGCCTTCACAAACGGTTTCAGCAGCGCCTACTTCTTCGGCACCACCTGCTGAATATGGTCAATTGGTTCTAGTTGGTCTGGTTGTAGATCGAACTCCTCCAAACTTTAGATTCTTACTCAACCCTCCGTAGATATCTTCCACCGTAATTTCTGCTAAAGTCCTGCACAACATTTGTTTACAGCATGGCATTCCGGATGATGACGTACACCTTCCATTGAAAAATGAGTTTGCACACATACCATCTTCAAGGTACACTGCTAGCCATCAGTACACGTGCTTGAATGGAGCAGTGCCCCTTCAATCCTTTCTTGAGAGAGACTCTTCTGAATTCGGGAATTGCCCCATTTCAGATTCACCTCAACGGATACATGATTTTGACTTGCCTTCACATTTTGTTTATGCGATCATTCAGTCATGCCCCAAGCTTTGATGAGCTAAGATATTTCCTCTCATTTAAGAAGAGAGATAAATGTTCATCTCTTGGGATCATTGAAGCTTAACGAAATCACAAAATTGTGCCACAACTTCAAAGTAATTTGTCCCAGTTCATGACCCAATATTTTTTCGTTAGGTGTCCTGAGAGATTTAATCGCCTTTGGATGATAGGGGTAAGTCTTCTCTTTTACTCGTTGAGATTTAATATGATGGTGCAGGATTTTTAATAGACTGAATATTCCTTGCAGTTATTCCAAGGCCAAACATAGATCCATCATTTGATCCCGTCTTCCATATTCTGAAGGATATGGACACTAGAGAGAGGTCGGTCAAGTCTTTGCTAACAGATGAGAATTTGCTTGGGTATGGGTTGCTACATCCTGGGAGATCTACCATCACCGTTGAAGTTCCATCTCCTTCGCATTCTAGGATTCGAACATGCTTTGCTTCTTCATCGTACGATTCCGTAGAGGGCAATCTACCAGAAGGAGAAGGTCCATCCGGTGGATCAACTGAAGAAATTCATGAAGGAAAAGGCGTTACGAAAGGAGCCAGTTACCCGATTAGGATGCCCTTGATTCCGAAGAAGGGGGAAGGAGAGTTCAAGTAGCATGAGGGCAAGGCTGCGGTGATCATGGAAAAGGAGGAGGGTGAAATTGAGAGCAGTAGTAGCTATGATTCCTCATCTAATGATGAAGAATTTGATGCAAGTTCTAGTGAAGGAGACTTCAAGTCATGCGACGAAACTCCGAGAATGAGTCCTATTCTCCCAGATTCGCCTTCCAAAGAGATTATTGCTAAAGATGCTCCCCTACAGCCGAATGACTTCATGGTTCTTAGCCTAAGGAAACCGATATCAACTTTGGGGACTTGGGCAACGTTTATGTAAACATCGATGAACTCATGGGTGATTATTGCGAGCTAGAGGGATTGTATTCTCACCCCAGTCATGTTGTGTCTAGAGTTAGCCCGATTCTCACTGTAGTGGCTTCCCGATCCAATTTGTGAAGTCCTTTTGGGCCGCCTACGACACGTTACACATTTCACCAGGGTCACGTTCACTTACATATGCATTATTTGAGTTAATTTTCTATCGCTAAAGTTATTCATTTATTTTTAATATTAGGCACCATAGAAGGTCGTGGATTTTATAAGGGCCTTGAACAATTTACAAATGCACAATGCGGGTCAAGATGGACTTCATGCCGCCATCAGCCTCGAGAAACTGAGGAAGAGTGGAGAAGGAGGAAAGATTCGGAAGCCGAAGTTCGTCGTCGGGACGACATAGACTGAGGTAGAGTTTACATGAGTGGTTATGAATAGAAGAAAACTCCTGACCACCGGAAGAGCCATCCAAGAAATCGAAGGTAGACCGTGGTTCTCATCCTTCCTAGTACCAAGCATTTGCCCCTTCTCCACTCTCTATTGGAATTGAAGTTTCGACTTCTACTATCCAATTCTCTCCATCAACCCAGACTCCGTCAAATCACGTAGTGTTTATTTCCGTTTCTTTACGCCCCTACAGGAGTCCGACTTATAATCTCCTGTTTGATCCTTCTAAGCTTGAAGCCACGATCCCCGGATGGTTTTTGAAGGGAGTTAAATTAGATCGTGACCTGCACCCGGTCCGTAAAGATTCTTATATACCCCATCTCTAGGTGATTCAAAGCGATTTGGATCAAGTTGAAGGATGGGCGAAGTTATGTAAGCAACTGGTGGACACAAACCGTAACAACTACTGAGAGATCCTTTTCTTCAAGTCGGAAAAGAATGATTATGAGAGGACGTTAATGGAACATGACTCCAGAACCGAGAAATTGACAAAGGAGAGGGAGGTTGCACTTCAAGAGAGTAAGAGCAACGGTAGTTCGCTGAAGGAATTGAAAGAGGCCCACACAAAAATCGAGATCATGTTCCGAGATGAAATCAAGAAGGCCCATGCTGATGAGGTTAAGCTGAAAAAGGAGCTTGAAATTCAAGATGAGATCATCAAAGCTCAGAATAGAACTATTACTGGTCATGGCGAAGCCATCAAAGCTCAAAAAAAGACAATTGCCGGTTATGCGGGAATGCTGGAATCCCATGACAAGACCATTTCTGACCAGGCTCAAATGATTGCTTCGCTTCAGGAAAGAGTTGTGCAGCTTAACGCTGAAAAGACCCAAGTTGAAGTTAGGAAATACGCCCATGACAACAGACTACTTGGAGCCCAAGGATACTTTCAAATGGAAGATGGAGAAGGTGGATGACACCATCTTGAATTTCTAAGTTAACTCCTTGCTGCATCAAGGCAGCCTCAGTTATCTAGGCCCCAAATTCCCACGTACTCTTGCTTTGGTTTAGGAAGAAGTTCTGGCCCGTTTTCGAGAAAACGGGGATGTATATACCGAGCAAGAGCTGGAGGATGCCTATCTCAACGAAGAGTTGAAGAAGGCTTTGGGAGAGGGCCGAGAGATTATTCAGATTATGAGGGAGCGGGAGGCCGCCGATGCTACTGCAACTGCAACTGCTAAAGCGCTATCAAAGCCCTTCAGTTCCAGGCCCGGCGAATCATCAAAGCAGCCTCGTTAGCAGTTAGGAACTATTCCGGGTTCACCCGGTACTGCTTTGTTGTCCGCCCCTTCAGCAGCTATTTCGGAAGCCATGGGTGGTCCTGGAACTTCACCAAAGATCGTGCGGCCTTCCAAAGAAGGAGACGGTAGGAAGTATGAGATTGAAATTCTCAGTCACACTTCTGATGCATGTAATCTTCTTGTTTCTTCCGAGTTTGATAATTTTCAGCTCACATCGCAAGAACAAGATAAATTGAATGCTTTCATTTTTTATCGTATAGGTCCGTCTTCTTTTCCTACCGAACTGCCAATTTCTTTGGGGGCATGCTACTATTTTGACTGCTTTGAAGCTTGTTTCTGTAGCTGCTTCGATCACCACGCCCGTGTCTGGCTCACAATCAGGGCCAGAATCTAAGAAGATTGCTGCATTACATAGCCTAGATGACCCTTCCGTTTTTTGGAGGGCTATTTAATAGCAGTTGAAGCTTGAGAGCAGATAGACCAAGCAAGCTAGCTTAGTAAATTTGGGCACAGAGTCAATAATTGATATTTCAGGCAGCAACATAACTCCTGGCGGGGATTCTGAGAAGTAGAAGAAACTTCCGACCAAAGGCGGGAAGGAAAGTGGCGGAAAGAAACATGGATAGGCTCGAGTGGTAGTGGAGCTAGATAATTGAACATTCAAATTTTTTTGACATGTATTTTATACAAGTGCAGAGTCTACACTTATTACTTTTGTTGTTGTAGCGTCTATGCTTTTCTTTTTGTTAGCCGATATTGTGTTGGTACGGCCCCCACATTTTGAGTTTCTATAGAAAATGTTATAAGGAATGAAAAGATTAATCTTTCAACTATCATCTCTTCTGTGTTCTTCCTTATTTGTCATGTACTTAACTTGTTTTTTATACTACTTATGTTTGCATATAGAACGATCTCTTATCCCACGATTTCTATAATTCACATTGCCATGCCGTGTTTCATGGTATACGATGCCTTTATTTTCGTGACTTGATGCATTATGTATGCGCTTTTTAACTTTGTAACTGGATCCATCGTGATTGCCAAAATTCTTTATTTGGAGAAACGGACCTTTGCAGTTGTTTTCCTTTCAACTAAATGTTAGTATGAGTGTGCCCCTACTTCACAGGGTTGTGTTCTCCAAACACTTGACAAATGACTGTTCGATCCGAGTGATTCCTCGGTTGTTTGTAACCAACTCTACTTTGCGGTTCCTATCTTTGGGAACTTGTGACTCGAGCATCTCGATTTCAGAGATTTTGTCGGCAAACGATCGGGATTCTTTGTTGATTTTTAGTTGTGCGACATTGTAGGATTTATCTCAATTACTTTTGATAGTGAGAGTAGATTCCTTTTAGTCCTGCAATAGACGAGTTTCTCAGTGTTGTCAGGACAATACCAGTACTTACAAGATCTTAATGGGTTGTTAATGGTGTCGGTGCAACATCAACTAGTGCTTGCGCAGAATGCACAACTTTTAAGAGTGCGCGGCTTTTAAGAGTATGCGGCTTATGAAATTCGTGGTTTTTGAGAGTGCGCGGCTTACGAAATTCGTGGTTTTTGAGAGTGCACAGCTTACGAAATGCGCTGCTATTGAGAATGCACGTCTTACGAAATGTGCAACTTTTGAGAGTGTAAAGCTTACGAAATGCGCGGCTTATGTGGTCAATAAGATCCATCGATCCGGAATGGTTTTGAACTTCTAGACGTTGCCAATCTTCAAGTAACGTGAGAAGTTCGTGCTTCGAGAGCATGGTTCCACGGCTCAAGAATTGACGTGCGGCTTATAAGTGTACGCGACTTAAGTAGTTATATTTGCTTGGGCGTGATTCCACAACCCAAGAAACGATGCACGACTTATGAAATGCACGGCTTTGATTTGGGCCTTCCTGGTGTTGTCAGAGAAACACCAGCTCTTAGAAGGTAGGGATCGAGTTCCATCGATCCAACGGTTTGAGTCGATTTGCTTGCGTTGACTCGACGGGTATAAGGGGCATACTTGAGCGTGGTTCCACTATCTCAAGCAGCGGTTGGATGGTTTTTGAGTCGATTTGACCCATCGACTCAGCATGTTACTTTTGTGAACACAGTTTTATTGGTTTAGAAAGTAAAGCAATTTTATTAATAAATGTTGGGCAAGTTTTGCCTATTTACAATGCCTCCGTTATTCCAAGATGGCTTATTTGCGAGAAACATGAAATACATAAGATAGTCTTAGATAAAGTAATGACGCAGTGATTCGTTGTTGCAAGCTCGGGGAATTTGGGTTCCATCGACGGTTGTTAACTTGAATGTGCCATCCCCAAGATTCTAGCCGATCATATAGGGCCCTTCCCAGTTTGGTTCGAATGTTCCTGGTATAGGGTAGACCCATTCGAGGACAAGGTCTCCCACTATGAAAGTACGGTTACGGACTTTGGAACTGAAATATCATGTGACCCTTTTCTAGTGAGCGATAGTCCTTAAATTGGCTTTTTCCCTCACTCATCGACCTATCGAGCGACTCGAATAGGAGCAGCTCGTTTTTCTGTTGATTGAAGTTTTTCCTTCAATGAGAGGGGACTTCTAGCTTGACTAGGATCATTGCCTTTGAACCATATGCCATGGTGAACTTGGAGTGCCCGGTCGTAGATTTGGGCGTTATCCTGTGAGCCCATTGCACGAGTGGAAGTTCATCAACCCAATTTCCTTTAGCTTTAGTCATCTACTTTTTGATAGTGGACTTGATGATCTTGTTCACTGCCTCCACTTGCCCGTTTGCCTATGGATGTGCAACAAAAAAAAGCTTTCTCGATTCGGAAGCGTTTTCAAAAGTCTTTGAACTCAGCGCTTTCGGATTGAGTCCCGTCATCCTTGATGATTTTTTGTAGCACTCCAAACCTGCAAATAATGTTTTTAGTGATAAAATTAATAACTTTATTTGTGTTAATAGTGGCCAGCGGTTCCGCTTCGGCTCATTTGGTGAAGTAGTCAACAACAACGATATCATATTTGCTCCTCCTTTAGCTATTGGTAATACACCAATCAGGTCAATTCCCCGGATCGTGAATGTCCATGGGCTGACCATCTATGTCAGCTCTATTTGTGCATGAATGTGTTGTGCAGTGAAGTGCTATATATTACTTAGGTTCTATAAGATTTAAAAAGAATGTTTGAACAACAAGGCTTCAAAATTCAATCGGAATGCCCATCATGGCTGACCGTCACAATCGTGCCATCTAGACTTCGGAGATCGGCCCAAGTTAAAGTTCATCAAAAAATTTCAGGTTATAGTTCCATTGACGAGCTTCGAAAGGCAGTTAGATATGCAGTGAAATGGTTAAGTCCAATTATGCAAGGCAGAAGCTCGTCGGAGTCAAATGTTCAAGAGTGCAGGGCTTTCGTATCCATCAAAGTCTGGATCTGGATTGATCATCAGAAGCCCCATTCGTATCGATCACCAAGGGAACGATTCGTATCCATCAAAGGAAGTAATACTTCGTATCGATCGGGGAACAATGCTGCGTATCGATCACACAAAAGTCTTTTCGTATCGATGCAAAATTCCCTCTGTCTCGTATCGATCGCTAGACCCTGGATTTCGTATCGATCGCTCTGGATCGATACGAAGGCTATCATCAGTTGATCGATACGAGAGCTTATCATCCCTAATTCGAAATGCTTCAGTCGACCGATATGAAGTTCTATTGTGTTCATATCAGTACGAATTACATCCCTTCGTCCAAGGTCGATACGAGTGGCTTCCGCGTATCCATATGCACTTCATCTTCTCTGATCAGCTCAAGCAACACACGAACCATCCCCTCCTTCCTCGACCTTACTCCGACCATCTCCGGCCTTCCCTTTACCAAACTCGGTCGTGGATACAACTAGAAGGGTGTTGAATTTCAAGACTCATTATTTTCGACACTAATTCGTTGTCTAATTACCTAATCTAAGCAGTAAATAGGTTGGGTAACACGAAAGCGAAGGCAGCTCTATTTTTTCATGAACTCGTAACGATACAAAGGCGAGGAAAAAATGAGCAAGTGAGAAAAAATGGCTAAGTACAAAAGGCTTTTATATGGACACGAGGGATGAAGGGAAATGATTCGTCTCCCAGTTGTTTTGACTGGTTAAAACAAGTTTCCTCTCCAGTTGATACGAAGAGAGCTGT
Organism: Allium fistulosum; assembly: GCA_030737815.1. Classification (NCBI taxonomy): domain Eukaryota; kingdom Viridiplantae; phylum Streptophyta; class Magnoliopsida; order Asparagales; family Amaryllidaceae; genus Allium; species Allium fistulosum. Next base: position 959,452,761 of record CM060904.1, read on the forward strand.
TCGTATCCATGTACCATCTATCTGAAGCAACATTCATTCGTATCCATCCATCGATCAATATGAAGTACGAGGCAAGGGCTTATCTGAACCATTCGAAACCATTAGGGATGCATCGATACGAAATGACGAGTTCGTATCCATCAACCTAAAGCCCACAGAAGTTCATATCCATCGATACAAATAAGATTTTTCAACTTTTCAAATCGATCCAGGAGAGGATCGATACAAAGGAATATTCAAAAACGGCCATCAAGCGTTGTTACAACTCGAATTTCACGTCGGTTCAGGAGAGGACCAACACGAAACTCGATAAAAAAACTTGACAATGACTCGAGAACGTGCAAACGTTAACGAGAGTTGGGTTAACATACATTTATGTATGACGAATTAACATTCAATTTTCAAAATTAATAGGAACTGGATGTTCATCTGGTGACAATTACAATGGTGAACAACAGTTTGCTATCACTCGACATTCAGTTACAACAATGCAATATACAATCATTGGCAGTCAACAATTCGACATTTATATTACCGGAAATCATTCAAAGGTTATATCTTTTGACGAAAAGACAACGACTACTTGTCGAATCAGATAGAACTTTTCAGACAGAAGGTCGCAACTTTTCAAAGCATGTCATGTTCACATAGGACGTGCATTGGGGTCAAATGTTATCCCACCTTTTGGCAAGGCCGTGACACCAAGGACAGTCCGTCTCGAAGATCGGTTGTACACAGGTCTACTATGGATACTGGTAAATTTTTCTCGAGTCCGGATTGAGCTACAATCGATATGGTACAGCAAGTAAAGCTATGAAAGTCAATGTTCCAAATTTCAAGTCAATCGGATTTCGTATGCACATGATATTGATCAATCAAGTCTCACATGGAACACATATGGTTCGTACCCATAAAATACACATAGCTCCGTATCCATCAAGCTCACCCTACTTTGTATCCATCATGGTTAACAATAGTTCGTATCCATCAAGTTAGCACTGGTTCGTATCCACGAAAGAACACCACTTCGTATCCGTCACGACTGGCCCGTTTCGATTCATCACCTGTGAACATTTCTTATCGCTTCCCCTCGTACCCAATTCATATCGACCACAAACAATCGATACAAAACAACACTAAAAAAAGCCTCGATACGAATCTGTCGTCAATGAATACGAAAGGCTTGAGCCTATATCAATACGAATGGGAGCATATAAGCGGTCGATACAAAGTGGTCTCAAGCATCGATATGAAACTATCGATACGAAAGGAATATGTTTGGTCGATACAAACAAGAACACATTCAAGTGGAATACTCGGTAAAACGGCATGAAAAGTGGATCGATCCTAAAATATAGCACCACATCATCTGATCAACATGTGCCAGCATCGATACGAAACAAGCGATACAAATTGTATCGATATGATCACAATAGTACATTGAAAATGCAAACTTGTATCGATCATAACTCAAACTCTACAGGTCTAAATGCCACCAAATTTTCACAGGAGCTTGTGTACCACCTCAAGAATGCTCATGATCGATCTCAGCCCAAAAGGAGGTGTTTTCACTACAAGAAAAATACTGGTTTCTGATGGCCTAAACCCATCGGTGGCCATTGGAAGGCCGTCGAAAACCGTAAGCACAGCCGTTGGAATATGAATCTCGTTTAGTAACGATTTCCAACGGTACCAACGACACTTTTTCGACGGCCTCCAATGACAATCTCCGACCGTTTCCAATGGCCAAAATGGCCACGTAGCAATCCTGAAAAACCAAATAGCCGTCCCAGGCCATCGGAAATGGTCGGAGATTGTCATTGGAAGCCGTTGGAAAATTATGACCTATAGGCCATCGGAAATCGTTACAAGCCGTCGTTAATCTGGGTAACTTTTTTATGAATTTGAATCTGCTGCCTTCCAACCACCCCACATCCATCTATACTAATAACAGCTCTTTTTCGAGCATATATAAACCAATAACCATATAGATAAGCATACATAATATTCCATCCATAAAATCCGTATCCAAATCCAACATAATCCACAAATTCAAAATCCAAATCCACAAACTCAACATCCAAATCCACAAACTCAACATCCAAATCCACAAACTCAACATCCAAATCCATAAACTCAACATCCAAATCCACATAAAATAATATACAATCCATCAAAATGTATCAAACACATCCTCACCCACTCGAAGCGTATATATACATACAAAAAAACATAATAACATACTTATCATCACTAATCATCATCCCCTACAGAACCACCCGACAAAGGAAACCTCCCATGCTGCTCCATATACTCCGCCAAGCGCTGGTTCAGCTGCTCCATCTACGCAGTACGACGGCGATCATGCTCCCGCAGCTCGGCGATCTCGGCTCGTAGCTCTGCAATTTCTTCTTTGTCTTGAGCCATCTTATATGCCTTCTGCGATGTCCTAGCCTGCGAATATAAATATATTATTATACTGCCTCCAACATCATAAACGTAATTTACATAACTCTAATTGAAAAATATGCAATATTTGAATTTAGTTTATTTTCTGAAAATTACCGCTTGGTTCCCAAATCCATAGCGCCTGCTATGGGATGGTGGATCCATGACAGACTCAAAAATAACGTCTTCCTCATCAACTGTCAACTCATCCCGTCCTGTTTCAGCCAGTAGCTGTGCCCGTGCTTCTTGAAACTTTTGCTGTAATGCAAAATATAGAATACAATTTAGTAGACTAATCGCTATACTAATTGACAAAAAGTTGAAATGGTCACTGGTATAAATGACACTAATTAATATATCTATAAATGTGTAATTAATTAATTAACTGATGACTTTTAACTTAATTATAATATACTTACATAGGCAACAGTCGCTTTGGCATCATGTTCCCATGAGTATACGACTGAGCCCAAATCATCAGTTTATTTCAGGGCATGAGTATGAGCAAAAACATCCCAATACGAAACAGCACCTCCTTGTGCTCTTTTCTGAAATATGAATATATATATATATATTATTGTTTTATTAACTATCTATTAACAACTTATAACTTAAAATATAAAAATGTGAATATAATAATTTACCAAATCCTCGCGATGATGTTGGAACGACTTGGAACCACCACGATGTGTGACGAGATTCTTATTTCTATTTGCGGAGTTCCTATCTGACTCCCTCTGCAAATTTCAATTGGAAATAACATTACAATTCTAAATTATGTATTAGATACACGCAACAATTTAAAGTAATTACTATGTGGTAAACTTACCTGGAACTCCTCATTGCCCCACCATGCGACCCAGGCCTCACAAACGCTAGCACTCATCCAGTTGGGTTTTTTCCTTGCTCTTCTCATAGCAGACACCGTATCCCTATAATTTTTGGCGATTTTGCTATTCCAATGCCGCTGCACCACGGATACATCGGTCTCCTATAGGTTGACCAAACCCTGCACATTTAGAAAATGAAAGTTATACATTTTTATAAATAGTCTACAGCATATAAAGTGATCTATGATCAAAGAGAAAGTGCGAAATATAAATTTACACATACCATAAAATCCTGCCAAATGCTCTCCCGAGCGTTATCCGGTACCTTGCTCCATTTAGGTCAGTAGGTAGTCATCCTGCATTTATATGCCTATCTGGATATGGAGAGCACTGTGGCTGATGGCTCGAGCTTGAAGCCATTGTGTCAAAAAGAAACAAGCATTTAATAAAACAAGACTAATATATAATAGATCATGCAGAAAAATATTGTTAATACTGAAATAAATTTAATACTTACGATCCATCGGCTTTGGCCTGCAACCAGGCTGTAGGAAGAGCTGACTCCTATGATGGGCTGGGGACATCAACAGGTGGAGGCACACTCATCCCTATCTGAGAAGAAGAGGGAGATCCTGTATGGGACGAGATGTATCCACGGAAAAATGACATGTAAATACAGTACCTGTTACACACATATCATATCTAAGAAATATATCATTTAATTAAATGAAACATACATTATGGTAGAAACATAAAACGATTATGTGAAACAGATTACGACTAAACATATCATTAGCAGAACACATCATTTTTAATGAGATAATGTAACATAAATAAACACATAAATTACCTTCTCCCGATATGTGGATTATTAATTAGTCCTTGTCGTTTTCTGATTTAGACTCCATTTCGTACTCTATGTTTTGTTCCTCTGTAGTCTCAAATGCTTCTATTAATGCATTTGATTCTTCGTTTAGAGGTCCAAAATCGGTTTGATCGTCGGTTATTATTATTCCAGTATTTTCCTCGATATCTACTTGATAAGCTTGTTCGTTTGGAATATTCTGTCCATCAAATGTAAATCTTGCCTTTGTTTTAAAAATAGCCGACCAATCTGCTTTATCTCTTCATAGAGATGGGTATGGAGCGTAATAAACTTTAAGAGCTTGTTTGGCAAGTATAAAGGATCGTACGTATAATAACGCGAGGTATGATTTATTTCTATAAGATTATACTTTGGGTGCACGTTGATTCCAGAACCTGGAACGTTGCTGAGCCAGTTGGATTTAAACAAAAAAACTTCTTTTGCATGTCTTGTGAAATATGTCAATTGCAAAACCTGAGTTAACATGCCATAAAAATCTTTTATATGATCATTTGGATCATCACTACCTTTAATAAATACACCGGTATTGTTAGTTAATTTTTCAACACCGTATTCTTTGGTGTTAAATTTATATCCATTAACGAAGAATATTGGATAGGTCTTGACTTTCCTTTTTGGTCCCATAGCTAAATGTTTCAATCCTTCGTCGACCACACAGTTTGTCGAGTCGTAAACGTAATTTGAAAACCAAATTGCGAAATCTTTGCCGATATCGCCATTTGGATGTTGTGATTCGTAAAAACTGCAATTATATACAAAATATTGCATTATAATTAACACACACGTGTGCATATGTATATATACGCATATGTAGATGATATAATGCATTAAGAAGAATATGTGTGCATTACCTAACAAATGGTGCAACTTCAGCACAATTGAGAATAATATATGTGTGCGCTACATGGTAATCTCTATCGTCCAACCATAATTCCACACATTTACCAGCAGGTCGGCCATGTTTTTTTAAAAATAGATAAACTCGCTTGACAATCATCTTGATCAATGCCTTCATCATTACGCATAGCACTTACAAACGATATGTTCACTTGATCACTAAAATAATGAGAGAGAAAATACGAAGCTTCTTCTTCGATATATGATTTACAAATTGAACCTTCAACTCGTGCTTTCTGTCTCATTTTTTTCTTTAGATGATTTAAGTGCCTATTAAGAATTATTCCAAATTAAAATTTATTTATACATGAAGTAAACTAATATTTAACATAGTAAACATTAATACCTCTCGGATGGATACATCCATCCATATTGCACAAGCCCACGAAGACGTGCTTCAGATGGAAAAAGAACAGGTAAATGCTCCATTACATTAAATAAACCTGGAGAAAATATTTTCTCTAGTTTGTAGAGCAGTATGAGAATTCCTTCCTCAAGTTTACGTAGACGATCAACTTTTAACGTGGTAGAACAAAGCTCCTTATAAAACAAACTAAGTTCTATTACAACCGTCCAAACTTTTATGGGCAACAGTTCTTTAAAAGCAATAGGTAACAAATTTTCCATCATAATATGACAATCATGGCTTTTCATCCACTAAGTCTGTTGTTCTTATAGTTGACACATCTACGAATATTGGAAGAAATAACGTCAGGAAATCTTAATCCTTCCAACCATTTTAAAAGTATTTTAACTTGGTTATTGTCTAGCTCATAGCATACTTTTGTTTTTTTTTTGTGTCATTTGGCTTGATATGAAGCTCAGGGTGATTACATATTGCTTCAATGTCGCGTCTTGATTTCAAATCATCCTTCGTCTTCCCCTTAACATTCAAAATTGTATTAAAAATGTTGTCAAACACGTTTTTCTTGTTGTGCATCACGTTAATATTGCGACGAAGTAGTAGATTTTTCCAATACGGTAACTCCCAAAATATACTTTGTTTGCACCAATTATAAATCGTTGATTTACCTTGAATTTCAATTTGTTCTCCGGTCTCATGTATCTTTCGAAAATCCTTTACAATTTCATATATATCTTCGCTTGACCAAACCGTTGGTGGTTGCAAAGGCTCGTGTCTATTAGCTGTAAAGTTTTTTTGTCTCTTCTAAAAGGATGATTAATATGGAAAAAACACCGATGACAATCAAATCACGAAATTTTCCTTCCATGCGGTAAAGAAAATGCTCGTGTTTCCTCCACGTAATAAGGACAAGCTAGGTGACCGGCCGTACTCCAACCTGAAAGCATTACATACGCAGGAAAATCGCTAATAGTCCACTGCAAAGAAGCAAACATACGAAAATTCTTTTTTTAGATGTCGTATGTTTCAACTCTTTCATACCACAATGTTTTCAACTCTTCAATCAACGGCTGTAAATAAACATCAATTCCTTGTGTCGGATCATCAGGGCCGAGGACGATAATTGTGAGAAACATATATGGAGTTTTCATACACATCCATGAAGGTAAGTTATAAGCTGTAACGATTATAGGCCAAGATGAATATTTAGAACCAAATTGAGAAAATGGTGATAATCCATCCGTACATAAACCAAGTCTAACATTACGGCTCTCCGCTGCAAAATCGGGATATTTTTGATCAAAATGCTTCCATGCTGCCCCTTCAGCTGGATGTGTTAACGTACCTTCTTCCTGCGTTCTAACACTGTGTCATCTCATATGATGCGCGATTACAGAAGATGCATATAACCTTTGAAGCCTAGGAGTAATAGGTAAATAATGCATACGTTTATACGGGACTTCCTTTCCCTTCTTCTTTCTTGGTTTATACCTTTCCTGATTACATATTTTACAATTCCTAAGATCGATATCTTCTTTCCAAAACAACATGCAACCATTTAAACATGTATCTATATTTTGATATGGTAAACCAAAAGCCTACATAAGTTTTTTCACTTCATAATAATTTTCGCACATTAAGTTGTTGGGAAGCATATGTCGCTTTGCAGCTTGTACAACAGCTGTAAATCCAGCTTCTTTGAGGTTGTATTTAGATTTCATCGCAATGTATTCTGTAGTTACTGATAATTGGTTGCCGCTTGTACAGCCTTCCCAAAGGGGTTTCTTCGTAGAATCCTATAAATCATAAAAAAAAATTGCTCCAATATTTGGTTCTTCTTCAACGTTAACATCATCATCAACAAATTGTGCAGTAGGGAACATTTAACATACTGCATCTTCAACCATATGTTCTACGAGATTTGTCGTAATAATTTCATTGCTCACTATCTCCTCTGACTGTACAGGATTAGGTGCTACAAGTTCTCCGTGCCGATCCCATACCAAATAGTTCGGCACGAAATCGTACTGACGCAAATGAACTCTAACCATTTCTGGTATCAAATGCTTCAACAATTTACACCTACTACATGGACAACGGATTTCTTCGTCGTTTCCATTATTACTTAAAGCGAAATCAATAAATATGTGTACACCATTATTAAAATGTTCACTTATTGAGCCTCCAATTTTCTTTCGTTGTTGATACATCCAGCTTCTATCAGTAAAATAATTCATCATCTCTCCTACTATAATTAAAAAATATGATATAAATGAAAACCACATTCACAATTTATTTTTCAATACAATTTTACAGTTTAATGTTTTATATTAATTGATCATTGACACTTTGTTGCTGGTCATCCTACTTTCCATTACAAACACGGTAACGTAATTACATCTCGTAAATCATTTCATTTTAAACGATTCAACAAAATTTCGACAGTACTTCCCTTTTGTTCCCTGAGTCGTACACGATTGCGTGTACACAGGGAACATAAAGGAAGCGCTGTCGAAATTTTGTGAACCGTTTAAAATGAAATGATTTACGAGATATAATTATATTACTATGTTTGTAACTTGTCCAATACAGGGACAAACCCTACAAATATTATATATGATGAATATAGATGTCCGTTCTGTCAAAAAACGAATACCCACATAACGATCATATACAATACTTATCAGATGGGGCCAAAAACACTCTAAGAGTTTTATGAATAAAATATATTACATATTTTATATTTTAAAAATAATTGGCTTTCGTCGTTAACATTAAATTGATTAAAATTTAACTTAAGTTAAACTACCGTATAAGATGATTTATCACATACGTACAGTTTAAAACTTTAATTAACTAACCGTATGTATATAAAATTAATTATCGTTTTCGACGTTTTAGAAAACGAATAAACTAAATTATGCTCATCCACACTAAATAACCCAAGTAACGCGTAAAAGCACTAAATTATTCAACTAATACACACTAATTTCTTATCGCATAAACTAACAAATTAAACTATACTAACTAACAAATCAAGCTTACAAACTAATATTCAATAAACTATACTACACAATCAATGAGACAATATAATTAAACTAACAAATTAACCCTAAAATTAACAAATTCATTAAATTAGGGTTTAGGGTTAATACCTAAAGTAGAGGAGATTAGGGGTTTGGAGGAGATGAGATTCCGATTTGATGAAGTTGGAGTTGATTTCGGCAGAAATTCGTCGCTTGGAGCTGGAGGGAGAAATGGTGGAGGAGGATTTTTGATTTGGGGAGGAGTGAAATGGTTCTGGTTTCGGCCTGAAGAAGAAGATATGCGCGACTTTCCGACGGCTATCAACAGCCGCAAACGATAATTTTCCAACGGCTAGCGACAACTAATTATTTTAATCGTAACAAATTCCATAAAATATATGTCGTTGGAATTCTGCCGTCGGTAATGGTTGTCGGAATATACTCTAGTTCTAGTAGTGTTTGGATCGATACGAATTGTGTACGTATCGATCATGGATTGATTTCAAATGGTCAGGGATCGATCACGTGGGCCCACCCATGTGAGAGAAGGGGTCTTCCGGGATCTGAGCGAGATATTTACAGCCTACCCGTATAAACAGCAGGTCTTCAGAAAATGGACTTTTGACTCTGGAACGTTGATACTCTGCCGAAATTTTCATTGAAATAAGATTTGAGAAAATGAAAAACTGAAATCTCTTTATTACTTTATCTCAGAATTACATTACATAAACTAAACTGCAGTCTTCTTATCTTATTTATACAGGAAAAACAAAAAGAAGAGAATGGGCCTAAATGAAAGCCCAACTCAGAAAGAAAAGAAGAAACCAAAGAGAGGAAAAGCGGTCCGCATCTTTTATACTGAAGTCTTGTTACCCTGCCTCAAATAAAGCTAGGGTTTCTCGGCAGCTTTCATATCTTCCTCTTCAATACTCTTATCGTCCCCATTAACGATACTTAAAAAATCTCTGAATCTAGAGAAGCTTTTGTTGGATAAAGCCTTGGTCAGGACATCTGCCTTTTGAAATAGAGATGGCACATGATTAACTTGAAGCTTCCCAGCTTCGGTTCTCTCACGAACAAAATGAAGGTCCACTTCCATGTGCTTAGTCCTGGAGTGTTGAACAGGGTTCATCGAGAGGGATATGGTGCTCATATTATCGCACCAGATTGTGGGAACTTTAGCTGATCGAAACCCTAATTCAGAAATTAGGCTTTCCGTCCACATGATCTCAGCTGTGGCGCTGGCTAAAGCCCTATACTCTGCCTCAGCACTCGATCTGGAGATTGTGGGTTGCTTTTTGGTACACCAAGATACAGGGTTGGATCCGAGATAAACACAGTGTCCTGTGGTAGACTTGCGATCATCTAAATCAGTTGCCCAGTCCGCATCGCTGTAAGCTTGTATCATAATTTCTTCACTTGATTTCAATAGTAACCCGAAATTGATTGTGCCCCTTAAATATCTCAATATACGTTTAACGGCTTTCCAGTGAGTGTCTAAGGGTCTTTGCATGTGTTGGCATACTTTATTTACACTGTAGCAGATTTCTGGTCGTGTGATAGTAACGTATTGCAGTGCACCGACAATACTTCTATATTGCTTAACATTATCAATATCCTCACATATATGTTTGGATAGATGTGAATTACTTATCATAGGAGTAGCCAGCGGTTTTGCCTTGTCCATGTTTGCCCTGATTAAGATTTCAGATATGTACTGTTTTTGAGATAGAAATAGACTTGAATCGGACTTTCTTTGTACATGTATTCCAAGGAATTGATTGATTTCTCCTAAGTCTTTAATCGCAAAATGTTTATCTAGGAGAGTGACAACCTGATTTATCTCTTCCATGTCATCACCAGTAATGAGAATATCATCTACATAAACTAATATGTAGATGATGTCTTTCCCTCTTTTTCTGGTATATAGTGAATTATCTGACTTGGTTGCATTAAACCCCATTTTGCCTAGAGTGACTTTTAATTTTTCATACCATGCCCTTGAGGCCTGTTTTAAGCCATATATAGCCTTGTGTAACTTGCATACATGTGTGCTGTGTGCTTCAGAACTGTATCCTATTGGCTGTTCCATGTATACATCCTCCTGAAGCTCACCATTTAAAAAGGCATTATGCACATCTAGCTGCTTGATTCTCCAATGCTTGTGTAATGCAATAGTCATGATTATCCTTATTGTAGCTGGTTTGATGACTGGTGAGAATGTTTCTTTAAAATCAAAACCAAATTGTTGTGTGTACCCCTTAGCCACTAGTCTGGCCTTTTATTTAGCAATACTACCATCAGTGTTCCTCTTGATTTTGTATGTCCATTTGCTTCCCACAATATTTTTGTGCCTTGGTGGTGAGACCAAACTCCATGTTTTATTTTTAATTAAGGCCTCATATTCTTCATCCATAGCCCTTCTCCATTTTTCATCTTTTACTGCTTGGTTATAGTTAGTTGGTTCGACTTCATTGAGAACAGCAGTATATATTTTGGGTTTAAAAATCCCACTTTTAGACCTTGTGACCATGGGGTGTTCAGCTCTTGGTTGTGGTTGGTCCATATCTTCACTGTGATTGTCAGTGTTTTCAGTTGTTGAATGTCCACTATGATCACCAGTTGTTTTTGTTGTTGAGTAATCACTTTCATTATGATCATGCCCTGTCTGCTGTTCCTGGTTAATCTGAGTGCTATGATGAATGTTGTTTGAATCTGATTTGTCTGAACTGTAACCAGTTTTTGTACTGGTGATGGATGCTTCTTCATGTTGATGATTACTGCCACCATCTTGAATGTCCCTTGCCAGTTCAGCTAATTCAGGAATCATTTGTACATAGACTGTTTTGCTGCTTGTTTGTTGTTTTTCCTTTACTTTATCTGCAAATGGAAAAACATTTTCATTAAAGACAACATGCCTTGAAATGTATATTCTCCCATCTTTATCTAAGCATTTGTATCCCTTCTGATTATATGCATAACCTAAGAAGGTACAAGCACTTGATCTCAAGCTTAATTTATGCTTATTATATGGCCTGAGATAGGGAAAACACAAACAACCAAACATTTTCATGTGATTGTATTCAGGTTTAACACTATACAATTTCTCATATGGAGATTGTTTATTCAGCAATCTCGTGGGCATCCTATTTATGAGATACACTGCAGTAGCAAATGCTTCTTTCCAATATCTCATAGGTAGTGACCCTTGTGATAAAAGAGTTAACCCTGTTTCAACTATATGTCTGTGTTTCCTTTCAACCAGACCATTCTGTTCTGATGTGTGTGGACAGGTGGTCCTATGTATTATTCCTTTACTATCAAAAAATACTTTTAAGATTTTGAACTCACCACCACCATCAGTTTGCATAATTTTAATTTTGTTTCCATATTGATTTTCAGCATGACTGACAAAATGTTTAATTGCACTACATGTGTCTGACTTATTTTTAAGAAAATATATCCATGTAAATCTAGTACAAGCATCGACAAGTGAGAGATAGTACCTGTCCCCTTGTGTTGATGATAGGGGGGCTGGACCCCAAAGATCTGCTGCCACTAATTTCAGTGGCTCATGATATACAGTATCTGATTTACTGAAAGTTAACTTGTGACTTTTTCCTTTTTGACAATGTGAGCATATAAAAGGTATAGAAATTTTTTTAAAACCAATATTATTTTCATTCAGAATCTGTTTTACAATATCAATCTTGGGGTGACCAAGTTTACAATGCCACAAGCTAAGAGTATTATTTCCTTTTTCAACATTGAAATTAACTGGATTAGAATAAATTGCCCTATTAGAGGGTTTTCTTGTGCCCATGTTGCTGAACTTGTAAAGACCTTTGTCCAATTTACCCTGTAGTAATACACTTTTATTTAGTAAGTCCCTAACAAGACAAAATCTTGGGTGAAACTCAAAGTACACATTGTTGTCCTTAGCAAATTGAGAAACACATATTAAATTCTTTTTGATCCTGGGGACTCTCAATAAGTTATTCAAAAAGAGAGTTCTACCACCTTTAACACTGCCAGTTCCAACATGTGATATTTTTATAGCTTCACCATCACCCATAAGAACAAAATGCGTACCTTTGTATTTCTTGTTTCCTAAGTTGAGATTCTGAAGGTTGTTTGTAACGACCCAGAATTTTGAATAAATTAAATTGAAAATATTTAATTAATTTTAAATATTTGAACGATAATTTAATTTGAATCCCCGATATAATTTTGAAATTTGCGATTAAACTTTAAAATTTAATCTAGTGAATGTTGAATAAAAATTTGAATCTTCAATTTTAAGCTGAAGAAAAATATTTCAAAAGCTTTTAAAATTCGTATTGATAATACCGAAGCTAATCGAACTGTCAGGATTGAATTTTAAACTGTTTTGCTCAGTTTTGAATTTAATTGTTTGAACCGATATTTAAAAATAGTCATTTTTCAAACAGTCTCAGAATTCGACGAAACCAATTCCATTGGGTCCGTAATATTGAATTATTGTCAGATTTCAATTTTCGTATTTTTCGGATCTAATACGTAACCGTACGGAGAATAAACGCGTTAAGCTCAACCGAATTCAAATTAAAAAAAATGTTAATTTTAAATTAAAACTGGTCAATGTCAATACACGTTTTCCCCCTTAAACCACGCCTAAATTTTTGCCAGGAATCACGAACGAAATCGTGGAGGCATGCTTCGTTCCATTTTAAAAGACAATCTCGTTCTCCCTCTTCAAAAATCTCGTTCGCGAAATTAAAATAAAAATGGCCGAAAGAAAATGCGTACTCCCCTCCTCTTCAATTCAAATCAAACCGTGCCCTCTTCTTTGTTTCCAAATAAATCGTTCCAGCTTAATAAAAATAGAAACGACCGCCTCTTCATCCTCGAAATTCAATAGGAGCTTCGTTCGAGAATTTTCCAAATCGCGTTCGATTTTTTGGGGTCGTGATTGTCTCGCGTGAGGCTGGGGTCGAAGTCGACGAAGGGGAAGTCGAATCTCAGGGTCGCAGGCGCTCGCACGAACGCGTGAGGGTGGAGGCGCTCACGTGGGTGGATGTCGACCTTCGCGATGGCGATGTGCAGTGCTGGAGGCTCGAGTTTTGGATTGTACTTCGCGGCGGCAGGTGGTTCGCGATGGATAAGGCAGCGACGACGAGGTTGGATTGGTGAGGTCTCGCGACATTTGTGTTGGGTTCGTGAGATTGGGAATCGCGAGGCAGTGGCTCGAAGTCGAGTTCGGCGGCGTCGATCAACGTAGGCTTCTGTTTGAAGTCGCGTGGTCGAGGTTTGGTTCGAGCAGGAGTTCAAATAAATACAGTAAGGTAATTACAATTTATCAAATTCAATTTAGAATTTAACATAAATTTATATATATCTATATATATACACACATAAACACTCCTGTGTAGACGTTTATGGGAAAACAGAGGATAAAATGATTTCAGTAAAGTTTTATATAGGGTTTTAAACAGGAATTTTCTCTCCATTTGAAGTTAATACATTTATGGAAAAGGAAATAAAAAAATAAAAATATAGATCGAACAGGGAAGAACAGACAGAAAAGAGATATATATATATATATATGGATGATTTTGGTAAGATATAAAAAAAAATTTAAGATGCTTTGGAATTTTTAAAGATTGGATTTTTATAAAAATGTATATAGGTTATTTTGTATAGATAAATTCAAAGAAGAAAATAAAATGAATATGCATATATAATATTTTGTTCTACTAGTTTATTTTAAATAATGGATTAGGTGATTTAACCGTAATTTTACTTATTTAACAATTTTAAAATTTGTTAAAAAGGGAAATAGTTAAAATATAGTTTTCGGTAAGAAAAAGAAATTTAATAATTTTTTGGATAAAATTAATTTAAGGGTAAGTTAATTAAATCTATCAAAAGAAGATTTGTTTGAATTTAATTTCTGTTAAATCAAATAGTTAAAAAGAATTTGTTAGTCAAAATAAAATCACAAGTTAATTTAAATTATTAAGTGGAATTTAATTGTTCGATTTCAATTCGAATATTAATAGAATTGTATAATTATTTATACAAGGTTTAATACTGTGAAGACAAAAAGCTGGAATAAAAATGGATTGCAAATTTAAAGCAAAGGTGAGATTTTTCTCACTCAAATAAAATTTTCTTTTGCAGTTATTGATATGATTGCTATTGGATGTGATATTAGATATAGTAGGATATATCTATCTATATATATAGCAATATATACATATTGGCATATGTATATATTGGATTGATTGATTTTCCCGCCTCGTATAGCGGATGAGACCCTATTGCGCCGTTAGTAAGCGGATATTTTTTATAAAACCCATATACCGCGATATTCCACCTCGAAGTGGAATTGGTATTGTGCTAACGTCTTTGGATGCAGGGAAATAGGTTCGAGGGATCCAACTGGATTCCTCACCAGTATTTATTTATTTACAGATATTGATGTATATTCTGTTATCATATGTTGATATATGATGTTTGATGTTGTGATTTACTAATTGGTGCTGTTGCATCATCGGATTCAAGTTTTAAAAATAACGACTTTTACTTTAAAAGGATTTTTAAAGTGATTTTTGAAAATAGACGTTTTATTGAATTTTTGAATTGATTTATTTCAAATAAATAAGCGTCTAAAATTTTAAAGTTATAAAAGTTAAGATTTTTGGTGAAATTTAACCAAAGTGTGATTTTTGAAATAAATAGTTGTTTTATTTACAAAATGGTTTAAGTTGGGATTTTTGAATAACTATAAACGATTTGTATAAAAAGATTTATAAAATTGATATTTTATAAATCAAAATATTGGACTTATAAAACGAATTTTTATAAGTGTTAAAAAGAAGTATAAATGGATTTCATAAGTGAATGAAATTAATAGGTTTATATTGTGAAGTTAAAAATGAATGAAGTTGTAGAATAAAGGATTTATAAGTAATTTACTTATAAATTGGATTTTTGCCTTTAAATGGAATATTGATCGAATTTGTTCATAAATGATTCTTTTTAAAGTTGAAATCGTTATAAAGTACAAATGAGATTTATAAACCGGAGTTGTTATAGAAAATAGAAAATGGAATTTATAAACGTTGTTTTATAAATTCGGAAATCAATCAAATTTGATGAATTTAATATAGAAGGTTATTAAGGAAATTTTATCCACGATTTTGGATTGTGGATAATTCTTGAAATAAATGTGTAGAAAAGATTGAAATGTGGTTAGTGAAGTATATTCACGATTTTGGACAGTGAATATATTTTTAAGTAAAATGGATATGGTTTTGGGAAAGTGATATTTGAAATGAAGTTAATTGTTTTAAAGATGTTTTCAAATATAATGAATATTGAAATCATAGATTTCAACATTCATTGTTGAAATAGACGTTTTCGAGGAATAAGGAAATGATGGACTATAACACTGTTGTTATAGTAAATGATTTCCGAAAGGAAATGTTTTGATGTAGTATTGGGATTTATATATCTATCAAAATCCGAATCCCTATACTAGTGATTTCGAGTCGTCGTAACGATGTTTTACGCAACATTCGTTTTTGACTCAAATAGATGTTAAAATTTATGATTTCCTTAAAGAATGAATATATACTTAATACTGATTTAAGTATATCGAATATTTTCAAATTCTAAAAATAAATAGATTTGTGAAATACTTGTTTTTAAATAAGTATGGAAATGCTTTTCCAATATGAAATGAACTGTTTTGAGAATTTATCTTCTTAAAGATAAATTGAAATTGAATATTGAAATCGATTTGAAAATCGTAAATCAGTAGATATTTTGAAAATATAAATTCACTATGGAATTTATAAAAGAAAGGGGAATTGTTTTAGAAAAATAAACGTTGATTTATTTTTGAAGTGTGGTAATTTTATATCTAGTAAAGATATTTTGGAAAATAAATAATTTGGAAAATTATTTGGAATCTGATGATGTTGCGCATCTTTATTGATAGTTAAATAACCGACTATCAATAATTACCTTGAATGGTATTTGTTGTGAATTGGATGAATTTGAATGCCACACTTATTTTGAATAATTGCTCACTATTCGGGTTAGCCGGGAAAGGACCATGGGGTCGTATAACCCATTCCGAATATGTGATACGTCGTTATGAATCGCATTTGATGACCGGTGTTGAAGACCGGATATTTTTGAAAACGGAAGGATTACCGTCGAGTTACTCTACATCGGCTGATCTTCGGTTTAGAGGTTTTATCACCCTTAGTGACGGGAAGTCCGTACGTGATTAGAAATTTATCCGGATATGCAAGGGCTTCGTGAGAAGTGCCTTCGGTTCTGTTCGATCCCGGAACAGACTTGTATGGATTGTATGTCTGACATTACAAATTGAGATATAAAGCTGATTTCTTTCAAATACATTTCTGTTGGTGGCGGAGAATTTATTCTCTTAGCTTAACACCCTTCTCTGAGACGTACGAGCTCAGAGGTTATGTAGTTGAAATTCATCAGCGATATATCCCAATTTGGTAACGTGGCATACTGAGTGTTGCTGTGAAATGATCAGTGTTTGATCATTTGCGATATGATCATTTGTTTGATCTTATATCTTTGTGATCATAGGTTGATCATTTGTTTGACCCGAAGCATGGCTTTGTAGAAAGCGTAGCTTTGTGGACGAGACTTCGTCGAGCCTCACACCCCGGAAATGGTCAAAACAGGAAGGATGCGGCAAGGTTCTAGGGAGTAGCGCCCCTTAGTGTATGTCATTCCTTCTGGATAAAGGTGGTATCATGGTATGGAGCCCAGATACTTAACCTCTGTGGTTGCTGCAAAATTTATTATTATGTGGTTTGTTGCGAATCGGGGATTCTCGGGAAGATCGGTGACGATCGGGGGATGGCATACGCGTGTCAGTAGTTACCTATTTTTGCAGAGGTAACCCGGCCTTGTGTTGGCAGAGATCCGGTTAGGTTCTCGGGTCGTCTATTCCAGGGACGTACCCATCGTGGAAAAGGAAGTTCCTTAGCCTGACCATTTGTTGGAAATCCAAAGAAACAATACGAGCCTTTACGATTTCAATTGTATAACCTGTCTCCTCAGGAGGCAGCTATAGCGGGCATAATATAATGGTACCTATGCTGTCTAAGATTTATATTCTACTTTCGAAATGTTTTCCACTATGCACTAATAATAATATCCAAAATGATTTGATTTTGCGTAGTAAGCATCTTTGACTATCATAAGAAGAAATCTCCCCCAATTCTGCGTTTGCATTGTGTGTGTGGCGGGAGGTCTTATGGTAGTTTCATTTTCCAAAAGCATTGCGAATTTGTTTTATTTACTTTGTGAAAAATAACTGTTTTACGATCTCACACCAGTCACCATGACCGACTCGGAGTTTATTGTTTCCCTTCTAAACTCTGGGTGCCCACAAATTTTCCACACGGGCAGTCTAGAGTTAGGTTATCAGGATATTCTGGATATTCTGGAGCTTTGGAAGCAAGCTGGATGGCGAAACGTATCACCTATATTTTTGTATTATTCCGCTGTGTATTCTGTATGAGGACAAGTTTATATAACTGTCCATTGTTGTATATTGACTCTGATTGATGTATGTATAAAATGATATAGTTCTTTGTTAAAAGATTATTCATTTATCTATTATATGTTGTTCCGCTGCGATGTGTAAGATTCTGATATTGTTTTCTGTTCTGATGTTGTTCTGTTGTTCTTCTCTTCTTTCTTCTATCTTCTTCTTCTTCTGCCTATTTCTTCTTTCTTAAACCATCACTATTGGAGTTTCTGGCACTCGATTGCTCGACAGTCGATAAAGGGAGTATCGATGTCGAATTTTCGAAAGTCGAAAATTCCGGGATGTGACATTGTTAGTGATATGGTTTGTTGCACCTGAATCTGGGAACCAATCATCTATGCTTGCATCATCATTCTTGTCTGCATCTTCATTTGTATCATCTGTGTTGGTTCTGCTTTGCTGGTTCACTTGAGCCATGTTTGCATTGTGTGTCTTTTGGCTTGATTGTCCTTGCTGTCCTGAATTGTATTCAGAGTTAAATCTAAAGTAACATTTATTGGCCATGTGTCCTGTTTTCTCACAAATTTGACACTTTACTCTGCTGTAATTGTTGAATCTTCCTCTGCCTCTGCCTCTTTGAGACTGACCTCCACGTTGAACTTGATGGCCATGATTATTAGAGTTGTTGGGTGTCTTTGACTGATTCTTGTTTCTTGTATTTACTGCAAAGTTAATGTTAACATCACCTTGTATAGATTTTCTTTGCTCTATTCTTCCCTCATGAGCAAGCAGGGCAGCATGTACATACTGCAGATTTGGTAGGACAGGTTGGGTGGCTATGAATGTAACAAGTGATTCATATTCATCATCTAAGCCACTGGTGAGGGTGAGTATCTGATCACTTTCAGCAACCTTATGTCCCACAGCACTGAGTCTGTCACATAGGTTCTTGATTTTGGTGATGTATTCTCTCATGGACATGTCCCCTTTTCTAGCATTTTGAAGTTCTCTTTTGTAATGCATAACTCGAGCAGATGACTGAAAACTGAAAATCTGGTCTATAGTGGACCAGATCTCGTATGATGTATTGCACCCAACAATTTGAGACAAAAGATTGACACTTATAGATGATATTAGCCATGATGCAAGTAAGTTATCTTGTTTTTGATGTTGAATGTATTCTGGATTACTAACATGGTTTTTATCCTTGTCTAAAATGATTGCAGGAGGCACAGCTTTTGTCCCTTGTACGAATTCTTGAAGGCCATAACCCTTTAATGCTGTCTCAACTTGATATTTCCACAAGATGAAGTTGTCTTCATCAAGAGGAATGGTGATGACATGACTCTTGGGCTTAACTAGAGCAGGAATGCTTATGGTGTCATTGCCCTCACCTCTCGAAGTCACAGATGCTGATTCATCACCATTATCTGCCATCTTTGGTCAGGTTCTTGAATCAGGATGGCTTTGTCAGATCAGGAATGATTGAAGAAAGAGGAAATACTGAGTTTCTTGGAGTGGTAGACAATAGTTTGCTACCAAGGAACCGATTGGAATCAAGAAAGTGGTGGTTGTGTATTATATCAATGAAGTTGATATAATGCACATACACTGCAAATAGAAAAATGAGTCTGAAACTCTGAGGGAAAAGGAAAGAATTCTTGTTGTTGCCGGTTGGAAATGAAGAGGTCTCTCTGGTCCAAACCTTGGTGGCGCAAGAGTTGTGGTGAGCCTTGATGCTCTTGATCAAGAAAGGTATAAAGACTCCGATGATGATATCTTTTCTGAGGTGTCACATAAAACACCCCTTGATTCTTCAAGGAATGACAAAGAGGTTGTAATGATGGATGCAATGCCTTTCGGCTTGTAGCTCCGATACCAAAATAAGATTTGAGAAAATGAAAAACTGAAATCTCTTTATTACTTTATCTCAGAATTACATAAACTAAACTGCAGTCTTCTTATCTTATTTATACAGGAAAAACAAAAAGAAGAGAATGGGCCTAAATGAAAGCCCAGCTCAGAAAGAAAAGAAGAAACCAAAGAGAGGAAAAGCGGTCCGCATCTTTTATACTGAAGTCTTGTTACATTGTACCTCGAGTGTTCTGTTGTAAACAATTGTAATCAGCGAGAGTTATCAACAAACAGCAAACTTTCTATAGTGGACGTAGGCTACAACGCTGAATCACTTTAAATCTCTGTATTTTCATATTTTTGTTTGTCTGTTTTTGGCGTGTTTGTTAGATCTACCTCATTTTTCATTTATATTCTTCACTTTAATCTCTTCAAAGACGTCCGAAGAGCAATTTTGATACAAACAACATGCATGCATACATGTGTGTGTATATGTGTTTATCTTACATTTTTTGAAGTTTTTTCTGGCTTTAGTGGTTGTTGTGGATTTAATTTCTTATGCTATGAGCTACCGTGAAAGGACTGTTTGAAATTGGATTTCTTGTTGGCACGCCATGGAGTTTAATTCTTAGGCTTGCTTATGGCCCTGATCTTTTTAGAGATGCTGTCTCGATTTGCTTATATTGCCGCTTCAACCGATCCTTCTGTGCGAAGAGAACTATTGTTGTGTTTTTTGACGTCCCTTGTAGGATTCAGCTTCTTGGACTTGCTTTTTTTTTTTTTGTAGTTTTACAGGTATTATCAGTGTTTTATTATATCATTTCTTGACCTTTGCTATTTCGTTTTTTGCTTTCAACTTTTGCTTCTTATTGTGGTTTTTAATTTCTAGGTTTGAGAGAGATCTTTTTTATCTTCTTTTTTTTCATAGAAGGGTTTGCTACTGTTAAGGTTATTAAAGTGTAGAATTAAACTACATGAATGCTATCCTGTTCAACGTAGACCTATTTGTTTCAAAAATAATTTATTAGGATGGTTGTATTGTTTGCCAATACGTGTGAGAAATCACAGATGTCATGTCTGTGCACTACAGAATGACATAATCTCTCACTTTCATTTCGTCCGCTACTTTGCAGTAACCTATTGGACATCTTGGTTGACAAAGAGCTTTAGCTTTGACTCATTCTCGTAAGGAAGAAACAGCGTTGCTAAAACAGAATGCTAGATTTAATCAATAGTCTTTTTAATACAAAATTAATATACTGACCAAAGGAATAAATTAATATATTTCAATTCTTTAAATACCATTCTACTACGCGCCTAGCAACGAAAGGCTTGTCGCACCACTTAAAAAGAATCACTTGCACAAAAATTCAATCTCCATGGTTATCCTCTCTAGTTTGGACAGAAAAGAACAGTGAAAAGGAGAATCAGGAAAGCAAAAGAGGGGCAAAAAAAGGTGTTAATGCCTGTCCATATCCTAAATGAAATCGCAGTTAATTCAAATTTTGGAATAAGTTTGTGACCTACAGTTCAATCTATGTTGTTTTCAAATATAGGTTTGAAATTTGTGGTCCATTCTCTAAAAGCACAAAAACTCTAAACAGACTTAAGCATTATCGATGGTGAGCTAACTGATCGCCATAAGCAGCAGTTGGATTAATAATACTGCTAGTGAGTAATAAGAATTTGTCCGAGCTTTGTCCACGCCAACTGATGCTACTTTATTGTGAATTAGTCTATTTTATATGTCTAGTGCAATTTTGTGTTGTACACAAAATAGACGCATTTATATTGTGCATTTGTATTTATGGATTAAGAGGCAACTTCATGATTTAGAAAATGGCATCTATAGAAGCAAACCATATGTCCAGTGTTATAAACATACAAATATTGGGTTAGGGACGAATACAGTTTTCATTCCATGCCATGCAGAAAGGATATGAGCCTTGAATATTGCTATCCTTCTTCCATTGGGTCTGCTCTTTACAAGAAACATTTAAAAAAACAAAAAAATAAAATAAAAAACCAAGTACGTTCGGCTGCTTTCAAGTACCATAAATGAGTACAGAATAAGACAAAAAAAGTTGGTTTTCTGCTGACTTTAGTGCTTGTAAGTTATATGTTTTCTGCTGACTTTAGTTATGGTAAGTTATATATATATATGTTTGCGCCAAAAATAGTCATAAACCCCAAGTGTAGTGAAAGCACCAGCGTATGAATACAAATCAACAGTATTCACACACAAATCACAGATCTAAGCAAATAACAAACAACAATCCAGAAATAATGAACAGTGACACGCAATTTATAGTGGTTCGGCTGTCTCCGGCCTACGTCCACTTCAAAGTTTGATGATTTTATTGCTCGATGTTTGAAGATTACAATTTCGTGTGTTGTATTACAACTGATTTGCTGAGCTAAGTCTGAATCTAAGGCAGCAATGGTGATCTGGAGTAAATCTGGCAGAGTCTGGACGCTCTTTATCTCTCAAAATTGTCCGACCCCTTTTCTGAATGACCAGGGGCTCTATTTATAGGTGTAGAAGGCTGATATTTCGCCTAAATTGAGGGGAGACCAGTTCTGGCACATGAGGGAGCCCACATGCCCGCTTTCTGGAAATCCGGACCCACTTTGGGATCGATTCGAAGCTATGTTCGAATCGATCAAGAAATCATCCAATCGAGCTGAAATTTGGTGTGGACATTATTCAACATGGGCTCAAGCTTCTGTGAAAATTTCATAGCATTTGGACTTGTAGATCTCAAGTTATGATCGATTCAAGTTGACGTTCTTCGCCCTATGGATTCGTTCGAATCGATATGGTTCGAATCCATAGGGTCGAATCCATGCTTCTTCACGTGAAGATGATGACGTGGTGCGCGTGCTCCGGGTCAATCCTCCTTTTTCTCCGAGTTTTCTGGGTCAAATCCGTGGTTTTAGTCGCGTTTACTTGGTGGATTCGAAGAGAAGGATCTGAAGGTATACTCCTTCGATTCGATCAAACGTGCGTTCCTTCGTATCGATCTGGGTAACCCTCAGTCGATTGATACGAAGACTCCACTGCTTGAAGGGATTCGAAGGTGGGAACGTTCCAATGGATTCGAGCTATTGGATTCGAACTAAGGCTTGCTCAATGGAGTCGAAGCAAGGCATATTCTGATGGGTTCGAAGCAAGGCCTGTCGTGATCGATTCGAGGCAGAGGCTGGCTCGATGGAGTCGAAGCTATAGTCCTTTTCATGGATTCGGAGAATCTCTCCTTGATGGATTCGAAGGCAAGAGTACCTCGATGGATTCGAACTGTGTCCTCGTGGATGGATTCGAACCCACATGTAGTCGATCGATTCGGACCTATGCTACATCATCCATCTCCTTTTGGCGATATCTTGAGTATACGAACTCGGATTGTCTCGAAATTTGGAACGTTGGTTCCCACGGCTTTGCTCGACGTGTCTTATCAATTGTAGCCCGATCCGGACTCAGACAAAATTCATCGATATCCATGGTGAACCTGCGATGCACAATCGATGTTCATGACTAATAATCATTGCTTTTCAGTTAATCTTTGGGTATCTCGGCTTTGCCAAAAGTTGGGATAACATTTTGCCCCCCAAAACATGACTTTTGGTAAAAGGCGTGTTTTGATCAGTCTCAAGTTAAATGCAGTGAGTTCATGTTTTACTCATAGCTTATAGCATTTTCAATCAAGTCCATGGCTGTTCGAAGCCGAATTGTTATCAATTTTTTCCAGTGGAAGTTAAGAATGAAATTCTACGGTCTCTCCGTACTATTGATGGTCACTCCGGACCCTTGTCAAACCCATTCTAGATTTAGCGATTGAATAGGAAGATCCTATTGCACTCCGGCATTGCTTTCTATCCCTTGCACTCTGGCCCCAGCTAGGGCGTATAGCGATGTCTTGGTCATTCTGGACCGATTGTAGCCTCTCTGGGCTCTTACTGGATCCCATCCTGTCACTCTCCGGTGAAGGGGAAACAACGATGAGTGAGCCGATCCTGTCGCTCTCCGGCGAAGCGGCTACACCCCCTGCACTCCGGTTCAGTGTTTTTGAACATTAAGCGATGTCGTGACCTAAATCTTTAGGCCGATCATAGCCTCTCCGGGCTCTTGCTGGGTCCCATCCTGTCACTCTCTGGTGAAGGGGAAACAACGATGAGTGAGCCGATCCTGTCGCTCTCCAGCGAAGCGGCTACACCCCCTGCACTCCGGTTCAGTGTATCTGAACATTAAGCGATGTCATGGCCCAAATCGTGGGCCGGTCATAGCCTCTCCGGGCTCTTATCGAATCCCGATCCAATCACTCTCCGGTGAATGGGAAACGATGCTTAAGTGAGTTGATCCTGTCGCTCTCCGACGAAGCAACTCACTTCTTGCACTCCGGACCCCGCCTCTCCGGGTAAGGTCATAAAGCAATCATGTTTATATTGATATTCGATGTTCATCCTTTAACTCTCCGGTCAAAGGTTTATTTCAAGAAATTCAAGTTTATTTATTAAATTCAGGTCCTAGATGTTCAATCTCAAACATCAGGAAAAAACTAAACATTGCCTCTCCGGGCAGATCGGTCTATCTCCATCTTAGAGCATGCCTAGGGATCTCTCCGGTTCCCGTACATGAGTAAGTGGAGTAGCCGTTTTATTTTGGAAATCAAATCTAAGGAAACTGAGTGACCAAAGCTCATATCCTGAACTTGGCCCTTGCCATCATGATCAGTTGATGACGAGTCGTGATCCCGATCCAGGATCAGCACTGTTAGGTTGAGGCGGTGGTTGTTCAGGTCTTACTGTCGCCGCCCATTCTCTGGTATATTGTGGCAACCTACCACTCCTGGCATGTTCTTCCACCTCATCCCTTAGGTGGCGACATTCATCGATTGTGTGCCCATCCAGCTCATGGAATAGGCAGTATTTTCCGGTCCTGCGTTCCCGCTCCGTGGGATCTCTCCTGGGTGGTTTTCGATAGGGGAGTTGCCCCCGAGTTTCAACGTAAATCCTTTCTAGGCTTGTCGTCAAATCTGTGTATTGCCTGAATCTAGGCTCTCGGAATTTCTTCCGTTTATCAGGACCATCATGTGCGTCATCCTGCTTTCTCTTTCCTTTGTCTGCCCCGGACTGTTCCCTGGCGGTTCCTTCGCCTTGTGCAACATTTATTTCCTGCCTCTCGACTCGTGATTCCTCTAATCGAATGAATTTTTCAGCTTCATGGAAAAACTCTCCAAGATCTTGCGGTGGATCTTTAGTCAATGAGTCTTTGAATTCGGTGCCTTCTCCAACTCCTGCCACTGCCGCCATCAAAATCATCGATGGGTCCGGGCGATCTACAGAAGCCACCGTTGCATTAAATCGTAACAGAAAATCTTTTATGGACTCTCCGGTCCTTTGCTTTATTGATGCCAAAGTCATCACGCTCTTGGGTCGCGTTATGTGAACCCTAAACTGCTTCATGAAACAATCCACAAGCTCGCCCCATGTCCTGATTGATCTTGTCTCTAGCTGTCTAAACCAAAGTGCAGCCAAATCTGATAAGAATAAGGGGAAACATCGTGCCATTACTTCCTCGGATGCTCCCAGCACTTCCATGTGTCTGATATATCTGGTGATATGCATGGTTGGGTCTGACTTTCCGTCATAAGGATCCAGCATCGGTAGTTTAAACTTTGGAGGGTTCCTTGCATTTTGGATATTTGGAGCGAACGGACTTCGACTAACCTCTTCCAATCCTCTGCCTGACAATCCCCCTCTCATGAGTCGTCTCACTAGGCCAATCATTCTTTCATCTCCATCTAGGGGTTGCCCCCTTGTCATGTCTCTGTCTTGCCCTCCGAGTCTTGTAGGGAATTCTGGTACGTACTCTTCGGGTGGCTCGTTAGCATTTGTATTGGCCCTAGCCGGTTGAGCTCCTTCCAAAGGTCCTTCTGCGTCGGATCTTGCGGGCCTGCCCCCAAGCCCTTGTTGATTGCCTTCTGGTTCTGTATTCTGTCCTCCATTGGGTTCCATAGCCCTAGCTCCTTGTTCCACATTCACAGCCGCTGTAGCTGGTCCAGGGTTCTGTGTCCCTGCAGCTCTCATCTGCTCGAAGAAATTCTGCAGCATCTCTTGTTGGCTTTTCATCATTCTTTCCTGCATTAGGTTATTCATAGCCTCCATCTCATCTCTAGTAATGTAGATCGAAGCTTGTCCTTCTCCAGCGCCAGAGGATGCCTCTTGACTTCCTGCCTGTTGGCTCCTCTCAGTTCTTTGTCTAGTTTGTCGAGTCATTGTAGAGTCAGATCTGAATCCTTAAAATTCCAAATCTAAACTTTGAATCTGGTGTAGCGGGTGTGAGTTCAGCTCTCAGTGAAAGCACCAAAGTGTTTGCGCCAAAAATGGTCACAAACCCCAAGTGTAGTGAAAGCACCAGCGTATGAATACAAATCAACAGTATTCACACACAAATCACAGATCTAAGCAAATAACAAGCAACAATCCAGAAATAATGAACAGTGACACGCAATTTATAGTGGTTCGGTTATCTCCGGCCTACGTCCACTTCAAAGTTTGATGATTTTATTGCTCGATGTTTGAAGATTACAATTTCGTGTGTTGTATTACAACTGATTTGCTGAGCTAAGTCTGAATCTAAGGCAGCAATGGTGATCTGGAGTAAATCTGGCAGAGTCTGGGCGCTCTTTATCTCTCAAAATTGTCCGACCCCTTTTCTGAATGACCAGGGGCTCTATTTATAGGTGTAGAAGGCTGATATTTCGCCTAAATTGAGGGGAGACCAGTTCTGGCACATGAGGGAGCCCACATGCCCGCTTTCTGGAAATCCGGGCCCACTTTGGGATCGATTCGAAGCTATGTTCGAATCGATCAAGAAATCATCCAATCGAGCTGAAATTTGGTGTGGACATTCTTCAACATGGGCTCAAGCTTCTATGAAAATTTCATAGCATTTGGACTTGTAGATCTCAAGTTATGATCGATTCAAGTTGACGTTCTTCGCCCTATGGATTCGTTCAAATCGATATGGTTCGAATCCATAGGGTCGAATCCATGCTTCTTCACGTGAAGATGATGACATGGTGCGCGTGCTCCGGGTCAATCCTCCTTTTTCTCCGAGTTTTCTAGGTCAAATCCGTGGTTTTAGTCGCGTTTACTTGGTGGATTCGAAGAGAAGGATCTGAAGGTATACTCCTTCGATTCGATCAAACGTGCGTTCCTTCGTATCGATCTGGGTAACCCTCAGTCGATTGATACGAAGACTCCACTGCTTGAAGGGATTCGAAGGTGGGAACGTTCCAATGGATTCGAGCTATTGGATTCGAACTAAGGCTTGCTCAATGGAGTCGAAGCAAGGCATATTCTGATGGGTTCGATGCAAGGCCTGTCGTGATCGATTCGAGGCAGAGGCTGGCTCGATGGAGTCGAAGCTATAGTCCTTTTCATGGATTCAGAGAATCTCTCCTTGATGGATTCGAAGGCAAGAGTACCTCGATGGATTCGAACTGTGTCCTCGTGGATGGATTCGAACCCACATGTGGTCGATCGATTCGGACCTATGCTACATCATCCATCTCCTTTTGGCGATATCTTGAGTATACGAACTCGGATAGTCTCGAAATTTGGAACGTTGGTTCCCACGGCTTTGCTCGACGTGTCTTATCAATTGTAGCCCGATCCGGACTCAGACAAAATTCATCGATATCCATGGTGAACCTGCGATGCAAAATCGATGTTCATGACTAATAATCATTGCTTTTCAGTTAATCTTTAGGTATCTCAGCTTTGCCAAAAGTTGGGATAACAATATATATATATATATATATATATATATATATATATATATATATATATGCCAAAGTCATCCCATGTTCCTTGGCTGCTGACTTTTAATCTTTGGACTTCCTCAGTAAGTCAATGCCTCGCTCAGTAGCATTCACTTTCAGTTCACACTATTATCTTCTGTCATTTTATAAGGGCTTCACTCTTCTTTCATCCATTCACAGGTGGTTGACTTCAGTAGTATAATAATCACAATCTGCGCAGCTAATCATCTACGAAGCATGACAAATGTCAACACATGCAAACTTAACGATGATACTATTAGTTTTAAATCAGCTATAACTAATGTAAATGTTTTAACATATTTTATTTCAGAGTTTATTCATATGTACTTGTTGGCATTTATTCGTATTTTATTTTGTTTAGAGTACGCCTTCCAATACTTTCTTGGTTTCTTTGACCACAACCCATGTTTTGGTAAATGGTGATTAAAGATGTCTTTCTGTTAGCGCAAGTTCTGAAAAATTTAGCGTCATTAGTTTTATTTTAGAGGAGAAGGAAAAAAAAAATTTGAACTCTCTGGATATCCAAATATTTTCTAACCAGTTAAAAAGCAAGACCATGTATGTTAACACGAACACCGTTTAACCGACCCAAATTCCTTCTCTTATTTAATTACACATCGGGTTTGATCCAAAAATATATTTGAACAGTATTTATATTGAAACAGACCAGTTTAAGCTTGTTTAACAAGTCCAAAATAATTCAAATTGAAAATAAAACAGAACAGTAGAAAATTAATTTTCAAATTACCAAAAATTGAAAATAACGGCAAAACTAATGGTCAGAAATTAGATCTTCGGGTCAGCAATTAGTTTTTGGTGAACACACATTTCCTTTTGTGAATAGATGCATCTTTTGAAAAACATACATCTCTTCACGCTTATATTAAGGCAGTCTCTTCCCACGAAAATCACTTGGAATATTTCAGTTTCTTGTTCTCTTTTTCCTTTGACTATGATTTCCATTATTCTTGAATAATATATCTGATTTGTAATATTGCAGATCAAAAACTTAAAATTCTTGTCACTGTAGTCATCCGTGTTGTAGTGTGAACCGATTTGTGCAATTGTAATTGTTTAGAGAAAATCAATTTTTGATCTCATTGTATCTTAGGAGACGATTTGCTGCATCGCCGAGCATTCATTATTTACCTAAACGAGTGGAGAGAGCAAATAATATCGGAAGGAAAATGTAATTGACGTGCCTTGAAGCGATCTTTATAGATTTCATTTCTACTACTGCTTTGCTACTTCTTTAGAATCTAAAATTACCACCAACAATTTTAAGACATAATTTTAACAATGACACCGTACAGTTTGAAAGAGTTCGCTTCTGATATCACCAAATTTTAAAATTTTAATATCATCAATTTCGTTCGCTGGTAGAAGAAGATACCGCTTTTATTGGCTGGATTGAAAGTTGTATATGTGTTGACCATGCAAAAACCAAAAGAGGCATAGAACAGACCAATTGAGGACATAAGAGCACGACCAAAAATGGGAACATGATGATTACATTTACAAGGGGCACATATCCAATGCAACGACTTATACACTGTTTGAAATGTCCTCCAACAAACCGACCGCAAAAGAAGTTTGGGATGTACTAAAGGCTGTTGGCTCGATTTTCTGGCAAACGAAGAAAGAATGAAGCAAAGACAAGTAGGGGTATAAGGAACATAATTACCGAACCAAACATATGGCCGGCATGCCAGACCGGATGTTTGGTCCGGCATCCTATGGTATACCGGACCAAATATTTGGTCCGACATCTTCTAATATGCCAGACCAAATATCTGGTCCGGCATGACATATCCATCACCAGACCAAACATTTGATCCGGTACACAAACATGCCGGATCAAATGTTTGGTCCGGCAAATAAGGTACTCCAGGGCAGAATCACCGAACCAAGCCAAAGAAGGACAACCGGTCCAGGCAAGCTTCCTGATCCAAATGCCGATCCAACTTTTCCTGACTCAAATACCGAACCAAACTCAAGAAGCTATAACTTCTTCCTCGGACCTCACAACTCCACTCTATAAATACCGAAGCTTCTCAACAACAACGGGGACAGATTTTTGGAGAAAAGAGGGAAAACTCTGCTGAGACTCGTCACTCTATCTACTTCAAGTTTTTGCTCTTTCCGAACAAGCTTGTATTTGTAACCGAATCAAAATAAAAATAAGATGGACAGTGGATTTAGGCACATTCTGGCCAAACCATTATAAAACCGTGTGTGATTTACTTTCCTTAACTGCTTTCCGACTTATGAGCCTGTGAATTGTTCTGTGACTGCAAAATTATCCTATAACGTGTTGAAACATTAAAAACTCCAAATCAATCAACCTAAACGTGATCTAGCCAAAATCAAGCTTAGAGGTGCTTGTTTAATTTTTGTGCAAACATTTTTGGTGCTTTCATTGAGACAGGCGGCATAGAAAGCCTAACTCCTCTATCCATTCACCTTACAAGCCTTAACTCAGTATTAGAACACGGCTCCCTCTAGGCGCAACGCCGATATGGGTAAGAATGCAGCCACTGCAAGTACACTCAACCCCATCCAAGAAGATCAAGAAAACCCAACTACCCACTCTAGGCTCAATTGTCACCCGAGAAGACCTGGATAGGGTTGTGAATGAGATGACCAACCGCTTCGCTGCCCAACAAAAAGCTTTGGTGGCCCAACTCATGACACGCTTAAGAGGCACGGAGGAATCCACTCATAATACCAAATCTCGAGGTGAATCTCAGTCTGGAGAGTCGCGTAGAAGAGACAGGTCTCATGTCAATGATGAATTCAATCAAGAAGACACAAGGACCCGAAGCCAAGCCAGGACCCAACCCGAAGCTGGTCCCGAATGGTCGTCAAGAGCTGGGCCCAGTCAAGGGGGCACCAGGCATGGACCGTCTATGGTAGATCCTGTCATGCTTCGAGCCAACCATCGCCAATCTAGCCTCAATCAAGGTTCCAAGCGCCACCACCATCAAAGAGAAGCCCCCACTTCTCCCAGAGCTGCCTCAGAATCCGAGGAAAGGATGACACGCCTCTTCAGCGAATATCTCAAGCGCGAACAACTCGAAAGAGGGATAGGTGCAAGAGTGACCAGCCCCTTCACTAGGGATACAGAGGCAACAACCACTCCTCGAGAATGGAAGATGCTCACCATGGATACATACAAAGGCACGTCCGGCCCAATCATCCACTTACAGCGCTACACCCAGCACATGCTCATGAATGGAGCAACAAAAGGCGTGCTATGTAAATGTTTTCCGCTGTTCCTGTTAGACTTAGCAACCACATGGTTTTGTCGCCCGCCCCATGGATCCATCATCTCTTAGGAAATGTTGAAGGAAAAATTCATAAGTCCATTTCGAATCCATGTGGAACAGCCTAGAGATGCTTATTCCTTGTCCGATGTGAAACAGAAAGCAGGAGAACCACTGCAGCAATATCTTACCCGTTTCAACGCTACCGCAACAGTAGTACAAAATGCGGATGAAAGGCTTACACTGATGGCACTATGCGAAGGCGTCCACCTCGATTCAAAGCTTGCAAGAAGGTTGACGAAGGAAAAGCCTTTAACTCTTCAAGAATTCTTTTATGAAGCCGGAAAGTACATGAGATTGGAAGACGTGGCGGCTCACCGACTTAGCGACCAACCCACAAGGGGTTCTAGCGTCCAAGGAAACATGAGTGCCCTACCCCGAGGAGAGGGTAGTAAGCTAAACAACGAAGGAAAAAGTAACCATCAAGGCAACTCGGGAATTGAAAAGGGCAATAACCGACGATACAGACCTGGACCGAGATTCGATTCATATACTCCTCTGAATGACACTGTGGAGAACATTTACCTAGCTACTCAACACGAATTAAAATACAAATGCCCTCCATATAAAAAAGAGTCAGAAGCCGCAATTAGAACAGGAAAATATTGTCGCTTCCATGAGTCTCACAGGCATAACACCGAAGAATGTTAGCATTTGGGGGATCTCATTGAGGAGTACATACGAAAAAAGAAACTGGAACGGTACGTGCAGTAAAGACACAACTCCCCCACTCCATTCCACGAGGGACCTGGGCCGCACCCACAAGGGAACAACAAAGAAGGAGCAGATACAAGCCGCTCCAACTAGGAGAAGATAGTTGTCCATACCAAATCTGGAGGCCTACATGCGGCCGACAGAAGTTAGGCCGAGATGGAGAGGTACGGAAAGTCTTTGAAAGATAGGGAAAGATATGTTCATTCCATTACTAAAGGACGCATCGCAAAACGAATAGAAAGGGCCAACATAACTTTTAGCGATGAAGATTTGGTTGGAAAGAAGTATCCACATACCGATCCTACGGTTATCTCCGCTTGGATCGGCCCGAAAGAGGTGTTTCACATCTTAGTTGATTCAGGAAGCTCAGTGAATTTTTGTTCAAACATGCCTTCAACAAAATGAAGTTATCAATGAAAGATGTATCCCAGTGCAATAAGCCCTTACATAGGTTCACGGGGGAAGCCACGATGCCACTTAGACAGTTAGACTTGTTTGTTGAGCTAGGAAGTCACCGCCGATCCACTATCCGAAAGCAAACATTCGTGTTGGTAGATGGACACTCTGCCTACAACGCATTTTTAGGGAGGAATGCATTGTCAAATTTCCAGATAGTCTTGGCCCCATGGTGCCTGAAGATGAAATTCCCAACTAATGATGGAATAGGAGAAGTAGAAGGCGACCAAGACGCAGCTCGCAATTGCTACATGACCGAACTACGCCAAAACAAAAGGAAGGAAAAAGTTAAGAGCGTAAGGGTTGCCCTCTGTGCGAAAACTGTAGAAGCATAGCAATCAAAGAAGGCTCCTCCTCTCGAATATACTAGTGACCCATTTAATGAGTTGGACCCCAGAGATAGAGAGGACGAGTTCAACGTCGAGCCCGTGGAGACTATGGACCATGTGGTGGTAGACAAGCATGACAAGACAAGGCTTTTAAAGATAGGTTCTCAGTTGAACCAGAACCTCAAAATCCAGCTGATAGGATTCTTGCGCAAAAACTTAGATGTGTTCGCATTGACCCACGAGGACATGGTGGGAATATCCCCTGAAGTAGCTTGTCATTACCTCAACATAGATCCAACCTAGGTCCCAGTCAAACAAAAGAAAAGAAACATGGGCATAGAACGATCAACTACTCTCAATGAAGAGGTGAAGAATATGCTCGCCAACGGCTTCATCCGCGAAGCCATTTACCCAAAATGGATCTCCAACCCGATCTTGGTGAAGAAGCCTAATGGGAAGTGGCGAACCTGCATCGACTTCTCCAACCTCAATGATGCTTGCCCCAAGGACTGTTTTCCTCTACCATGAATTGACCGACTAGTAGACGGAACTGCAAGACATGAATTATTATCATTTATGGACACATATTCAGTATACAACCATATCCCCATGCTTGTGCCAGATCAAGAACATACTAGCTTTATCATGGATCTGGGCCGATATTGCTACAAGGTTATGCCCTTCAGGCTTAAGAATGCTGGTGCTACCTATCAACGTCTAGTTAATAAGATGCTCGAGCAGCAAATTGGTCACTCCATGGAAGTCTATGTAGATGAAATGCTTGTCAAATCAAGAAGAGCAATGGGTCATCTGAGCCACCTAAACGAGATGTTTCGAATATTGCATAGATACCAGATGAAGTTGAACCCTCTAAAATGCTCTTTCGGTGTATCTTCGAAAAAATTCTTAGGCTTCATTGTGCACATTAGAGGAATAGAGGTGAACCCCGAAAAAGTCCAAGCTTTGAGAGACATCAACATCCCAGCCACGCGAAGGGAAATGCAGAGCCTGAATTGGAAGGTGGCCGCTCTGAGCAGGTTTATATCCAAGGCCACAGACAAGTGCGTCCCATTCTTCGAGACCCTCAAAAGGCACTACACCAAAACAGGTGATTCCCAACGAGTATAACTGTCGCAAACAGTTTCAGCAACGCTTATTAGCGTCGCTGTAGGGGCGTTGCAATTTATTGCCAACGCTTATAAACGTTGGGGAGTTTAGTTTCCCAACGCTTATAAGCGTTGTAAGGTTGTATTCGCCAACGCTTATAAACGTTGGTGTATATTATTTAGCAACGCTTATAAACGTTGGCAAATTAACCATCCAACATTGTTTAATTTTCTATGCTGACGCTTATAAGCATTGGTAAATTTTAATTGCCAACGCTTATAATGCTGAAATATTTTCATTCTCAATATAGTCAATTATTTTAACATTAATAAACAATTAATAACTAACATGATATGCATTATTATACTACATTCAATAGAAACCCAAAATTTACAATATTCGTGATCAAATAACAACATAAATTTCATAGTCAACTACTTCATAAAAATGTCAACTACTTCATAACAAGTACAATACATAATTAAGTTGGTTAATTCAATACATAATCAACTACTTCATAACAATGTCAACTACTTCATAACAAGTACAATACATAATTAAGTTGGTTAATTCAATACATTTTTCTTCGTGTCGGAACCAAAAACTTCCGCAATTGGGTCATCTTCAAGATCTTCGACTCCACCCTTAGAACTATCATCCAACTTCCTCTTTTTTTCAACTTCCTCTAGAAGTGCCTACATTTAATATCACTTTAAATTGAATTTGCAGTTCCTTTATAAAAATTAAATTGAACATTAAATTAAGTTGATAATTAATAATGTAACCCCGGCTCGGTTTCGAAACTGAGCCCGGGCTCAGTTCGAAACTGAGCCCGGCTCAGTTTTTGGCTCAGTTTCGAAACTGAGCCGGGCTCAGTTTCGACTCAGTTTCGAAACTGAGTCGAGCCCTTTCGACTCAGTTTTCTCTTTATCTCATGGATATTGGAGTGCATGATGTTTAACGGCATTCATGATAAGACCAACTACAAATACTAACTTGGTTTTCAATACTAATTTCGATCTAAGGGGAAAACAGTGATAATAGATAAATTCAAAGCTTAATTTAACCTACATTGTGGTAGAATAGGAATTAAGTGAGTCATTGTTGTAAGGGCTACTTCTATATCAATAATCCTAATAATTATTAGACAAGCTTAGGTGTTTGATTGTTGGTTCAAAATAAATGATTGAAAAGTAATGTCATGTGCCACTGTTATTATATTTGATATATCTATATATAATAACCCACTCTGCTTCTCAATTTTCATTATTGAAAAAACTTTCAAAAACAATACAAAATATAATGAAGAAAAAGCAGGAAAGAGTAATGGTAGCTAAAGGTACATCCCAATTATAGTCGGTAACGGTTGTGAAGAAGTAGAGAAATTCATTATAAGTTTAAAGCTGTTAAAGCATCCCAGCATTTTATCATTGCTGAAGTTAGCAGCTGAAAAGTTCGGCTATGAACAAACAGGAATACTCAGACTTCCATGCAATGTTTACTTGTTTAGGCAGATTATTGAATCAATTTCTGAGGACTAATTAACTAGTAGCATTTTGTTCATTTTTTACTTCATTTTTTCTTCGGATAACTGTTTTTTGACTGTAATGCGAGGCTGCGGGAAGGTATTAATCTAGTTCTGTTTGATATTCTAGTCTTGTATCTTTTAGCACAATACATGTACTTCAAATATTATTTGTACATAGAGAAAAAAGACGTCCTTGTTATAGCATTATGAATTATCTATGTTATAGCATAACGCCTATGAATCCAAGTATGGGGACAATGTAACAGGGAATCATATTCCTATTGTATGTACATATGCATAAAGTACATGGTATTTATATGGTTTTTATTCAGTTCAATACCTCTGACTTTTTTATGGAGAAACCTTTTATTTACCACATCTTGCTGTTTCAATTCTAACAACATAAAAGGTTTGAAAGGCTAGTTCTTTTATTGACAGACTACTTAGAAAGTTAGGAACAATGTTCCTTTCACTACGCCATAGATGACCTTCTGCAACATTTTTGCAAGGTGTTGCCAGCTAAAATGTTGCGATAGATATAAAATTTTGGTCCTACTGCAACGTTGTATTTATGGTGTTACCTTAGCCATAAAAATGCGTTGCTCTAGCTAAAAAAGTGTAACACGATGCAACATTTTTATATAGTGTTGCTATAGATGTATTCAGATTAAAAAATTAATAAAATTAGCAATCCGCGTAAATACGATCCAACGGTCCACATTTAATCTGATTGTTAAACTGGATCACCGCTACAATTTGCCACAAATTTTCGTTTTCCCGCTTTACTTTTCATATCATTTTCGTTCTCACCCCCAATTTCCGAAATCCTTAATTTCCAAATCATATTTTCATTTCTTTTTTTTTCTCCAAAAACAAAAGCTCGTCCTTTTTTCAAAGTTTGGTAGTGATCTCAGACAAGCTTCATTCCCATTTCGTTCTCACCTCCAATTTCGCTGCTGTTTGCCTACATGTCGAGCGCCGTTTGCTTTGTTGCCAAGATCTGGAAATGTCTATTTGGGTTGTCGGAATGGGTAACCAGCGATTGTGATTAGGCGATTAGGCGATTTGGCAACCTGAAGTCGAATTTGGCAACTGAAATAGTTTGTTGGTGAGGAAATTAGAGGATGGAGGCTGGTGGTTTAGAAGTATGTGTGGGTTTGGGTGAAGATTTGGAACTGTGAGATTTTAGTTGGCAGTGGCAGCGGCAGCGGGTTGGTAATGAGGTTTGGTGAGTGTTTTGGCATAGGTTAAGGGCAGTAGGGGATGTAAGTTGCAGCAGTTTGGGGATGGTGGTAGTGTAGAGGTTCGTGCTGCCGAAGTCCGTGATCTGTTCGATGAAATGTCAATTTTGTGTAGAGGTTCGTGGCAGTGTAAGTTGCAGCAGTTTGGGGATGTAAGTTGCCGAAGTTTGGGGATGGTGGCAGTGAAGGGTAATGTCTTACTTATTAACACGCAACTTGTTCGATGAAATGTCAATTTTTATTTATCATGGTTTCAGGTCTTTTACCAAGGCAGAGCTAAAAGCAAGGTTATTTCAGTTTTCACTGAACAATTTGCTAAGAATGATGGCTGGAAAAAGGTCGGATGATTCAGAAGAAGCCATGAAAGAGTTGCAAAAATCAATCATCGAGGAGGTGTTCAAATTCGCAGGAGGTGTTCATTTGTGCATCATTTTACGTCGTTTCAAAGAAGGCTCGATCTTCCAAAATCGGATGAATCGGGCGGTGCCCCGGACCCCCGCCGGCGCTGCGCCCGGACCCGCTTCTCGGCTCGCCTTCGGCTCGACACTCGGCTCGCCTTCGGCTCGACACTCGGCTCGCCTTCGGCTCGACACTCGGCTCGCCTTCGGCTTGGCACTCCGCTCGTCATATATTTGTCAGTGTCGGTGTCTGTATAAATTGAAACTGCATATGTAATGAGTGAACTGAGTGATGTAGTGAGAAATATCTGTATATGTAAATATCAGTGTTATATATCATTGAATTGTAAAATAGTGGAGTCAGGAATTTGTACTATTTCAAATGTTGAAATAAAATATTTATTTAAATAAATTACTGTTTAAATATCAAATTCTGTGCAATAGCATTTTATTAAATAAATATTTATTTTTATTAAAAAATCAAATATGCTCTACATTGTGGGACCCACAAATTCAGAAAGTTAATATCTATAGCAACATTTTGGAATGCTGCTACAGATACCTATGGGTGTTGCCATAGACCCAAATAGGGTTCTATTGCAATAATATTACTTATGTTGCCTTAGATAGTCAAAATGTTGCCTTTGAGGTCTAAGGCAACGGCAAAAATTGCATCACCCTAAAAGTGTTGCCATAGACCTATGACAACATTTTTCGGGCCTGAGCCAACATTTTTTTGTGTTGCAGAAGGTCATCTATGGCGTAGTGTTTTTAAATTGTTCCTAATTTTCATTTGTTTAGTTCAAATTTAAACTAAACACACAATGGAATAAGTTGAAATTTGTTTTAAACTGACACTTACATATTTTTCCGTGGCACATGGTAGTATTTCTCCTGATTTTCTTTTATGTCCAGCCTTCCAAACCGTTGTTCGTGAAATATCTGCTTCTGGATTTGCTACTACCTACAAGAAAGATCAAAGTTGACAACACATAATTAATATAACATTTTGACGTGTGTGTGTAACCCTTTACTCTAAAAATAAAAGCAGGACACCGCAATTTTCAATTCAAGTAACCAAAAAAAATAGAATCGTAGAAGCATTACTGCTTGAAAAAAAAAGACAAACTACGATCAATTTACTAGAGGTTCATAACTTCAATAGAATCGTAGAAGCATTACTTGAAGAATTATTACCTCTCAGAGAGTTGTTACTTCTTCTAAATTCTGATGGTCAGAATTTTCCATTACCACATTTGCTACCACCTACCAAAGGTTCATAACTTCATATGGTCCCTCATGCTCTGTTCTTAGCAAATTCCTACAATGGTCCCAATAATATATTTGATTAATAATATGGGCAATACTAAGATTTCACCTAGTAATGATTGATTACACATCAGTCACCTCAATACTAATTTCTCTTATATTTGCACAAAATTGAATTATATCAGGCTAAATAAATTTAGGACAATTAGTTCGATGATATTGCAGACTTACTATAGCCATATATAATATAATTTAGCAATGGGACCAAGTTTCTCAAATAGTTAAGTGTTGGTGTGAATATGACATAAACAGAAAAGAAAACGAAAATAAACGATGGAACTTATTGTAGCTACTAGCATTAAATATAAATACAAGAAAAGAAATATGCGTACCTTTCTAAGTCAAACTTGACTGCAATCTCCTTCCATAAGCAGGGATTGATAAAAATAATAATACGTGGTGGTTGTATTGCATACATGAAATTGCTTGAGTGGGATGTACATCAATGTAACATATCTATATGTTTTGCTATTTTTCTCTTAGAATTTTAGTTATTTGAGTTTGTAACATGCACTAGAGGAAATTGTAAAGAATCCTATGTTATTTTCACATAAATGACCAAAACGTATAGCTAACTACATTAGTCGCTGAAACTGAAAGTCATTCCTGTTGTACCTCGGATTAGTTTACCGTAGATTTGTTTACCATACATTAGCTTGCTTCTCATGGTTTCATTCCTGTTGTACCTTGGATTAGTTTACCATAGATTTGTTTAACTACTTAATTATTTTCTTAATTGAGAATACTGCCTAAAACTGAATTAAGAATACAACCATCCCTGATATTCATTTGTATACTTGATTCATATTTCAAGAAAGAAATTAAAACAAAAATTCTGGGTTGAGAAACTAAAGTATGTATCCCGAATACAACAGTTACATTATTTGTTTCTCTTCAGTTTTGGATTTAATAGTAGAGTCACATGGAGTTTGCATGTTATCGTTCCTTAATGCTAACATTCTTAATTTGATATATTCAAGCATTCAATATCAAAAACTAAAGAAAGCCTAAAACAAAATTAGAACCTCACCTGCTAAATTCTAATCCCACAATTTCAGAACAATTGTGATTTAATTGTAACATTCTTAATTTGGTCTCATGTACACAAACTTCAGTGGACTAAATTTCTAAGGGAAATAGGCAATAATAATTTTAGTATAGCAATTTGGATATAACCATGATCTAACTACGTGGTTAACCCTCAATATTTCAGTGTCTTATTCGCGATTGAGTTTTTTATTCTTAATTCTAGACATCATCTGATGAGCTACCCTTGTAGAAATATATAAGTCAAATTCCATTACTGTGGATTAATACTACAAAAACCATAATATATGAAAATAGAAAATATCTGAATGCCCATAACCAGTTGTATTCAATAAGTTAGTTCACACGAAGTCTGAAATTAGGAAGGAACATTTGTTAAAAGAAACAATGGTAAGCCCTAAATTAACACATTTACCACAGTTGAAATCGATGTAAACAAAGTCAGATCGACCAAGGTCACATACCGTCAACGTTCGCTAACAGGTTGCCGAAGGCCCTAAACGTCGTCGAATTCTCAATTTTAGATGCGGTAGAAGGCAAAAATAAATGTGGCCGAAATCGAATTGCTTGAAGTTAAGGCAGATTTTCTTGGAGGATAGAGGTCGATTCCTTGCCTGAAGGAGAGTGGTCAATTCACTGAAGGTGAGAGGACAAAATAGTCGCCTGAAGGAGAAAATATTTTTTTGTGGCAGTTGAAGGAATGAATAAGCGTTGAGGATTAGGGAAACAGATGACAAAGGATGCTCATTTACATTTTTGCCCTACCAACATTTGGTTAATTTCAATTTAATCAGATTTCCCAACACTTATATGTGTCAGCAATAAAAAAATTGTAAATGTGTATTTTCGGTCACACATTTTTTGCTTAGCAATGCTTATTTTTGTTATTGATCTACAACGCAAATAAGTGTTGGTAACTAGAAAAAATAAGTGTTACGAAATGGATGTTATGGTGTAGTGAGGGACAAAGGAAAGTTTAAATGGACCGATGAATGCTACTCAGCTTTCCAAAGTCTGTTGGAACACCTACAGAGGCCACCAGTACTCTCCACTCTGGTAGATGGAAAAACCTCTACCTATACCTGGTTGTATCCTCCCACGCACTAAGTGTCGCGTTAATACGAGAAGATGATCATATCCAAACACCGGTATACTTCATTAGCAAGAAATTCATGGGGGCAGAAGCTAGGTACCCGAAGATCAATAAATTGGCCTACTGTCTACTCATAGCATCCAGGAAATTACGGTATTACTTTCAGTCACATTCCATTAGAGTTCTAACGAATCAACCTCTGAGACAAGTTTTGCATAAGCCGGATACGTCAGGACGCCAACTAAAATGGTGCATTGAGCTGAGCCAGTACGACATTACTTATCATCCATGCATAGCAATTAAAGGGCAAGCCTTGGCTGATTTCATAGCAGAGTTCACAATGCAGGATGAGGAGACAGCGGTAGAATTGAGGAAACGGTCAAGTGGAATATGTTTGTTGATGGAGCATCGAACGAGCTCGGCTCGGGGGGAGGAGTCGTAATCATCACGCCCCAAGGAAGGAAGTTAAGCTATGCACAGAAGCTATAGTTCGCTGCAACTAATAACGAAGCTGAATACGAAGCAGTGGTAGCTGGCCTAGAAATCACTAAAGAGATAGGAGTTAAGTCAATATGCATACACAGTGATTCACAACTAATTGTGAACTAGATCCTTGGGGAATTCCAGGCTCGCGGACAAAAGCTTGCATCTTACCTCAAGAAGACCAAAACCCTCGTGGATGAGTTAGATTACTATGTAATAAAACATGTCCCACGAGAGGAAAATCAAGAGGCAGACTCCCTCGCCAAAGAGGCTAGCATGAGAACCGAGCCAATGCTGGAGGCAACCCCCGTCATGAGACAAGCCTCTCTGAGTTTCGAGTGTCTAAAAATTGCGACGATTACGGGCAGTGAGGAGACATGGATGACCCCCATCATCAGATACTTGCGAGAAGGAGTCTTACTGGCAGATTGAAATGAAAGCAGAAAAATCCTAAGGAAGGCATCCCGCTACACCATCCAGGATGACATTTTGTACCGTCGTGGCTTTTCCAATCCGCTACTAAGGTGTGTCACCGGGAACGAAGCAAAAGATATCCTTAACAATATACATTAAAGAAGTTGCGATGACCATACCGGAGGGCAAACTCTAGCCAGAAAGATCCTGCGCTATGGATACTTTTGGCCCACACTGAACAAGGACGCGACCGAGGTTGCTAAGAAATGTGACAAATGCCAAAGGTTTGCCAAAATCCCGAGATTACCACCTACCAGTTTAATCTAGATGGTTATCCCCTAGCCCTTCGCCATTGGGGAATTGATTTGATTGGGGAACTCCCCATGGGTCGAGGAGGAGAAAAATACGCTATAGTGCCAGTAGATTATTTCACCAAATGGGTGGAAGCGGAGCCTTTGAACAAAATTTCATCTACCAAAGTGATAAAATTCCTAATACGCAACATCCTGTGCAGGTATGGAGTGCCGTAGAAGATCATATCGGATAACGGACTCCAATTCGACAGTGAAGAATTCTCCAGTGGTGCCATGAACATGGGATTGCCTGAAGCTTCTCGGCTGTGGCATATCCTTAGGCAAATAGACAGGTCGAAGCAGTAAACAAGGTGTTGAAAACATTAATCAAGAAGAAGTTAGAAAAGTCCAAGGAACATGGGTCGACGAACTACCTACTGCTCTATGGGCCTACCGAACTTCTTACAAGACCACAATAGGGCACATGCCATTCGCATTGGCATACAGAACCGAAGCCATGCTTCCCGTCGAAACAGTCGTCCCCTTGCACCGTAGGATACATTACAATCCGGAAGAAAACGAGGAGCTTTTAAACATGTCACTCAACCTGATCGAGGAAAAATGAAACGACGCCGCCCTTAAAGCAGCAGCTCATAGACAGAAGGCTGCAAGAAGGAGACTTGGTTCTCAAATGAGTCTTCCCATGACCAGGAGCACTAGATCCAATTTGGGAAGGGTCGTTTGTTGTTCATAAGGATCTTCACAGTGGAGCTTACATCTTGTCAACGGTAGATGGAGAGGTGTTTGGCAAAGCATGGAATCTCCAACATCTCCGTCGCTATTTCTGTTGAGTTGTAAAGAAACATGTACTAAAGCAATAAAAGAAAGATAATGGACGTAGGCATATTTCGGCCGAACCACTATAAATTTTTTGTCTTGCATTACTTATCTTATTTAAATGTTCTTTCGTTTAATTATTTTATCTAATGACTTTTCCTACTGCGAGCAATCGCAGACACTCACTGGCAGTAGTGGAAGTAAGATAACCATGATAAAGGGCACGAAACAAGCCTTGGCAATTCACTGCTGACGATCGGCACCCCAAAGCCGGCAATGATGAACCGACCATAAGCCACGAATTAGGCACAATTTATAGCCTAGGCAGTTCATCATTAGCGTTTGGCTTGCCGGCAACTACGAACTGATTATAGGCCTCACGATTAAGGCGTGGCTGCAGCCATGGGTAATTCGCACTTGACGATCGGCATTACACACGCCGGCAACGATAAATCGAATAATACTCACGACACGGGTACCAACCCGAGTAGTTATCGTTAGCGATCGACCTTGGATAACAACATGATTATGGTTTTCAGCATTTTTGAACACAATAACGATTAACCAAGTCATAAACAGTTCACAAACAGGCTATGAAAATCGTACATCATAAAAGTCATTCCAGATAAGCAAACGAAAGACATAAATTAAACATTACACATTAGAAATCTTTACATGCACATATTTTTGTCCATATATTCAAATACTAAATAGCCATACATCCTTCTCAACCACATTCAGAAAATAAAATGGAAATCTCTTCAAGACGGGGGGACATCCTTACCGCTCGGCCCGTTCCCTCCAGCTATATCCTTTGAAGGCTCGCTGTCCCTTTGCGAAGGCCTAGCTTGCCCCGAAGAAGTCCCTGCACAATGCAAGCATGAAGGATCGTAAGTTTTTCTATCCAGAATAGGTAAAGGCGGAACTGACAAAAAAGACACGGTACCTACGGTGGCATGGCGTGGATCACCAAGCCCCTTAAGATCTGAGCCATCCTCGTCATCTTTGTCCTCCACCAATAGCTCATACCCCTTGGCAATGGCTTTGGTTTCCTCCATTGTGAACTGGCTGTTCACCATCCCAACGTCGTACACAACCCCTTCCTCCTGTGCGACTGTGGCATTGGTCTCCTCGATGAGCCGAGCATGAATTCTTGCATCACCCAAGGGTAGTCATCCATCCACTGAAGGTTCCTTTGTTTCCCGAACATATAGTAAGTATCCTTCAGCGTCTGGTTGACTGTGTTGCAAAAATTGCTAGATTTATCGACTTCGGTCTAGAGAGCCACCACCTTATTCATGTACTGCTCCTTATCTCTCCTCAACTCTCCTCAACTGAGCATCTCTAAACGCAACCGCACATTGGTGCTCCTAACTTCTTCACTAGCTTTGGCCAAACGGGACTGATAATCAACAATGTTTCTGGTCTCATATGTAATCTAGACCATCCTCGTTGTCAAGTTAGCAAAATCAAGAGTCTCCGCCTCATTTAGGATCCAGACCAAGGGATTTCGAGGTAAAAGGAACTCGTTGTCAGGATCCACCGCACGATGACCCGTATAGTTGGGATTTATATCAGGATGACTCTTAAAGGGATTCAGCATCAGCTGTTGATGATCCGAGAAAAAAGGATCAACATTGCCCTCTTCTAACTCATCTGACACTACGTGCACTTCAGAACCCATCGGATAGTGACGGCGATGGCGGGAGGAAGTTTAGGAACCAGGGGAGGTGGCTTCCTTATCTGGAGACCTTGCATGTTTCTGGGATGACTCACGACTCTCTCCCTTATCCAGGCCTGATGGGGTCTCCCTAATATTCTCTTGTACAGTTTTTTCCTCCTGAAAAGTCATCTTGGAAGAAATGGAAGCCATTTTCATCCATTTGAATTCCTCAAGCCACTTGGACACTTCATTCCTCCTTGGATTTCTCCTTTTCTCTAGAATACGAGCAACAACATTAGAACCAAGAAAGGGAGAAAGCATAAAAAATGAAACGCTCAAGACACTAGGACACTGCAAGCTACTACAAACCCTTAGGGTAGACTTGATCATATGACCGGGGCGGGGTCTCACTCAAGTAGTGAATACACTGGGACGACACTCCACTCGAAGGAAGGAGAACACATGGCGACAAGACTTCATTGGATTGAGGAGAAGGAGGAGGCTGGGACCCGACAAAAAACAAAAAGTTTTCAAGCAGTATCTCAAAATCCATATAGTAATCGAAAGTACCTGGGGAAATCTCGAACTCCTCGCCAATTCCCACTCCACCTTGTACTGGAAGAGGCGGTATGCCACCAAAATCACCCGGAGCCATGTTCTCCTGGGAAGGATCGGCAGCAGGAGTCGGCCCTGGGACCGGCTCGGATTGTTCGAACTGCTCAGGCACCCTCGCACAGCCTCAACATTCTTTAAAGGATCCACGCCCAAGCCCTCACTGCTTATAATATCCACGTCTGGAGATACTTGAACCTCCACTTCCATTGCTTCAGAGTCGCTCTCCAA
Organism: Allium fistulosum; assembly: GCA_030737815.1. NCBI lineage: Eukaryota > Viridiplantae > Streptophyta > Magnoliopsida > Asparagales > Amaryllidaceae > Allium > Allium fistulosum. The sequence continues at coordinate 959,497,543 of CM060904.1, forward strand.
TCCTTCCTCCTCTTTACTCTCTCCTTCCAAATGTGAACCTCCCTCATCGCCAGGGGAAGGAGCATCCCGAATACGCAGAGATTTCCCCAAGCGGGGAGGGCGAACTGCGCTCTTCTTATGTCTTGGCCTCTTCGGGGTTTCGGCCACACCACCCTCATCATCTGGGCTCTTGCCTTTGTCTCCATCACCCCCGTCTCATCCGGCTCCCGCTGCTCTCTCAAAAGAACTTGGCCTAATATTGTACACGGATTGTCTAGGGCCGATCAAGTTGTAGAATCGAAGGGCTGCATCGTGGAGTAGGAATGAGGCTTCCCGCTGGGCCTCCGGGATAGCCAATATTTCCTTGGCCATCGTTTTTAATCTGTCATCCTCTGCCGCCTTTACACAACCTAAAAATTATGGAGCAATAAGAAGCCAAGTCGATAGAAAGCTTAGAACAGATAATACGATAACTTACAGCTAGAAGTAAAAGCATGTTGGGTCACAGTATCGTCACGTATAAAGAAATACTCCCTCTTGAACATACTAAACATGGAATATAGATCCAGGACAGGCTTGAACTTGTGGGCAAACTCTAAGCTGATAAAAGGACTCCCCTTCCGATAACTCCTCACGTTATATAGATATCTGATCTCTCTATGGGTAGGGGGTCTCTGATACCGCTTCATGAATATCAGATATAAACATGTTAGGATAACATAAGAATTCGGTTGAAGTTGCATGGGAGCGACCTTAAAATATATCACGAAGTTGGCAATTCAATTGGTAAGCGGGGGAATCGCGCCACACATACAATGATACTTGCTATATTCCATATACCCACTTAGAGGAAAGCATGCACTATCATCCGGACTGGGTAATATCATGTCCCGACGGTCTATCCCAAACGTAATAGCTATGGAGTTCAGCTTCTCTATTGTCAACACGCTGGGAAGACACTCTGAAGGCCTAACCAGCGTTTGATTAGGAGCATAGCCTTCCACCAAAGAGTAAGCAGAACTAGGTTGCCTGGGAGGATTGGCTGGAGCGTCAGAAGAAGTAGGACCATCCCCGGCAGGCTATGAAGCCGCAAACTTGGAACGAAGCTCACGACCAGAAGACATATTTCCTATGCAAGAAAATAAAAGTCAAGCGAAGGTCCAAATCATAAATATAAGTTAAAACATGCATGGGAATCTCCTATCATCTAGCCTAATTGAATCCATACCCCTAGCCTAGCCATCTCATGGAAGACCTGCTTTTGGCTTGGCAGACCCATAAAAAATGCGCTCGGCAAATCTGGCCCGGCATTATCCTATGCCGAATGCCGAACCAAAATTGCCACACACTAACTGCCGACCCAAAGCATACCCTCCTATGGCCTTACCTAGACAATATCTATTCTCAGTTTCAACATTGTACCAGAAAACAAGAATACTGCCACTAGTGCCTCTGCCAATAGCAACTCAGTTAATTGGTCAAGCAATGGATCAAACACCTGATGGGCAGGTGGTTATTTACACACACATTCCCAATATGAATCTCCAAACACCGCAACTACCACTGGGAGGATAAAGACCATCCAAACATCATGATCCTTCGACGCTCGTTCAAACAAGATGCCTCCTAACCGATTCAAGACCGAAGTCACCCATCCTCGCACTAAACTCTCCTACACATAAAAACCCTAGAACCTTATAACCAGTAATCAAATTAAGAGAAGCTTACCTCAATCTATGACGGCGCGAGAATAGCCAAATTACAACAAGAAAAAACAAGCTTAAATTAGTTGCAGTCGACCTAGTTGAATTAAAGAAATTTGATTGAGAAAATAGAAGTAAAAGAGTGAAGGGAAGAAGACGTATTTAAAGGAAAAAGAGGGGAAAACAAACGGTCAATAGTTTCATTCGATGGTGGAAGCTTAATGCCGAACCAAAAAACAAAGCATGCTGTGCAGTTACACAACATACTTTGGGGACAAGTGTTGGCTCGGTTTTCTGGCAAACGGAGAAAGAATGAAGCAAAGACAAGCAGGGGTATAGGGAACATAAGTACTGAACCAAACATATGGCCGGCATGCCAGACCAGATCTTTGGTCCGGCATCCTATGGTATATTGGACCAAGTATCTGGTTTGGCATCCTCAGATATGCCGGACCAAATATTTGGTCCGGCATCTTCAAATACGCCGTACCAAATATTTGGTCCGGCACGGCATATCCATCACCGGACCAAACATTTGGTCCAGTACACAAACATGCCGGATCAAATGTTTGGTCCGACAAATAAGGTAGTCCAAGACAGAATCACCGAAACCAAGCCAAAGAAGGACAACCGATCCAGGCAAGCTTCCTGACCCAAATGCCGATCCAACTGTTCCTGACTCAAATGTCGAACCAAACTCAGGAACCTATAACTTCTTCCCCAAACCTCACAAATCCACTCTATAAATACCGGAGCTTCTCAACAACAATAGGGATGGATTTTTGGAGAAAAGAGGGAAAACTCTGCTGAGATTCAGTCACTCTAGCTACTTCAAGTTTTTGCTCTTTCCGAACAAGCTTGTATTTGTAACCGAATCAAAGTAAAAATAATAAGATGGACAGTGGATATAGGCACATTCTGGCCGAACCACTATAAAACCCTCTGTGATTTACGTTCCTTAACTACCTTCCGATTTATGAGCCTGTGAATTGTTCTGTGACTGCAAAAATTATCCCATAACATGTTGGAACATTAAAAACTCCAAATCAATCAACCTAAACGTGATCTAGCCAAAATCGAGCTTAGAGGTGTTTGTTTAATTATTGTGCAAATAGATGCCAAACATCTAATGAAAGACATAAAAAGTAAGAAAACTTTTGGTATAAAATTTCTAATTACAAAATAACTAATGTTAGGCTAGTGGTTGAGCAATTCAATAATATTTAGCACATCTAGAATGAATTCATCCAGTATAATATGGGTAAATACATTGAAGTCCCATCCATAATAGACAAACTTTCTCTTTTCTTATATAGATCAAAGAGATGAAATGAGTCTGGACAACCTAGCACAACACCGATAGGTTGAAGAACAATTGAGATGGAAGGAAAGTTATGATCCAACGGTTATTCGTCAGAGATCCACATGGTTGAGAAAACAGTGGCAAATAATGCCTTTGAGTACTCTTTTAATCAACACATGAAGTTTCAAAATAATAACAACTTCAAAAACAAGAAGACCAAGAAAGTGAATGGTTGTGACAACTGTGAAATACTAGGTCACTTTGAAAGAGATCATCGTTTCTTTAAAAAGAAACAACAATCGCCAAAAGAAAACTTGCGGTCGTAATCTCTAAGATTAACATGATTAAAAAAGAAGATTCTTGGTAGATCGACTTTGGTGCTACTAAGCATATCAGTAATGAAAAGATTCAATTCAAGAAACTTGAACCATTAGAGGATGAAAGCCATCTCCATATGGGATACGACCAAAGCAGAGGTCAAAGGGAAGGGGACGATAGCTAGACATAGAGTTCACGTCTGGAAAGATTTTGACATTAAATAATGTATATTAGTTACACAAAGTTAGAAACAACCTTATTTTTGGTAATCTTTTAAATAAGTTTGGTTTCAAACAAGTCTTAGATTTTAGATAAATATGTATTGACCAAATGCGATGTGTTTGTACGAAAATAGTGCATGTGTGATGGAATGTTCAAATTGAATATTTGTAGCTTTACCTATGTAGTTGACTCTTTCACTTTATAGCATAGCAGATTAGGATATGTTAATAATAGACGTATAAATAATATACTTGCATTAAACATAATCCCTAAGTATGATAATAAATTTAATGATTAGTGTGGGCTATGTTGGAACTGGGCCAGCCCATAGTGGAGTAATTAGGGATAACTTTTAGGCTTACATCATCCTTTCAGGCTAGGTCAGTAGTCAGGTTGGACAGAGTACTTGATTACCCAACCCATCCTTAAACATTACTTTTCTAGACACTCTACTATATGGGTATACTTTAATAAATTAGCCATAGTACGACTAATTTAGACCACAAATGTTATTTGGCTTCGATACCATTATTGGAACTGGTCTAGCCCATAACAGAGTAATTGGGTAAATTTCAATTTTTTTACATTTTAAGATATTTATTGGACCTATGAACTCTAAATTTGTTTAGAAAACTTCTAAATTTCTTTTAAATAAAATCAATATTTTATTTTATTTTGTATTAATAAAGTTTTATTTTATATAATTTATCTTATGTTATATGTATATATATCATATACACATATCTGTGCTTGCATGTGTAAAAGTATAATGTGTACATGGTTTCATATTCCTGTGTATAAATGCTGAAATTTACGCTACGATGGACATATTAGCCTCTCGTATATACAAATCGATTATCTAAATACACGCTCACACCCCAGTGTGAATGGCACGTCCGTTGGCGTATGCAAAGAAAAACTTGAGTTAAATTCATTTTAGTGCAAAATAGTAATTACAAACGTGCATAAAAGTCGATAAAAACCCACTTGTTTATGAAATTCAAAGGAAAACCGTAGAAATTGAATTTCTCGCCTATGATACTAAGTGTCTTGGGATATTAGAAATACTGCTACCGCCCTCATGTGCACCAACCATTGAAAAAATTCTTCATTGTTTTCAAAGTTTTTTGATTAACATATTTAAAATTGGTTGTCCATAATTTTAATATTTCAATTTAGAGAGGTGTCAAAATATTTTCTTTGACTTTGTGGAATTGTATGCAGTATAGTCCTTTGATTTACAATATTTCAACTATAGTAAATTAGAGAAACATAAAATAACACAATGTGTAATTAAAGATGGGTTGGAGGCATAACTGAAGGTGGAACTAAAAGTGGCAATGACTGGAGAGACTAATAAACTAACATACATGAGTTATTATTTTACATTGCAAACATAATCTCAACCCAAACCAAGTGAAAATGATAACTTCTTAGCTAGGGGAAGACATGTGAAAATGATACCAAACCAAGTAATTTGGTATCTAATGGATTAGTAAAAGAAAATTATAACTTCTTAACTACGAGAAGACATGTGAACATGGGCACCTTATTAGGTATTCCTCTTTATTTGCTTGCTTGTTGAAGCCTATATTAGTAAGGGAAAACAAATTATTAGTTTGATTATTGTTGCAAATAAATTTTGCATAAAAAATGTAAATAAAAAGGAAGAAGTAACATGAACATGAAAATGCGTAGGTGCATATACATAATCATATCATTTTCTATCAAATGCGATAATAGTGTATTAATAAATAAAAAATCTTAAACTGTCGAAATGTATTAACATGTATATGAAATCAAAGGTTAATGAGAAAAACTAAACATATAGAGAGGAAGGCTTGTGATGCTAATCAGTCAAAGAAAAAACTTAATGCTTTATGAAGTCATAAGTTCATATTTCAATTCCATCATAATGATATGAAATTGAACTTTGTAACTCTATGATGGTAATCGGTGAAGAAAAAAACTAATGCTTTAGGAAATCATAAGTTCATATTTTAATACCATGGAAATTATATATAAGATTGAAGTTAGTAACCCTATCTTGACACGGAATGTTCATTAATGTCGATATCCTCATTGCTTTGACATTAATCATGTTTGTAGGATTTGTTAGTATTTTATAGCATAAGTTTCACGACATTATTGACGTGGGCTTATTGATGTCAATAGCTCTTTTACTTGTCATCAAATCTCATATCACAAATGGGGGTTTTTCACGATACCATTATTTATGACATTGCTATTTTAACACGTTGCAAACTGTTTAACTGATTAACACATTATTTATTTAAACTGACACTTATTTGTTAATGTTTATAAACTCATTATTCTTGACATTAATTAACTTATGGTATTTACCACGGTTCTATGATTATGTGATTCTCGACAATGATTTATCTTATTTGTCATGGGTTCATGGACATCACATGCTACCTCCTATTTTATAGCTCTTTCATGAGGCTCATTTATCAAGATTGAAATTCATGTTTTCTAACAAACTTGTCATATGTTATTTATGTATTGTCGTCTTGTGATCAATATATACCTTATCACCCTCGTAGTAAATAGACTACTTAAGTAACAATTTTAGATTTAGCGTTGGCATGTATTAAATTTTTTAACATAATATGAACCATGGTAATTCTAAAGTTTGGAATAATGTAACCTGGAAGGAAAATGGAAGGCAAATAATCTGGCAAGAAGTCCACACAGAAAGCCAATAAAGAGAATAAACCTTCTCCTTCAACTAGTAAGACGGGAGACATTATTTCGAATCCTTTGTACATTACCACTCAAGAAAAAGTGGACTCCATTCTTTAACAATTTCGAATTACATGGGTTGAAGCCATTCCTGCTGGCCCTATATATAACATTTATAACCCATTAGAGGGATACTTTGCCTTTTCGGCTATATATATCTGGAACACAGGCTATTATCATTTCCCACGGTTTCTCCTCGGACAGTTGAAGCATCTAAATATTACACTGATCTAGTTCTTACCAAACTCCTATACATATTTGACCTGCTTGGAAGTCTTAGCTCGAGATGCTAGACTATCATCTCTTAGTCCTGAAATTCTCCATCACATAACTGGCCCTGCTAAGGTTTGAGAGTAACCAAGCCATCAACTGTACCGAATCCATCACCATCCAAAAAGCTTTATTTATGAAAGTGTTAACAAGATGAGAGGATGAGAGTCAATTCTTCTTTGTCAAATGCTACTCTAACATTAGAGGAACATTTTCTACTGCTGGTAAATTTCCTTTACCAGCTTATCCATGTTGGTTTATTATTCTTTACGATTATATGTCTCTCTTTTAAATTTTGCCCTCAAGAGGTTGAACTCTTAGAATTAAAAACGTGTGTTTCCTCTGACTCAAGCAGTAGGAAGAATGTAGAACAGGCTCAAACTATTAACCTCGGCTATGCTTCATCAACATTCTATCATTTTGCACTGCCATAAAGTCCTTGGAGAGCCTCAATGGTAAAGCACAACTCTTTGGGCAATAGCTCGTTGGTATTGGGCAAGCCCGAATCTTTTACACTAACTCCCCCATTTAGCACAGGATACCTGGTAAAATATCATTTTAATTATTCAAAATTTATTATAATTCCACCTCACAGGTCCATTCCCTTGATTCAAGTTGGTCTGCTTTAATAGTTGCTCGAGAAGAAAGCCATTATTGACGCTCCCAAAGACAAGTCAGAGAAAATGATACTTCTGCCTCGATTCAGGCTTCCAAACCTCAATCTCTTAGGGATGCTATTTCTAGCTCATTTACTCTTGTTGAAAGGAAGCTAAGCGATAGTGTCGTTGCCACATCTACCCCAATAAGAAGCCTAAGATGAGGACACACAAGTTCCTATAATTATTGAAGAGGACAAGTTGGTCGATGCCGACTCAAATCTCAAGACTTCAAACCTTAATGCTCTAGAGACGAGGCTAATCTTAACGCTGTTGGAGACGAGGCTCAATATGTATCTAAAGCATAGCATTCTCGGGACACGCTTCTCCGCATTACTTTTCCAGGCTCTCCCAAAGCTCTAAAGTGCATTTGCAAGGATCTCAGATTTTATTTTACATCAGAAGGTCCCCTTCCCTCCAAGTCCCAATCGTCAACTTCTGCCTGCAAGTTTGATGACCTTCTCTAATTGGTCATCCAATCCCCTTCTTTTGTTTCTCTCCTGCCAATATAATCTTCCTCTTACACTCAAGACCATCAATTTTCTCTTCTTAAGCAACACTTGTAGGTATGTTCCCCACTTGCTTAACCGTTTTAAGCTCTTAGCCCTTTGCAACTAATAATTTAGCTCAGATTTTGTTGCTTCTTCCAGGTTGCAAAGCATTTATTTTCATTTCAAGAAGGAGATTGTGGATAATCTTGCGAGATTTATAAACTTAAGGAATAAAATTCCTCACTTTTCCATTATAATTGATATCACCACAGCGAGGGATGAAGCTCTGTAAGAAAAGGAGAACCTAGACACTTTTTTAAGGGAATAGAAACTTTGCTTCTTAAAGAGAAAAGTGATAAACAAATTTCAGATGACAAGGTAAAGGCTCTAGAACTAGCACTTGAGGATGCTAAAATGAAGGGAGCCAAACTTATAGTCGAGAATGGATCTCTCGAGAAAAGGTTAAAGAAGAAAAGCGATCTTTTAAATAAGTGAACCGGCATAATTAGAGATTCAAAACAAAAGGTATCTCATTTTCTGGCAAGCCCCTTGATACTATTATCGAGAGTTCTCATGAAAAGGCACTCTTTATCTCATATGTTGGTAATGCCTATAAAAGTTTGAATGGCTTCCCTTCTCTCCCTCCTACGTGGAATAAAAAGTTTATGAATAAATTCGAAGAGATGTCGCATGAATCTTATGTTCCTAAGAAAGAGGAAGAGGTTGATGCTGCAAAGCTATTGACTTTCAATGATCCTCCAACTGATGAGGATATAGTCAAATGAGGAAGAGAAGGATGATGATAAAAATAAGGATGGGTAAACTCATGACAATGATGGCTCTGATAACGACAATGATGATAACGATGACTACATTGGAGGTGACGAAAAGGGCCTCTTTGGACCATCGAACAACAAGGATGGGTCAACTGATGCTAACCTAGACCTAGCGGCTCTAACCCAGACCCAGCGGCTCAAGGCATAGAGGGTAATGAAATTACTGACCCTCCAAGGATAAATTCTCCTAAAAAGGATGGCACTTCCCAAGGTCAAAAATCTGAAGGCAAAGGAAAATTTTCTCCATGTTCAGTTTCGCTTTCTTAGGTATGAATCTCTTTGTCCAAACGCGTTAAGCTATCAAGTAACTTTTAGTTAATACATTGATTGTTTTATTTAGGGAGAAAACCAAAATACCATTATGATGTTATGCTCGAAAAGAAGCAGATGGATATGGATCATTTAAATAGAGAATTAGATAAATAATTAAATGAGTACAACGATTTGTCTAAAAAGTACAAAAAGCTTGCTAAGAGTGCATCGAAATTAAGATTTTTCAAAGAAAGAGTAGTCGCTCCCTGAATAAAGAGAGCACACCATCATTGGGAAAAACTCTTGGTGGAGAATGCTTAATTAATGGCTCTTTTCTGGATGTTAATTGACGATAGGAATGCATTGGAAGAGTTTCTCTACCGAGCTTACTCGAGGGGTAAATTCGTTGACTTCTCATACTTGGGCGAGAACTATGGAGGTTTGCTTGGACATTTTCATCATTGATACCTAGACGAACATGGGTCTGAACCCTATTTTGGGGTATGCTAGAATCTCCCTAAAGTTTCTCCCATTCCTCCTTCTTCTTGTTTTCTTCCTTCCAAGAAACGTAGATATAATAGGAGGGGATTCATTTCTGAAATGTATAAAAAAATCAATTTTGCACGAACCCAAATGATTGTATAATTGCAATACGCAACTTGGTTCCTTATAGACTTTATCATTTTAGTTTCTTCTCCTTAGTCTAATTTTAGCATATTGTACAGACTACAAATTTATCAAGCAGTCCGATCCCCAGGGAATTCTTGAGAAATTTATCAAGTTAAAGAAGGATTTTAAGGAGAAACCTTCGATTCTTAAAACATCACAACTGGCGAGACACTGCTTCCTCGGGGATTTACAAGAAGTTTACATGCAGTATCCTGGTCTTCATTTTCACTTTTTCGGCGAAAAAAAGGACAAATTACTTAGCAAGATTTGGTCTTACCTCATAAAATTAAATGTGATCGCGATAGCCCTTCGATTGGGGAATGAGATTATCATCGGTTCCCTCCTGTTTACACTCCGGAAGAAATTACGGTTTCCTTTGATTCTACACTCACTTTATTGGCTGTCATTCGAAAATCCCAAAATAGCCATTTCGACGCTTTAGGAGTCAATTAAATGTTTAAAAATAGGGTATTGATGTATTTCAAACTTCCTTATTGTCTGTAAACTTTTGTCGTTGTTAAATGAAAGAACTTATTATTTTTCTTTGTGTAATGAGCTTTGTTTCACTTATTCTTTATAGGAAACAAAGTTAAAGCATTCGTCTAATCCTTTAGATGCTTTTTCATAAGTTGTAGAAATCGGAGATAGATTGTTAGCAGATATTGAGAAGAAGAAATCTTTCCAGGATGATTCAGCTTTACTATTTTCAAATAATATGAAGGCACAAAAATAGCACGGAAAATATCTCCAATTGAGAGTGATTTTTAATGGTCTGAAAGAGCAAAACTTCCAGCTTAGAATGAGAAATGAAAAAGAAGGATGAAAGAGTTCGACCATTAATAAAGAGGATTAAATCATTCTTAGAATCTAAGTCTCTAGTTGATTTTGACGCCGAAATAACTAAATTTTATCAACAAATAAACGATCTTAAAGTGGAGTTAATGAAAAGCCAAGTCTATTGTTAGTTGTCCGAGCATATTGCAAGTAAAGGTAATGTTGGCCTTCCGACCCTTACTCTTGGGAGAATGACCAGATCTTGATCTCTGGTTACCTAAGAATTCCCTACTTTATTAAATCCACCTCCAGGCTTAAGCGATGACATAACCTCAAATTGGAGTTGAAAAAATAAATTTGAGTGTATGCAACACTTTAGCAGGAAATGGGATGAAAAGGTATCTCAACGTATTAATGAATATGAGAGCAGAATTCAAGGTCTTGAGCACGAAATATATAATTTTAAACAGTAGATTGAAGAATTGAAGAGTATGATTCAAACTTTATGTGAATCCAATGAGACTCTCCAATTCGCTATGGAAATTCAAATTGATTTAGTTGATGATGCAAATTATATTCAGAGAAAGGAAAAGAAAATCAAAGAACTTTTAGATGTGGCCATTCGCAACATCACCGATCCTTTAATTGCTAAGGACTTAGATAAGCTAGCATGGAACCTTGAGCCATAGCGAAGGGTTGCTTTGAACAAATCCTCTTATTTGCCTAATTTTTGCACCTGTAATTTTGTATGTAATACTTTAGTTATAAATGAACTTGCATTGGAATGAAAGTTATCTCAAATGTGAAGTATGTGGCTTTGAATCTAATTGTCCGATTATCCTGCTTTTTGTACTTTGAGCTTTGGATGTCAAGATCAACATTCTACTTGTGAATATAACTAAAAATATTACTAGCTAAATTTTCATATTACAATTTGTTTTCTCATAAAAGACTAAGAAACCTGTTCGATAGTTAATAACAAAAAACCAAAATTCTATCGGGTAGAAAAAGTCAAAAGATCCATATCTGGTAATAGAAGACTAGAAGTCCAAATCTAGCAATAATAGAAGACTAGAAATTCATATTTGGTAGTAATAGAAGAAGACCAGAAATCCAAATCTGGCAATAGTAATAGAAGACTAGAAATTCATATCTGGCAATAATAGAAGAAGATGAGAAATCCAAATCTGACAATAGTAATAGAAGATCAAAAATTCATATCTGGCAATAATAATAGAAGACCAGAAATTCATATCTGGCAATAATAATAGAAGACCAAAAATCCATTTCTGGTAATAATAGAAGACCAGAAATCCACGTCTAGTAATAATAATAGATGACTAGAAATCCATATGTGACAATAATAGTAGATAAGAAATCCATATCTGGCAATAATATAAGACCATAAATCCATATCTGGCAATAATAATAGAAGATCAGAAATCCAAATCTGGTAGCTGAAAAATGTTTTTACTGGGAAGCATAAGTGGCTCATATTTGGTAGAATTTCCTCTAGAATGTTTGTTTGATTTGAAGCACCACTTGGCTCGAATTTTAATAGATCCTCCTCTAGAAGACAAATTGATTTGGAGCACTTCTTGGCTCAAATTTTGATAGATCTTCCTCTAGAAGATCGATTGATTTGTAGCACTACTTGGCTCCAATTTTGATTAATTTGTTTGACACCATCATAGGTGATGATCAGTACTTGGATCGGACCTGTTATCAACGTCTTAGATGATGATTTTGGTCTGTTACCTAGTGCATTAGGTCTGCTATCTTGAGCAGAACCAAAGTCTTACCTGACGTCCTTCTAGAAGGTGCGTAATGAGGCCTTTGATGATGGCACTGAAGGCTTATTTGGCGCTTTGGATAAGCCAAAGGCTTATCCATTCTCCCTCTAGGAAGCACTTTAGTGAGGCCTTTGATGACGGCACTAAATGCTAGGTCAGTGCTTTAGTGAGGCCTTTGATGACAACACTGAAGGCTTACTCCATCCACTCACTAGGAGGCACTTTAGTGAGGCCTTTGATGATGGTGTTGAAGGCTTGGTCGATGCATTGATGAGGCCTTTGATAGTGGCACTAAAGGCTTACTCTATCATCCTTCTAGGAGGTGCTTTGTCTAGGCCACGTTAGCTGGAGACAAAGGCTTTAGCCCCTTCCTATCATCTTAGTTGGTGGTTTAGACATTTTCATTATTTAGAGAAGTCCTACTAATCAATCAACTAGATTCACTTATTTGAAGAGCTTTTATTATCGTAAATTACTTAATATCTCTTTACAAATTTGCCAAGTTTTCCATGCCTTAGAAAATTAATGATCATCCCTTCCAAGCTTCTACATTGATAGGTTTAATAGCCATTTGCAAGATGATAATAACAATATGATCCTCCATGATTCTGTTCGAACTTTGATCTCCTCTTTCGTGCAGGCCCATAGTTGAGTTCACCTTTAGTCAAGAAATAGATATTTTCCATAGTGTGTTAAGAGTGCAATCTTTTGAAAGTCGTGATTTAAAGGCTAGCCCTTTAAGCTGATGCTTAGCTCTTTTGTTGGTTATAAGTTCCTTATATTCCCAGTAAGCTTCTTTTCAAAGAATCTCGAGTTTCAATTATTCCTTGGGAGTGGCTAAAAATACCTTCCCACTTTTTAGTGAATAGTTTGAAATCCTTTATTACTACTCTTTCGAAAATCCTTTATCAGTACATTTTAGCGAAGTTTTCAAAGTGTCACTTCTGGAAAAAAGAGCTGAAATTTCTTTGTTATGTAGTCTCAGAGGAAGGTTTGTCAGTAGATCCGGCTAAGATAGAGGCAGTGAATAGTTGAAAGAGACCCGAGACAGTAACCGAGATCAAGAGTTTCCTTGGATTGGCTGGTTATTATCGGAGATTCATTAAGGATTTATCGTGGATAGCAGCACCGATGACCAGGCTGACGAGGAAGGATGTGAAGTTTGTGTGGACCGATAAGTGTGAGGAAGCATTCCATAGTTTGAAACACTTATTGACCCATGCAACCGTGTTGGTAGTTCCAGAAGGGAATCAGGATTTGGTAGTCAATACCGATGCATGTGGAACAGGATTAGGAGCTGTGCTGATGCAGAGAGGTAAAGTGATTGCCTATGCTTCTAGACAGCTTAGACCGCATGAGGTCAGATATCCAACGCATCATTTGGAGTTGGCTGCAGTTATTTTTACTTTGAAGGTGTGGAGACATTACCTTTTGGGAGAAAGGTTTGAGCTGTATACAGATCATAAGTCGCTGAAGTATTTGTTCTTCCTGAAGGAGTTGAACATGTGGCAGTGGAGGTGGTTAGAGTTCTTAGCCGCTTATGATTTTGGGATTGAGTACACACCAGGAAAAGGCAACAAGTTTGTAGATGCACTTAGCAGGAAGCATCAGAATATAGTGTTAGCAATGATGGCTGAGTGGAAAGATTTAGAAGCATTAGCAGATTGCAGAGTGTAGTGGAGATCCGAGGCTGGGTCTAGAGATAAAACAGTTGTATTGTCTTGTTTGGAAGTTCGACCAGTATTGATCGAACGGATTACTTTTAAGAAGATAGAGGATCCGGTGTTAGCTGAGCGGATCATGAAGCTAAAGGAAGGAACCAAGAGCGATGACTTGATAGATTTCGGTCTTGACCAAAATGGGTGGTTGAGAAATATAGGAAGATTATGTGTTCCGAGTGTAGGAAACATAAGAAGGAAGTCTTAGAGAAATGCCATCATTCGAAGTTCACTATACGTCCTGGAGGTACCAAGATGTATCAGGATATGAAGAGGAGTTTCTTCTTTGAAGGAATGAAGTGAGATATTGGTTTGTGTGTAAGGCAGTGATTGAATTGTCGGCAGGCAAAGGCCGAACACAAAAAGCCAAGTGGGTTGATTCAGCCATTGGATATTCCAGCGTGGAAGTGGAATTCTATTTCTATGGACTTCATAGACGGGTTGCCAAGGCCAAACAGAGGTAATGAAAGTATATGGGTCATAGTGGAAAGATTGACCAAGAGTGTCCATTTCATTCCAGTTAAGTCAACCAGGATCGTAACTGTTTTAGCGAGGTTGTTCATGAAGAATATGATTAGACTGCATGGGGTTCCTAGCAGTATAGTTATTGATAGAGATTCCTTGTTCACTAGCGAGTTTTGGAAGAGTCTACAGGAAGTTTTGGGAACCAATCTTAAGATGAGTACCGCTTACCATCCGTAGACAGATGGGGAAACGGAAAGAATTAACAAGATCTTTGAAGATTTGTTAAGTGCTTATGTTCTGGATTTCGGGAGATCATAGGAAGACCATATATATCTAGTCGAGTTTTTGTATAACAACAGTTATCAGACTAGTATTGGAATGGCACCGTTTGAAGCTTTGTGTGGAAGGCCATGCAAATCTCCCATTTTTTGGTTGGAGAACGGGAATAGGTTGAGTCTAGATCTGGTTAGAGAGTCTGCAGAAAAGATTGAGGTCGTTCGAGCTAGAATGAAAGAGGCTCAGTCTAGGCAGAAGAGTTATGCAAATAAGAGACAAAAAGATATGGAGTTCCCAGTTGGGGATCGGGTTTTTGTCAAAGTATCACCGATGAAGGGTGTGCTTAGATTTGGGAAGTCGGGGAATTTATCTCCTAGGTTCATTGGACATTTTCCTATTCTTGAGGGGATTGGGAAGCTCGCATATAGACTTGACTTACCTAGCAGTTTGGAAGGTGTCCATGATGTTTTTCATATTTCTCATCTTAGAAAGTGTGTTAAAGACCCGGAGACTGCTATTGCACCGACGGTGCTAGATGATTTAGTAGTAGAACCAGACTTGACCATAGTGAGGAGGCCGGTTCGCATTGTTGCGAGAGATGAGAAGAGGCTTAGAACCAAAACAGTCAGTTTAGTTAAAGTCCAGTGAAGTGACGATGACAGAGACTGTACTTGGGAGGTTGAGAGCAAGAATAGAGATACTTATCCTGACTTGTTTTGATGGTATGTTTTACCTTCTTGTTTGTTTTGAGCCTTATTGTAATTTCGAGGACGAAATTCTTTAAGGAGGGAAGTCTGTAGCACCCTAAATTTTTGATAACATTATTTAGGAGATTTAGTTAGATAAACTAAATAAAATAATGTGTTAATAAGGGGATTGAGATTTGATTTAATTAAGGTAGTCGTGCCTTTTTAACTAATAAATTAAAATGAAGGGTTTAAAATGAATTAGAGGAGGGGTATTATGGGAAAGAGGCCATTCCTATACTTTTTTCCTTAGGTCGTGTATCTCTATAGACATTCATTTCATTTTAAAATTTTCTAAAGTAAACCGAACCACCATTAACAAGGAAAGAAGAAGAGGAAAAAAAGAAAAGCTTAAGGAAAGCATATTCAAATCAAACTCATTCAAATCTCAAGCTACTTAATCACTAAAGCAAAGGTGAATAATGTTTACATCTCTAAATTTTTATGGTTTCGGTTTTAAGATTAAATCCAAATATTTTGCAAAGATTTTCCATGTTTTTGAATGATAAAATGATAATATATACATGTTGATGATTTATGTATGTTCATAAAGATTTTATGACATGTTTTGAGATAAAAACCATATTAAATGACATCCGTTAGCCTTGCGAATTTCTATGATGATCTAAAAGGATATTTTAGAGATGGGTATCAATTTTCAGATATTTCTGAATTTTTGTGGAATTATTATGAATTTTCTAAGGAAGAAAATGGTATATTGGATTATAAAATTATTTACAGGAAAAAATAATTATTGTTTTGATCCAAAAATTTTATATGTTGGAAAGAACACATTAATTGATTTTTTTGGAAATTTTTTAGAATTTTCTAAGATTATTTAATTGTTATATAAAATTATTTAAGGTATGAGACTTAAATGTTTTATATAATTATAAAGGAGAAAGGGGCTTTTTCTACTATTTCAATTCTTTCGGCAAGAGGTTCCGCCTCCATTCCAAACCTTCCGACAAAGTCGAAAGGTATATCTTTCGACAGGGTCGAAAGAATAGTTGCTGCTTTCAAACCTTTCGACCCAGATGGCGTTGAAGGTAATCTTTTGTTTTCTAAAATTTTCTGCCTCTCCATTGATTTCAAAGGGTTGGTTCCAACACCAACACTTCATTGTTTTCGAATGGTTTCGAAAAATTTTGTTAAAAGTTTCGAAGCAGTTGCCTTCGAATCCAATGTTTTTCTAATCCTTTTGCTCAACTCGAAGGCATAATCCAAATGCTTTAAGCCGAAACATTTTAAAGGTTTCGAAGTAGTCAACTTCAAATGGTTTCGAAAGGCTTCCACTTGTTTTATGTTGAACCCAATGTCTTCGAAAGGTTTTGAGTTTCATTGCTTCCAAAAGGTTTATAAATGATTTTATAGGGCAGGTACCCCAAGCTTTCGACAAAGTCGAAATGTGAAACCTGTCAACTAGGTCGAAAAGAAACCTTCCGACAAGGTCAAAAGGTATGGTTTTGCAATGTTTTCGAAAGGCTAAGGTTTAAAGGATTTAAAGTGGATGTCATATGTTTTAAAGCTTATAAATGGAAGGCTTTTTAAAGGTTTTGAAGGAGTTACCATCAATGATTTTGAAAGGTTTTATTAAAGGTTATGAAGGAGTTACCTTCAATGCTTTTGAAAGGTTTTATTAATGATTTTGAAGGAGTTACCTTCAATATGGTCGAAAGGTTGTTTAAAGGTTTTGAACAAAAGAGTCGAATGTAATGATTAGGTAGATAACCTAAGTGATTTAAGTTATAAAGGATTTTAAATTATTTTAAAAGGATAGATAATCCTTAATGAACATCATCAACATTATTTTGAGAAAAGTATATATATATCTTGGCAAAAATAGCTTAGAGTAAAGCTAAAGAGATATTTTCCTTGTATATATATATATATGATTTAACGGACTAAATCATTTTGAAAAGGTTTTCAAGGAAAATTTAAAGGGTAGTTAACCCGAAAGAAAATTCAGGTAGTTAGCTCATTTAAATTCGGACAGTCAGTCCATTTTGAGTGCAGTCGGCTCAGAGGACAGTTAGTCCAGAAAAGAGAAGTTAGCTCTGATGTGAACAGTTAGTTCATTGTACCATAACGGACCTTGCTGCTTCTTAAGGACAGTTAGTCCACCCTTTTTACCTGTTTTGGGCAGATAGTCCATTATCTAACATAAAAGATATTGCTATTTTGGTATAATCATTTTTAGGATAGATAGTCCAGAAAAGAGCAGTTTGCTCAGAATTTAGTATAGATTGTCCAGTATAGAGCAGAAAGCTCAGATTCTAGACAGATAGTCTACTTTATTTCCTATTTTAGCATAATGGATATTGCTATATTATTATTCTAATCAGTTGATTAACTAGTTTGGTTGTAGGAAAATATTTGCAAAATATATGTTCTGAAAAGAGATATTAGTAAGGAGAAACTCGTTCCGCTAAGCAGCGTGGTCTCACTATATATTAGTATACAGAGATGTAACAGTAATTATTCAAACCAGGCTTTATGTCTGACTCGAAGTTTTTGTTTTCCCTTAAACTCTTGGGTGCTCAAAATTTGGTTTGAGTAGGCTGAGGTTTTAGGTTATAAGGTTTTAGTGGATTTTGGTGAATAAGCTTCCATAGACGAGCAGGTGGCTGACGGATAGCCAAACTTAGGAATTCTGTTTTAAATTTGTTTCTGTTGTGTATAAAGACATTTATGTCTATATTGCTTTGATCATCCAATGGGGCATCTTTATATGTCGCTCTTGGCATATTGTTGTAAATTATATTTGATCAATGCCTGGGATACGCTTGGGGATTTTTGTAACTTGGATAAGATATTATTTGAAATGTAATCACTGAAAATTATTGTTTTCGGAAATTTATGATTTTTTTTCATATTCAAGTGCTTCTGATATTATGGATACCATTAACATTACCGTATTTCGTCACCAGAAGTTAATACTGTGGATGACTGCAGCATCCATAGCACTTAGCTTTTGGCCTCCAGATACGGGATGTTACTACTTTGTATCAGAGCATAGTTTTATGAAAAATTTAACTAAAAATTGGTTTTGAAAACAAAAATCCATAGAAATTAGAGTAAGATTTGGGGTTGGATTAATGCTATAGTAACGTACTTGTATTTGCTATATATATGTATGCGCTTTATCTCTATTCATCTATCTTTGATTATATTATCTTTTTATATATCATGAGGTTTGAATACAGATATGGATGGTAGAAGATGCAGAGTTAACCAAGTAGGGGGAAGCACCGGAAGGAATGCTGGACCTAGTGCTGGGAGAAACCAAGGTCAGACAGAGGAAGTTGGTGTTGAAGTCCCGCAGGTAGGAATGGAAGCCATGTATCAGTTTTTCAGAGGAATATGATGCGGGGAGGAGTCACAGACGGAGTGTAAGGAGGAAATGCTGTAGGAGAAGGGGTTCTGGAAGTTCCGGTAGTTAATCATTTCGCCAAGATGAGTGGTGATTATGTGAAGCTAGGAAGGAAGCCGTTTATGGAACGGAGGATGCCATTGAAGTTGAGAACTGGTTATTGCACTGCGAAAGGAGTTTTGTATATCTAGGGCTCAATGATGAGCAGAAAAGGAGGTTAGCATCCAGGGAGCTTCAGAGAGCCGCACTTTTTTGGACAAACTGTGTAACAACGACAGTTAATGAGGAGACAGTAACCTGGGAGGATTTCAAGAGGAGATTCCAGGAATGGTTTAAGTCAGTAATGGCACAGTCAGCTTTGATTAGGCAGTTTGCTGAGCTGGTGTAGGGAGAGATGTCTGTTGTTGAGTATGCCAGGAAGTTTGAAGAGTTGGCCCGATATGGGTATGCTTCTGTAGACACTTTGTTGAAGCGGAATGAGAAGTTTATCAAAGGATTGAAGCCAGAATTGGCTAGTGCTACTTTGTCTCATCTTAGAGATCCCTTTGATATTGTTGCAGAGATGGCTTTGAGGTAGGAAGAAATCCTTGAGTCTCTAGAGAAGAGCAAGGCCAAAGGGGTCCAGGTTGGGCAGGGCCAAAAGTGGAAGTTCTTTCCCAAGAAATGTGCTTAGAAGGGTGGAACAGCCAAGAAAGCGAAGTCTGAAGTTGTCTACTATAAATGCGACAAGAAATGGCACTTTGCTAATGAGTGTCGCTCAGGGAAGGCAAAGGATATGGCTAAGGGGAAGAATATCAGGTGTTACAACTGTGACCAAATAAGCCATTATAAGAACCAGTGCAAAGAGCCCGTTAGAGATGGTAAGGGCAAGGTGTATGCATTGGAGCCTGCTGCTTCTAAGCCAACAACCCAGGAGAAGGGGAAGGCAGTTCTTGGAGGAACGCTTCAAATTCATAGTATGTCAGTTAGCGTTTTATTTGATACTGGTGCATCATATTCTTTTATATCTAGATGTTTGATAGATAAGCTTAAACTTGAACCCACATATTTAGTTACGTCCTTACGGGTTGCGAATCCAATAGGAGGGTATGCAATTCTAGCGTTAAGGTGTGACCAGTTTGAGTTTGACCTGTTAGGTCATACTTTCGTGTGCAGTTTGCATGTGTTTGATTTTGTGGGATTTAGGATTATCCTAGGTATGGATTGGTTAAGTGAGTACGATGCTAAGATATTTTGCCAGGGTAGGAAGATATCTCTTAGACACCCGGATGGTGGCGATCGGATTGTTTTCGCCGTAGGAGGTTCTTATGGTGAGGTGTTTGCTTTGTTGGGTGCTTTGGATTCATATGATGAGTTAAGTCGAGTTTTTGTGGTTAGAGAATTCGCAAATGTGTTTGAGCCTGTAGTTGGATTGCCATCGAAACGAGCCATTGAGTTTTGGATAGATTTGGTTTCGGGAGTAGAACCAATGATTAGGCCGCCAAGTAGGATGACCCCTTTAGAGATGAGGGAGTTGAAGGTGCAGTTGGTGAATTTAGAGGACAAGAGTTTTGTCAGGCCGAGCAGTTCATCGTGGGGTGCAACGGTAGTGTTTGCTAAGAAGTCAGATGGATCGTTGAGGCTATGTATCGATTATCATAAGTTGAATGAGAGGTCGATAAAGAATCGATATCCATTGCCCAGAATTAATGATTTGTTCGACCAGCTAAGGGGAACAAAGTTATTTTCTCAGTTGGATTTGACAACATGTTTCCAATCGCTCTGGGTAGCAGAGGATGGTATACCTTTGACAACATTAAGGACCAGATATAGATCGTACGAATGGTTAGTTATGTCGTTCGGACTGACAAATGTTCCAGCTTTCTTTGTGGATTTGATGATCCGGATCTTCCGAGATCACTTGGATCGGTTCGTGCTGGTTTTCGTAGATGATATCTTGATTTACTCTAATGATGAAAGAGATCATGAAGTTCATCTTAGAGTAGTACTTGAGACGCTGAGGCAGCATCAGCTGAAAGCGAAGTTTTCAAAGTGTCACTTTTGGAAGAAAGAGCTGAAATTTCTTTGTCATGTAGTCTCAGAGGAAGGGTTGTCAGTAGATCCGACTAAGATAGAGGCAGTGAATAGTTGGAAGAGACCCGAGACAGTAACCAAGATTAAGAGTTTCCTTGGATTGGCTGGTTATTATCGGAGATTCATTAAGGATTTCTCGCGGATAGCAGCACCAATGACTAGGCTGGCGAGGAAGGATGTGAAGTTTTTATGGACCGATAAGTGTGAGGAAACATTCCAGAGTTTGAAACACTTATTGACCCATGCAACTGTGTTGGTAGTTCCAAAAGGGAATCGGTATTTGGTAGTCTATACCGATGCATGAGGAACATGATTAGGAGTTGTGTTGATGCAGAGAGGTAAAGTGATTGCCTATGCTCCTAGACAGCTTAGACCGCATGAGGTCAGATATCCAACACATGATTTGGAGTTGGCTGCAGTTATTTTTGCTTTGTAGGTGTGGAGGCATTACCTTTTGGGAGAAAGGTTTGAGCTGTATATAGATCATAAGTCGCTGAAGTATTTGTTCTCTCTAAAGGAGCTGAACATGTAGCAGCAGAGGTGGTTAGAGTTCTTAGCCGCTTATGATTTTGGGATTGAGTACATACCAAGGAAATGCAACAAGGTTGTAGATGCACTTAGCAGGAAGCATCAAAATGTAGCGTTAGCAATGATGGCTGAGTGGAAAGATTTAGAAGCATTAGCAGATTGCAGAGTGCAGTGGAGATCTGAGGCTGGGTCTAGAGATAATACAATTGTATTGTCCAGTTTGGAAGTTCGACCCGTATTGATCGAATGGATTGCTTCTAAGCAGATAGAGGATCCTGTACCAGCTGAGTGGATCAGGAAGCTAAAGGAAGAAACCAAGAGCAATGACTTGATAGATTTCAGTCTTGACCAGAATGGGTAGTTGAGAAAGAAAGGAAGATTATGTGTTCCAAGTGTAGGAAACATAAAGAAGGAAGTCTTAGAGGAATGTCATCGTTCGAAGTTCACTATACATCCCGGAGGTACCAAGATGTATTAGGATATGAAGAGGAGTTTCTTCTAGGAAGGAATGAAGCGAGATATTGGTTTGTGTAAGGCAGTGCTTGAATTGCTAGCAGGAAGAGGCCGAACACCAGAAGCCAAGTGGGTTGCTTCGGCCGTTGGATATTCCAGTGTGGAAGTGGGATTCTATTTCTATGCACTTCATAGATGGGTTGCCAAGGTCAAACAGAGGTAATGAAAGTATATGGGTCATAGTGGACAGATTGACCAAGAGTGCCCATTTCATTCTAGTTAAGTCAACCAGGACGGCACCTGTTTTAGCGAGGTTGTTCATGAAGAATGTGGTTAGACTGCATGGGGTTCCTAGCAGTATAGTTATTGATAGAGATTCCTTTTTCACTAGCGAGTTTTGGAAGAGTCTGTAGTAAGTTTTGGAAACCAAGCACAAGATGAGTACCGCTTACCATCCGTAGACATATGGGCAAACAGAAAGATTTAACAAGATCTTGGAAGATTTGTTAAGAGCTTGTGTTTTGGATTTCGAGGGATCATGGGAAGACTATCTGCATCTAGTCGAGTTTTCCTATAACAACATTTATCAAACTAGTATTGGGATGGCACCATTATAAGCTTTGTATGGTAGTCCATGCAAATCTCTCATTTGTTGGTTGGAGACCAAGGATAGGTTGATTCTTGGTCCAGATCTAGTTAGGGAGGCTGCAGAAGAGATTGAGGTCGTTAAGGCTAGAATGAAGGAGGCTCAATCTAGGCAGAAGAGTTATGTAGATAAGAGACGTAAAGATCTAGAGTTCTTAGTTGGGGACCGGGTTTTCGTCAAAGTATCACCGATGAAGGATGTGCTTAGATTTGGGAAGTCGGGGAAGTTATCTCCTAGGTTCATTGGACCTTTTCCTATTCTTGAGAGGATCAGGAAGCTCGCATATGGACTTGAGTTACCGAGTAGTTTGGCAGGTGTCCATGATGTTTTTCATATTTCTCATGTTAGAATGTGTGTTAGAGACCCGTAGACTACTATTGCATCGACAGTGCTAGATGATTTAGTAGAAGAACCGGACTTGACCATAGTGAGGAGGCCAGTTCACATTGTTGTGAGAGATGGGAAAAGGCTTAGAACCAAAACGGTCAGATTAGTCAAAGTCTAGTGGAGTGACGATGATAGAGACTGTACTTGGGAGGTTGAGAGCAAGATTTGAGATACTTATCCTGACTTGTTTTGATGGTATGTTTTACCTTCTTGTTTGTTTTGAGCATTATTGTAATTTCGAGGACGAAATTCTTTAAGGAGGGGAGTCTATAACACCCCAGATTTTTTAAAACATTATTTAGAAGATATAGTTAGATAAACTAAATAAAATAATGTGTTGATAAAGGGATTGAGATTTGATTTGATTAAGGTAGCCGTGCCATTTTAACTAATAAATTAAATGAAGGGTTTAAAATAAATTAGAGGAGGGGTATTATGGGAAAGAGGCCATTCCTATATTATCTTCCTTAGGCCGTGTATCTCTATACACATTCATTTCATTTCAAAATTTTCCAAAGTGAGGCGGGCCACCACTAACAAGGAAAGAAGAAGAGAAAACAAAAGAAAAGCTTAAGGAAAGCATATTCAAATCAACTCATTCAAATCTCAAGCTCCTTAATCACTAAAGCAAAGGTGAATAATGTTTACATCTCTAAATTTTTATGGTTTCGGTTTTAAGATTAAATCCGAATATTTTGCAAAGATTTGCCATGTTTTTGAATGATAAAATGATAATATATACATGTTGATGGTTTATGTATGTTCGTAAAGATTTTATGACATGTTTTGAGATGAAAACCCTATTAAATGACAATCGTTAGCCTTGTGAATTTTTATGATGATCTAAAAATATATTTTAGAGATGGGTTTTAATTTTCAGATTTTTCTGAATTTTTGTAGAATTATTATGAATTTTCTAAGGAAGAAAATGGTATTTTGGATTACAAAATTATTTACAGGAAAAATAATTATTGTTTGGATCCGAAAGTTTTACATGTTGGAGTGAACATACTAATTGATTTTTTGGAATTTTTCCAGAATTTTCTAAGATGATTTAATAGTTATATAAAATTATTTAAGGTATGGTACTTAAATGTTTTATATAATTATAAAGGAGAAAGGAG
This sequence comes from Allium fistulosum, assembly GCA_030737815.1. Classification (NCBI taxonomy): domain Eukaryota; kingdom Viridiplantae; phylum Streptophyta; class Magnoliopsida; order Asparagales; family Amaryllidaceae; genus Allium; species Allium fistulosum. The sequence continues at coordinate 959,521,364 of CM060904.1, forward strand.
CTTTTTCAAAATTGTTTAAATTTCCAAATAAGGAAAGTCGGCAGCATTGTTGAATATAAAAATCTGGCAACCATTCGGATTTAGACAAATAAGGCAGATTGGGTACAAAAGAACTATTTTAAAGTACAAATAAATAGTTTTTCTTCTATTTCAACTCTTTAGACAAGAGGTTCCACCTCCTTTCCAAACCTTCTGAAAAGATCGAAAGGTATCAAACCTTTCGACTATGTCAATAACCAATGCACATGGTATCAGGCAACTGGTACGTAGTGAATTGGAAGGAGTCGAAAGGTTTAGGGACGAAAGGTTAGAGCTTTCAAAAGGGATGAAGCTTTGTTTTGGTTTTAAAAAAAATACGCCTGCTAGCTTTCGACAAAGAGATTTCGACAATGTCAAATGGTTTAAAAGAATAAGGTTTTGGTTGGTTTGCCTTTTTGTTTTAGTTGAAACCTTTCGACAGGGTCGAAAGAATAGTTGCCGCTTCCAAACCTTTCGACCCAGATGGAGTCGAAGGTAATCTTTTGTTTTCTAAAATTTGTCGCCTCTCCATTGATTTCGAAGGGTTGGTTCCAACACCAGCACTTCATTATTTTCGAATTCTTTTGAAAGGTTTTGTTAAAGGTTTTGAAGCAGTTGCTTTCGACTCCAATGTTTTTCTGATACTTTTGCTCAACTTGAAGGCATAATCCAAATGTTTTAAGCCGAAACGTTTTAAAGGTTTTGAAGTAGTCAACTTCGAATGGTTTCGAATGGCTTCCAATTGTTTTAAATTGAACCCAATGTCATCGAAAAGTTTTGAGTTTCATTTCTTTCGAAAGGTTTATAAATGATTTTATAGGGGAGGTACCCCAGGCTTTCGTCAAAGTTGAAATATGAAACCTTTCGACTGGGTCGAAAAGAAACCTTCCGACAAGGTCGAAAGGTGGGACCTTTAAATAAGGTCGAAAGGTATGGTTTTGCAATATTTTCGAAAGGCTAAGGTTTAAAGGATTTAAAGGAGGATCTCATATGTTTTAAAGCTTATAAAAGGAAGGCTTTTTAAAGTTTTTGAAGGAGTTACCTTCAATGATTTCAATAGGTTTTATTAAAGGTTATGAAGGAGTTACCTTCAATGCTTTCGAAAGGTTTTATTAATGATTTTGAAGGAGTTACCTTCAATATGGTTGAAAGGTTGTTGAAAGGTTTTAAACAAAAGAGTCGAATATAATTATTAGGCAGATAACCTAAGTGATTTAAGTTATAAAGGACTTTAACTTATTTTAAAAGAATAGATAATTCTTAATGCACATCATCAACATTATTTTGAGTAAAGTATATATATATATATCATGGAAAAAATAGCTTAGAGTAAAACTAAAGATATATTTTCCTTGTGTGTGTGTGTGTATGATTTGACGGATAAATCATTTTGAAAATGTTTTGAAGGAAAATTTAAAGGGTAGTTAACCAAAAAGAAAATTCGGGCAGTTAGCTCATTTAAATTCGGACAATCAATCCATTTTGAGGGCAATCAGCCCAGAGGACAGTTAATCCAGAAAAGAGCATATAGCTCTGATATGAACAGTTAGTTCATTTTAGCATAACGGACCTTGCTACTTCTTAAGGACAGTTAGTCCACCCTTTTTATTTGTTTTGGGTAGATAGTCCATTTTCTAGCATAAAAGATATTGCTATTTTGGTATAATCAGTTTTAGGACAGATAGTCCAGAAAAGAGCAGTTAGCTCAGAATTTAGGACAGATAATCTAGTATAGAGCAGATAGCTCAGATTTTAGATAGTTTGTCTACTTCATTTCCTATTTTAGCATAATGGATATTGCTATATTGTTAATATAATTAGTTGCTTAACCAGTTTGGTTGTAGGAAAGGATTTGCAAAATATATGTTTTGAAAAGAGATATTAGTGAGGGAAAACCAATTCCGCTAAGCGGCGTGGTCTAACTATATATCAGTAAACAGAGATGTAATAGAAATTATTCATACTAGGCTTTATGTCTAACTCGAAGTTTTTGTTACCCCTTAAACTCTCGGGTGCTCAAAATTTGATTTGAGTAGGCTGAGGGTTTAGGTTTTCAGGTTTTAGCAGATTTTGGCGAATAAGCTTCCGAAGACGAGCAGGTGGCTGACGGATAACTAAACTTAGGAATTCTATTTTAAATTTGTTTCCGCTGTGTATTAATACATTTATGTCTATATTGCTTTGATCATCTAAGGGGGCATCTTTATATGTCGCTCTTGGCGTAATGTTGTAAATTATATTTGATCAATGCCTGGGAAATGTTTAGGGATTTTTGTAACTTGGATATGATATTATTTGAAATGTAATCACTGAAAAATTATTGTTTTTGGAAATCTGTTATTTTGTTCATATTCAAGTGCTTCTGATATTATGGATACCATTAACATTACCATATTTCGTCACCGAAAGTTAATGCTGTGGATGACTGCAGCATCCATAGCGCTTAGCTTTTGGCTTCCAGATACGTGATGTTACTCAAGGCAATGTTTAAGTCAATATGTGCATAGATATTTAAGTCCATATGCATGTTCAAAGTCAAAGGAATATTCTACAAAGATCCAAAGTCGAAGTCAAGCCAAAGTGCAAATTTTGAATCAAAGTCGAATATGCTAGTCACAAGTTATAGCCTATATGCAATGCAGTTTTTTGATTTCCAATTCCTTACGTGTACAAGGTTCAAGTATTGAAATTGGAAAAATCCAAAATTGATTTCGGGTTTATAAAGTTGAATATGTAAGAAGTGGGAGGAGAAAATTCGTCCCTGAAATGGTACCCTTAGGTCCATATTTATAGAGGTGGCGTAATTCCACTCCGCCTTTCAGGGCTTTGGCATTCTCGACATCGGCAAGCTTGGCTTCAAAAGTGTCAACCAAGCATTAGCTTCGTTGCTGAAGAGGCAGCACTGTCTGGCTTTTGGTGTCATCGACGTTGATGATCCTTGGTGCTAGCATAGAATGATATCATCAAAGGGCTGGCAAATTCAATGTTGCTATTATGTAATGTTAATAGTCTTTGAGATGATTGGTGACGAGCTTGTTGTGAAGACCAGGGGTGAATAACGATGTCACTTGAGTCCAGCATCAATGAGATACGATACAAGGAACATCGATACTCATTGATTGCTTACAATGTCGATGGTATACATTTTTTTATTGACGAAGTGCGGCACCCTACGAATATTAAAAGTTGATGAAAGGCTATCTTCGTAGTCGATAAGAGGCTACTTTCAAAGTCGATAAGAGGCGGTATTGGTTAGAAGCATCATCATCCCTAGCCTTATTGATATGCGGTGATGCTTTAGTGATTTCATCGTAGAATATGAAATTTATCTTTATAAGTGGACATTGAATTTGACGGGGTTCGACACCATTGTTCTGTTGATGAAGTGATGATTTTAATTAATAGATATATTGGTGAAGTTCGCATCGACAACAAGTGGTATTGATGATGTGCGATGTCCTCCGCTCCTTGGGCTGCCTGTCCTCAAGGTTATTGATGGTTATAGCATTCTAATTGGTAATCAATGTTATTACTTTAGCACCTTCTTTTCACCATGAGTAAGCAGCACAGCGAAGTCCTTTGACGACAATTATTGTAGTAACAAATATTATGAATATTTGTTATAAGATAAATCTATGGTATTTGATTTATAACAAAAGTGATGCATTATTTATAGAAAATACAGAAGTATCTAAAACTTTGTATTTCTATTTTCGAATTATGGCCTAAGCTATATCTTTGAGAAATAATTTTCTAATCATATGATTATGAATCATAGAGTACTAGTGAATTGGATCATAACCGATTAAGAGAAAATCACCCATTCAGTATGAGCAACTAAAGAGTTGGTAAACTCTTCATATTAATACACATTGATTTATGCAGTCGAAGGTCTAATGATACCAAAATATATCCACGTACATTGTTAAAATTCACCAATGAATTATCATAGAATTGAACATATCTATTTGATAAACAAATAATGTATTGTTGATAGGTTCAAAGATTATAAAACAGAAGTAGAAAACATTACATGCAAAAGAAATAAATGAATTGATTTGATCGAATAGCTGATGGTATTGGAAAAAGTTTCAACTGTACCTAAAAATGAATAAGATTCAATCTCAAAAGTCAATACTCCCTATATACATAATGATGTTTTGATAAGGGTGAACAAACTTTATTGGACAAAGTATGATTGGTGATGAGTGAAGTTGAGTTAACTTCTTTCTGTAAGGATGGATACTTAAGAGTAAGTATATATGTTAAATTTAATTTCATCTGAAGCATAGTTTAAGAGGTCATATTCATATAAGATATGAAATGATAAGAAACATCGATCTTAAATAGTTTAAGGTTATCTAATTTATGTTAATGAACATATGTTTCATAAACTTAAAATTAAATCAGTTTTATACACATATAAAAGGTAGTTCGTAAAATATTTCTAAATGTCTATTCCATTGTACTGAAAAACAATTAATTTTTTAAGAAATACCATCTTCGTGGTCGAAGGAATTTCTTTTTGAAATTATTGGTGGTACAATGGACCTGGAAATGATCTAGTGACTCTAAAATAGAAACTGATTACATAAGATGTAAAAAAAATTAACGAAGCCTAATGGAAACCCAACACATTTGAATGTCTAATAATAATTCTCGTGTGTTAAAAGAAACTATGAGTATTTCATCAACGTCGAGAAAAAGAATTGTTACCGGTTGTGGTTTAATTTTCTCATAAGTCGATAGTAGGCCAATTAAAGGCAGTTTGACCCAATCAAGAACAGTCCAATTGATCTTCCAATGGTTTGCAAAGGCCGGCCCAAGCCCATGTTGGTCTCAAGCCAACTTTCTACACAGCAAGGCACCAAGATGAGGCCGAACTATCTATCTCAAAGTAACCTTCACATTTAGACAAGATCTAGACCCAATCCCACAGGTCTAGTGAGGTCTGACTTGGTCCTAACCATCTCTTTTATGTTGAAGTTCTTATAGTAAGCAGTTAAAAGCCAACACAATTTGCTCGACATCACATCAGCTGATGGATGGCTCCTATCCAAGCCTGCCCATACAAACAACACATCAAGCAAGAGTGGCCCAAGCGTGACTAGTTTTTAGCATGGCTTCAGTATAGCAAGTCCAACCGGCATCCGGCCTCCCTCCCGACCGCCTTGCGTCCCGTCATTAGCCATCTTCCCTGAATGATCCTCATCAATATTCAATGGATCTTCCATGTTTCTGACAACCTATTGGCTAGCTTAAACATGTGGGCACCTAAGTGAGCGACAAAGATGTCCATCCTTCCATTAATTCAAAGCACCATAGTTGGATGGCTAAACTTATGTGACTTACCATTAATATTTAAAAGTTCATTTCCCTTGGTACAATGAGACAATGAATAAATTCTCATCCATTGTACATCTTCTGACACAGTTTGCAGCTGTCAACCGTCCACCTCTATAGTTAGATCAACAATCAACTATTTTTCCCGACAGCACTATAACGTGATCTCAATTTTCCTCCATCCACTTTAGATATCATAAATACCTCCCCATATTGCAACTTTGAGGAAGTTGGTTGGAATATTCAAGAATTCTGAATAGTACTTATAGTTTAGTGCTTTTGATACCGCATAAGTCCTTAAGATTACATAGCTTTATTAGTATTAAATGACCTTATTTCTTCTTTTTATTATTCTCTTGTAATTCCCTCCAGTAGTAGGAGAAATATATAGTAAGAAAACTTCACAGTAGACGTAGATAGCTTTGCTTAACTACTTTATATCCTGTGTTATTTAACTTTCAACTGCGTATTTAACTCCTCCATTTTTCTATTTTTAAGCCCAGTAATTGGCAAATAAACTTTGCTTTCATAGTGCGATCATATCATTTAGATGTTAGCTAGAAAATTATTCAACATTTTGGTGCTAGAAGGAGGGCCTCCCCTAAAAGCTCTCCCATTTCCATACCTTTCAACTTCGCATCTGACTTATTACGATGGATAATCTTCCACCTTTGAATGTAACATCTCTAACGAGCACCTAGCTAACGACAACACTCTTGCCAGTGCTGCCCAGCCCAGTCTTGGATCCAACGAAGAAATCTGGCATGTTATTTTGCTACAGCTGTCAAACAAGATTTGACAGGCCCACAAAGTAAATGGCTTGAGGATTTAGATGGATGCTCAAGCCACCGTCAACTTTGTTCTACCAGCTCCTCCAACTATCGACCTGGTCAATCTACCTACTCATGGATCTGTTCTCCCCAGCGGTGAACCATCTGTGGGTATCATCATTCTTGCAACATTCAAAACCGCATATGGAGCAACGGTCATGCTGAAGGTTGAGATGACAAAAACCTATTAATCTTGGCCACTCCTCAAAGAACTAAAGAGCTTATTTTAGTATCGACTGAATAACCTGCTCCTCGTTGAAAGGTGGGATCGTCAAGCACAATCGCTCTTATCCTCCTATCAATGGCTAACTCTATAATGGGAAATGAAGGCATCATCACCCAAACCCCCAATGGACATCCATCCCTTTCGAAGAAGTCTTGGAACGTATGATATACACGCTTGACCAGTTCGACTTAGAGACTAAGTCAGATGCGGAAGATTACCTGTTGGATCTCCACATGAGTGATTCAGGAATTAAAGGTGGTCCACCCACCCTCTTGTATCCATCACCATAGATAGCACCGACCCTAGCAAGCTCATTCAAATCGGCATTGAGCTTGGCCTTCAAGTAAAGAGGACCTAATCAGTTTCCTTCGGAAGAGCAAAGACATTTTCGTTTGGGAACACACTGACATGATAGGCATTGGCTAGGACCATTTGTTATGCACTCAAAATCGATCCTATTGCCACCCCCATCGACCAAAGTCACTGATAGCTTAAGCCAAAGAGGTATCGAGCACTTAAAGAAGAGGTAGAAAAATTGTTGTCCAATGGCTTCATCAAGGAAACAGACTATCCCGTATGGGTGGCAAAACCGGTATAGGTAAAAAAGCTAAACGGGTCGCAGAGAACGTGCTTCGACTTCTCCGACCTTAACATGGCCTGCCCTAATGATATTTTTCCCTTGCCTTGCATCGATCAGTTAGGTGCAACTAGAGGACATGAGCTCCTCACCTTCATGGACTCCTTTTTGAGGTACAATTAAATTATCATGCACCGCCCAGAATAAGAGCATACTTCCCTCATAATTAACACTGGCTTGTACTTCTATCGTGGCATGCCTTTCGGTTTGCAAACCGCAAGTGCAAAATACACACGATTCATTAACCACATGTTCTTAGAACAGATTGGTTGGTCTATGGAGTTTATGTGGACAATATGTTGGTCAAGTCTGAGGAGGCGAGGGCATATGCAAAATCTAGCCAAGACTTTCGGCTTTCTATGTCAATACAACATAAATGTGAATCCTAGGAAATTCTCTTTCACTATTCAGTCCGGTAAATTCCTTGGCTATTTTGTATGCACTAAGGGAATTGAGGCCAACCCCGATAAGATCCAAGCCATCCAAGACATGCAGGTTCCTAGAACCATGAAGCAAGTGTAAAGCCTGAATGGAATGGTTGCAACATTAAGCCGGTTCCTTTTGAAATCTACCAATCGATGGCTACCTTTCTATGGTCTTATTAAGAAAGGGAAAACTTTCACTTGGAGCGAGGAATGCGTTAAGGCATTTGAAGAACTGAAGCAGCAACTCGCTAATCCCCCCCCCCACACTATCCAAATTATCAACTGTTAGGATCTTTATCAATACTTAGCCATTTCTAACAATGCGATCGGTGCCACCTTAATCAAAGAAGATTAGAAGACCCAACTGCTAACCTATTATGTCTACACAAGATTGGCTAATCCAAAGACTATGTACAACAGGCTAGAGAAGCTCATGTTCTTCCCGCTTATGGCGGCATGTAAGCTCTATCCATATTTTCAAGCTCACTTTATCAAATTCTTGAGAATCAACCACTTAAGCATATCCTTAGCCAGCCCAATACAACGGTCCAATTATTAAAATGTCATGTCAAGCTTTGACAACATCACATCTCTTTCCAACCTTGCCCTTCAATAAAGGAACGGGTTATTGTTGACTTCATTGCTGAATTTCAAGGCCAAAGGCTCAAAAGAAGAAGCCACCGCCAATAGACCAGTTAGGCTCCTATACGTTGATGGAGCATCAACAAGAAAGGGGATAGGGGCAGCAAGGTCCTCGTCATGCCCTAGGGAAAGAAATATGTTTTGTGGTCCACCTTACTTCCAATGTAACTAATGACAAAGCTTAGTACGCAGCTGTCTTTGGGTATATCAGGATGGCGAGGGAGCTATGCATGGAATTTGTGCATGTATTCATCGACTCAACTCTGGTCATCAACTAGATCGACAATCATTTTCAATTAAAAAATAGAACACTGGCCTTATTTGTTTCCGAGACTAAAAGGATCATCAAATCCTTTGTGGATTTAGGCTAGGACAAATATCACGAGAACAAAATGCCAAGGCTGACCAACTGGACAAAGCGGCAAGCAACCCTAAAGAAGATATCACTCCTTATGTCCCATTGGAAATCCGTGTGACCCTTGGCTATGAGCCAAGGGCAACAACTATAGAAGTGATGCATCCTCTACGGATGACATGATGACACCCGTGGTTTGATATTTATTAAATGAAGAACTTACAACTAATCGCAAGGAGACCAAGAAGATTCTCTACAAATCCCCCAACTACACGATCGTGGATGAATGGATTTATAAGCATGGGTATTCCTCGCCACTCAATTAGTGCATGTCTACAATCTAGGTTGTCCAGATCCTAGAGGAACTAGATGAATGACTCTGTGGAGACCATGTCGAGGGCAAAACCTAGCAAAGAAGGCTATCCAACAAGGCTATTATTGGCCTACAATGATCAAAGATTCCATGGAGTATGTTAAAAATGCAACCGGTATCAATGGTTGCCAAGATCCCTCGAGCCTTGCCAACCCACCTCACCTCAATACTGTCCCCGGGGTCGTTCAATAATTGGAAAATTGACCTAACAGGTAATCTACAAAGCACCAAGGGAGATTACGATCATGTTGTAATTGCCATTGATTACTTTACCAAGTGGGTCGAAGCTGAACTCCTAACTAGGCAACCGCCCCCAAAATACTGAACTTTGTAGTAAAGAACATCATCTGCAATTTTGGCCTCTCCAAGAAGATCATCAACGCTAATGGCACTTAATTTGAAAGCAGTCTCATCCAAGACTTTTGTGCAAGAAACATAATTGAGAAATGCTTCTCGTCCATCACATATCCTAAGACCAATTCAAAAGTGGAATCCATCAATAATATCATCAAGCCCACCCTCTAAAAGCATCTTACGAAAGTTAAAGGATTGCACTTCCAACTACACGTCAACCGACCATACTCTCTTTTCACTATCCTATGGGTATGAAGCCATGTTACTTATCGAAGTTAACATCCCATCGCCTTGGCATCAAGCCATCAGGACTGAGAAAAACAACTAATTACTTGAGATTAGGCTTGACACTATAGAAGAACGAAGGACCGAGGTTGAGCTCCGCATTGAAGCATACAAGAGGAAGATCACTAAACACTCAACTTGGGAGTAAAATTTTGTCACTTCATTATCAGTGACCTAGTATTACAAGGGATCTAACCAAAGGGGTCCTTGGCCCGAATTGGTAAAGAACTTATGTCATCTAAGAAGTCCTAAAAACTAGAGCTTACTATCTCTCTCACCTGGATAGGGAAATCATCTTCTGCTCTTGGAACCCCATTAACCATCGGGCCTAACACATATAAGAAACAGCCATAACTATAAAGCTATGTAGTCCTTTATTTTTATGAATATACGAATGATTCCAAGATCCCACTATCCAACACTCGGTCGACTATCCTTAAAGGTGAATTATAGCACATTCATTTCCCTATTAGGGACTGCCGACCTCTGCTATAAGGTGCGTAGCAAGGCATGCTACCCGCTTGCCACTAGGCTATCCTATACATGATGATTTTTTATGTGTTCATTTGCCTTTTAGGGACCTTCGACCTTTGCCGCCAAGTGTATAGCGAGCCATTCTTCCCACTTCCTGATCGGCTATCCTTGAGGTTGAATTACCGTGCATTCATTTCCCTGTTAGGGACCACCGACCTCGCCGCAAGGTACATAGCGAGCCATGCTACCAGCTTTTTGTTAGGATATCCAACAAAGGATGAGTTTTTATATGCTCATATTACTTGTTAGGGACTACTGACCTTTGCCATCAAGTGCGCAGCAAGCCATGCTCCCCGTTTGCCGACCGGCTATCTTGAAGGGTGAATTACTATGCATTAACTTCTTTATTGATGACAGCTGACCATTATTGCATGGTACATATGGAGCGATGCTCCTCGCCAACTGCTAGACTATCCAATAAAGGATGATTTTTATTGCTTATTTTACTCATTGGGGACTGCCGAAATCTACATCCAAGTGTGTAGTGAGCGATGCTCCCTGCTTGCTGATCGGCTATCCACGAGGGTGAATTACCATGCACTCATTTCCTTATTGGGGACGATCGACCTTTACCGAAGATGCATAGTGAACCATGCTCCCTGCCTGTGGCTAGACTATCTAATAAAGGATGAGTTTTTATGTGCTTATATTCCTTGTTGGGGACTATCGAGCTCTACCGCCAAGTGTGTAGCGAGCCATGCTCCCCGCTTGCCGATCGACTATCCATGAGGGTAAATTTTCGCTTCTTTGTTTGGGACCTCCATTCTTACTACACCCAGATACTTTCAATATGATCTTAATTTGATCCAGGATCACACAATTAATTAGCCGGATTCTCAAATGCCAACCTCAGAACCTCACTAATAAGATTGAGTGATTCAATAACAGAAATATAGGAGCGGGTCGTGATAGGGATTAATCACCTAATTCGACATCTGTCATTGGAAATACAAGTATAGGTATATGAAAGTATCAAGTTACTCAAAATGTATCTTACTAGCTAAGCAAATAAAGTCACATACAACACTTGAAATTTTGAAAAAAAAAAGAAATATATTCATATCCAAAGTACGAGGACACATAGCCCACTCCAATAGGCTTATAAAAGAAGACAAAAATATCTACAAGGACGGATCCTCAACTGCCTGGTGCAAGGAGTTAATTTTCTCCCAGGTCATAATGACCAGCACAACTTCCCTAGTAGCCGCACCTCCCCTGTAACCTCATCCCTCATCGCCCTAAGCAATCGACATCCAAATGGCTCATGGAAATTAGCAGATAATAGTTCTCCCTGAATAAGGATTTGATCATGTTATTCAGCTGATTTTGCCATCCTACTCCTTTTTACGGACGGTCTCCAGATTGGTGGCAAACTTACATTCTATAGTATGATGGGCAAGGTCTCCTTTAAGCTAGTCCAACCCTTCCTTGAAGCATGCCACCTCCCTCTTCGCCTGCTACTTAGCATCGATCGCCACCTTTGATGCCTCTTTTGCATCCTCAAGCATCTTTTCAGCTGATTCCAAGGCTTGCTTGCACACCTTGATTTCATTCTTAAGCACCTTATAGTCGTCTCGAAGGCGAATGGAGTGATAGGCAGCCTAATAAAGCAAACCCTTTAGAAAATCCCACATAATATATAGGTTTCAAAGAAAAAAGGAAGGGAAAATCATACAAATAAAGCTTATTAGGCATGAACTTCCATTGCCTCCTCTCGATAATGGAATCCCCACCCAGACCGAACATGATGCGAAGACCCCAAAAGCTCCATCGACATCTCCTAAGACTATTGCAGTAAGTAATCTAAGTTGTCATGATCCTGGGCACCCTCAAGCTCCAGCAACACAAACCCCACTGGTTCCCCTACCTCTCCTTTATGGTACCCCTCAGTAGTATAAATAGGCACTGCATGGAAAACAGGGGAAGGGCACTTGGATTCCCTGACCCTCTTCCTGGACCCCTCATCCGTGGGACATTCCTCCTTGCTTGAAGTGACCATGATGACATCCTCCTCTTTTTCCTTCTCCTTCCCCTTCCTTTTTTCTCTGAGATAATAGCAGTCATGACGACCTTAGGGGTAGGGATAGACTTATCAAAGGCACCAAAGTTAAACTTCACGACCATTACGTCAACAAAAGAGGAAAGGTTATGCAACATTTCAAAGGAAACACAAGTATAAGTAAAACCACCATTTCTACTTGACCCCTATTTTTTATAAGGGGCTGGCATAATGAGGCCGAGCTATCAGCACTAATCTCATTCATCACCACTAAATGCCCACTTGTAGCCCTCCTTCTTATCAAAGTTGTGTGGGATCATACGTGTGAACTAGCTCGAGTAAAGGACCTACATCCATGCCGACACTCTACCCTTGTTCGCTCACAGAACTGCTTCTGCCAGAACTAGACTTGGTGTCCCAATCTACGGGTGGCATTTGACAACAAGGGACATGGATATTAACAAGCTACCAAGGGTCACATTCCTCCAACAAATCCGGCACAACATCCACTAAATTATCGGGATCTATATTTTACAACTCTTTTTTCTCCTCGCTTGTATCTAGGTCATTATACCCATGGTTGAAATCAGTTATCGACCTTATGTTAGGAGTATTAAACCTAGTCTAAGACCAGTCCCTTTTCGACTTGGTTTAGTTTCCCCTCTCAACCGCCTGTCTAGATTGCTTTCTCCTCTATAGCTCCCTGGCCATTCTCTAGCCTTTCCTTAGTAGCCCAACCCTTCAAAGATTGTCGTCTATTAATAACATCCTTAAGTCTAAATGTTGGGGGTCAGCTGCTTTCAACTGCTCCAGGCTTGGAGTCAAAGTGGAAAGTCTGATGCCAACATAATTGGCATTACATGTCTATAGACAAGATAAGAAAAGAAAAGTAGTGAAAAAAGGAAATAGAAAACCAATAGGCATAGAATTATAAGGGGAGCGAAAGGTGATATTCGCCAAATCAGAATTAACCCCATGGGGCATAGCGAAGTAATTGGTCAACTAGCCATGGGTTATCTTGCTAAGGATACCTGAAAAAATCACAGGCTTAGTGATGGCCTGAAAATGATAAAAGGTGACAATATGATAACTGCCTCCTTCTACAACCTAAAGGCCAACTCAACAAGGTTAATATTAGGCTTTGGGAAACCTAGAGCGACACAAGTAGCATAAATACCCAGCATAAACCGATAACTGTTCAACATCAACTACCTGGGAACAAGATGGCATGCTTTCAGAGTGGAGACAAGGAAAGGACGGAAGGGCAGCAAACCCTCACCTTAGGATAGCCGGCTAGAAATGCAAAGTAACACGCCGAGGGAAAATAGGGAATTTTGTGCGGATTAGGATAACGAGCTGCCCCTATATTTACCTTGTAATTGGCCAACTGTTTAGCCAACTCAGTGATATTCTACCTTACTACAAAAGCCTAAAGGAAGGTGCCCCTTATACAGGGAGATTGATCGACAGAAGTGGAAATCGAAGCACCTATTCAAAATACAAGTGAGTAAGTTATATAAACACAATGATCAAAATTCCTTCAAAGCCTATAGATTAACCCCCAAAAGACTATGATCTCCAAATGATCGTCCCCATGGCGTGCCCATGCTTGATGCCTCATACAGGCTGGCCTCCCACTCATTTCCCGAAACCATTATTCGGACCTATGGCCTATATCAGTCTTATGAAATTATTAAGGCCCATGCTTATAAGATTGGGTTCGACGTATGGCACATTATCAGAATAAATGCTGCATAAAAATCATTTGCTCTCTTGCAGGCACATTCAAGCCCATTAGCGTTAATCAACCACCACTAGTAAGGTGATGATGATTGATCAACGTCAAAGGGACCCAAAAATGGTTGTTTCTAAGCCACTATTTAAAGAGAACACATGCATCACAATCCTACAACATTTACGGCCATAATGATGCATTCAAAAAATGATGCATGGAATAATAAAAAGGAAAAGAATAAAAAATGCCTCAGCCCCTGCCCTGGCCATGATGCTCACCATGGCGGAGGCAAAGACGGAGGCATACTTACTTTTCTAAATGAAGATATGAACAACTCAAGATTTAGAGAGTACTCAAGTTTTTGTGATGGCATTCGATTTTTTTTGTAAAGAATGAAAAGAAAGGGGATAGAAGGGTTCTATAAACCTATGCCCCAATCTCTACCAAGGGATTTGAATTGATCTCAAATCTCAACCCTTTAGGTGTATTGAATGCGACAGTCATTTCACCCCTGCCCAAAAGAAGACATCCCTCCTGGTACATCTAGAAAAATGAACCTTAACAACCAACTAAGCAAAGTCATATAGAAAGTGCACTAAATGCATTGTATGGCCATCAATCGGCAAGATTTGTATGATTTTTCACGAGCGTATACAGATTTGGGGTGCAAAATGTTGCTCGATTTTCTCATAAGTAGTTAGTAGGCAGATTAAAGGCAGTTTGGCCTAATCAAATCCAGCCCAATTGATCGGCCATCGGCCAGCAAAGGCCACCCCAGAGCCAATGTTGGTCTCAAACCAACCTTTGTAATAAGCATGGTGACAAGATGAGGCTGGGCCATCTCATCTCAAAGAAACCTTCATGCTTAAGCAAGATCTGGACACAATCACCCTTGGTCCAGCCAGGTCCAACTTGGTCCTGATCAGCATTCCTATATCGAACTTCTTCTAGCAGTAGTTAAAAGCCAACAAAATTCTCCTGGCATCACATCAGCCGACGACAGACTTCTATCCAAACACACCCCACCAACAGCACATTAGGCAAGAGTGCCCAATCATGACCCATCTTTAGCTTGCTTTAGTACAACTAACTCCAACTGACATTAGACCTCCCTCCCAACCTCCTTATGCCCGTTCATTAATCATTTTCCCTATATGGTCCTTGGTAAGATTCCAAGTCCCTTCCATATTGCCGACAACCAGTTGGCCAGCTCAGCCATGTGGACACTTAAGTGAACGGTAAATTGTCCATCCATACCTCTGAAGCATCGTAGTTGGGCAGTTGAACTGATGTGGATTACCATAAACATTAAATGTGCGTTTAATGCAAGCATATGCCTAATATAGAGAGGAAGTGAGTATATTCTTATCCATTGCACATCTTCTGATAAACTTTATAGCTGTCGACCATCCACCTCTACAGTCAGATCAACGATCAAGCATTTTAACTGCGTATTTAACTGCTCATTTTTTCTATTTTTAAGGCAAGTGATTAGCAACAAACCTTTACTTTTCACAATGCACTTATATCATTCCGATGTTAGCTAGAAAACCAGTCAATAACACTAATAATTTCCTCAGTTAGCATTATGTTTTAATCTGAAATGGATTCCAAATACATTGTCAAAACATGATTTTTGATAGTTGTGCTTAAAGCGATATGATCCATTGGCTACAAGTGTATCTTTAAGAAGATCATTGTAGTAAAATTTATATAAAACATTGTTAATATGAAATCACTTCATCGATTTCAAATATTGAAATTAGTGATGTTATTTTGCTAGTAAACATGTTCAAAACTATTCCCATTCTACCTGTAATTATCACACAATTTGATTTTGATTTTTGGAACTTGACATAGAAATGGATTTTCTAGATAATGATTAGAAGCGACAATCTACAAATAATAATCAAAATACTTGAAGTCAGTGGTAGCGATAAATTGATTCATATGTTTTGATTATGTTCCAAAAGCGGATACATAGATGGTGTGTAATAAGAATAAGATTTGAATAAGTATTTTAATAAAGAAATCAAAAAAATTGGTTTTAAGTCAAAATGTAGATGAAGCTCATGTCCATGCGAAAGAATGTTAAAGGTACTAAAATTGTTGTGGGCATTCTCGCCCACCGCATAGTGAATAAGAGAAGTCGGAGGAAAAATTGCCAGAGTCTTGGAATAGACTTGGAGCTGCTTAGAAATGTTCGCAAGGTAAAGATGTTAGCACAAGTCCGAACCGCGTTTCAATCCGAATAACAATTTGAAAGATATGGTCATTCTAAGATTTGCTTCACACGGTCCAACAAAAAAGCCTCCAAGCATGCCTTCTGCAAAGGCCCGGCCTCACATAGGCCAGTAAGGACCTATCCTGCAAAAGCAGGTCCGCACAGAGACAGCCCGACAAGGTCGGATCCACATAAGTCTGGCCCAGCCAAGTCCAGCCCAACATGGCCGGACCCGCCAGATCCAGCTCAGCAGGGCCAGATGTCCGACCCCATAGTGCCCGATAGCCCAAGCCGGACACGCACGGGTCCCGACCAGTTGAGTCCGACCCAACATGGTCGGACCCCGCAGAGTCCGGCCCAGCTGGGTCCGGACCAGCTGAGTCCGACCCAGCATGGACGGACCGCACAGGTCTGGCCCAGCAGGACCGGACCATCTGAGTCCGGCCCATAGGGCCGAAAAGCCCGGTCTTACCCAAAAGGGCCGGACCCATACAGGTCTGGCCCGTAGGTCCGGTAAGCTCGGTCCGGCCTAAAAGGGTCGGACCCGCACTGGTCCGGTCCTGGGACGAGGCCCCATGGTCTAGTGCCGGACCCGAAATCTGGTCCGGCCCCTGGCCAGACCCACTTGGTCCGGCACCTGTGTGCCAGACAACCTAGTCTGGCCCTAGGCCGGACCAGCGTGGTGCGACACTGTGTCGGACCACCTAGTCCGGTCCTGGCCAGACCGGCCTAACCCGGACCCACCTGGTCCGGGGCCGCACCCACGTTGTCCAGCCTTTCCGGGGCCAGACCTGCTTGGTCCAGCCCTTTTGGGGATGGACCCACCAGACATATCCGGTCCAGCCCTTCTGGGGCTGGATCCACTCTTTTTTTAGCTCTCAAGGATGAACCTACCTGTTCCGACATTCAAGATATCAAGGTCTGGATGGGCGACTGAAGGGAGCTATCGGGATAGTATTCAACTAGCATTCCATAGCTATAGAACAACAGTGAGGTTGAACCAAAGCTTAGAAGCCATGTACTCAGCTGCCTCTCCTCGCAACCTCACTCTATAAATACGGGGCATATGGCATCATAAAGAGGGTGGATGGAAAATAGTAAAGCTTCCATCAACAATGACAAACAACTTTGAGAGAGAAAATCCTTAGTCCTAACAACAAGTTTATACATATTCAAAGTTTGTACTTGTAATCAGATATGAAAGATATAATAAAATAGGAACAGTGGATGTAGGCACATTTAGGCCGAACCACTTTAAATTCTGTGTCTTTTTACATTTCAGTCCTTTATTTATTCTTTATTGCAAATTATTGATTTTCTACAACATACACTCGCAACAAAAATTCATCAAACGGTAGCTGTATACTGCCAACAGTATTCATAGCCTTACTACAACAGCTTGAAGGTGTTTGCCCATTTTTCATGCGAACAAAAATAATTCTTAAACAATAAGTAAACAACAAACTTATGATTGTTAACGATGTACCCACGTTAAAATTATTTTACTTTGATTGTTCAATCCTCAACATTGGATTTGAAGATGACATCTTTGGTAATCAGTATAATCCCATATGATATAGATAGTAACCACTTTAATATGTATAATATGGAACAAATGTAGTGGATTTCTTATCCTTTGGCAATAAGAATTATCATATATGCTATGTAGTTTACTGTATCACATTTAACTTATGTACTTAGTACATAAAGCAGATATCAATTCCAAATTAAGATCACCAATGATAGTCAAGAGTATTCTGGAGTATTTATGAAATATTAGAGAAATGTTTGTATAAATAATGAAGTTCTCATGAAGGGGTATTAAGGCTTGAACTCCATAAGTGATATCGAGTATAACATGTTAATCCTAAATTCATGTTCAGTCTTAGTTAAGGAGCTTTAAGTTAGAAGTGTTCCAAATCAAAGTTATGGCTGATTCAACTAAAAGACAAGGTACATCGCCTTGAATACTATGGGGAAAAGCTGTATGTATATATAATGCACAAATTTGGTACTGAGCTAAAGGTGATTCCAAATATTGGAAATCCCATGACTTTTTTGTGAAAGTAGTTCACGATAAGGATCATGAGAGAACTTAGAACTCACTAGAAGTTAAGAAAAATACTTCGAAAATTCCATATGATAAAGGTAGTTTATCAGCATCAGGGAGAGTTGACTGGTAGAGTATATAATTAAGACAATATAGCATATCCATTCAAGAAGGGACTGACTCAATCATTTTTGTGCAGACTGGTCGAAGGGAATGAGACCCCATAATTGTCCCCAAGTGCAAGTGGAAGATTTAGAGAGTTAAGGGTACGCCACAGGGGCAACTCAATAATTTAATGCAAAATATTAATTTTCCAATAAAATATCGCTCAAAACAAAAGGCTTTTGTTTTCTATTTTATACTTGTTATAATGTGATATATTAATTAGGTAATTAATTTAAGTATATTAAAATAGAAAATCCTTAAATGGTATGTTATGTGATAATAATTACAAGGAGTTATAATCATGAGAAAATTATCACAATATAAATATATTATTTTAATTTTTCCAGCCTTCATAGTCAAGATGTTTCGAGAAAGAATATCGATACATCCACTGAGACCAAAGTGCACAACGCTCTCCAAATGTTGGGCATTGTACTACTCATGGTTGCTAGGAGCACCAAAGGGTTACATACTCATAGTTAATAGATAGCCGAGGAATGACTCATCCGAGAGTTTTTTGTTGGTTAAAAACAACAAAGTTAAACATGAAATCTCAGTGTGACGATGTTACAAAGTTCCCTCGATTTGAGAATACCATGGAACTTCAATGTGAATATCCCATTTTGATTATAGTCAAATCATGGCATATCGATCCATCGCGCGATTATAGTTGGGTCTAAGTTGAAGTATTAGAAGTGAATCATAGTTCAATAGATATTTTGCCTCCTCAATTTTATAGGATTAGTATCATGGTCAATTGTAGTCGACTGAAAGTCAATAATAATGTTATTTTTTAACTAAGGACTTTTTTTACACTAACTAAATTAGATAAGAATGATATACTGTTGATGAAGAAAATGTATGTTAATTATCATTTAAAAGGTACCACTTCAGAAAATAGAAAATTGGTATTTTACCAAAAAGATATATAAGCGATCAATTCGGCCAAACTGTCACACCATTAGCTAAGAAGACGGGCGAACATTAATGTTTGAATTGCTCAAAATTAATCAAAGATCGAATTCACACCTTTGAGTCTCATAATCATATTTGAGAATTATTCATAAAACCGCACGCTTCAATTAGTTTATAAAAATCAATTCGATTAATTAAATTAATTAACATTCGTGAAATGTCAATTATTATTTATTGATCTGATGAATTTTGGGTTCTTCAAAATTATTTAAATGCATATATAAAATTTATATTTACCTGTATCGATATACGACATCGGTATATTTTTTAAATAGGTTTAAATAAGGGATAATTGCTTGAAGGGCTTTAGGTAACTTTACACCATGTAGGTGGCAAATAATGGCTGGCCATATATATTGAGAGAAGGGTGGAGTGTGAGAAAATTAAGTGATTAATTAGCGAAGTTTAAATAAAAGAACGGGTACAATTTCATTCTTTCAATTAAAACATATCCGCTAATTTCATTTCCTATATTCATTATTTTCCTCTTTTTTCACTAAGCAATGGTTGAATATTCCTTCATCGTTTTAAACAAAAATTCAACATCAAATCAACTCAAAACATTAAATAAAATAAAGTGCTACTAGTACATCCGTCTCCTAAAAATATTTGATGCTGATTTTTAGAAATCAGAGGAATTATATTGTAACATCCTGTATCTAGAGGCCAAAAGCTAAGTGCTACAGATGCTGCAGTCATCCATAGTATTAACTTCTAATGACAAAACACGGTAATGATAATGGTATCCATAATATAAGAAGCATTTAAATATGAACAAAATAACAGATTTCCAAAACAACATTTTATTGTTTACATTTCAAAACAAATTCATATTCAAATTACATAATCCCATATCGTCTCCCAAGTAAAGATTAATTATAATCATTACCAAAATACGTCAAGAGCGACATATAACGATGTACCCTTGGTTGACCAAAGCAATATAGTCATATCTGACTTAATACACAAAGGAAATAAACAAAATAATCTGAACTCCTAATTAGCTATCCGTCAGCCACCTGCTCATCTTCGAAAGCTTTATTCGCCAAAAAGACTAAAACTTGAAAACCCTAACACTCAGCCTACTCAAATCAATTTTGAGCACCCGAGAGTATAAGGGGAAACAAAAACTTCGAGTCAGACATAAAGCCGGGTGTGAATAATTATGTTACATATCAGTTTACTGATATTAAGTGAGCCACGCCTCTTAGCAGAACGGGTTTCCCCTCACTAATATCTTCTTTAAAACATATATTTTTCAAATCCTTTCCTGCAACCAAATTGGTTAATCAAACTGATTATATCAAAGTAGCAATATCCTTCATGCTAATAAATGGACTATCTGTCCATAAAATAGGTAATAAGTAGACTATCTTTCCACCATATAATAGCAAGGTCTGTTATGCTAACAAATGGACTATCTGTCTGTAAACTGGGCCGACTGCCCACAAACTGGACTGACTGTCCGAATTAAAATGATCTAGTCGTCAGAATCATTTTCTTAGGGTTAACTACCCTTTATCTTTTTCCTTGAAATCTTTTCAAAATGATATAACCTTTTAAATCAACTATACAAGGAAAATATATTCTTAGTTTTACTCTAAGCTATTTTTCCATGATATTTATATACTGTACTCAAAATAATGTTGATGAGATTTAATAAGGATTAACTATCTTTCCAAAACAAGTTAAAACCCTTTTTAACTTGAAAATATTTAGGCTATATTGCCTATTTAATACATTCGAAACCTTTGTTTAAAACTTTTAAACAACCGTTTCGAAACTATTGAAAGTGACCCTTTCGAAACCATTAAAAGCTTTTCGAACACATTGGAAAAACCTTTCCTTTCTTTTCTCCGAAATCTTCAAAATATCATACATCCTCCTTTAAAACCTTTTAAATATTGTCTTTCGAAAACATAAGAAAAACCCGTCCTTTCAAATCTTTTGAAACCCTGAGGAATCATCCCTTTCAAAACCATTCATTAAAATCTTTCGAAACAGTCAAAACTCAATCCTTTCAAAAGCACTTTAGATTTAATTTAAAACATATGGAAACCTTTCGAAACCATTCGAAAATTTACCCCTTCGAAACCCTTGAAAAATGTCTCGGTCGAAACCATTTGGATTATGCCTTCAAGTATAGCAAAAGAATCAGAAACTCATTAGAATTGAAAGCATCTATTTCAAAACCATTTCCTAAGTAATGAAGTGATGGTGTCAACATCATCCCTTCGAAAGCGTTGGAGAAGTGGCCAAAATTTTAGAAAATAAAGTAAACAACCCTTCCGAAACCATCTGGGTCGAAAGGTAGAAAGCGGCAGTAAAAAAGCTTTGACTTAGTCGAAAGCAACCATTTAAAACAAAAGTGCAACCTAATCGAAACCATTCCTTTTAAAACCATTTGACCTAGCGAAAGCTAACTAAGTTGAAAGCTACTAATTCGAAAGCCATTTTAGTCGAAAGCAAGCATGCGCATTTTTAATTTAAAAGCAAAGTACTGCCTCAACCCCTTTGGAACCCCTGGTTTCGACTACATACCTTTCACCTTATATCCAATTCACTACGTACCAATACATTGATATCATGCGCATTGGTTTCAGTGGTGTTGAAGGTAGAGGGACTTAGTCGAAAGTCAACCAAGGCGGAAGCAGGTGCCAAAAGCATCGAAAAAGGGAAAAACATGTAGCAAATAGTTCTTTTCACCTAACCTGCTTTACGTGTCTAATTTTGATTGGTTGCCTCTTTCTTTACCAATAAGAAGTACTAAAACTTTTTAAAAGTGCTGCCGACTTTCCAGATTTAATAATTTAAATTAATTTTACAAAATGCCCCTTCTCCTCTCTTAATTATATAAAACATTTAAGTCCTATACCTTAAATAATTTTATATAACCATTAAAACACTTAGGAAAAATCTACAAAAATTCCAGAAAATCTCTTTTAATATGTTTTCCAACATAAAAATTTCAGACCCAAATCTTTTATTATTTAACCGTAAATAATTATTAACCCAAATTAACATTTCATTTACTATAAAATTCATATAAATTCCACATAAATTCAGAAAATTCTGAAAATTGACAGCCATCTCTAAAATAATATTTTTGATCCTCATAAAAAATCGCAAGGCATTTGGATGCCATTTTATAGGGTTTTTACCTTAAAACATATCATAAATTCAATATGAATAACCATAATTCATCAACAAGTATATATGTTCATTCATCATTCAAAAACATGGCAAATCATCGCAAAATATTCGGAATTCATCTTAAAACTGAAAACACAATAAAGAATGAAATTTAAACATTATTCACCTTAGATTTAGAGATGATAGAGATTGAGATGTGAATAGATTTGATTTGAATTAGCTTCTTCCTTAGCTTTCTTCCTCTTACTCTTATTAATGGTGGCCAGCCTTGAGTTTTTAAGAATTTTTCAAATGAAAATGAATGTGTATGGGGGATACAAGGCCAAGTTTAAGTGATATAGGAATGGCCACTTTCTTATTTTACCCCTCCTCTATTTCATTTTAACTCTTCCTTAATTCATTGTTAAATGGCACGACCACACCTTAATCAAAATCAAATCTCAATCCCCTAATCAACACATTATATATTTAATTTATTAAATATTCTAAATAATGATACCAAAAATCTGGGGTGTTACATACTCCCCTCCTTAAAGAATTTCGTCCTCCAAATTATGATAAGGTACACAACAAATCAAACAAGAAGGTAAAACATACCATCAAATAAGTCAAGATAAGTATCCCTAATCTTGCTCTCAATCTTTCAAGTACAATCTCTATCATCTTCGCTCCATTGGACTTTGACTATCTGACAGTCTTGGTTCTAAGCCTCTTCTAATCTCTCGCAACAATACGGATAGGCTTCCTCACTATAGTCAAATCCGATTCTACCAATAAGTTATCTAGCATGGTCGGTGGAATAGTAGTCTCCAGGTCTCTAACACACTGTCTGAGATGAAAAACATGAAAAAACTTATGGACTCCTACTAAACTGCTCGGTACCTCAACACTATATGTGAGTTTCCCGATCCTCTTAATAGTTGGAAAAGGTCTAACGAATCTTGTTCTAACTTTCTTGATTTCCCAAATCTAATCACACACTTCATCGGTTACACTTTGATGAAAATCTGATCTCCAACTGAGAACTCTAGATATTTCTGTCTCTTATCTCCATAAATTTTCTGCCTAGACCGAGCCTCCTTTTTTCTAGCCTTAATGACCTCTATCTTTTCTATAGCTTCTCTAACCAAATCTGGACCAAGAACTAACCTATTCCCGGTCTCTAACTAACACACGTTAGATTTGCATGGCCTTCCATACAAACTTCAAACGGTGCCATCCCAATACTAGTCTGATAACACTTGTTATATGAAAACTCAACTAAATGCAGATGATCTTCCCATGATCCCCCGAAATCTAGAACACAAGCTCTTAACAAATCTTCCAAGATTTTGTGAACTCTCTCCATTTGCCTATCTGTCTATGGATGGTAAGCGGTACTCATTTTGAGCTTCGTTCCCAAAACTTCCAGTAGACTCTTTCATAACTCACTAGTGAATAAAGGATCTCTATCACTAACTATGCTACTAGGAATTCCATGCTATCTAACCACATTCTTCATAAACAACCTTGCCAAAACAGATGCCTTTCTGGTTGAATTAACTGGAATGAAATGGGCACTCTTGGTCAATCATTCCACTATGACCCATATATTATCATTTCCTCTGTTCGACCTTGGCAACCTGTCAATAAAATCCATAGAAATAGAATCCCACATCCATACAGGAATGTCAAATGGTTGAAGCAACCCACTTGGCTTCTAGTGTTCGGCCTTTTCCTACTGGCAAATCAAGCACTGCTATAGACATAACCCAATATCCCGCTTCATACTGTCCCAGAAGAAACTCCTCTTCATATCTTGATACATCTTATTACCTCCTGGATGAATAGAGAACTTCAAACGATGGCATTCCTCTAAGACTTCTTTCCTTATGTTTCCTACATTCGAAACGCATAATCTTCCTTTCTTTCGCAACCTCCCATTCTGGTCGAGACTGAAACCTTTCAAGTCATCGCCCTCGGTTCCATCTCTTTACTTCCTGATCCATTCAGCTAATACCAGATCCTCTTCTTGTTTAGAGGCAATCCTTTCGATCATCACTATTCGAAATTCCAAACAAGATAACACTACGGTTTCTCCGCTAGACCCAGCCTCAAATCTCCATTGCACCATGCAATCTGCTAATGCTCCCAAATCTTTCCACTCAGCAATCATTACTAATACTGCATTCTGATGTTTCTTGCTAAGTGCATCCGAAACCTTTTTGCCTTTCCCCAATGTGTACTCAAATTCAAAATCATAAGCGGCAATAAACTCTAACCACCTTTGCTATCCATGTTCAATTCCTTTTGGGAGAACAAATACTTCAGCAACTTAGGATCTGTATATAACTCAAACCTCTCTCCAAAAAGGTAATGTCTCCACACCTTCAAAGCAAAAATAACTACAGCCAATTCTAAATCATGTGTCAGATATCTGACCTCATGCGGTCTAAGCTGTCTAGAAGCATAGGCAATCACTTTACTTCTCTACATCAGCATAGCTCCTAGCCCTGTTCTACATGCATCAGTATAAACCACCAAATCATGATTCCTTTCTAGAATGACCAACACAGGTGCATGGGTCAATAAGTGTGTCAAACTCTGAAATGCTTCCTCACACTTATCATCCACACAAAATTTACATCCTTCTAATCAGCTTGGTCATCGATGCTGCTATCTGCAAATAATCCTTAATGAACCTTCGATAATAACCAGCCAACCCCAAGGAAACTCTTAATCACTGTTTGTAACACCCCAGATTTTTGGTAACATTATCTAGGATATTTAATTAGCTAAATAAAATAAAATAATGTATTAATTAGAGGATTGAGTTTGATTTAATTAAGGGGTAGTCGTGCCATGTAATAAATAAAGTAAAGAAGAGTTTAAATTGAAATAGAGGAGGAGGAAATCGAAAAGAGACCATTCCTATATCTATAACCCATGGATTTATAAAATTTTGCACGTTCATTTCATTCTCAAATTATAAAGTAAAGGGTCGGCCACCATTAACAAGGAAGAAAGGAAGAAAAGCTAGGAAGAAACTAATTCAAATCAAATCTATTCACATCTCAATCTCTATAATCTCTAAAGCTAAGGTGAATAATGTTTACATCTCATTTTTGGCTGTATTATCGGTTTTTAGATGAATGCCGAATATTTGCATTGATTTTCCATGAGTTTGAATAATGGAATGATTATATATACATGTTGATGATTTATGTATATTCATATTGATTTTATAATATGTTTTAAGGTGAAAGCCCTATAAAATGACATCCAAATGCCTTAAGAATTTGTATGAAGGTCATAAACAGTATTTTAGAGATGGGTTTCAATTTTCAGAATTTTCTAAAATTATGTTGAATTTATATGAATTTTCTAGTAAATAAAATGTTAATTTGGGTTAATAATTATTTTCGGTTAAATAATAAAATATTTGGGTTTGAAATTTTTATATGTTGGAAAACATATTAAAATAGATTTTCAAGAATTTTTGTAGACTTTTCCTAAGTGTTTTATGGGTTATATAAAATTATTTAAGGTATGAGACTTAATTAAGTGTTTTATATAATTAAAAGAGGAGAATGGGCATTTTGTAAAATGATTTAAATTATAAAATCTGAAAAGTCGACAGCACTTTTGAAGAAGTGCGGTACGTTTTATCGGTAAAGAAAGAGGCAACCAATCACAATTAGACACGTAAGGCAGGTTAGGTGAAAAGAACTATTTGCTACATGTTTTTCACTATTTCGACACCGTCGGCACGAGGTTCCGCCTCCTCATCTTCGCCGCCGACACAGTCGAAACCAATGCACATGATATCAGTTTACCGGTATGTAGTGAATTGGATCTAGGCGGAAGGTATGGAGTCAAAACCAGGGGTTCCGAAGGGGTAGAGGCGGTCCTTTGTTTTTTTAAAGTAAAGAAATACACCTGCTTGCTTTCGACAAAATGGCCTTCGACAAAGTAGCTTTCGACCAGGTCAAATGATTTAAAGGAAATGGTTTCGATTGGGTTGTGCCTCTATTTTTAAATAATTGGTTTCTACTAAGTCGAGCTACCGCCTTTTTACCTTTCGATCCAGATGGTTTCGAAAGGGTTGTTTTGTTTTCTAAAAACTTGGCCACCTCTCCAATGCTTTCGATGTGATGGTTTTGACACCATCACTTCATTACTTAGGAAATGGTTTCATAGCAGATGCTTTCAACTTAATTGTTTAAGACCCTTTTTCTATAAGTAAAGTAAAACCTAAATGGTTTTGAAAGAGATAGTTTTAAATGGTTCGAAACAAATGCTTTCGACTTTAATGAGTTTCTGATCCTTTTGCTCTACTTGAAGGCAAAATCCAAATGGTTTCGACCGAGATGTTTTTCAAAGGTTTCGAAGGGGTAAATTTTTAAATGGTTTCAAAAAGTTTCCAAATGTTTTAAATTGAACCCAAAGTGCTTTCGAAAGGATTGAGTTTTGACTGTTTTGAAAGGTTTTAATGAATGGTGTCGAAAGGGGTGGTTCCCCAGGGTTTCGAAAGGATTGAAATTAAGGTTATTCCTATGTTTTCGAAAGGAAATATTTAAAAGGTTTTAAAGGGGGTTGTTTGATATTTTGAAGCTTTTGGAGAAAAGAAAGGAAAGGTTTTCCAATGTTTTCAAAAAGCTATATTTAATGGTTTCGAAAAGGTCTTTCAATAGTTTCGAAGGGTTTACCTTTAATAGTTTCGAAAGGGTTATTTAATGGTTTAAAAAAAGGTTTCGAATGTATTAAATAAGCAAGGTAGCCTAAGTGTTTTCAAGTTAAAAAAGGGTTTTGACTTGTTTTGGTAGGTTAGTTATTCCTTATTGAATATCATCAACACTATTTTGAGTAAAGTGTATATAACATGGCAAAAATTGCTTAGAGTAAAGCTAAAAGATATATTTTCTTGTATATATATATATGATTTGAAGGACTAAATCATTTTGAAAAGGTTTTCAAGGAAAATTTAAAGGGTAGTTAACCCTAAGAAAATAATTTGAATAGTTAGTCCATTTTGCAGGCAGTCAACCTAGATTTCAGACGATTAGTCCAGTTTGCTAGCAGTCAGCCCAGTTGTATGAACAGATGGAATAACGCTTTAATAACGTACGTGTATTTTCTATATATAAGTATACGCTTTATCGCTACTCTAGGTTATTTTTCTGTATCTCATAAGGTTTGAATATAGATATGGAAGGTAGAGGAGGAAGAGTTAACCCAGGAGGGGAGGGCACCAAAGGAAATGCCAGACCTAGTACAAGGAGAACCCAAGGTCGGGCATAAGTAAAGAATGTAGGTACTGGAGTCCTGCAAGTGTACATGGGGGCTATGTATCAGTTTTTTGTGAATATGATGCAAGCTGGAGTTACAGCTGGAACAGTAGGAGGAGATGCTGCAAGGGCAGGAGTTCCGGAAGTTCCAGTAGTTAACCATTATGCTAAGCTGAGCGAAGATTATGCTAAGCTTGGAGGGAAATCTTTTTTGGGCACAGAGGATGCTATAGAAGTGGAAAATTGGTTGTTGCAATGCAAAAGGATTTTTGTAGACTTAGGGCTCAATGATGAGCAAAAGAAGAGGTTGGCATCCAGACAACTTCAGGGAGCCACATTGTTTTGGTGGAACAGTGTGACGGCTGATGTGGACCAGGAAACTTTGTCATGGGTAGATTTCAAGGGAAGATTCCAGGAGAGGTTTATGTCTGCAATGGCAATATCAGTTCTGATCGGGACAATTACTGAGTTAGAGCACGGGGAGATGTCAGTTCTGGAGTATGCTAGGAAGTTCGAGGAGTTGGCCCGATATGGGTATGCTTCAGTGGATACAGTCATGAAGAGGAACGAGAAGTTTATTAGGGGGTTGAAGCTTGAGTTAGCTAGGGCCCCATTACCTCATATTAGAGATCCTTCTTACTTTGTTGTGGAGATGGCCTTAAGGCATTAGGAGATTCTTAATTCTCTGGAGAATAGTAAGGCTAAAGATGTCCAGGTTGGGTAGAATCAGAAGAAGTTTCTTTCCTCAGAAAGGTGCTCAGAAGGGTGGAGCAGCTAAAAAGGGGAAGTCTGAGATTGTTTGCTTCAAGTGCAACAAGATGGGGCACTTTGTGAATGAATGTCGTGCTGGGAAGGCTAAGGAGGTAGCTGGAAAGAAGGGTGTTTGGTGCTTTAACTATGACCAGATTGGCCATTATAAAAGCGAATGCAAGGAGCCCGCTAAGGATGGAAAGAGCAAGGAGTATGGATTGGAACCTGTTGCTTCTAAGCTATTGGCTCGGGAGAAGGGAAAGGCGATTTTGGGAGGTACGCTTCAGATTCATGGTATGTCTATTTGCGTTCTATTTGATACCGGGTCATCGCATTCTTTTGTATCTAGATGTTTGATATATAAGCTTAACCTAGAACCGACTTATTTGGTAACTTCCTTATGGGTCGTGAATTCAATAGGAGGGTATGTAACTCTAGGGTTGAGATGTGACCAGTTAGAGTTTGACCTGTTAGGTTATACTTTTGTTTGCAGTTTGCATGTGTTTGATTTTGTGGGGTTCAGGATTATTCTTGGGATGGATTGGTTAAGTGAGTATGATGCTAGGATATTTTGCAAGGATAGGAAAATATCGCTTAGACACCCTAATTGTAGTGATCGGATAGCTTATACCATGGAAGGTTCTTGTAGTGGGATGTATGCTTTTTTGGGTTCTATCGAATCGGAAGATGTGTTGAGTCGAGTTTTCGTGATTATAGAATTCGTAGATGTTTTTGAGCTTGTAGTTTGATTACTACCGAAACAAGTCATTGTGTTTCGTATAGATTTGGTTCCGGGAGCAGAACCAGTGAGTAGACCGCCAAGCAGGATGAACCCTACAGAGACGAAGGAGTTGAAGGTGCGGTTGGTGGATCTAGAAGGCAAGAATTTTATCAGGTCGAGTAGTTCGCCTTGGGGAGCAGCTGCTGTTTGTACCAAAATTGGGCACAACACTCTTCGGAAGTGTTTGAAGAGATAAAATGAAGAATATAAATGAAAAAGAGGATTATCTAACAAACACCCCAGACAATAATCAGAAAAACAGCAGAGAAATGCAAAGATTTAGAGTGGTCGGCGTATGACCTACATCTACTATTAAATGGTTGGTTTTTATTAACTTTTGCTTGCTGGTTACAATGAATTACAACAGTAAAACTCAAGTACAACAGTGATTTCGGCAGAGTCTGGGCGTAGGAGAATCAGAAGTCCCTTTTCTGTAGGTCCCAGGCTGCTATTTATAGGCGTAGGCTGCCAATATCTCGCTCATATCTCGGATGACCTCTTCTTGCACGTGGGTGGGCCCACGCGATCGATCCCTGACCGTTTGGAGTCGATCCGTGATCGATATGAATTCAATTCGTATCGATCAGGATTTGGTCTAATCGGGTTGGGATCGATCATGAACATTCTTGAAGATGTACGCAAGCTCCTGTGAAAATTTGGTGGCATTTGGACTTGTAGATTTTGAGTTATGATCGATGCAAGCTTGTATTTATTGAAGGCTACTGAATTCGCATTGGTCCTTCTTCGTATCGCTCTATTCGTATCGATCCGAGCATGTGCCTGCAGGTTGACGTGGCACTAACTTTTTGGATCGATCCACTTTTTATGCCGAGTGACCGAGTCAACCATTTTTACGTGTTCTCTTCGTATCGATCATTTGAGGCTATGTTCGTATCGATGCTCACAGGTCACTTCGTATCGATGGCTAGGGGCCACTTCGTATCGATAGCTGGAGGTCATTTCATATCGATAGAAGATATTACTTCGTATCGATCGTTCGAGGGTTCATTCGTATCGATCGTTGATCGATTGATACAAACTATGCAATTGGAATCGATACGAATTGACTCCAATTGATGGATACAAAGCCGAGTAAATGTGATGGATACAAAGTAGAACCAGGCCAAGTGGATACGAAGTAGAGTGTAAGTGATAGATACGAATCGATAGATGCTTGATGGATACGAAACCGATCGATGCGAAATGATGGATACGACCCGATCGATGCGAAATGATGGATGCGAGTGAGTTGATTTTCTTGGATTGCATCGATTATATTTGATCATACGAACTCCGATTGACTCGAAATTTGGAACGTGGGCTTTCATAGCTTTGCTAGTCCTATCATATCAATTGTAGCTCGATCCGGACCCGGAAAAAATTTACTGGTATCCATAGTAGATCTGTGTATTAACGATCTCCAGGACAAACTATCCTTGGTTTCTAGTCAAGTTCTTGGTGTCACGGCCTTGCCAAAAGGTGGGATAACATTTTTCCCCCCAAAGTACATCTTGTGTGAACACGACGTGCTTTGAAAAGCTACATCCTTCATTTTGAAAAAGTTCTATCCGATTTGCTGAGTAGTTGCTATCTTTTCGTCAAAAGACGTAAACTTTGAATGACCTTCAATGAAATAAATAATGAATTATGGGATGCCAATTGTTGTATTGTGCACTATTGTAACTAAGTGTTGCATGATAGCTAACTGTGGTTTATTGTTGCAATTGTCATCAGGTGAGCATTCAACCCCTGTGAGTTTTGAAAATTGAATATTAGTTCGACATACATGCATGTATGTTAACCTGACTCTCGTTGACGTTTGTACGTTTACGAGTCGTTGTCAGTTTTTTTTGTATCGAATTCCATATCGATCCTCTCCTGAATCGATGTGAAATTCGAGTTGTAACAACGCTTGACAGTTGTTTTGGAGTTTTTCTTCACATCGATCCGCTCCTGGATCGATTCGATGAGTTGAAAATTCATTCGAATCGATGGATACGAACTCTCGTGGTCTTCGAATGGATGAGTATGAAATTAGGCATTTCGTATCGATGGAATTAAAGACCGATCACTGATGGAATGAACAGTCACACTTCAGATCGTTCTGGATTGATGGATACGAATAACCCTCTTCGTATCGATGATAGTCGTGACCGTTTCAGGTTGGTTTGTACAGTGATCTCCGTATCGATGCAAACCTAACCGCTCCAACCGATACTTGGCTACTAGGAGACGTATCGGTACTTCCTTTGGGTTAAGCCATACATAAGCCTTTCGTACTTAGAATATTTTTCACTTACTCATTCTTCCTCCAGCCTTGCTTTCGTATCGCTCCAAGCTAAGGAAGATCAATTGACTCTTGCCTTCGAACCGAACGTGACTTGCTAATCCCTTGAATTGATTCTTTAATCTAGGTATTCATCTGATTAATCTCACATTAACACGATAGGATTCGAGATCTACGGCCAATTCGCCCATAGTCGCGGTCATTTCAGGTGATGGCGAAGCCGGAATCAGGCCGATTAGAGAAGAAAGAGGGTGGATGGATACGAAGGAATCGGTGGAAGAACATTCATCTTTAATTTCGTATCGATGAAAGAATGGAGAAGATTTGACTTTGTTCAGACCCAGAGTGAGGGGTTCGTATCGATAAGGAATCGATAGGTGAAAACGTGAGTTTCGTATCGATCTTATGTGGTGAAAATTTATATCGATTTAAAGCGATCGATATGAAATCAAGGAACCAACGGTCGATACGAAATTCACGGTGGGTGATCAATACGAAGTTTCTGGAGAGGGATCGATACGAAGCTAACGATTCTTGATCGATACGAAGTCCAATGCAAACCCATCGATACGAAGTTAAGAATTTCGATCGATACGAAATTAAGGGTTTTTTTTTGCGGAACGATCCAAGTTTGAATTTTGATGGATTTGAAATCTTTGAACACTTGAACATTTAACTCCGACGAGCTTCTGCCTTGCATATCTGGACTTAACCATTAAACTACATACTTGACTGCCTTTCGAAGCTCATTGATGGAACTGTAACTTGAAAAACTTAACGAACTTTAGCGTGGGTCGTTTTCCGAAGTCTGTATGGCATGGTTGTGACGGTCAGCGATGATGGTCGCTCCGGTCGAATCTCGAAATCTTATTGTTTGGACATTTTCTCAAATTTTTGCAGAATTTCTTAAGTAATATGTAGCACTGCACTGCACAAAACATTTATGCACTTCACACTGGGAAACACACGGGCTTATTATCATCTAATGATGATTTTTGATAAGTTGATTAGCTATGGAATCCACAAGGTCACAGCAGCAGAAGCTTCAAAGTTCACCTCCCTTAGTAATAGAGATACCGGTCATCACGGCCGAAGTTATAAATCCAGCTCCGGATGAGCTGCCAGGTGCAAGGTTTATCGGGAACCCACAAGATTCTGTGCCGTCCAACGTCTCCGAAGATATGTTAGGGCGAATATGCCTAAGGCACAGTCTGTCGTTGAACGACGTCTTATTACCGGGACCGAATGATAGACCGCGTGCTCCCCCGGAAGGGTTTACTGCCTTTAATCGCCCTGCATGTACAGCGGGAACACTTCCTCCGTTTAACCAGTATATTAGAGAAGTGTTGGCTTTCTTTGGAATCTCTCCTTCGCAGTTACATCCCAACAGATATGCACTGCTAAACAGTTTATTCGTTGTATTCATGGAGCATCTTTTTCAACCCTGGACCCCGATCGAAATCAGATACCTGTTTAATGTCAAGAGTCGGGGAGATAGCCCTTCTTTCACATTCTTAGAGGCGGTCAGGAACTGCCAAGTTGTGGCTGGTACCTGGGCCAGATTGAGCTACTTCAAAACTGAGTGGTTCTATGTTCGGTGCCCTCTAGGGTTTTCTAGTCGATGGTTAGTCAGACGTAAGTGCTACAATTTTTCCAGTAACTGGCAGAATAGCCGTAACTGACACTGAAACTAATATATTCTTTCCTTTACAACTGCAATTCCATGACCTGAAGGCGCACACTTTAAAGAAACAGTACGGGTCCTTCAAGAAGTGCCAAGTGAAGTGAAGGAAATCGAGTCGGTGCTTACAAATAGAAACTTGAGAACTGTTGGGCTAATCGAGCGAAACCAAAGCATAAGACTTGAAAGAGTGCTTAGGCAGCTCCGATGGAGCGGGTAAAGCGTAAAGCGCCCAGGGTTGTAAAAGCTGAGGAGGGCGATGAAGAAAACACGCCCACGAACGATTAACCCGTAGCCGGGCCTTTTAACAGTTTTCAGGGTTTAGAGGGAAGGAGAAAAGGCAAGGCAGTAGCACACAAGCATCACAAATCCTCGAGATGGAAATCCAAAGTTGTGTCCCTTCCAGCCTCCGGTGTTAGAATTTCGGAGGCTCCTCCCTCGCAAGTAGAGAATCCTTTTGAAGGACTAGCTGATATTCCTATTCTGGACTATGTGTTACTTCAACACGACAC
Organism: Allium fistulosum; assembly: GCA_030737815.1. Lineage (NCBI taxonomy): Eukaryota > Viridiplantae > Streptophyta > Magnoliopsida > Asparagales > Amaryllidaceae > Allium > Allium fistulosum. The sequence continues at coordinate 959,554,965 of CM060904.1, forward strand.
CGGATTGGAGGGGCTTCAAAGTGCTCTAGATTTAAGCGAGTCTCTTCCCACAAGTGCGACCGACATTACCGGTTGGACGGGGGTAGCACACACATCTACACTTCACGGCACTACACGGTTTCCAGTCTTAAGTTGTCTGCTTCGGGAGATTACTAACTCTATTTTTCTTTTACTTTACAGATACGATGAGTAGGCAAGATTCTATGCTTGGAAGTCTCCGTTCAGCGCGCCAGTCATCGAGTTCATATTATGAGTCCCGCCGGAGGGAGGATGATAGAAACTGCGATTGCGATTATTCCAGCCAAGAGCGTTATAAGAGGGATAGAGATAGAGATAGAGAATAAAGATATTGATCCCGATCGCGTTCTCCACCTCCTCGAGCTCCCACATAACCCTCAAGTCATGGAAAACAACCAGTGGAGCATCCATGTCAAAAACCATCTTCTCAAGCTCCTAGGCCCGATCCGCAACATCGTAGAACCAAGGCCGAAACTCCCCTTGTGACCGAACAAGCCATTACTGAGCCTACTGGGGAAGGAGCGATTAAAATTGCCTAGTTGAGAAAAGATTTTCCGAACATTTGCTTCGACGGCTTTATCTTCCCTCCTCACTTAAAGAAAATCCCAACTGAGGCTGAACAAACGATGCACGACTATATCCATGATATTTATACCCAATACAAGGAGTGGATAAAAGCCACGGATAAAGCGTCGGCCGTGGCTTTTGAGCGAGCGAAAATAATTGAGAAGTTAGAAACCGACCTCGCCCAAAAAGACCATATTATCCAAGTGCTCAATGATAAAGCCGAATCCTCTCGGAAATCTGAAATAGAGGCCACCCAAAAAGCTGATGAGGCAACTCAATATATGGAAAGAATGCGACAAACGCATTTCGCTTTGGTGGAGGAGATGGGCCACCGAAACACCACCGCCACAACGGAATTTTCTAAAATTGTCAAGGAAAAGGACGATGCAAACAAAGCAGCCCAGAAGGCGTGTGAGCAAGCGGTGGTGCTCCGGGACGAAAAGGAAGCGGCCGTACTTAAAGTTCGGGAGGCCAAGGCCAAGTTTTAGGAGGAAGTTAAGATGGCTGAAGCCAGGTTAGAGGCAGATATTAAAGATCTTCTCATCACTTACAATGCCAGAGTGCTGAAGTAGAGGGATCTAACCTGGCTCGACAATTATCCAACACAACTGTATAATGCTTGGGGCCAGTTGATGCAGGATGAAAGAATTGAGCAACAAGCAGAATCGGTTGATGAGTTCGAGCTCGAGAACCGGGTGTTGAACGAAGATGAATGGAAAGTTCTACATGATACGGCGATCTCATACGAAAAGGAGAAACTTGGCACTCAACACTCGGAGGTTGGAGAAGGCTCTGGTGTCGAGCATCATGATATAAGTTTCGAAACTCTTGCGCTGACTCAGGCTGAATCCACACCTACGGTTGACCCTTAGCCCATTCATGCTTATAACTTAGATCAACCACAGTTGTCTCCAGCTCACGAGCAAGTCTCTGAAGCTGTTCCGCCACCCGCGAGCCAAATTGAGGAAGGTCCTCTGAACATTCTCTTTGCTTATCTGAAATCGGAAGCGTCACTTGAAATAATTACTAACAGTCCTTCCTGTGTTTTTATACAGTGATCGTAGTATCATCGGCCATGCCTTCTGCAACTCAAGAATCACATCATGTGCAGGAGGCCATCATAACTGAAGCGACCACCATAATGACCACGGCACCAATTGACGGAGCACAGGGAAGCACACTTACTTTTGATGAGCAGATGATGGAGGAACTTCTTGGTCATCACAGTGACCCCTTTGTCGATTTGCCGTTCGTTATGGGTGGAAGCGCACCAATAACAAGTTCTTCGGCCCCAGCTGTGGGAGTCCCCGGCGATGCACAAACACTTCATGAAGAGGAAATTATAGCCGAAATCAACGCTGAGATGGAGGTAGCCGCGCGGGGCAGTGGCTTTGGATGTGGAATGGCGGGACCTGGTCCAACCCCTTTACGGATGATATCTCCGGGAGGAACGGTCGTTGAGACAAGTGTGCCTATCCTGCCTCCTACTGTTGATCCTGTCCCTCCGACTCCGCCTTCAGGAAGCGTTCCAATACATTTGAGTTCGGAGGAGGAAATTAATATAATGCCCCCGACTGGAGATCGGTCGCCGAAAGGCAAGGGCTCAAAGAGAAAGCCAAGTGACAACTCCAGCGGGTCCACACCGAAGAAGAAACCAAGAAAGAAAAAAGAGTAAATACGTCTCTTCGGCTCATTTTTGAGTAAATAGAAATTTCTTTAGCTTTTGTTGGTCGTGTATAGATGCGGGTTCGGCTCCTACTAGTAGGATTTTTGGGATAAACTTGTACTTAATTTTCTTCCACAAATAGTTGAAATAAAATTCCATTTTGTCTTTAACTCAATTTTCGATTATTTGCTTAAGTGTTTCAGCATTTGAACTCCATTCCGGTACACTTGTTAAGTTTCGACCTTTGGATTGGATCTGAGTTTATTTGTTAAGTCCTGAAATCACGGCTATGGGTCATGACCGAACGTTAAGCCGGACTCCGATGCTGCACTGTCTCGGTCAGTGATTTGCACTTAAGTTCTGCCCCCGGTTTCAGGGACGAATTGTAAAGATCAGTTAGCAATTGTACTTCGCCTTCTACACATCGATCTTAACGTCGTTGAATTGATGCTAAAACAAGGAAATTCGAGTGGTTGAATCACACTCGCTCATCTAATGACGGTTGCATCCACACTCCAGGGATTTGCATTTGTACGTCGGCGGTCGGTCACGCTTGCTTAAGCTTCAAGGATATGTCCATGCTCTGGGGACTTAAGTTATTTTTTGGGAGGTCAGTCACACCCGCTTGATACTTAGCATTTCGTCCGTACTCTGAGGACTTAAATTAGTTTGCGGGTGGTCAGTCACACCCGATTCACATTTACCACTACACCAAAAACAGCTTTTGACAGCGTTTCAAAAACGCTGTTATAAGATACGACAGCGTTATTATAAACGCTGTATAACGACATGCTATCGTAGATGCAAAAGTTTTAACAACAAAATAGAAAACGCTGTAAAAAATTTGATACCACAGCGTTTATTAAACGCTGTTATATGACACAACAGCGTTAGAACAAACGCTGTATAACGACAAGCTATCGTATAAAGAGAACTTACAACAGCTTAATTTTAAACGCTGTGGAAATTATTCTTTTGACAGCGTTTTATTTAGGCTGTTAATATTTTTATTACAGCGTTTAATGTGTGCTGTGTTATGTTTTTACAGTTGGGATGATGTTTTACTACAGTTTACAACAGCGTTTAATAAACGCAGTTACTCACTATTTAATGATAATTACAACACGAATTAAACGCTGTTGTTTCTTCATTGGCAGCATTAAAATATATGCTGTCTTCTATTTATATGATTTTTACAGCATTAACATTCCACTACATTTTGAGTATAATCAAGCAACCAGTATATATAACATGTTCTAATGAATAATAATCTGTTAAATAAACTAGCTAAAACAATATTAATATACAAAAAACATCTATAAATCAAGTTTCAATAATATCCATAAACAAAAATAACACAGTAGACCAAGTCCCCTACTCCTCCACTTCCATCACATACACCAAACTGTCCAGTTCAACCTGCACATTCATCTTCAACCCCCTTTCACTGATGTCCACCCACTACCTACGAACAATCTTCACCTTCCTTCTGCAGCATCTACAACCAGTCACTGCCTTCCTCGACCACTACCAAGTTCAAGCAACAAAACCTCCACCCGAACACCCTCCTTATCCTTATGACAATTCAGTAATCACACACGCTCTCATTTGGGACAACAGTCGCAGTTGAAAAATTACCTTATGACCAAAACAAAAACACAATAATCCAAATATTACCTTATGACCAAAGGTTTAACACAAAATTCAATACGGACATAACATGCACATAAAAATGCTTCAATTATTAACTAGACTGCACTATTGTGTGTTCGGATATTGCAAAATAGTTGTTAATTTTCAACTGCGAACAAGAATGCATATAGACAAGATGTTGTGAAACTTACATGGAAGTTGAGCCCATTCTAACATTCACAACAGGCCATGCTACTGTCGAGCCAATAGCATCCGATAAGCATTCCATGAAGGATGTAGGCTGCCATAGAGGTGCATTTGCTAATTCCTGTTATGCGTAACAGTTGCACATTGCAGGAACAGTTTAGAACAATTCTCCAAAATAAAAATTAATGTTTTCCAGTTTAACCAAAAGAAGAATTCTTTTTCTTGAACACTTCAACTATGAGCATTTTGTGAAATTACATATATATCAACTTACATCGGTAGTTTAAAAAAAACTTACATCAATGAAAAGAATACTGGCAACTCCAGCCATGGAGAAACAAGAATGAACCAACTAGCCTGTAAAAACCATTTTAGACTCTTGGAATCTTCTCCAAGTCTCAAAGGATCAAATCCAAAGTCTCCCACAAGACTATATTTGCAATGAAAAGATATGTAGTTACATTCAAATAAAGTAATAAACATGGAAATGAATGTTATAATGATGGCAAGTTATTGTTAATGTTGGCAAGTTATTGTTAATGAAGCCTCAGTTCACTGCTGGCAAGTTATTATTAATTGATGGTAATAAAAAAATCAATATAACTGTAGATACAGAGAAGCAAATAGAGAACCATACACTTGCAAACATTGAGAAGTTGAAGAGAACAAATACATAGCTAATTGGTGAGTTCACCATTTACAATTTAAGATCGATTTGACGATTTAATAGTATCGAATACAAATCAGATTTACTTTCCTTATGTAGGTACACATTGGTCATCGGTAAAAGTTGGCTAATCCTTATGCAGGTACACACTGGTTGCGAGTAAAAGTTTATTAAACAAACAATACTCTCTGTCTTTTTAAGTATATCAATTAAATTTTCTAAACATATAATACTTCCCTGTCATTGTAAGTGTATCAATTTAGGCTTCTGCATAAATTCTTTAAAAACAATATTTAAGAACAAAACAATAGTAATAGAGAGGAAGTTAATGCACTACTGCATAAGAATATAAGAATAGTAATCAAAAATCTGAGTAAAACTATGGTAACAATATAAGAACTCTGATAACTAGTACCACATTTAAATGGTTACAGAAATGTGATGAAGTCAATTTGCACCTTTGTGATTAGGAAGACTTATAAGGACAATGAAATAGAAAATTATTTAAAAATTTCTACGACATAGCATCAACTTAAGGAAATATATTTATAGTTATAGTGTAATGGTTTCAATGCTAAATTTAAAGGAAAATTGTTTATTTTTTTGCACTCGAATATGAATCCAAAGAATACTAAATAATTAAGCATATCAAGTAATCCAAGAGTACTCAACATCAGGCAGGGGAAGAAGTTCAGCTTAGTCCATTAATTACTATTAGATAGGAAACCTAAGGTGTAAGTTTATATCCATATGTTCATTCTTTAAACAATATTCATGAATGTATATAAACATGGCATAACCTAGAAATCTAGTATATAATTTAAAAAATATATCCAAATACTTTATATTCAAATATTAAATAACAGTTCAAAAACTTAAGTACTTTTTATATTAAAAAAAGGAGCAACCAGGAATATGCACTACATGCTTAGAGCTTACTTATATAAATTTAGTCAAACGTAATTAGAGCCATTAGTGAAAAGGATAATACCTGATTATCCTTAATAAATTTTTGGAATATGTTTACTGTTGTACATTAATAACACATCCCTAAAGTAGCAGAAACACAAACTCAAACAGTTTGAAATAACGTTCATAAGAAGCATTGAAATCAATCAGAAAGGTTGTGTAACATGATTGGTTTTATGAATAAGTGCAGGAACAGAAAGATGACAAGATAGTTATACTTGTATCAACTTCATCACCTCCCAAATGAATAAATTTGAACTTAAATACCTTGGTAAAATCCGAATCAATAAAAAGAAAACAACAGTCAGTTTAGGAATTACCATCAAAACCAACATTAAGGGATGATAAAAATATTCTTGAAGAAATGGGAATCACCTGAAAGAATACCTTCTATGATTGGAAGATGAATTCATTACTAACATCAAGTGGTTGTTGATAATTTTTAGATGGCTGCAATGTAGGATAACCTTTACCCTTGTAAAAAATATAGGGCTAATGTTTAATAGAATCAAAAGGCTCCCACCCTAATCATACAGCTTGCAATTGGTTTCCTTGCTATTGGTTTTACTCTATTAAACAAAAAACAAAAAAACATTTATTTAAGTTAAACATAGAAATATACAAAAACATTATAGCAAGATGGCTTAAAGGGTATCATTGAACTCATGTAGACAATTTTAGTACGCATATATACGTGCATGTACATCCATACTTAGAAATCCAAAAAAACACATGCACCCTAAATTTTCACATCATAACATGTGGTATAAATAGATAAAAATTGCAGATTTATATCTCAAAAAGGGAACTTTACAAATTGTCATAATTGTGAGGCCATAAATGACCACCTTCATCTCCTTAAGCAAACAACTTTAACAGCAGCCTTTTATAATTGCATGTGGACACCAACCACCTGTCTAATAAAATAATGGGAGTATGTATGGTACATTTCAAATTTACAGGGTTAGTGAACAATAATTATTTGATTTAAAACTATTAGCCTTTGTATTTAACTGATCATGATTGTTGGATGAACCCAAATACATATGTGACATTCATCTTTTAAGAACATATAAAGGTCTTCATTTGTTTAAGAGCTAATGAGATAATACAAGAACAGTGGCCATGATGAAACAAGACAAAATTAAAGAGCATGGATTACTTTCTCTCTCCTTAAACATTGGGGAATCATGATGAAATAAATAAAACAGAGCTCAAGATATCAAAGTAGTGGAAAAAAGAGCTTAGAAAATGGGATGCTATGGACCCCTCTATAAACATTTAAATTTTATAACAAGAAAAAAATAACATTTAGTTGTCAAGGGATTTGATCCCAACACCTCTAAATCCTCTTTAAAAATTTATGATTTAAACTCAACGTTGTCCTTCTTTACAGCTATATTGAGAGCTGAAAGTAAATTAGAACGATAGACCAAGGGTCACCGAAAACATAACACTCAAACCTTGCAATGTGAACTAAACTGATCGCTCGCAGCACTTGCAAACTCTACTAGGCTTACGGCTATTTCTGTAGCAAGAAATTAATTATTGATGATTAGTAGGTCAAAAGCAATTATGAAAGCAAAATAGTATGAAAGTAGAGGTTATTAACTCATAGAGCTATAATCTGCAATGTCAAGCCAATGGTCCAAAGTAATAATCTGCAAAAACATGCCATTTTTAGCACACATATTAATGAAATAAACGATCTAACTTTATTCTTTAAAGAAATGGTATGACTAATATTAACAATTTAGTTCTTCTATTTATTTTTTAATAGTGTCAGAATTCATTTAGACGTCTGGATATCCATGTTTCTCGTAGAAATATATGAAAAATATTGGGATTTTACAAGCATGAAAGATGTAGCTATTGTCTAGTTTGATACGTTGATGAAACATTTGAATGTAAGATGTATAACATGTTAATGCCTAAGGAGGTATTCTGACCAAACCAGATGACGATAATTTGGATCAAATAAATTAGTAAATAACACAAATTAAATGAAGGACATTAATTAATACGTATTGGCCATTTACTTCTGTAGAGTAATCAATACAATATGTCAAACATTTTTATATTTTTCCTAATCACCAATTGTGTGCCATAATGATCATGATTCAAAAATAAACTATTAGGAATATGTGATTTAATTCAATAGAGCAATTAATGTAATATGTCAAACATTTTGAAAATTTTCCTAATCGTCATTATTGGACCATAATGACCAAGATTTAGAAATAAACTAAAACAGATTGGCTATTTGATTTAATGGAGCAACTAATAAAATTTACCAAACATTTTAAAGAGTATCCTTATCATTAGTGCTATAACATAATGAACAAAGCTTTATAAATCAACTAACAAAAGCAGACAATTTAATTAAATGAAGCACTAGCATAATACGTAAAACATCTTGAATTTTTTCCTTATCATCAATGTTGCAGCATATCGATCAAATATTAATCAATACAAATTAGCCATTGAATTTAATGGAGCAATTAATGAAACATATCAAACAATTTGAAAATTTTCCTTATCAACAATGCTTAATGGTCAGCATTTATAAATTAACAAATGAAGACTGACCATTCGATTCAATAAAGCAGTTCACTGAGCATGTCAAATATTTTCAAAATTATCAATGGACTACATAATCAACATTTTAAAATATCATAACTTCATCAAATCAAAGTTTTAACTGGAAATTATAGTAATTTAATCTTATTTTCAAGTTTTTATTGCATCTCAAAATGAGATAATTTAATGAATATAATCTATATATAATGATATAAAAATTTAATAATAGAATATCTAGAGCATGCAAATGAGTATTGAGTAATTCATCAATTCATCATTAATGCCTACATGAATTAAGGAATGGTTGATCCTCAACAAACAAAAACCAAACCAGGCCAGCTAGAAATGAAACAATATGTACCTACTAAAATCAGAAAGAATATAACTCAACTAGAAAAGAAATTTCATCAAAGATGTTAAGAAAAGGTTCATACAGTTGTAGTCGATAAATATTGAACAAAAATTAGGGAAAACTTTGAGCTCAATTTGATAAGCAGGAACTGATAATTTGCAACTATTCTAACTCAAACTAAAAACTAGGTTGGAGAAAAAATTCTCACAAATTTCCCGTTCCGATGAGTTTAGGGCTACCAAAATCAAAATCGACGACAGAGATGCTCAACCAAAATCGAAGCGGTGGATAAAGGAAGATGATTTCTGGTGTTGAAATTGAAATCGATGTATGGAAATTGGAAATTGGGGAGGGAATGGAAACTGGAAATCGACGTATTTTCATTTTTCTCCAAGTAAATGAGAAGCGGCGGCAAACGAAATAAACACTGATGTGTGTGGCGGTAAACAAAATAAACATTGATAGTTTTGTCAGCGTTGAGCCCTTGAAACAACTTTCTCGCAGACACATTCTACAGCATTAAACTTTTAAACGCTGATAGTAAATGCAGTCAAAACATACTTTTGTTGTAGTGTACACTCCAGTCCACGCTCTAGGGATTCGGAGTTGTCCTACGGGTAGTCGATTCACACCCGGTTTGTGTTTAAACTCGAATCCGCTCTCTGGGGATTTCGAGTTGATTAGTGTTATGGATGATCGATTTGTATCTGGTTTATGTTTAAACTCCAATCCGTGCTCCGAGGACTTAGAGTTAATTGCTGTCGATACTATGGTTCGCACTTTGGGAATCTGGAGTTAGTTGACGTTTGTACCCTGGTTCACACTCCGGGAATCTGAAGTTAGTTGATGTTGACACTACGGTTCGCACTCTGGGAGTTCAGAGTTAGTTGATGTTTATACTCCAGTTCGCGCTCTGGGAACTTGGAGTTGGCCGACAGATGGTCAATCACGTCTGTTCAGGCTTTAGGATTTCGTTCACACTCCAGGAACGACGAACCTATCAGGATCGTGGATGGTCGGTTCACATCCACCCTGAGTTAACAAGCGAGGTCGTTAGATGGACGGATCCATCCTCCTCAAACTTGGTCAGGATACGGGTGAAGTCGTTAGGTGGACGGATCCACCCTCTTCGAGACCGCATTTGTAAGTTTATACTCCAGTTTGCACTCTGGGAATCTGGAGTTAATTAAAGGATTGTCGTGTATCAATCCTTTTTTGACTTCGGTGTGATGGCTTATCCCCGAGCTCGGGTTTCACTTAGCTAGTAAACGATTGTATCACAGTCACTCCCTATTTGAATAAATCCCACCGTACGGTGGAACTTAGCTCTCCGTGCATAGTGATGGTCATATGATGTATTTCGAATAAATCATAGTGCTGGCTCGAAGAGATTGCATTTTATTGCTGAAATAAGAAAATATGGAAAAGTCAGTTGCCTTATTAGTTTATTACAAATTCAAATTTTGAAATGCATAAACAAACTGTAAATGAAAAATAGACAGAATAAATAAATAGAGCCTGTAATGTGTAGTAGCGACGAAGACTCTCATTGTTCCAGGCTCTTGGAAGAGTGAGACCGTCAACGGTCGATAATTTGAATGTGCCATCTACGAGCTTTCGTTCAATAACATACGACCCTTCCCAGGTTGGCTTTATATGTGAAGGGATCGGGTAGATTCTCTTGAGAACAAGATCGCCGAGTTCAAAGGTTCGGGGTCGGACCTTGGTATTGTATAATCGGGTGACTCGACTTCGATATGCGGCTGCCCTCAAATCAGCCTCTTCACGCTTCTCATCCAATAAATCCAGAGAATTGGCAAGTAGTATAGCATTTGTCTTTGGATCATAGTATGTCACATGATGAGAAGGCACTTCTAATTCGATTGGGATAACATCTTCTGAACCATAAGAAAGAGAGAACGAAGTGTGGCTGGTCGCGGACTTATGGGTTGTTAGGTAAGCCCATAAAGCCATAAGAAGTTCATCGACCCATTTGCCCTCGGCCTTTTCCAGTCGTTTCTTCAGAATAGACTTTATAACTTTATTAATATCTTCGACTTGTCCATTCGCCTAAGGGTGTGCAACCGTGGAGAATTTCTTTTGGATGTGAAACCGTTGACATAAATTCTTAAATTCGACACTGTCGAATTGAGCTCTGTTGTCTGTGATGATGGTATGTGGGAGACCAAATCGGCAGATGATGTTACGCACTACAAAGTTGATCACCTACTTTGTTGTGATTGTAGCAAGGGGTTCTGCTTCCGCCCACTTGGTAAAGTAATCAATTGCTACGATGGCGTACTTCGCACCACCTTTGGCTAGAGGTAGAGAGCCAATAATGTTAATGCCCCATATTGCGAATGGTCATGGACTGACCATCTGAGTTATTTCGGTAGGTGGGGCTCTTGGAATTCGAGCGTGCTTCTGACATCTGTCACATTTTCTGGCGTAATTCGATACATCGCGATTTACGGTCGACCAGTAGTATCCATATCGGAGCACTTTCTTGGAAAGGGCTTGCCCCCCGGTGTGATCACCACAGTCTCCTTCGTGTACATCATGCAATACTCGTTTGATCTCATCGTGAGCGATACACCGGATCAAAGGAACAGAGTATCCTCTTCTATACATGACTCCATTTTGGATGGTGAACCGCGAAGCTTTTCGAAGAACTTGTCTCTTTTCACTCCTGCGCTCTGGCAGGGTCCCATGCTCGAGATAATTTCTGAACGAAGTCATCCATGACTCCATATCGGGAATAACCTCAAATACCCAATTTGTCCTCATTTGATCGATGCTCGGAAAAGATAATGTTTCCACATGAACGAGTCCCATTTGTTGTGCTTCACCTGTACTGGTTAATTTTGCTAATGAATCGGCTTTCTGATTGCGCTCTCGGGGTATGCAGTAGATGGCATAATAATCGAACTGGTTCAATATCTCCTGGACTCGAGCTAAGTAAGCAGCCAGTCTTCGATCTTTGGCTTGGTATTCCCCCCGAACTTGGCATACGACCAATTGCGAATCACAATAAATCTCCACGGCAATGATTTTTAAATCTCGGGCAAGTCTCAATCCGGCAAGTAGAGCTTCATACTCAGCTTCGTTGTTGGTCGCATGAAAATCAAACTTTAAAGCATAGCATATAGATCGACCTTCAGGAGTTTCAAGCACAACTCCGGCACCTGAGCAACGATCATTTGATGCACCATCAGTATGCAGCTTCCAGATATATTTGGGAGATTCACTGGTTTCGGGTAAATCCTCTGGGATGGTAAATTCAGCTATGAAATCTGCTAGGACTTGTCCTTGAATGGCTCGCCTTGTAGTGTAAGTAATATCAAACTGACTTAGTTCGATGTTCCATTTGAGTAACCTACCAAACGTCTCTGGCCACGTAAGGACCTGTCGTAATGGATGGTTGGTGTAAACGGTGATAGGATGAGCCTGGAAATACGGACGGAGCTTCCTTGAGGAATTAACAAGACAATAAGCCAACTTCTCTAGCTTCGGATAATTTCTCTCAGCTTCGGTTAGTCGTTTACTAATATAGTAGACCGGCTTTTGTACTCGGTCTTCCCCCCGAATTAGGGCAGCACTGATTGCGTTTTCTGACACCGCCAAGTAAATATACAATTTCTCGTGATCAATAGGCTTTGACAGAATAGGCGGTGTGGGGAGGTGTTGGATTAGCGCTCGGAATGCGCCCTCACTTTCCGTAGTCCATTCAAAGTTCCGTTTCCCTTTTCTGATCAAATCAAAGAAGGGAATGCATTGGTCAGTGGATTTTGAAATGAACCTGCTCAATGCTTCTACTTTCCCATTGAGGCTCGGGACCTGCTTTAGAGTTCTCGGAGTTTCCAGATTTCTGATTGCCCAGATCTTTTCGGGATTGGCTTCGATTCCTCGAGCGTTGACGATAAACCCAAGGAATTTTCCTGATGCGACCCCAAAGTGACATTTCAACGGATTGAGCTTCATTCTGTATTCTCGGAGGATATTAAACATTGACTCCAGGTCTCTGATAAGATCAGTGGAGAATCGTGACTTGACTAGCATGTCGTCCACGTATACCTCCATGGTTTTTCCAATCTGGTTAGCGAACATTCGATTAACTAACCGTTGATAAGTTGCCCCAGCATTCTTGAGTCCAAAAGGCATAACTTTGTAGCAATAAAGCCCCATATTGGTTACGAAGCTGGTATGCTCCTGGTCGGGCAAGTGCATGGGTATTTGATTGTAGCCAGAATACGCATCCATGAAGGATATATAAAAGCTCATGCCTAGTTGTTGAGTCTACGAGCTGATCGATCCGGGGAAGTGGAAAACTATCTTTAGGGCAAGTTTTATTCAAGTCTGAGTAATCGATGCATGTTCTCCATTTCCCGTTTGGCTTTCGGACAAGTATAGGATTTGCCACCCCTTCTAGATATAATGCATCTTGGATAAACCCGTTCAATTTGAGCTTTTCTACCTCTTCTTTAAGGGCGGTAGATCTCTTTGGATCCATACCACGCCTTTTTTATTTGACTAGGACATGCCGTGGGTCAATATTCAATGCGTGGCTCGCGATGTCCAGCGAGATCCCACACATGTCAAAGTGCATCCAGGCAAACACGTCAAGGTTTGCCCAGAGAAATTCAACCAATTCCTCTTGCATTTATTGGCTTAGCTGTGATCCAATCTTTATCATTCTAGAATCGTCATTATCGTCGATCGGAACATTGATCGTCAGCTCGGCCGGGGAAGCTTGACTATCTTTACTTTCGTCTTCACTTTCAGTATCTCTTGGGTCAAGATCCCCGGGGAATTGGTTGGGGTGCCCGGGCCTGGGCCCAGGCATCAATTGTCAATTCTCAGCAAAGCGGACGCAGAGAGATTCCTCTACGCCCTTCCCTTTTTCTTTCCGTTGCGACTCCCACAGCTCCGCAACATAACAGGCTAGTCCAGCAGCCTGGTCTCCCTAAACAACTCTGACTCCATTATCGGTAGGGAATTTTAAAGTCAAACACCAAGGGGCGATGAAAGCCCTGAACTCGGCTAGGGTCGGTCGGCCCAAGAAGGCATTGTATGGCGAATCTATATCCAACACAACAAATAGTAGTATCTGGACTCTCCGGCGTTCTGCGATTCCCAATTCCACTGGTAGCTCCACCATCCCAGTGGGTATTGTCGCACTTCCATTAAAGCCATGGATACGGTACTGACAAGGCCTTAGATCCTTTGCTTCCATTTTCATCTGATCATAAGCTCGTTTAAACAATATATTTACTGAGCTTCCACTGTCCACCAGGATCCTCTTCATCCAAACAGGACCTATTTGGGCTGAATGATAAGTGGATCAATGGTTGGTGCTTCGACTTTATCGGCATCTCGGTCTCGAAACACGATGTCATCAATCATTGTCTTCTGTTGCTTGGTCGGAGCCCTATCTTCCAAACTACTACAACATTCAAAGTCTGCATGCCTGATAGACTTAGCATACGACTCCATTTCCCTCCAGCTTCGATCTGCCGTATGTGGACCACCACTAACAGTATTTATCACCAACCTCCCACCGGTACGAGCGGGTTCCTCCGGACTTGCCTGATTCGGTACATGGTTCTGATTCGATGGGCCCGCACCTCCAGATTGCGCGCCTGCACAAACTACTCCAACTTTCTCTCCCGTATCAACTTTTCAATAAGATCCTGCAAGTGATGGAACTTATTCATGTTATAGCCGTAGCTTTCGTGGAACCTACAAAACTTTCCTGTCTGAATCTATTTCTCCGATGACTGTTTTGAAGTAGGTTTCTTATACTGAATGGTATTGCAGGTCTGTAAATACACATTTTCCAATGACGTGTTCAAAGGAGTATAATTATCAAACATAGGAGCCCTACGTCGTGGACCACGATTCTGATCTCGTTTCCTATTTTGATTACCATTGCCTTTCTGTTGATTTTGTTTATTCTAAATGTTCTATTGCACTTTTCTGGAACTCTCCCTAGATTGTTTAACGGCAACATTGCTCTGAATTCCTTCCACACTAGGCCCTACGTCATCCTTTTTCCTAGACTGTTTCGCATCCTCCCTTCTCAAGAATTGGGTTGCCTTGGAATAGAAACGGTCCAATGACGTAGGAGGTTTTCCGGCCAACCAGTAGCCGAACTCGGAGTCAGGGTCGATCCCCTTAGTCGGTGCCATCAGAATCGAATTATCCTTGGGGTTACTAATTGCAGCGCATGCAGCATGAAATCTCTCCAGATAACGTCTGAGTGTCTCTCCAGGAGCTTGAGTAACACTAGAAAAAGTATTAACATCTTTCGGCCTTTCGGCCTTGCGACATGCATGCGAAACTGCTCAATAAACTTTGTTGCCAACTGGTCAAAATAAGAGATAGATTGAGGTGGTAAGCGGGTAAACCACATAGTTGCTATGCCCCTAGAGAGATTGGGAAACTTCGACACTTAACTGCATCATCAGCTCATGCAGCATTCATTAACCATTCATACTTCAGGATATGTTGATTAGGATGAGAGCTCCCTTCATAAACGGGTAAAGTCGGCATCCTTAATCGCCGAGGTGGTTCAGCATAGAGTATCTCATCAATAAAAGGGGTATGACTTCGGGAGATTCCCCAGTTGTCATTAGTAAGGCCCTGACTTTCACGGAACATTTGACGGATCATCGTCGGGATGTCCAGCATCTGGACATTTTGATCATGTTGGGCAAGGTGTGGTCGGGTTCCACAATGTGAGAAGGGGCCAATCACGGTCGACGGTCCATGTCTCGCCTCCTTGGTTCTATGTCTTCAGGGACATAAGGCTCAGGAGTATGGTTGTGTTGGCGGTGGGTCGAATCTGTTCAGTTCCGAGCGTCAACTCTCAATTCAGTAGCAGCGGTGGTAGTGCGGTTGTCAGTAATATGATATGGGGCAGCACCTCCTCGGGAGGAGGGTCCAGTCTGATGGCTGGTTGACGGGCCAACTCGCGGTTGCCCAAGATTCAATGTATGCTGATGCCTAGTGGCCTTTGTGTAACTTCCGTCCAGTCGCGGGCACGTGGATCTATGATGGTAGTCAGAAGAGGCTGAACTCTCGGTGGATGATTAGGAAGCCTGATCCCTTCTGGATCTCCTTCGTCTTTGACGGTTTAGTTGATTGGTTAATTCTGCATTGGCGCGCAGTTGCTGAGTGAGCTGTTGGCGGTTCTGAGTATGCTCTTGCATTAGCAGTTATAATTCTTCCCCGGTGATAGGGCCTTGCGGATCTGATGGTCCGGCAGCATTCTGATCGGTAAGAGGTAGTTGTACGGGGTTCTGTCTATCCCATCCTCTAAATCTGCGGCAGTTGAGGTAGTCCTGGTGTTAACCATGATGGGTAGTGAAGCTCTTTCCTAGACTTGATGCAAATCTGAATAGGATGGAAGAACTTTAAACTTGAAATCTGGATCTTCTTCTTAGATTTGTGCAATCCGATATCGATAGTAGATCCAACAAGCAGGAGAAAAACTGGGTTTTCTCAATGAAAGCACCAAAGTGTTTGTACCAAAATTGGGCACAACACTCTTCGGAAGTGTTTGAAGAGATAAAATGAAGAATATAAATGAAAAGGAGGATTATCTAACAAACACTCCAGACAATAATCAGAAAAACAGCAGAGAAACGCAAAGATTTAGAGTGGTTCAGCGTATGCATTTTGGACTGACTAATGCATCGGCTTTCTTTGTTGATTTGATGAACCGGATTTTCTGAGAGCACTTGGATAGGTTCGTATTGGTTTTCATAGATGATATCTTGATATACTCTAAGGATGAAAGAGAGCATGAAGTTCATCTTAGAGTGATGCTTGAGACGTCGAGACAGTATCAGCTGCGAAGTTCTCGAAGTGTGATTTCTGGAAGAAAGAAGTGAAGTTTCTTGGTCATGTAGTCTCAGAGGAAGGGTTGTCAGTAGATCGACTAAGATTGAGTGAACAGTAGAAAGAGACTGTAGACAGTAACAGAGATAAAGAGTTTCCTTGGGTTGGCTGGTTATTATCGGAGGTTCATTAAGGATTTTTCGTGGATAGCGGCACCGATGACCAAGCTAACAAGAAAGGATGTGAAGTTTGTGTGGACCAATAAGTGTGAGGAAGAATTCCAAAGTTTGAAACACTTATTGACCCATGCACATATTTTGGCTATTCCAGAAGGGAATCAGGATTTGGTGGTTTATACCGATGCGTGTGGAACTGGATTAGAAGTTTTGCTGATGCAGAGGGGTAAAACGATTGTCTATGCTTCTAGACAGCTTAGACCGCATGAGGTCAGATATCCGATGCATTATTTGGAATTGGCTACGGTGATTTTTGCTTTGAAGGTGTGGACACATTACCTTTTGGGAGAAAGGTTTGAGTTATATACAAATCATAAGTCGCAAAAATATTTGTTCTCTCAAAAGGAGTTGAACATAAGACAGTAGAGGCAGTTAGATTTTATTGCTACTTATGATTTTGGAATTGAGTACACACCAGGGAAAGGCAACAAAGTTGCAGATGCGCTTAGCATGAAACATCAAAATGCAGTATTGGCAATGATTGCTAAGTGTAAGGATTAAGAAGCATTAGCAGACTGTAGTGGAGATCTGAGGCTGGGTCAAGTGGAGATACAGTTGTATTATCTTGTTTGGAAGTTTAACCAGTGTTGATCGAAAAGATTGCTTCTAAATAGATAGAGGATCCAGTGTTAGCTAAACGGATTAGGAAGCTAAGAGATGAAACCGAGAGCGATGACATGAAATATTTTAGTCTTGACCAGAATGGGAGGTTAAGAAAGAAAGAAAGATTATGTGTTTTGAGTGTGGAAACATAAGAAAAGAAGTCTTAGAGGAATGCCATCGTTCAAATTCTCTATTCACCCAAGACGTACCGAAATGTATCAGGATATGAAGAGGAGTTTCTTCTGGGAAGGTATGAAGAGGGATATTGGATTGTGTGTGAAGCAGTGCAAGATTTACCAACAGGCAAAGGCCGAACACCAAAAACCAAGTGGGTTGCTTCAGCCATTAGATATTCCAGTATGGAAGTGGGATTCTATCTCCATGGATTTTATTGAAGGGTTGCCAAGGTCGAATAGAGGAAATGATAGTATATGGATCATAGTGGACAGATTGACCTGACCAAGAGTGCCCATTTCATTCCAGTTAAGTCAACCAGAAAGGCACCTGTTTGGCAAAGTTGTTTATGAAGAATGTGGTTAGACTGCATGGAATTCTTGGTAGCATAGTTAGTAATTAAGATCCTTTGTTCACTAGCGAGTTCTGGAAGAGTATTCAGGAAGTTTTGGGAACCAAGCTCAAGATGTGTACTGCTTATCATCCGTAGACAGATGGGCAAATAGAGAGAGTTAACAAGATCTTTAAAGATTTGTTAAGAGCTTATGTATTAGATTTCGGGGGATCATTGAAAGACCATCTGCATTGAGTTGAGTTTTCGTATAACAACGGTTATTAGACTAGTATTGGGATGGCACCGGTTGAAATTTTGTATCTAAGGCCATGCAAATCTTCTGTATGTTGTCTAGAGACTGGGGATAGGTTGGTTCTTGGTCCAGATTTAGTCAGAAAAGCTGTAGAAAAGATTAAGGTCATTCGGGCTAGAATGAAGGAGGCATAGTCTAGGCAAAAGAGTTATGTAGATAAGAAATGGAAAGATCTAGAGTTCTCAGTTAGAGATCAGGTTTTCGTCAAAGTATCACCGATGAAGGGTGTGATTAGGTTTGGAAAATCGGGGAAATTAGCACCATGATTCGTTAGACCTTTTCCTATTGTTGAGAGGATCAGGAAACTCGCATATAGAGTTGAGTTACCGAGCAGTTTAGTAGGAGTCCATGATGTTTTCCATGTTTCTCATCTCAGAAAGTGTGTTAGAGACCCGAAGACTACCATTGCATGGACTGTGCTAGATGATTTAGTGGTAGAACCGGATTTGACCATAATAAGGAAGCCTATTCGTATTGTCGTGAGAGATGAGAAGAGGCTTAGAACCAAGAGGGTCAGATTGGTCAAATTTTAGTGGAGCAATGATGACAGGGAATGTACTTGGGAGATTGAGAGTAGGATTAGAGATACTTATCCTGACTTGTTTGATGGTATATTTTACCTCTTTGGTTGATTTGTTTTATACCTTATCGTAATTTCGAGGACAAAATTATTTAAGGAGGGGAGTCTGTAACACTCCAGATTTTTGGCAACATTATTTAGGATATTTTATTAGCTAAACAAAATAAAATAATGTGTTGATTAGGGGATTGAGATTTGATTTAATTAAAAGGTAGCTGTGCCATGTAATAAATGAACTAAAGAAGAGTTTAAATTGAAATAGAGGAGGGGTAAAATAGGAAAGAGACCATTCCAATATCTATAACCCATGGCCATGTAAAATTTTACATGTTCGTTTTCATTCTCAAATTTTAAAGGTAGAGGCCGACCACCATTAACAAGGAAGAGATGAAGAAAAGCTAGGAAGAAGCTAATTCAAATCAAAATCTATTCACATCTCAATCTTTATAATCTCTAAAGCAAAGGTGAATAATGTTTACATCTCATTTTTGGTTGTATTTTCAATTTTTAGATGATTGTCGAATATTTTGCATTGAATTGCCATGATTTGAATAATAGAACGATTATATATACATGTTGATGATTTATATTTATTCAAATTGATTTTATGATATGTTTTAAGTTGAAAACCCTATAAAATGACATCCAAATGCCCTGAGAATTTTTAGGTAGGTCATAAAAAATATTTTAGTGATGGGTTTCAATTTTCGGATTTTTTTGAAATTATGTGGAATTTATATGAATTTTCTCGTAAGAAAAGTGTTAATTTGGGTTAATAATTATTTTTGGTTAAATAATAAAAAATTTGGGTCTAAAATTTTTATATGTTGGAAAACATATTAAAATAGATTTTCTAGAATTTTTGTTGATTTTTCCTAAGTGTTTTAATGGTTATATAAAATTATTTAAAGTATGGGACTTAAATGTGTTATATAATTAAAAGTGAAGAATGGGCTATTTGTAAAATGATTTAAATTATAAAATCTGGAAAGTCGGCAACACTTTCGAAGAAGTGTAGTACTTTTTATTATTAAAGAAAGAAGCAACTAATCACAATAAGATACATAAGGCGGGCTAGGTAAAAAGAACTATTTGCTTCATGTTTTTCACTATTTCGACACCGTCGGCACCAGGTTCCGCCTCCTCATCTTCGCTTCCGACATAGTTGAAACCAATGCACATGGTATCAGTTTACTGGTACATAGTGAATTGGATGTAGGCGGAAGGTATGGAGTCGAAACCAGGGATTCCGAAGGGGTTGAGGTAGTCCATTGTTTTTTAAAGTAAAAAATACACCTGCTTGCTTTCAACTAAATGTCTTTCGACAAAGTAGCTTTTGACCAGGTCAAATGATTTAAAGGAAATGGTTTCGATTTGGTTGCGCTTCTATTTTTAAATAATTGCTTTCGACTAAGTCAAAACTTTTTTACTGCCGCATATTTACCTTTCGATCCAGATGGTTTCGAAAGGGTTGTTCTGTTTTCTAAAAACTTGGCCACCTCTCCAATACTTTCGAAGGGATGGTTTCGACACCATCACTTCATTACTTAGGAAATGGTGTCGAAGCAGATGATTTTGACTTATTTTTTTAATATCTTTTTTCTATAAGTAAAGTAAAACCCAAATGGTTTCGAAAGAGATAGCTAGTTTTAAATGGTTTCGAAACAGATGCTTTCGATTTTAATGGGTTTCTGATCCATTTGCTCTACTTGAAGGCAAAATCCAAATGGTTTCGACCAAGACATTTTTCAAAGATTTTGAAGGGGTAAATTTTTGAATGGTTTCGAAAGGTTTCCACATGTTTTAAATTGAACCAATGTTCTTTCAAAAAGATAGAGTTTTGACTATTTCGAAAGGTTTTAATGAATGATTTCGAAAGGGGTGGTTCCCTAGGGTTTTGAAAGGATTGAAAGGAAAGTTTTTCCTATGTTTTTGAAAGGCAACATTTAAAAGGTTTTAAAGGGGAATGTCTGATATTTTGAAGCTTTCGGAGAAAAGAAAGGAAAGGTTTTTCAATTTTTTCAAAAGGCTATATTTAATGGTTTCGAAAGGGTTTTTCAACGGTTTCGAAGTGGTTACCTTCAATAGTTTCGAAAGGGTTGTTTAACGTTTTTAAACAAAGGTTTCGAATGTCTTAAATAAGCAAGGTAGCATAAGTATTTTCAAGTTGAAAAAGTTTTTGACTTGTTTTGGAAGGATAGTTAATCCGTATTAAGTCTCATCAACATTATTTTGAGTAAAGTGTATATAACATAGCAAAAATGGTTTAGAGTAAAGCTAAAAAATATATTTTCCTTGTATATATATATATATATATATGATTTAAAGGACTAAATCATTTTGAAAAGGTTTTCAAGGAAAATTTAAAGGCTAGTTAACCCTAAGAAAATAATTCGGACAGTTAGTCTATTTTGCAGCAACTGTAACGCCCCACCTTTATACCTATATTATCCAAGAATAATATATGTGATATTGTCGAATAATACAGAGAATAAGGCTGATTAGGAGCGACCAATTGTAATATTGCTTTGTGTGAGTATTGATATGTCAAATCATGTGGCTAGACTTTTTCTTTTATTATTAGTCATGTTATTGACTTGTATATAGTTTGTATGGTGCTGACTTGAGATGTCATTTGTATACTTGTAAACCTGTCAGAGTTTTGTATATACTATTATCTGTGTAAGTCTAGTGCTTTCTTTTTGTAGACTTACAATTATGAGTAGTAATCATAAGATTTATATTCCGCTGCGTCTTGTGATTTTGCGTTATATCATTATGTCGTATATTGTCCTGAATCATATTAAGCCATTGTATAGACTAGATTTCGGGTAGTTAGTCTAGTATGCGGCCAGTCAGCCCAGTTGTATGGACAAGATAGTCCATTTATAGCATAATTGACCTTTCTATTATATTGTGGGCAGATAGTTCACATATTACTTGTTTTATGGATAGATAGTCCATTTATTAGCATAAAGAATATTGCTATATTGATATAATCAGTTTGATTAACCAGTTTGATTGCAGGAAAGGATTTGCAAAGTATGTGTTTTAAAGGGGATATCAGTGAGGGGAAACCCATTCTGCTAAGCGGCGTGGTCTCACTTAATCTTAGTAAACTGAGATGTAACATAATTATTCACACCAGGCTTTATGTCTGACTCAAAGTTTTTATTTCCCCTTAAACTCTCAGGTACTCAAAATTGATTTGAGTAGGCCGAGGGTTGAGGTTTTCAGGTTTTAGACCTTTGGCGAATAAAGCTTTCGAATAAGAGCAGGTGGCTGACGGATAGCTAATTAGAATTTGCAATGTCATTTTGTTTTGATTCTGCTGTGTATATTAAGTCAGATATGACCATATTACTTTGATCGACCAAGGGGGACATCGTCATATGCCGCTCTTGGCGTATTTTTGTAATGATTATAATTAATCTTTACCAGGGAAACGATATGGGATTATGTAATTTGGATATGAATTTGTTTTTGAAATGTAATCAGCAAAATGTTGTTTTTGAAATCTGTGCTTTTGTTCAAATTCAAATGCTTCTGATATTATGGATACCATTATCATTACTGTATTTTCTCACCAGAAGTTAATACTATGGATGACCGCAACATCAATAGCGCTTAGCTTTTGGCCTCCAGATATGGGATGTTACACTGTCTCGGGTCCCTTCCAACTATTCACCGCTTCAATCTTAGCCAGATCTACTGATAACCCTTCCTCTGAGACTACATGACCAAGAAACTTCACTTCTTTCTTCCAAAAATGACACTTCGAGAACTTCGACTTTAGCTAATGCTTCCTCAGCGTCTCAAGCACCACTCTAAGATGAACTTCATGCTCTCTTTCATCCTTAGAGTAAATCTAGATATCATCTATGAAAACCAATACGAACTTATCCAAGTACACTCGAAAAACTTGGTTCGTCAAATCCACAAAGAAAGCTAGCGCATTAGTCGCTCCGAACGGAATAACTAACCATTCGTACAACCCATATCTGGTCCTAAACGCTGTCAAAGATATACTATCCTCTTCTACCCTAAGCTGATGGAAACCTGTCGCCAAATCCAACTACGAGAATACCTTGGCTCCGCTCAACTGGTCGAATAAATCGTCAATCCTCGGCAATCGATTCTTTATCGTCCTCTCATTCAACTTACGATAATCGATACATAGCCTTAACGATCCACCAGGCTTCTTAGCAAACACTACGGCTGCTCCCTAAGGTGAATTACTCGGCCTGATAATGCTCTTTGTTCCAAATCCACCAACTGCACATTTAACTCTCTCATCTTTGTAGGAGTCATCCTGCTCGACGGCCTACTCACTGGCTCTGCCCCTGGAACAAAATCTATCTGAAACTCAATGGCTCATTTCGGCGGCAATCCAACTACAGGCTCAAAAACATTCGTGAATTCTCTAACCCCGAAAACTCAACTCATCTTTTGATTCCATAGCACCCAACAAAGCATTCACTTCACCGCTAGAACCTTCTACGACATAAACTATTCGATTGCTACAATCAAGGTGTCTCGGCGATATTTTCCTATCCTAGCATCGTACTCACTTAACCAATTCATCCCAAGAATATTTCCGAACCCTACAAAATCAAACACATGCAATCTGCAAACAAAAGTAAGACCTAATAGTTCAAACTCTAACCGGTCACATCTCAACCCTAGAGTTGCATACCCTTGGATTTGCAACCCGTAAGGAAGTGACTAAATATGTGTGTTCTTGGTAAAGCTTATCTATCAAACATCTAGATATAAAAGAATGCGATGCACCAGTATCAAATAGAACACTAACAGACATATCATGAATTTGAAGCGTACCTCCCAAGATTGCCTTCCCTTTCTCCTGAACTGTTGGCTTAGAAGCAGCAGGCTCCAATGCATACACCTGGCCATTTCCATCCTTAGCAGGCTCCTTGCACTTGCTCTTATAATGGCCAATTTGGTCACAATTGAAGCACCTGAGATTCTTCTTTTCAGCCACTTCCTTAGCCTTTCCAGCACGATACTCATTAGCAAAGTGCCCCTTCTTGTCGCACTTGAAGCAAACAATCTTAAACTTTCCCTTCCTAGCTGCTCCACCCTTCTGAGCACCTTTCTTAGGAAAGAATTTCCTCATCTGGTTCGGCCTAACCTGGACTTCTTTAGCCTTACTTTTCTCTAGAGAATCAAGAATCTCCTCATGCCTTAAAGCCATCTCTATTACGAAGTTAGAAGGATCTCTATTATGAGGTAATGTGGTCCTAACTAACTCAGGCTTCAACCCCCTGATAAACTTCTTATTCTTTTTCATGACTGTATCCACTGAAGCATACCCATATCTGGCCAACTTCTCAAACTTTCTAGCATACTCCAGAACAGATGTCTCTCCCTTCTCTAATTCAGCGAACTTTCCGATCAGAGCAGACTGTGTCATTGCAAACATAAACCTCTCTTGGAACCTTCCCTTAAAATTTGCCCATGACAAAGTTTCCTCATCCACACCAACTGTCACACGTTTCCACCAAAACAAAGCGGCTCCTTGAAGCTGCCTGGATGCCAGCCTCCTCTTCTGCTCATCATTGATCCCCAAGTCTGTAAAAATCCTTTCGTAGTGCAACAACCATTTCTCTACCTCTATAGCATCCTCTATCCCTAGAAAAGGCTTCCCTCCAAGGTTAGCATAATCTCCGCTCTGCTTAGCATAATGGTTAGCTACTGGACCTAACGGAACTCCTACCTCTGCATCATCTCCTCCTACCACTCCAGCTGCAATTCCAGCCTGCATGATATTCACAAAAAACTGATACATAGATCCCATGTTCACTGGTTGGACTCCAGCACCTACATTCCCTGTTTGTGCCTGACCTTGACCTCTCCTCGCATTAGGTCTGGCATTCCCAATGGTGCCTTCCCCTCCCGGGTTAACTCTTCCTCTTCTACCTTCCATATATGTATTCAAACCTTAAAAGATACAGAAAAATAACCTAATAGGAGAAAAGAGATAAAGCGTATACTTATATATAACAAATACAAGTACGTTCCTATAGAGTTATCCTATACCTCAATCTTACTCTAATTCCTTAGGATTATGTTTTAAAAACCATTTTTAGTTTAAAGTGTTTCATAAATCTTGCTCTGATACCAAGTTGTAATATCCCGTATTTGGAGGCCAAAAGCTAAGCGCTACAGATGTTGCAATCATCCATAGTATTAACTTCTGGTGAAAAAATACGGTAATGATTATGGTATCCATAATATCAGAAGCATTTGAATATGAACAAAATCACAGATTTCTAAAACAACATTTTTCTGATTACATTTCAAAACAAATTCATATTCAAATTTCATAATCCCATATCGTCTCTCAGGTAAAGATTAATTATAATCATTACAAAAATACGCTAAGAGCGACATACGACGATGCTCTCTTAGTTGATCAAAGCAATATAGTCATACCTGAATTAATACACAGCGGAATTAAACAAAATAATCTGAACTCCTAATTAGCTATCCATCAGCCACCTGCTCGTCTTTGGAAGCTTTATTCGCCAAAAAGACTAAAACCTGACAACCTTAACCCTAGGCCTACTCAAATAAATTTTGAGCACCTGAGAATTTAAGGGGAAATAAAAACTTCGAGTCAGATATAAAGCCTGGTGTGAATAATTCTGTTACATCTCGGTTTACTGGTATTAAGTGAGATCACGCCGCTTAGCGGAACAGGTTTCCCCTTACTAATATCCTCTTTAAAACTTATATTTTGCAAATCATTTCCTGCAACCAAATGGTTAATCAAACCAATTATATCAAAATAGCAATATCCTTTATGCTAATAAATGGACTATCTGTCCATAAAACAGGTAATAAGTAGGCTATCTGTCCACTACATAATAGCAAGGTCCGTTATTATAACAAATGGACTATCTGTCCATAAACTGGGCTGACTGCCCGCAAACTGGACTGACTGTCCGAATCAAAATGGACTATCTGTCCATAAACTGGGCTGACTGCCCGCAAACTGGACTAACTGTCGAAATCAAAATGGACTAACTGTCTGAATCATTTTCTTAGGGTTGAATACCCTTTATCTTTTTCCTTGAAAACCATTTCAAAATGATTTAACCTTTTAAATCATACTTATACAAGGAAAATATATTCTTAGCTTTACTCTAATATATTTTGTCATGATATATATATATACACACACTTTACTCAAAATAATGTTGATGAGATTTAATAAGGATTAACTATCCTTCCAAAACAGGTTAAAACCTTTTTTAATTTGAAAATACTTAGGCTATATTGCCTATTTAATACATTCGAAACATTTGTTTAAAACCTCTAAACAACACTTTCAAAACCATTGAAAGCGACCCTTTCAGAACCATTAAAAGCCTTTCGAACACATTGGAAAAAATTTCCTTTCTTTTCTCCGAAAGCTTCAAAATATCGGACATCCTCCTTTAAAACCTTTTAAATATTGCACTTCGTAAACGTAGGAAAAACCCCTCCTTTCAACTCTTTCGAAACCCTGGGGAACCACTCTTTTCGAAACCATCCATTAAAACCTTTTAAAACAGTCAAAACTCAATACTTTCGAAAGCACTTTAGGTTCAATTTAAAATATATGGAAACCTTTCGAAACCATTCGAAAATTTACTCCTTCGAAACCCTTGAAAAACATCACGGTCGAAACAATTTGGATTATGCCTTCAAGTAGAGTAAAAGTATCAGAAACCCATTAAAGTCAAAAGCATCTATTTCGAAACCATTTCCTAAGTAATGAAGTGATGGTGTCAAGTCCATTCCTTCGAAAGCATTGGAGAAATGGCCAGAATTTTAGAAAACAAAGTAAACAACCCTTTCGAAACCATCTGGGTCGAAAGGTAGAAAGCGACAGTAAAAGGGCTTCGACTTAGTCGAAAGCAACCATTTAAAACAAAAGCGCAACCCAATCAAAACCATTCCTTTTAAAACCATTTGACCTAGTCGGAAAGTAACTAAGTCGAAAGCTACTCAATCGGAAGGCATTTTAGTGCATTTTTAATTTAAAAGCAAAGTACCGCCTCAACCCCTTCGGAACCCATGATTTCGACTACATATCTTTTCCTTTTATCCAATTCGCTACGTACTAATACATTGACACCAAGTGCATTGGTTTCGGTGGTGTTGAAGGCGGAGGGACCTAGTCGAAAGCTAGCCAAGGCGGAAGCAGGTGCCGAAAGCGTCAAAACAGGGAAAAACATATAGCAAATAGTTCTTTTCACATAACCTGCTTTACGTGTCTAATTTTGATTGGTTGCTCTTTCTTTACCAATAAAAAGTACTAGAAATTTTCAAAAGTGCTGCCGACTTTCCAGATTTAACAATTGAAACTAATTTTACAAAAAGCCCCTTCTCCTCTCTTAATTATATAAAACATTTCAGTCCCATATCTTAAATATTTTTATATATCCATTAAAACACTTAGAAAAAATCTATAAAAATTCTAGAAAATCTCTTTTAATATATTTTCTAGCATATAAAAATTTCAGACTCAAATCTTTTATTATTTAACCGTAAATAATTATTAACCCAAATTAACATCTCCTTTACTAGAAAATTCATATAAATTCCACGTAAATTCAGGAAATTCTAAAAATTGAAACCCATCTCTAAATAATATTTATGATCTTCATAAAAATTCGCAAGGCATTTGGATGTCATTTTATAGGGATTTCGGCTTAAAACAAATCATAAATTCAATATGAATAACCGTAATTCATCAACAAGTATATACGTTCATTCCATGATTCAAGAACATGGCAAATCATTGCAAAATATTCGAAATTCATCTTAAAACCGAAAACACAAATAAAAATGAGATGTTAACATTATTCACCTTAGCTTTACAGATTATAGAGATTGAGATATGAATATATTTGAATTAGCTTCTTCCTTAGCTTTCTTCCTCTTACTCTTGTTAATGGTAGCTGGCCTTGAGTTTTTAAAGAAAATTCAAATTAAAATGAACGTTTATGGGGGATACTTAGCTAAGTTTAAGGGATATAGGAATTGCCTATTTCCTATTTTACCCCTCCTCTATTTCATTTTAACTCTTCCTTAATTCATTGTTAAATGGCACGGCTACACCTTAATTAAAATCAAATCTCAATCCCGTAATCAACACATTATTTTATTTAATTTAGCTAATTAAATATGCTAAATAATATTACCAAAAATCTATGGTGTTACACATATATTAAAGCATCACTCATTGGCTGAATCTATAAAGTAAAACTTCCTTTTCATATTAATATTTAGTTGTATCACTTTATAATGATTTTTTATATATATCATCACCTCATCATGATTATGATTGACATCATAATCTAAACCATTAATTAGATGATTAGATTCAACTTAATTCATTTGTTTAAAATTGAAAATGTTTATATGTGTCAAATTAAAATTTCATCTATAAATATGATTCAATATATATGTAATGATTTTCTAAGGTAATATTTAACTTCATGAGTAAAATAATATTGGTTTGAATTATTTTTAAACAAGAAACAAATTAACATCTTGTTTTAAATTATACACACACATACACACAAACATATACATATATATGTTTTGATTTTAAAATTCCTTTTAACTATTTTTTTAAACTACATCAATTTTAAGTGATAAAATTAAGTATTATGTATTTATATATATACTATTAAATATTTATGTATAAATGCATTTAGAAATATGTGAATCTGATGTTTATATCAAAAAATTTAATCTAATATGTATGTATATATATGTGTGTGTGTGTACACAAACATATTCTTTGAATGTGAAATTATTTTCATCTTCATAATTATATATACATATATATTGTTATCCGGGTTTTTAACCTAGCAGGATCCAATAGAAGACAAAACAATTTCATGATATCATAATAACTCGGAACTCAACCAAAAGGGTTAAAGCGTTAAGTTAATGAGAGCCATGTCCTATCACTAAAGAAACGAATGAATTTGACTGAACCAAGAAACCAGCATCTGTTCAGTCCAATCAGCATCTAAGTACAACCAGCAGGTAGATCGTCATCAAAACGGAGCAACGTGCAATGAGACTACACGGACAACGTCAATACAAGGCGATTAAAGCGTTCCAAACTTCAAGCTCCAAAAATAATCCAAGTGCTTGGATTGCTAGCGACTCATACTCTATGGATCGCTAGCGATCATGCAATATAATGGTTCGCAGAGAGAAACAAGGGCTAAGGAGCATAGAAAACAGAATACAAAAATATGCTAAGTGTATGAATCGCCAGCGAGCGATCCATACACAATGGGTCGCCAGTGATCCAAAAGAAGCCACGACACACTCGTGGCCTAGCATGGCGAAATGATGGAGATAAAAGCTAAGTCACTAACTAGCGAGCGAGCTAAATCTATGGATCGCCAGTGATTTATAGACCATGGGTCGCTAGTGATCCATAGACCATAGGTCGCTAGCAATCCTTTGTTTTGGCTTGGGTCGTGAGCTAAGCTTCTATAGACCCTCCTGCATCCATCTGTGAGCAATTGGCGAACTAGCCTGGCCCATAGGCTCTCCGATCTCTATAAATACCATCCTACCCGCAACACAGACGGAATCTTCTCCAGACTGGTCACTAAAGCTCTATTGGAAACTTTCTTCACTCTCTACCTCTCTTATAACAATCTCTAAAGGGGTTCACTGTGATTCTCCAGTGGATTCCAGCTTTGGAGATCCAAACTAGCTAAGAATAATCAAGAATCATGTAATCAAACACTTCTTGTAACAACGATCATTTTATAATAAAACTATAAAGTGGACGTAGGCTTCATTAACAACTGAACCACTATAAAAATCTCTTGTCTTCTTTCTTTTTCTGTCTTTACTACATTTACTGTTCATGTTATTGCTTTGTGAGAACAGGGCTGGTGCTTTCTTACTTAAACCAGTGTGTTAATACATTTTGGTGCTTTCACCGAGAAATCTAACCCAGGGTTTTGATCTAGCTATCTATGTTGGATCCCATAGGTCCAGAAGTTAGATCCTCAATCTTTGCTTGAAAAATCCACTGTTTGGAATCAACGGCTCCTGGAAGAAGAAGAACTGCCTCTAGAAGATCCATATGGGTGGTATTAGTTGGAGAAAATGTTAATCCTCAACAAACTGTAGTAAATGGCGCTAACTTGGGAAATCAGGCGCCAGCATCCTCCAGCCAGCATAAAGTTGTCACCAGAGATGAGTTGAATAAGATGGTTAATGAGATCAACCAAAAAATGGAAAGTAGCCAAAAGGCTGTAATGGATGAGCTTAACGCTCTCTTAACTATACAATCAAACCCTGCTCCAAGAACTATGCCTGAACCCCCGGCTGCTATAGAAGAAGAGAATTCCTTTGTTTATGGTCTACATAGAAGAAATGGAAAACCACCACAAAAAAGGGTGACAATAGGACTTAACCTGGACGGAAATGCAAGTACTCCGCTCGCACAAGGCAACCAATTCTTAACTTGAATCGGGGATCCAAGACCCCGCAAGAAGATGTAGCTATGGATCTCTATGATTCAGAAGATGGAGAGCAAGACCATCAATTAGAAGAGAATGTCAACACGTTCGATGATGCTAGGAATGTCCAAACTGTTTAGGCCAACTGCAAGCCAATGGGGTCCCACGGGAGTGCCTCTCTCGAAGACAGGAGAGCCTAGGCTTCAACCCACATGCCAAGACTTTTGCAAAGCCAAACACTTGGTGTAGTGACTGATTGTCGTCCCCGGGATTAACGGACATCAAAGGCATACATAGCAGACATGGTCAAACGGTTGATGGACGAGAGTAAAAACCGAAGCGATGATGAATGGGGATCTACTCCAAGTCGAACTCCCTTTACCGATGAAATCTTGAATGAAAAATATCCCGACAAATTCACAATGCCAACAATCCCATCCTACGATGGAACGAAGGACCCAAAACCCAATCTATACAAATATAGCTAGTATATGGATGGAGCCAATGCTCCAGAGGCTGTTCGTTGTCGATGTTTCCCTACCTTTCTAGAAGGAGATGCATCTATGTGGTTCACCAGACTTCCCTCGAGATCTATCTCTACTTTTGACCAATTAGCAACAAAATTCCTTGACCAATTCAGGCTCCATATCGTGCAACCAAAAGATGTCATATCCCTATCCGGATTGTTCTAGGGACGCAACGAGTCACTGAAATCTTTCATGAACCAGTTCAATACCACGGTGACGAAAGTAAGTAACCCCAACAAGGACATGGTTTTTATGGCGTCAGTCTGTGCCATTCACCCAAAGATTGAATTCGGGAAATGGATTAAAATGAAGTAGCCTACAATAAGGAATGACTTCAATCGTAAAGCAAGTTGATACTGAAGGTTGGAGGAAACACAGGAGATGGAAAGAAAGTATATTGGTGTGCAACCAATGAGAATCGGACAAAGCGATGTGGCTATGAATCAAAACGCACACGATTCTCAAACTGCTCGAGGAGTCGTGGGGAAAGATGGGAATCAAAAGCGGAAAAATTAGAACTCTAATAAAAGAAATAGCAATGGTAGCAACAAAAGATTTAAAGAGTTCAGACAGGAAGATTATACCCCTCTAAATGACACTCCGGAAAATATTTATCTTGCAGCACAGGAAATTAAGAAATACAAGAAACCCCCTAGGAGGGAAGCAACTGAGCAGCAAAAGCGCTTAGGGAAATTCTGCAGCTTCCATGAGACACATGGGTACAATACAAAAGAATGCCGCCACCTAAAGAATCTCATCGAAGAGTTGATCCAGGACAATAAAATCCAGTAGTACGTAAGAAAGCCACAAGACCCCAATTAGCCTACGGCCCTTCAAACTCCTAGAGAACGAAGAAATGAAGCTGGAACTAGTGATGAAGGGTCGAAACAAACCGACCAAAGGTTTATTATTGAAACGATATTTGGGGGACCACACCCCGCTCAAAGGAGTTGGGGAGAAATGGAACGGTATGCGAGTTCGTTGAAACATGCTCCGAAAGGTTCATGTCTTGCAATAGATGATGAAACTCCGGTCAAGCTGCAAAAGGTTTTGAATGATGATATAGTGTTTCGAAATCAGGACACGAAAGGGATCGAAGCTCCAACTCTCGATCCAATGGTGGTAATAGTAGGAATCGGACCTGCTGTGGTTCGACGAGTGTTTGGTCATAGTGGCAGTTCTATTAATATACTTTTCAAATGCACTTTTGATCAAATGAAGATTGGCATGAAAAGTGTATCTGCGTGCCAAACAAAGATTTAGGGGTTTACCGATGAACCCAAACAACCAGTGGGAATAATTGACCTGCCTATGGAACTTGGAGAAGGTGAGCAAAAGGTCACTCTCATTCAGACTTTTGTAATCGTAGATGAAATGTCAGCATATAACGCCTTCTTAGGATGGCCTGCACTAGACGATTTCAGAATATATCTGGCCCAATGGTGCCTTACAATGAAGTTCCCTACAGAGAACAGAATCGAAAAGAAAGGAAAAAGGCAAGGACGTGGGGAGAACTCTCAACATCCGTGAACCCTCTGAATAGCAACTACAGAATCGCCCCTGGCTCGTGGACCATAGCCGATTCGATAAGGCTTTGGAACCTAGAAAGAAGAGTTTAGGGGAGAATCAGACAGCATCAGTATAATTGACGGTGTTTGTCCCAGTCAGTATGGACGACCCAACGCGAGTCTTAAAAATTGGATCACACCTTGGAAACAAGATGCGGTCAGAACTAAGTTTCTCTGTGCGAATTTGGACGTATCTGCTTGGACACACTCCGATATATGTGGGGTATCACCTGAAATTGCTTGCCATGTGCTTAATATTGATCCCAAATTCGCACCAGTAAAGCAAAAGAGGCGTAGCTTGGGCCTTGAACGGTCCAAGGCACTAAGAGAAGAGGTAGATAAATTAATGGCCAATGGCTTCATCGGGACGCAACTTACCCTGAATGGGTGTCAAACCCAGTCATAGTCAAAAATTCTAATGGAAATTGGCGAATTTGTATTGACTTTTTGGACCTAGACAAAGCTTGCCCAAAATATAGCTTCCCCTGCCCATAATCGATCAGCTTGTGGATGGGATGGCGAGGCACGAATTGCTGTCACTTATGGATGCGTACTCGGGCTACAACCAGATCCTAATGCATGAGCCTGATCAAGAGAACACCAACTTCATCACCGATCTGGGATTGTACTGTTATAAGGTAATTCCGTTTGGTTTAAAGAATGTTGGGGCAACATACCAACGATTAGTGAAGACCATGTTCAAATGCCAAATCGGAAAGACTATGGAAGTATATGTGGATGACATGTTGGCCAAGTCGCGAGTAGGTGACAACCACCTAGAAAATCTCACTGAAATGTTCGAAATACTCCGAAAGTATGGAATGAAACTCAACCCACTCAAATGTCACTTCATAGTAGCTTCTCGAAAATTCCTAGGGTTCATAGTAAGTGCCAGGGGCATCGAAGCAAATCCAGAATATATTAAGGCACTACGAGAAGTCAAAGCCCCAAAGAATAAAAAGGAACTTCAAAGCCTGAATGGAAAGGTCGCGGCACTGAGCCGATTTATCTCGAAAGCTACAGACAAGTACATACCACTCTTCGATGCATTGAAGAAAGGAAATAAAAACTTCAAATGGATTAAGGCTTGTCAAACAACATTCAAAGAATTGCTGTGACACATGGAAGCTCCACCAATCCTATCTAAACCAGGGAATGGAGAAGATCTATTCGTCTACTTAGCGGTCTCACCACATGCATTGAGCACCGCTCTCGTGTGGGAAGAAGCGAGAATCCAACGGCCCATGTACTACATTAGCAAGCGGTTCAATGGAGTAGAGAAAAACTACCCAAAACTAGAAAAACTGGCGTATTGCCTTTTAATCGCATCTAGGAAGTTACAACCATAATTTCAGGCTCATCCAATCAAGGTATTGACTGACCAGCCCTTGATGTAAGTGTTATATCGACCTAAAACTTCCAGACAACTTCTCAAGTGGAACATAGAGCTGAGCCAATATGATATCACATATCATCCTAGGAAGGCCATCATGGGCAGGTGTTAACAGACTTCATCATCGAGTTTACTATATGGGACAATGAGGAAGAAACACACATGGAAGTAGATATGCAATGGAAGCTCTTTGTCGATGGCGCATCTAACAACCTCTGTTCGGGGGTAGGAGTAGTGCTTGAAACCCCCGAGGGACGAGCCATTTGCTATGCTTTGCGCTTGGAATTCCCTGCTACGAACAATGAAGCAGAATACGAAGTACTAATTGCAGGATTGAAAGTTGTGAAAGAGCTCAAGATAATATCTATTCACATATACAGCGACTCCGAGCTAGTCGTCTGTCAAGTAAAAGGAGAATACCAGGCTTGTGGGGAGAATCTTGCCCAGTACTTGGCTAAAGTACTAGAGCTGCTAAGCGACATCAAACATTATGCCATAACCCGTATTCCACGGGAACAAAACACCAAGGCAGACTATTTGGCTAAACTAGCAAGCTCTGGGGAAGCTCAATCATTGGGGCTCGTCCCAGTCGAAACTCTAACCAACCCAAGCATAGACGAAATGGATGTCAATTGGATCCTCGAGATCACTATCAAACTAGATACATGGATGACACCGATAAAGGAATATTTACTTATAGGGACTCTTCCAACTAACCGGAATCAACGGAAGAAGCTTCTCCGAAAAGCACCCTGATTCATGATACAAGATGGAACACTCTACTGAAGGGGATTCTCGACCCACCTCCTTGGGTGAGTGCCCGATGACGAAGCTTGACGAATCCTAAAGTAAGTGCATGAAGGCGAATGCAGAAACCACACTGGGGGAGGGATAAACCCTTGTGAAAAAAGTCCTCCGGTACGGATACTTTTGGCCAACAATAAACTGCAATGCTGCAGACTACGCCAGGAGATGTGATTGTTGCCAAAGGTTCGACAAAATTAAAAGAACTATTTCAACAGAGCTAACACAAATGGTCGGTCCATGGCCATTTGCAATATGAGGGATCGATTTGATTGACATCCTACCGATTGCGAAAGGAGGGGCCAAATATGCTATAGTTGTTGTTGATCATTTCACAAAATGGACCGAAGCGGAACCTTTGGCCACCATAACCACAAAGAAAGTCATAAATTTTGTTACTAAAAATATTATTTGCAGGTTTGGCATGTCACAAAAAATCATCACTGACAATGAAACCCAATTCGAAAACGCAGAGTTCGAAGACTTACTGCAAATGCTTCCAGATTGAGAAAAGCTTCTCAGCAGTAGCTCATCCACAAGCAAACGAGCAAGTGGAAGTAATAAACAAGATCATCAAATCTACCATCAAAAAGTGACTAACTAAAGCCAAGGGAAACTAGGTTGATGAACTTCCACTCGCACTATGGGCTTTCCGAACCACCCATAAAGTGGCGACCGGTCACACTCCATTCGCTCTGGCGTAAGGCTCAAAAGCAATGATCCCCGCTGAATTGGAAGTCCCCTCGCAACGAAGGAAAATTTTCAATCAAAAAAAAACAAGTAGCTCCTACTCGAATCGCTAAATATGATCGATGAAAAAAGAGAAGAAGCCGAGTTGAGAACTGTCGCCCACTAAAAAAGAGTCGCACGGTAATTCAACTCCAAATTTCACAACCAAACCTTCAAAGTGGGAGATCTTGTGCTCAAGCAAATCTACCCCATTTCGGGGGCCTTCAGACTAAATTGGGAAGGACCATACGTCATCAATCAAAATCTAAGAGATAGAACTTTCAAGAAAACAACCATCGATGGAATCCAAATTCCCAGGGCATGGAATAGCGAATCACTTCGCTGTTACTTCATTTGAAAACTACTTTATGCACTCTCTATTTTTCAGCAATAAGCCATCCCGAAATGCCGAGGGCATTGTAAATAGGCAAAAAACTTGCCCTGCTTTCCTTAATAAAATTTGATTTGCTCTTTAAACCGACAAAATTATGTTCATAATAACTACCTGCCGGGTCGACGGAAGCGAATCGACTCAAACCGTTGGATTAGCGGAACCTGGTCCTAGCCTTCTAAAAACCGATGTTGCTTTGGAAACATCAAGAAGGCCCAAAATTACACTCCTTACGTTGCCTAAAGATAGGCAACATGGAGGAGTACCAAAACCCGCACATTTCATAAGCCACGCCAAAACATACGCTCCTCACATTGCCTGAAGATAGGCAACACCGAGGAGTACCAAAAGCCAAGCATTTCATAAGTCGTGCCAAAACATACACTCCTCACGTTGCCCAAAGATAGGCAACACCGAGGAGTACCAAAAGCCGTGCATTTCATAAGCCGCACAATAACTCCTAAAACATACGCTCCTTACATTGCTCGAAGATAGGCCACGCTGAGGAGCACGAAAAGCTACGCATTTCATATGTCGCGCACTAACTCTTACAAAAACTTAAGCTCCCCACATTGCCTGAAGATTGGCAACACTGAGAAAAACTAAAAGTCGCGCATCCAACATGCCACGCACTAACTTTCAAAACACAAACCACTCACGTTGCCCAAACATAGGTAGCACAGAGGAATATCAAAAGTCGCACGCCCGTAAGTCGTGCACCATCTCTTCAATATTGCCCAAAGATAGGCAACACAGAGGAACTTCGCCGAAAATCACGCTCCTAAAGCGTAAACTCCTCGCATTGCCCGAAAATAGACAGTGCCGAGGAGCATCAGAACTGGATCGACTGGCCATATCGATCCTGAAAACCACGTATCTCATAACTAGCGCCAACCACTTTTATGACTGGGAATAATGGGCACAACTCCAACAAAATTGGAGTGCTACAAACCAACAGAAATGTTTCAACTGATGACACTTGATTACTAAAATTGCTCTCAGTTAACCTATGCAATGTACACCTCTCAAACACGCATGTATTGCATACTTTCCAGAATATCACAAGAAACTTGGATTACATGCTAAAGTTGTAAAACTTCTGAAAGAAGGAAAATCAAGCTGTGACTTAGCCAAATTTCAAGTTTAATATGAAAATTATCTAAATCATAAGTTACCGGTCATTTGAAGTAAACAACCCTGTGAACTAGGGGGCATAGACTAGCACTTAAATAAAAATAATTGAAAATAATAAGTTCATAAGTTATGTTACTCCAAATAAAAAAATTTGGCGGCAATCACAAAAATTGGATAAGTGTAGACAAAACAAGCACAAGTGCATAGAACACATATGAACAGACAGATAAGAGTACAGTCAAAATATCAATATATTGCTTATAATTTTCTTTACACGAAGTCAAACGTGTGGGCCGTACCCACACAATACCAGCAAACAAAAAGAAAATACAGACTCTATGACAAAAACACTAAGTGCAGACTCTGCACTTGAACAAAATGACTCAAAGCACCAAAATCAAATCGGTCTTCACACAAGCTCCTTAACGCTTCCTTCCACCACTCCCCTTTCCACCCTTTATTGGCAGCTTCTACTTCGCCTTGGGAGTGGTGTCGCTGCTACTAATGTCAACAAAATCCTCAGTGGCAACGTCTTCCTCTTGCTCCGCAGCCTTCTTAGAAGATTCTCCCTTCACTTTGCGCTTCCGTGATTTGCGGGAGCTCTTCGAGGCTTTGACTGCTTCAACCTTCTCCTTCTTGATAGCGACCAATTCATGTTAAGTCTTACGAGGCTGCTCCATCTGAATTTCCTGCTCCTTAATTTCTACCGATGTTACGTCACCTTCTAAAGACACAGAAGGGTCATCCAGGCCAAGAAGTGCGCCTATCTTTTCGGACTCTGGCCCTAGCTACGAGCCTGACACGGACATGGAAACAGGAACATGAATAGAAACAAGCAAAGAGGCTATGGAAATAGCAAGAGGTCTGCGCACTGAGGAAGCCGACACATCAATAGGAAAGGTGGACGGACCTATAAGATCAAAAATGAAAGCGTTAAATTCTTCCTGCTCTTTCGACATAAGTTGAAAGCTCCCAAACTCGGAAGAAACGGAGGATTACCTATGCCAGAAGAATGGCCAGCAATGTTAACTTCATACTCACCTCCTTCATCGTCTTTTGACGGTTCCACTACTCGAGGAAAAGTCTCAAGCACTGAACTTGTCGGCAGGTCGTGAGGCTACTTTAATGGTTTTCCAACACCAGAAATGAGAGGCTCAATGAGTGCTTCGGCGGCAGCAGTCACAGTAGCATCAGCGGCTTCTTTCTCTATCTCGACTCGTAAAATTTCCCAGCCTCGAGTAACGACTTCTTTGATTCTTCATTGAGGTAGGCATCCTCTAATTCTCGCTCGGTGCAGACGTCGCCGCTGTTGCGAAAGTGGGCTAAGATTTCCTCCTAGACCACAGCGAGAGTGCATGGAAATTTCTAACCCAAGTAGCCAAGGCTCCCCTGATGAAGTAGTGAGTTGACGTAAAAATTCAAGATGGTCTCATCCATCTTTTCCATCTTCCTCTCGAAAGCGTTTTGAAGCTCTAGATAGTCCGCCGTAACGGATATCTTTTCGACCTCAACGCGAGACTTGTCAATGCTAAGCTGCACAACTTGGTCCTGCGGTAGGGCGATCATCGCAGACTGATTGAAGATAGTCTTATTGTGCCCCTTAACAATAAGGTTATAGTCAGAGATAGTTTTCTTCGGGGCTTCAATCGTCGCGTTACGAATAACCACTTCTTCTTTTAGTTTCGCCTCCTCGGTGTGAGCCTTTTTTATCTCGCCCCTATAGACGGTCTTATTTTTGGCGTGAGTTTCTTTCACTTCTTTTAGCAAGTCGGTGTTCCTCTTGCTCTCGCAGCGTCGCTTCTCTCTCCTCCTCCAGCAGTTTAATTCTAGCATCGTGTTCTGACAACGCTCTTTCAAAATCTCCTTCTCTGATTCAAAAGAATCAAAATCTCCTTCTCTGATTCAAAAGAAAGGATTTCTTAGTAGTTATTGTGATTGGTATCTGCCAGTTGCTTACATAATTTTTCCCACCCTTATGCCTGGTCTAAATCATTTTGAATGGCCTGAAGATATGGCATGTAAGAATCTCGATGAACTAGACGGAGGTGATCGAACTTAACTCCCCTTAGAAACCACCCGGGGAGTGCTACCTCAAGCTTAGGGGGACCGACAAAAGAATGTAGGCAGGTCTCCGGTGGGGACGCGATGCACCAAGGACATGCACAATGGAAGATAGTGGGATGAAAGTTTGAGGCGGGGCAGGGGAAGAAGTGATGGAGATTTCTTGACCCGTTGAGGAGTGCATCGGAGCAAAACTTGTTGTTCCGAAGAATGCGAGTGGTGGTCGAACTTTGATCTCTTCGATGGCTCCTCCCTCTTAACAAAAGACCTCCTTTTCTCATACCCGCCTTTGTATAGCCGGCTTCGGTCTCTTTCCTCCTGGCGATGGGTCCCAGCCTCTAAATCCTTTCTTCTCCTGTACTCTTCCTCCACCTCTCGGGGCCGATGACGGCTTAAAGAACGCCTAAACCAGCGCTGGAAGTCGGTGAACTCTTTGAAGTCTTTATAGAGGCCACATCCTCCCGTCATACCTATAACAAAGAAGAAATGAAAGATCTTAGTAGCGGGGGATAAAAATAAGTAGGATGTGCGAAGGCAAGTGTAATCCTAGTGAAATGTGTAGTTTGTTTCGAGGGAAGGCCTAAAGCGTCGTCACGAACCGGATTGGGCGGCCGTCGTAGGCGGAATCTAGCTAACTTTAGGTGCAATACAAGTCGAACAAGGGGGCACCTCCTCAAATTTAAAATCCTCCCACACAAGTGCGTCGAAATCGATGTAAACATCGCTCAAATCTCCAAATTATGCACCAGTGTATTTACTCGGAGAATCCTGATGCTCTTTAATTTCTGGGGCTTTGTTTTTATCGCTCGTATCTGGAGGAGGTGGGATTGGAAGGACGGGACTCATTCTTGGAGTCTTATCACACGTTTCCAAATCCTCATCATCAGATTCTGTGTAGAAGTCATCGTTAGAGATAGACTCGTCGCTACTACTCTCGAGTTCCCCCTCCTCTTTCTCTAAGCCCATTGCGGCCTTGCCTTCTCTCTGTTGGAACTCCTCTCCTTCTTTCAGAATCGGAGGCATTTTGACCGGGCCACAAACTCCGGTTGCAGTAGCATCTCCTCCTTTGCAAGCCTCTTCGGCTAATTCCTCGGACAAGCCCTCTCTCTCTTGACAAGCGCCTTCTTCGGAACCATGAGAAGAAGAAGTAGATCATATATGGACCTTGGATCGAGCATGGGAGGGGACTTCAACTTGAACAGTGGATCTCCCCAGATGCAGTAATCCATATCGGAGCAAGTTTTCATCGGTCAACAAAACCTTGATGGACCTCTCCTCATCGTCGATAGCCTTCAGGGTCCGATAAACTTCATCAAGAGACACATCCCTATTTGGCATTAGGATAACTGTAAGAAGTATATGGCTTGTTAGAAACTCCATAACAACGTGTCAGGACTCGATAAGTATGAAAAGGAACTTACCCCCTGTCGTCCGAAGATGGTTAAACCCCTCAGGGCATCTAACGAAGAAATATTGCATCTTGAACTGGGACAAGTTACTCTATAGACACAAAATGATTTTGCGGTTCCTTTGAGCCTCAATCACGATCAAGGATGGACATTCATCTCTCCTTTTGAATGACAAAAAGTACCACAGCTCGTCAAAGCTTGGAGCGTGGTTGAACGTTCGCATGAAAAGAACATGTAAGCAAGTCAATATGGCATAACGGTTGGGATGGATCTGGAATGGGGCGATGCCTAAGTTTGAAAGAGTTCATTTAAAAAGTTGTTAAAGGTAGGCACGACTCCATTCAGGCACATATACCGATGGCAAGCGGTATATCTCGGAGGAGGCATGTGAGCAAACTCGTTCTTCTCCGATAGGTGTACGTACACTTCTGGTATACCATGCTGCATGTAGATATTATGAAGATCTTTAGAAGAAACCACCAAAGAAGCTCTCTCTGGCGGGTTGAGTAGAACTCTAAAATTAGGGGGCATTCGATCCAAGACCTGACCTATCGGGACCAACTAGCCATATTCAGCTTGCGAAGTGGAAAGAGAAAGGGCAACGAACGATGACTTGGCTACCGAAAGTGCTGGGCTTCCCCACTCGATTTACGGCGCGAAGATGGGTGCTTCATTCTAAAACAT
This sequence comes from Allium fistulosum, assembly GCA_030737815.1. Classification (NCBI taxonomy): domain Eukaryota; kingdom Viridiplantae; phylum Streptophyta; class Magnoliopsida; order Asparagales; family Amaryllidaceae; genus Allium; species Allium fistulosum. The sequence continues at coordinate 959,595,921 of CM060904.1, forward strand.
TGGAACTCGCATTCAAAACGGTCAGATGATTCTATTCTGAACTAATAACTTCCCCTACAACACTTGAATTTCGAAAACAATGGAGTTCAAGTATGTACCGGGGCAAGCACAGTGTGTTGTCAATGGGGGGCTAGGTCGGTGTCCGAAACACGACAAACGCCCTATCCCATGTAGATAGTTCGCTCGTACTGGGAAAGGAAAAGGATTTCCCGTATTGTTGTCCAAAGCGATGTGCAAAATTATTCTCGTTGCAGAGACACCGAGCATGCAAAAAGCAAGCAAGATTAGTCCAAATCCTTCGGAAAAGCCAGGACCAATCCGTAGTGTTTCTTGTAGTATCAGCTATGGAATGTGGCATAAGTCAATTCTGGCTTAATGGACGAAGATAACAAAATGTGTCAAGCACCAGGATAAGACCCAAATGTCATTTCTAGAGAAACTCAAGACTCGATTTACTATCTTCCTCCATTAAGCCACAATCAACTTAAACTTCTCACGACCAACATCACAAATGCAAAGTCACCGTTAAATCATTAAACGACACTATGATTAACAAACCCACCTCGGATTGAACTCTAAAACATGGGAATGGTCGAAGACATAGAATCAGCAAGCTATTATTGGATTGGTGGCGAGCTAAGTCTATGGATCGATGATGATTCAACGAAAAGGCAAAGCTAGTTTTTCGGCCAGAGATGGTTTAGGAAGGCGGTGACGTCGCTTCGGTGATGGCGATGTAGAGGGAATAATGGCAGAAGTGGCTAGAAAGTGATGGATCAAATAGGAAATGGATCGAATCGCCTAGGGCTTAGATCACACGAAGACCCAGGTCGTGTAAATGAATTGTAATGGCTCGGCTCGAATAAATATTCAGGTCGGTTCGAATGGTTTATATTGGCAAATAAAAATGAAGCAGAAAATTCGCTAAGTCATTGGGTCGCCTACGATCCATCACTTATGGATCGCTAGCGACCCATCTCTCGAAGGAAAATTTTCTCTCAAATGATCAGGTCGCTAGCGATCCATCGAACATGGATCGCTAGCAACCCATAAGGTTGGAGGCAAATTTTTCTTGAATTTGTGCTCCGATATCTACCCATTTTTTCAAATATATCGGGAAACTGTGGAGAGAAATTGGATCTGTCATGACAAGCGGCAGCGGTTGAGACTAGAACTAGACGACCAATAGCGTAACCTGCTACATATCTGCAAGACTCTAGTATGATTACTTGGAATCCGGCAAACAGATACTACAATTGGTAACTTCTAGAGCACGTCTTGTTTCCAACGAAGACGTACTCTAGGGGAAAATGTTATCCGGGTTCTTAACCCAGCAGGATCTAATAGAAGACGGAACAATTTCATGACATAAGAATAACTTGGAACTCAATCAAAAGGGTTAAAGTAGTAAGTTAACGAGAGCCAAGTCCTATCACTAATGCAACGAATGAATTTGACTGAACTAAGAAATCAGCATCCGTTCAGTCCAATCAGCAGTTAAGTACAACCAATAGGTAGATCGTCATCAAAATGGAGCAACGTGCAACGAGACTATACAAACAACGTCGATATAAGGCCATGAAAGCATTTCAAACTTCAAGCTCCAAAAATAATCCAAGTGCTTGGATCACTAGCGACCCATACTCTATGGATAGCCAGCGATCCATGCAATATAATGGTTCGCGGAGAGAAACAAGGGCTAAGGAGCATATAAGATAGAATAAAAAATTTGCTAAGTGCATGGATCGCTAGCGATCTCTACACGATGGATCGTCAACGATCCATATGAAGCCACAACACACTCGCGACCTAGCATGGCGAAATGATGGAGATAAATGCTAAGTCAATAGCGAGCGAGCGAGCTAAATCTATGGATCGCCAACGATCCATAGACCATGGACCACTAGTGATCCATGGTTTTGGATTGAGTTGTGAGTTAAGCTTCTATAGACCCTCCTACTGTAGGAAATGCGGATTACGGATCTTAAAGCTGGATTAACACCAGAGGGGGTGAATAGTGTTTAATGGATCTTATGGAATTTTTGAAATCTTTTGAAATTAAACACAAACAGATGCAATTCACAAGCACAGAAACAATCACAGAATCAGACACAGATGCAAATAGTAAATAAAAGCAGTAAAAGGAAAGGACACACCGGAATTTTATACTGGTGCGAAGTTACCCTACATCCAGTTCCACACAATTTCTTATGCAGATTTCTTTTCAAATATAATGTCGATATTACAACCTTGATTTCAAGGCCACGAGATACACCCTCCTGTCTCCGAGTCTAGGGCAAACTCTCTTGATTTAACCAGGATACAAGATCACCTAATTGATTTATGAGCTACAATCACACCCAATTGATTTACAGACCACAATCACACCGTTTCCAATATCAGGATGCGGACAATCTCTTTTTAAGTGGCCTGGCTCATCACAATTATAGCATCTGACGTTGTTGTGAGTCTTATTATTATTTCCAGAATTCTTGTGGTCATTTCTCTTATAGTTGTTCATCTTTCTATATTTCAGAAACTTTCTAAAATTCCTTGTCTTTAAGGCTATTTCTTCATCGTTGTCACTGTTTGAGTCTGAACCATCTGTTATTGCATTGAACGCTATTGACTTCTTTTCTGAGGCCTTGCTTTCCCTTCTCCCTTTCATTTGTACTTCAAACAACATCAAATTCCTAATTAATTCTTCAATTTTCAGCGTACTGATATCATTAGCCTCTTCAATTGCTAGTGTCTTCTGATCCCATTCCAGAATGAGTGAATTTAGAATTTTTTAACTTGATCTTCTTTGGAAAAGTTCTTTCCTAATGCAAATAGTGAGTGCACAATGTCTTGAAACCGACTGTACATGTCTGAAACGGACTCATTTGGATTCATCTTCAATAATTGAAACTGATTGGTCAAAATGGATATTTTGGCCTGTTTAACTTTGCTTGTTCCTTTATGAGTAACTTGCAAAGTTTTCCAGATCTCATATACAGACTTACAGACAGACACTCTATTAAACTCATTCCTATCAAGTGAATAGAATAGAATACTCATGGCTTTAGGATTGTTTTGTGCAACAGTCTTTTGCTCAGCGGTCCACTGTGCAAATTTTTTTGTGGGTTCAATGTACTCAGTTTGTGTGATATTCCAAGTGTCTAATCCTATTGATTGTAAATAGATTTTCATCCTACATGCCCAATATGCATAGTAACTGCCATTAAAAAGTGGTGGTCTGGTAGTAGACTGACCTTCTGCAAATGAACTAGTTATAGTGTTGCATTACCAGTGTTGGCAGCCATTTGAAAACATTTCAAAAAATCAGATTATGAAAACTTTGAAAACCAATGCTTTGATACCAAATATAATGTGGATTACGGATCTTAAGGCTGGATTAACACTAGAGGCGGGGTGAATACTATTTAATGGATTTTATATAATTTTTGAAACCTTTTAAATTAAACACAAACAGATGCAATTCACAAACACAGAAACAATCACAGAATCAAACACAGATTCAAATAGTAAATAAAAGTAGTAAAAGGAAAGAACACACCGGAATTTTATACTGGTTCGGAGTTACCCTACATCCAGTCCCACATAATTTCTTGTGCAGATTTCGTTTCAAATATAATGTCGATATTACAACCTCGATTTCAAGGCCATGAGTTACACCCTCCCGTCTCCGAGTCCAGGGCAAACTCTCTTGATTTAACCAGGCTACAAGGTCACCTAATTGATTTACGGGCTACAATCACACCCAATTGATATACGGGCCACAATCACACCGTTTCCAATATCACTTTGATAAATAGAGAGACCCAATATACTTCTTTGATTACAAATGATCTTATAACTCTAAATAGCACTGAGATCTTTGAGAGAGAGTGACAGAGAATCAAACTAGAGATGATCGAGTTTGATTCACTTAGGATTTCGGCAGAGTTTTGTTAAAATATAAGAGAATATTTGAGTAGAGAAGAAGGACTGAAGAAATGAAGAAAAACTAACTTAAAATTCGTTGAAAACAACTAGTATTTATAGAAAAATAATAGTCATGTCCATTCGCGAAAGGTTATGACGAATAGACGCTTCTTTTGAAAATTTGAAATTTGAATTTCTACGGTCACCATGTCAACATGGAGGTATGGGGTATGCCGACATGCCTATGTATATTTTGAAAATTAATTTTGCTTTTAAATGATTTCTATTCTAAAACTTGTCAAAACAATTTCTAAACTTTGTAAACCATTTTGAATATAGTTTAAACTTATAAAAGAGATTTAAAAAGTAATCTTAAAAATATATAATCTATAATACAAAAGTAATATTAAAAACTAAGTATAGAATATATTTTTGAAATTTAAAGCTATAATATTAAAACTAGGAGATAGTTTAAAAACAAGAGATTATTTTGAAATCAAAATATAAAAGATGGTAAGAATAGTTTAAGGCTAAAATATTTAAACCGAGAGAGATGACTTTTAAAAGGATAGTTTTTGGAAAAATAGTTAAAATAAATCATTTTAAAAATTTCATGGATTCCATTCCACTAGAAAAGGTCGTCGGTTCCATCCTACTAAAGAGGTCGTGGGTTCCATCTCACTATTAAAGCGATAAGGTGGATTCCATTCCACAATGAAAATCCGAATAAAGATTTTAGTGCTATCATGAAGTTTTAACATAAATCTAGACACTATTACTTATCTTGATATCTTGAACTCTTGAAATCTTGAACTCTTATATCTTTGAACTTTTGATACTCATGAGTGTTCAGTCTTGGTTTCTTCAATCTTGAATTTGTCAATCTTGAATCTTTATACTGTATAGTCTTCATTCTTCAGTACCTGCATATATATCCTGCATAGATAAGAATATTAGTATTTATATTTTATAACAAGTTATAAGGTTGTTGTCATCAAAACCATCATCTCAGGAACTAACACCTACATCCATCTGTGAGCAATTGGCAAACTGGCTTGGCCCAGAAGCTCTCCGATCTTTATAAATATCATCCTACCTGCAACATAAACGGGATCTTCTTCGGACTGGTCGCTGAAGCTTTGCTAGAAAATTTTTCACTCTCTACCTTCCTCATAACAATCTTCAAAGGGGTTCACTGTGATTCTCCAGTGGATTCCAGCCTTGGAGATCCAAACTAGCTAAGAACAATTAAGAATCTTGTAATCAAACACTTCTCGTAATAGTGATCAGTTTATAATAAAACAATAAAATGGACGTAGGCTTCATTAACAGTTGAACCACTATAAAATCTCTTATCTTCTTTCTTTTTCTGTCTTTTACTACATTTACTGTTCATATTATTGCTTTGTGAGAACATGGCCAGTGATTTCAAACTTAAACTAGCGTGTCGATCCATTTTTTGGGTTAACATATATATATATATATCTGTGTGTGTGTGTATGTATGGTTTTAATATTAGTAGTTGTTACTACCTAAAATTCCTTTTGACTTATTCAAAAAGAGTTTGAGCAGAAGGCAAAGAAAAACAAGAGAAAAAGGCTCTGGCTAGACCTCTCAAAAGAGTCGAAGGGATGTTATAACCAAAGTTCAAAAGCTTCAGAATTTTTAAAAGGGGTCGAATGGATGCTACAATCAAGGTCCAGAAGATTCTTTACCTTTTGAAGGAGTCGAAGGAGTTAAAAGCACCCTTCCGCCTTCAGTGACCACCATTCAAAGCAGTTGATTCCATATGCATCAAGGTCTTTTGAATAAGTCAAAGCAACACATTTCGAAGACAATGAAGGACAACCCTTCAAATACGCACCAAACTTTTTGAAACCAAAGGATTCGCCTTCACTCAAACCACTCGAAAGCATGTATTGGCCTGAATAACTCTTTTGAAAGCTAAACCAAGCCTTTCAAACCGGTCAAAGCCACTATTGTCCAAGGAGGTTCCGCATCGAGTCACATGTAAGAGTTCAGAAGCAGCCAACAACATCGAAGCCATCAACACCTCAGCATCTTCGAAACCACTGAATAAAGCCTTTCGACAGAGTCGAAAGTTCTTACAAAGCAACATAGAGGAGAAAAACGCAGCCGTTTCTTTCGAAAAAAAGGCAGAAGCATATTAGAGTCAATACGGCAGCCACCTTTCAACCAAGTCGAAGACAGTGGGGTCGAAAGGTGTTGACCTACATCTATAAATAAGACCCAAGGGGTCTGGTTTTGGGGATCCGAGTTTGGTCATTCTAAACTTGTACTTTCTTAATTCTAAGAGCTGTAAAACCCAAATTTGTAAATCGAATTAGGGAAATTGATGAATAAAATCCTATTTGAGTTGAGAAAGGGAAGTCTTCAATATTTCTAATTACTTAACTATTTCTCAAGCTTTTATCTGGTCTAACCTTGTGTTACAGGTATCGACTATATCGAAAGGTCTCTTTCGAACAGGTTGAAACCCCTATATTCTCGTAATACCAGATTTTGATTCCAGGCCACCTTCCCTAAGACTTCTACTTTTGACAGGGTCAAAACCTTATACTAATTCACTTTGGCCTTAGATTCCCTATCCTAACCAAGACACTTAAGGAAATTGCTTTCGACTGGGTTGAAACCCCCCCAAATCAAGTCTTAATCTCGGACCCTCAGGGATATCCTTTTGTGCTCTACAACCACTTTAAAAGGAAGGCTTTCGAAGGGACATCCATATCATCTCAACAAGCTCGAAAGGCTGTTAAGTAAGGAAACAAACCGTTTCGACTGGATCGAAAGGACAAATCTGAACAATTTTTCACTATAGCAATCTATTCGAAAGGGTAACCAAGGGGAAAACACACATCTTATTCTCCTCAACCTAACCAAAGAAATCCAAAAGGGATAAACCTTCTTCCTTAACTCAACTTTGGGTGTTGACAATATTTTTTGTTAACATTTTTGTCGCCAGAAGGAGGGCTCGAACCTCCGACTTGGTTGAACACCCAACACCACTTGTCTCTGACCTAACTGAACTCCATTCCAAGCTAATCTACTTTGGTCTAATCATGGCTAGAAGAATCAAAATATCTGAATAAGGATCCTCCGAGCCACATTTAATGGGATTTTCCCCAAAGACAACTCAGGATTCCAAACTACATGAAGAGCAAATTCTAAGATTAAAAGCTCTACGGATTATAAAAGAGAAAAGAGTGGAATCGTATGATCCAAAAAAGTGGAGCATAAATCCTTGTCATATTGGCCCTACCCAATCTTTGCCCTAAGAAAGGCAAATAAAACTGACAACTTGTTTAGACAAATGAGGAAAAAAATCCAACACTATGCTGAAGGCACAATCTTTGAAGAAGAAATTATGTCAGATTACAACACTTTTACGCACAAATGGGGTCAAGTCACAAGTGGGACAACACCTTCATCGGAACCCCAAGAGTTTTAAAGAGAAAACTAGTTATCAAAGTGGAAACTCCAGAACCAAGTAATAAGAGATTAAGAAGCCATCCTCAAGAAATGAGCTTCAAGTTGAGACTTCCTAAAGAATGCAATCTAACAACATCCATAGAGAATGTCTACTTGCTAACCAAGGATGGACTCAATTATTGGCCATTGAAGAGAAAGAAGCCAAAACATGAAAGGAATCTAGGGGGATCCTACCGTCATTATCACATGATGAATGGACATGAAACCAACTATTGCAGAGCCCTAGATGGGATGATAATTAATTTCTTTTGTCAAGGAAAGATCGATGAATTTGTAAAGAAAACTTAAGAAAAATCAATAAAGAGTTACTTTTCTAAGAAAGATCTACATGGATGGGAGTGAAATATTCCTTGCATTTGGATACTAGCTAAGATGGTAGAATACTACCTAAGATGGTAGAAAACCTCTGTCTATGCCGAGTTTGCCAGGGTAGAGCACGTCCTACATGGAGGGTAGAGTAAGCCTTTAACTGTGCCACGCTATGGCCAGATTAAAGCACTAGACAAGCCCTTGGTCGCGTCTTTGGTCAGGTCAAGGCACCTCCTGGAGGGAGGACGGGGTAAGCCTTTATCCGCACCACGTTATGACCAGGATAAAGCACCAAAAAAGACCCTATCCGCGCCAGGCTATGGCCAGGATAAAGCATCGGACAAGCACTTGGTTGCACCTCTAGCCAGGTCAAGGCGCCTCCTGGAGGGAGTTTGGGTAAGTCCTTGGTTCCAGCCTCTAAGATAAGCTAACAAAGAGCACCAAACAACAATGGACTAAGACGTCTAAGCCCAAGAAGAGGCTCATCAAGCAATGGACTAAGCCGTCCAAACCTAAGAGAAGGCTCATCAACCAATGGACTAAGCCATCCAAGCCCAAGAAGTGGCGCATCAACTTATGGACTAAGACGTCTGAGCTTGAGAAGTAATCGATCAATATACAACTACATACAAGACCTAAAGGGTTCATACATGTTAAAGAAGACAGAATCAAAGGAGTAAAACAGAACTCCACTTATTAATACTCGAATCTAGATTGCGAGACTTTCATTTCTAAAATTCATTTATTAATACCCGAATATGGGTTTTGGGTCTTTATCAATCACAAACTGTTTTTATCATACTCGAATTTGACTTGCAAGACTATTACTTATTAATGCCCTAATCTGGGCTTGAGATTTCTATTATGGACTTCTAATTATCCACCATTAATGCCCGAATCTGGGTCAAAGATTTTTCTCAAGAGGATCGTTATTATAGGTTTCTATTATTACCCAAATCTCAGTTTCAGGTTTCTAACTTTTCAAATTTCATTAATACCCGAGAATGGGACATTGGGTTTCTATTACAAACATTCAGATTATGATTTCTGAACTCTTCCATATTTAGATTATTAACTATCTCAAGAGAATGACTCTCTAGTGTTTATACCCCTACTTCGAGGAAGGATTTTCTATCAACAAACTTCAGATATTCCAGGAAAATGGTTAAAGTTCTTAATTATTTCTTATCATGGTCAAAGATGGGATTTAGACATTTAATATAAACTACTTTCATGTGATTAATATGATGATTTGTTAATCTAGCGAATGATATACATAGTCTTACATGTCAATTTAAAGATAACAATAGGAAATATTGTTTGCTGCATACTTTTCTGGGAAACTAAAAAAGCAAAGAAGGATGAAAGATTCAGCAAATGCAGAAACTATAGTATGAGATATCAAACAAGTGCTTCAGAAATGACATTGCAAAAAAAGAACATAAACCAGGTGATATCTACAAAGTTCACATGGTTTACATGACTTATGAAACTATTTACAAATATACAGAACAAGTATACACATTTCATGAATATAAGTCTATCATAAATCTTGAGTAGCCTTGCTTAGATTCTCAACAATTGAAGGATCAACATGTGACGAATTGCGATGCAGAGGACTTCTTTGAGTTTCTTTTCTTTCTTCTTTATCCTATCTACATCGTCGATTGCATCGATGTTAGTCTTCAGAGCGCGGTTGAAAGCTCTGTTTGCGCCTCTAAGGCTTTTATTTTCCCTTTCTTATTCCACGATGCACTTCTGAAGGAAGTAATTGTTATGTTCGAGTTCCTGAATTTTGGCGGCGTACTCATTTATGCTCTACGAATATTTTGCTCTTTGTTGTTCATCGAAATACTTATCCACTTCAAACTTAACTTTCCTGCACCATCACCCACAAACCTCTCGTCTAAAACAAGAGGAGGATTGGTCATTGTGGGAATTTCTGAGCAGCGAGGGAAGTAGACCTTGTAGGTTTGGTAATAGAAGGAGTAGTGCGGGGAGCCAGTAAATCAACACTTGGAATGTTATCCCCCATAATATGTTCCAATGATTCACACTGAGCCTGACCATCCTTCAATTTCAACTCCAAGTCACTTATTTGTTAGAGAAGTTCTGACATCTTATGATCGAAATCGATTGAAGGATTTAACTTGGCTTATCGCTTCAGTGTGGAAATCATTTCATCTTTACTTTTAGCATTAACTTATAAGCTGGCAATTTGATCATTAAGATTGCTAACAATAGTTTTCTGAAGCAGGTATCTTTTATGCCTCTTAAAGCTTCGGCATTGCCGTAAAAGCATGCAAGTAGGGTATCTTCTAGGAGTGTACTCCTTTCAAATTCTGTTAACATCTTATCTCTAGGATTAGTGAGGCATGATGCTGAATCGAGTGAGAGAGGAGCTGCTGATAATTGTAACTCCTGTTTAAATAAAAAGAAACAAAATGGAGTCAAAATCAGAATGAAAACTCTCTTTATTATTATGATAAAAGATTACAATTCAAATGACAACAAAACCAAAAGATACAATAGACAATTGTTTTATATCTAAAGATGAGATATAGCATCTCTAACTTTATCTAATGAATTGGTAGGAAGAATAATTGTAGAATCAAAAGGAACATTTAGCCCCTCTAGAGTAATCACTGGGTGATATTTGCTATAGTCCCACTCCCTAGCTGGAGGACTATCACGAACACAAATTAACTTATTATGGAATGTCATGATTTCCTTGAGTAGCTTCTCTTTTTCATCGTCGAGGAAATCAAAGCGGAGACGAGGATTTTCCATATAAATTTTTTGTAAGTCTATAAAAAAACAGTATCTTGCTAATTTTGAAGACTTTAAAATGGATGCTTTTTTCAAGATAAAATCTCCTTAGTTTAACATATTGACTTAAATGGTCTCTAGAAACAAGTTGGCCTGATGAATAATCGCTCTGTGATAACATAATGAAATGAAGCTAAGCGTAAAAAGCAAGAATAAATCAAATATCTACAAATTAATATATTATTACATGTTTATGATTGTTCATCTAGTTCATACAAGATAGACTTATTAAATAATTCAGAAACAAATTTATCCTTATAATACTTAAGTTTTTCAAGAGGTAGATCTTGGGGAATGGATCTGATTCTTGGTAAATTCCAACAAGTTCCAGGATGCGGGTCAGCCGAATTCGTTCAAGCATCTTTTATGTAAACGCCTAAGTAGACCCCTGCTAAATTCACCTAAATATGAAAAGTCAACAGTCGGGTGTCTACAAAAGACCTTGTATAAGAAATTAACTAAAACGTTTCTCTCCTCGATCAACATCCAAAAGTGGGTGATTAACTATCGATTTTATTTAAGAAGACCATCATAATGGAGGTGTGCTCTCCTTAATCATGGGGCAGCTTCTTAATGCTTAAAGGAGGCTAACAGTGCCGCACTTCTGTTGAGTCTATGGCATTTATCCGAAAGAATGTTATGCTCCTTCAACTGCCTGTCCAACTCCCTATATAAACTATTTATTTCCGCTTGTTTTCTTTCAAGCTTAGTTTTATAAGAGTGAACAGACTTCTTTCTTATCTAAATAAAAGGTTAAAACTTTTATTATCCTCGAAATTAAAGGTATTTAAACAAAGAGCCCCATATCTGAGATACTGGGATAGTTGCTTGAGAGGCATGCTCCTTTTCTTTTGGTGCTTCAGCATCAATAGGAGCAGACTCTTCTTGTGTGCCGGAAGGTGCGGGAGACTTAGGTGGAATTGCTTCTTGCAGAGATGAATCTTTCTCGGTGGACTTCGTGTTACCATCCCAATCTTTCTTAAAAGCTTCAGTATGGCCACCCATGTTACCACCCGATCCTTGTTTACCGTTGATGTTATCATCCTCGTCATCATCATTGTCATCATCATTATCTTCCCCTTCTTCTTTGGTAGCATCAGGTTTGTCGTCGTCATTTTTTGAGTCAGATTTGACTTCGGAAGAGGGGACTTCAAAGGAAAGAATCTTGGAGGCGTCGATCTTCTCCTTTTCAGCAGTCTCCACTCATGCTTCATCTGATTAATCTTGCCCATAACGCTATCAACATGGGCAGAGTCGAGTGAGGGAAAACATAGCTTAGGGCATTTGTCAATGTTGTCTGCATAAGCGAGCATCCGAGCCTCCTCGAAAGAGTTCATCATAATTTCGTCAAGTGTAATGTCGAGAAATAGAGAGACTCACTGTTTGGCATCTGAGATAGTATTGTCTGCCAATTTCAGAGAAGCCTTGGTTTTCTTCAACTTTTCCTTCAAAGTAGCATGCTTTGCCGCCATTCTGGCCTTCTCCTCATCGGATTCCTTTAGGGTTAGTTGCATTGCCAAGTTTTCATCAGCGAGGAGTTGACGAGCTCTTCTTTCCTCTAAGATGGTAGATTCCGATTGGGTGAGAGAAGCTCTCAATTGCTCCAGTTCAGAGGTTGCTTCATCTTTTTTTGCGGATAAGGAAGAGACTTGATTCTTTATAGTAGAAATTTCCTCTTAAAACATGGAGGATTCGACAGAAGATTTAGACGTTTGTTCATGTAAAGTCAACCGACTTTTGGAAATCTGAAAGAAGAAATGCAGCACAAGTCAGAAATTTAGAGAAGAACGGTAATGATAAACTCAGGTGAAGAGAAACTTACCAAGAATTGCGGTTCTATCAGAGAATGATAGTGACCCGCCAAGTAAGAAACGGAGGAAGGTGGGTGGATGGAGGCAAAGGATGTAGAAATTAAGATAGGCTGGGCTGTCTCTTCAAAATTAATGGAGGAAGAAGGAAATGTTGGCCTTGGAGGAATGCACTTTTGAGTGGGGTGTCATCTCCAAAGCTTTCTACATCTGCTCGAGTGCAGCTGAAGAGCTAGAAACGGTGATGCGAGAGAGAGGATTGATTGCAGTAGAAATCTGCTTGGATTTATCCCGGGGAGCTTCAACAATCGGGCTCTCCAAAGCTTTATAAAGAGATGAAGACTCCTCTTCTGAATCAGGAACATCGACCACTTTAGCTATCTTAAAGAGTGGTTCCTTCGCAGTAGATTGCTCCAACTTTCTCTTGACGGTCATTTTTGTCTTAGCAAGAGATTGAGCAAATGATGGCACATGAGAGGCTACAAGAGGAGGAGCTGGACCACTAACAGGTTTTTCTAACTGAAGAGCAGCTGAAGAGAGTTCGAAAATATTACAAGTTAGTAGAATAATTCGAAAAGCAACGCAAAAATAGAAAGCAATTATCGTGTTTATAATTTACCAAAATGGTCGGAGCAAATAGGTGACATGGGAGAGAAATATGTAGGATTTCCCAGGGAAAGGAAGCGTTTGCATCGTGATGTGTGTTGAATCAAAGGAGGCTGCCCCAAAACCCTTTGATCGGAGGGGAGGAGAGAATGCTTCTTTAATTTAGATGGATTCAACAGCTTCAATCGGTTTTCGATCTTATTAGAAGCTGCGATTGGAAACACCATCGTTAACTTATCGGCCTCATTAAGTTCTTTGGTAGGAGCACCTAACATAAGACAAAGATTAGACAAGAAAAGTAACAAGATAGAATGAAAATAATGAAAACCTGAACTTACGGGGAGTAGAGAAAGACCCACTGATATTTGGGAAGCATTTGACGAAGAAGAACCGGTTCTTCCAATCTCTAAACTTGTTAACTCCCTTTGATATCAGCTTCTTTGGAGGGTTTGCCCTAAAGATTTGGCTATTGAGATTGTTGAGCTTGACCAGTCGGACCAAGGGTTCAATACTTCAACATTTAAAGAAGGGAGGCCAGACTCTAATGCCATCAGCTCCAAAGATAGAAGGTAAGTGTATACGTTCAGGGACAACTAGGTTGGAGCGATTCCGAGATAAAAAGAAACTTAGACAAAAACTCTAGAAAAGGGAGAAACCCTCCATGCTATGTATGAATGGCAGTATAAGCAAAGAACCCTTAGGTAGGGTTGCTGATGGTGTCAGTTTCCCTAGGTGGAATGGCTTCCAAACCGTTAATTCCATAGTCATTGGGAATGACATCTACATCATCTTGTGTAGATATCAGAGAATGCTTTGAAGTGGCTTCAATTTTCTTTGGAGAGCTCATTGTTCTGCCAGGTGAAAATGCATTAGTTAAATTTTTTGGTTTATTATGAACTTAACATTCTTTCAAGAATTAGTAAAAACCCACCATAGCAACTTAAACATAAAACTAAACATGAAACTTCAAATTCTTGGAAGAATGTTAAAGTTAAAAATTAGAGATATAGAGCTTTCTACGGAGTCGAAAGGGAAGGAAAAATTAACATTTAACAAACACCTCTCGACTGTGTCGAAAGCCAAAATATGAACATTTACTGAGCTTTCGACAGGGTCGAAAGAAAGGGTAGAAGTATATGTTCAATTGGCACTTTTCAACAGTGCCAAAAGCTTAATATAAACTATGTTGTTAGAGGGAAATGGTTAAAACAAACTCAAAATTTTTGAACAAAGTACATACCACTAATATCAAATAGACAGGATAATAAGACCCTTCGACACTGTTGAAACACAAGGCTTAAATTTTTTCAGTGGAAATATGAATGCCATTGAAACCTCGTATACCCATTGAGTCGAAAAGTCCTAAGTTAAAATCATTTGAACTTGGAATGTTTCGACAACGCTGGAGAAAGGTGATTATAGAAGGTTTCGACTCATTAGTTACAGAAGGTTTTGATAGGGTCAAAAGGGCACCATGGTTTCGAGAACATACTAATAGGAAAAGGTTTAAATCAGCATAAAAAGTTTCCACTAAGTCGAAACGTTTTGCTTTTGAGAGGGGTGGTTGCATGCTACTTTACTATATAACCTTTCAACAAGGTCGGTCAAATTAGTGCTATAATACCTTTCGACCCCATCAAAAGAGGCTAAGAAAGAAAAATAAAAGTTGCCGCCTTAATCCCTTTCGAAGGGGTAGAAAGGTAAATTTGTGGTGCCATTTTTTAACCCGTACAATTCAAAGCTTTCGAGCGAAGAAAACAGAAAACCCTTTCTTCCCCAAACCTAATTTCAAACCCAGGAATTCAAAAAAATTAATAAACAAATGAATCAAAACCATTAAACCAATAAAATTTAAATATGGATTAACTACTAAAACTTAAAAATCTTTGAAATGAAAGCTTGGATTTTCTAAAAACAGCCACAACCATAAAATCTAGGATCTAGAAAAGTCGAAATAAAAAATTAACAGGAAAAAAATAATAATAAATCGAATTGAACTATGAAATCGAATCAAAAAGTACTTCTAGTTAAGTTAAAATTCAAACAATTCTCAGTAAATCGAAAATCGAAATCTCGATTATGAGATCTGAGAGATTAAAATCCACTGTGAAATATATAAAAAGAGAGAGAGAGAGAGAAAGAGATTTGCAGGGCGAAATGATTTTTACTTACGATTGAATCTAATGGCTTCTTTGATTGAGGAAAAGGTGATTAGGAGAATTTTTAAAATCTCTTTACTTTCGCTCGAAGTTGATTTAAAGGTAAGTAAACAGGAAGAAGAAAAGAATGTACTTTATAAGAAAAGTCAGCAAAGGCGGCATGCCATTAGATTAGATTTAAATTAACGGTCCAGATTCATGTGGGAATGCCAAAAGGAGGGAAATTTCTAGGTTTCGACACAGTTGACTTGGAAAGTCAAGTGCATCCCTTCGAGGGGGGTGCAAATGTTACTACCTAAAATTCCTTTTGACTTAATCGAAACAAAAGTTTGAGCAGAAGGCAAAGAAGAACAAGAGGAAAAGGCTCCGGCTAGACCTTTCAAAAGAGTCGAAGGGATGCTACAGCCAAAGTCCAAAAGCTTCAGAACCTTTCGAAGGGGGTCGAAAGGAAGCTACAATCAAGGTCCAGAAGATTCTTTACCTTTCAAAGGGGTCGAAGGAGTCGAAAGCACCCTTCCTCCTTCAGTGACCACCTTTCGAAGCAGGTGATTCCATATGCATAAAGACCTTTCGAATAAGTAAAAGCAACACCTTTCTAAGGCAGTAAAGGACAACCCTTCAAATACGTGCTAAACCTTTTGAAACCAAAGGTTTCGCCTTCACTCAAACCACTCAAAAGCATGTATTAGCTCGAACAACCCTTTCGAAAGCTAAACCAAGCCTTTCGAACCGGTCAAAGCCATTATTGTCCAGGAAGGTTCCGCATCGAATCACAGGCAAGATTTCTGAAGCAACCAACAACATCGAAGTCATCAGCACCTCAACATCTTCAAAACCACTGAATAAAGCCTATCGACAGAGTCGGAAACTCTTACAAAGCAACATAGAGGAGAAAAGCGAAACCGTTTCTTTCGACAAAGGCCGAAGCATATTAGAGTCAATACGGCAGCCACCTTTTGACCAGGTTAAAGGAAGTGGGGTCGAAAGGTGCTAACCAGCATCTATAAATAAGACCCAAGGGATATAGTTTTGGGGATCCGAATTCAGTTATTCTAAACTTATACTTTCATAATTCTATGAGCTGTAAAACTCTAATTTGTAAATCGAATTAGGGAAATTGATGAATGATATCTTCTTTGAGTTGAGAAAGGGAAGTCTTCAATATTTCTAATTACCTAATTGTTTCTCAAACTTTTATTTAGTCTAACCTTGTGTTACAGGTATCGACTGTATCGAAAGGTCTCTTCCAACCAGGGCGAAATCCCTGTATTCTCGAGTAATACTAGATTTTGATTCCAGGCCACCTTCCCTAAGACTTCTACTTTCGATAGGGTCGAAACCTTATACTAATTCACTTTGGCCTTAGATTCCCTATCCTAACCAAGACACTTAAGGACACTACTTTCGACTAGGTCAAAATCCCCCAAATTAAGTCTTGATCTTGGACCCTCAGGGATATCCTTTTGTGCTCTGCAACCGCTTCGAAAGGAAGGCTTTTGAAGGGACATCCATATCATCTCAACAAGCTTGAAAGGCTGTTAAGTAAAGAAACAAGTCGTTTTGACTGGATCGAAAGGGCGAATCTGAACAAGTTTTCACTACAGTAATCTACTCAAAAGTGTAACCAAGGGGAAAACACACATCTTATTCTCCTCAACCTAACCAAAGATATCCAAAAAGGGATAAACCTTCTTCCTTAACTCAACTTTGGGGTGTTGAAAAGATTTCTTGTTAACAATAGTTAACTCATTAAGGTTATTTTTACAGTAATAAAATGTGATCTGGATTTGAAAATTTTGATTTTGAAATCTCTATTTGTTAATTTATGTTAAGTTTTGTCTAACCAATCTTTGTTGTTAATATTCAGATTTCATAATATTCTGTAATCAAACATATACTTTACATTATTCAAACTAAATTGAGGCAGTTGATATATATATATATGAATTCCTTCAATATATATATATATATATGACAAATATATACATGGCAGATTTAAATTGCAGTATCTACATATGTATATACTGACCTTGTTGATATATGTCATGTTCAATTTTTTTTATCACATGTAATTTTGTATAATGATTTGGTACAGTTTCAATAAAAAGTTTTCAACAAGAGAAGGTGTAATAAAATTTTGATATCACCTTTTTACTTCTTTCCTTTTAGATCTTGATATATATCTAGATCTTATAATATGTTCATTCCCTTTTTAAACACCTTTTAGAAATATGAATATTTTTGATATATTTATACTCATTCAAACTTTATACTTAAAATATATAGATTTAATAAGCTAAATCAGAAAGTTAATAAAATTGGATTTTATTTAACTTATCTAGATTGTATTTAGTAAAACCCATTAGACTTCGTTGTCCCACCATATTCCAAATAAGAAACTTTTTTAAAATTTACCAAAATCACCTGCAGCAAAACAGTCCGACTTTCTTTATATGGGAGTAAAATTTCCTAAAACGCGCTCCGTTTCTATCATTAGTGAAAAATATTCGATGGTAATAAAATATAAATATGGAGATAGTAGGTCTCCTTATACGAGTCCTTTATTATTATGAATAAAGCCATATGGGGACCCATTTACTTAAATTTAAAATGTAAGAGTCGAGATCATTGAAATATAAAACCCACAAGTTTTCTTGAAAAATCAATCATGAGTAACATAGGAAAATAAATTATCTACTCAACTTGTCATAAGGTTTATAGAGATCCACTTTTAAACATAGATTATCAAAACCATTTCAATTAAATGTTCAAACCATTCATAAGCTAACAATAAGTTCTCATTGATAAATCTACCTAGGATGTGTATGTTTTGATTGAGAGATATGAGTCCATTCATATAAACTTCAATTCCATTGCATATAATTTTAGACATGATTTTAAATATAATATTGCAATAAGAAATAAATTTACGGTTTGGTATGGAAGCTGCATCATCCTTTTAGGGCAATAAAGTAATATATGTATTACTTTTTTCTTTGATAAAATACCTATATGAAAACATATCTTGTATTGCAACCCTCAGGTCCTATTTAATAAATTCACAATGAATTTTGAAAATTTTGTTCCAAAGCCTTCAAGGCCCGGACTGCTAAAGTTCTTGTTTAATTTCATTATGCATTGATTGGTCTATTCCAACAAGATTCCTTTGTAAGTGGTATATGGAAAATTTGCTTGTGTTATACGTTTTATTATAATAACTCACAACATTGTTAGCTAGAAATTATTGATCAAAAATAATAGTACCTTCATCATCCATGATATGTTCAATATTATTCCTATCTCTATTTGTGGTCATATAAGAATAGAAAAACTTGGAGCATTGATCACCATCTTGCAACCAACTTATTTTAGACTTTTGTTGAATTTTTATGGCATGAGTGTGCATGATTAATTCTAAGTTGAGAAGCCAATTTTTATACTCTTTAATAATTCCTTTATTGGATAGGTCATTAAGTATTTGTAGATATAAAGAGTTATTAGTCTCTCTTAACTTTTCAAACATATCCTTATACTAGTTTTTCCTATGTTCCACTCCTTTAAAGATTTTTTTTTTACATTTTTCAATTTGTGGATAGAAACAAACGGAGGACTGCCAACTATAGGCCGCTACTAAGCATGATTTACTTCACCATTAGAGTTATTAAGATGAACCCATGCATTATTAAATCAAAATGAGACTTTGGATTTTGAATTGCTCTGATGATTTAGTGACACTAATAAAGGTGAATGACCACTAGTTGAATGATAAAGAATTTGTATGTGCACAATAGCAAATTTATCGAAAGGTTCTTGATTTTCAAAACATGTATCAAATTTGTTGTGAGTTGCATAATTCAGACCTCCTCTCCATGTAAAGCTGTCACCAGTATATTGCATTTCATTGAGTCCTACAGCGCGAATAATGTTGTAGAGTCGACATCAACATTATTATTGCAATTATTTAGACCAGATTAATCATTATCATATTAAACACAATTACCCAATTATTAAAAATGCTAATATTTTCTATAGTGTTTTTGAGATGTCCCTATAAGCTGCTTCTTTGTTATTGAGTCTGATGTCCATGGATGACTGAAACTGCTAAATAAGCCCACCATTATTTTGTGTACTGCATGATATAGCTTGAATGGTGTTGTGAATAATATTAACTGACAAAATATTTGGGTCCTATAATATTATGATTCTACTTTTATTTCCTTCATTCAAGTTATAAGCATATGCCTAGTCTACTTTAACACTTCTCACAAAGCTAAGACCGTTATCTTCCTTTAATTTTTGCTTAATCATGCCCACAAAAGATGGCTTATATTTGAATAAGTGATCATAGATATCACTACTTTTAGTGGGGAATTCAGACCCTCCCCCCATAGACATTTTGAATAAGAAACATCGTAATTAATTATCAGTTGTAGGTCATCCCTTGGTTTCTTATTTATTAAGGGAATAACTCATTTTACTCCTTGTTCATCTTCTTGTCTTTGATTTTATTTGGGAAACAAGGTCATTCCAAGTAGGATTGTCTATTACACCCTCTGTAATAGTTGCTTTGAATTCAAAATGCCCATCTTCACATGTTGTTCTTTTGGAATGGTTTTATGAACTATTGTATTCATTATAGGTCTTAGTAGGATTTGACTCCGCATTAATCTCTTTTCTAACATGCTTGTCATAAGAATGAACTGGTGTTTCAAAGTTTGTTGCCTCAAAGTCCTCTGTTCATGGAGTGGAATGTAACATCCCCCTACTTGAAGGCCCAAAACTAACGGCTACGGATGTTGCAATCATCCATAGTTATTAATCCTTCAAATACGGCAGTGTTAGATACATTGAAACACAGATGACAAGAATATGAAAAATTCTAACAAATCAAAACACATTTCCACATTCCATTCAAAACATTTCTTGTTCTTTACATAATCCCAAAAACGTTAACCACGTCAAGAAAAATATAATTATTACACATACGCTAAGAGCGACATATGAAGATGCCCCCTTAGTTGACCAGAGTATATAATAAGGCTATGAAGTCTTCCTTTACATCTAAAATACACAGCGGAATAGATAACTCTAAATAACTAAATGTCTCCTACATGCCTTTGTTAGCTTTATTCATCTAAGAAGAGAACCTGAAAACCCTAAACCTCAAACTACTCAAAATCAATTGAGTACCCAAGAGTTTAAAGGGAAAACAAAAGCTTCGAGTCAGACATAAAGCCTGGTATGAATAATAATCGAACATCTCAATCCATTTAGATATCTAGTGAGACCACGCCGCTTAGCGGAACGAGGTTTCCCCTTACTAGTATTCTAAAACCTTTTCAAAACCATATACTGTGCTCATGCATCAACAATGGTTAAAACATAGCATTTAAATATTATGATAATATGCATACATATAAACATCTTGGATTTCCCATCACCAGTTTACTTGACTCCCTGTCATATTTATAGTTTCTATGGTCACTATTAACCTATTAGTTTTCATGGGTTTACTAATAACCTTTTTATAATTCATGGACACGTCATCCTATTTCATAGTTTTCATGGGATCACTAAAAACCTACAGGCCCCTGCCAATTAACTTAATCAATTCATGGGTTCCACTGAGCCTATTGGTGATTCCAATAACTCTTCTCTTATCCTAGTTTTCATGGGTTGACTAGGAACACATTGTTGCCTTCAATAACTTCTTCCATATCCAAGTTTTCAGGGGTTGACTAGGAACCTATTGACTAATGTCAATACTTAATCCAAATATAGTTTTCATGAGTTCACTACAAACCAATTGGCCAATGCCAACCATTCTTAATGCATAGTTTTCATAGGATCACTATGAACCTATTGGTTATCCCAATAACTTCAAAATCATAGTTTTTATGGGTTTACTACAAACATGTTTCCTAGAAAACTTCAAGGTTTAGGCTGTTAGTTCTTGAGATGATGGTTTTGATGACAACAACCTTAGGACTTGTTATAAAATATAAATACTAATATCTTTATCTAGATATATGTATATGCAGGATATATATATATATATATGCAGGTATTGAGAATGAAGACTGTACAGTATAGAGATTCAAGACTGACGAATTCAAGATTGTAGAAATCAAGACTGAAGACTCATGAGTATCAAGATTATCAAGAGTTCAAGATATGAAGATAAGTAATAGAGTCTAGATTTATGTTAAAACTTCATAATAGTACTAAAATCTTTATTCGGATTTTAATTATGGAATGGAATCCACCTTCTCGTTTTAATAGTGGGATGGAACCCACGACCTCTCTAGTGGGTTGGAACTCATGGCCTTCTCTAGTGGAATGGAATCCACGAAATTTTCAAAATGACTTATTTTTAGATTTTTTTCAAAACTATCTATTTAAAAAGACACCTCTCTCTCGGTTTAAATATTTTAGCCTTAATTCAAAAACTGTTTTAAATCATATTAATTTCAAAATCATTTCCTGTTTTTAAACTATCTCCTGGTTTTAATGTTTTAGCTTTAATCTCAAAATATTTATATATTTAGTTTTTATTACTTTTATATTTCATAAGATCACTTTCCAAAGGTTTTTATAATCATAAAGTATATTCAAACTAGTTTACAAAGTTCTAAGATTGTTTTGACAAACTTTAGAAAGAAAATCTCTTTTAAAACAAAAATCAATTTTCAGAAAATACTAGGGGATGTTGACATGCCTATACCCCCCCATGTCGACATGGCAGCCGTAGATTTTAAAATTCAAAATTTTAAAAGAAGTGTCTATTCGTCTTAACATTTCACAAATGGACATGACCGTTATTATCCTATATATACCAGTAGTTTTTAATGAATTTTCACTTAATATTTCTTTTTTTTCTCTTCTCTATCTCCTCCATTCTTATTTTCAAATATTCTTAATAAAACTCTACCAAAATCCTAAATGAATCAAACTCGATCGTCTCTAGTTTGATTCTCTGCCACTCTCTCTCAAAGATCTCAGTGCTATTCAAAGTTATAGGATCATTTGTAATCAAAGATCGAAAGATCGAAGTGTATTGAGTTTCTCTCTATCAAAGTGTGATTGGAAACGGTGTGATTGTGGCCTGTAAATCAATTGGATGTGATTGTAGCCCGTAAATCAATTAGGTGATCTTGTAGCCTGGTTAAATCAAGAGAGTTTGTCCTGGACTTGGAGATAGGAGGGTGTATTTCGTGGCCTTGAAATCGAGGTTGTAATATCGAAATTATATTTGAAAAGAAATCTACACAAGAAATTGTGTAGGATTGGATGTAGGGTAACTCCGAACCAGTATAAAATTCCGGTGTGTTCTTTCCTTTACTGTCTTTATTTACTATTTGCATCTGTGTCTGGTTCTGTGGGTCTCTCTGTGTTTGTGAATTGCATCTATTTGGGTTTAATTTGAAAAGATTTCAAAAAGATTCATAAAATTAATTAAACACTATTCACCTCCCCTCTAGTGTTAATTTTACCTTAAGATTCGTAATCCGCATTTCCAACATTTGGTATCGGAGCATAGGTTTTCAAAGTTACCATAATCTGAATTTTGAAAAAGTTTAAAATGGCAATTTTTTATGACTTTGTTAACACTAGTTCAAAACTATCCAAATCATCATTGTCTCATAAGTCTGCATATTGTTGTTATAGAAAATCAAGTTATCTACCGAATTTGTGTATTATGCAAGAACAGATGTGTTATATGGCTTTTGAAGAATCAACACTCAATGGAAAAATGGTGCAAATCAAGAAAAACAAATGGATACTTTATAGTGGATGCTCAAGACACATGACTCGTAATCCGGAGATACTGAATGACATAATTTATGAAGATGGAGGACTGGTAAACTTTGGAGACAATTAAAAAGGATATGTGATTGGCATCGGCAATGTCGGTAACTCTAAAACTCATACTATTTCTGATGTTCTGTTAGTTAGGAATCTAAAACACAACTTACTTAGCATAAGTCAACTATGACAAGGGCTACAAAATTAAATTTGAAAAGGATAAGTGTCACATCGGAGATAATAAATCAAATGTTATCTTTGAAGGAATTAGGAAGAAAAATATTTATATTCTCAGTATGAAAATATCAAATGATAACCTATGTCTTTTGGCTAATACAAGTGACCCTTGGATTTAGCATAAAAGATTTGGGCATTTGAATTTCAAACTCTTATCTAGACTTTAAAACTTGATCTAGTAAGTGGTCTTCCTAAAATGGATTTTAAAGTAGATAGTATATGTGATGCTTATCAATTAGGAAAACTTAGGAAGAGTTCATTCAAATTGAATGATATGATTTCAACTTCAAAACCTCTTGAGTTACTTCATTTAGATCTGTTTGGTACATCTCAAATTTAGTCAATAAATCACAGTAAATGTGTTTTTGTAATTGTAAATGATTATTCTAGATTTACATGGACAATTTTTCTAAAACATAAAAGTGATGCTTTTGATTTATTTAAAACTTTTGCAAAAAGAATTCAAAATCAACTTTCTTTAAAAATCAAAACTATTCGTAGTGATCACGGTGGAGAATTCGAAAATTAAAATTTTGATAATTTCTGTAATAAAAAAGGAATAACTCATAATTTTTCTTTTCCAAGAACTCCACAACAAAATGGAGTGGTAGAGTGTAAAAATAGGAAGATTCAAGAGTGTGCAAGAACTATGCTTTCAGATAGTAAATTACCAAGAAATTTTTGGGCTAAAGCAGTCGCTACAGCTTGTTACATTTTGAATAGATTTTAATTAGACCTCTAACCAATAAACCATGTGAACTTCTTTTCAATAAGAAACCAAAGGTATCTTATTTTAAAGTTTTTGGAAGTAAATGCTTTATTTTAAATACAAAGGACAATTTGGATAAATTTGATCCTAAATCCGACAAAGGAATCTTTATTGGATATTCTAATAGAAGTAAAGCATACAGAGTTTTCAATTTAAAAACTAACACCATTGAAGAAACAATGCATGTATGTTTTGATGAAAATTTCAAAGATTTTGTTCAAATAAATGATGAAGATGATTTTGTTACTTTAAATAATGAATCAAATGAAACAAATTGTGAAAATGTTCATCCTAATAAAAGGATCAGGCTTTTAAAAGATCATCCTATAGAAAATATACTAGGAAATATTGAATATGTTGTTGGAACTAGAAATCAACTAAACAAGATGAGTAATGTAGCTTTTGTATCAACTATTGAACCCAAAAATCCAAAGGAAGCATCATCTGATGATTCATGAATTCTTGCTATGCAAGAAGAACTGAATCAATTCACCAAAAATGATGTATGGGAACTTTTTCCTAGACCCGAGGACAAAACTATAATAGGAACTAAATGGGTTTGTAAAAATAAAATGAATGAATAAGGTGAGGTCGTTAGAAATAAAGCTCGGTTAGTCGCGCAAGGTTATTGTCAAGAAGAAGGAATAGACTTTGATGAAACCTTTGCACCCGTAGCAAGATTAGAAGTCATTAGAATTCTACTTGCTTTCGCAAACCACAACAATTTCAAATTATTTCAAATAGATGCCAAAAGTGCCTTTTCAAATGGTTTTGTTAAAGAGGAAGTTTATGTTGAACAACCTCCACTTTTTGAAGAATAAAAGTTTTCAAATCATGTTTACAAAGTAAAAAAAGATTTATATGGTCTAAAACAAGCTCCTAGAGCCTGGTATGACAGACTAAGATCTTACCTATTACAATAAAATTTTGAAATTGGTAGAGTATATAATACTCTTTTTATTAAAAGAAACAAAAATGATATCCAATTAGTACAGATTTATGTAGATGATATCATTTGGATCAACAAACAATGAAATGAACAAAGAGTTTTCTAAAATAATGACAAAAGAGTTTGAGATGAGTCATATGGGTGAACTTACTTTCTTTTTAGGATTGCAAATAAAACAATTAGATAGTGGTATTTTCATTAGTTAAGAAAAGCATGCTAGGGATCTAGTTAGTAAGTTTGGTATGAGCACTACGAGTGGAAAACCAACTCCTATGGCAACCAATGAAGCCTTGAATAAAGAAGACATGTCAAAAGATGTTGATCAAAAACTATACAGGGGAATGATTGGATCACTACTCTATATAACTACGAGTAGGCCTGCTATCATGCATAGTGTCTGTCTCTGTGTAAGGTACCAATCTCAACCCAAAGAAACCCATTTAAAAGCTATTAAACGTATCCTAAGATATGTTAAACACACTTTAGACTATGACCTATTTTACCCTAAAAATGATTCATTTGATTTAATCTCATATTGTGATGCTGACTATGCTGCTTGTAAATCAGACCGAAAAAGTACAAGTGTAACTTGTCACATTTTAGGACATTCTCCGGTTTCCTGATTTAGTAAAAAGAAAAATATTGTCTCACTATCAACAACTGAAGCAGAATATATCTTTGCTGCTTTGGCTTGTTCTCAAGTTATCTATATACAACAGACTCTATTGTGATTGAAGATGGTTCCTTTAACATACGTATTCATAACCATTAGAGGATGACGAAGAAGAAGAAGAGGAAGAGGAAGAAGCGCAAATGGACGAGGACGATAGTGTTGTTTGCATTGGAGAAGTCTGTTTTGATAAAAATGGTAATTTGGTCGAACAACATGGAAACTTTTGTCTCCATTACCCTAATTGTTCGATTCACAACTCACTAATTGTCAAGGACTCTCGTTAGATTGTTATTATATTAATGTTTTGTGTACTTGTATATATTTGTGTCTATGTTTCAAATATATGTGTAGTATCATATATAATAAAATTAGATTTATGTTTCGCTTATTATACTTGGTTATTAGCATTTAGTTCCATAATATTAGTTTAAGGGGGATTTTTGTAGTTTAGGCTTAGTTTTTTTTAAGACAAAGGGGGAAATTATAAAATATGATAGTTAGGCTATTAGTTAGGCTAGATTAAGGGCGAGTTAGTAGATTAAAAGGGAGTTGTTGGAATAAGGGGGAGTAAGAGTAGAATCAGAGTTTGGTTGAGTATATCTTATAAACATAGGTTGTCATCATCAAAAAGAGGGAAATTGTTAGTTCCTAAGATGATGGTTTTGATGACAACAACCTTAGGATTTGTTATAAAATATAAATACTAATATCTTTGTCTATATATATGTATATGCAAGATATATATATATATATATATATATGCAAGTACTGAGAATGAAGACTGTACAGTATAGAGATTCAAGACTGACGAATTCAAGATTGTAGAAATCAAGACTGAAGACTCATAAGTATCAAGATTATCAAGAGTTCAAGATATCAAGATAAGTAATAGCATCTAGATTTATGTTAAAACTTCATAATAGCACTAAAATCTTTATTCGGATTTTAATTGTGGAATGGAATCCACCTTCTCGCTTTAATAGTGGGATGGAACCCACGACCTCTTTAGTGGGATGGAACTCATGACCTTCTCTAGTGGAATGGAATCCATGAAATTTTAAAAATGCTTATTTTTAGATTTTTTTCAAAACTATCTTTTTAAAAGGACATCTCTCTCTCGGTTTAATATTTTAGCCTTAATTCAAAAAGTATTTTTAATCATATTAATTTCAAAATCATTTCTTATTTTTAAACTATCTCCTAGATTTAATGTTTTAGCTTTGATCTCAAAATATTTATATATTTAGTTTTTATTACTTTTATATTTCGTAAGATCACTTTCCAAAGGTTTTTATAATCATAAAGTATATTCAAAATAGTTTACAAAGTTCTAAGATTGTTTCGACAAACTTTAGAAAGAAAATCTCTTTTAAAACAAAAATCAATTTTCAAAAAATACTAAGGGATGTCGACATGCCTATACCCCCCATGTTGCATAGTAGCCGTAGATTTTAAAATTCAAATTTTCAAAAGAAGTATTAAAAGAAATACTGTCTATTATTACGAAGAATAAGGCTGGATAGGAGCGGCCATCCGTAGTTGGCCTTACGCTAATATTGGTTACCTCTGTAGGAGTGGTATATACTTTTCGTTTTTCATCTTATTTATTTACTCCCATCGACATACCCAATTATCAGTATAAAACAAACTACGATGGTTCATAATAGTTTAGGACATTAGATATAATAATAACACAGATAATATAAATGCGGAACACAGATAAAACAAAAGTCTCATATATATATATATAACTGATGTCAGTTACAATATAGTTGACACAATACATATGATACAACTACAACTGTCGACTCTGGAAGTTATATATACAAGTACATTATCAACTAATATACATGAATACATATCATCCTATACGATGACACGACTTCTACAAAACGACGAAAACTACTACAAAATGACGAAGACTACTTCAGAAGATGTGAAAAGTCTTCACAGCTCAAACAACAACTCAAAGTAGGAAATCTACAACCTGAAATAACTCGGGTCTGACCCGAGTATTAAATTCAAAAGAAAATAATACACGGGTCAGTCTAATTCAAACTCAGTTATTAATGCACAGAAGCAATAATAATCAAATATCAAATAGACGACAGTCACAGAAATCTCGTATATCTAACTCTTCGATAAGAGAATCGGATAACGGCAGATATAACACTAAACAGTGTTAAACAACAAATCAGCAGATTTAAATCATCAACAAAGATAAGTGAAAAGAATATCAATGAAGATAATCTTAAAACATCAGAATTGCCTAACGGTAATTAATAACAACAAAATAATCAATATAAAACATCAACTCTGGTAGGGCTGCAGTATACGCATGCGTATACTGCCTCGCCACTACTACCTGAAATACACCAAAAGATCAACGAGCCAAAATAAAATGAAGATTCAAATCTCAGTGCCACGGCCTCAAGTGTCAAAGCAGGCAGACATGGACAATGTGCACACATGTACACATTGAAATTTCACAAATGATCACAAGGTCAGACCCAAAGTGCTGGGTTCAACACAAGGAAATTCGAAAACAAATCCAAATGTATTAATGCAATGCAAACCAACAAGGGCAATCTGCAACAAAACTGCAGTCACCTCAAACCAGCATATAAATCATATGCAGCAAGCTCCAGATGGTACGCAAGTAAAAAGGCAACAATAGAAGAAGCACAAATGAAACAGGGGAGTCACATGGAAGTACAGACCACAAATGCAATGTTGATTAGTCAAGATATAATGCAGAAGTATGGAAGTGAAGACTACAAGTGCCAAGCGACAACAATGATCAGACTTAATGCATGCACGAACACTTATTACAAAACTGCAAACTCATTCAAATACAGTTATGAATAAGTCCAAGCCAAGCACATGTATCAACCAGGTGCAAGTTTAAGTGAATTCATATATGCAGACTACTAAGTGACAAGACCAGAGCACATATGACATGAGCATGCAACACTGCAGACAGTGCCGAAGCAAAAAGGTAAAATATATTGCTTCATCAAAACCAAATTCTGGACAATGCAAACTCTAGTATGCTGTAGTTAAATGAACAATGGACAAATGCTACAACTTCAAGTGAACTAATGTACAGTGATGTATAACATCAAGACCAATTGCAAATGACTTATGTAATGTATCAGTTTCAACCATATCCCCAAGTGCACATGCAATATAGACCTGACAGTATGCAGTGATACTGTCTTGAGGTAAATAGCCTCCAACACTAAATAAAGCATGGTAAAGACCAACTAAAATAAACAAGTTGGCAAACTGTCTCAAAGCTAACAGTTACAGTATAATCCCATGAAAACAGGGACATTGCAATGTTCAAAGAATTGCAATATCCAAATACATGAAGTGCAGATTGACTTAACCAATGCAAGCAAAGCTAACACTACAGAGACTGTCTCGAAGACCAGTGAACAACAGGGAAAACAAAGTTCGACAGATTACGCGTGTGAACAAGTACATATATGAATGCAGTGAAACCCGAGATAACAACATATGCAAAGTATACTACTGGGATGAACATCCAAACAAAAGTCACTAGCAAAACCAAAACCATGGAAATGAATCGAGCAAGTACACACATAATTATATTGCCTTTATTCAAAACAGAATATTTAAAATCAACATCTGCAGTTCGAATTACTCCCGAAATCACCAACTGAAATTGAACTGGAAAATGTCAACAAATATGTAAAATCAACCATGATCAATATCGAAGACCTGGAACAGTTCAAAATCCATACTAAAACAAAGTCAACATAAAGGTAACTATTAATATCCGATACTCAAGTCCAGTGCACACTTACTGGTTACGGGAATTCAAAAATCAAGACAAAGTCGAAAATGAACAAGTCAATTTTTCATCTCAAAGCCAAAAGAATTCAAAGTCGATATCAACAGATCAAAGTCGGAAATTTTCAAGCAAACACATAATTCGAACGGCGAGCAACTAAATCGACAAACTCAAACACTTGCATACAAATGAAAATCATAGAATTTAAACCCTAATTACCCCTGAGTATGAATTAGATGTGAGGGGACGCTCACCTTAGATTGGACGAGCGCAACCACTCGATCGCCAGCAACCATGAAACGATCCACTAGATCGACGAAGCGAGAAACGGAATCGATCATTAGATCGAACAAATTGAAGTTGGCGACCACGAATTAGCTCAAAACCCTAATTTTACAAAAAGGAACGAACGAAATATTGCAAGTAGCCATTTTTATTTCTCGTTTTGATTTTAGGATTTAGGGTTACAAATGAAAATGGAGAGGGGATCGAGTATAGCCTTAGATAATATTACGCCATTAGGCAAAACTATGGGCTAAGAAAATTTGTAAAGCCCACCTCCATTTCAACAAATTTTTGAAAGGAATTTAAACCGGGTTTTAAAACTCCAAACAGCAACTAACAACTCAATTAAATCGTCATTTTGACGATGATTAAAAATTACAAACTCCCGGGTTATTACAGATTTTAAAATTCAAATTTTCAAAAGAAGTGTCTATTCGTCATAACCTTTCAAGAATGGACATGACCGTTATTCTCCTGTATATACCAGTAGTTTTCAACCAATTTTCACTTAAGATTTCTTTATTTTCTCTCCTCTTTCTCTTCCATTCTTATTTTAAAATATTCTTAATAAAACTCTGCCAAAATCCTAAGTGAATCAAACTCGATCGTCTCTAGTTTGATTCTCTGCCACTCTCTCTCTCAAAGATCTCAGTGTTATTCAGAGTTATATGATCATTTGTAATCAAAGATCGAAAGATCGAAGTGTATTGAGTCTCTCTCTATCAAAGTGTGATTGGAAACGTTGTGATTGTGGCCCGTAAATCAATTGGGTGTGATTGTAGCCCGTAAATCAATTAGGTGATCTTGTAGCCTGGTTTAATCAGAAGAGTTTGCCCTGGACTCGGAGACAGGAGGGTGTATCTCATGGCCTTGAAATCGAGATTGTAATATCGACTTTATATTTGAAAAGAAATCTGCATAAGAAATTGCGTGGGACTGGATGTAGAATAACTCCGAACCAGTATAAAATTCCGGTGTGTTCTTCCTTTACTGCTTTTATTTACTATTTGCATTTGTGTCTGATTCTATGATTGTCTCTATTTGGGTTTAATTCGAAAAGATTTCAAAAGGATTCATAAAATTAATTAAACACTATTCAACCCCCTCTATTGTTAATTTTGCCTTAAGATCCGTAATCCGCATTTCCAACATTGGCATCCTTTATTCTGGTCTCACTGACTACCTGGATGCATTTCTACTCATTTAGGAGTTTAATCAATTTATATTCACTACAGGGTTAACCTAGCTGGTTCTTCTACCCTTTATACCAAAAATGCTGTTATGGGTCCTTTATCATGTGAACATATTTATATTTGAAGAAACAAACATAATAATATCATTATTTTATTTTAATTGGATCTCAAATCATAAATATAGATTAGTTAAAAATAATCATTTCAAAGAATATCTTAATAAGGTTAGTAATAGCATTAAGCTATTTAAACAAAATAACAATATTTTTAACATTAATAATAATAGCATTAACATTTGCTCAAATTTGAATGATAATTTGACTGATTATCATAATGTTCCTTTGATTAAAGGAGCATAAGATAATTTTTTAGATTTTATAGTTTATAGGTTTTTAAATTCATATTTTGTTAATTTTTACCCTTTTGATTTCGAAATCTCTATTTCACATCTTTAGAGTTGGTTAAGATGTTGCATGATGAGCTTGGATTCTTTTTCAGTTTGTCTCTTATTTTAGTTTTATTACTTTTACTTCATTAATACATATATATATTTATATAAATTTCATTTATATACATATATGTGTATAATTCTTATATTTTTGTTTAGTACCATCTTCAGATACAGGTGTAGGCCGCATATGGCGCTAGATTGCTATTTGCAGGTTTTCAGGGTTGCTATCGTCAGGATTGCAGCGAGGCGTTCATTCTGGATCTTCTATGTTGGCAGTGAGGCATTCTTTCTGGATCATCCACGTTTGCAGTGAAGCATTCTTTCTCTGGTGGAGCTGCTTGTAGGTGCACTTGGTCACATCATGGATCATCCGAGTTTATAGAGAGACGTTCATTCTGGATCGTCCGCATATACAGCGAGGCTTTCTTTCTGATTCATCCGCGTTTGCAGTGAGGCGTCCTTTCTTTGGTAGAGCTGTTTATATATCTCTTTTGTTGATCTCGTTTGGGTTCTTCTAACACCTCATTATTGGGCGGTGGTTTTGTCAGAGTTTGATATTGAGATGTAATGGGCGGTGTCTTTGTCGGAGTTCATTTAAGAAATTCTTTGAGCTTGTTTTTCTTTGTTTATGCTCCTTTGTTATTAGTGTTATACACACATGTGTGCTCTCCAGGATCATGCATTTCTTTTAAAAAAAAGCTTTATAACAATATTTCTGATTTGATCTCTCTTTTGCTCGTAATATTCTTGGGTACGGGAATTGTGATATCCTTGCAAGTTGCAGTAAAGAATGTATATAAAGGGCTCGTGTCTATACATCTCATCTCATTTCATCTGTTCAGATACTGACAACATTTTTACGTGTCAGCATCGAAAATTTAGACAACCAACAGGGGCAATTTTGTCCACAAAATGTTTCATTTGCTTATCAAGTTGTTCTCTTCATTTGGGAAACTTGCTTCTCCTTTCTCTCTCCACGACCGATATTATACTTTATAGTTGAAAATATTCCTTTTTCCTTGAGTAAAAGTTGGAGTCTCGGTGTGGCTCAAATCTTATATTTGAGTGAAAAAAATCTGATAAATAAAGGTTCTCTTGAAAAATAATAGTTAGATTGCTTTTTCGAATTTGTAATTATCGATGGGTAATTCATGAATTTGAGTTTTCAGAATTTACTAGTATGGGAAATTGTTTGAATTCTTCTTCTTCTTCAGTTCAGAATGCTCTAAGCTCCAATCAAGCTTCAGGTTATCTCTTTTATTTTCACAGCTGCGTTTTACTATTGCTTTATTCCATAAAGTATAACTTTTTGTTGCTTGAAAACGATAAAGTGCTTGTTTGCCATTGTGACTGTTTTAGATTGATATGTTAGTTTCATGCGAAATCAAAAATAGAAAACGTTAGTTGACTCCTTTTATTGATTGCCTTTTAATTTTGTTGGCTTTTTATCTCAAATATTTGTTGCATTTTATTATGAACCAACTGTAAAATCATGTGACAAACCTAGTGTTAGATTCGATTAATTGAGGTTTGATGTTAGGAATTGTATATTGCTACAACTATGATTCATGTCTTAGAAAAAACAATAATAACTTCTAAGTTACTCTTTTATCATATAAATGTAACTAGCTGTATTTTAAATTTTTAGGAAGAATTTAAACTCTTCAAAGCTTGCAAATAACTTAAAATATTTCCCTTGATTCTAAAATTCTACAGGTGCTTCAAAATTTGGGAGTAAATCAAACTTATCTTCTATCCGTTCCTCTCAAACATTTTCCAATCCATCTACATTAACAGCGCCTTCTTCAAATGAAAGTCGTAATCTAGAAATTCCTCCTACACCAAGAACTGAAGGAGAAATACTGTCTTCGTCTAATGTGAAGCCATTCACATATAGTGAACTTAAAAGTGCAACACGAAATTTCAGACCCGATGGCCTTATAGGTGAAGGAGGATTTGGCTTTGTATATAAAGGTTGGATTGATGAATATACTTTAGCTCCATCAAAGCCTGGATCTGGTATGATTGTTGCTATCAAGAAGCTTAAACCTGAAGGTTTTCAGGGTCATAAGGAGTGGCTGGTACTCAATAACACACACACACACACACACACACACACACACACACATATATATATATATATATATATATATATATATATTAATGATATGTGTATTTCTTCGTTTTAGTTCAATTCCATTTAAATCTAGTTAATTTTTCATTGCAGACAGAGGTTGAGTATCTTGGTCAGCTTTCGCATCCAAACTTAGTTAAGCTCATCGGGTATTGTTTGGATGGTGATAACCGCCTTTTGGTTTATGAATACATGCCTAAAGGAAGTTTGGAGAATCATTTGTTTAGAAGTGAGTATTGAGCATGCCAATAGATATCTTCTATATATATGTCATCCTTCATAACATATATACTTCATCTGGCAAACACATTGTGCAACTTTATGACACATTACTTACTATAGTTCTAGGACAACTATTAATTTAGACTAAGCATGATATTGTGATTAAAATTTATAGGAAGTTCACAGCCACTTTCATGGGCAACTAGAATGAAAGTGGTCGTTGGAGCTGCCAGAGGATTCACATTTTTGCATGATGGTGAATCCCAAGTTATCTTTCGAGACGTTAAGGCTTCGAATATTCTTCTTGATTCGGTACAACTTTCTTTTACGGTTTGATTTCTCAAATTAAGATCTCCAAATACCTTCATTTTTAAATAAGTTTTTGGGTGCAGGATTTTAATCCAAAGCTTTCGGACTTTGGGTTGGCAAAAGCTGGTCCGACTGGAGATAATACACACGTATCTACACAAGTGATGGGAACTCATGGTTATGCTGCTCCAGAATATGTCGCCACAGGTACTTTTTCTTGCTGAACCCAGCTCTTCTTCAATATCATTTTACTGTTTCTATTTCTTTATAAATACCAAGATTAATGTAATCATAATGGATCCTATATAAATACCAAGAAATCATTCTTTATACCGTCAATTGATTTTTTAATGATGACCAGTTCTTTAATATAGTAATAGAGCAATGATTCAAGTGATATGTCAAGAATAGTCTTATATCCAGAGATTTATCATAGCAATAGATGAATGTTAAAATTTTCAGTTTGTTCTGTGATAATAAATGGTTATTGTATGGCAATTCTTGGAATCTATTTTAGGTCGACTATCAGCAAAAGCAGATGTATACAGCTTTGGTGTGGTACTTTTGGAAATACTTTCAGGGCGGCGAGCCCTTGATAAGAATAGAACGCTAGCAGAGCAAAACCTAGTAGATTGGGCTAGACCTTTTCTCAGAGACAAGAAAAAGCTGTACAAAATAATGGACGCAAGATTGGAGAGTCAGTACTCGAAGAAATCAGCACATGTAGTAGCCAAACTTGCATTAGATTGCATCAACAATGAAGCTCGGTTTAGACCTAAAATGTCTGAGGTGCTAGCAGCACTCGAACCACTTCAGGACCCAAAAGAAATGTTGAAGCAAGCGCAATGCGATTCAGTAAAAGTTGCTCATCCTTTGCCTCAAAAATCACCAATTAGGCATGTTCTTTCTCCCAAGCAACAAAGAGTGCAAAGATAGGATTTTTGGTGGAAAATGAACTGATTTTTACCCCCCCTTTTTCATTCTTTCTTTATTCTTACTTTTATTTTTTGTTCTTGTTGTTAGCTTGGTTGTGATGTTTATAGTATCACCATGTTTTATTAAGACCGCGGTTTACGCATGTACCGATTTATAGAAGACGAGTGTCTGGTTTATAATATGGTAATTTTTTTTGTAATGGTGTTTTTTTATCATAGTTTTCCAATGAATTGTTTTGTATTGTTGCAAAGATTATTTTACTGTCTGGTTGCATGATCTTTGTGTATGTTTTGCTGTGTTAACTGTTATTGCACAATGAAGTTTTTAGACAGCTTCAGAGGTTATATCAAGCACATTAAATCTCATGATCTCATCACATCTACATTGCATTAAATATAGCTTTTGGGCATACGCTAGCAAACAGAACTTAAGGCATGCAATCAATAATCAGTGTTTTTCTAATCCAAGTGCAAGAACATTATGAGTATTGATATTTTCTGCTACAAATGCATATCTATGTAAGTATGTTCCAATCAAAAAAAATTAAAAATTAAAAATTAATATTCTACTCAACAAATTTACAGTACATATATATGTACACTCATCATACTAAAGGTGATTTTGCATCAGAAGAAGACCGCCTTGGCAAACTTACATGCTTTATCGAGTTACAACTTTGGGTGTGTTTCGTTATTTCTTCATCGTTTTGAAGCGATTCAAGCGTAGCTAAAACTTGGGACATTTTGGGTCTGAGCTTCGCTTCCTTGCAAATGCATTGCAGTATCAGCATGGAGATAGCGTATGCTGCTTTCTTTGGGTATTGATTCGCTAGTCTTGGGTCCATGATTCTGTATACCTTCCTTTTATTTGCAAGAAATGGCTTGGCCCAAGTCACAAGGTTTTGTTCTGAACCTACTCTATTTCCATCTACAGCCCTACGGCCCGAAAGCAGTTCTAAAAGCACTACTCCGAAGCTGTATACATCGGCTTTTGCAGTAAGATGGCCTGATGCATTCAACATAACAATGAGCTACACTGATTAAAATGATAAATTCAGGCAAAGAAACAAGTGGTTCCTCTGGTTAAAGGCTGAAGCACCAATTAAAGCTTTAAAAAAAAAAACAAGAAGAAGAAGAAAGGAAGAAAGAAAAGAATAAAGAAAGTTGAAATTTATTCTTTTTGTTAGTTATCCTAAGTATGTTTTGTAGGATCAATATTTTTTCACATGTTCATGAACACTTGTCAAAAATAAAAATAAATTAGTAAAAGAATGAAAACCAACCCGTTTCTACGTATTCTGGAGCAGCATAACCATAAGTTCCCATGACTTGTGTAGAAACATGAGTGTTATCTCCGGTTGGGCCAGCTTTGGCTAACCCGAAATCCGAAAGCTTCGTGTTAAAATCCTGCAGTAAAAGCTACCGCATGAGTAGATTTTTATGGAAACTACTTAGTGGCTAAAACAAATTATTATTTAATTGTTACTATTTATGTCTTTGCCAACAACTTATAAGAAGGTAAAATAAACTGTTATTAAGGTCATAAGTCATATCCAATTTTGCTTTTGACTAGTTTCAGTTATTAACTAAATTCTACTGCAATTTCAACTTATTCATTCAAAAAGTTTTCCATATTGCTATTCACTAGAAATTATTTAAAAGTTACAATCGAAACTAATGTTAATTATGAAACAAAATTAAGTTGTTTCTAAATGGGATCTTCATGTAGATTTACATATATATAGCTTTAACTTATATGTATTAACACATACCGAGTCAAGGAGGATGTTGGATGCTTTCACATCTCGATATATTACTTGAGACTCGCGGTCATGCAAGAATGCAAATCCTCTAGCAGCTCCAACTGCAATGTTCATCCTTACAGACCATGTAAGCGGTTCAGAGCTTCCTAATATAAAAGCATGCATGACATAATAGAACATTTAGACACACTATTGAAGAATAAAACCTTTGCTCCGTTGCTATTGACACTATTTTTGGTTGAATAATCTTAAAAAGTATATAGATCAAAAGAATAAAACAAAATTTTGATTTTGCTCAAAATCAGTTCCACCTTTATGATACCGTCAATAGCAACTTTTTTTCTATTTGATACTAACGTCTAAACAAATGATTCTCCAAACTCCCTTTAGGCATGTACTCATACACCAAAAGCCGATGATCATCATCCAAACAGTATCCAACTAGCTTAACTAAATTCGGATGTGAGAGTTGCCCCAGATACTCCACCTCTGTCTACAATTAACAATATAATTTGACTTTAGGTAATGCACATACATGTAAAATCATTTGAAAATTCTCAACTACATATAAGAGGTATATAAATCTCTCTCTCTCTCTCTCTCACACACACACACACACATACACACTAATATTAAAGCACAAGGAATATTTGAGAAAATAGTTGTTTGTACCAGCCACTCTTTATGACCCTGAAAACCTTCTGGTTTAAGTTTCTTAATCGCAACCTTCATGCCTAAACCAGGTTTTGATGGAGATAGAGTATACTCATCGATCCAGCCTTTATAGACATGACCGAATCCTCCACTGCCTAAAAGACCATCTGGTCGGAAGTTTCTGGTTGTGATTTTGAGTTCATTGTAAGTAAATGCCTTCACATTTGAGGATGATAATATTTCTCCTTCTGTTCTTCGTGTAGAAGGCACATCAAGATTGCGACTATCTTTATAAGAAGGTGCGCTAAAAGTAGACACAGTTGAAAATGTTTTGGATGTAGGAACCGACAATGATAAACTGGATTTTGAAGAACCTACGTACACAATAAATTAAGTGCCTGATTTGAGTCATTTCTTTCCCAAGCTTATAACTAGATTGTAATAGTTCGAATTCAACATGTACTGAAAACTAAAGAAGAAATACACAACCTTGAACTACATGCTACTTTTGTAATATTATGCTGAAACCAACCCATCTAATATCAATTAGCCTACAATTAGTATTACCAAATCACAGAAAGCCTATGACATCTACATACACTAAAACATAAGAAAAAAATAGCATCGTTTACTAACCTGAAGCATTCTCGATTGTTGAAGAGAATTTCAAGCAGTTCCCCATGTTTCAACTCCAAAAAGAAGTATTAGACTTATTCCTAAAAGAATCTAAATGCGTATTATATACCAGTACCCTTGTTCGCATTACCCATTAAATAATACAAATAAAATTCTAAGCAGAGGAGAAGGCATAATGTGGCCCATGACGTTTAATATTTTGACAATTTTTTCAATGCTGATCTGTTGTCTACAGTAGCCT
Source organism: Allium fistulosum (assembly GCA_030737815.1). Taxonomy (NCBI): domain Eukaryota; kingdom Viridiplantae; phylum Streptophyta; class Magnoliopsida; order Asparagales; family Amaryllidaceae; genus Allium; species Allium fistulosum. The sequence goes on from CM060904.1 coordinate 959,634,146, forward strand.
ATATTTGTTTGTTACTCAGCTCCCATGTGATTACAAACAGTTTGATTTTGTAACCATAGGAACAGAATGGTTGCTAGTATACCGCTTTGAGAGCAAAATATTAACTGCATACAAGGAAAACAATCAATGGCCAGCTTTTAAATTTAAGATATAATCGCTTGCATTTGACTTTGTTACTTGTTCTAATCTGTGAACTTGCCAATAGGGCAAAAGAGTGCCAGAAGTGAATGGTTTGGTTATTGAATAAAAAGAGCGACACGATTTTTACTACAACATATATGTTATATGCGTAATAAAATTATTTTTAAAAAGGCTACACATAAACGTAATGGTTGGAAGGATGTGTTTTAGATCGCGAAGTTATTATCATAAATTATCTGCTGTTACATACACGAAGATATTAACTCTCATTTTCCTATAAAAAATTTAAAGCAATAACGCAACTTGACCGAAGAATGTTTCAAAGTCAATACAAACATGCCATCTAATAGAATGTCATAATTAGACATTAGACAATTTTCTATTTGAATAGCATGTAATATTTACGAATGAGAAGTGTTTTAAAATTGATCCCCTTGATTTATTCTCTCTTTTTGTGATACACACGCTAGTGTGTAAGCATGTAATATTTTTTAGAATATAATTTACTATGCAATATATGATGAATTTTATTAGGATAAATAAATTATAAATTGGAATTATTGTATTTATAACTGTGTGTTTTTGTTATTAGATTCGTATATTTTTATATTTTAAATTATTATTTTTGTTGATAAAAATGAATTATATATCGATTTATTATTTTTTAGAATTCATTATTTATCAATCAAATAAATGAAAATAAGTATTCTTAATAGATTTTGAAATTAATATTTTTATAGATTTCATAAAGAAATATTTATGTACATATATTCTGAAATTGACGTTTAGGTTTTGATACATTTGACTAAAAGATAAATGTCGTATACATTAAATTCCAAATATTACTTGAGAGAATAACGACCTAAAAATAGAAGTGTAATATCAAAGACTCAATATATTTGTATGCATTTACAGTTCTTACAGCATATATTTATCAAAATAATTATATGATATTATCAGAGTGATAAAAATATTTGATTAACTACTAAAAGAAATATTAAGTGAAAATAAGATGTGAAACATTACAAATCACAATGTTATTTTAATTGTGTAAAAGAATGATTTTTAATCCATTGTTTCATACCTTACAATTTTTATTTATAATAAAACTTTTCAAAAAATATTTAACATTTATGTTAAAAAAGATAATGAAATATGAAAGAAAAATATTTCTAATCAAAATATGGTATAATTTTTGTCCATTGATTAACTCGGATTACAAATAAAAATAATTTACACGTAACTTTTTGTATAAAAATGTACTAATTGAAAATATTTATTCTTTTTTTAATATTACAGAATACAAACATTTATCACTTATCATTAATTGTAATATTATTCTTCACAATATATAATTTTGATGATGATAAAGAGTCCATTTGACGTACCAATTTTGTGAAGGAAAAACCTTTGTATATGTTTGTAATGATGTACCAATTTCAGAAACAATTTTTTTGTATATATTTGTTTGTAATGAAATACCAACTTTTGAAAGAAAAAATTATGCATAAATTTCTTTGTATTAAATAACTAATTTTAGAAAGAAAGAAATTTTATGAACTTAAAGGTAGAAAAATGTAAAAGTATCAAAGATAATTTTGTATATAACTATGAAAATACTAAATCAAATGGACTTGAATGAAAATATAGTTTTACCATTTATGTCAGTACAAATGCGATATACACATGGAATTATCATTTTTTATGATTTATTAGATCAATTAATAAATATTTGTTAATTGGATTTAGTTAAAAAAAATTCAAGATTAATTAATAAATTCAAATATATGGACTTGAATGTAAAATAATATAAGAAAATGTAGGAGAAATCTATAAATAATTGTAAAAATGATTGATTGTTGGCATTTAAATGCAAAATGATAGTAGAGAATATTAGTAGAACATTGTAATAGTTTGTATATAATTGTGAAGATTTAAAACTATATGGACTTGAATGAAAAATTAGTTTTACCATTTTTGCCAATATGAATACGGTACACAAATTGAATTGTCATTTTTAAATATTTATTCGATCAATTAATGAATATTCAGTAATTGTATTTATTTAAAAAGCTTAAACTTAAGATCACCTAACTAAATTTAATATATATATATATATATATACTTAAATGTAAAATAATTGTAAAGATTAGTATTAAATTTTAACGATAGAAGAGAGAACCAGTAGAAACACTGTAATAATTATAATAACAATAAATTGTATTGTGAGGATGTGAAAATTAAATATCTAGAAAGAATTAAGGAGAGAGGAGGAAATTCCTAAAATTAATAAGAGAGCTTTAAATTCTTCTGCTTTACCATTATTTAATATATATATATATATATATATTTATTTATTTATACACAGAAAGAAATACAAAAATGTAAGAAATTAATTAAATCAAACTAAACTTTTTCATATCTTTATTGTATGAAATCACATGCTAAACAATTCATGTACATTATATATATATAATGGCTATTTAGACACAAAAAGAAATACAAAAACTTTTTCATATCTTTATTACACTTTAAACTAACAATTCATGTACATACTAAACATGAATATATATATATATATATATATATATATATATCACATGCTTTTTTACTTGCCATAGAATCATTTGTCATGGACTTGAAAAAGAAGAATATGATCTACACAATCACGATTTCTTGTTTACTACTTCTTTGTCATGACCTATCTTTGATGAAAATGAGAACTATGTAAGCCACTAAAACACTTTTACCGCATTGGGTCATGAATGAATAAGTGTAGGCAATATACTCTATTTATAATACTCCGACTAACTACCATAACACATGTCAACATGCATGTGTATGTTGTCTATTAAAACGACAAGTGTCATGCGCTTGTCATATTGCATGTATATGTCATTTCTTTTAATAACAACTGTCACAATGTTTATTTGCCAAGTGTCAAACATGCAACCAACCTTTATGTGCTTGGTGACACATGCAACATGATATTTTATAACCAGTAGACACTAATTATGGTAATATCAATGCATATAAATTAATGTTAATTTAATATGATAATGTAGAGTCATGTGCAGAGAATAAATTTCAACAAAAATGTAACAATAATGCACATTTGTACAAGTAAAGCCTAGACATTGCAATAATGTAACAGTTATGCACATTTGTACATATGAGGAATGTTAGCCTGGACAATGCAAAAAACGTTAATTATGCTCATCTTTATTTATATTCATTCGAAAAAAACATCACCACTCAACAAATGTGTTAACCCAAAAAATGGATCAATACCCCAAAATGAGTGCGAAAGCACCAGCCCTGTTCTTACAGAGCAACAATATAGAAAATAAATGTAAAAAAGCATAAATAATAAAAAGATAAGAAGATTTTTATAGTGGTTCGACTGTCAATGAAGCCTATGTCCACTTTATAACTTTCTATTAACTGACTACTGTTACAAGTTGAATCGAATTACAATATGATTGAATCTTCTAAATTAGATCAAGTCACAAGTACAAGATTTCACTGGAGAATAACAGTGAACCCCTAGATGACTATTGTGTGGGAGGAGAAGAGTGAAGAATAATCTCTGCAAAGTTCCAGCAGCCAGTCTAGAAGATCCTCTTTATGTTGCAAATAGGTGAGTATTTATAGGGATTGGAGAGCTATTGGGGTATGCCGCTTTACCAGAAGCCTATATTTGATGGTACAAAGGCGCTCCAAAAAGTTCACAGCGAATCGACCTAACCTGATGGATCATTAGCGATCCATAGGGCATGGATCGCTAGTTAAAGTATTTTTGGATCGTTTCACTAGAATCGCGCTCCTTGCCTTATGTAAATGCTCTCCATGTAATTTTATAACAAGTTGCCTTGTTTTGATGGTGATTCATGTACATGTTGTATTGAACTATGACTGGAGTCAGACAAATGCTCACTTCTCGAACTAGCTTGCTTGGAATATCATAAAACCTGGCAGGCATCCCTAGAAAATATATTGGCTCATGATGCAAGAAGTTTGGAGGATCCATGAGCAATCCTTATGGATCGCTAGCAATCCATAGATAATGGACCGCTAGAGATCAATCCCCTTAGCCTATTTTTGTATGTTTCCTCTTGGGTCTTTCTTAGCTCCTTCTTTCGGTCCTTTTGGTTGATTCTTGAGTTGTTTTGACTTGACGTGAATGTTCTAGCTCCCGTTGAATTCTAATGGTTAAAAACCCCATTAAAATTTTCCCTCCAAAGTATGCCTTCATTGGAAACAAGGTGTGTTTTGGAAGTAACTGCTTTTGAGTTCCCCTTCGTGAAGTTTAATTGATCGTGTTGAGGCTATCATGTGAATTTGGCTTTGGCTATTCAACTATTTGTTGAGTCTTCAATATGAGCTGCCGTTACTCGTAACGATAAATCAATTTCAATCCCGCAACTTTCCAAATGCTTGCAAACAACACTTAGATCATATTTGGCGGGTTTGGGGAAAATTGACTGCAACTTGATGGATCGCTAGCGATCCAAGGACTTAGCAAATTTTCTTCCATCCAATCTCCTATTTAACTTTGTTTGGGCCGATCCTTCATTATTTCACACCGTCCTTGGGAACAGAGCTAACCTTCCAACGACCCGAGCTAACCTTTCTACGACCCGAGCTAAACACGACCAAACCCTAAGCTTGCTCACGCCGCCACCGTCGTCGATCTTCACCGTCGAAGCTCTCTGCCTTCGACCCTGCCTAATCTCGTCGCCTTTTCGAGCCAATTTCCAGCACTTGAAACGTTGCCTGCCTGAATCGCAACCGATCTTTCTCACTTTGGATCATCAGCAACTTGAAATTGATCGCATTTGTGTTCTGACTTGAGGTTGGTGATGTGAATTTTGGCATAGTATTAGCGATTGGTGATGAAGTTATGTTGGTGACGGATGCAGTGGAAAATTCGAGTTGATTGTGACTTTATGGAAGAAGATAGTAAATCAGATCTTGAATTGTTCATGGAACGAAGCTAGGATTTTACCCCGGTGCTTGACATGTTTTGCTATCTTCATCAACTGAGTCAGAATTAACTTGCACCTGTTAGGAACTGGAGATAGTGGTTTTGATGACAACAACCTTTGTAACTTATTTTATTATAACTTATATACTAACACTATTGTCTAGATACATATGAATGTTACTATGCATGATATATATAAGGCGGGTACTAATTATTGAAGACTGTATAGTATAAAGATCAAGAATGAAGAAATCAAGTTTGAAGACTCATGAGTGTCAAGATCAAGATTTCGAGATATGTGTCTAGTTTATTGTTAAAACTTCATAATAGCACAGAAATATTCATTCCATATTTCATTTGGGATGAAACCCATTTCTACCTTCTTAGTGGCTTACAAACCCACAACAAGTAGCTTACAAACCTACGACAAGTGGCTTACAAACCCACGAACATCCTGGTTTTGTACAAGTTCTCGAGTTTGATGTAATGAGATATTCTGCAGGATGAAGCTTGCAAAACTACTTCAAAATGGTTTTTCAAAATGATTTTCAAAACTTCTTTTCAAAATGTTTTAGCCTTAAAAATTATCCTTTTAAAATGATTTTCAAAACTGCTTTTCAAAATGTTTTAGCCTTAAAAATTATCTTTTCAAATGATTATCAAAAAAGATGTTTTAGCCTTAAAATATTCTTTGTTTTTGTTTTTTTAAAAAAACTCTTTTTTAAACTTCACATTGTTTTTAACTAAGGGATGTCGACATCATAGGATACCCCATGTCGACATGGTGGCCGTTAATTTCAAAAGTTTCAATTTTCAAAAGAAGCGTCTATTCGTTTAAATCTCTTCACGAATGGTTATGACCGTTACTGGTCTATAAATAGCCTTCACAAACGAATTTTTTAACTAACTATTTTTCTTATTTTCTTCACTCCTTCTTCTCCACAAATCCATATTCTAAAATTTTCATATTTTTAAGATCGTGCCGAAATTCTGCCGAATTCTCAAGTGAATCAAATTAGAATCTCATTCTTATTTGATTCTCTGCCCTCTCTCGAAGATCAAAGTGCTATTCAGAGTTATAGGATCAATTTGTAATCAAACGTTTATCGAGTCTCTCTATAAGGTGTGGTTGTGCGTGGGAGTTTGCCCCGGACTCGAGAGACAGGAGGGTACCTCAGGGCCTTTAGAAATTGAGGATTGTAATCTCGACATTGATTTAATAAAAATCTGTATGAGGTGTTTTGCCTTGGTACAGGACTGGACGTAGGGTAACTCCGAACCAGTATAAAATCCGATGTCACTACAACAAAAATACTCTATTACAACGTCCTTTTTACAACGGGCATCGGCTGCCCGTTGTAATAGTAGGCTACTACAATGGTCAATTCGCGCCTGTTGTAATAGATGTCTTATATAATGCCTTTTTTACAACGGGCAGTCATTGCCCATTGTAATAGAATGCTATTACAACGGGCCTTTCATGTTCGTTGTAATAGATGTCAATTTTACAACGTTCACATAATGCCCGTTGTAATAGAGGTGCCAATTTTACAACGGGCTAAAACTGCCCATTGTAATAGGTGCCAATTTTATAACGGGCTATAAATGGCCGTTGTAATAGGTGCCAGTTAAACACAAATAATATAAAACAAAACCCTAATTTTTAAACCATATGACCCCAAAGATAAATTATAGAAGTCGACCCTCTTTTCCTCTTTTCCGTGAAGCAATACTCTCGTTCCTCTTTTCTTTGCTCAAAAAATTAGGGCTTTCGAATTTGTTGAAGCCGCCGATTGATTGAAGAATGAATTATATACGGTTTGCTTTGTCACTTTGATTCGAAGCCGGCTGCTTCTCGATCGCGTTCGACTTGTATTGGTATGTTATTTTCCTTTTGCTTTTCTGGTAGATATTCTTGAACTCGATCGATGATTCGACTTGTATTTGGCGGTTCGCGATTGAATTGATTTGTGAGTTCGATTAGGAAAACTGGCATAGTTAAGGTTCGAGCGAGGTGTTGCAGTTTAAGGACGAAGCCTGGATTGTGGTCGCCATGGTGGAGATGGTTTGAAGAGATTCAGGCGATTGGTGAGGAAGGCGATTGTGGTCGCGAGTGATTTTGGGATGAAGTTGAAGTAGTGAGGGGAGCATCAGTGGGTTTCAGGTGATGTTTGATTATGCTCGATTAGGCAGCGAGTTGGCATATTTGGAGATCGCGAGGTGGTTCAGGGAAGTTTGGTTAAGGGAAGATTTTTGGTGACTGTTGCAGTGGTAAGTGAAGATTGTCAGTAGGGGAGATGGTGTGGAACTGTGTTGCTTTGTATGGTAAGGTTGATGTTAACAGAATGCAAAGGCAGTGATGTTTGGTTTAAGTGGTGGTTGGAAGTTTGTTGGTTCAGATTTTGGTGAAGTTGCAGTTGTGGGGAGTGGATGTGCAGTTATACTTGGTGGCAGTGGTGTATTATGGTGATGCAGTGAAACAGTGCAGTGAAACATGGCAGGTGTATGTATGCACTGTTGAAGTTTTATGTTGTGTTTGTGGAGGCAAGGAAGGTTAGGCAAGTAGTCGATGTAGCTGATGTATGGTGTTTGATGTGCACTGTGTTGAGTTTGTAGTTGATGAATGTAGAATAGTTGGGGGTATTTGATATGGTAGAAGTATATATGTATCAGAGGTATATCTGGACCATTCGAAAAGCAGCTGTTCTGTTACCATCACGGAGTTCGTCCAAATGCCTTTGTGAATACTGCGATCATGGTGAGATAGTTTACTCGTTTTTTCAATCACAATCTAATTTTACAATTTATGGGGTTTTCATTTGCTTTTTCCCTGTACTTTCTTTGTATTTCAGGTTTTTAGTGGTAAAAGAACGAACATGAAGCTTTCCAACTTTGTGAGCATTTTTCTATGTCCTTTTGCTTTAATTTTGTTAAAGAACTAAACTTTTGACGTATTCTAATCTCGGGATTTTTACTTTGGGAGTGTTTTTTCGTTTGGTCGTGTATCGGGGAAATTTTAGCGATGCAAGTTGAGTATAACAACTGCTATTATATTTGGTTTTCTTAATTTATCTCAGTACGGAAATTGTTTTAAATAATTGGCAGTTATGATAATATGGTTTGAATTATCGATTTTCATTTTGAATTCATTGTTCGAAAAGATTTTGGAAAATAATTTGTTTCATACAGGATCGATATTTCTGTCTTATTATGGAACTTTATGCTGTTTTATTAAGGAACACGGTTCTATTAAGGCAGTTATCAATTATTACTTTTCTGATTGTATTTGTTATTTTAGGGGTTTTAGGACCAGTTGAACGACAATTTTGTAGTCTGAGAAGACTGTTCAACATTATAGCAAAGTTCAACATGTTTCTATTGTTTACTTTTGCCATAAAACTACCACCTTGCCAAATATGAAGTTGAACTTGTAGAAGCAAATTACTGGCTGTTAAATTGATTGTCAAGAAATCTAATCCAAAGTAGCATAGAAGCTATAGTTCGTAGAATTTCAAAAAATCTTGATTTGGGAAAAATGAGATTTGATGATTTTTCTTCTTATATAACCTATTGAACATTTGACCATTTGAGTGATCATAAATCACATGCATACCTACTTTGAGATATTTTGGTTGTAGCGAATATCTGATTGTTGCAAGACTGCATGCAAATGCTATGTTTTGTTGTTCGGTTTACTTGTTTGGAAAAGTTCACTGATACATCTTTCTAATCGTTTACAGCAGAGTTATGCACTTAATGATTCCCCTTTTGCCCGATTGTGTTTCTGCAACTTAGTGCCCGCTGCTGCATTAATCTCTATAATTTTGTTATTTAGAAATGCTTTTGTAACTAATGATCATAATAAGGTATGCCTATATTAATTACTTCAGTTTGATAGCCTTCAACTGATTATATCACTTTATTTCATTTCAGGATATATATTTTTGTAACTGAAACTGCTTATACTTTTTATTTTTGTTTGTTGCGCTCTTAGATATCTGTTCTAAGATGTTTACCATAAGCTTATATATATATTTCATTGCAAACAATGACTTAATGTGTATTTTTTGGATATGTATCATAATATAATCCTTAAATTCATCCATGTGCTTTATTTCTTTTATGACATACACATTCGATCGTAATAATACATTTGAAATATAATTACTTAACCTTTAACCAAGTGGTCGTTCTCTCTTCATGCAGAAAATATCGAATTGGGAACCAAGTATATCCTTAATTGAAGCAATAAAAAGCAAGGCAACAAGAAACGTCTTTTGTGAGGTTTTCTTTCTCACTTACATCTTATATTTTAGGATTACCAAGTGTTCTGAAGTTTAAATTTTGTTCAATGTTTTTAGATTGGCGGAGAATCTGAGAACAACTTATGGAGTTCGATAAATTCAAGGCATTTCTACGGATGTAGCAATGCAAGCAATGATTTCATAAGTGAGTTTTCGGATTCTAGCTATGAAAATTTATTTTGATTAATCACGTAGTTATAAGAATAATGATGCTTTTCGTGAAATAATTGTTTTATGAATCAGAATCTGAAGAAATTACTCAGCCTGATCGGTATTTGATGATAGCTACAAGTGGAGGATTGAATCAGCAGAGAACCGGGGTAACTTTACTTTAAAAACTATCGATTGTTATTTGTATTGACTATTTTTTGTTTAAATTTAAGTCTGGAAGTTTGAATTAGTCATATTACTAGGAGTTAGTAATATGCCTTTTGGTTCCAGCTAATTTACCGTTTTGCTCTGAGTTTTTCAAATTCCATATGTTCATTAGATTAGTTTAAGTTTTTCTTTATCACATCAGCTACACAAAATATATTACATCGGCAGCAAACAACTCTATTTTATGTAATGCTACACAAAATATATAACAATATTTATAGGAATTTCATGCTAAATAATATTCAACGAAGTTGCATAAACTACAATCAAGTACATGTTTGAAATATTAAACTAAAATTTGTGAAATAGAAGTGCCTTGAATAATGTGGCCAAGGAATGAAATGCAGGGTGAACTCGCTGCAGTTGTTGGTTGTCAAGGCTGAAATGAATGACAGTAGAGATGATGTGGGTTGTACTGTTGGTGAAGGAGAATGTTCGGTTTGGTTTGGTGAAGTTGTTGTTTGGTTTGGTGAAAAGGAGGAGTGGTGATCAGGTAGTTGGATGGTTTTGATGGTGACCGTGAATGTTATAGTGTTAGATGGGGAAGTGAAGAGTTGTAGGCAGAGATGAAACTGCTGATGTTTGAAGGCACAGGCACAGTGCCTATCTAAGTAGCGAAGTGGTTTGGGCAGTGCAATGTTTAAAGTGTGCAGAAGGGAAATGCACACTTGTATGAGGGAGAAGTTAGTTAAATATGGAGGAAGTGAATGACTGTGGTGGGTGGTTAGTTTGTAAATGTAAAATGGTGTAGAGAATAGAGACAGCAGGGGAAATGGTGCAGAGAACTGGGTAGAGAACTAAATAAATGAAAAATGGTTTATATTAGAACTATGTCAATGTAAACTTATCTAACTTTTTGGAATGTGTTGGAATTTTATGACTCTAGCTTTTAGTCTTTTCGTATATGATTTTGGTTGTTTTATGATAATATTTATTACTCGTTAAATTATTCATTATTGGTATGGATGTATGCTGCTGTAATTTTTTTTAAATTTGCATTTATTTTGCAACGGTCAGAAACCGTTGCAATATCATGTATTACAACGGGCATTGCCCATTGTAAAAAGTTGTATTACAACGGGCATTGCCCGTTGTAAAATATGATCGACTATTCCATATTACAACGGGGATTGCCCGTTGTAAAAAGGTGTATTACAACGAACATTGCCCGTTGTAAAAAGGTGTATTACAACGGGCTTTGCCCGTTGTAAAATATGGTCGACCTATTACAATGAGGCCTAATACAACGGGCTCATGCCCGTTGCGAAATCCATATTACAACGGGCATTGCCTGTTGTAAAATGGCTGTTTTGTTGTAGTGTGTGTTCTTTCCTTTTACTGTTTTTTATTCACTTACTGTATCTGTGTTTGATTCTGTGATAGTTTTATGATTAAGTTCTGCATTTGTTTATAACATAATTTTTAAATTAGTCCATATAAGTCTTAGAATCCATTAAACACTATTCACCCCCCTCTAGTGTTAAATGAGCCTTAAGATCATTAATCCGCACTCCCTTTTAATTGGTATCAGAGCGAGGTTTTCATAGTTTTCATAATCTAAAACTTGAAAAGTTAAAAATGGCATTTTTAGGAAATTTTGTTAATACTAGTTTGAATTTATGTATTTCATCAAAGTATCATAAGTCTGCATATATTTCTTATGGAAAATCAAGTTATCTACCGAATTGGTTTGTTATGCAGGAACAGATATGTTACATGGCTTTTGAAGAATCAACAATCAATGGAAAAACTGTGCAAATTAAGAAAGATAAATGGATACTTGATAGTGGCTGTTCAAGGCATATGATTGGAAATCCCGAGATACTCAATGACATTATATATCAAGATGGTGGATTGGTCAACTTTGGAGATAACTCAAAAGGATATGTGATTGGCATCGACAATGTCGGTAATTCTAAAACTCTTCTTATTTCTGATGTTTTGCTAGTTAGGAATTTAAAACATAATTTGCTTAGTATAAGACAACTATGTGATAAAGGATTTAAAATTAAATTTGGAAAAGATAAGTGTCACATCGAAGATAATAAGTCAAATATTATCTTTGAAGGAATTAGGAAGAAAAACATTTACATCCTTAGTATGAAAGTTTCAAATGATAACTTATGTCTTTTGGCTAATACAAGTGACCCTTGGATTTGACATAAAAGATTTGGTCATTTAAATTTCAAACTGTTATCTAGGTTATCAAAACTTGACTTAGTTAGAGGTCTTCCCAAGTTAAACTTTAAAGTAGATAGTATATGTGATGCTTGCCAATTAGGAAAACTTAAGAAAAATTCATTTAAATTAAAAGATATGATTTCTACTTCTAAACCTCTAGAATTACTTCATTTAGATTTATTTGGTCCATCTCAAGTTCAATCAATTAATCACAATAAATATGTTTTTGTAATTGTAGATGATTATTCTAGATATATTTGGACAATTTTTCTTAAACTTAAAAGTTATGCTTTTGAATTATTTAAGAGTTTTGCTAAAAGAATTCAAAATCAACTTTCTTTAAAAATAAAAACTATTCGTAGTGATCACGGTGGAGAATTTGAAAATGAAAATTTTGAGAATTTCTGTAGTAAAAAAGGAATTACTCATAATTTCTCTTTTCCAAGAACTCCACAACAAAACGGAGTGGTAGAACATAAGAATAGAACGATTCAAGAGTGTGCTAGAACAATGCTTTCTAATAGTAACTTACCTAAAAACTTTTGCGCTGAAGCAGTCGCTACAGCTTGTTATATATTAAATAGGATTTTAATTAGACCATTAACTAATAAAACACCATATGAATTACTTTACAATAAGAAACCCATAGTAGCTTATTTTAAAGTTTTTGGTAGTAAGTGTTTTATTCTTAATACAAAAGATAATTTAGATAAATTTGAACCTAAATCAGACAAAGGTACCTTTATCGGATATTCTAATAGAAGTAAAGCATTTAGAGTTTATAATTTAAGAACTAACACTATTGAAGAAACAATGCATGTATCTTTTGATGAAAATTTTAAAGATGCTATACAAATAGAAGATGAAGAAGATTTTGTAACTTTAAATAATAAACCTAATGAAACTAATTGTGAAATCAATCAACCTAATAAAAGAATTAGGCTATTAAAAAATCATCCTGTAGAAAATATAGTAGGAAATATTGAATCTATAGTTAAAACAAGAAATCAACTAAATAGTATGAGTAATGTAGCTTTTATATCAAATATTGAACCTAAAAATCCAAAGGAAGCATCATCTGATGATTCATGGATTCTTGCTATGCAAGAAGAATTGAATCAATTCACTAGAAATGATGTTTGGGAACTTGTTCCTAGACCTGAGGATAAAAGTATAATTGGAACAAAATGGGTTTATAAAAATAAAATGAATGAACTTGGTGAGGTCGTGAGAAATAAAGCTCGTTTAGTCGTGCAAGGTTATTGTCAAGAAGAAGGAATTGATTATGACGAAACCTTTGCACCCGTAGCAAGACTAGAAGCTATCAGGATTCTACTTGCTTTTGCAAACTACAATAATTTCAAGTTATATCAAATGGATGTTAAAAGTGCTTTTCTAAATGGTTTTGTAAAAGAAGATGTTTATGTTGAACAACCTCCACTTTTTGAAGATAATAAATTTTCAAATCATGTATATAAATTAAAGAAAGCTTTATATGGTCTGAAACAAGCTCCTAGAGCCTGGTATGAAAGACTAAGATTATTTACTACAATCTGGTTTTGAAATTGATAAAATAGATACAACTCTTTTTATTAAAAGAAACAAAAATGATATTCAATTAGTACAAATATATGTTGATGATATAATATTTGGATCAACTAATAACATAATGAATAAAGAATTCTCAGATATAATGACTAAAGAATTTGAAATGAGTCATATGGGAGAACTAAGTTTCTTCTTAGGACTTCAAATCAAACAATTAGATAAAGGAATTTTCATTAGTCAAGAAAAATATGCTAAGGATTTAATTAATAAATTTGGATTGACCACTTCTAGTGGGAAACCAACTCCAATGACAACTAATGTAGCTTTAACTAAAGAAGATAAATCAAAAGATGTTGATCAAAAATTATATAGGAGAATGATTGGTTCGTTGATTTATATAACAGGAAGTCGCCCTGACATCATGCATAGTGTTTGTCTCTGTGCAAGGTACCAATCTCAACCTAAAGAAACTCACTTAAAAGATGTTAAAAGAATTTTAAGATATGTAAAGCATACTTTAGATTATGGTTTATTTTACCCTAAAAATGATGTGTTTGATTTAATTTCATATTGTGATGCTGATTACACTGGTTGTAAATCAGACTGAAAAAGTACAAGTGGAACTTGTAACTTTCTAGGACATTCTCTGGTTTCCTGGTTTAGTAAGAAGCAAAACACTGTATCTTTGTCAACAACTGAAGCAAAATATATATCTACTGCTTTGGCTTGTTCTCAATTTATATACATGCAACAAACTTTAAAAGATTTTGGATTAACTATAACTAAATCACCAATTTATTATGATAATACTAGTGCAATAAACCTATCTAAAAATCCAACTCGTCATGCTAGAACAAAACATATTGTTATTAGACATCATTTTCTTAGAGATAATATAAGTAAAGAAGTCATAACTCTTAAATATATTAATACTGAAAAACAAATTGCTGATATATTAACCAAACCATTAAATGAACAAAACTTTACTAAATTTAGAAGAGAATTAGGTATATGTTCATTAACTGAAATATAAATAATAAATAATACAACTATAGTTAATAATTAATATAAATAAAAATTTCTCAAAAATTGAACTGGGCATGTCGACATGACCCATCCCCCTATGTCGACATACAGGCCGAGATTTTCAAATTTAAATTTCCTTCTAAAATTAGTTATTTGGTTATATATTTATATATTTCGACTTTTACTCCTTTTCTCTGTTCTATTCTCTGTAATAAACTTCTAAAACAGAAAATTAATGGCTTCGTCTTCTAATAATGAACCTTCTTCACCCACTTCTCCTCATTTTGGTCCTTTTCAACGTTCCACATATGTACGAGTCATCAAACTACAAGAGAAGATAAAAGATTTTCTTCAAATGATGACAGAAATTCAAGTAAGTCTACTGCGAATGGCTAGAGAACAAGATAGGCAAGGCAGAATCCTTAGGAATTTACAAAAATTCCTTATGGATAACCATGCCAATCCCATTGTCATCGAAGAATCATCACAAGCCATGGATTCTGAAGAAGAAGAGCCTCTAGAAGAACCATAAGAAGATCAAGAAGAAGAACATCCTCTGCCGAATCCGGATGTTCATATGGACGAAGACGATGGCGTGATTTGCGTTGGAGAGGTCCTTTTTGACGCTAATAGGAACTTGGTCGAACAACGTGGAAACTTTTGTCTCCATTATCCAAATTGTTCGGTCCATAAATTACCAATAGTTAAGGGTCCTCGTTAAGCGTTTTTCGTTTTTCTTTTTTTTTGATTGTATATTGGTTTGTTAAATTGTATATAAGTGTTATCTTAAGTGTTATCTTAATTAATGTTCTTCTAAAAACAATCTTTGGTTTTTATTCGTATGTCATATGTTTGTTTATCTCATTTTCTATTAAGTTCAAGGTTTATAGGTTATTTTTGTTGATGACAAAGGGGGAGAAGTTATATAAAATAGTAGGCTTGGAGTAAGGGGGAGTTATGGTATGATCGAAGTAAGTATATTTTATAAGGATGTCATCATCAAAAAGGGGGAGATTGTTAGGAACTGGAGATAGTGGTTTTGATGATAACAACCTTTGTAACTTATTTTATTATAACTTATATACTAACACTATTGTCTAGATACAAATGAATGTTATTATGCAGGATATATATAAGGCAGGCACTGATTATTGAAGACTGTACAGTATAAAGATCAAGAATGAAGAAATCAAGTTTGAAGACTCATGAGTATCAAGATTAAGATTTCGAGATATGTGTCTAGTTTATCGTTAAAACTTCATAATAGCACGAAAATCTTCATTCCATATTTCATTTGGGATGGAACCCATTGCTACCTTCTTAGTGGCTTACAAACCCACGACAAGTAACTTACAAACCTACGACAAGTGGCTTACAAACCCACGAACATCCTGGTATTGTACAAGTTCTCGAGTCCTGATGTGATGAGATATTCTGCAGGAAGAAGCTTGCAAAAAGTGGATAGCCTCGGACCAATCAATCGAATATTTACTCATACGTAATCGATCGAACACTACTTGAAAATGGTTCTTCTGTTCAGAAACAAAATGTTCCAAATGTTCCTGTAAATTCTTGCTCTCATTGGACCATTTGTATTTCGTTAGCTACAGCACTGCACGGGTCGATACGCGCAGCGCCTAGTATCCATCGTTTACGGGTAGGACTACTGGGGTATCTAATCCCATTTGCTCCTCTAGCTTTCGTCTCTCAGTGTTAGTGTCGGCCTAGCAGAGTGCTTTCGCCGTTGGTGTTCTTCCCGATCTCTGTAGATGGAACTTCTACAGCAGCCAGGTCTAGAGGGAAGTTATGAGCATTACGTTCATGCATTACTTCCATACCAAGGTTAGCACGATTGATGATATCAGCCCAAGTGTTAATAACACGACCTTGACTATCAACTACAGATTGGTTGAAATTGAAACCATTTAGGTTGAAAGCCAACCATTTCATTTTACCAAGTTCAACGTTAGCCAGATTAGTCAACATTTATATGTTTCGATGCAACAACAAGATGTTATTTGTAACAAGTAGTTTTGTTGTTTGGTTAATTGGTCACATTTTATTCATGAAATGGGTTGGATTGGTATTATTTTGGATACGGCAAAATCATTTGATTCGATCTAATAAGTACCTTGTGTCAGAATTGAGAAATTCTATGGCTAGAATCTTTAGTATTCAACAACGGATTAGCAATCTGTCGCTTTAGTCCACTCAGCCATCTCTCCCAATTCAAATTGAAATTTTTTTATGTGGTGTGACAGGCGAAGTAAAAAATAAATAAATTGAATTACTTCCTTTATTTTTATTTTGTAAGAAAAGTCCATTCCCCCGGCCAGTACTTAACCAGGCCGGGTTATTACATTACTTCTGATGAATCAATCATTTCATAGATCAAATGATTTCATTTTTTGTTTTTATTATATCAAAACAAAGATACTTGTGCGTAATCCAATTGTATACCACCACTGATAAACACCGGAATAAGCGATATTTACTGGGCCGGTAGCACCTCCTCGAGTAAAGGCTTCTACGGCCGGTTGACCAAAATGAGGATCCCAAATTGCATGAGCAATAGGTCTCACATGTAAAGGGTCCTGTATCCATGACTCAAAATTTCCTTGCCAAGCTACATGAAACAGATTTCCGGACGTCCAAGGAAGGGTGGTAAATGGATCATTCAACAATCTAGATCGGATGGATTCCTTTTTTTTTCTTCGATAAAATAGAAGGGGGAAAAGGAAATTCCATTGCAGAGCCATATGCAATGCACAAAAGGTGCCTGTACGGTCCGTCGTTCAATTCTATTTTTTTCTTGTTTTTTTTAGTCCAAAAGATAAAGAAGTATCGTTAATTTCTTCATGCTCGTTCCAAGTTTGAAGTACCATTTGCCCCGAAAATACAGAGTCCAATCAACAGATCTTTTTCCTCTCTCCTTCTACTATCCAATAGGTTTATCTTCGTTCTATTAAATAAATTATCAGAGGATAAAAAATCTTTTATTTTTGCAACCCGATCGCTCTTTTGACTTTGGAAATTTTTTTTGTCAGTATACTGTTTCTTCTACACATTAGTTTCCAATCCATAATAGAAAATAGGTAGGATTTTTTTTTATTCTTAAAAAAAAGAATCTCATCTAGATAATATTTTTCCTTGTTTACTAATAAATCGACTAATTAAACTCATGTTTCTATAATCAATTTGATCCCCCGATTCAATTGGGGGAAAATGCCTACGAAAAGATCGCTTGGATTTGCGAAAAGGTTGCTTGGATTTATCCATGGTTCAATTCTGTAATGAGACCCTTTTTATGTATGATATTTGCGACTTTAGAACATATATTAACTCATCTCTCTTTCTCGATCGTTTCAATTGTGATTGCGATTCATTTGATGATTCTATCAGTTCATGAAATCATCGGGTTACGCCATTCGTCGGAACTCATAATTGGCAAATTCGTAGGTTCAATTCCTGCTGGATGCACGCCAATGGGAACGTTCAATAAGTCTGTTGGAATTGGCTCTGTATCAATGGAATCTCATCATCCATACATAATGAATTGGTATGGTATATTCATACCAACTACTTCAAAATGGTTTTTCAAAATGATTTTCAAAACTGCTTTTCAAAATTTTTTAGTCTTATCTTTTTAAAATGATTTTCAAAACTGCTTTTCAAAATGTTTTAGCCTTAAAAATTATCTTTTCAAATGATTATCAAAAAAGATGTTTTAGCCTTAAAATATTCTTTGTTTTTGTTTTTTAAATAAACTCTTGTTTTAAACTTCACATTGTTTTTAACTAAGGGATGTCGACATCATAGGATACCCCATGTCGACATGGTGGCCGTTAATTTCAAAAGTTTCAATTTTCAAAAGAAGTGTCTATTCGTTTAAATATCTTCATGAATGATTATGACCGTTACTGGTCTATAAATAGCCTTCACAAACGAATTTTTTAGCTAACTATTTTTCTTATTTTCTTCACTCCTTCTTCTCCACAAATCCATATTCTAAAATTTTCATATTTTTAAGATCGTGCCGAAATTCTGCCGAATTCTCAAGTGAATCAAATTAGAATCTCATTCTTATTTGATTCTCTTCCCTCTCTCGAAGATCAAAGTGCTATTCAGAGTTATAGGATCAATTTGTAATCAAACGTTTATCGAGTCTCTCTATAAGGTGTGGTTGTGCCTGGAAATCAATTGGGTAATATTAAGGCCCGTAAATCAAGAGGGTTTGCCTCGGACTCGAGAGACAGGAGGGTACCTCAAGGCCTTTAGAAACCAAGGATTGTAATCTCGACATTGATTTAATAAAAATCTATATGAGGTGTTTTGCCTTGGTACAGGACTGACGTAGGGTAACTCTGAACCAGTATAAAATCCGGTGTGTTCTTTTCTTTTACTGTTTTTTATTTACTTACTGTATCTGTGTTTGATTCTGTGATAGTTCCGTGATTAAGTTCTGCATTTGTTTATAACATAATTTTTAAATTAGTCCATATAAGTCTTAGAATCCATTAAACACTATTCACCCCCCCTCTAGTGTTAAATTAACCTTAATATCCTTAATCCGCACTCCCTTTCAGCACCAAGTTACACAATTTATCCTGGCTCGGCGTCTTGTGGATTGATTTTGGTTTTTCTAGGAGGTGATAAAAGCTTGGGGTAGCGTCTTGTATGTAGCTCATGCTGTTTTCACTTTTAAGACAACTGAAATCGACCTATGCTGAGAATTCTCTACTCGATTCGGACGCATTGATTTATAGTTTCTCACTTTGGATTGGTCCTATCATTGCACAGTCCGTGTACCTAGAATAGAAAGAGCTTTATGTGTCGCTTCGGACAGCGGATCCATTATCGATTATTGATCGGTAACGGGTAAGTGTAGGAGGAATAACTTTAATGAATGATACGAAATTCTTCTTCCTTTCTTCGCTGCGAGTGAACTATCTACACAGGATAGAGTGTTTGTAGTGTTCAGGACATCGAGCCCATCCCACATAGATAACACTCTACACTTGCCCACAATCAACGCTTGGAATCTGATGAGTTGGCATAAGCCAAATTTTTTTTCTCGGAATTCAAGTGTTGAGCGCAGAGGAACTTCTAGTTATAAATAGAATTACCTGACCATGTTAGATACAAGTTCTGTTGTATAGAAGAAAGCACCCGTCATCCCATCGTAAATCCAGTGGAGGACGTCCGACACTCTCGGAAACCGAATCGACATCAGTTATGCCTTCATAAGAGGTTTCAGCAGCACCTACTTCTTCAGTACCACCAGCTGAAAATGGTCAATTGGTTCTAGTTGGTCCGGTTGTAGATCGAACTCCTCCAACTTTAGTGTTTTACTCAACCCTCCAGAGATAGCTTCCACCGTAATTTCTACTAAAGTCCTGCACAATATTTGTTTATAGCATGACATTACGGATGATGACGTACGGCTTCCATTGAAAAACAAGTTTGCACACATGCCACCTTCAGGGTACACCGCCTACCATTGGTACATGTGCTTGAATGGAGCAGTGCCCCCCTTCAATCATTTCTTGAGAGAGAGTCTTCTGAATTTGGTAATTGCCCCATTTCAGATTCACCCCAATGGATACGCGATTTTGACTTGTCTTCACATTTTGTTTATGCGGACATTCAATTATGCCCCAAGCTTTGATGAGCTGAGATATTTCCTCTCATTCAAGAAGAGAGACGAATGTCCATCTCTTGTGATCATCAATGCCTAAAGAAATCACAAAATTGTGCTGCAGCTTCAAAGTAATTTGTCCCGGTTCAAGACCCAATATTTTTTGGTTAGGTGTCCTGAGGGATTTAATCACCTTTGGATGACAGGGAATAAGTCTTCTCTTGTACCCGTTGAGATTTAATACGATTATGTGGGATTTTTAATAGACTGAATACTCCTTGCAGCTATTCCAATGCCAAATAAAGATCCATCACTTGATCCCATCTTCCATACTCTGAAGGCCATAGACGCTGGAGAGAGATTGATCAAGTCTTTGCTAACGGATGAGAATTTGCTTCGGTATGGGTTGTTGCATCCCGGGAGATCTGCCATCGCCGTTAAAGTTCCATCTCCTTTCCGTTCTAGGATTCGAACATGCTCCACTTCTTCGTCGCATGACTCCGAAGAGGGCGACCTACTAGAAGGAGAAGGTCCATTCGGTGAATCAACTAAAGAAATTCATAAAGGAAAAGGCGTTACGACAGGAGCCAGTTTCCTGATTAGGATGCCCTCGATCTCGGAGGAGGGGGAAGAGGAGTTCAAGCAGCGTGAGGGCAAGGCAATGTTGATCATGGAAAAGGAGGAGGGTGAAATTGAGAACAGTAGTAGCTATGATTCCTCCTCTAACGATGAAGAATTTGATGCAAGTTCCAATGAAGGAAACTACGAATCATGCCACGAAACTCCAGGAATGAGTCCTATTCTCCCAGATTCGCCTCCCCAAGAGATTATTGGTAAATATGCTCCCCAAGCAGTCAAATGACTTTATGGTTCTCAACCTAAGGAAACCATATCAACCTTGGGGACTTGAGCAACGTTTATGTAAACATCGATGAACTCATGGGAGATAATTTCAAGTTAGAGGGATTATCTTCCTACCTCGGTCATGTTGTGTCTAGAGTTAGCCTGACTCCCACTGTAGTTGCTTTTCGATCCGGTTTGTTAAGTCCTTTTAGGCCGCCTATGATACGTTACACATTTCACTAAGGTCATGTACACTTACATATGCATTATCTGAGTTCATTTTATGTCGCTAATGTTCTTCATTCGTTTATTTTATCAGGTACTATGGGAGGTCATGGACTTTATGAGGACCTTGACTAATTTACATACGCACAACGTGGGTCAAGACGGACTTCAAGCCGCCAATAGCCCTGAGAAACTGAGGAAGAATGGAGAAGGAGGAAAGATTTGGAAGCCGAAGTTCATCGTCGGGATGACAGGGACCGAGGTAGAGTTTATACGAGTGGTTATGAGAAGAGGAAAACTCCTAACGATCGGGAAGAGCCATCTAAGAAATTGAAGGTAGATCATGGTTTTCATCTCCCGAGCACCCAGCATTTGCCCTGGTTCCAATCTGTGTTGGAATTGAAATTCCGACTTCTACTGTTCAAGTCTCTCCATCAATCCAGATTCCGTCAACTCATCTAGTGCCTGCATCTGGTTCTTCACGCCCCCGTAGGAGGCCAACTTATATTCTCTCGTCTGGTCCCTCTAAGCTTGAAGCCGTGCTCCTCGGATGGTTTATGAAGGGAGTTAAATTTTATTGTGACATACGTGCAATATGTAAGGATTCCTATATGCCCCATCTGCAGCCGACCCAGAGCGATTTGGATCAAGTTGAAGGATGGGAGAAATTATGTAAACAATTAGCGGACACAAACCGTAACAACTACCAAGAGATCCTTTCATTCGAGTCAGAAAAGGATGATTACAAGAGGATCTTAACAAAACATGACGCCAGAATTGAGCAACTGACAAATGAGAGGGATGCTGCAATTCGAGAGAGTAAGAGCAACGCTAATTTGCTGAAGGAATTGAAAGAGGCCCGCACAAAAATTGAGATCGTGTTCAGAGACGAAATCAAGAAGGCCCATGCTAATGAGGTTAAGCTGAAAAAGGAGCTTGAAATTCGAGACGAGATTATCAAAGCTAAGAAGAGAACTATTACTAGTCATGACGAAGCCGTCGAAGCTCATCAAAAGACAATTACTGATTACGCGGAAATGGTGGCATCTCGTGACAAGACCATTTCTACCTAGGCTCAAATGATTGCTTTGCTTGAGGAAATAGTCACGTAGCATAACGTTGAAAAGACCCAAGTTGAATTTGAGAAGGTCGTTGTGAAGGCGGACTACTTGGAGCTGCAAGATACTTCCGAAAGGAAGATGGAGAAGATGGATGACACCATCTTGAATTTCTACGTCAACTCCTTGCTGCATCAGGGCAGCCTCAGCTATCTGGGCCCCAAATTCTCACGTACTCTTGCTATGGTTTGGTAAGAAGTTCTGGTCCGTTTCCAAGAAAACGGGGTGTATACACTGAGCAAGAGTTGTAGGACACCTATCTCAACGAAGAGTCAAAGAAGGCTTTGGTAGAGGGCCGAGAGATTATTCGGATTGAGAGGGAGCAGGAGGCCGCTGATGCTAGTGCAACTGCAATTGCTAAAGCACTATCAGAGCCTTTTAGTTTCGGACCCCGCGAATTATCAAAGTAGCCTCGTGATCAGTAAGGAACTATTATGGGTTCATCCAGTAATGCTTGTTGTCCGCCCCTCCAGCAGCTATCTCCTAAGCCTTGGGTGGTCCTGGAACTTCACCAAAGATCGTGCAGTCATCCATAGAAGGAGACGATGGGGAGTATGAGGTTGAAATTCTCGATCACACTTCTGATGCAAGTAAACTTCTTGTTTCTCTCGAGTTTGAGAATTTTCAGCTCATGCCGCAAGAACAAGATGAAATGAATGCTTTCATTTTTGATCTTATAGCTCCATCTTTTTTGCCTATCAAACTGCCAATTTCTTTGATTCCGGGGCCTGTTGCTATTTCAACTGCTTCGACGCTTATTTTAATAGCTGCTTCAATCACCACACCCATATCTGGTTCACAACCAGAGTTGGAATCCAGGAAGTTTGCTGCGTTGCATGGCCTGGATGACCCTTTCGTATCTCTGGAGGGCGATTTAATAGCAGCTGACACTCGAGAGCAGACAGATCAAGCGAGCCAGCTAAGTAAAATTGAATAGCAGATGGTGGCAGTTAAGAGGGAAAAGATTGAGAAGAGAAAGTCTTTGAGGAGCTCCTGCAAGTCACGGAAGTGCAAGATCAAGGGGGAATCTTCCAAGGGGGTTGAAGAACAAGGAGAAGACATGGGCATGGATGCGATAATTGATATCTTTGGCAGCGATACAACTCCTGGTGGGGATGCTGAGATGAAGAAGAAACTTCCAACCAAAGGCGGGAAGGGAAGTGAACACTGACAGGCTCAAGTGATAGTGGAGCCGAATAGTGGAACATTCTGATTTGTTTGACATGTATTGTGTATAAGCGCAGAGTCTGCACTTATTACTTTTGTTGTTGTAGCATCTGTACTTTTCTTTTTGTTAGTCGATATTGTGTGGGTACGGCCCCCACGTTTTGACTTTGTATAGAAAATGTTATAAGGAATGAAAAGATTGATGTTTCTACTGTCATCTCTTCTGTGCTCTTCCTTATTTATCACGTGCTTAGCTTATTTTTGTACTATTTATGTGTGTGCATGGCATGATTGCTTGTTCCGCAATTTCTATACTTCACATTGTCGTGCCGTGTTTCGCAGTATTCGATGCCTTTATTTCCATGATTTCATGCATTATGTATGCATTTTTTAACTTATAACTAGATCCGCTGTGATTGCCAAAATTCTTTGTATGGAGAAACGAGCCTGTGGAGTAGTTTTCCTTTCAACTAAATGTTGGTATGTGTGTACCCCCTACTTTATAGGGTTGTTTTCTTCGAACACTTATTAAATGACCGGTTGATCCGAGCAATTCCTTGGATGTCTATAGCTGAATCTACTTTGCGGTTCCTATCTTCGAGAACTTGCGACTCGAGCGTCTCGATTCCAGAGATTTTTTCGGTCAATGGTCGAAATTCTTTGCCGATTCCTAGTTATGCGACATTGCTGGATCCATGTCAATTACTTTTGATTGTGGGAGTGGATTCATGTTAGTCCTGCAATAGACGAGTTTCCCGGTGTTGTCAGGTCAATATCGATACTTACAAGATCTTAATGGTTTGCTGATGGTGTCGGAGCAACATCAAGTGGTGCTTGCATGGAATGCGCGACTTTTAAGAGTGTACGACTTACAAAATGAACGGCTTTTATGAGTGCACGGCTTATGAAATGCGCGGCTTTGAGTGCGAGGCTTACGAAATGCGTTGTTTTTTATGAGTGCGTGGCTTACAAAATTCCTACTTAAGTAGTTATATCTTCTTAGGCGTGATTCCACAACCCAAGAAGTGGTGCGCCACTTATGAAATCCGCGGCTTTGATTTGGGCCTTCCCAGTGTTGCAAGAGCAACACCGGTTCTTAGAAGGCAGGGATCTAGTTCCATCGATCCAACAGTTTGAGTCGATTTACTTCCGTCGAGTCGGCGGGTAGGTGGGCATATTTGAGCGTGGTTCCACTATCTCAAGCAGCGATTGGATGGTTTTGAGTCGATTTGACCCCGTCGACTCAGCAGGTTACTTTTGTGAACACGATTTTATTAGTTCAAAAAGCAAAGCAATTTTATTAATAAAAGTTGGACAAGTTCTGCCTATTTACAATGCCTCTGGTATTCTGGGATGGCTTATTTATGGAAAATAGAAAACACATAAGATAGTCTTAGATAAACTAACGACGCAGCGATTCGTTTTTCTAATCTCGGGGAATTTGGGTTCCATCAACAGTTGTTAACTTGAATGTTTCATCCCCTAGCTTCTGGCCGATCACATAGGGCCCTTCCCAATTTAGTCTGAATGTTCCTGGTATAGGGTAGACCCATTTGAGGACAAGTCCTCCCATTTCGAAAGTGTGGTTACGGACTTTGGAATTGAAATATCATGCGACCCTTTTCTGATAAGCAGCGGTCCTTAACTCGGCTTCTTCCATCTTCTCATCGACCATATCGAGCGACTCAAGTAGGAGCTACTCGTTTTGCCTTTGATTGAAGTTTTGCCTTCGATCAGAGGGGAGTTCTTTTGAACCATATTCCACGGCGAACGGGGAGTGCCTGATTGTAGGTTTATGCATCGTTCTGTAAGCCATAGCGCGAGTGGAAGTTCATCAACCCAATTTTCTTTAGCTTTAATAGCCGCTTTTTGATGGTGGACTTGATGATCTTGTTCACTGCTTCCACTTGCCCGTTTTCCTGTGAATGTTCAACAACGGAAAAAAATTTCTTGTTTCGGAAGCGTTTGCAAAAACTTAGTGCTTTCGAATTGAGTCCCGTTATCCGTGACGATTTTTTTTGGCACTCCAAAACTGCAAATAATGTTTTTAGTGACAAAATTAATAACCTTTTGTGGTAATAAAGGCCGGCGGTTCCGCTTTGGCCCATTTGGTGAAATAGTCAACATCAACGATATCATATTTGGATCCTCCTTTGGCTATTGGTAATACACCAATTAGAATGATTCCCCAGATCACGAATGGCAATGGGTTGACCATCTGTGTCAGCTCTGTCGAAGGAGTTCTTTTGATCTTGCCGAATCTTTGGCATTGGTTGCACCATTTGGCATAATTTGCCACATTACGGTTTACTGTTGGCCAAAAATACCCATATCAGAGAACTTTCTTTGCAAGGGTTTGCCCTACAGTGTGATCTCCCCAGTCTCCTTCATAAACTTCCATGAGGATTCTTCGGGCTTCGTCGTTGGTCACACACCTAAGTAAGGGGATAGAGAATCCCCTTCGGTATAGCATCCCATCCTGTATACAAACCAAGGTGGCTTCCGAATGAGCTTTTTCCATTGATTCTTCTCTATATGGAGTGTTCCTCTGAGCCGGTAGTCCTTGATTGGTGTCATTCACATTTCTGATTATTTGGTTGTTTCGAAAATCCAGTCGATATCCATCTAGCTTATGCTTGGAGCAGTCAAAGTTTCGACTAGGACTAGCCCCAAGGACCGAGCTTCTCCAAAACTGTCTAATTTGGCTAGATAGTCTGCCTTCATGTTTTGTTCCCTCGGGATATTAGTTATGGTGTAATTTTCGATGTCATTCAGTAGTTCTTGGACTTTAGGTAGATACAGGGATAGGCTCTCTAGCCGAGCTTGGTATTCACCTTTTACCTGGCAGACGACTAGCTGAGAGTCACTATAGATGTGTACAGACTTTATCCCGAGTTCCTTCACAATTTTCAACTCGGCTATCAATGCTTCATATTCCATTTTGTTATTTGTTGTGGGGAATTCTAAGCATAAGGCATAGCAAACGGATCATTCTTTGGGAGTTTCGAGCACTACTCCTGCCCCCTGAGCAGCAGTTGTTAGATGCACCATCGACAAACAACTTCCAACGTGCCTCCACTTCCGAAGTAATTTCTTCTTCGTTATCTCATATCGTAAACTCGATAATGAAGTCTACCAGTGCCTGCCCGTTGATCTCCCTTTGAGGGTGGTAAGTGATTTCATATTGTCTCAATTCGATGTTCCATTTGATAAACCGTTCAGAGGTCTCGGGGCGGTACAACACTTGCTTCAAAGGTTGATCTGTTAGTACTTTGATCGGGTGTGCTTGGAAGTATGGTCATAATTTTTTGGATGCAATCAAGAGAAAATACGCTAATTTTTCCAATTTCGGATAGTTCTTCTCGTCCCAGTGAATCGTTTACTGATGTAATATACCGGTCGCTGGATCTTTGCTTCTTCTCGTACGAGCGCGACTCTTAATGCATGGGGTGAGACTGCGAAGTAGGTAAACAAGTCTTCTCCGTCTACCAGCTTGGATAGGATTGGCGGGTTTTCCATATGTTCCAGCAGCTCTTCGAATGCAGTTTGACAAGCTCTATTCCATTCGAAGTTCTTCTTTCCCTTCTTTAGCACGTCAAAGAACGGTATGCATTTTTCAGTTGCTTTTGAGATGAACTGGCTTAGTACCGCAACTTTTCCATTGAAGCCTAGTAACTCCTTATTTCTCGGGGCCTCAACTTTCCATAAAGCAGTAATTTATTTGGGATTTGCTTTGATGCCTCTGGTGCTTATAATGAATCCTAAAAACTTACCAGAGGCTACTCCGAAGTGACACTAGAGTAGATTGAGTTTCATTCCATATTTGTAGAGTATTTCAAACATTTCGGTGAGGTTGTCCAAGTGATTTGCAGCTATGCACGATTTAACCAACATATCGTCAATATAAACTTTCATTGTCTTCTCGATCTGATGTTTGAACATGTTGTTCACTAGTCGTTGGTTGGTTGCCCCAACATTCTTTAAGCCGAATGGCATCACTTTGTAGCAGTATAATCCCAGATCAGTAATGAAACCAGTATTTTCCTGGTTAGGTTCATGCATCATGATTTAGTTATACCTTGAGTAAGCGTCCATAAATGATAGTAGTCCATGTCCAACTATCTCGTCCACAAGCTGATCGATTCTAGGCAGAGCAAAGCTGTCTTTTGAGTAAGCTTTATTTAGGTCCGAGTAGTCGATACAAGTTCGCCATTTTCCATTGGACTTCTTGACTAAGACCGGGTTGGATACCCATTCGGAATAGGTTGCATCGCAGATAAAACCATTCGCCGTCATCTTATCCACTTCTTCTCTCAACACTTTGGACTGTTCGGGTCCTAGGCTGCGTTTCTTCTGCTTCACTGATGTATACCTGGGACTAATATTAGGTGCGTGGCATGCAATATCTAGCGAAACCCTGCACATATCAGGATGTGTCCAAGTGAATATGTCCAGGTTGGCGTGAAGAAATTTGATGAGTTCCAGTCGTATCTTGTTTCCAAGATATGATCCAATTTTTAGGACCCGTATTAGGTCATCAGTATCGATTGGGACAGACACCGTCAATTCTGCCAGTGCCTCCCATTCCTTCCCTAAACTCTTCTCTCTAAGGTCCAAAGCCTTATCGAATCGTCTATGGTCCCCAAGGCAGGGGTGACTCTATAGTTGCTACTCGGTAGGTTCACGAATGTGGAGAGTATTCCCTACATTCTTCCCCTTTTCTTTTCTTCTAGACTCATGTAGTTCTGCGATATAGTATTCTCTAGCGACACTTTGTTCTCCTTTGATCACCCCAACTCCATTCTCTGTCGAAAATTTCATGGTTAGACACCACTGAGCTAAAGCAATCCTGAAATCTGCCAAAGCAGGTCGTCCTAAGAAAGCGTTGTAGGTGGTTTCATCTACAATCACAAAGCTCTGGGTGAGGGTTACTCTTCGGTCACCTTCCCCAAGTTCCATGGGTAATTGTTTCGAATGGTTGCTTAGGTTCACCGGTGAATCCCTAGATCTTTGTTCGGCAAGCAAATACATCCTTCATACTGATCTTCATTTGATCAAATGTATGTTTGAATAGGATATTCACAGTGCAGCCACTGTCCACCAATACTCATCGGACCATGGATGGTTCAATTCCTACTGTCATGACCATGGAATCAAGGGTTGGAGCTTCTATTCCTTCAGTGACTCGACTTCGGAATACTATATCATCGTTCAAGGTTCTCTACTACTTGGCAGGAGTTCCATCGTCGATCGCGAAGCACGAATCTTTCGTAGCATGTCTTAGTAAGCTTACATATCGCTCCATCTCTCCCCAAATTTTCTAAGCGGGATGGGGTTCTCCAGGTATTTTTCCGATGATGAGTCTCTGGTCGGTCCATCTGGATCCCTCTTCGCTGGTTCCAGCCTGGTTTCCCCAGCCTCTAAGAGCTTGGGGTTCTACAGGCTAGTCAGGATTTTGTGGTTCCTCACATACTGTTGAAGCTTGTTTTACCGAATCAGCTCTTTAATTAAGTTCTTCAAGTGATGGCACTCATTCGTGTTGTGACCATGTGTTTCATGGAAGCAGCAGTAATTCCCGGAACGCTTTTGGGGTTCAGTCGCTTCCTTTTTAGGCGGCTTCTTGTACTCCTCCGTCCCTTGTGTCACAAGGTAGATGTTATCTGGGGTATCATTGAGTGAGGTGTAGTCTTTGGGCCTCAAGCCTTTAAGTTGCTTGTTACTTCCATTTTGCTTGTTGGAATTTTGGTTCTTCCTTTTATGATTCATATCCTTCCTTGTGTTTCCTATAGCGGTCCTAGAGGTATTTGCGTTTCGGTTCGCCGAAATACCATTTTTCCAACGTTGGTTGGTTGTAGATTAGCAGATTTTTCTTCTAACTCCTCTACCTCTTTCAGTCTCAATTGCTGGCTTGCCTTTCGATTAAAGTCCTTCCTGGTTGTAGGTTGTTTCATTTTGATCCATTTTTCAAATTCAGTGCCGGGATGGATGGCGCGGACTAGGGCCATGAAGACCATATCTTCATTTTGGTTACTTACTTAAGTGACCGCGGTGTTAAATCGACTCATGAAGGATTTCAAAGATTCATTTCGTCCTTGGAATGGGCCTGATAAGGATATCACGTCTTTTAGTTGTGCTATGTGAAGCCTAAACTGATCAAGGAACCTTGTTGCTAATTCATCTAAAGTGGAGATGGATTTAGGTGGGAGCCTAGTGAACCACATGGGATTATTTCCCTCTAGAAAGATTGGAAAACATCTACATCGAACAACATTTGAAGCATTCGCTATGTCCATGTACCAACTGTACTTGTACAAGTGAGGTTTCAGGTCTCTAGTTCCATCGTAGGATGGAATAGTCGGCATAGTGAACTTTTTAGGACATTGTTCATTCAGAATGTCATCTGTGAAGGGAGTCCGGCTTGGAGCGGATCCTCATTCATCATCTCTCCTATTCTTACTTTTGTACATTAGGCATTTAATCACGTCCGCGATATATGCCTCTGATGTCCGGTAGCCCACGTGTTGGCGATCAATGACTACACCAAGTGTTTGATCTTGCAAACGATCTTAGTAAGTGGGTTGAAGCCTAGGCTCTCCCATCTTCTGGAAAGCCACTCCCTCGGAGTTCCGTTGGCTTGAGGTTGGTCGGATAGGGGCCGTTTGGACCTCTCTACCGATATTGTGTGCGTCAGTGTTTCTTTCAACTCATCGTCGTCTAGTTTTTCACCATCTTTAGAGTCGGAGAGATCCACTGCTATATCTTCCAGTGGAGTTTTTGTTCCCAGATTCAAGTTCATGGTGGACTGCTTTACAGTTGGTGGTGTTCTTGCGTTTCCTTTTATAGTGATTCCAGCAGCTCCACCCACTACTCCTTTTTGCTTCTGTCATCTGTTTTTTCTATTTAGGCCAGATACGGAAGAATTTTCCTACTCTATGGCAGCCATAGGTTCTGGTATGATTCTTGGGGCGGCCAGTGATTGCAAGGTCAGGAGGGTATTTAATTTGTCCATAAGAGCTTTTTGGTTGTTCTCCATCTATTGATTTCATCAACCATCTTATTCAATTCGCCTATGGTGACAACTTCATGCTGGACAGAAGATCCTAGCACCTGATCGCCTATGTTAGCCCTAGAATTAGTTCTGATTAATGGATCGTTGGCGTCATTGACCTCAGCTTGCTAAGGATTGGCTTCTTCTCTAGCAATTACAACTCTTATGGATCTTCTAGAAGCAATTCTCTTTCTTCCTGGTGTCATTGATTCTCAACAGCAAATCTTCTAAGCAGAGATAGAGGACCTAACTTTTGAACCTGTCTAATCTAAAGTCGATAGCTAGATCTGAGCCTGAGTTGGGTTTTCGGTGAAAGCACCAAAATGTTAACCCAAAAAATGGATCAACACCCTGCATTAAGTGTGAAAACACCAGCCATGTCTATACAGAACAATAATATATAAAATAAATGTAAAATGAGCATAAATAGTAAAAGACAAGATGATTTTTATAGTGGTTCGGTTGTTAATGAAGTCTACGTCCACTTTATAACTTTCTATTAACTGACTGTTGTTACAAGTTGAATCAGATTACAATATGATTGAATCTTCTAAGTTAGATCAAGTCATAAGTACAAGAGTTCACTGGAGAATCACAGTGAACCCTTAGACGACTATTATGTGGGAGGAGAAGAGTAAAATCTCTGCAGAGTTCCAGCAGCCAGTCCATAAGATCCCCTTTATGTTGCAGATAAGTGAGTATTTATAGGGATTGGAGGGTTATTAGGCTAGGCCGCTTTACCAGAAGCTTATACTTGATGGTACAAAGGCACTCCAACAAGTTCACAGCGAACCAACCTAACCTGATGGATCGCTAGCGATCCACAGGGCATGGATCGCTAGTGATCCATGTAGTTAAAGTATTTTTGGACGTTTTACTTGGATCAAGCTCCTTGCCTTATCTAAATACTCTCTATATAATTTCATACCGAGTTGCTTGTTTTGATGGTGATTCATGTACAGGTTGTATTGTACTATGATTGGAATCAAACGAATGCTCACCTCTCGAACTAGCTTGTTTGGAATATCATGAAACTTGGCAGGCATCCCTAGAAAAGAGATTGGTTCATGATGCAAGAAGTTTAGAGGCATGAGCGATCCTTATGAATCGCTAGCGATCCATCCCCTTAGCCTATTTTTGCATCTTTCCTCTTGGGTCTTTCTTAGCTCCTTCTTTTGGTCCTTTTAGTTGATTCTTGAGTTATTTTGACTTGACATGAATGTTCTAGTTCCCATTGAATTATACTGGGTTAAAACCCGGTTAACAAAATGCATACTACACACACATATATATACATATATACACATAATATATATATATATATATAATCCAAATATTTTTTGTTGGATCACTAAACGATATTATAGAAACAGACTCAAACACCCTTTATGTGAACTCCAAAATGGACAACAAACATATAACATCCGGCAGCGGTATACTTCAGCATATTGTTCATTGGTGTGTTCTTTGGCACACAAAAAAACACGGAAAAATACATTTGAAAGTGGCATAAAAGACGATTGTTTATAAAAGAAGAATGTGTTCATGTGTTGCGAAAATTGGGAAAATGGAATTGGTATTTGAAATATGATATGGAATTAATTTTTTGTTTTGGAAAGATGCTATGGTATTAATATGTGGTTGAAAAGGGAGATAAAGTATCAAATATATGGTTAGGAGAGGATAGTTATCATTAAGTTCACTCGGTGTCCGACGCATCGGACGCTAACAGCTTAGTTTATTCAATTTGCCTAAATGGACCAAAATGGAGGATCACAGCTTTGATGCGTTAGGCACGACGCCAATCCAACTATACCATCTTCTACACCCGAATACACCCTTATGTATAGCAAAACAGATAACAATATGCACACCCACATACTTAGGACTGTCATCACTAATTTCAAAAATACTAACAAACTCAATGATATGTATTTAATTTTTGCATGCACTTGCTCGTTAACTACCTTGATTTGATTAATTAGTGACTTTGATTTAGATGGACTAATATTCAAATTTACCTGTTGTTTACATAGTAATTAATCTGGTTAGATTTAGTGATACAATATTTCCATACTAAAGAAGATTTAGAAGATATTGTTGATTTCAGTGATACAATATTTCCAGTTGTAGAAGA
This sequence comes from Allium fistulosum, assembly GCA_030737815.1. Taxonomy (NCBI): domain Eukaryota; kingdom Viridiplantae; phylum Streptophyta; class Magnoliopsida; order Asparagales; family Amaryllidaceae; genus Allium; species Allium fistulosum. The sequence continues at coordinate 959,666,887 of CM060904.1, forward strand.
TTTAAAAGATATTTGCGATAGTTACTCAAATATATTTCCTTTTTTAAGCATTAAATAGAGCAATAAATTACCTACATGAGAAGAAGAATTATTTTGATAGATTGAAGTAATCAATTAATTCCCTAATTTGCTGTTTAAAGAAGAAATATTATCAGGTGCATGTAAATTGGAGGAAACCGAAAAATCAAATGGATAAACGTTTCCCATATGAATAGGAGAATTGATGAGGCATTGATTTATGACCATAAATCAATTACATTAACCCCAAGTAATAAACTCTATATAAAGGCAGAGATTAGAAGGAGTAGAATCATCATCTTAAGTTGTATTTCTTATTCTTCTTCTTAGCATCCATTATCAATCTTGTAAAATTATCTTTTCCTAGAAATAATATAATCTCCTCTTTCCAAAGTGGATCTACATTATCTCGTGATAGTGGAACCACTATAAATCCGTGTGTGAACTCTTTATTTACTTTCTTTTGTGGTTTGCTGTTTTATTCTCTTATTTCTGTTTGTTTTATCGCACTACAACACAACCTTATTACTTTCGCATTTATTTGGGTTGATTTACAGTCATTTGTATGAAATCTACCCAAATAGTCTGGTATTAAAGCATCGAAGGTTATTGTAGAAGGCCTAGGGCTAGAAGGCGATCGATAAGATGATAAGATTTGGAGATGTAAGTGAGGTTAGACCTACCCTAGAATATGCAGCCTACACTAGAGGTTCATCTGCAGCATCCGATTCATAGCTGGCTATAGAGAAGTGGAACGAAGATAATGATTTTGAAAAGTAGCAGTGGAAGATGAAGGCGGTATTGAGAAGGAATCGTGTTTATTAAGTTGTGTTTGATGTAAAATCATTGTTAGTAGATATCTCAGAATTGGAAAGGAAGAATATTGAAGAATGAGCCTTTACTATCCTCCAATTGGCCATGGGTGAGAACGTCATGCCAAATATTAGCAGTGAAATTATCACTAGAGGCTTGTGGAAGAAATTGGAGGACCTTTGCATGAAGAAGTCGCTCACGAACAGGCTGATTTTGTTGAAGATGTTCTTCACTTACAAGATGCTGGATGGTACGTCGTTAAAAGCACATCTTAACTTCTTCGATGACTTGATGATGAAGATGAAAGTTGTTGATTTAAATGTGAATGAGGAGCAAAAATCAATGGCGGTATTGTTCTCTCTTCCAGAGTGATACACAATATTCGCTAATAGTTTGATATATGATCGAAGCACGCAAGTATTAGAAGATGTGAAGATGGGACTCCTGAGTGAAGAGATGAAACATCAAATGAAACTTATGAGCGAAAGTGGAGATGCTAATAGTAGTCAAGGACTGTTCGTATAAAGAGGAAGAAAGGAGAGTAATGAGAATAATTTCAGAGAGCGTTCTAAGTCAAGAAAGCCCAGAAGTGGTTGGAGAGGCAAGTCTGGAGTTAACAGGTGTCATAATTGCAAGAAGCATGGCTAGTGGAAGAAAGATTGTCCAGATTTGAGGAAGGGAAATGAAGCGGGTGGTTCTTCATTTATTGTGGTGGAGAAGGTTGTTTCTGATGATGTGTTGAATGTATCTGTTTCCGATGTATCAGAGAATTTGGTGTTGGATTCAAAGGCGTCTTTCCACGTGACGCCTAGGAAGGAGTGTTTTTGTTCTTATGAAGATAAGGAAAGTGCAATATTAATGGGAATGATACTACTTGCAAGTCATTAGGAGAAGGATCAGTGTGCATTCGCATGCATGATGGTGTGGTGCGCCGTATCACTAAAGTCCGCTATGTTCCAGGTTTAAGGAAATCTTTTCCGACTTTGGATCAGCTAGCATATTTGGGATGCAAGATTAAGAAAGAGTCGAATAACTTGAAGGTGACACGTGGTGCTCTTGTATTGATGAAAGGAGTAATGGTCTGAAATCTGTATCTACTGAAAAGATCTACAGTTCTTGGAGAGTTGTGTGTTGAAGTTGATAGTTAATGAGCTTTGGATGCACCTAGATTTTGGCATCTCAAATTAGGTCATGTTTTAGAGAAGAGCGTGGAGTTGCTTCATGGAAGGAAGACGATCAAGGGTGAAAGCTTCAACCATTTAGAATTCTGCTAGGAGTGTGTATTGGGGAAACAGACAAAGGTTTCTTTCGATGTCGGTAGACATGAGTCCAAAGGAGTACTAGAGTATGTCCATACGGATGTTTGGAGATCAGTAGCTACAACATCTATTGAAGGAGCTAATAAATTTATCTCTTTTATCGATGACTACTCTCGAAAGGTTTGAGTGTTCGTGATGAAAGCTAAGTCGGAGTCATTTGAGAAGTTCAAAACTTGGAAGGCACCAGTAGAGAATGAAGTCGGAAGAAAGTTGAAGGTGCTGAGATCCAATAATGATGGTGAGTTCATTTCTAAGGAGTTCATAAATTTCTGCAAGCAGCATGGAATTCATAGGCACTTCACTACATCCGGAGATCCGTAATCAAACGGAGTCACTGAAATGATGAATATGACTCTACTGAAGAAAGCTCATTATTTTAGATTGTCGGTGGGTTTATGTAAAGGCTTTTGGGCTGAAGCTTTATCGACTACAGCGTATATTATCAATCAAATTCCATGCTCATCCATTGATGGGAATATTCCAAAGGAAAGTGAAAATGTACATCTATACATATCAATTATTTTCGTATATTTGGTAGCCCTATATATATTTACCATACGTGAAACAACAAGTTGGAGGCTAGAGCCTATAATGGCATATTTTTAGGCTATACGGAAGGCATCAAAGGGTATCACATTTGGAACCCTGTTGATAGGAAGGTAGTGCACTCTAAACATATCACATTTGATGAGTCCACGATGTTCAAGATGAAGGGGAATCCACCTAGTTCAGTAGAATCAATAGTTGAAAGGCCTAAGGAGATGGAAACTATCTCCAGAAAACAGAGTAATTGCAGTCGTTGGCACGTCACATGAAGTTCCACAAAATTCTTCTAGTAATGATGGTGATGGTCATGAAGCTGGAGATGATTCAGCTCAAGGAGGAGTTAATAGAAGCTTAGGCAAAGTTAAACTTATTTGGCTAGTTCTAGAGTTACAAGACCATCAAATAGGTATGGAGACTTGAATTATGCAAATCTTAGCCTTGATGATCAATTTGACTACGCACTGCATATAGTGCAAGATGAGCCTTTCGACCTTGAAGAAGCTATGAGTTCGAGTGCCAGCTCGAACTGGATGCGTGCTTTGGAGGAGGAGATGGATTCATTGAAGAAGAATCAGACTTGGGAATTGGTACCACCCCTTCAAGAAAGCTGAGCCATAGCATGCAAGTGGACATATAAGGTGAAGGACGATGGGAGATACAAGACTAGACATGTTGCAAAATTTGAGCATTGCGTGAACTTGATTCGCTTGCTAAAGTGCTAGGTGCCACTTGGTGGCACATGAGGAGAGTGATTTGGTAGATGGAGATGTTTGTTTTAGAGATTGATAGGTCCTACATGGATATAGTACTTTCAACACTTTGTTGGCGGGCGGTGGTCATGCTGGAGTTTGTTGACAAAGTGCAATGAGTGATGGTCATGTTGAAGCTCATTGGGGAAGTATCCATGGTGTCTTGCTCGAGAACTGCTTGGAGTAAAAGGATGTGGATGGAGTTGGTAGGCTTGCGGGAAAATATAGTGTCAATGTGGAGATTGTTAGATTTGGTGATACAATATTTCCATACTAAAGAAGATTTGGAAGATATTGTTGATTTTAGTGAAACATATTTCCAGTTGCAAAAATTTTGAAAGATATTTGAGATAATTACTCAAATATATTGCCTCATATATAGCATTAAAGAGAGCAATAAATTACCTACATGAGAAAAAGGATTATTTCGGCAGATTGAAGTAATCAATTAATTCCTTAATTAGCTAATTAAAGAAGGAATCTTACCAGGCGCATGTAAGTTGGAGGAAACGAGAAAATCAAATGGATAAATGTTTCCCATATGAATAGGAGAATCTATGAGGCATTGATTTATGACCATAAATCAATTACTTCAACCCCAAATAATAATCTCTATATACAGGCAGAGATTAGCATGAGTAGAATCATCATCTTAAGTTGTATTTCTTATTCTACTTTTTAGCCTCCATTATCAATCTTGAAAAATTCTTTTCTCTTAGAAATAATAAAATCTTATCTCCAAAGTGGATGTACATTATCTCGCGATAGTGGAACCACTATAAATCCATGTGCAAACTCTTTATTTACTTTCTTCTTAGATTTGTTGTTTTATTCTCTTATTTCTGCTTGTTTTATCACACTACAACACGATCTTATTGCTTCCACATTTGTTTGGTTTGATTTACAGTCATTTGTTTGAAATCTACCTCAATAGTCTGGTATCAAAACATTGAAGGTTGTTGTTGAAGTCTAGGGCTAGAAGGTGATCGGTAAGATGGCAGGATCTGGAGATGGAAGTGAGGTTAGACCTACCCAGGAATATGCACCCTACACTAGGGGATCATATGCAACATCGGTTTGCAACTAGTTATAGATAAGTGGAACGAAGATAATGATTTTGAGAAGTTGTAGTGAAAGATGAAGGCGATACTGAGAAAAAAATCATGTTTATCAGGTTGTGTTTGATGCAGAATCATTGCTAGTAGATATCTCAAAATTGGAAAGAAATGGGATGGAAGAATATGCCTTTACTACCCTCAAATTGACTATGGATGAGAACGTTTTTCCAGAGATTAGCGGTGAAACTACCGCTAGAGGCTTGTGGAAGAAATTAGAGGACCTTTACATGAAGAAGTCGTTCACGAATAGGTTGATTTTGTTGAAGACTTTCTTCACTTACAAGATGCTGGAAGGTACGTCGTTGAAAGCAAATCTTAACTTCTTCGATGACGTGATGATGAAGATGAAAGTTTTTGGATGAGTAGCAAAAAGTAATGGTGGTATTGTGCTCTCTTCCAGAGCGATATAAGGTATTCACTAACAGCTTGATCTATGGTAGAAGCATGTTGACATTAGAAGATGTGAAGAAGGAACTCCTAAGTGAAGAGACGAGAGATCAAATAAACTTATGAGCGAAAGTGGAGAAGCTAGTAGTAGTCAAGGACTATTCGTGGATAGAGGAAGAAAGGAGAAGAAGGAGAATAATTTTAGAGGGCGTTCTAAGTCAAGAAAGCTCGAAAGTGGTTGGAGAGTCAAGTCTAGAGAAAACAGGTGTCATCATTGTAAGAAGCATGGCCGTTGAAAGAAAGATTGTCCAGATCTGAGAAAGAGAATGAAGCGGATGGTTCTTCATCTATTGCGGTGGAGAAAGTTGTTTCTGATGATGTGATGACTGCATCTATTTCCGATGTATCAGACCATTGGGTGCTGGATTCAGGGCGTCTTTCCACATGATGTCTATGAAGAAGTATTTCTGTTCTTATAAAGATAAGGAGGGAAGTGCTATATTGACGTGGAATGATGCTACTTTCAAGTCATTGGCATAAGGATCAGTGCATATTCGCATGCATGATGGTGTGGTGCGCAGTATCATTGAAGTCCGCTATGTTCCAGGTTTAAGAAAATACCTTTTGTCTTTAGGTCAGCTGGCATCTTTGGGTTGAAGGATTATGCTAGCGTTGAATAGCTTAAAGGTGACATGTGGTGCTCTTGTATTGATGAAAGTAGTATGGTCCGGAATCTTTATCTGCTAAAAGAATCTACAGTCGTTGGAGAGTCGTGTGTTGGAGTTGATAGTTCATGAGCTTTTAATGCCACCAGACTTTGGCATCTTAGATTGGGTTGTGTTTCGGAGAAATACATAGAGTTGCTTCGTAGAAGGAAGATGATCAAGGGTGAAAGCTCCAACCATTTAGAATTCTGTTAGGAGTGTGTACTGGGGAAATAGACAAAGGTTTCTTTCGGTGTAAGTAGACATGAGTCCAAAGGAGTACTAGAGTATTTCCATACAGATGTTTGGGGACTAGTAGCTACGGCTTCTATTGGAGGAGCTAAATATTTTATCTCTTTTATCGATCACTACTCTCGGAAGGTTCGGATGTTCGCGATGAAAGTTAAGTCGGAGTCATTTCATAAATTCAAAACTTGGAAGGCATTGGTAGAGAATGAAGTCGATGGGAAGTTGAAGGCACTGAGATCCAACAATGGCGATGAGTTTATTTCTACGGAGTTCATAAATTTTTGTAAGTAGCATGGAATTCGAAGACACTTCACTACACCCGAAGATCCACAATCAAACGGAGTCGCTGAAAGATGAATATGACTCTACTGGAGAAAACTCGTTATTTGAAATTGACGGTGGGTTTATCTAGAGGCTTTTGGGCTGAAGCTTTATCGACTGCAGCATATATTATCAATTGAATTCCATGATCAGTCATTGATGAAAAATCCCAGAGGAAATGTGGAAGGTACATCTATACATATCAGTTATTTTCGTATATTTGGTAGCCTTGTGTATGTTCACCATACAGGAAATGACAAGTTGGAGGCTAGTGCCTATAAAGGCATATTTTTAGGCTATATAGAAGACATCAAAGGGTATCTGGAACCATGTTGATAGGATGGTAGTGCACTCTGGACGTTTCACATTTGATGAGTCCGCTATGTTCAAAGCCGAAGGGGAATCCACCTAGTCCAGTAGATTCAGAAGCTGAAAGGCCAAATGAGATGGAAACTATTCTCATATATCAGCCTAGTAGTAGAGTCAAAGCTGCAAAAGAAGATAGAGTAATTACAATCGTTGACATCACATAAAGATCCACAAAATTCCTCTAGTAATGATGGTAATAGTCATGAAGCTAGAGATGGTTCAGCTAAAGGTGGAGTTGATAGAAGCTAGAGATGATTTCAGTGATACATTATTTCCAGTTGCAGAAGACTTGAAAGATATTTGAGATAATTACTCAAATATATTGCCTCTTTTATAGCACTAAAGAGCGCAAAAAATTATCTGCATGAGAAGAAGAATCATTTTGGCAAATTGAAGTAACCAATTAATTTCCTAATTAGCCGATTATAGAAGGAATTTTATCAGGCATATGTAAATAAGAGAAAACTGGAAAACCAAATGGATAAATGTTTCCCGTATGAATAGGAAAATTGATGAGGCATTGATTTATGATCATAAATCAATTACTTCAACTCCAAGTGATAATCACTATGTAAAGGCGGAGATTAGCATGAGTAGAATCACCATCTCCAGTTGTATTTCTTATTCTTCTTCTTAACATCCATTATCAATCTTGTAAAATTCTCTTTTTTCAGAAATAATAAAATATCCTCTCTCCAAAGTGGATGTACACTATCTCACTATGGTGGAACCAATATAAATCCATGTCTGAACTCTCTTTTTACTTTCTTCTATGATTCGCTATTTTATTCTCTTGTATCTATTTGTTTTATCGCATTATAACACGATCTTTGCTTCCGCTTTTATTTGAGTTGATTTACAGTCATTTGTGTGAAATCTACCCCAACCAATCTCACTCACTCACTCTCAGATACACAAACAAACTACTTTAATATTCCTTTTGGTATAAGAAAAAGCTTATCCTTATAGAATTCTTGCTAAAACCGTGTATATAGTAGTTTGAAATAGGAATGAGCAATTTTGGGTTAAACCAAATAAACAACCAACCAATTCATTTTGGTTGGTTTGGTTTGGTTTCTAAACTATATTGGTTTATAATCAACCCATAAAAAATTTAGTTTGGTTATCGGTTTAACCAAATTAACCAAATTTTAATTATATTTCGAAATTACTAATGTTATAATATATTTTTTAGATTTAGTTTAGTGATCTAAATAAACTATATTGTCAAAATTACTATTAGAAAACATAAGAATGATAAATAAGAATACTTTAATCATATATTTAGGTTTTATTTCAAATCTATTAAATAATAGTAAAGCAGAAGAATTTCATGCCCTCTTATTAATTGTAGGGATTTTCTCACCTCTCCTTAATTCCCTCTAGATATTTAATTTTCAAATCCTGTTAAATATCATTATTACAATTATTATTACAATGTTTCTTTCGGTTCTCTCTTCAATCATCTTACATTTAAATACCAATATTTAATAATTTTATACAATCATTTACAGATTTCTCCCAAGCGTTCTTCTATTATTTTACATTTAAGTCCCTATGTAAAAACTAATTAGGTGATCTTAAATTTAACCTTTCTATATAAATACAAATATCCATTAGTTGATCTAATAAATTCTTTAAAAAAAATTACAATTCAATGCGTGTATTAATATTGGCAAAACGTTAAAACTAATTGTTCATTCAAGTCCATATAGTTTAAAATTTTCACAACTATATATAATTATAGTGTTTTGCTAATTTTCTCCTATGTCATTTTACATTTAAATACCAATAGTTAATAGTTTCTAGCATTATTTACGGATTTCTCATAATTTTTCTTATGTTGTTTTACATTTAACTACGTATATGTGAATTTATTGAGTTGTCCTAAATTTAAACCTTTTAAATGAATCAACAATTAAAAACAATTATCAATTGATTTAATAAATCATTAAAAAATGAAAGTTCAATGTATATCACATTCCTATTGACAAAATGGTAAAACAATTTTTTCATTCAAGTCCATATTGTTTAAAAAATTTCCAATTATATACAAAATTATCTTTAGTTCTCTTTTTTATTCTACATTCAAGTTCATAAATTCCTTTATTTCAACAATATAATAATTAGTATTTTAATGCAGAGAAATATACGAATTCTTTCTTTCTAAATTTGGTATTTTATTACAAATAAATATATACACAATTCTTTCTTTCTAAAATTGGTATATTATTATAAACATAACATTTTTACTTTTCATATTTTGTATGTTAAATGAATTCTTTGCCATCAATAAAATTTACTTTTGTAAAGAATGACATTACAGTTAATGGTCCGCAGGTACGGCACAGTGGAAAGGAGGCTTGGGTTATAGTTAAAGACCCAGGTTCGATTCCTACCATGCACTTCCCTATCCTATATAAATTTACCCGGGGGTATGAGGGCTTGGATCAACGGACGACTTTACTATACCCTCCTCAGGAGTTTACCGGTCCGTCGGGTTCTCTTGGGTTTAAAAAAAAAAAGACATTACAATTAATGATAAGCGGTGAATGTTTGTATTTTATACCGCTGAAAAATAATTAACATTTTCAATTATAACCTTTTTATAGAAAAATTACATTTTAACTATTTATATATGTAATTTACATTAATCGATGGACCAAAATCATACAATACTTTGGTTAGAAATATTTTTCTTTTGTATTTTTTTATCTTTTAGAGGTCAATGTTAGATATTTCTTGAAACTTTTTATTACAAATTAAAATTGTTAAGATATGAAACAATGGATTAAAGGTCATCTTTTACATAATTGAAATGACAATGTGATTTGTAGCATTTCACGTTTTATTTTCAATCAATATTTCTTTTAATAGTTAAATAAATATTTTGTGTATCACTTTGTTAGTATCATATACTTATTTTTGATAAATATACGTTGCTAGAACTTTAAACGCATAAAAATACATAGATTCAATAGCATTACACTTCCATTTGAAATTCAATCTATACATTATTTATATTTTAGTCATATGTATCAAAAACATAACGTCAATTTAAAAATCTATATATATGAATATTTATCTATAAAATTTTGTACAAATATTAATTTCAAAATGTAGTTAAGAATACTAATTTTCATTTATTTGTACAAAGTCTTAAATCCTGAAAAAATAATAATATGTAACTCATTTTTATCAACAAAAATGGTAATTTAATTTATATTCAAATATGAAAATACATAACTTTCATAACAAAAAATTACACACTTTGAAATATAGTAAGTTCAATTTATAACTCATTTATCCTAACAAATTCACTATATATTGCATAGTGAATTTTATTTTTTAAAAATACCTATAACATTATTTTTCTACAATATACCGTGTGCAACACACAGATTACACACTAGTTACAATGAATATTACAAACATAAAATGTATATCGTTATTAGTTTGGTTTAAACAGATAAACAGCTGAACTAACCAAATTTAATTTGGTTGGTTGGTTGGTTTTTGTTTTTATTTATTTTAGTTCGGTTTAATAATTTTCATCATCGGATAAACCAAACCAACCAAATGACAAATGATTGATATTTACTTGATTAAGAAATTCAAATTTTTATTTGTGGCTTACTATAAATTGCACAGGAATGCAACATACCTGATCATGCAAATGAATCTTTGTATCGGCAATTGTTTTCTTCCAACATTTAAAAGTTAATTCTATTTTCTACATAATCATTTGATATGTTAGCAAATATGCATGTTCTGATACATTTTCAATAACATATAAAATGATATTCAAATTATCAGTTTCAAGAAAAAAATGAAAGTGAAATTAGACAACATAAATCCTTTATAATATAATATGGTCAATTACTGTTTACTCATCTTACTTATTCTACCAAATTTAACTTACTGATTTTGTGTTACTATGTTATATTTTAGGGATAGTTTGGCTCACAACCACAACCCTGTTAAGTTTCAAAATAGAGAAAACATTCTCCCTAAACTAAATTTACGTTTGTAGTCCCTGTTTTCAAATCCGTCTGTGCCAAAAAACCCAAATACCCTTTACGTTTTTAGCATTCCAAACGTGTATAACTTTCTGTAGAAACATCGGATCGGTATACCGTTTTTACCAAAAAATCATAAATTTTATGATCTTTAAAATGAGATCCATTGTTGACACCAAAAAAATCATATTTGCAGTAAGGCTGTAATTATTCCATATATTTGCAGAGAATTCTGCAATTTTTGAACATCATCAATTTTTCTTCAAATGTTAGCAATTATTCCATATAATTACAGACTTTTATGCAATTATATGGAATAATTGCATACTTTTATGCAATTATATGTAATAATTGCAGACTTCTCTGCTATTATTCCATATAATCACTGACTTTTCTGCAATTATTCAGTATACTGTCATTTTCTGCAATATATGAAATGATTATCAAATATCAGCAATTATTCCATATAATTGTAGACTTTTATGCAATTATATGGAATAATTGCAGATTTTTCTGCAATTATTTCATATAAGTGCATACTTTTATGAAATTATATCTAATAATTGTAGAAAACTCTGCAATTATTTCAAGTAATCGTAGAAAAGTACAACTATACCATATAATTGCAGACTTTTCTATGATTATTGCATATAATTGCTGAATTGTCTGCAATCATACTATATAATTGTAGACTTTTCTGCAATTATTACATATAATTGCTGAATTGTCTGCAATCATACCATATAATCCCTAGATCTACTACACAGCCGCCAGCTCCCAGGGCAATCTCCACCTCATTTTCCACCTGCGACCACCCTATAACTCTTGTCGTCATCTTTGTTTAGTCTTCCGCATGGCCTCCCCTTCACTCGCCAACCGAATGTCGTCCCCCCCTCCGGATCCACCGCCTTCATCATTATATCACCCGCCTGGATTCCCACCAATGGCGAATCTGATTCCCAATCCTTTGTCAGATGATGGCTTCACGCTAGTAAAATCAAAAAAATGGAAAAGACAGAACAAAGATATACCGAAGCCTTATTCGAATAATTATTCCCTCAACCACTTTCAGAAGAAGATCTTGCGTCCCCCCTCCATATTGATTCGAATCATAATGTTGACCGATCCAGTCCTAACCTAAGTCGCCCTATGCAAACTGAGAATGGATCTGCTATTAACAAATGGAATTTTCCACCACGAAGAGCTACGCGTAGAATGAAGTTGTCAAAGGTAATAATATTCCGATCTCTATTCCGGTCAAATTTTATCAGCCTCGCGAATTTCAATCAATGCAATGTGCCAAAATGTCTACTGAGGTTGTTCAGACGCAAGAAAACAGTGGGATAATGCCATAGTAATCTATGTGGTTGGCCTAAAACCATATTACCCTTATTTCAAAGATTACATCACTAGAATATGGAAACCTGTTGAGGAATTTTCTATTTATTCTAAGGAGAATGGATTCTATGTTATTAAATTTAATAATAAGCAAGATTGTGATAGAATCTTAAATGGAGGTCCATACTATTACAATAAAAAGCTTATGATGATGAAAAGATGGTCTCTTGGGATGAAACTTAACAAAAAACTGCTCCACTCTATTCCATTTGGGTTCGTTTTCCAAATCTACCTCTAGATTATTGAACGGAAGAGGGGATTAGTCGTATTGCTTCTGTACTTGGATCTCCTATCAAGTTGGACAAAGTCACAGAAGGTATTATTAAGATTGCATATGCTAGGGTTTTAATAGAAATCAAAAATAGCTTTGAGTTCCCTAATAGGATTCCTATTCTTTCGATGGCGGATGAAATCATTTGGCAAGAGGTGGCTTATGAATGGAAACCGTCCACTTGCACAAATTGTTTTAGTTTCGGGCACTTGGATGCCCAATGTCAATTTAACAAGGTTTGGAGACCGAAAATACCACCGCAGAATCAGGCTACTGAAAATAATGAAATGAATATTGATGAAAATATTCTAAATGACAACAGTTCGAAGCACTCGCCTAATATTTCATAGAGCAGATGTACTTAGAAAATAGAATGTCCGAAGATATAAATTCAGATAGTCAAATTGATGGTAATCTCAATTCAACAACAGAAGAAATTAACAATGAGAAAAATAATGTCCAGTCGATCTTACAGTCATCGACCATTAATACAAAGCCAAATTTAAGAACATTAAATGTTACAGAGCCTGATATGAATACACAATTTCTTAACAATTGCATAGATGAGGAAATTGTAGAGGTGACTTATAATTCTACACTACACATTAATGAATCTTCGGGTCTGACAGACTCGTTAGCAGTTCCAACTTCTAGCAATGCAAAGGAACCCCAACATTCAAAATCTCATAATGTCTTTAGAGCCAAGAGCACTAGAAAAATTAGACTGGAAGAAGCTCCGTTCGAATTTTCAGTCACCCCATCTTTAGATGTTATTGAAAACCCTGCATGGAACATGTTAGTGTCGCAGCTGAAAGGAAAAAAAAAATCCAAAAAACCAAAGAAAGTAGAGTCTGCTACTTCCCCGGCTGATAGTAACATTTCGGATAATAACGTATAGATGGAGTTCCTCTTTTGGAACATACGGGAAATGAATGCCTCGAATAAAAAGATGGAAAATTTGCATTTGGTTAATTCTAACAAATTTTCTTTTTTAGGCATACTTGAAAATAAGCTCTCTAAAGTTAATATTGAGAGTTTCATGCTTAAAGTTCATAACAACGGGAAGCATTTGCATAATATTTTAAATGATAAAAAAATAGGATTTTCATACTGTGGGACTCTTCCCAATGGTCGAACATTATTCTTCACTGTAATGATCAATTTATAACCTGCATACTTCACAATGCAAGCGGTGTCAGCATCTTATGCATGATAGTCTATGCCTTTAATGATGAATATAGACAGGTCGAGTTGTGGAATTATCTCACTGAACAATCTAAATTATTTAATCCACCATGGATAGTGGCAGGGGATTTTTAACTCTATCCTCTCTTCTGAAGGTAGAACTAATAACGGTCTTTGTAACTCGATGGGAGATAATGATTTTATAGACTGCATCACGACTTCTAAACTTATTGAACCTGATTTTGGTGGTAATTACTTTACTTGGAGTGGGGGGGCCAAAATTTCTCAATTCACAGCAAAATTGATCATGTTTTCGTCAACTCTTTATGGATGGATTTATTTTATCTACTTGGTATTAATTTTGGTAATCACTCTCTTAGTGACCATTCCCCTATCTATGTTAATCTCATGATAAAGAATGGGAAGAAGAATAATATACCTTTCAGATATAATAACTCATGGCACCTTCAATCTGGATATTTCTCGTCTCTTCACAATGCTTTGTTGCAGGAATTCCATAGCAATCACCTTCATATACTCCTATGCAGACTGAAATATGCGAAATCTGCATTGAAGAAATGGTTAAGTACTAAATGTAGCATGCAGACAGTGATAAATCAGATAAAAGAAGAGGCAAACGATCTATATAAACAACTGGTGTAAAACCCATTGAACGACGGCCTTATTAAACAATACTCTTCTAAAAATGATCAGATACATTGTATCATGGAGAAAATGGCTATTGAAAATGAGCAAAAAATGAAGTTAAACTGGCTGGTTAGGGGAGACAGGCCAACAAAATTCTATTACAGTAAAATAAATGTTCGAAATCCGAGTCGAAGAAGTAATTACACTCTTAATTCAGATGGAACATGGGCATCAACATCGAGAAAAATTGCTAATGAAGCAGTTAAATACTTCTCTAATTTGTTTTCAGTTACTCAGGCTAATAGTCAATTTCCAGACATAACTTGTAAAAGAATTCTAACTGAAAATGCATGAATTAGCTTAATTAAGCCATTTCAGCTAGAAGAAATCAAGTCTGCCATATTTCAAATTAATGATAATAGCACCTCAGGCCTTGATGGAATCAACTCAAAATTCTACAAAGTACATTAGGAGTTTCTCAAAAATGATATATACAATGCTATGAATGGTATTCTCCAATCGGGCAAAATAATTAGAGAAATCAACCATATGTTTATATGCTTGATTCCAAAGAAACCAGATGCGGTTGAAATGCCTAATTTTAGACCTATATCCCTTTGCAATGTCATCTATAAGATTTTAGCCAACCTTCTTTGCAATCGACTAAAACCTTATATGAATGGCCTTGTTTCCTATAATCAGAATGCTTTCATTCCTGGACAAATAGTCACTGAAAACTCATTACTTGCATATGAAATGGTGAGAGGATTTAATAGAAACAATTCTAATAATTTTTGCCTGAATATTGATCTATATAAAGCCTATGATAAAATCAATAGAGAATTTATTCATCATATGCTGATTTCCATGGGTTTCCCTTTGATGTTTGCTCATCTCATTTATGAGTGCATATCTACTCCTTTATTTTCGTTGCTTATAGATGGATCTCCTTTTGGTTTTATCGAAAGATCTAGGGGTTTACGATAAGGAGACCCTCTCTCGCCATATTTATTTTCTATGGCCATGGAGTTTCTCACTATTAATCTTGATGTGGAGTACTTGAAAGGTAATTTCACTTCAATTTACAAAATTGATCCTATAATTACCCATTTATTGTATGCAGATGACATATTAATTTTGGCCAAATCTACCATAAAGAATGCATAATGCATTCTACACACTTTTTAGGTTCTGAATTTTTTAACTGGGCTGGGCCTAAATGAAAATAAATCTATGATGTTCTTTAGTAAATGTGCTACCAATAAACAACAAATAGCCCAAATTTTGAATACCAGTATAGGCAGTCTTCCAGTAACATACTTAGGTATCCCATTATCTAATAACAAACTTAAAGCAATGGATTTTGGAAGTCTAATTGACAAAATAAATAAAAGATTCAGTCATTGGCACAACAAATTACTCAATATTAGTGGAAGAATTGAGTAAATTAAAACTGTCATTCAACCTATGATTCAATTCTGGATGCAACTTTCCCAAATACCCATGGCTGTGATACAGAGAATTAATTCTCTTTGTGCTAATTTTATTTGGAAATCTAAAGCACATAAGATGTGTTGGGATGATGTTTGTAAAACTAAAAGTGAAGGTGGGCTTGGTATTCGAAAGTTAGATGAAATTGCTAAAACAGTTGCTATCAAATTAGTCTGGAACTTCATAAATGGTGATACTCTATGGTCTAAATGGATGTACAGTAAATATTGTAGCAAAACTAAATTTTGGACTGCTGAAATGAACAACAATGCATCATATACTTGGAAATTAATGCTTAGAGCTAGACAATGGTGTAAAGGGTTAATTGATAGGAAAATTATTACTGGTGCTAGCACTAATATGTGGTCTGATCCATGGCTTAATGGATACTCTTTGATTGATAAATTAGGGTGGAATGCTTTGTCAGTGGCATGTAGTGGCAATAGAAAAGTTTCTACTCTGATTTCAAATAATAAGTGGAAAATAATCTTGAGTGTGTTCCTACTCAAATGCATACTTCTGTGCATAACATAAAAATTCACAATCAAATGCATCATGATTACTGGTTCTGGCTGCCAAACAGTATTGGTCAGTTTAGTTTGAGTTCATCCTAGAATCACATTAGATTCAAACATGAAGAATTCAACTGGATCAGGGTAGTTTGGGATCATTATTGTGCCCTTAAAATGTCCACTTGCACTTTGTTAGCTAAGCTAAACAGATCGAACACTAAAGATAGAATTTTCAGATGGAACAATAATATTGATAGCTCTTGTGTTTTCTGTTTAAATCATTTCGAAGACAGAGAACATTTGTTCTTTAATTGCAACTACTCAAGACAAATTTTAGAAGTAATAATGCAAAAGCTAAATATCAACATCGGAAATTCAACCGACTTTTTGCAAATTCTGGAAATACTTTGTCAACAACAGAAGAACTACTCGATTATTAATCATCTTATGAATACTGTTTTCTCATCCATGATTTGGCATATATGGTGCGAAAGAAACGCACGGGTTTTTAAAAGTGTAGAAATGTCATTTCAACTGAGAATCATGATGATAGTTCAAGACTGCAAAAAATTAATTCAATCTAGACTGGTTTCGAAGAAGATTAGTAGAGAGTCAGAACTTATCTTGCTAAATTTTGGGATTACAAGTACTCCAAGCTTAGACCTTCGACCGCCCTGAACTCGGCTTCATTGTACTATTCGATCGGTCTCTGCTATATGTTACCATCTCTTGATTTTTGAGTCTGATAGTTCGGCCATTATTGAGTAAGTTGAAAGGAGTAATAAGATTTGAGATTATTTGGTAAAGTAAATGAAGTGTGGCTTCCTCTAGAAGATTCTTTTCGCGTTTTGATCGAAGTCCCGTGGTTGTGATGTTTCGTGTTTCATACTTTGTTCTTCTGCCACGTGTGATGTTTAGTTTTTTTTTGGTTTTATTTCTTTGTTTGTTTGCCGGCCCATGTTACTCGTACGGATGGTTTTGAGTGTGTCTTCATTTTGTTTTTACTTCTCCATCTGTTTGACAACTGGATTTCTAGCACTTAATTTTAGCTTTTGTTGTAATGTTAATATACAGACATAATATGTACTCTTTTTCCTGGCAAGGTAACCATTTAGGTTAGGGGGTGCAAGATTTTAACGAGGCATATTATGGAAGTATGTATTTTCTCTGTTTGTTAATAAAGTACCTGTTTCAAAAAAAAATCATAGCATATAGTTACAGAAAATGCGAATAACTTGTCATACCGTTGTTTTTATATATGCACAATGTCACTCGCTAGAAAGATAATAAAATTTGTGATTTAATGGTGAAAATGGTTTGTTAATCCGTAAAGATTGATAATTAATGGAGTGCAAAATTTAATTATGGATGTGAGAATATCATCCACATATGAAGAATCAACGTTCAACAATGGAGCAGAGGGGTATTTTAGGAAAGAAAATTGCAGTATTTGAAAATAGAAATGTAATTTATATCTTTTTTCATTGAAGGATGTTTTGTGTATTAAGTTTGATTCTAGGGATGTGTCCCTTATTTTCATTATATTTTAAGCGTTATCACTTGACCGACCTCTGTTTTGAATATTGATAGCAATTATTTTCATTATTGATAATGTCACAAGGAGTAGTTTATTTGAATAATAATAATAGTAGTAGCATTGTACCTTAAAAGCTTGAAAATCTTAAAATTTGAAAAACAAAGGTGTCCCTTATCTGAAATTGACTATGTATAATTATTCAGTAGAGCTATTGATTTTCTTGTAACTTCACATCTTTTGTTTATGAGACATGTATGTTTCTAATGCTTAATTTATCTTAGTAGCATTTGAAATTTGGATTTTTGTTCTTCCTTTTCTTTAGTAATTAACAAGACTGTATGTTCTGCTTATGATTGATTATATGGATAAGTTGGTGGCACAAGATTAGAATTAGATACAACCTTTTTTCTGTCTGTGCAAAAGACTGTGTGTAGATGTTGATCAAGAGACAATAGGTATCTAAATAAGTTGATGCCTATTGTTCGTGTTGATATGTACCAACAGACATTATATTATAAGGTAATCCTTCGACAGTTTTTACTTTATTTATTTATTTCACCTAGTGATTTTTATGGCTCCTGTGGAAATGAACCGTTGATGATTAACTTTCATATTGTGACCAATTGAACTATCCATATCTCCATTTGCCAAAGCTGTAAAGTATTAAAGAATTTTTTCATGGCAGTTAAAAGTATTTTTACCGTTGCAATTAATATAAACACACCTTTACATTTACAAATAGATTCCACACTGCATTTTTTGTAAACGCTCCACAAATTTCCTTTGCCAAGTTCTTGACTAATCGTAAGATATTTATTGTTGGAGTTTTCTTTTACCTAATTAGAATGATCTACAGTATGGGAACACAAGAATAAAGAGCCCATACTACTAAATAATTAGGCTGTATAATAGAGTTAGTGAGATCGTGAATTTGAAACACATTGGTACCATCACTTTGTCTTCATTCTTGGCCACCATGTTAACAGCAAAGTTTTAATAATTATAGTGTTTCTCGGTCTTCCCTCATTCCGTTAATTGAAAGTTGCTAAATTGCAATATATTAGTGCACCTGTCATTTCATAAATAATTAGGTCAATTGGCAATGCTATCTTTGTGAGCAATTTTCATGATTATTATACGATATTTGCTTGACCGCTTGTTGTTGACAGAAATGTAATGTATGATTAATTTTCTTCCTTTCAGTGAAATTTTATTAACTATTTAAACATAAGGAGTTATCACCCCTTTTTTTCTTCTGTTTTCAGGGAAATAAAAAAGGATCAGCAATATAAATCAAGAGATTGAGGTGCATAAATGGAGTTGCAAGTGGTAGTGGAAAATAAGGTTAGTTCTTGGTTTTGAAGATCAAATGTAATTGTTAGAGCAAAAAAAGTATAGTCCTATTTTTTTTTATTTTTTTTGCATTATGAAAAAATATGTATATGAACAATGTATTACGAATTCACTATTTGAGATAAGTTTCTTGTGAGTTTTCTATACTTGTGGCCGATTACTAATCTATGCACGTATTTAACTTTTTGTATGTATTTTCTGAATATAAATGGTTATTGCAACTCACATGCTTCCTTCATTAAGTTCATATTATCTAATTGTAAAAGAATTATACATCTAGTCAATAAATAATCAAATCTATCTCCAAACACAAATTAACATCAAAATCAGCGGAAGCTCACAAATCAACACAACAAAACAATCAATCGGACAATTTCTCAATCCAACACAACCAACAATCGCAATAATTGAAAGAACAAATAGAAAATAACAATAAATAAATGATAATAATATTCTATGGTGATTCCACTAACGTCGTATTAATGCACATCCACTTCGAGGAGAGGCTTTATTAATATCAAAAAGAATTGTTGTAAAATTTTCAAATATAGTTTTGGGGCTTTGGGTTTTGATTTGGAAGAGAAGAAGTAAAGAGGGAAGAAGAAATCAATTAGTCCCACATGCTAGAAAATTATGCAATATATTTGTATAAATATAGCTTTCTCATGTGGATGTAGTGGTCTTGGGGTTCCCACATGTTTGCTTTGTTGTGAAGAGAGAAGTCATGTAACACCACACGCGCCGCTGCCGTCCGACCGATTGAACTGGGCTGGTTTCTGGTTCGAAAATATTTTTGGATTGAATAGATAAAGCCGTTTGTAACCGTTGCAAACGGTTGTGACGCCAGAAAACGTTAGAAATAATTCTGAATCTTCTTCTTCTTCACAGAGCAGTTTTTTGCGACGTCAGAAAGTGTTACAAAACATTGCGCCACCATTACTCTGTTTTGTGACGCCTCTAAGGTGTTGCAAACTCAGAAAACGTCGCAGAATTGCTCTCTTCTTCCTCTTCATTCTATTCTATACAAATTGCATTATCAGAAATCATTACAAAAGTGTTCTTGGTCGGATTAAAGGCGTACAAACTTTGAATCCGGTTTCGCTGTTATAGGGCTTCATTGAATCCTGAAAGTCGATAGTTCGATAACTCGTTTGTACCTGGTGGGTTGAACTATTGTCTGAAAGAATCTATTCCATAGATCCTTCAAGTCGGAAGTACATCATTATCTTCATCACAATCGCCATTAAATTTGTCTCGAACTGCAAAATTCACAACAAGAATGAGACTGATTACAATAATATTTCCTTCAAGAATTGATTTTGTAAAGATAAGATGTGACGAAATAATAATGGTGGAAACCCTAGAGCAATAGAACAAACCCCAGCCTCCAATCGATATTTTTTTTAGTACAAGAAAAATAAAATGAAAATAATGAAAATTCCCTTGAAAAACGTTCCTTGGATCCACATTAAAAAAAAATCCCGTTGTAGCTATCAATCGGCCGACTAAGGCAAAATAGTCGACAAATCCTTCCAATTCAAAAAACTCCATAATAGTTATACGATCGACTGAACTCTTCAATCAATAGACTGTTTGCCTCCTAAAAAGTCGACTGTGTTCAACGAGGAAACTCTCAAGAAATCTACAAGGTTTGCTACTGGCACACGATCGACTAGCTGAGACCTATAAGTCGACTGTTTTGAATTTTCTACTTCTTTGCAAATTTCTTCCTCCTTAGAACTATGATAACTCTCCATTCGAGCTCCAAATCACAAATTGTTTGAACCATTGAAAAACTTATTTAATCCTCTACATTTTCACATATATAATATTGCCAAATTCAACATTAATATCCACAGGATCTGCATATCTTGTAACGATTTCAGTTGCAATTTACTTTTTAGTTCTACTATTACAAACCAGGTTGTAATATAATAAGAATAATCAATTTTAAGATTAAGGTTGAAAATACCATTGTTCGAGATTTAGCCGGCATGCTGAAATTTTGATCATTTTGATCTACTTTCGGAGTTGATTGGGCTGGAATTTCTTCAAAATACCGCTATAGATAAAAATAATTAAAAAAATGATAAAAATTTAAAATCATCCGTTGGCAGCGTAGATCGGACATGAATAATAGATTTAGAGGTGGCGGACGTCAAGCTTGAAAAGGCATAATCCATGGACCAACGAGCAGACAACGACGACGTTAAGCCAGGACCGTGGTGAATTAAAGCTTATATGTTTAGGGTTTTCTTTCGTTATAATAACGTGATTTTGTTTTTATTTTTTACAAGGTTGTTTCTTATTAGGCCTTTGTTATGCTTGGATGAAGTTTTAAGAGAGTATAATAGGATTTGATCTTATTATTTACAATTATATCCAACGCTAGGCTAAAAACCATACAAATTCATACTATTTATTGTTGTATTCATATGAATGGCTCCAAAATTCGGAACGGAATTAATAGATAATTTTCGAGATTTTTGAAACGTAATCAAAATTTTAAAAAATTTAAATGACCGAAACGGAATCGAAAACCATAATCTTAAACCTTGAAAAATAAATTTGTATGTTTGAATTTTACATGAAAGTGGTGTATATTGGTGATACTTAAACTCATTTAACATGTTCTAACTTAATCTTTTCCTGTCCAATTTTTATTGCATTGTATAATTTGAATATATTTTTTCATTTTATAATGTTCAACAAATTTTACATTCGACCAACTTTGCATATGTACAAAGCACGGGAAACCTACTTGTATATCTGTTATCCCGCCTTTTGGCAAGGCCGTGACACCAAAAAGTTGACTGGAAAACTAAAGATAGTTCGTCGTAAAAGCTCGTTATACACTGTTTTACCATGGATATCAATGAATTTTGTCCGAGTCCGGATCGAGCCAAAATTGGTAGGACATGAAAAACTAAGCCATGAGAGTCAACATTTCAAATCTCAAGTCAATCCGAGTCCGTATGTTCAAGTTATGATCGACGCAAGTTAGAAGAATCTATGTTCGAATCCATCGGTGTACCAATCATTCGAATCCATCGTCCCTGCCTTACTTCGAATCCATCGATATCGTCTTCTTCGTATCCATCGGCAGGGTTCATGTTCGAATCCATCCAAGACATCGCTAGTTCGAATCCATCGAGTTACCCCTGTACGAAACCATGGCATTCGAATCAATCAAGAGGGAGATAGCTTCGCTTCCCTCTGTTTCGTATCCATCCAAATTGAGGTCATTCGAGTCCAAATGGCCACTTCTCTTCGAATCCATCTGAACCCCACCAGTTCGTATTGATTAACTGGATCCAATCATGATCGATACGAACAAAGCTCTACCTCGACTCCATGCTTAAGTGATATGCTCGAATCCATCAAGATGCCTTGCTTCGAATCCAGCAATTCAAAGCAGCGAAGTCCATGGAACGACTCGATCCTCTCGGCGAGAAAAGTGGATCGATGCGAAGATTGCGCTCCACGTCATCAGGGAGGCACGCAGCACCATCGATTCGAAACGATCGATTCGAACGTAATCGATTCGAGCAGAGCACTACAACCAAACAAGCGACCTTGAATCGATCATAACTTGAGATCTATAAGTCCAAATGCTATGAAATTTTCACAGTAGCTTACTGGCAACCTAAGGAATGTTCATGCCAAATTTCATCTCAATCAGAGCAAAACTTGATCGATTCGAAGCAAGGGTCGAATCGATCCTAAAGTGGGCCCGGATTTCCAGAGAGCGGGCATGTGGGCCCCCTCACGTGCCAGAACTGGTCTCCCTTCAATTTAGGCGAAATATCAGCCTCCTACACCTATAAATAGAGTCCCTGGTCATTCAGAAAAGGGGTCGGACAATTTTAGGAGCAAAAGAGCGCCCAGACTCTGCCAGATTTACTCAGAATCACCACTACTTCCTTAGATTCAGATTATAATCATATAATCAGTTGTACTACATCAGAAGAAATTGTAATCATCGAGTGAACATCAATAAAATCATCAACTTCAGAGTGGACGTAGGCAAGATCGCCGAACCACTATAAATCTCGTGTTTATGTTCATTATTTCTGAATTGTGATACTCTGTCTGCTTAGATTTGAAATTTGTGTGTGAATATTGTTGATTTATATTCGTACACTGGTGCTTTCACAACATTCGGGGTTTGTGACCAATTTTGGTGCAAACACTTTGGTGCTTTCACTGAGAACTGAACTCAGGAGTTCTATCATTTGAAAGTCGAATCAGAAGGCTAAGAAATTTAGATCTGAATCATCATGACAAGACAAACAAGTAGGAGGCAGAGACCAGAACAAAGTCAGCATGAAGGGAGTCAAGAGACATCCTCGGGGGCAAACCAAGCATCGGTCTTCATCACCAGGGATGAGATGGAGATAATGATGAAGAGACAGGAGGAAATGATACAGAATTTGCTTCAACAGATTGGGCAACTTGGAATGTAAAATCGGGGAGCAACCGGAATCCAGAATGGAGCAGGACCATCTGGCGCAGCGCCGGAGTTAGGGGGCACACACTTAGAGCATGATGATCCAATCTCGGGAAGAGATTCAAGGACATCCGAGCAACCTGGTGGCAATGGAGGGATGAACGCTCAGCCAGGGGGGCAGGACGAAGGTGATACTCGAAGATCACAGCCTGACGACAACGACAGGTTGGCGGAGATGGTCAGACAGGCCATGAGAGGCGGACTAGTCAATAGAGATCTGGAGGATGTACATAGGAGTCCCTTTACTCCTACGATCAGGCAGGCCAGGAATCCACCGAACTTCAAGCTACCATCGGTGGAAATGTATGATGGGCGGACAGATCCAGCGGTCCATCTAACGAAGTATATGAGGCACATGGAAGTGCTTGGGGCATCACAGGAGGTCATGGCTCGGTGCTTTCCATTGTATCTGTCGGACATTGCAGCGCTATGGTTTAGACAACTGGAGAGTGGCTCCATTGGGACTTGGACAGATTTAACAGAAAGGTTTATGAGACAATTCAGGGTTCATATTTCGAGACCCAAGAACGTGATGAGTTTGGCGACTCTAAAGCAGAAAGCTGGGGAATCTTTGAGGAATTTTCTGACGCGATTTAATGCGGCAGCAGCGTCAGTAGATCGACCAGATCCATCTATGGTCATGATGGCAGCTGTATCTAGAATATCTGATGGCACGGAGTTCAAGAATTCACTAACTAAGGATCCTCCTACGGACCTGGGAGAATTTTATCATGAAGCCGAAAAGTTTTTGCGATTGGAAGACGCTAATGCTGAAAGAGAAGAAGGAGAGGGAATAGAAGTTTATGCAATTAAAGACAAAAAGCCTCTCGAAAAGGACTCAGGAAAGGACAAAGGAAAACGAAAGGCTGAAGATAATGGTGATGGGCCAAAGCGACTGCGGAGAGAGCCACGGTTCACCACCTACTCAGAGCTCAACGAGGGTTTGGAGCGAATCTACCAAGACACCCGAGAGCAAGTTGCCTATCGTAGACCAATACGACGGGATCCGACTACCGACGAGAGAAAGTCAGACAAATATTGCTTATTCCACGAGCTGAATGGTCATAGCACAAATGACTGTAGACACCTGAAGGATGAGGTAGAAGGGCATATCAGGAACGGTAGGCTACTTCAGTATGTGAGGAGGCGAGCTCCAACGGTGGAACCAGAGCGACCACCGTCTACATCAGCTAGGGGTGACCCCGAGCCAAGGCACCGAATGGTTATCAATTAATTTAAATAACGATGAACGAGTCATAAACTTCTCACTGACACCATCAAACCATTTACACATGTATGAGATCGCGAACGATCCACAGGCATGCTCTGAATGATTATTGACTGTCTCGTAGTGAGAATTTACACTTTGACATCCTTGCTTTGCTTTTGTTTCATGTTGGTTTGGACATTTAGACTTTGTTTGTTTGAATATTTCTGTGAATGTTAATTTGATATTCGCAATTCTGTAGAAGAAGTTACTCGCGTATGCTTTGGATCGCGAACGGTCCACAAGCACACCTTGTAGGGCGACGAACCGCCACGATCGCCGATTCAGAAGTTCACCCGAACGTGAACCTGACATTGATAAAACTAAGTCCCTTCCGGGCACACTCAATCGCCTCGAACGGTACCCGACCTCGAACGGTCACCATTTGCCTCGAACGGCACCCGACCTCGAACGGTCACCATTTGCCTCGAACAGCACCCGACCTCGAACGGTCACCATTTGCCTCGAACGGCACCCGACCTCGAACGGTCACCATTTGCTTCGAACGGCACCCGACCTCGAACGGTCACCATTTGCCTCGAACGGCACCCGACCTCGAACGGTCACCATTTGCCTCGAACGTCACCCGACCACGAACGGTCACAATCCACTTAATATGACATTCGATCGCGAACGATCACATTTTTGCCTCGTACGGCACACGATCACGAACGATCACATTCTTCTTTCCACGTCACCCGATCGCGAACGGTCACAACTCGCCTCGAAAGGCACCCCTCACCTCAAATGGCTTGATCACGAACGATCGTCATTTGGGGCCGTATAGAAATGCTAGATCGCGAACGGTCGCATTCCACCTCAAAATGGCTAGATCGCGAACGGTCATCGTTTAAGGTCAGATAAAACTATCAATGTCTTTGCAAGTCATAAACAGGATATGAACATCCAGCTTATGGCATTACAAAACACACCTTCCTATCGCAAGACATGTTTTGGGGGGCAAATGTTATCCCGCCTTTTGGCAAGGCCGTGACACCAAAAAGTTGACTGGAAAACTAAAGACAGTTCGTCGTAAAAGCTCGTTATACACTGTTTTACCATGGATATCAATGAATTTTGTCCGAGTCCGGATCGAGCCAAAATTGGTAGGACATGAAAAGCTAAGCCATGAGAGTCAACGTTTCAAATCTCAAGTCAATCCGAGTCCGTATGTTCAAGTTATGATCGACGCAAGTTAGAAGAATCTATGTTCGAATCCATCGGTGTAGCCATCATTCGAATCCATCGTCCCTGCCTTACTTCGAATCCATCGATATCGTCTTCTTCGTATCCATCGACAGGGTTCATGTTCGAATCCATCCAAGACATCGCTAGTTCGAATCCATCGAGTTACCCCTGTACGAAACCATGGCATTCGAATCAATCAAGAGGGAGATAGCTTCGCTTCCCTCTGTTTCGTATCCATCCAAATTGAGGTCATTCGAGTCCAAATGGCCACTTCTCTTCGAATCCATATGAACCCCACCAGTTCGTATCGATTAACTGGATCCAATCATGATCGATACGAACAAAGCTCTACCTCGACCCCATGCTTAAGTGATATGCTCGAATCCATCAAGATGCCTTGCTTCGAATCCACCAATTCAAAGAAGCGAAGTCCATGGAACGACTCGATCCTCTCGGCGAGAAAAGTGGATCGATGCGAAGATTGCGCTCCACGTCATCAGGGAGGCACGCAGCACCATCGATTCGAAACGATCGATTCGAACGTAATCGATTCGAGCAGAGCACTACAACCAAACAAGCGACCTTGAATCGATCATAACTTGAGATCTATAAGTCCAAATGCTATGAAATTTTCACAGTAGCTTACTGGCAATCTAAGGAATGTTCATGCCAAATTTCATCTCAATCAGAGCAAAACTCGATCGATTCGAAGCAAGGGTCGAATCGATCCCAAAGTGGGCCCGGATTTCCAAAGAGCGGGCATGTGGGGCCCCTCACGTGCCAGAACTGGTCTTCCTTCAATTTAGGCGAAATATCAACCTCCTACACCTATAAATAGAGCCCCTGGTCATTCAGAAAAGGGGTCGGACAATTTTAGGAGCAAAAGAGCGCCCAGACTCTGCCAGATTTACTCAGAATCACCACTGCTTCCTTAGATTCAGATTATAATCATATAATCAGTTGTATTACATCAGAAGAAATTGTAATCATCAAGTGAACATCAATAAAATCATCAACTTCAAAGTGGACGTAGGCAAGATCGCCGAACCACTATAAATCTCGTGTTTATGTTCATTATTTCTGAATTGTGATACTCTGTCTGCTTAGATTTGAAATTTGTGTGTGAATATTGTTGATTTATATTCGTACACTGGTGCTTTCACAACATTCGGGGTTTGTGACCAATTTTGGTGCAAACAATATCTATAAACAAACACACACATATGGGAGGGATGTAGATCCCATCTTTTAAATTCCCCCTCATTCTTCTTCATGTTTTTCGGCAAGAAAATTTGAATCAAAGTAATTTTTTGTGGATATGTTATATTTTTTAGCGAGACCATCTATGCAAAATTTTGAATCATTTCAAAGCACTTATGTATATTTGGTTTAAAAACGAATTTTGTGTTTTCGGTTTTCAACATGTATCTTAAATATGAGAAGAATGGAGGAACGACGGAAGGGATAAAAGAAAAACGGATGAGATGACACAAAGGGGATAAATTGAATATAAATGCGTCGTGTGCATATAAAAATAACAAACCAAACACTATCTTAACTCCTTCAAAAACGCTTGTCTATTCGAACCATCAAAAAAATTTATATTAATCGTCGATTTGAAATATAATTTTTAAGAGGTTAAAAATTCAAAACGATTCAAATTTTTACCTAACTGATCTCACCAACATATAAAACGTATCTACAAGGATTCAATTTGAACCAAAAAGAAAATCTAACAAAAAGACGAAGGAGGGAAGAAAGAAGATTTATACAAATAGGGAACTAGATCCCCCAACACAACACCACACCTACATACATATTACCACTCCCACAGAACTAAAACATAACAAACTTTGGTTGTTTACATATGTAGCTTTGTGTGAGATAAGAGCGACCAAATAACACATGTACTTGAATATTACTGTTGCATTTGTACTTTCCAAGCACAAATTAAACCAGTGGGGGTTCCATGTTATTCCAGGCTATCGTATTAATTTCTAATTGCCTTCTAGCATACACTTACTGCCAATATTAAAAACTTGGATATAATGAATATGGTCATGCTAAAAAAAGAGTTCATTGTGTTCGAAATTTGGTACATACTGCAAAATTGAAATGATTACTTATGCAAAACATTCTCATAAATTATTAACAAATTGAATATATTTAACACATAAAAGCTTATATCAAGATAAAACCATCTTACAATAATGTATTAGTGGAACTAAGTACTAATCCACTCCGATACTTAGACTTACGTACCTTTTATCTTGATTTACTGTAAAATTATGAAAGCGACTAACGATGAGGTAGTGGAAAAATAGGTTCTTGCTTTGTTTGCTCCAAACACACTTCACATTTTTGTGATGGGTGCGATGTTTCTGATGACCTATAACATAACTAAAAGTAGTGGTACTGGTTTTGAAGAGTGATGAAAAGTAATATGAAAAGGCAAAGGCAAAAGAAAAGAAAGAAAGGGGCAGCTAAGGTTTGGACAGAACAGAAGCAACCTAAAGAGAAAGTTGAAGGCCTAAAAATCCTTCTACACTTCCGATTAGTATCCTCTGAAGCGCTAGGTGAGGATTAGTTGTCTACTTAATCTCTGCCTAAGCACCATGTCAGGCTTTTCACCTCACATAAACATCATGGTGGTTGTGTTAAGAACACACAGTCATGATTACGTAATTATGCTTCACAGAATCACAGTTATATAAGAAATGCATGCTATGCATGCTAAATAATATGAAGTTTTAGCTGAAAATATAATGTTGTCTTCGCATTTGTCTTGAGAATTAAACATTGAATCTCAACCGACAGATATAGGCATATTTTATACAACAGTAAATTTTGTATAAATTATTTAATTTTTTGTGCAAGTACACGAGTTTACCAAAAATGCGTAGCTTCAATTAGTTTTCGATTTATCTCCCACTTAAAGGATTAAACTCTAATACAAACCCAACGTCTAGCATCTGCATAACGCTTTTTACAACCTTGGTTGTAGGCCAAGGAAAAGGAAGACAAAGCAGCAAGCATAATAATTATAGTACACGGTGATATCTCAAATGTCCAAGTCTTATTAACGCATAAGGTTATATCTGTACTTTGCGTATAATGCCAGCTGTACATATCGAATTAGTCTTTCACGAATGCTACATATTGTAAAGCAGTGTAACATATTATCATCAGTTTGAATTGCAATAAAATTTTGCTTTCAATTCCAATATAAAATCTCTCAAGTTCTTATATGGCATCAGAGCAATCAAGCCTAGCGGCAAAAATCTGAAAATTTAGAGACTCATCAGATTTTATCATCATCATTTGAGTTTTATAAGGGATTCTACTTCAAACTTCACAAAGAAAGCATGTGCCTCATCAAGAAATACTGGCTGCATCATACTTTCCTCATTTAATGAGCAAAATCCCCTCAAGAAAACTAGAATCAGAATTTAAAAGCAAAGAAATCATCACTAACAATCAAGAAGGTAAGCACCATACCAAGAACTCATCAGATCAGATTTGTCATTTGAATTCAAGTTGCAACATATCTAAATTCTCTGCTTAAACCCATTTCTTGAGTTCTTGATTCCTGTTCTCAGTCCCAATCCATCATAATCCTGTAGATTCATCAATGCCAGAAGGAAATGAAACCCCAGCAACCTCCGATCTCCAACAAATGGTCACTGAAAATCTCCTCAAAACTGTTGTAAGCCCTCAAAGTCAACTGATTACTGCTCATCTAGAAGAAGATAATTATCTTTTGCAGAAAGTGCAAGTTGAAACAGCAATCAGAGGCTATGGCCTTGAAGGATTCATTCTGGCACTCATACTATACCAACAAGATTCATCACTGATCAAGAAAACAAAACTGCTAACAATGTGGAATTCACAAAATATCAAAAGAAAGATAACCTAATCTATTCATGACTATTATCTTCAATTAGTTTTAAATTGTTGCCACAAGTAATTGGAAGCAAAACTACTCATGGAAGATGAAGAACAGTCGAAAGAATATTCAACTCACAATCAACTGTCAATGTTATGCATTACAAAAGACAACTTCACAACATCAGAAAAGAGAGTCAATCAATGGGGGAGTATTTTGCAAAAATTAAAACAACTTGTGATCTGCTAGAGGTAGCAGGACATAGAGTACCAAACGCTGAACAAGTATTGATTATCTTAAGTGGCTTAAGTGAAGAGTATGAAGCCGTGGTTGTAGTTATATCCTCACAAAGAATCACACCATCAATAGAAGATGTACACTCAATACTTCTTGCATATGAAGGGAGAATTGATTTCAAGAAACAACCAAATTTAGATATGTCAATCAACTATGCAGCAAATTACAAGAACAAGAATCAATACAGCAACAAAGGTGATTAGTCATATCAAAGCGAAAATCAGGCTACAAGAGGAAGAGGCAAAGGTAGATGGAGCAACAACAGCAGACCAAAATATCAGATTTGTGAGAAAGTGGGTCATATAGCAAACAAATGTTATTTCAGATTCAACTCAGGTTACAACACTTCTCAAAATGCTAGTGGTCAAAGAAATCAAAACATGAATGCAAATTTAGCCAGCCTACAACAAGATTCAAGAAATGCAACTGATGAATCAAAGGTGCACATAAACATGTCAGATACTTCAAGGATATAAGACATGCAAAGTGAAAACTGGTACCCAGATTCAGGAGCAACGCATCATGTCACTAGCAATTTACAAAAACTTGAATCTAGGTAGCAAGGAATATCAAGATACGCATTCTATTAGTATGGGTAATGACGCTTGCATTAATATCACACACGCTGGCAATGCAGAAATAGAGGTCAAAGAAGTATGCAACTAAATAACCTACCGAGAGTCCCTAAGATTAAGAAAAATTTAATTAATGTTTCTAAAATTTCACAAGACAATGGTGTATTTTTTGAATTTTACCCTGATCATTGTCTTGTTAGGGATATTCAGACTAAGAAAATTTTATTGCAAGGTAAAACATGTTGGGAAAAATTCTTTCAGATGATCAGTCTAAGAGAATAAAAAACCCAACGCAGCGGAAAACAACTGAATCGTGATTGTAGTGTGATGGAACAAACAGAGATAAACACCAGAACAGACAGTCACAGATCAATGCAATGCAGAAAAATAAATAACACCAGTATTTATAATGGTTCCACTACCGCAAGGTAGTGTACGTCCACTTGGGGAGATGAGATTTTATTAATCACTGAAAGATTAGAGTTACAAGATTGATTCACTTTTGGAGACTATACATAAGAAGAATTTACAATACAGACAAAATTATGCAGAGTTTCAGCTCTCTAGGATGGCTCTGAAATTGACTGAAATTAGCTCTCAATTTCGGCTGTCATTGTTGTCCAAAGCTCCTCTATTTATAGAGTGAAGAAATGAGGAGGGGTAGCTGCTATATAGCAGTCCTGAGGTTTGGTTCGACATGCATCTGGTCCGACACAATTTGGTTCGACAGTCCTGGTTCGGCATGCATCACTTGATATTTGGTTCGGCAAAACACCGAGCAAAAAATTTGAACCGGCATTTGCATTTTCCTAATTGAAGCGGCTTGCTCAAATACCGAATGAAATATTTCGTTCGGAAAAAACACCGAATGAAATATTTCATTCGGCAATCCTTTTCCAACGCTCCAATTATTTCGTTCGGAAAAACTTTCCTCTGCTCCAAAGCTTCATGCCCAAATCACCGAACGATTCAACCACCGCTCCGGATCTCTTTTAAGGCAAGCTTGATCGGCATTTATGCCTTCCATCGGACCAAATCCCCTCTACCGGAACTAGGGTTTCGGCCTCCTTCTCTTCCTCCGCGAGCTTCTCCAATGGCTTCTCGAATTCAGGTATCATTTCTAACAATCTCTTCCTTGATACCGAATTCCATACAAGCCTTCCAACTCCATCTACACCTTTATGCTCCAAGCAATGGATACTTACCCAATGAGCTTCGGCAATGTCATTACCCATTACACTCTGTCAACGAACTCCGGCAAGGCCACCACCCGTCAACAGAGTGTTCGAAGTATCCAGTCCGTGTAGAACCTATCAATCTCCACCATGAAAACAAACGTCTCCATGAACCATCTTAACTCTTCCCCCTCCCCCCATGCCACCCCGTGGCACCTAGCACTTCATTGAGAAAATCAAGTTCGAGCAATGCTCGAACTTAGCAACAGGCAACGACTTGGTAAACATGTCTGCTGCATTCTCCTTTGTGTGAACTTTCTAAAGACGAACTAGCTTCTCTTCACTCATCGAGACAAAGAACGAATCTCTCATCTCAATATGCTTCGTCCTTGAGTTGAACGTTAGATTTTCAACTAAGTGAATTGCACCCTGATTGTCACAGTATACATCCACTCCTTCGTATACGAAGCCCAAATCACACAACAATCGGCTCAAATAAAGCGCTTCCTTAGCTGCTTCAACCATAGCTATGAGCTCTGCCTTTATAGTAGACAAAGCCACAATCGTCTGCAACCTCGCTCTCCAACTGATCGTTGTCCCACCTATGGTGAACACATATCCGGAGGTTGACTTCCTTCGATCTCTATCACCGGCATGGTCGGATCGCAAAATCCAACCAAGCTAAAATCTCTTCCTCTGCCGCCAAAGACAAGTCCATGGTTTGAAGCTGTGTAGTTAATGCCCCGCTATTACCCCGCTATAACCCCGCTATATCTCATAGTGGATTTCTAACGCTACGATTTTTCCATATAGCCCCAGAATATAGCCTTTCCGCTTTAAGCCCTTCTATTTCCGCTATATCCCGTTGTTCCCGCTATATTCCACTATTTCCGCTATATCTTCTTTAATAAAATGAATTGAAAAATTGCATTTATACATTACAAAAATTATGAAACTAATTTATTTGATTTAATTTTTAATATATTTTCAGAAATGAAAATACTCTAATATTTTACTAAATTCAATTATGTTATATAACAGTTTTACGTTTGTTTAAAGTATATTCGCATATGTTTTTATTTAAAATTATTTATGTATTACTTATAATTCAATTGAATGATAATTTTTCATTTAATTACCATTTATATATTTGTAAAAACATTAAATATGAGTTTTATATGCTATTTTAGAGCCATCTGCTATATCCCGCTATATCCTCGCTGTATCTCCGCTATGACTTTTTGCACCTCCACCGCTTTGAATTTGTCGAGTGCTTTAACTGCACAGGTTTGAAGTTCCTCTAAGGTATTAAAGATACACTTCACTGCTTCCCAATGCGTCTTTCCTGGATTCGCCATGAACCTACTCACGAATCCAACCGCCTGTGCAATGTCAGGCCTAGTGCGGACCATGGCATACATCAAGCTGCCAACTGCGCTTGCATATGAGACCTTCATCATATAAGCCTTGTCCTTTTCTGAGATCGGAGAGTCTTTACTAGAAAGCTGTATGTGCAAAGGCACGGGTGTGCTGATTGCCTTTTGCCCATTCCATGCTAAACCGAGCAAGCACCTTTCGAATGTACTCTTTTTGAGTGAGGCTCAAAAGTCCTAGCTTTTCATCCCTTTGGATTTCCATACCCAAAATTTTCTTTGCTTCTCCAAGGTCCTTCATTTCAAATTCTGCTTTTGTCTTTGGCTTTAAACTATCGATTTCAGCTTTATCCTTGGAAGCAATCAACATATCATCCACGTACAAGAGTAGGTACACCCATATACCATTCTTTAAATGCTTGAAGTACCCACAAGCGTCTTTGATG
The DNA here is from genome assembly GCA_030737815.1 of Allium fistulosum. NCBI lineage: Eukaryota > Viridiplantae > Streptophyta > Magnoliopsida > Asparagales > Amaryllidaceae > Allium > Allium fistulosum. Next base: position 959,700,611 of record CM060904.1, read on the forward strand.
CTACGACCAAATCCAAGTGAAAGCATAAAAGAGTCAAACCTCCTGTATCATTGTCTAGGCGACTGTTTAAGTCCATACAATGACTTCTTCAATTTGCAAATCCAATTTTCTTTCCCATCTACAAAAAATCTTTCTGGCTGCTTCATGTAGATGGTCTCATCCAAGTCTCCGTGCAAGAAAGCGGTTTTCACGTCCAGTTGCTCCAGCTCCAAGTCATGAGCTGCGACGATAGCGAGCAAAATGCGGATGGACGTATGCCTCACTACTGGAGAGAATATCTCATCATAATCCAATCCCTTTCTTTGTGAAAACCCTTTAGCAACTAGTCTAGCCTTGTATCTCCCATCATCCTTCACCTTGAACACCCATTTGCAACCTATGGTTCGGCTTCCTTGAGGAGGTGGTACCATATCCTAAGTCTTGTTCTTCTTCAACGACTCTAACTCCTCTTCCATAGCACACATCCACTTCGAACTGTTACATGACTTCAAAGCTTCATCAAGGTCAAGCGGCTCCTTAAGAACCACATGTATGGCATAGTCAAACCAATCACCAAGGCTAGGGTTCGCAAACTGCCAATCACCATACCTTTCGAGTGGCCTAATAGTCCTACGACTAACCCGGGTAGGTACTGCTTCGCCTAAACTTCTTTCAGCTCCACCTTGAATTGAACTTCCTCTAGATTCATACACATCACCAGCACTACTAGAAAGTACTTGTGGACTATCCTGTGATGTTTCATCAATTGCGTTTTCCTCGACAGCATCAACAACAACTCTACTATTTGGCTGGAACACGGGAACTTCTTCCATCCCCTTAGGCCTACTAGAATCTTCTGATGTGGTAGGTAGCTTTTCCTTCGGATTGAACATAGCAGACTCATCAAAAGTAACATGTCTGGAATGAACAATCTTCCGATCAACAGGGTTCCAAATTCGGTACCCTTTGATACCATCGGTGTATCCCATTAGTATGCCCTTGTATGCTCTAGCCTCCAACTTATCATCACCTGTATGGTGAACGTACAAAGGACAACAAAAAATTCGGAAGTAACAAGGATACATTGCTTTTCCTCACCACTTCTCCTCTGGAATCTTCCCATCTATGGCTGAGCACGGAATTCGATTTATGATATGCACCACAAATGATGAAGATCCATCTTCTTCAAATCTAGACAGTCTTTTTTCCAATAACCAGGTATTTTGCAGATAAAGCACTTCCCGTTCTTAGACTTTCCTCTCCTGCCATACCGGGCTTCCTAGAATTGAAACGCCCTCTAGAGTGCTAATTCTTCTTATCTTCTCTACCTCTTTCAACAAACATGCCGTTACTACTAATTCCACCTCTACTTCCTCCACTTATCTCCTTCATCTGATCTCTCAAGCCCTCAGATAGAAGGCCTAACTTCACATCTTCCACTGTCAATTTATCTCTAGTGAAGATAAGGCTGTTAGCGAAACCTGTGTAACGCTTCGGAAGAGAACACAAAAGAATCATTGCCCTTTGCTCCTCATCCATCTTCAAGTCAACAGTCTTCATCTTCATCACGAGATCATCAAAGAAATTAAGATGTTCCTTCACTGAAGTACCCTCTCTCATCCGTATGGTGAAAAATGTCTTCAACAATATCAGACGGTTAGTCAGAGATTTTTTCAAGTATAGATTTTCAAGCTTGGTCCAAATGCCCCTAGTAGTGGTCTCACTGCTAATCTTGATATAACATTCTCTCTCTTAGCTAGCTGTAAAGTAGTACACTCCAATTTCTCCATCTCCTTCCTTTCCGCGACTGAGGTGTCAGCCGTCAACTTCTCATGGGCAAACACTACTGGATGGACTTCATTCCTCATTAGAACAACCTTCATCCTTCATTACCACTTCTCGAAGTCTTTACCCCCATTCCATTTCTCAATTGCCAACTGTGATCCTGACGCGATATACATCCCTCTAGTATAGGGTCTTGCAACAACTGGAGTCTCTTCATCTCTTGCCATAGCGTCTAACACTCCTCAGTCAACCTTGCAGCTTTGATACTAGATTGTTGGAGAAAATCCCTTCAGATGATCAGTCTAAGGGAATAAAAAACCCAACACAGTGGAAAAAAACTGGATCGTGATTGTAGTAAGACGGAACAAACAGAGATAAACACCAGAACAGACAGTCATATATCAATGCAATGCAGAAAAATAAATAACACCAGTATTTATAGTGGTTCCACTACCACGAGGCAGTTTACGTCCACTTGGAGAGAGGAGATTTTATTAATCACTGAAAGATTAGAGTTACAAGATTGATTCACTTTTGGAGGCTATACATAAGAAGAATTTACAATACAGACAAATTTCTACAGAGTTTCAGCTCTCTAAGATGGCTCTGAAATTGGATGAAATTAGCTCTTAATTTCGGCTGCCATTATTGTCCAGAAGCTCCTCTATTTATAGAGTGAAGAAATGAGGAGAGGTAGCTGCTATATAGCAGCCCTGAGGTTTGGTTCGACATGCATTTGGTCTGACACAATTTGGTTCGGCAGTCCCGGTTCGGCATGAATCACTTGGTATTTGGTTCGGCAAAACGGCGAGCGAAAAATTTGGATCGGCATTTGCATCTTTCTAATTGGAGTGGCATGCTCAAATACCGAACGAAATATTTCGTTTGGCAAAAACAACGAACGAAATATTTCTACCGACAGTCCTTTTTCATCGCTTCAATTATTTTGTTCGGCAAAACTTTCCTCTGCTCCAAAGCTTCATTCCCAAATCACCGAACGATTCAACCAATGCTCCAGATCTCGTTCAAGGCAAGATCGATCGGCATTTCTGCCTTCCATCGGACCAAATGCCCTCTACCGGAACTAGGGTTTCGGCCTGCTTCTCTTCCTCCGCGAGTTTCTCCAATGGCTTCTCGAATTCAGGTATCATTTCTAACAAAACATACAAGGGACTATATAGATTCAGCCTATCAAATGTTATTCAGTCAAGCAATTCAGGAAGACAATGCTATATAGCTGAATCAAGCTTATTTGAACCAACTCTATTTGATGTATGACATTATAAACTAGGGCATCCTAGTGCAAAAAATTGTAAAGAAAGTATTGAATGATAATAAATCTTTGTTAGAAACATACCTTCACATTATGTATGCACCTACTGTCAGATGGGAAAAAGTCACAAGTTGACATTTCCAAACTCACAAACTGAGTACTCCAAGCCATCATAACTTGTTGCAACTGACTTATGGGGACCAACACCCATCAGCTTTGACTATGATTTCAAATTTTATATATCATTCGTAGATGCTCATTCTAGATTCACATGGACACACTTTCTGAAGTCAAAATCTGAAACTTATAATATAGATATTCATTTTATTAACCGAGCAGAAAGATTAACGAATCAGCGGGTAAAAGTTATATAAAATGATGGTGGAATAGAATTTCAGCCACTAAAGCAGTTTTTTCAAGAGAAGGGATTAATGCACAAATGACATGTGCATATACTTCTAAACAAAATGGTATAGTTGAGAGAAAACATAGGCACATAGTAAAGATTGGGCTTACACTACTTGCACAAGCATCATTACCACTAAAATTTTGGCTAGATGCCTTTGCAACAAGAGTATACTTGATAAACAGGTTACCAACTAAGATGTTGCAAGACAAATGCCCAATGGAAGAGCTACATAGTGTAAAACCAGACTATCAAGCTTAAAAGCTTTTGGATGCCTATGGTTTCTTCACATAAGACCATATAACTCTCATAAATTAAATTTCAGGTCCACATCATGCACTTTCTTGGGATATGCAAAAAATCAGAAAGGCTACAAGTGCTTGGATAGCAATGAAAAGATTTTCATCTCAAGACATGTAGTTTTCAATGAGAATATCTTTCATTTTGCAACATTAAATGTGAAAACCACAAGCAAAGTTTATAACCCAAGAGTATCTATTCCATCTATACCAATTGTTACCAGTAATGAAAACCAAGTAGCGAACCATCAAGGTGATCCAGATGTTCAACATACTACATGCCACAATGGGTCCAGTTAAGACAATACTGAATCACCTCAACACTCTGCACAAATTACACATCCTGCACAAGCTACACCAAATGTGAGTAATCAACAAACAAGCAATGAAGAAAATAACCAGGATGAAGACACTGAAGATACAGCCAACACACAACAACAACCAGCAAGTGGACATCACATGATAACCAGGTCTAAGAGTGGAAACTTAAACCAAAGACATATGCAACAGTCAAAATCCTTGAAGAACTTGATACTTTTGATCAAGCAGTTAAAGACAAAAACTGAAGAGATGCAATGAATGAGAAATAAAATGTTTTAATGAGAAACAAACCAGGAGCCTAGTAAATCCACCAAAACATAGAAATGTTATTGGATGCAAGTGGACATATAAGATCAAAAGAAACCCAGATGGTACAATTCACAAGTACAAGGCAAGACTAGTTGCAAAAGGGTACATACAACAACATGAGTTCGATTCCAAGGAAACATTATCTCCAGTGGTCAAACCATCTACCATAAGAGTTATTTTAACCATTGCTCTACACAAAGGATGGGACATTAGGCAGTTGGATGTAAACAATGCATTTTTTAATGGTGAACTTCAGGAAGAAGTATATAAGGAACAACCATTGGGATTCAGACAATCAGATAATAACAATCATGTATGCAAGCTACACAAAGCAATATATAGATTAAAACATGCACCAAGAGTATGGTTTGACAAAGTGAAAGTCACACTTATCAATCTAGACTATCAATCAGCAAAATCAGATAGCTCACTTTTCACCAAATTCAGCAAGGATGCCATAACATATATCTTAATATATGTTGATGACTTCATCATAACTGGTAGCGGTGCAGAGGAAATAAAGCATGTAGTTCAACATTTAGATAACCAGTTCTCAATAAAAGATTTGGGCATACTCAAATATTTTCTAGGAATAGAAGTCAACATAGTTTCATCATCAGAGATACACCTATGTCAGAAAAAATACATCAAGGACATGCTTTTCAAGGCAAAGATGCATCAAGCCAAACCGCTGCCAACTCCTATGACTAGCAACTTACATCTATCCAAAAACAAGGGTGAATCAGTTGAAAATGAAAGAGAATACATGAGTATTGTTGGGGCACTACAGTATGGAACAATAACCAGACCCGGAATAGCTTATAGCATAAATAAAGTTTGTCAGTTCATGCATCAACCACTTGGTGAACACTGGAAAGCTGTAAAAAGAATACCAAGATATCTAAATGGCACCACAAACTACGGTCTAACATTAAAAGCAGAAAAAAAATCTTACAACAACTGGATTTGCAGTCGTTGATTGGGCATCAGATCCAGATGATCGAAGATCAACAACTGGATACTACATCTTTCTAGGTGAATCCCCACTCATGGTGTTTCAGAAAGCAACCCATAAATTTTAGATCCAGCACCGAATCCGAATACAGAAGCCTCGTCAGTGCTACAGCTGAAGTGAATTGGCTCGAATTGCTCCTCAGCGAGCTCAAGGTGGACATCAACAATACAACCATTTGGTGTGATAATCTCAGCACCGTATCGCTGTCAGCAAATCCAATTTTACATTCAAGAACAAAACACATAAAGCTCGACTTGTATTTTCCGTGAACAATTGAACAAAGGGAAGCTTGACATAAATCATGTTCCAGCCTTCTACCAGAGAGCCGACATCCTTACTAAACCATTATCAGCAAAGAATTTTTGTAGATTAAGAGAAGAGCTAAAGATCCGAAAGTTTGACGGCAAATTTGAGGATAAAGGGAAAACCCTAGCTCGAATTGACGGAGGCAATTAAAGTATACATAGATATCTCAAATGACCAAGTCTTATAACCGCATAAGATTATATTTGTAATTTGCATATAATGCCAGCTGTACATATTGAATTAGTCTTTCACGGATGCTACATATTGTAAAACAGTGTAACATATTATTATCAGTTTGAATTGCAATAAAATTCTGCTTTCAATTTTAATGCATAACAGCGTAACATATTATCATCAGTTTGAATTGCAATAAAATTCTGCTTTCAATTTTAATGCAAAATCTCTCAAGTTCTTATAATAATATAGTGAAGCGAAGGAACAATGACCACATCCAACGGAAATAACTGGGTTTTTATGTAAATATAGATAAAGAAGTTGTCTAATGGGCTCCAAGCAGATGAAAGGTAAAATTAAAATCATTTTCATGGTCAATTGTTGGCTTATACACAATCAAGTGTCTGCCGTACTTATCTTAAAATCTCCATACCAACCATGTTTTCATTGAAACGTAGTGCTGTAGCATAAGATGTTAATGGTTAAAGTGTATATTATGGTAAAAATATGGTTAAAAATCTTAAGTGTGTATTACAACGAGGTAGAAAAAACAAATCTAAATTGAGCTTTCGTATAATTCGTATCACGTAACTAACATCCATTGTCAAGGATTGTTGAATGAAAATATACATTATCGACTCATTCCCTGATAATGTATTATAAGAATTATAAACCTTAAAGAACTAACTTAGGCTTAACCGCTAACAAACAAACTCATTAACCAAATCAACCATCATTCCAGCTGGGAAATATATAAAAATAATAGAATAGGTCAAGTATAAACTCACAAGCAACAATGACAACAATCTGGTCAGTTTTCGCTGTTTTAACAGATGAAGGCTTAAGGTTAGTTATTGCACATGATATATAACCTGAAAATAAATGATATTTGAGAAAAACAACATGGTAGCAAATTTATGTCTATTCATAACTTAGAGAACTGAAACATGTATCCCTGAAGGATGGCTCATTACAAGACTTCTCAATCTTATAATTCACTGCAATGCAATTGACTCTTATTTCAATAATAAACAATGACATCTTCAGTAGTAAAGTCTTCTGCTTATTGCTCGAAGTGTGGGGCTTTACACTAATTCAGCTAGCCAAGCTATCGACAACTTATTAATGACTACATATGCCATTGTTGAAATTTTATAACAAAAGGAACGCAATGCACAAACAATCAAACGGGCTTTCTACCATATGGAGATAGCAACAGATATTGATATCTAGAAATTTTAATCGACTAGTAAATATAATCAATAACATATATCCTAAAAGAAGCTAAGCTAATCTGTGTGCTCATGCATCATGCATATCTCATATACGTACCAATTGTAGGAATCAATTGAACTATAATATCCAAGTTGGTTTATACAACCTAGATCAAGATTTCATTATCAATTTTTCATTCGAAGGAGTAGTCAAAAGAGACAATCTTGGTCCTACAACAAATTCAATCTCCTAGCTACACATGCAAGAACAATCTAATTGTTTAGATTCGTAATCAAAATAGGCCCATATGTGTCACATGTGTGCAATTGGGTTGTCAAATGCTTAGAATTACCATCGTCGTCACAATATTCAATATTAGCGATTGGAGCTAAACCAAATACAGTGCGTCATTTTGAAAAATGTTCAAAACTTGTTATTGCTTGTAGCTTTGTACTCGGTAGCAACTAGCAACAGCACTGGAGCTTTAGTAAAATCTAGAAATTCAACCAAATTTCAAAATGCAAAAGAATAATTTATAAATAAATCGATCGAATAGAGCATAGTTCATCGGTTAATTACCTGTGTTGGAGCTACAATTGTGAATCAAATTTGAGTAAATTTCCCATTTGGCTAAAAAATTCTCATATTTTCCGAACCCAATTGGAAATTTATCTAAACATTTAACATGAGCCGTGAAATAGACCGACCCGTCTGGCCCAATTATGGTATTTTGAAATAGGCAGAAGCGGCCCAGAAATTTTACACTGCATATCCATGCAGCGTTGTAATTTTGGCTCGCTTAATAACTTCAAATCCGGAAGGGTCTATAGAACAAGATTGAAGAAAAAACGAAAAAAAACGATGTACTGAATCAACAATAATTCCATTACATTCGAAAATATGTACGCAAAACAAAAAAGAGAGTGTTTTAGGAGGATGTCAAATACACAGTGTTACCACTCTCTCAACTTATATTGATACACCTTTAAATTATTTAACGATTTGAGACTATTCCATTATCAACTATCATTCTATTTTCGCACTATACCTGATAATTCTCTCCCTTGACTCACACCTTTTTCGAGTATTTTCATAGCAGTGTTTTTCTTGTTCTTATAGCGTAGCTTATAACATTTGAATCTGCTACCATATTGAGTTTCAGCGGTCGATCAAACTTTCTCATCTCATACACATGACGCATGCAAACGAGTTAGCTCACATCAATGTATAAAAGGAATGTTTAATATTATATGCATACTAATTCATATTTATACACCACATCTTCAAATTATTTAGTGAAGTCGGACTATTTTATTTTCAAATCGTCGTTCTATTTCCCATCAAGTGAAACGACTTTAGAAATATTTTGTTGCTACCAGAGAAAAAATGCATTTCATTTCTCTCATGTGTATGTTAATTGGTATATACGAAGAGAGTTATTCAGTTTTTCTTGTATTGTACTTTTCGATTGTATGTAGGGTTGGCAATTAGTTCTGGGAACCATAAATTTAAAGTGAGCCGATTGGACAAGATCAAAACCAATGGATCTTGGGTCAATCCGAACGATAAAAAATACCATAAAAACCAGTCGATCCAATCTTATCCAAATTAAACTAAAAGGTTAGACCAAAAAACGTAAAAACATATGTGTTAATTGGCGTTATTATTCATCTGGATCCGAGCCAACGTGAACATTCAAACAAAGTGGTTGCATTTTTTTAATAGCAAAATGATATTTTATTCAATCAGAGCACTCATTTTGATGTTTCAAGGGTTAGAGTTCATGATCTTCATAAGTTATGCCTAAAGCGCCATACCAATAACCAGTTAAGTTAGTGATCATTGACAACATAGTGGTTTCTTTAACATTAACGTTTATGAGTAACAACATCCCTACATGTGTAAAAAAAATATTCATCCGCCTTAGGCAAACATACACTTTTGTTGACAATACATTATTTTATGTAAAGTTACCCTTTAGAGTTTTAAAATATGCAATTTAAATCTAAAGCACCCTTGGAATCTTACACAAAATCCATTAAACGATATTTACACTTAAGACGATTGCTTTGTGTTGAATCAAAGATTCGATATTTTTTACTTGTTTTCCTTTCATTTTAATAATTTAGATATGATAGTCAATGTTAGCATGAGTTTAAGTGTTGGCATGAAACTTGAGTTTAATTGTTACAATTTATGAGCCAATATGATCCACGCACATAAAGTATCAAACCACTTTGTTAGCAATTAATTATGATAATCGGTTATATGGTGGTATAATGTACCAGTTTATCGTAGTCTTTGGTAGTGCATAAAGAATTGCTAAGCAGATATTAACTGTTTGATGATAATACCACCAAAAGATTCAAAAGACGTCTCACTGTAATAATTCATGAATATAACATTGGAATATGTTGCTAATTGATTTATTGTGTAGAGGGTAATTTTTTTTGGCCGTGTTAGTTAATTTTGGAAGTAATCGTACATGGCAATATAGCTTTACATATAGTTCATTACTTTAGTGACATGAATTTAAAGTTGAGTTTATTATTATTATGGAGCAAACGCTCTGCATGTGCAAGGAAAAATAATTAGTACATAGAGAATACTGTCTACATGCAAGAAAAATGATTAACACAATAAACAAGTGTTTGAACCTACAAAGTAAATTAAATAATATAAATACACGCAGGGCGGCTTTAGGGGTAGGCGGAGCAGGCGGCTGCCAAGGGCAACCCACTCAAAGAGGCAACAATCAAAGAAAACCATGTTAGAAGTGAATATTAAATTGTAAACAAATATGTGTTGATGAATTTTGATTTGCAAAGATTCATTAGTTTGGTTGGCTGTACGCTTGGACCACATCCATGAGGTTAGTGGTTCAATTCGTACAGTTGATAATTTCTTACCCCACTTCCATCTGTTTTCCATGCTTTGCCTAGGGCAACCCATATTGTAGAACCAGCCATGAATACACACACCTAATCTACGAAATGCATAATAAGTCATACAAACGATACACATGGAAGATAAAACTTGAAATTTGAAAACTCAAATGTCACATAATAAATATCATTATAGCAATTGTTTCTCTTCTTTTACTAGTGTTTACATCAACATCAATAATAAAAAGATACATAGGACAAAATTTAGAATGTTTTAAAGAATATTTTTATGTAACTCACAATCCAAATAAGAATATCAAAATTAATAATCATTATTATTATGTAAGATAAGAATTAAATTCATAGTTGGCCATCATTTATCAATTGTTGAATATAAAAAACAAATCTAGTCTTGGGTTGTAGCCCAAGGTTATACAGTTAAAGCCCCACAAAATACTTGCTAAAGTACATAGCGTTCTTCGACCGCTACACTATTTAATTTAATATTTGTGAATAGTAGATCAGCTTTAAGCTCCACTATTTTTCGCTGCACCTGCTAAACCAAGGTTTTTTTTACCACCCGCTTTAGCAACATTAATATACAAATGTTGATTTGACTAGTTCTCTTTCAAACCAAATGAATAAAGTTAAGGTAAAGACCTAATTTTAACGCATAAATACTCAATGAGTTAGAAATATATTATATACACCAAATCCAATATATATAAATCATGATATTCTTCAGTTTTGTTATGTAAGATTAAACAATATTTATTTTCCTACAGAATAATGTAAGAACGAGAATAAATTAACTTTGAATATTTGGTTTTACATCCATTGAAGCTTTTTACATCTCTACAATTTTTCGCTATATCCCCGCATTATCCCGGCTATAACTTTTTGCATTTCCACCGCTATAGAACCGCTAAGTGCTTTAACTGCATGAGCCCAAGGTGAAAGATATTAAAAATTATTGGCCTTCGTATCTTTCCGAATCATGATTCATTTGTTGAACTAAAAGAGAGTACAAGGATTTACGAAACCGTTCCTGATTGTCACCAAATCTCACTAATGAATTGCCACACCAGCTAGTGATTAAATTACCATAGTTAGCCTTTCCTCAAACTCTCAGCTTGGTTGGAAAATTCACAAATTTGCAAATCCTTTCTTAGTTATAAAACGACTAGTTTTTTGTAGTGATATCTTCGTGTCTCTTCGCTCCAGAAGTTACATCTCTCCGCTCCTACAGCTGCTTCTCTTCATCAACCTCGAAATTGGAAGGTTGCACCCCTACTTTCCCTACAACATAGATATAAAGCCCTAACCATTCCTGAATCAAAACATAACTCTATGCTTTGATTTCCACTCCTAAACTCTCAATTCCTAAAGCAATTCTTCGAGTTCCAAGAAATTCATCCAATTCAAAGATTTCGACTAGTTTGCTTCATCTCCACATCTCATACTCTAGTCGAATAAACTCTTTAGCTTCTACACCTCCACTTAATATCATTTGGTTTGGTTATAGAAGTCATTGTACATCAAACTGACATTCTGTATATTAAGATATGCTATGTCAGAGAGTAACATTTTTGTTACACTACTTGTAATTGTTAATGAAGTCATGTTTGGTTGTTTAAGCAGAGTCTATAAACCTGTTCCTTCGGATGAAGTGAGGGTGTTAATAGTGAAATACCGAAGTGAAGCTTTGAGATTGGACGTAGGATGGGAGGTCCGAACCAGTATAAATCGACTGTGTGATCTAGTATACTGTTCCACTTCATTTACATTTTTTACTACTATCGACCATTTTCGATCCAGTTCATAGCGACTAACAAGTGGTAGAGTCTGGAATTCTTTCGATCATCACAACATCATAGAATAATGGGTAGAAAGAGAATATCCGGTCAGAGCCCAAAGACAGTCGAGAAAAAGCAAATTTCTGGAAGCAAGCAACAATCTATAGAATCAAGATACATGTACTGTGTGGCTAATCTCAAATCAAAATCGGTACGCTTAGATTCTATATATAGATCTTTTACAAACACATAAGAAGTTATTAAAAGATTTTAAAGCATCATAAAAGGTCAATTCTACTTTAGCTAAATTAGATGATTATGAGCGTAAAATTAGTATTTTAACGGAAGAAAATAAGTTTTTAGTAAAACAAACTGAAATTATTGAAAATACATCGGAAGAACTTATTTTACAAAAAGATTTTAAAAGATAATAAGCGCTTAAACGATAAAAATACTGATCTTTTAAAGGAACTCGAAATATTGCAAAATAAAAATATATTTTTGAAAAATTCTTTAAATGATTCAATTCTAAACTTTTGTCTCTTGAAAAAGAGAATAGGGCTTTAAATGATAAGAATCTAGAATTAATTAAAGAATGTGAATTTTTAAAAGATAATAATATTATGTGGCAAAAAGAAATTTTTGATTCCAAAGCTGTTTTTGATAAATTAAATAGAGAAAATCACATATTTTAATAGAGAAAAATTGATTTATCTTCCTTAGCTACTAATAGCAAAGCTCACAATTATAGAGCTGGTTTAGACTATAAAAAGGATAATTGCAGAAAAAGTACTAGATATGCATTCCTGTATACACATTTTAATGCTAGCACTAAAAGTAGAGATAGTTCTAAAACCAACCCATGTCATAATATTATTATGCTTAGAAATAGAAAAAATTCTTTGAATACTAAAGTAATGACAATTAATGTTGATATATGGGTTCCTGCTAATCTAATTGATTATGATAGATAATCATACATCGACAATTATTATGACTCTGTGGTTAATAATGGAAATTATATTTTAAGAGATCAACCACATCCAACTGGATATGGTTTCCTAAGTTGTAAACCTTATATGTATTGTAAAATGAGTATCATTTTGTTTACATTTGACATATCTATTAGGTACTCATCGCTTTGCATTAATTTTAAAACTATTTATTTTTGACTTGTCTATGATATTCTCTGTTATCCCACCTTTTGGCAAGGCCGAGATACCATGGGACTGACTAAAAGCCAAGAGTCACTCGTCATGGATATCGATGAATTTTGTCCGAGTCCGGATCGAGCCACGATTAACAAGACATGACAAGCAAAGCCAGGAAAGCCATCGTTCCAAGTTTCAAGTCAATCTGAGTTCATATGCTCAAGTTATGATAGATACGAGTTAAAGGGAAAGGCCATGTTTTCGTATCCATCATATGGCCTGATTTCGTATCCATCCATGTTAAACTCTTCGTATCCATCGGCAGAAGGTATGGTCGAATCCACCAGAGCACTTCACTTCGAATCCAGGGGCAACAGTATGTTCGAATCCATCCTGCTGCAACAGCTACGTATCGATCGACTATAGCACGTCACGATCGATACGAAGAAGCTTCTGTTCGAATCCATATGTGAATGAAACCCTCGAATCCACTAGGTCAAAAGTGGCGAAAATCATGGAGTCGACCCAGTCGACTCGGAGTGAAAAGCGGATCGACATGAAAAGCGCGCGCCACGTCAACTTCCTCGCGTGCTCCATCATCGAGTTGAAGCTATCAATTCGAAGGGAATCAATTCGAACAGAGTGATCGCACTAGAAACGCAACTTCGTATCGACAATATCTGGAGATCTACAAGTCCAAATGCTATGAAATTTTCATAGGAGCTTAAGCACATGTTGAAGAATATCCACACCAAATTTCAGCTCGATTGGACGTTTTCTTGATCGATTCGAATGGATTTCAAATCGATCCCAAAGTGGGCCCAGATCTCCTGAGGTCGGGCATGTGGGCCCCCTCACGTGCCAGAAGTGGTCTCCCAAAATTTAGGCAAAATATCAACCTCCTACACCTATAAATAGAGCCCCTGGTCATTCAGAAAAGGGGTCGGACAATTTTGAGAGCTAAAGAGCGCCCAGATTCTGCCAGATTTACTCCAGATCACCATTGCTGCCTTAGATTCAGATTATAATCATAAAATCTGTTGTACTACGCTATAAGAAATTGTAATCTTCAAGAATCGAGCAATAAAATCATCAAACTTCATAGTGGACGTAGGCGAAACGCCGAACTAATCTAAATTATTGTCTTATGTGCAATTTACTTTCTGTTATTTGGAGTTTTTGTTAGATAATTCTCATTTTCAATTTTCATTCTTCACTTTTATCTCTTCGAAAACTTCCAAAGAGTGTTGTGCCCATTTTTAGTACAAACACTTTGGTGCTTTCATTGAGAAAAACCAGTTTTTTCTCCTGCTCCTTGGATCTCCCATCGATACCGGATTGTTTAAATCCAAGAGGAAGATCCAGATCTCTAATTCGGAATCCTTCCATCCTATTCAGATTTGCGTAAAGTCTAGGCAAGGACTCCACCACTCAAGATGGTTAGCACGAGAACTGCTTCTACGGTTGCTGATCAAGAAGGTCGGGATAGACAGAATCCTACACAGCAACCACTATCCAATCAAGACAACACTGCTCACTCAGATCCATCAGGACCAGTCACCAAACAAGAGTTCCAAGTGTTGCTCCAAGAACTGACTCAAAGTCGACAACAATTAACTGAACAGCTGCGCGCTAACGCAGAATTGACCAACCAATTAAACCGCCGAAGGCGTAGGAGGACCAGGAGAGATGATGCTTCCCACTCGTCCATTGAAGGTTCTACTTCATCTGACTATCACGGCAGATCTACACGTCCCCGATTGGATGCGAGTCACACACAAGCTACCGGATATCAACCTGCCTTGACCGTAGGACAATTGAGGGTTGGGCCGTCAACCAGCATCCAAACCAGGCCCTCATCACGAGGAGGTGCTGTTCTACAGTATACCACAGACAATCGCACTACAACCGCCGCGGTAGAAACAAGGGTTGATACCCAGAATCTGTCAGATCCGAATAATCAGCAACGTGGGCGTACTCCTGAACCATACGTCCCAGAAGATGCCGAGCCAAGGAGGCGAGACATGGGCCGTCGACAGCGTCCGGTCCAAACTCGCACTGTGGAACCCGACCACACCTTAGCTCAGCATGCACAGAATGTGGCTATGCCCGATATTTCAACCATGATACGTCAGATGATTCGCTAAAGTCAAGGGCTTACCAATAACGACAGGGGAATCTCCCGTAGTCATACTCCTTTCACAGACGAGATATTATACACTGATTCCCCTCGGCGATTCAGAATGCCAACTCTCCCAATGTACGAAGGAAGCAGTGACCCCAATCAACATATTTTGAAATATGAGTGGTCAATGAGCGCTGCAAGGGCTGATGATGCAGTGAAATGCCGAAGTTTCCCTATCTCTTTGGGAGGAATCGCAACAATGTGGTTTACAAGGTTGCCACCTAGATCTATCTCTTCGTTCGATCAACTGGCTAAGAAATTTGTCGAACAGTTCCGTATGCATGTCGCTAGACCTAAAGACGTTAACACCCTATCTAGCGTCACCCAAGCTAAGGGAGAGACACTCAGGCGTTATTTAGAAAGATTCCACGCGGCATGTGTAGAGATTAGTAATCCCAACGATAATTCAATCTTGATGGCATTAACCAAAGGAATCGATCCTGATTCTGAGTTTGGAAATTGGTTAGCTGGGAAACCACCCGTGTCTTTGGACCGTTTCTACTCCAAAGCCGCTCAATTCTTACGGCAAGAGGACGCGAAACAGTCTAGGAAGCAGGACGATGTGAGGCCCGGAAGTGAAGGAATACAAAGTAACGTAGCAGTTAAGCAGTCCGGTGAGAGTTCCGAAAAAGTTCAGTTGAATATACATAACAAACAAACCCAGCCGAGAGGCAACAATGGTCAAGATAGGAAAAGAGATCAGAACCGAGGCCCACTATGTAGGGCTCCAATGTTCGATAATTACACGCCGTTGAATACATCATTGGAAAATGTGTACCTACAAACTTGCAACATTGTGCAATATAAGAAGCCTGCTCTGATGCCCTCGTCGGAAAGGCAGGTTCAAACATGGAAGTTTTGTAGATTCCATGAGAGTTACGGCCACAATACCAATGAGTGTCGACATTTGCAGGACCTCATTGAGAAGTTGATCAGGGAAAGAAAGTTAGATCAGTTCGTGCGAGCACCACAATCCGGTGGTGCAGGTCCATCAAACCAAAATCATGCACAGAATCAAGAAAGACAGGAAGAACCAGCTCGTGTCGGAGGAAGATTGGTAATTAATGCTGTAAGTGGTGGTCCATATCCAGTGGCTCGAAGCTGGGAGGAAATGGAATCATATAACAACTTAGTTAAGCGTGCGAACTTCGAGTATGATGGTAACTTGGATGATAGACCTTCAACCAAGCGAAAAAGAACGATGACTAACGACATCATTTTCCGAGACAGCAATGTTGACGGCATCGGAAGCCCGACTATTGATCCACTTGTGATATCGACTCAAGTAGGTCCGATGTGGATGAAGAGGATCCTGATTGATAGTGGGAGCTCTGTGAATATCCTGTTTATGCATGCTTACAATCAAATGAAGATGAAAGCCAGGGACCTAAAACCTTGCCAAACTCATCTCCATGGATTCAACGGTAGCGCTACCATACCTGTTGGGACAGTGGAGTTACCAGTTGAGTTGGGGCCGGAGAACGTAGGAGGATTCAGACATTACAGTTCGTTGTGTTGGATATAGACTCGCCATACAATGCTTTTTTAGGTCGACCCGCCCTTGCTGAATTCAGGGCCGTAATTGCCCCGTGGTGCTTAACTTTAAAATTCCCTACCGTCAACGGAGTTGGGGTCGTCCAGGGCGACCAGGTTGACTTGAGAACGATCATACGCCGAAATCGAGTCGCCCGATTACGCAATGCCAAGGAACGACTTAAAGCTTTTGAACTCGATGAGCTAGTCACCAAAAAAGATTATCCGGCACTCCCACACATGAGATCAACGTGGAGAGGGTCGCACGAAATTAAGCAAAAGCTCGGGGATGGCAAATTTAAGTTAGTGACCATTGATGGTCTAACTTTACCAAGGGCCTGGAGTAGCGAAAGTCTTCGTCGCTACTGCAAATAACAGGCTATGTTTATCTATTTAGTTTAAATTCCATCTTAAAATTCGTTTCTGCATTTCGAAATTAGAACTTGTAATAAGGCAACTGACTTTGCCATATTTTCTTATTTCAGCAATAAAATGCCATTTCTTCGAGCCATAGCTATGATTCATTGAATACAATGTACAACATCACGATGCACGGAGAGCTGGATTCCATCATGTAGTGGAATTTATTCAAGTAGGGAGTGGCTGTGATACGACCGGCCACTCACTAAGTGAAACCCGAGCTCGAGGGCAAGCCATCACATCAAGGCTAAAAATAGGCTGATACGCGACAATCCCTCACTCAACTCCGTACTCCTAGAGTGCGAGACGGAGTATAAACATTAATCAACTCCGTACTCCCAGAGTGCAAGACGGACTATAAACATTCATCAACTCCGTACTCCCAAAGTGCGAGACAGAGTATAAACATTAATCCACTCCGTACTCCCAGAGTGCGAGACGGAGTATAAACATTAATCAACTCCGTACTCCCAGAGTGCGAGACGGAGTATAAACATTAAACAACTCCGTACTCCCAAAGTGCGAGACGGAGTATAAACATTAATCAACTCCGTACTCCCAGAGTGCGAGACGGAGTATAAACATTCATCAACTCCGTACTCCCAAAGTGCGAGACGGAGTATAAACATTAAACAACTCCGTACTCCCAGAGTGCGAGACGGAGTATAAACATTAAACAACTCCGTACTCCCAGAGTGCGAGACGGAGTATAAACATTCATCAACTCCGTACTCCCAGAGTGCGAGACGGAGTATAAACGTTCATCGACTCCGTATTCCCAGAGTGCGAGATGGAGTATAAACTTTACTCAACTCCGTCCTCCCATAGTGCGAGACGAAGTATAAACATACGTCAACTCCGTCCTCCCAGAGTGCGAGACGGAGTATAAACATAATAAAATCCCCGAAGTATGGATGTCAACACTAAACCGTGGATAATTTCGCACAACGCCTATTACAGCTTATCCCCAAAACTGGGGGCAGGACCAAAGCAAATATTGAATGGAAGACAAAAGATAATATGTTTTCATTTCAATTATCAACAAAAGGAATCCAATTACAAGCTAATTCAAAAAATTCCTACTAGCAGGGGCCGAGCCCGCATCTATACATGGCCATAGAAAACCAAAAAGACAAAACAAAATGCTACCCCCGAATATGACAGAACAAACTGAAGAAGCGCTCAATCTTTCTTCTTCCTCGGTTTCTTTTTTGGGGTAGTCCCGCTGGATCCGCTACCCGACTTCCTCCGCAATCTTTTGCTCTTCTCCGTTTTGTCCCCCGATTGCGGTATAATGTCAACATCCTCCTCGGAGGTTGAGGCGACAAAAATTCTCTTGGAGGATGGAATTGGAGGCATGGGAGCTATAACAGGAAGTGGAGCAGGAGCACTTGCAATAACCACAGTGCTACCTGGCGATATCATCATCAACGGAGCCGGGCCAGACAGTGCCATGCCATCCCCAGAAATACTACCTGCTGTCACAGCCGCCATCTCAGCATCGATCTCGGCAAGAATATCGTCCTCACGAGGTGCTTGGGCTGCGCTAGACGTACTGGTGGTTGGCATGAAGGAGCTAATAGCTGGAGTAGCCCCGCTCATGGCGAAAGATGGATCTGCGAAGGGATCGTTGGGTTGACTGAGAAGTTCCTCAATCATCTGAGCATCAAAAGATAACATGCTCGCTTCTCCCCCCTTCGCCGACCACGGTAGATGTCATAATCGCCTCGGTAACAATGGCCTCCTGCGTTTGATAAAGGACTTGAGATGTAGGAGGCGCAGAGAAATCAGCCTCGGTCACTGAAAAAAAAGTGAAGATTGTTAGCTAAATGTATTGCCTCAGATTCACCACTCTAAGTATATGCGGGAGATGTTCAAATACCTTCCTTAGCATGACCCGGAGTGTGGGCAGGTACAGAGGCGGATGCTCCGATGGGAGACAACTGCGGCTGATCCGGATTATAAGCAGGGACAGGATGGAGATCAACCGCAACAGTGGCTTCGGGTAATGTCGGAATTATAACTTCAGCACTTGTTTCGTGATGTTCAACCCCCGAGCCCTCACCGGTCTCGATCTGCCTAGCACCAAGCCTCTCTTTTTCCATGGAAATCATTGCCTCGTGGAGAACCTTCCTCTCCTCCTCAGTGAGCAAGCGCGTCTCAAGTTCGAAATCATCCAGTGTTTCGTCCGGACGCGCTGCTTTCTTTTCCTCCATCAGCCTAGTCCAGGCATTGTATAAAAGCATAGAATAGTCTCCGAGCCAAGATAAACTTCAGTGCTCCAGCACGTTGGCGTTATATGTGACCAGGAGATCATCAAAATCAGCTTCCATCCTGGACTGCTCCGCCATGATTTTTTCCTCAGCTTCTGCTTCCACAGACTTAGCATTTGCCACCGCCGCATTAAGTTCAGCTCGAAGTGATACAGCTTGATCGCATGCCTCCTGAGCGGCGGTGTTTGCATCATTCTTTTCCTTCACCGTTTCAGTAAACTTGGCTTTAAGCTCATTCAGCTCTTTAACGGCGGCATCCCGCTCGGCTAATACGGTGGTATAGCGATGGCCCATCCCTTTTACTAAGGCACAATGTGCCTGTTGCATCCTTGCCATCTTCGCCACGGACTCTTCAGCCTTTTTGAGTGCCTGAATTTCTGAACTTCGGGATGACTCGGTCTCTGATTGGAGAACCTGGATGATGCGATCTTTCTGAGCAAGGTCAGCATCACGTTTCTCAATAATCTTTGCCCGATCGAAGGCTACTTTTGAATCTTTCACAGCTGCCTTGTACCACTCTTTGTATTGAGCGTAAAAGTCACGAATATAGTCATGCACGATATTCTCGGCATCCGGAGGAATCCTCTAGAGATGGGGAGGGAAGACATATGCATCCAGACAAATTTCTAGAAAATCCTTTTTTATCTGAGCAAGCTTGATGGCTCTTTCACTATTCAATTCTGCCGGAGCCTGTTCAACAATGGCAGCTGTCTGTGGTTCAACTCTTTGCCGCTGAGTTTCAGGCCTTGAAGATTGATAAGGTTGTTGTTGCTACGAAGACTCAGGGGGATCTATAGGGGCCCTAGGAGGCGGAGGAGAATGAGACCATGATCGATATTGATGGCCTCTGTCTCTATCAATACGCTCTTGACCGGAATGGCCACGCCAGTAATCTCGATCTCTGTCATAACGCTCCCGCCCGGTATAGCCTCGCCCATGATCCCTATCTGATTCCCTCCAACGGGACTCATAATATGACGAAGATCGGCGAACATTGCGGAGCCTATCCAGTGTGGATCCACGACCTGACATCTCACCTGCGATAAGAAGAAACTGCAGTTAAGCATCCTATAAAAATAATGTCCAATACGCAGAAATCGTGTAGTACTGCGGAAGTGTGTGTAAATGTGTATACCCCCTGACCAATCGAAAGTGTTGACCGCACTAAAATGAAAGGACTCGCTCATATTTAAAACATCTCGGAATTCTTCCAACCCGGGATCGTGATGAATCGATATATAATCAGGGATGGGAATATCACCAAGCCCTTTGAAAATATCTCTCGATTGAGAAGGGGCGGCCTCGGAAATTATGACTCCGGAAGTGGGAGGAGACACATCTACAGACTTCCACCCCTTAGATTTGAGTTTTTTGGAAACGACAGCCTTGTTTTCCGTCTCTCTCCCAATTCTTCAAAGTTGCCCGAAAAATCAGCCATCGACTCGACGTCTGTGTGAGTCCGTTCTTTGTCGTTCACTTCGGTTATCACGACTCCAAGCGTTTTCTTCGCCATTTTCTTCTTCTTCTTTTTCTTCTTCTTTGGGACAGGCCTTAGCATCCCTTCGACGACTATGCATTGATTTATTTCAATCAAGCCAAGAGCTCTTAAGTTACAGTCAGTCAACACCAAGTCGATGTGTCTCAAATCGCTTAGGATCTCTTGAAGGCTCCGAACCATGCCCTTGTAATACCCGCCGTCGGGTCTGGAAATAATGGCTATAAGAAAAGTAGGATATAAATACCAATGTTAAAAAACCATAAATCAAGGAAATCATCGACGGGTTACGACACTTACGCCTAGACAGCCACCGCCTGGCAAAACCTGGAGGACACCGGATATAAAACCATTCGTTCTTGAAGTAGCTAAGTCTGGTCCAAGCTCCGGTTATGACCTGGCAGTTCCTGACTGCCTCCAAAAACGTAAAGGATGGACTATCACCTCTACTCTTGAAATTAAATAGATATCTGATTTCTGTTGGCCTTGGTGGACGAAAGAGATGGTCCATAAATACGATGAATGCACTGTTCAATAGCGCGTGCCCGTTGGGGTGTAATTGAGAGGGAGCAATTCCAAGAAATGATAACATCTCCCTAATGTATTGATTGAATGGAGGGAGTGTTCCTACCGCACAAGCATGACTATAAAAGGCGGTATACCCTTCGGGCGGACAGTGAGGTCTGTCACTAGATCCCGGCAATAGCACATCGTCCGAAGAAATGTTGTGTCTTGTGCATATCCTGCCCAACAAGTTTTTGAAAATATTGGATTGAACGGAGTCTATAGGGTCCTCAATAAATATAGCATCTTGCAGCTCGTCAGTAGCTGGATCTACTATCTCCGCTGGGATGTCTGGAATTTCGAGGACCGGAGGGGGAGAACTCTGAATCTCCTGCTGTTGAGAGCTCGAAGATTCCATCACTGACTAACTCATCAGAAAGTAACGTTAAGCAAATGAAAAACCCGTTCATTTTCCCGTGTAAAGTGTGTGTTGTGCAGTGCAGCTAATACTTAGGAAATTCAGCATAATTGAAGAAAGTATGAGAACAACAAGAAATTCGAAAACCCGGTCGGAGTGACCGTCATCGCTGACCGTCACAACCATACCATCCGAACCCATAAACTCGAGTCAAGTTGGAGTTTGTTTTGTCAAGATACAGTTCCATCGACGAGCTTCACAGGGCAGTCAAGTATGCAGTTTAACAAGTTCAGTCTAAATATGCAAGGATGAAGCTCGTCGGAATCATGCTATCGATCGTGTAAAAGTTCGTATCCATAAGGCTTTATTCGTATCAATCAAGGTCGGGGTTTTAACTTCGAATCGACCAGAGAAGCATTGTTTTCGAATCGATCTCGGACAAGTCGATACGTTTCGATCACAACAGAACTTCGAATCGATCAGGAACCCTAGGTTTCGTATCCATCATCAATCTGGATTTCGAATCGATCTTTAGAAATAAAACTTCACATTGTTAAAGTTGCACAGGCTTCGTATCGATCGTTGGAGCAGAAGTTTCGTATCGATCACAAGGGGCAGCTCCACGATCGATCTCAATGGATCGATACGGCATCTCGCCATTTGTAATCGACCCGACCTCCAATCCTCCACTTCATGCATCCAGATCGATGCGAACGCCATGGCAAAACTTCATCTCCCAAATCAATTTCGACTCCATCAAGATCGACACGAACAGGAATGGTAAAGGGTTTTGAATTTTGGAACTCCAAATACTTAGTCGAATTGCCTATCTAAGTGTGAAGTTAGGTTAGAAAGACTTGGATGCTAGTTCGGATCGAAGGAGAAAGTAGTTCGTCTTTGTTCTTGAAGGACTGGAATGGATTCGAAGACGCAGGCAGACGAAGGCAAAAGTAAAAAGTAAAAAATGAATGAATCCTTGGTATTTATAGGATTTCTATGGCGATTCGCCTCCCGGTGCATATGACCGGCCCCAACAGGTAAAAATCCAAACCGATTCGAAGTGCCTTGCTTGAATCCATCGACGTTAGCCTCCATCAAAACGAAGCAAAATACGGCGTCCACCAGATTGAAATTTCCTTTCGTATCCATCGATTCGAATCCATCCCGTATGCTCTGAGTTCATCGATACAAAATGCAAAATAAAGATAGTCTTGAAAACACTCGACTCCATCGATTCGAAATCATCGATTCAAAGCCATCAATGCTTAACCCACAGTAACAAGAACTCATCGATATGAACCAGAATTCTGTACCCATCAAAAAATTTCGTATCCATCAAAGCAGTGCACACTAATTCGAAAGCAATCTATCGAACTTCTACATCGGTCCAAAACGATCGATACAGTATTCGATTCCATAAAATGACGACAATTTATAAGCATGCAACAGGCACTAAGTGAACAACAAATCGTTGGCACTCGACACTCGGCTACAACAATGCACTACATAATCATTGGCAATCAGCAAAATCAGCATTCATATTACTGAATATCAATCGAAGGTTACATCTTTTGACGAAAAGATAGCAACTACTCAACGAATTAGATAGAGCTTTTTCAGGATGAAAGATGCAACAATTCAAAGCACGTCATGTTTCCACAAGACGTACTTTGGGGGGCAAATGTTATCTCGCCTTTTGGCAAGGCCGAGATACCAAGGGATTGACTAAAAGCCAAGAGTCACTCGTCATGGATATCGATGAATTTTGTCCAAGTCCGGATCGAGCCACGATTAACAAGACATGACAAGCAAAGCCAGGAAAGCCAACGTTCCAAGTTTCAAGTCAATCCGAGTTCATATGCTCAAGTTATGATAGATACGAGTTAAAGGGAAAGGCCATGTTTTCGTATCCATCATATGGCCTGATTTCGTATCCATCAATGTTAACCTCTTCGTATCCATCGGCAGAAGGTATGGTCGAATCCACCAGAGCACTTCACTTCGAATCCAGGAGCAACAGTATGTTCGAATCCATCCTGCTGCAACAGCTTCGTAACGATCGACTATACCACGTCACGATCGATACGAAGAAGCTTATGTTCGAATCCATATGTGAATGAAACCCTTGAATCCACTAGGTCAAAAGTGGCGAAAATCATGGAGTCGACCTAGTCGACTCGGAGTGAAAAGCGGATCGACATGAAAAGCGCGTGCCACGTCAACTTCCTCGCGTGCTCCATCATCGAGTCGAAGCTATCGATTCGAAGGGAATCGATTCGAACAGAGTGATCGCACTAGAAACGCAACTTTGTATCGACAATATCTGGAGATCTACAAGTCCAAATGCTATGAAATTTCCACAGGAGCTTAAGCACATGTTGAAGAATGTCCACACCAAATTTCAGCTCGAATGGACGTTTTCTTGATCGATTCGAATGGATTTCGAATCGATCCCAAAGTGGGCCCAGATCTCCTGAGGCCGGGCATGTGGGCCCCCTCACGTGCCAGAAGTGGTCTCCTGAAATTTAGGCAAAATATCAGCCTCCTACACCTATAAATAGAGCTCCAGGTCATTCAGAAAAGGGTCGGACAATTTTGAGAGCTAAAGAGCGCCCAGATTCTGCCAGATTTACTCCAGATCACCATTGCTGCCTTAGATTCAGATTATAATCATAAAATCTATTGTACTATGCTATAAGAAATTGTAATCTTCAAGCATCGAGCAATAAAATCATCAAATTTCATAGTGGACGTAGGCGAAACGCCGAACCACTCTAAATTGTTGTCTTCTGTGCAAATTACTTTATGTTATTTGGAGTTTTTGTTAGATAATTCTCATTTTCAATTTTCATTCTTCACTTTTATCTCTTCAAAAACTTCCGAAGAGTGTTGTGCCCATTTTTAGTACAAACATTCTCCATTTATTTTTAATTTTCTCATTTTTTTGTTAATTACAAAAGGGGAAGAAATAATGAGCGTATTGATAGGCGGAGTACATAGTTAAAAGTTTAAGAGAAACATTGTATTTAAGGGGAGTTTTTATCATAATGCTCTTGTCCATTTTTGTTGATGACAAAGGGGGAGACGAAAATGTGTTTTACATATTTTATATTAGCATTCATATGAGTTAAGGGAAATAAACTTACATAACATATATCTAGTGGGAGCTATTATTTTATATTAAAGTTGTTTGGTTTTCATCATCAAAAAGAGGGAGAATGAAAGTACTATATATATATGGTGTTTTGATGATAACAACCATATAACAATTCTACTAATATGTTTATTAAGTTATTTAAAGTCAAAACGATGATGGAAAGGTTGTAAAATAAAATGGCTAAAAATATACAAAGTTAGGATTCAAACCCGGGTGGGCTGAGAGATGAGCATATACCCTTACCACTACATCACAGAAGCTTTTAAAATACTATGATTTAGTCGACTGAAAGCCTCGTTCAGTCGATTGAACCCAGTTGACTGAATATGAACATATTGTCTACTGTTTTTCGCTATGCTCTCGAGCTTGAATTTTACACTAAACCAGTCGACCGAAGCCTTCTTTCAATCAACTGACCTAGTATAAAATAGCTAGTTTTTTAAGGTGATATTTTCATGTCTCTTTGCCCCAGAAGTTACATCTCTCCGCTCCTGTAGCTACATCTCTTCATCAATAACGAAATTGAAAGGTTGCACCCTTACTTTACCATCCCTGCAACATTTATATAAACCCCTAACCATCCCTAAATCAAAATACAACTCTATGCTTTGATTTCCTCTCCTAAACTCTCAATTCCTAAAGCAATTCTCCAATTTCTAAGATATTCATCAGATTTAGAGATTTTGACTAGTTTGCTTCATCTCCACATCCCATACTCTAGTTGAATAAACTCCTCAGCCTCTACACCTTCACTCAATATCATTTGGTTTGGTTATAGGATTCATTATACATCAAATTTACATTCTGTGTATCAAGATACGATGTATCAAAGAGTAATATTTTTGTTACACTATGTAACGACCCGTAAATTTTAACTGTTTTAATAACGTAATTAGTTGAAATTTTATGAAATTTTAAACGATAAAATTTTGAAATAAAAATTTGATATTTGGAATGCGTCTAATTAATCATAGCAACTGGTAAATTTTCATCAGAAAAATTGGAAGTTTATTTTCTAGTGTAATTTTATTCCAATTTATATCAGTTAAAATTGATGATAATAAAATGTGTTCCAAACCTGAATATTTATACATAGAAAAATTCTAATTCATCTTCTGACTAAGACGTCATTTTTCGTTTTTCCAAATTTGGACTTCTTTAGCTCTGTCGATCTTATTTTTCTGCATTTTTGCTGCATTTTTCGCTAGTAGAAAATTCAAATTTTTATAATTCAATCATACTGCTAATATCTGTATACCGTTTTGACCATCTCGTCGAGCTGATCTTCATGATATATTTAAATGTTCGTTTCGGTGTCCAGTTCACGGGGAAACGACGAAACCGTTAACCGTATCGGTGTCAATTTTGGTCCTTTGAGTTTCCCGGTGTCCATCTGCTTGCCCAACTGTTGAAATTAAATGTGCACTGCTTTTAATATTCCCAGACTTGATTTTTTTGACTGTGACTATTCGCATTTGGTTTAATTATTTTGGTCCGTCAGTTTGATAAAGTAATTTATAACATTGTCTTCTCTGCCATTTCTTTTAAGTCTCCTCTCTGAAACCAAATCCCTTCTCACCTTTGCTCTGCTTAAAACTGTATCAGTGTTTGCGCCAAAATTGGTCACAAACCCCGAATGTTGTGAAAGCACCAGTGTATAAATATAAATCAACAATATTCACACACAAATCTAAAATCTAAGCAAACAGAGTATCACAATTCAGAAATAATGAACATAAACACGAGATTTATAGTGGTTCGGCGATCTTGCCTACGTCCACTCTGAAGTTGATGATTTTATTGATGTTCACTTGATGATTACAATTTCTTCTGATGTAGTACAACTGATTGTATGATTATAATCTGAATCTAAGGAAGCAGTGGTGATTCTGAGTAGATCTGGCAGAGTCTGGGCGCTCTTTTGCTCCTAAAATTGTCCGACCCCTTTTCTGAATGACCAGGGGCTCTATTTATAGGTGTAGGAGGCTGATATTTCACCTAGATTGAAGGGAGACCAGTTCTGGCACGTGAGGGGGCCCACATGCCCGCTTTCTGGAAATCCGGGCCCACTTTGGGATCGATTCGAAGCTATGTTCGAATCGATCAAGAAATTGTCCAATCGAGCTGAAATTTGGCGTGAACATTCTTCAACATGTGCTCAAGCTACTGTGAAAATTTCATAGCATTTGGACTTGTAGATCTCAAGTTATGATCGATTCAATGTTGTGTTCTTCGTCCTATGGATTCGATCGAATCGGTAGGGTCGAATCCATATGTTTGGCCTATGGATTCGAACTGAGGCTTGTTCTATGGATTCGAACTAAGGCTTGTTCTATGGATTCGAACTAAGGCTCGTTCTATGGATTCGAACTAAGGCTCGTTCTATGGATTCGAACTGAGGCTCGGCCTATGGATTCGAACTGAGGCTCGACCTATGGATTCGAACTGAGGCTCGGCCTATGGATTCGAACTGAGGCTCGGCCTATGGATTCGAACTGAGGCTCGGCCTATGGATTCGAACTAAGGCTTGGCCTATGGATTCGAAGCAAGGTCATAGGATGGATTCGAAGTAAGGTCATAGGATGGATTCATAGGATGGATTCGAAGTAAGGTCATAGGATGGATTCGAAGCAAGGTCATAGGATGGATTCGAAGTAAGGTCATATGATGGATTCGAAGTAAGGACATAGGATGGTTTCATAGGATGGATTCGAAGTAAGGTCATTTTCTCTATCTTGAATCGATTATATCTTGAGCATACGAACTCGGATTGACTTGAAACTTGGAACGTTGGTTTGCATGGCTTCACTTGTCATGTCTTATCAATTGCAGCCCGATCTGGACTCGGACAAAAATCATTGATATCCAGGGTGAAACAATGTATAACGAACTTTCACGACGAACTGTCTTTAGTTTTCCAGTCAACTTTTTGGTGTCACGGCCTTGCCAAAAGGCGGGATAACATTTGCCCCCCAAAACATGCCTTGCGATAGGAAGATGTGTTTTGTAATGCCATAAGCTGGATGTTCATATCCCGTTGATGACCTGTAAAGAAATTGATAGGTTTAATCTGACCATGAATGATGATCGTTCACGACCGTATGTCATTTGAGGTAATATGGGACCGTTCGAGGTTGGATGCTGTTCGCGGCAAGTAAAGAAATGGGACCGTTCACAGTCGGATGTCGTTCTAGACGAATTGTGACTGTTCGAAGTCGGATGTCGTTCTAGACGGATTGTGACTGTTCGAAGTCGGATGTCGTTCTAGACGGATCGTGATCGTTCACGATCGAGTGTCATACGAGGGAAAATTCGATCGTTCGCGATCGGGTGCCGTACGAGGCAATATGTGGTCATTCACGATCGAATGTTATATTAGATGAAGTGTGACCGTTCGCGGTCGGGTGCCGTTTGAGGCTAATGGTGACCGTTCGAGGTCGGGTGCCGTTCGAGGCTAATGGTGACCGTTCGAGGTCGGGTGCCGTTCGAGGCTAATGGTGACCGTTCGAGGTCGGGTGCCGTTCGAGGCTAATGGTGACCGTACGCGGTCGGGTGCCGTTCGAAGCTAATGGTGACTGTTCGAGGTCGGGTGAGTGTGCCCGAGGGGGACATAGTATTATCGATGTCAGGTTCACGTTCGGGTGAATTTCTGAATCAACGATTGTGGCGGTTCATCGCCGTACAAGGTGTGCTTGTGGACCGTTCGCGATCCAAAGCACACGCTAGTAACTTCTTCTTCAGAATTACAAATACCAAATTAACGTTCACATGAATGCCATAATAGAAATATCCAAACAAACAAAGTCTAAGTGTTCAAATCAACATGAAACAAAAGCAAAGCAAGGATGTCGAAGTGTAAATTCCCACTACGAGATGGTCAATAATTATTCAGAGCATGCCTGTGGATCGTTCGCGATCTCATACATGTGTAAATGGTTTGACGTTGTTAGTGAGAAGTTTACGACTCGTTCATCGTTATTCAAATCAATTGATAACCAAACGGTGTCCTGGTTCAGGATCACCCTTAGCTGATGTAGACGGTGGTCGCTCTGGTTCCACCGTTGGAGCTCGCCTCCTCACATATTGAAGTAACCTATCATTCCTGATATGCCCTTCTACCTCATCCTTCAGGTGTCTACAGTCGTTTGTGTTATGTCCATTCAGCTCGTGGAATAAGCAATATTGGTCTGACTTTCTTTCGTCGGTAGTTGGATCCCGTCGCATTGGTCTACGATAGGCAATTTGCTCTCGTGTGTCTCGGTAGATTCGTTCCAAACTCTCATTCAGCTCTGAGTAGGTGGTGAATCGTGGCTCTCTCCGCAGTCGCTTTGGCCCATCACCACTATCCTCAGCCTTTCGTTTTCTTTTATCCTGGTCTGAATCCTTTTCAAAAGGCTTTTTGTCTTTAAGTGCATAAACTTCTATTCCCTCTCCTTCTTCTCTTTCAGCATTAGCGTCTTCCAATCGCAAAAACTTTTCTGCCTCGTGATAGAATTCTCCTAGATCCATAGGTGGATCCTTAGTTAATGAATTTTTGAATTCTATGCCATCAACTATTCCGGACACAGCTGCCATCATAACCATGGATGGATCTGGCCGATACACGGATGCTGCTGCCGCATTGAACCGCATCAGGAAATTCCTCAAAGACTCCCCAGCTTTCTGCTTTAGCATTGCCAAACTCATCACATTCTTGGGCCTTGAAATGTGAACCCTGAATTGCCTCATAAATTTCTCAATCAAATCAGTCCATGTTCCAATGGAGCCGCTCTCTAGCTGTCTGAACCATAAAGCTGCTATGTCTATCAAATACAATGGGAAGCATCGGGCCATGACTTCCTGTGATGCCCCCAGCACTTCCATGTGCCTTATATACCTCGTTAGATGGACCGCAGGGTCCGTCCTCCCATCATACCTTTCTACTGTTGGCCGTTTGAATTCTGGTGGGTTCCTAGCCAGCCTAATCGCAGGAGAAAAGGGACTCCTGTTCACGTCTTCAAGATCTCTGTTTACTAATCCTCCTCTCATGGCTCGCCTAACCATCTCTGCAAATCTATCATTGTCTCCAAGCTGTAGTCCTCGTTCACTACCTTCGATCTGCCCCCCGAGTCCTTGTGAGCTTTCGGGTGTCTGCCCCCCTGGCTGAGCGTTCATCCCTCTATCGCTGCCAGGTTGCTCGGATGTCCTTGTCTCTCTTCCCGGGTTCGGATCAACATGTCCTAAGTGTGTGCCCCCCAGCTCCGGCACTGCGTTGGATGGTCCTACTTCGTTCTGGACTCTGGTTGTTCCTTGATTTTGCGCTCCAAGTTGCCCAATCTGTTGAAGCAAGTTCTGTATCATTTCTTCTTGTCTTCTCATCATTGCCTCTATCTCGTCCCTGGTGATGAAGGCTGAAGCTTGGTTTGCTCCTGAGGAAGCCTCTTGACTTCCTTCGTGCTGACTTCTCTCAGCTCTTTGCCTTCTACTTGTTTGTCGAGTCATTGTCTTTCAAATTTTCAAATCTTGTGTAGCGGGTGCTAGTCCTTCTCAGTGAAAGCACCAAAGTGTTTGCGCCAAAATTGGTCACAAACCCCGAATGTTGTGAAAGCACCAGTGTATAAATATAAATCAACAATATTCACACACAAATCTAAAATCTAAGCAAACAGAGTATCACAATTCAGAAATAATGAACATAAACACGAGATTTATAGTGGTTCGGCGATCTTGCCTACGTCCACTCTGAAGTTGATGATTTTATTGATGTTCACTTGATGATTACAATTTCTTCTGATGTAGTACAACTGATTGTATGATTATAATCTGAATCTAAGGAAGCAGTGGTGATTCTGAGTAGATCTGGCAGAGTCTGGGCGCTCTTTTGCTCCTAAAATTGTCCGACCCCTTTTCTGAATGACCAGGGGCTCTATTTATAGGTGTAGGAGGCTGATATTTCGCCTAGATTGAAGGGAGACCAGTTCTGGCACGTGAGGGGGCCCACATGCCCGCTTTCTGGAAATCCGGGCCCACTTTGGGATCGATTCGAAGCTATGTTCGAATCGATCAAGAAATTGTCCAATCGAGCTGAAATTTGGCGTGAACATTCTTCAACATGTGCTCAAGCTACTGTGAAAATTTCATAGCATTTGGACTTGTAGATCTCAAGTTATGATCGATTCAATGTTGTGTTCTTCGTCCTATGGATTCGATCGAATCGGTAGGGTCGAATCCATATGTTTGGCCTATGGATTCGAACTGAGGCTTGTTCTATGGATTCGAACTAAGGCTTGTTCTATGGATTCGAACTAAGGCTCGTTCTATGGATTCGAACTAAGGCTCGTTTTATGGATTCGAACTGAGGCTCGTTCTATGGATTCGAACTGAGGCTCAACCTATGGATTCGAACTGAGGCTCGGCCTATGGATTCGAACTGAGGCTCGGCCTATGGATTCGAACTGAGGCTCGGCCTATGGATTCGAACTAAGGCTCGGCCTATGGATTCGAACTAAGGCTTGGCCTATGGATTTGAAGCAAGGTCATAGGATGGATTCGAAGTAAGGTCATAGGATGGATTCATAGGATGGATTCGAACTAAGGCTCGGCCTATGGATTCGAACTAAGGCTTGGCCTATGGATTCGAAGCAAGGTCATAGGATGGATTCGAAGTAAGGTCATAGGATGGATTCATAGGATGGATTCGAAGTAAGGTCATAGGATGGATTCGAAGCAAGGTCATAGGATGGATTCGAAGTAAGGTCATATGATGGATTCATAGGATGGATTCGAAGTAAGGACATAGGATGGTTTCATAGGATGGATTCGAAGTAAGGTCATTTTCTCTATCTTGAATCGATTATATCTTGAGCATACGAACTCGGATTGACTTGAAACTTGGAACGTTGGTTTGCATGGCTTCACTTGTCATGTCTTATCAATTGCAGCCCGATCTGGACTCAGACAAAAATCATTGATATCCAGGGTGAAACAGTGTATAATGAACTTTCACGACGAACTGTCTTTAGTTTTCCAGTCAACTTTTTGGTGTCACGGCCTTGCCAAAAGGCGGGATAACAATCACAAATTATATAAACATTATATAGTAAAGCAAACTCATCTGACCTCTCAATCGCCACCTCTTCTTCACGAGTTCGCCCCATGGCCACGTCGTCGACCTGAGCTCCGCTTCCGACCACCATGAACCACCGCTCGCCTCCACATCCGCAGGCCTCCGCCCCTCTTCGGCAACCATCCACCAGCCAATAGCCAACCCAGAGCCGACCTCCTCTTGAGCCACGAATCTATCACCGCCTCCCCCTGTTTTTTCTTACATCGCCGACCTCCCTCATCCACCACTTGAACCCATCTCAACCGCCATTACACCCTGGCCGAGAGCTGTTCCACAACCGAGGTCACAGCCTCTCCTACCTAGCACCCTCCTTCTCTTGCTGCCGAGCCTATCCCATCTGGCATCTGTGTTCACATATCTCGGTTATGATTAAGTAAGGTATATATATATATATTATTTTATCATATATAATGTATTAGTTAGGGTATATAAATTTATATATATTGTATATTCTGATTCGCATATATATTTTGCATGTTGCGCAAACTACAATTGATGATAATAATAAGCTTTATATATATAAGAGTTAGATTTATTGTAAACCTGTTATACTATTTATATATTTACCGTAATATGTATATTTGTAGTTTATATATGTATAAAATATTAGTTGAGCATATGCTATAGTATTTACATTATATGTCTAAAGTATTATATATATTATGTTTAAAGTTTGCCTGTTAGTCATTTTCTATGAGTTGTATAATTGGTATTTATAAAATCTGTGTATAAGTATACAGATACAAGTTTGTATGTAAGTTGTTAAGCTTTGGATTCTTTGTTTTATAATTTTTATTACAGCATATATATGTTTACATTATGATTATATACATATTTTTTTGTTTATAATATACATATTACATTTCAAAAGAAGCATCAAATCATGTTCGCAGCTCATATATATAAGTTTTGTTTTCTGTTAGTCTTGTATATAATCTAAGTATATGGGTAATATATTGTATATATATGGGTCTGCATAAATTATATGAGATTTTCGAAAGATAGTATATTTGTTTGGTAAATATTTGTTTTTAAATTTCATATATATAATACATATAGTTGTTTATAATGTACAAGTTTATAATAGTTATATATATGATCTATTTGAGTTTACATATACTAAAGCTTGCGTGAGTACACATTAATATATCTATATCTTATATATGATAGTATATATTCATATTCGTTGTATATTAAAGTTATGTAGGTCTGTATATAAAGGGTTATTTGTATAAATTTAGACAAGTTTGAATATAATCTATTATTATGCATATAAGTTTATATGAATGCTATATAGCAGGTTGTCTTAAGTTATATATGTTGATTGTTTATGTTGTATTTGTATATCAAAGTTACTGTATTTATGTTTGGTCTTAACATACGTGTTTAATTTGAAACAATGATTTTGAAAAGATATATTTAATCAGTGTTTAAAATTTAGAATATGATTTTTATATATAGTTATATATATATAAGTTCTCTGATACCATTTACCATCATAGATCTGGTTCTGATTCATTTTATCAATTCCTTGTTATCAGCTTTGTTCGTCAAATTCGTGCCAACCTTACTTTGCTTTGGGATTCGTATTTGGATTCGTAACTCAATTTCAGTGTCTATTCTCTCTTGCCTCGAAAGGTGAGCAATCACTCACGATTAATGTTCTTTTATTTATTAAATTTGATTTCAATTGAAACGACAATTGAAATATGTTGATGTTAGTTATTTACACTATTATATATATGCTATTACCTATATCAGTTCACATGTGACATCTGACACCATTATCTTCCAATTGAAATATGCTGATGTTAGTTATTCGCACTGTTATATATATGCTACTACCTGTATCAGTTCACCTGTAACATCTGACACCATTATCTGCCAATTGAAATATGCTGATGTTAGTTATTCGCACTGTTATATATATGATATTACTTGTATCAGTTCACATGTGACATCTGACACCATTATCTGTTATTTATATTGATGATATATGCCTGTTATATTATTATCATATCTGTTATCACTCTGCAAGTTCCCTGTTAGTATAGAAACACTATGGGTTGAAATGATACATACCCGAACGGACTTTAGAATAGGAGGAAATTGTTATGCGTTGAAATGATAAACCCAAGCGATTTTCAATTGAATTGAATTTGGGATTACGGGTTGAAAAGATATATATATACCCGTATATATTTAAATTGCGGATTGAAATGATAAATATCCGTATAACTTGACCATAGGATAGAAAATTATATACAAACACCGTTGATCTAAATAAAAATAATTTGAAATGATTTCTATGGTTTGGAAAGATATATATATATATGGTTTTAATTGATATTGAATTTATTCTTATAAATTAGTTTAAATTAAAGTGGATTTAAATTTATTTGGAATTGATTAATTAAGTATTGTCTTTAAATATATCGATTTGAAATTTATTGAATTTGAAGATTTAAGAATAAGTTTTATAACGTGGTTTTGATTTAAGATGACTTAAATGAATATTTCAAGTTTAAATAAATTGAAGGAATATTAAATGATTTGAAATTTGGATTGTATTTAAATGATATTGTATTTTATTAAGTGAACATTTCAAGCTAAATAATATCTAAGTGAATTCGATATATTTATATATGAGATTTTCAAATTTAGTTTGAAAGGTGAAATATTTAAAGTTTTGAAGTATATTGAAATTGAAATGGTTTATTTGTGGTTCAAATCGGTATTTGAAATCGATATAACTTGGAAATGTTTAATTGAATTGGAATTGAAATTGATGATTTAGATTGGATTAAATTTGAATTTGGAACTCGAATTGATTTGAATCGATTTGTGAAAGTCGAGGAAACTATTTTATTTTATAAAGTAATTTTAAATTATATTTAAAACTATTGATATTTTACTTTATAAATTATGTTAATATAAGCTATTTTAATATAAATCATTTTAATATAAATTATTTTATTATAAACTATTTTAAACTTATAGCTATTTATATAAACTATTTTATTATATATACTAATTTTAATAAACTGGTTAAGAGGAAAGTGTTATGATTCCAAAGCACTATGATTTCTAAACTTTGATTTCCAAAGAATTATGATTTCCAAAGTGTTAGATTTAGAAAGTGTTATAACTTTGAAGTACTAAGATTTTGTAAATGGATATATTTGAGATGGATATATTTGAAATGGAAGTGATATCGTATTGATATGGTTTTGAAATGGAAATGATATTTTGATTTTGAAATATAAACTATTTTGAAAGTTTATTAAATGACCAATCGGTGTAATAATTACGTAGTTATTGAAGAGTCCGGGATCGGTTAGGGATATACTCTCTGTCCAAACCGAAAACCACTTTAATAACTATTATACGCGGAGTGTGATCCAGAATGAAGTTGTTGGAATGATGACGTTGCTGGATTTGAAGAAAGAGAACGATAATGGATGACCTTGACACTTGTGTCAAATTGGAAATGACTTAAACAAGAGCCGTGCCGGGCCAGTGAGGTTAGCTACCTCTAGCGGACACACTTCTTCGTAAACTACTCATTACTTGTTTTTGATTGGTGCGCACCCTTGATTTGGGAGTATTGTTTCGCGGTGTTGCGATCGTTGCGGCGATGCGTTCTCACCAGTCCGGATCAGGCAAACGGTAGTTTCACTACCTTGGGTATTGCCTCATGTGCCTTGTCATACTCGTATCCCTATACGCGACCACTACGATTTGTTTTGTGTTATACCTATGGAGTACACCCCGATAGCCCAATAGTTTACGGTGGAGTTTACAGTGCTGTATAGACTATGATGCTTATATAAAATGTGTTAAGGGGGATAATGGTAACCCCTTAACGTTATTTTGATACTTTATATTACTGATAGGCATTATCTACTTAGCGTACACTACTACATAGTAGATAGTTTAATGGATCCTTAGAGGATGGTTATCCCAAACGTCCTTTGAGTTACTTGTATTTTAGTTGTTATTTCACTTGAGTTGGA
Organism: Allium fistulosum; assembly: GCA_030737815.1. Taxonomy (NCBI): domain Eukaryota; kingdom Viridiplantae; phylum Streptophyta; class Magnoliopsida; order Asparagales; family Amaryllidaceae; genus Allium; species Allium fistulosum. The sequence continues at coordinate 959,736,631 of CM060904.1, forward strand.
TTTATTGATATAAGAATGTTAATCCTGACTCGAGTGTTTTGTGTTTTCTTTACGCTCGGGTCAGACTGAGTGTACCAGTATTCGAGGCTCACCTTTGGAGTTGGAGCTTCGCTTGGAGATCCAGCTATCCATCGATTCTACTATCAGTTATCCAGTTGATTCCAGTGATGTATTCAGATCTTGTATTTGACTATTGTATTGAGATACCTATGTATTCGAGACTTCTGTTGTATATTGTTTAACTCTGTTATATATATAGTTTCTTCATGAACTACTATTCTTTTGCTTCTGCTGCATTATTGTTATATTACTCTGTGTTTGTGATCTGTGATTATTTTATTTACTGTATATGCTGAGTTTTGCCAAATTTAAATTAACAATCTATTATTTTGAATTATTCAAGTCTGACATGTGTGGATTATTGTCGATTTGAATGGTCCAAAATAGTGAGTCGTTACAGTTGGTATTAGAGCTCTGGTTTTAGGCAAAACTCAGCATATAGAGTAAATTTAATTACAGAATCACGTTCGTTCGAGCTTGAATTCCTTCTTCTTTGACTTGGTTTCTTTGAATTTTGGAACGTTCCCTTCAGTTTCAAAGTCCATTCGTGTCTCCCCTATTCGTGTCTTTTTAATTCTGGAGTATCCCATAACTCCACTTCGAATGATCTCTATAATAAATCGGCGGTCTCGCCAATATCTGAATAATTTGTAAAAGAGTGAAACTCCTTTACAACCAGCATTGATTCACCGAAGATTTCTGTATCCTCGATTTACGATGCTGTTATCTTTTACTATACTCGAATTCTATCTCTGGCGATCGAATGTCGATTTGTCATAGAATTCTACATCGAATTTATTCTTGGAATCACAATTGACCCGGTTAAGGTTACCCGCGATTTATATAAGTTATCCATCTTCGGTTTGAAAACTCAACTATCTTATCTCCCTATCGAGTCTACCTTTTAGTTGAATTCTTTTAGTTAGAGTTTCTCTAATCTGAATCTCTATCTTTGTTTTGAAATCCATTCGATGATATCCGAGTGGGGAGTGTATTTGTAATTAATATAAAATATTTTATGTTTATAGTGTGTTGTTTGAGTTGTTGATGTTGGTTTGGATTTTCGATCGATTCGTCTGATCAATGCTATCAATAGGATTTCCAAAACACTTGAACAGAGCAAACTGACACATTATTGATTTCAAATTTGGTAAATGAAATAATTTTGTATGATTATATTATAAATATATAAGTAAAATTTTCTGGAATAAAAAAAAGAGGTTAATTAATTGGTTGTTTGAAATGATAATATTTGATTATCATTTATTGTTCTAAATAAATTTATAAACATGGTATAAATTGATTTGAAATTTAAATAAATTTAAATCAGGAATTTGAGAATTTAATTTCCGATGATTCCAAACTCTGGTTTTAAAAATTTAAATGTATATTATATAAAGTATTTTCAAATATAAATGATTTTCAAAGAATTTTAATGTTTAAATCAGTACTCTTCTCTTTTGTCGCTGGAAAATAATTTCGGTGATGGCGGCCGCATCATCGACATTCATTTTTGAGTTTCGAAGTGAAGAGACCATTCAGTAGCTTTGCTACATTTTGTTTGGAAATTTAATTTGATTTGAATTTCTGTGGTATGACTTGATTTATTATATATATAAAGATTTAATTTTTTAATCTGATATATACTATATATATTTATCTCAAAATTGTTTGAAGTAAATCGGAGATTTAAATTCTTAAGTTTATGATTTAAAGATGATTTCAATTATAAACTGAAGTCAAAAATTTTGGATAAATATTTAAACTTGAAATAATTGAATTTGAAAATTTTATTTGTATAGTACTAAATTGCATTTCAATATAACTTACCTAAATTATTCAGAAGTTAAAATGTAATTGGATAATATACAATATAAAATGATTTTATAAATAAAATTTGAGTGTGTATAATAAATGTTATACACTTAGATTTTAAATAAAAAAATGCTAATAAAGATGATAGAATAATAAGTTAATTGAATGAGATGAATATAATAAATTTTGTTCTGAAAGAATTAACAAATTGAAATTAGATCAACTTATGGAAATACCTTAAATTTAAACAAATTATTGAATATAAATTAATTTAAATTAATTTATATGGTTTAAATATATGTCATAAGATATATTAAGTGGAATAAACTTAATAATAATTTGGAATAAAAGAATTAAATTTGTTGAATAAAATATGAGTATAATAAATGATTATACAAACTGATGATTTAGAAATTGTTAATTGAGGATGACTAGATAATAAGATAATGAATTTAGAAATAGATAGATTGATTTAACTTAAGTGAACTCAAGATTTAACCAAATTGTTAAATATTAATTAATTTAAATTGAAATTTATATGGTTTAAATTAATTGTTTTACTTGTATTCCAATCTATTTTCTTTTTGGTTGTTTCTATTCTCCTACCTCCTTCTTTTTTGGGGACGAAAAGTTTTGAGTGGGGGAGAGTGTAACGACCCATAAATTTTAACTGTTTTAATAACGTAATTAGTTGAAATTTTGTGAAATTTTAAATGATAAAATTTTGAAATAAAAATTTGATATTTGGAATGCGTCTAATTAATCATAGCAACTGGTAAATTTTCATCAGATAAATTGGAAGTTTATTTTCTAGTGTAATTTTATTCCAATTTATATCAGTTAAAATTGATGATAAAAAAATGTGTTCCAAACCTGAATATTTTTACATAGAAAAATTCTAATTCATCTTCTGACTAAGACGTCATTTTTCATTTTTCCAAATTTGGATTTCTTTAGCTCTGTCGATCTTATTTTTCTACATTTTTACTGCATTTTTCGCTAGTAGAAAATTCGAATTTTTATAATTCAATCATACCGCTAATATCTGTATACTGGTTTGACCGTGTCGTCGAGCTGATCTTCATGATATATTTATATGTTCGTTTCGGTGTCCAGTTCACGGCGAAACGGCGAAACCGTTAACCGTACCGGTGTCAATTTTGGTCCTTTGAGTTTCCCGGTGTCCATCCGCTTGCCCAACTGTTGAAATTAAATATGCACTGCTTTTAATATTCCCAGACTTGATTTTTTTACTGTGACTATTCGCATTTGGTTTAATTATTTTGGTCCATCAGTTTGATAAAGTAATTTATAACATTGTCTTCTCTGCCTTTTCTTTTAAGTCTCCTCTCTGAAACCAAATCCCTTCTCACCTTTGCTCTGCTTAAAACTGTATCACAAATTATATAAACATTATATTACAAAGAAAACTCATCTGACCTCTCAACCGCCACCTCTTCTTCACGAGTTAGCCCCATGGGTACGTCGTCGACCTGAGCTCCGCTTCCGACCACCGTGAACCACCACTCGCCTCCACATCCGCAGGCCTCCGCCCCTCTTCGGCAACCATCCACCAGCCAACAGCCAACCCAGAGCCGACCTCCTCTTGAGCCACGAATCTATCACCGCCTCCCCTTGTTTTTTCTTACATCGCCGACCTCCCTCATCCACTACTTGAACCCATCTCAACCGCCATTACACCCTGGCCGAGAGCTGTTCCACAACCGAGGTCACAGCCTCTCCTACCCAGCACCCTCCTTCTCTTACTGCCGAGCCTATCCCATCTGGCATCTGTGTTCACATATCTCGATTATGATACAGTAAGGTATATATATCTTATTTTATCATATATAATGTATTAGTTAGGGTATATAAATTTATATATATTATATATTCTGATTCGCATATATATTTTGCATGTTGCGCAAACTACAATTGATGATAATAATAAGCTTTATATATATAAGAGTTAGATTTATTGTAAACCTGTTATACTGTTTATATATTTACTGTAATATGTATATTTGTAGTTTATATATGTATAAAATATCAGTTAAGCATATGCTATAGTATTTACATTATATGTCTAAAGTATTATATATATTATGTTAAAAGTTTGCCTGTTAGTCATTTTCTATGAGTTGTATAATTGGTATTTATAAAATCTGTGTATAAGTATACAGATACAAGTTTGTATGTAAGTTGTTAAGCTTTGGATTCTTTGTTTTATAATTTTTATTACAGCATATATATGTTTACAGTATGATTATATACATATTTTTTTGTTTATAATATACATATTACATTTCAAAAGAAGCATCAAATCGTGTTCGCAGCTCATATATATAAGTTTTGTTTTCTGTTAGTCTTGTATATAATCTAAGTATATGGGTAATATATTGTATATATATGGGTCTGCATAAATTATATGAGATTTTCGAAAGATAGTATATTTGTTTGGTAAATATTTGTTTTTAAATTTCATATATATAATACATACGGTTGTTTATAATGTACAAGTTTATAATAGTTATATATATGATCTATTTGAGTTTACATATACTAAAGCTTGTGTGAGTACACATTTATATATCTATATCTTATATATGATAGTATATATTCATATTCGTTGTATATTAAAGTTATGTAGGTCTGTATATAAAGGGTTATTTGTATAAATTTAGACAAGTTTGAATATAATCTATTATTATGCATATAAGTTTATATGAATGCTATATAGCAGGTTGTCTTAAGTTATATATGTTGATTGTTTATGTTGTATTTGTATATCAAAGTTACTGTATTTATGTTTGGTCTTAACATACGTGTTTAATTTGAAACAATGATTTTGAAAAGATATATTTAATAAGTGTTTAAAATTTAGAATATGATTTTTATATATAGTTATATATATATAAGTTCTCTGATACCATTTACCATCATAGATCCGGTTCTGATTCGTTTTATCTATTCCTTGTTATCAGCTTTGTTCGTCAAATTCGTGCCAACCTTACTTTGCTTTGGGATTCATATTTGGATTCGTAACTCAATTTCAGTGTTTATTCTCTCTTGCCTCGAAAGGTGAGCAATCACTCACGATTAATGTTCTTTTATTTATTAAATTTGATTTCAATTGAAACGACAATTGAAATATGCCGATGTTAGTTATTTACACTGTTATATATATGTTATTACCTGTATCAGTTCACCTGTGACATCTGACACCATTATCTTCCAATTGAAATATGCTGATGTTAGTTATTCGCACTGTTATATATATGCTATTACCTGTATCAGTTCACCTGTAACATCTGACACCATTATCTGCCAATTGAAATATGCTGATGTTAGTTATTCGCACTGTTATATATATGATATTACTTGTATCAGTTCACATGTGACATCTGACACCATTATCTGTTATTTATATTGATGATATATGCCTGTTATATTATTATCATATCTGTTATCACTCTGCAAGTTCCCTGTTAGTATAGAAACACTATGGGTTGAAATGATACATACCCGAACGGACTTAGAATAGGAGGAAATTGTTATGGGTTGAAATGATAAACCCAAGCGATTTTCAATTGAATTGAATTTGGGATTACGGGTTGAAAAGATATATATATATATATATACTCGTATATATTTAAATTGCGGATTGAAATGATAAATATCCGTATAACTTGACCATAGGATAGAAAATTATATACAAACACCGTTGATCTAAATAAAAATAATTTGAAATGATTTCTATGGTTTGGAAAGATATATATATATGGTTTTAATTGATATTGAAATTATTCTTATAAATAAGTTTAAATTAAAGTGGATTTAAATTTATTTGGAATTGATTAATTCAGTATTGTCTTTAAATATATCGATTTGAAATTTATTGAATTTGAAGATTTAAGAATGAGTTTTATAACGTGGTTTTGATTTAAGATGACTTAAATGAATATTTCAAGTTTAAATAAATTGAAGGAATATTAAATGATTTGAAATTTGGATTGTATTTAAATGATATTGTATTTTATTAAGTGAACATTTCAAGCTAAATAATATCTAAGTGAATTCGATATATATATGAGATTTTCAAATTTAGTTTGAAAGGTGAAATATTTAAAGTTTCGAAATATATTGAAATTGAAATGGTTTATTTGTGGTTCAAATCGGTATTTGAAATCGATATAACTTGGAAATGTTTAATTGAATTGGAATTGAAATTGATGATTTAGATTGGATTAAATTTGAATTTGGAACTCGAATTGATTTGAATCGATTTGTGAAAGTCGAGGAAACTATTTTATTTTATAAAGTAATTTTAAATTATATTTAAAACTATTGATATTTTACTTTATAAATTATGTTAATATAAGCTATTTTAATATAAATCATTTTTAATATAATTTATTTTATTATAAACTATTTTAAACTTATAGCTATTTATATAAACTATTTTATTTATAAATTATTTTATTATATATACTAATTTTAATAAACCGGTTAAGAGGAAAATGTTATGATTCCAAAGCACTATGATTTCTAAACTTTGATTTCCAAAGAATTATGATTTCCAAAGTGTTAGATTTAGAAAGTGTTATAACTTTGAAGTACTAAGATTTTGTAAATGGATATATTTGAGATGGATATATTTGAAATGGAAGTGATATCGTATTGATATGGTTTTGAAATGGCAATGATATTTTGATTTTGAAATATAAACTATTTTGAAAGTTTATTAAATGACCAATCGTGTAATAATTACGTAGTTATTGAAGAGTCCGGGATCGGTTAGGGACATACTCTCTGTCCAAACCGAAAACCACTTTAATAACTATTATACGCGGAGTGTGATCCAGAATGAAGTTGTTGGAATGATGACGTTGCTGGATTTGAAGAAAGAGAACGATAATGGATGACCTTGACACTTGTGTCAAATTGGAAATGACTTAAACAAGAGCCGTGCCGGGCCAGTGAGGTTAGCTACCTCTAGTGGACACACTTCTTCGTAAACTACTCATTACTTGTTTTTGATTGGTGCGCACCCTTGATTTGGGAGTGTTGTTTTGCGGTGTTGCGATCGTTGCGGCGATGCGTTCTCACCAGTCCGGATCAGGCAAACGGTAGTTTCACTACCTTGGGTATTTCCTCATGTGCCTTGTCATACTCGTATCCCTATACGCGACCACTACGATTTGTTTTGTGTTATAACTATGGAGTACTCCCTGATAGCCCACTAGTTTACGGTGGAGTTTACAGTGCTGTATAGACTATGATGCTTATATAAAATGTGTTAAGGGGGATAATGGTAACGCCTTAACGCTATTTTGATACTTTATATTACTGATAGGCATTATCTACTTAGTGTACACTACTACATAGTAGATAGTTTAACGGATCCTTAGAGGATGGTTATCCCAAACGTCCTTTGAGTTACTTGTATTTTAGTTGTTATTTCACTTGAGTTGGATTTATTGATATAAGAATGTTAATCCTGACTCGAGTGTTTTGTGTTTTCTTTACGCTCGGGTCAGACTGAGTGTACCAGTATTCGAGGCTCACCTTTGGAGTTGGAGATTCGCTTGGAGATCCAGCTCTCTATCGATTCTACTATCAGTTATCCAGTTGATTCAAGTGATGTATTCAGATCTTGTATTTGACTATTGTATTGAGATACCTATGTATTCGAGACTTCTGTTGTATCTTGTTTAACTCTGTTATATATATAGTAGCTTCATGAACTACTATTCTTTTTCTTCTGCTGCATTATTGTTATATTACTGCATGTCTGTGATTATTTTATTTACTGTATATGCTGAGTTTTGCCAAATTTTAATTAACAATCTATTATTTTGAATTATTCAAGTCTGACATGTGTGGATTATTGTCGATTTGAATGGTCCAAAATAGTGAGTCGTTACACACTACTTGTAATTGTTGTTGAAGTCCTGTTCGGTTTTTCAAGCGGAATTTATAAACCTGTTCCTTCGAGTGAAGTGAGGGTGTTGATAGTGAAATGCTAAAGAGGAGCTTTGGGATTGGATGTAGGACGGGAGGTCCGGACCAGTATAAACTCGACTATGTGATCTACTATACTATTTCGTTGCATTTACATTGTTTACTACTATCGGCCATTTTCGATCTAGTTTATAGCAACTAACATATAAAGCTCACGACTATAGTTTAATAAAAAAAGATTTTTTCTATATATAATAATATTATAAAATGATTATTTAATAAACTATTTTTTAAATTCAAACAAAATAATATAAAGTATTTTTTATCATTTGATTAATTTATAAATATAATTTAAAGTTCGTGGAAAATTTATTTTAAAACCAAATATATATATATATACATATACATATATATATACACATATACATACATATATATATATATACATACATATATATATATATATATCACTCTATGTTTTAAATATAGATAAGCATAGGTTAATAACTTTTTCATATAGCTCGGAATATAAAACTTTATATATGAAAATTGTCTAGAAAATTACTATGAATGCAATGGTGCAAGTTTCGTATCCAAATTCGGATGTTTGTAAAAAAATTATTTTTACCCTTATTATATTTAATTAAATTTCTGGCTAATTTTTGCAAGGTGTTAAACTAAAAGATATATTTATATACATTTAATAATTGATTTATATTAGACTTATTTACATGTATGAATTATGTGTATATATATAGTTTTATTGATAATATTTAATATGTGTGTGTGTATATGATTTCAAAATATATATAAACATTATATAAATATTTATTCAAATTTTAATATATTAAATTTGAATTTTGTAGTTATTAGAGTTTATTAATTCTATCTAGATCTAAATATAAAATTGAATTTTAAATTCTGAATTTAATTTTGTAATTGTTTATATTATCATTTATAATTATTTTATATATTACAATAATGTATGTGTATATATAAATAAATAGTATAGTTATATACATTATATATACATATATCTTAATTTACAATGTATATATTTTTAACTAGGTTTTAAACCCAGCAGAACTCACCAGAAGTCAGAGCATTCAGATAAAGCCAAAATGAATCGAAACTTGGCTGGAAGGCCCAAAAGAACTAGAAAAAAGCTCCTAAGAAGTTCTAGTAAAAAATAAGCTAACTTTTCGGATTGGCACCGATTTGATCCAACTGGATTGGTACCAATACGAATTATTAATTCAGGGTAACTCCAAATCTCTTACATCACACTCCTATGTCTCCGCTAAGCTCACCCAATAAATTTGGTGGCATTCTAAGCGACCTAGTTCTAGAAGTGAAGGTTCATCCGATTTAGAATATAGTTCAATCTAACCTATACGCGAATCATCATCGAAACAAGTCAACAAGCTACGAAACTACATGGAGAGCATCGTAATTAGGCTTTAACTTTCTGGACTTCCTCTATGTGATGAATGTTGGCTTCTGACAAAGTGGCTCTGGCCCAAGTGCTCTTCAACTCCTATAAATACCATCCCTTCTGCAACAAAAAAGGGATCTGATCTTTGCTGAACTAATGGCAACAACTCTGCTATTGTTTCTTCACAGTTCTTCTCCCACACAACAACCATTAAGGGGCAACTGAGATCCTTTCGACTGTCTCTAACATTGGTGGCCTTATCTAACTTAGGAAGGAAGAATCATATTGTAATCCAAACTTCTTTGTAACAGCAGTTGATCAATAAAGCTATAGATTGGACGTAGGCTTCATTAATAGCCAAACCACTATAATATTCTCTTGTCTCTTTACTATTTCTAATCGTTTTACATTTATGTTCTATATTATTTTCTCTAAGAAACAGAGCTGGTGCTTTCACACTCAAATCAGAGTGTTGATCCATTTTTTGGGTTTACACTATAAAATTCTCTCGTCTCTTTACTATTTCTACTCGTTTACATTTATTTTCTATATTATTTGCTCTGAGAAACAGGGCTGGGCTTTCACACTCAAACCAGAGTGTTGATCCATTTTTTGGTTTACATTTGGTGCTTTCATTGAGGATTTAGTGAATTCAGACATAGATCATGCTTTTCTCTTTGGATCTGCCAAATCTAGAAACGAGATCCACCAAATTAGCTTTAGGAAGTTTGAAGCTTGCCGTTGAAGATCAATGATAGAGAGAAAGAGATCTGCCTCCAAAAAATCCATAGGAGCTATTATAGCTAGAGAAGAGACCAATCCCTAGCAAGTTGAAGTCAACAATCTGCTAATTAGAGCCAATTTTGAAGCTAACACCAGAGATCAGGTGTTAGGATCTTTTACCCAGCATGAGGTCGTCATTAAAGGTGAATTAAACAAGATTATTGATGAAGTCAACCAAAAGATGGAGAACATCCAAAAAGCTCTTATGAATGAATTAAATATCCTCCCAACCTTGCCATCACTAGCTGCTCCGAGAACCATGCCAGAACCCACGGCTGCCACGAAGTAGGAAACGTCTTCTATTTCTGGCCTAAACAGAAGAAACGGAAGGCAAAAGCAAAAAGGTGTAGTGGGTGGAACTGCAGGAATTGTCATAGATTGAAATGCAAGCACTCCGCCAACTGCAAAGCTACCTGCTACAAACTTGAATCTAGGGGCGAAAACCCCACCGGAAGATATAGTGGTGGATCTCTCCGACTCCGAAGATGGTGATCAACTTAACTACGACAAGTTGGAAGAAAATGCTAATGCACTCAATACCGATAAAGAGGCCCAGATTGCCCCTACCCGATCAACCGCAAGCCAATGGACTCCGAGGGAGTGGCTCTCCTAAAGGCAGGAGAGCCTAGGCTTCAGCCTACTTATCAAGGTCATTTGCAAAATCAAACACTTGGCATGGTAACCGATAGTCAACCAATGGACTACCGAACATCAGAGGCATATATCGCAGATATGATCAAGCGCTTGATGGATGAAAATAAGGATATGATAGATAATGAATGAGGATCCACTCCAAGCCACACCCCCTTCACTAATGACATTTTAAATGAACAATACCCTAAAAAGTTTACTATGCCGACTATTCCATTTTACGATGGAACTAGAGATCCAAAACCCCACTTCTACAAGTATAGTTGGTACACGGACGGAGCAAATGCTTCAAATGTTGTTCGATGTAGATGATTTCCTATCTTCCTAGAGGGAATTGCTTCTCTGTGGTTTACCATGCTCCCACCAAAATACATCTCCATTTTCAATGAATTAGCAACAAATTCCTTGATCAGTTTAGGCTTCACACGGCACAACCATAAGACGTGATGCCCTTATCTGGACTATTCCAAGGGCGAAATGAATCTTTGAAATCCTTCATGAGTTGGTTCAACACCATGGTGATCGAAGTAAGTAACCCAAACGAAGATATGGTCTTCATGGCCCTGGTCTACGCTATCCTCCCCGACACTGAATTCAGAAAATGGATCAAAATGAAGCAACCTACCACTAGGAAGGACTTTAACTAAAAAGCAAGCCAGTACTTGAGATTAGAAGAGGTAGAGGAGCTAAAAGGAAAACCTGCTAACCCACAACCAATCAATGTTGGCCAGAACAGTGCGACTAACCAAGCTGCAAACACATCCGCAATAGCTTAAGGAACGCTAGGAAGGATAGGAATCAGAAAAGGATGAACCAGAATTCCAACAAGCAAAACGGATGTGACAAGTGACTTAAAGGCTTCAGGCCTGAAGGTTACACCCCGCTTAATGATACTCTAGAAATCATCTACCTTGCGACACAAGGAACAAAGGAGTACAAGAAGCCAACTAAAAAAGAAGCAACTGAACAACAAAAGTGTTCCGAAAAGTATTGCTGCTTCAATGAAACACATGGTCATAACACGAATGAATGCCGACACTAGAAGAACCTGATTGAAGAGCTAATTCGGGCGAACAAACTTCAGCAGTACATGAGAAAGCCTCAGAATGCTTACCAGCCCGTTGCACCCCAATCTCCTGATTACCAGGGAAACCAAGCGGGAACCAGCGAAGAGGGATCCAGATGGATCGACCAAAGACTCATCATCGAAACAATGTCTGGAGGACCTCATCCCATGCAAAAGAGTTAGGGAGAAATGGAGCAATATGCAAGCTCGTTGAAACATTCCCCAAAGGATTCGTGCTTTGCGATTGAAGACGGAACTCCTATCAAATAGTAGAGAACCCCTAATGATGATATAGTATTTTGAAATAGAGATACTGAAGGAATATAAGCTCCGACCCTCGACCCTATGGCCGTGTCGTTGGGAATCGGACAAGCCATGGTCCGACGAGTATTGGTGGGTAGTGGTAACTCCATAAATACCATGTTCAAACACACGTTTGATCAGATGAAGATCAGTATGAAATACGTATCCGCTTGTCGAACAAAGATCCAAAAATTCACCAATGAACCTAAGCAACCTATCAGAACAATTGACTTGCCCGTGGAACTTAGGGAAAGTGATCGAAGAGTCGCCCTCATCCAGACCTTTGTGATTGTAGATGAAATGTCCGCCTATAATGCTTTCTTGGGTCGGTCTGCTTTGGTAGAATTTAGGATTGCTTAGCTCAGTGGTGTCTAACTGTGAAATTCCTAATGGAGAATGGAATTAGAGTCATCAAAGGAGACCAATGTATCACTAGAGAATGCTACATTGCAGAACTGCATGAGTCTAGAAGAAAAGAAAAGGGGAAGAATATGGGGAAAACTCTACACATTTGTAAATCTACCGCATAGCAATTACAGAGCCACCCCTGGCTTGGGGACTATAGCCGATTCAACAAGGCTTTGGACCCTAGAAAGAAGAGTTCACGGGAGGATCGGGCAGTACTAGCAGAATTAATGGTGCATGTCCCAATCGATATAGATGACCCAACTCGGGTCATGAAAATTGGGTCATATCTTGGAAACAAGATGCAAAAGGAACAAATCAAATTTCTTCGTGACAACATGGACGTATTCACTTAGATGCATTCTAATAGGTGTGGGGTATCGTTGGAGATTGCATACCACGCACTCAGTATCGATCCTAAGTATACAATAGTAAGGTAGAAGAGGCACATCCTAGGACCCGAACGGTCCAAAGCGCTAAGAGAAGAAGTGGATAAGCTGACGGAGAATAATTTTATCCACGGTGCAACCTATTTCGAATGGGTATCCAACCCGGTCTGGTCAAGAAATCTAATGGAAAATGGTAAACTTGTATCGACTACTCAGACCTAAACAAAGCTTGCCCAAAGGAGAGCTTTCCACTGCCTAGAATCGACCAGCTTGTGGACGGGATAACTGGACATGAATTGCTATCATTTATGGATGCCTACTCAGGATACAACCAGATTATAATGCATGAACCTGACCAGGAAAACACCAGTTCATCACTGATCCAGGATTATACTGCTACAAAGTGATGCCATTCGGCTTAAAGAACGCTGGGGCAACTTACCAGTGATTGGTGAACGCCATGTTCAAACATCAAATCAGAAAGACTGTGGAAGTCTATGTAGATGATATGTTAGATAAACGTGCACAACTGCAAATCACCTGGACAACCTCGTCGAAATGATCGAAATACTCCGCAAGTATAGAATGAAACTCAATCCACTTAAATGTCTCTTCGGAGTAGCCTCTGGAAAGTTCTTTGGATTCATTGTAAGTGCCAGAGGCATCGAAGCTAATCCCGAACAACTTACTGCTTGATGGGAAGTGAAGCTCCAAGGAACAAGAAAGAGTTACAAAGCTTGAATGGAAAAGTTGCAGCGCTAAGTCGATACATCTCAAAAGCAATTGAAAAATGTATATCATTCTTTGACGCACTAAAAAAGGTAAAAAAGAACTTTGAATGGAATCAGGCTTGTCAAACTGCCTTCGAGGAACTAGCTTGTTGTGTAACATCCCCCTACTTGGAGGCTCAAAACTAACGGCTACGGATGCTGCAATCATCCATAGTTATTAATCTTCGGCGACCAAATGTGGCAGTGCTAGATACATTGATACACAGATCACAGAAATATGGAAAAAAATTTAACAATTCAAGAACACATTTCCATATTCAAATCAAAACATTTCTTGTTCTTTACAAAATCCCCAAATTACGTTAACCACGTTCAACAAAATAAAATTATTATAAATACGCCAAGAGAGACATATGAAGATGCCCCTTGGTTGATCAGAGAATATAGTAAGGCTAATAAATCTGCCTTTACAAACAAAATACACGGCGGAAAGAAAAACTCTAAATAACTATCTGCCTCCAGCATGCCTCTGGAAGCTTTATTCGTCAGAGAAGAAAATCTGAGAACCTTAAATCTCAAACTACTCAAAATCAATTGAGTACCCAAGAGTTTAAGGGGAAAACAAAAACTTCGAATCAAACATAAAGCCTAGTATGAATAATAATCTAACATCTCAATCCTTTTAAATATCTAGTGAGACCACGTAGCTTAGCGGAACGGGTTTTCCCCTCACTAGTATCCAAAACCTTTATGAAACCAAATTCTGTGCTCCTGCATTCACAATGGTTAAAACATACATTTCAAAACATAGATATGCATACTTGTAAATAAATAAGGTTTTCCCATTCCCGGTTTAATCTGACACCCTATCATTATTATAGTTTCTAGGGTCACTATTAACCTTTTTAGTTTTCATGGGTTTACTAATAACCTTGTTATAACTAATAGACACCCTGTCCTATTCATAGTTTTCATGGGATCACTAAGAACCTATAGGCTCCTGCTAGTTAACTTAATTAATTTATGGGTCCTCCTGAACCTATTAGTCATTCCAATAACTAATCACCTTATCCTAGTTTTCATGGGTTGATTAGGAACCTATGGACTTATCCAGTAACTCACTGCACATCCTAGTTTTCATGGGTTGACTAGGAACCTACTGATACTTCCATTAGCCACTTACTTATCCTAGTTTTCATGGGTTTACTAGGAACCTATTGACTGATGTCAATTTTTAATCTGGATATAGTTTTCATGGGTTCACTACAAACCAATTAGCCCCTGCCAACTTTCCTTAATGCATAGTTTTCATGGGTTAACTATGAACCTTTTGGTATGCACCAATAACTACCTTATCATTGTTTTCATGGGTTTACAATGAACCTCTTGGTATGTACCAATAACTACCTCATCATAGTTTTCATGGGTTTACTATGAACCTCTTGGTATGCACCAATAACTACAAAGTTTAGGCATCCTATATTTTTGGTCACCTTGACTCCTTGGATGCAATTCTACTCATTCAGGAGTTTAAGTAATTTATATTCACTGTTGACTTAACCTAGCTGGTTCTTCTACCCCTTTTTCCCCAAAATACAGTTAGGGGTTATCATGTGAATATACTCATAATTGAAGAAGCAAAACAGTAATTTAACAATACCACTCCTATGGGTTTAAGGTCCTTGAAATACATATCATAAAACATTGTTAACACCTTTAACTTATATTTTTATCAAGGCAATACTTCTTCAAAAATACATACTTAAAACCCTTACAAAACTCCTTTATATAAGCCGTGAGTTTTCCTTTAAAAATTAGAGTATGGGTTTTCAAACCTTTCAAAACCAAACCTTTCGACCTTGTCAAAAGGTCTTCAAAACAACCTTTCGAATCCAAACCTCTTGAAACCATTGAAACAATTCGGCAATTCAAACCTTTCAAAAACAATCAACTCTTAAAATAAAAACCTTTCAAAGACCTATTGGGTTCAAGTTAAAATATGCGGAAGGTCCTCTTTTAAAACCTTTCGACTACAATGGTAGCAACCTTTTGACCTAGTCGGAAGGTTTGCTTTGAAAGCTCTAAAACACTTCATTTAAAACAATAGACCTCCGCCTTTTTAAAGAAACTCCTTCGAAACCTTGGGTTACATTTCAACTATAAAACAAAGGAAAATCATATAAGTCGAAGGCTTTGATACCTTTCGAAAGCAATGGGAGAAGCGGCTAGTTTTTAAACAAGTAAACCTTTTGTCTTTGTTGAAAGCAATGACTTCGAAAGGTTGGAAAAAGCGGCTATAACCTTTCGACTGTGTCGGAAGGTTCAAAACAAAAGAATGATAAGTGGCAGTAATCTTTCGACCGTGTAGAATGTTTCAAAACAAAATATTAGTAAAGCAGTAGTAACCTTTCGACTTTGTCGAAAGGTTTAAAACCTTTCTTTTTAAACATTTGACCTAGTCGAAAGCAACCAAGTCGAAAGCTCTAACTCGAAAGCAAAGCAGGTGAAAGCTTTTGTTTATAAACAAACATACCCCAACCTCTTTGGCCTTCAACCTTTCGATCGAGAACCCTTCGACTCTGTCCAATTCATTACGTACCAAGTAACTTGATACCATATGCATTGGTTTGACTTTGTCAAAAGCTATAACCTTTCGACTTAGTCGAAAGGTCTGAGTCGGAAGGTTTACTACCGTAAAAGGCTGAAACATGCTAAAAGTATGATTTCTTTGTTTTTAACTTTAAAAAATAACTTTTCAACTAACTTGCCTTTGTTTGTCAAATTCTCATTGGTTAATAATTCTTTTCAGAAAAATGCTGCCACAAATTTCAGAATTAAATAACAATTTTATTTTATAAAATGCCCCTTCTCCTTAATTAAATATATAAAACATTTAAGTCCCATACCTTAAATAATTTTATATATTTATCAAAACACTTAAAAAAATCTGGAAAAATCCCAGAAAATCTATTTTAATATGTTTTCCAACATATAAAATTTCAAACCCAAATAATCATTATTTCTTCCGTAAATAATTTATAACCCAATAAATCGTTTTCTTCCCTAGAAAATTAATATAAAATCCATATAAGCTCAGAAAATTATGGAAATTGAAACCCATCTCCAAAATCATGTTTTCTATAACATAAAATTTTCCAATGGCATTTAAAATCATTTCATCTTGGTTTTGCCCTAAAACCGTGTATATCCCTTATTAAACAACCTTGTTTTGTTATCCCGCCTTTTGGCAATGCCGTGACACCAAGAAATTGACTAGTAACCAATGACAGTTCATCTTAGAGATCGGTTATATACAGGCTCACTATGGAAATCGATGAATTTTGTCCGAGTCCGGATCGAGCTAAAATTGATATGGCACGACAAGCGAGGCTATAAAAGTCAACGTTCCAAATTTCAAGTCAATCCGAGTTCGTATACTCAAGTTACGATCGATGCAAAATGAAGGAAACCGCTCAGTTTTCGTATCGATAGCTACGACTCTATTCCACTCCATCACTCTCGTATCGATTAGAACGACTGCGACCTCGCATTCGTCCTAGAGTCTCAGTTCGAATCGATCGGGTTCGACTCCATCAACTATGCACTGTTCGAATTGATCGTGAAGTGACCACTTCGTATCCATCACAAAGCCTTTATTCGAATCCATTTAGGTGGAGCACTTTTATCGATACGAGCTAGGCCCCGCAATCGATACGAACGAAGCATGGCAATCGATGCGAACAAAGCATGACGATCGATACGAACAGAGGAGCCTTCATCGATGTGAACTGCGCATCTTTTATCGATACGAACAAGGCAGCACCATCGATACGAATGAAGCGAAGTTCAAGGGCAACTAATTCAACTCGGCATCGAAAGCGGAGTGATCCAGAGATTCAAGCGCCACGTCATCTCATAGTCACGTGCAGCTATCGAGTCAAACGAGAGCGAGTCGAAATGATCGAGTCGAACGAGAGCGAGTCAAAGTGATCGAGTCGAACGAGAGCGAGTCGAAATGATGGAGTCGAACGAAAAAGCCAACCGAAAGACCTAGTTCGTATCGATCATATCTCCTAATCTACAAGTCCAAATGCTATGAAATTTTCACAAAAGCTTGTGTACATGCTAAAGAATTCCCACGCCAAATTTCGACTCCATTGGATGAAATCTTAATCGATACGAATTCCATTCGTATCGATCACGGATCGGGCCGAAACTTCACGAGCTTGGGCGCGTGGGCCTAGTCACGTGCCAGGGGGAGCCTCCCGAGATCTGAGCGAAATATCAGCCTCCTTCACCTATAAATAGAGCCCTAGAGCATACAGAAAAGGGGCTACTTCTTCTTCTTTGAATTCTCCAACGCCCAGACTCTGCCGGATCCAGATCTAAACTCTCTTGCTGCTGCTACTAACGAAATTCACTGCTGAAAATCATAATTATCTGCTGTAACTCACTGAATTCACTTGTAAACTTCAAATAAAGATCAATAAAGCTATCAACTTCATAGTGGACGTAGGCGATACGCCGAACCACTTTAAATTCTTGTGTCTCCTTGCATTTTAATTATTTTCATATCTGAAATTTGGAGTTTTTGTTAGATAATTCCTCCTTTTCCATTTAATTTCTTCACTTTATCTCTTCAAAAACTTCTGAAGAGTGTTGTGCCCAATTTTGGTACAAACACTTTGGTGCTTTCACCGAGAAAAAACCCAATTTTCTCCTGCTCTTTGGATCTCCTATCGATACCGGATTGCATAAATCCAAGAAGAAGATCCAGATCTAGAACTTTGAAGCCCTTCCATTCTATTCAGATTTGCATCAGATCTAGGAAAGGACTTTCATCAATTCACCATGGTAAGTACGCGAACTACCTCTACAGCTGCTGATCAGGGAGGACGGGACAGGCAGAATCCCGCGCAATTGCCTCCATCAAACCAAGATGCCGCCGGACCTTCAGATCCAACATGCCCGATTACCAGACAAGAGTTTCAGATGATGCTCCAAGAATTGACCTAGATTCGACAACAGCTAACTGAACAACTGCGCGCCAACACAGAGTTGACCAACTAGTTAAATCGCCAAAGGCGCAGAAGATCCAGAAGAGACCAAGGTTCCTATTCTTCCACAGAGAGTTCAGCCTCATCTGACGGTCATCACCGATCCACGCGCCCGCGGTTGGATATAAGCTACACCAGGCCACAGGGCACCAACCTACTTCGAATCTTGGACAACCCAGAACTGGACCATCCACTAGTCATCATACCGAACCTTCGTCACGAGGAGGTGCTGCTCCTTATCATGTCACAGGCAACATTGCTACTACCACCACTACTGAACAAGGGGTTGATGATCCTCAACGTAACCAACGAGAGCAGACTCCAGAGCCTTATGTCCCAGAAAATGTTGAACCGAGGAGGCGAGGCATGGACCGTCGACCGCGTCCAGTCCAGACTCGCGCTGTGGAACCCGACCACACCTTGGCACAACATGCTCCAAGTATCCGAATGCCGGATATACCAACGATGATTTGTCAAATGATCCGTGAAAGTCAGGGTCTTAGTAATGACGACTGGGGAATCTCTCGGAGTCATACCCCTTTCACCGATGATATATTATATGCTGAACCACCTCGACGCTTCAGGATGCCGACTTTGCCAGTCTACGAAGGGAGTTCTGATCCCAATCAACACATCCTGAAGTACGAATGGCTGATGAATGCTACGAGAGCTGATGATGCAGTAAAATGCCATAGTTTCCCCATTTCTCTAGGGGGCATTGCAACTATGTGGTTTACTCATTTGCCACCACGATCCATTTCTAATTTTGACCAGATGGCCACCAAGTTTGTTGAACAATTCCGTATGCACGTAGCGAGGCCTAAAGATGTTAACACTCTGTCTAGTGTTACACAAGCTCCCGGAGAAACACTTAGATGTTACTTGGAGCGATTCCATGCTGCATGTGCAGAAATAAGAAATCCCAATGATAACTCTATCCTGATGGCATTGACTAAGGGGATTGATGCTGATTCCGAGTTCGGAAATTGGTTAGCTGGGAAGCACCTGCGTCATTGGACCGTTTCTACTCCAAGGCAGCCCAATTCTTGAGAAGGGAGGATGCGAAACAGTCTAGGAAGCAGGATGACGCAGGACCCAACATCGAAGGAATTTAGAGTAACATCGCTGTTAAACAGTCCGGAGATAGTTCTGGAAAAGTTCAGTTGAACATCCAAAATAAACAGAATCAGCAGAGGGACAATGGAAATCAGGGAAAGAAGCGAGATCAGAGCCGTGGTCCACGACGTAGAGCTCCCATGTTTGACAATTATACTCCATTGAATACGTCGCTGGAAAATGTGTATTTGCAAACCTGCAATACCATGCAATACAAGAAACCTACTCCGAAGCCACCAACGGAAAGACAAATCCAAACAGGAAAATTTTGTAGATTCCATGAGAGTTATGGCCACAACACCAATGAGTGTCGTCACTTACAAGACCTCATTGAAAAACTGATACGTGAACGGAAGTTGGATCAGTATGTGCGGGCGCCGCAGTCTGGTGGTGCAGGCCCATCAAATCAGAATCGTGCGCCGAATCAGGAAAGACAGGAGGAACCCGCTCGTACAGGTGGGAGGTTGGTTATCAATATAATAAGTGGTGGTCCTTACCCAGCAGATCGAAGCTGGAAGGAAATGGAGTCGTATGCCAGTTCTACCAGGCATGCAGACTTCGAGTGTTGTAGTAGTTTAGATGAAGGGGCTCCGACCAAGCAACAGAAGACGATGACAGATGACATTGTGTTCAGGAACAGAGACGCTGACAAAGTCGAAGCCCCCACTATCGACCCGCTGGTCATCTCAGCTAAAGTAGGTCCTGCTTGGATGAAGAGGATCTTAGTTGACAGTGGAAGATCTATGAATATCATGTTTAAATGAGCATATGATCAAATGAGAATGGAAGCAAAGGACTTGAAACCTTGTCGATCTTGAATCCATGGTTTCAATGGAAGTGCTACTATACCCACTGGAATGGTGGAACTGCCCGTGGAGTTGGGAGTCGGAGAACGCCGAAGAGTACGGATGTTACATTTCGTTGTGTTGGACATAGACTCCCCTTATAATGCTTTCTTGGGCCGACCGAGCCTCGCTGAATTCAGGGCAGCCATTGCCCCATGGTGTTTGACTTTAAAGTTTCCCACTGATTATGGAGTGGGAATCATTCAAGGAGATCAGGCTGCTGCAAGAGCCTGTTATGTTGCCGAGCTGCGGGAGGCGCAACGAAAGGAGAAAGGAAAGGGCGTAGAGGAATCTCTCTGCGTCTGCTTTACTGATAATTGACAATTAATGCCCGGGCCTAGGCCCGGGCACCCCAGCCAATTCCAAAGGGATCTTGACCCAAGAGAAACAGAAGACGAAGAAGAACCTAAAGAAAGTCAAGCAACCCCGGCCGAACTGACGATTGATGTCCCAATGACGATGACGATGACGATGATTCGAAAATGATAAAGATTGGGTCTCAGCTAAGCCAACAAACTCAAGAGGAATTGGTTGAATTTCTACGGGTGAATCTTGATGTATTCGCCTGGACGCATTCCGACATGTGTGGGATCTCGCCGGACATCGCGAGCCACACTCTAAATATTGACTCGTGGCATGTCCCGGTCAAACATAAAAGGCGTGGTATGGATCCAGAGAGATCTGCCGCCCTTAAAGAAGAAGTAGAAAAGCTTAAAGCGAATGGGTTCATTCGGGATGCGCTATATCCTGAATGGGTGTCGAATCCCGTGCTCGTTCGAAAGCCGAACGGAAAGTGGAGAACATGTGTTGAGTATTTCGATCTAAATAAAGCTTGTCCCAAACACAGTTTCCCGCTTCCCAGAATTGATCAGCTAGTAGATTCGACAGTTGGGCATGAACTCTTATCCTTCATGGACGCGTATTCTGGCTACAATCAGATACCGATGCATTTACCCGATCAAGAACATACCGGCTTCGTAACCAATCTGGGACTTTATTGTTACAAAGTTATGTCATTCGGACTCAAGAATGCCGGGGCTACTTATCAACGATTGGTCAATCGGATGTTTGCCAATCAAATCGGGAAAACAATGGAAGTATATGTAGACGACATGCTTGTGAAGTCACGACTCTCCACTGACCATGTTAAAGACCTGGAAACTATGTTCAACATACTTCGAGAATACAAAATGAAGCTAAATCCACTAAAATTTCACTTTGGAGTTGCATCCGGAAAATTCCTTGGGTTCATCGTCAATGCTCGAGGGATCGAAGCTAATCCTGAAAAGATCTGGGCTATCAAAAATCTTGAAACTCTGAAAACCATAAAGCAAGTCCAGAGTCTCAATGGGAAAGTAGCAGCATTGAGCAGGTTCATTTCAAAGTCCACTGACAAATGCATCCCCTTCTTCGATCTGATCCGAAAAGGGAAACAAAACTTTGAATAGACCACAGAGTGTGAGGGCGCTTTCCAAGCACTAGTTCAACATCTATCCACATCACCTATCCTGTCGAAGCCTATTGATCATGAGAAGTTGTTCGTATATTTGGCGATACCAGAAAACGCAATCAGTGTTGCATTAATTCGAGAAGAAGACAAGATACAGAAGCTAGTATACTACGTCAGCAAGAGATTGACTGGGGTCGAAAGGAATTATTCGAAATTAGAGAAGTTGGCTTATTGCCTTGTTATTGCATCAAGAAAACTCCAACCGTATTTCCAGGCACATCCCATTATTGTTTACACCGACCAGCCGTTACGACAGGTCCTTTCGCGGCCTGAGACGTCTGGTAGGTTACTCAAGTAGAACGTTGAAGTGAGCCAGTTTGACATTACTTACACTCCAAGGCGGGCCATACAAGGATAAGTCCTAGCCGATTTCGTAGTAGAATTTACCATTCCAGAGGACTTGCTCGAAACCAGTGAATCCCCCGAATACGTCTGGAAGCTTTATACCGACGGTGCATCAAACGACCGGTGTTCGGGCGCTGGTGTTGTACTTGAAACTCTCGAAGGCCGATTTATATGTTATGCTTTGAAGTTTGATTTTCATGCGACCAATAATGAAGCGGAATATGAAGCCCTCTTAGCTGGATTGAAACTTGCTAAAGATTTGAGAATTATCGCTGTGGAAATTTATTGTGACTCACAGTTGGTTGTGTGTCAAGTATGGGGAGAGTATCAAGCGAGAGATCGAAGGCTGGCTGCTTACTTAGCTCGAGTGCAAGAAGTGCTGAATCAGTTTGATTATTACGCCATCTATTGTATACCTCGGGAATGCAACCAAAAGGGCGATTCATTGGCAAAGCTAGCCAGCATAGGTGAAGCTCAGCAAATGGGACTCGTTCCCGTAGAGACGTTATCTTCTCCAAGCATTGACCAGGCAGAAATAGACTGGGTATGCGAAACCGTCCCGAAAAAGATTCATGGATGACTCCACTCAAAAATTACATTGAGCACGGAACCCTGCCGGAACGCAGGAGTGAAAAGAGACAAGTTCTTCGAAAGGCCTCACGATTCACCATTCAGAATGGAGTCTTGTATAGAAGAGGGTACTCTGTTCCTTTACTCCGGTGTATCGCCCACGATGAAATTAAATGAGTATTGCACGATGTACACGAGGAAGAATGTGGCGATCACACCGGGGGGCAAGCACTTGCCAAGAAAATACTTCGGTACAGATATTACTGGCCGACTATGAATCGTGATGCATCGGATTATGCAAAGAAATGTGATAGGTGTCAAAAGTATGCTCGAATTCCTAGAGCCCCTCCTACTGAGATAACGCAAATGGTCAGCCCATGGCCGTTTGCAATGTGGGGCATCGACATCATTGGTACTCTACCTCTGGCAAAAGGTGGTGCGAAATACGCCATCGACGCAGTTGATTACTTTACAAAGTGGGCTGAAGCTGAAGCTCTTGCTACCATAACGACGAAGAAAGTAATCAACTTTGTAGTACGCAACATCATCTGTCGATTCGGTCTTCCACACACCATTATTACGGACAACGGAACCCAATTCGACAGTGCTGAATTTAAAGATTTCTGCGAACGATTTCACATCTAAAAGAAATTCTCCGTAGTTCCACACCCTCAGGCGAACGGATAGGTCAAAGCGGTTAATAAAGTTGTAAAGTCCATTCTGAAAAAACGACTGGAAAAGGTCGGGGGCAAGTGGGTCGATGAACTTCCTATGGCTTTATGGGCTTACCGAACAACCCACAAGACCGCGACTGGTCACACTCCATTCTCTCTCTCTTATGGTTCAGAAGCCATTATTCCAGTCGAGCTAGAAGTACCTTCTCATCGTGTGACATACTATGATCCAAAGACAAATGCTATATTACTTGCTGAACCTCTCGATCTACTGGATGAAAAGCGTGAAGAGGCTGATTTGAGGGCAGCTGTGCATCGAAGTCGAGTCGTCCGATTGTACAACGCCAAGGTCCGCCCGCGAACCTTTGAACTAGGCGATCTCGTCCTAAAAAGAATTTATCCGGTTCCTTCGCATATGAAGCAGACATGGGAAGGACCGTATGTTATTGAACGAAGGCTCGAAGATGGCACATCCAAATTATCGACCGTTGACGGTCTTACTTTGCCAAGAGCCTGGAATAACGAGAGTCTTTGCCGCTACTACACATGATAGGCTATGTTTATCCATTTAGTTTATTTTCCATTTCACAATTTGTTTCTGCATTTCGAAATTAGAATTTGTAATAAGGCAACTGACTTTGCCATATTTTCTTATTTCAGCAATAAATTGCAATCTCTTCGAGCCAGAGCTATGATTTACTTGAAATGCTTCATATGATCATCACTATGCACTGAGAGCTAAGTTTCACCAAACGGTGAAATTTATTCAAATAGAGAGTGACTGTGATGCAACCGGTCACTCGCTAAGTGAAACCCGAGCTCGGGGACAAGCCATCACATCAAAGTCAAAAACGGATTGATACACGACAATCCCTCACTTAACTCCCGGTTCCCAGAGTGTGAATTGGAGTATTAAAAATACGTCTACGAAGAGGGTGGATCCGTCTGCCTAACGACTTTGTCCGTATCTGAACCAAGTTTGAGGAGGGTGGACCCGTCCATCTAACGACCTCGCTTGTTAACTCAGGGTGAATGTGACCCGACCATCCATGATCCTGATACAACTCCGAACTCCCAGAGTGCGGGTCGGAGTATAAACATCAACTCCGGATTCCCAGAGTGCGAAACGGAGTATAAACAACAACTCCGAACTCCCAGAGTGCGAGTTGGAGTATAAACATCAACTCTGGATTCCCAAAGTGCGAAACAGAGCATAAACAACAACTCCGAACTCCCAGAGTCCGAGTCGGAGTATAAACAACAACTCCGAACTCCCAGAGTGTGAGTCGGAGTATAAACATCAACTCTGAATTCCCAGAGTGCAAAACGGAGTATAAACATCAACTTTAAGTTCCCAGAGCTTGAATTGAAGTATAATATCAACTCTGAACTCCCAGAGTGCGAGTCGGAGTACAAAGGTCGATTCCAAGTCCCCAGAGCGCGGACGTATGATTTAAACTTAAGCCGGTGTGACCAACCGCCAATAAACAAATGAGGATCCCCGGAGTGCGGATATGACCATCGACAATCGGACACGCGTGAATAATCCGCTTAATCTCTGCTTGTCTCAAACATTTATTCAATGGCACTAGACTCAACATGTTATGAGCGAGAATCAATTGCTGACTGATGTTCCACAACTCATCCCCGAGACCGGGGGGCAGGACTTAAGCATCAACCATTGACTGAAGCGATGCGACGTCAAAATTCAACTCGCTTCCCAATCGCGAATCATGTCCACAGTTTCCAGACTTGGTGCAAAAAGACAAACTTGATTCGGAAGCTGAAAATTCACAAGTGCACTTCAGATATTGAAACACTTAGGCAAATACACAATGACAGAAAAGAAGCCAAAAAAGAGAAGTTTCATTTCTATTGTTTGTAAAAGAAGTTCGTGTACAAGTTTGTTCCAAAAAATTCCTACTAGCAGGGGCCGAACCCGCATCTATACACGGCCAACAAAATGAAAGTTAGAATTACCCCAAGGAAGAATGTATAATCTTTCTTCTTCCGCGGCTTCCTTTTCAGTGCAGGCCCACTGGAGCCGCCACTATTCTTCCTCTTTGAGCCTTTTCCTTTCGGTGGATGGTCTCCAGGTGGGAGCATGATCTCAACATCCTCCTCCGAACTCGAGTGAATAGGAATGCTGCCTGCAGGCGGAGTCGGAGGAACAGGATCAAGTGTAGAAGATGGAACGGGCACACCGGTATCAAGAACTGTACCGTCAGGCGATATCATTCTGAGCGGAGCTGGACCAGGTGCCGCCATTCCACCTCCAAAACTGCCACCATGTGCTGCGGCATCCATTTCAGCGGCGATTTGTGCCAACATTTCCTCTTCAGTAACCGCTCGAGCCTCGCTAGGAGCGTCAGTAGTTGGCATCGAAGAGCTTGTGGCAGGAACACCTCCACCCATGACGAATTACAAGTCAGCTAAAGGATCGCCATGACGGCGAAAGAGTTCTTCCATCTACTGCTCATCAAATACAAGTGTGCTTCCCTGTGCATCGTCAAGTGGGGAAGTTGTAGTTACGGTGATCGCTTCGGTCACGATTGCCTCCTGCGTCTGATAAGATTCTTGAGTAGCAGGAGGCATGGCCGGTGCAACATCGATCACTGGACAAAAATAAGAGAACTGTCAGAATTTAATTCAGATAAAGATTCCGACTTAAAGCAGATATGCGGAATGTTCAGAATACCTTCCTCAGTTTGATTTGTAGGCGGCAGAGCGGCTTCAGTAACTTGCGCTGTAGCCGGAGACATCTGCGGCTGATCCGGATTGTAGGCTGGAACAGTTTGGGGATCGACCACAGGCGAGGATTCGGGCTGGGTTGACACTGGAACTTCAAGACTCGCCTCATGATGGTCAACCCCTGAACCCTCTCCTACTTCGAAGTGCTGGGCCCCGAGTCTTTCCTTTTCATGCAGAATCATTGACTCGTGAAGAATCTTCCTTTCATCTTCATTCAGAATGCGATTCTCGAGTTCAAATTAATCTATAGACTTGACCAGATGCGCTTCCTTTTCCTCTTCAACTAATCGGCCCTAAGCGTTGTATAGATGCGCCGAATAATCATTGAGCCAGGCTAGACCCCTGTGCCTCAGCACGTTAGCGTTGTAAACAACGAGAAGGTATTCAGTATCAACCTCTAGCCTGGAATCGGCCGATTTCACTTTCTCCTCAACCCCAGTCTCCACCTTGCGGACTTTAGCCACAGCCGCATCCCGTTCACCCCTAAGCAGAACAACTTGTTCGCACGCCTCCTGGGCTGCGTTGTTTGCATCATCCCTTTCCTTGGCCACGTCGGAAAATTTGGCCTTGAGCTTGTTAAGTTTCTTGACCACCGCATCCCATTCGGCGGTAACAGTGGTATTTCGAGGGCCCATCTCCTCCACCAGGGCAACATGCGTCTGCCTCAACCTCTCCATGGCCACAGTCGCTTCGTCAGCTTTTTTGGTGGCCTCGATTTCAGATTTCCGAGAAGACTCGGCCTCAGCAGTGAGCACTTGAATAATCCGGTCCCTTTGAGCGAGTTCGGCCTCCATTTTCTCAAGCGCTTTGGCTCGCTCAAAGGCCACCTTAGAAGCTTTCTCTGCAGCCTTTACCCACTCTCTGTACTGGGTGTAGATGTCATGAACGTAATCATGCATTGTGTTTTCCACCCCTGACGGAATTCTTTATAAATGAGGTGGGAAGACATAGCCGTCGAAGCATATATTCGGGAAATCCTTCCTCATATGAGCCAATTTAATAGCCCCTTCTCCTGTGGGCTCAGTTGGGACCTGCTCTGCAATTATGGAGGCCGTGGTTTCGACTCTCTGGAGATGAGTCTCGGATCTAGAAGTGTGAGAAGATGGCCGGTGACGCGGAGGCTCTAGCGGGTGCGGAACAAGAACGGGAGGTGGAGATGGAAGTCTAAGAGGAGGAGAACGTGATCTAGATCGATGTCGGTATTCTCTGTCCCTGTCACGCCCATATCTATCTTGGTTAGAGTACTCGCGATTGCGGTCTCTATCTGAGTCTCTCCTGCGGGAATCATAATAGGTAGAAGCCTTTCGGGCCGAGCGAAGATTCCCCAGCATCGATCCTTTCCCAAGCATAGTACTGAAAATGAGAAACAAAGGAAGAGTTAGTGATTTCTTAAGTTGGACGATTTACAGTTATGAATCATGTAGTGAAGTGAAGTGTATGCATGTGCAACCCCCCGACCAACCGGAAATGTCGGTTGCACTCATAACAAGCGACCCGCTCAGCTCAAGAGCATTGTCAAGCTCCTCCATCCCGGTGTCGTGTTGAGATGACACATAATCCGGAATCAGAATATCAGCAAGCCCTTCAAAGGGATTCTCTACTGGCGGGGAAGGAGCCTCCGAAATTCTAATCCCTGGGATGGGCAAGGACACAACCATAGATTTTAATCTCTCGGATTTAGAACGCTTGTGAGCAACAGCCTTGCCTTTTCTCCTTCCTCCTAAATCCTGGACATCGGAAGAAGGCCCAGCTTGGAGCTCGTTATCGGTAGGCGTTCTCTCCGGATCAACTTCTTCGGCTATTATGACTCCGGGCGCTTTGCGCTTCACCCGTTTCTTCGAGACCACTCTAAGTGTCCCTTCCAGCCGTATACATTTCCTCCGTTCAATTAGCCCGACAGTCCTCAAGTTTCTATCGGTCAGAACCAAGTTGATGTGCCTCTCTTCACCCGGAACCGTTTGGAGAATCCGAACTAGCTCTCTGAAGTATGCACCATCAGGTCGAGAGATTGCAGCTATAAAAGAAGAGAAGTATGTCAGTTTTGGAAGCCGGTTATTATTATCTCGATAATTCAAGAGAGAGATTGCAACGCTTACGTCTATCCAACCATCGCCTAGCAAATCTAGGGGGGCACTGAACGTAGAACCATTCAGTTTTAAAGTAACTTAGCCTTCCCCAGGAGCCCATTACAATGTGGCAGTTCCTGACCGCTTCCAAGAAGGTGAAAGAAGGGTTGTATCCACGAATCCTAATGTTAAATAGATATCTAATCTCGATCGGCTTCGGTGGTCGAAAGAGAATCTCCATAAACAAAATGAAGGTGCTATTCAACAAAGCGTACCCGTTAGGGTGTAGCTGGGATGGAGCTATTCCAAGGAATGATACATCTCCCTTATATATTGATTGAAAGGAGGGAGTGTCCCCGCTATGCAAGCGTGACGGTTGAAAGCAGTAAACCCCTCCGGGGGATCATGTGGCATATCATTTGGCCCAGGCAGTAACATGTCGACAAGCGACAAGCCGTGCCTTAAACAAATTCGTCCCAGCATATCTTCGGAGATACCGGACGGCACAGAATCTTGTGGACGACAAATGAACCGGGCACCTGGACGCTCGTCTAGAGCTGAGTCTATAACTTCGGCTTCAATGACCGGTATCTCGATGGTTGAAGGAATTGAACTCGGGAGTTCCTGCTGCTGTAAACTTGAGGGTTCCATGACTAACTAGCTTAGGAAAAATCATTGTTAAACAGACAATAACGCTCGTGCATCCCCCAGTGTAAAGTGTGTGAGTGTGTTGTGCAGTGCAGTACTGTATATCACTTGAGAAGTTCTACTGAATTGGAAAAAGCATGTAAACGACGAGACTTCGAAATTCAGTCGGAATGACCGTCATTGCTGACCGTCACTACTGTGCCATCCAGATGTTAGGAATCGATCCAAGTTAAAGTTTTTTAAAATTTTGTTGAATTGTAGTTCCATCGACGAGCTTCGAAAGGCAGTCAAGTATACAGTTCTACAGTCAAGTCCGGTTATGCAAAGCTGAAGCTCGTCGGAGTCAAGTATTTGGTAGTGTAAGATTTTGTATCCATCAGGGCTCAAACATAGGTCGATCACCAGAGATGCAAGTCGTGACAATCTGGAATGCAGCTGCTCGTATCGATCAAGGGGGCCCATTTTCGTATCGATCAAGTTCGAATCGATACATTTCGTATCGATCGTGTTCGACTTGATACGCTTCGTATCGGTCATATTCAAGTTGATACGTTTCGTATCGATCAGGGGAACGCATTCTGCATCGATCACAGGCTTCGATTTCGTATCGATCAGCGTTGGCGACTTCAAACCAACTTAGCCCACTTCGTATCGATTGCAAGTAATCGACTTCGAATCGATCGTCGAAGTCAATTACGTATCGATCGACACAAACTCCAACCACTCCCCATCGATACAAAGTTGTTTCATCCTCCACATGATATTCACTCAACTACAGATCGATGCAAAGTTCCATCATCCCCAGACCGATACGAAGAGAACTTTTTCCTTAACTGATCGATGTGAACACTGATAACTCATCCACAACAATTCACTATGAACCGATTATGGCCTTAGCATCCCTGGAGATCGATTGTGTGATTGGCGATCGATTTCGAATTCCATCGCTATGACGTGGATTAGATGCCCAATTACCTGATTTTGATAACTAGTTTAAGGAATTGAAGGATGTGATTCGATTCGAAGGCGAAGAACGGTTTCTTTTCTTGGCCTTTGAAGCGATACAAAAACAAAGCACAAAGGTGAAAAGTGAAAAGTGGCTAAGTCCACGGTATTTATATGGACTCGAGCATGAAGGCAAAAAACGATTCGCATCCCCGTAGATTCGACCGGTTGCAAAAACATCACCACGGGATTGATTCGAACAAGCCCTTCGAATCCATCAACCCTCAGACGACTACTATTTCGTATCGATCTTGGGACTTCTGTTTGAATCCATTGAGCATTGCGTTGTTCGAATCCATGAAATCGAGTCTGCACCGATACGAAGTCTTCACCAAATCCATCGATACGAAACCACTGTTCGTATCGATCATCTTCGACTCCATCCCCAGTTTAGCGACACGAAGTGTGCAGTTCGAATCCATCGAACCACGGCATCCAGAGGTCAATATTCATCGATACGAAGGCATGTTTCGTATCCATTTTAGTGGCTCGCGCCGATCCAAAAGTGAATTCTACCAAAGTTCGTAACCATCGATACGAAAGTCAATTTCGTATCCATCGAATCTTAGATCCATCGATACGAACGACCGCTTCGTATCTATCAAACCCCACATCCATCGATTCGAAATGCTCATTTCAAATCCGTCAATGCAATGAAAATCGATGCAAATACAATGTTTCAACCCTCCACATCGTTTTAGGAGAGGATCGTTACGAAGGAACATTCAAAAACAACCATCGAGCGTTGTTACAATGAATTTCACGTCGGTTCAGGAGAGGATCGATATGGAATTCAATATAGAATAAACTGACAACGGCTCGTGAACGTCAGCGAGAGTCAGATTAACGTATATGCATACACTCGGACTAATATTCAATATTCCAGATTTACAGGAATTGGAAACTCATTTGATAACGATTACAACAACAAACGACTAATCACTGGCATACAACAATTAGTTTCAACAATACAGGGTACAGTAGTTGACAGTCAACAGTTTATATTATAGAGAAAATCAGTCGAAGGTTACAGCTTTCATCGAAAAGACGATAACTATTCAGAATTAAGATTGCAGCATTTCAAAGCACATCATCTTCCCACAAGACGTACTTTGGGGGGCAAATGTTATCCTGCCTTTTGGCAAGGCCGTGACACCAAGGAATTGACTAGTAACCAATGACGGTTCGTCTTAGAGATCGGTTATACACATGCTCACTATGGAAATCGACGAATTTTGTCCGGGTCCGGATCAAGCTAAAATTGATATGGCACGACAAGCGAGGCTATAAAAGTCAACGTTCCAAATTTCAAGTCAATCCGAGTTCATATACTCAAGTTACGGTCGATGCAAAATGAAGGAAACCGCTCAATTTTCATATCCATAGCTACGGCTCTATTCGACTCCATCACTTTCGTATCGATCAGAACGACTGCGACCTCGCATTCGTCCCAGAGTCTCAGTTCGAATCGATCGGGTTCGACCCCATCAACTATGCACTGTTCGAATCGATCGTGTAGTGACCACTTCGTATCCATCACAAAGCCTTTATTCGAATCCATCTACATGGAGCACTTTTATCGATACGAGCTAGGCCCCGCAATCGATACGAACGAAGCTTGGCAATCGATGTGAACAAAGCATGATGATCGATACGAACAGAGGAGCCTTCATTGATGTGAATTGTGCATCTTTTATCGATACGAACAAGGCAGCACCATCGATATGAATGAAGCGAAGTTCAAGGGCAACTCATTCAACTCGGCATCGAAAGCGGAGTGATCCAGAGATTCAAGCGCCACGTTATCTCACAGTCACGCGCAGCTATCGAGTCGAACAAGAGCGAGTCGAAATGATTGATTCGAACGAGAGCGAGTCAAAGTGATCGAGTCGAACGAGAGCGAGTCGAAATGATGGAGTTGAACGAAACAGCCAACCGAAAGACCTAGTTTGTATCGATCATATCTCCTAATCTACAAGTCCAAATGCTATGAAATTTTCACAGAAGCTTGTGTACATGCTAAAGATTGCCCACGCTAAATTTCGACTCCATTGGATGAAATCTTGATCGATACGAATTCCGTTCGTATCGATCATGGATCGGGCCGAAACTTCACGGGCTTGGGCACGCGGGCCTAGTCACGTGCCGGGGGAGCCTCCTGAGATCTGAGCGAAATATCAGCCTCCTACACCTATAAATAGAGCCCCAGGGCATACAGAAAAGAGGCTGCTTCTTCTTCTTTGAATTCTCCAACGCCCAGACTCTACCGGATCCAGATCTAAACTCTCTTGCTGCTGCTACTAATGAAATTCACTGCTCAAAATCATAATTATCTGCTGCAACTCACTGAATTCACTTGTAAACTTCCAAGAAAGATCAATAAAGCTATCAACTTCATAGTGGAAGTAGGCGATACGCCGAACCACTCTAAATTCTTGTGTCTCCTTGCATTTTAATTATTTTCATATCTGAAATTTGGAGTTTTTGTTAGATAATTCCTCTTTTTCCATTTAATTTCTTCACTTTATCTCTTCAAAAACTTCCAAAGAGTGTTGTGCCCAATTTTGGTACAAACATGTTTAAACACATATAAATCATAAACAAGCATATCGTCGTTCAATATACCATAAAGCAGATTTATCCTAAAATTCGAACCATATGATGTTAAAATCAAAATAGAGATGTTGAAATTATTATTCACCTTAGATTGGATAAGGAAATTGAAGTTTGATTGAGATTGATTTCTCTAGCTTGAATCCTAAGCTTTATGTTGATTTTCTCTTCTCTTCTTTCTTCCTAATGGCCGACCTTGCTTTTACTTCTTACGGTTTTAAATTTTGTTTTGGTGATAATGAACGTGTATGACCTAATGGGAATAGAAAAGGATGGAAAGTATGGTTATTTACCCTAATGCCCTTATGTTTAATTTCATAACCATTTATACAAGTTCATTAGATATTAAGTAAGCACAGCCACCTAATTTATTAATCAACCTTAATCTCCTTATCCACATTATTCCATTTAATTTATTCTAATTAAATCTCCTGAATAATGTCAATAAAATTAGGGGTGTTACAGGCTCCCCTTCTTAAAGAATTTCATTCTCGAAATTCAGTAAGGACTAACTAGCAGACATAGCAATCATTTGAAACTTCTCCTAGCAACCAATCTATGTAAATCTACTATAGACATACCATCAAAACAGATCAGGATAAGCCTCTCGAATCCTGTCCTCCGTCTCCCAAATACAGTCTTTCTCATTGTCGCTCCACTGAACCTTCACCAACTTGACTGTCTTGGTCCTCAATTTCTTCTCATCTCCCGCTACAACCCGAACTGGTAGTCAAACAAAAGTCACATTAGGCTCTACTACCAAGTCCTCCAACTCTGTCTGGGGAATAGTAGCCTCTGGATCATGCACATACTTACGAAGATGAGACACATGGAATACATTATGGTCACCTTCCATATTGTTCAGCAACTCTACTCTATAAGCAAGCTTTCCAATCATTTCTACTACCAAGTCCTCCAAATCATACCACACCCTTCATCGGTGATACTTTAATGAAAACCTTGTCTCCTACTGGGAACTCTAAGTCCTTATGCCTTTTATCTACGTAACTCTTCTGCCTGGATTGAGCTTCCTTCATTCGTCCTCGGATTAACTCAATCTTTTCCGATGCCTCTCTAACCAAATCTGGACCTAAAACCAATCTATCTCTGGTCTCTAACCAACATGCTGGCGATCTGCATGGTCTTCCATACAAAGCTTCAAAAGGCACCATTCCTATACTAGTTTGATAACTATTATTATAGGAAAAATCAATTAGATGTAGGTGATCTTCCCAAGATCCACCAAAGTCCAATACACAAGCCCTCAATAAATCTTTGAGTACCTTGTTGACTCTCTCTGCCTGCCCATCCGTTTGTGGGTGATGAGATGTACTCATCTTGAGCTTGGTATTTAATACCTCTTGCAGACTCCTCCAAAATTCGCTAGTGAACAACGCATCTCCGTTGCTGACTATGCTACTAGGAATCCCATGAAGTCTAACTATGTTCTTCATAAACAACTTTACTAAAACAGGTGCCGTCCTAGTTGACTTTAGTGGAATGAAATGGGCACTCTTGGTCAACCTGTTCACTATAACCCATATGCTTTCGTATCCTCTATTTTTTCTTGGCAACCCGTCTATAAAATCTATTGATATTGAATCCCACTTCCAAACTGGAATATCTAAAGGCTGAAGTAACCACTTGGCTTCTGATGTTCGGCTTTCACTTGTTGACAGTTAACACACTACCTAACCCATAAGCCAACATCCCTCTTCATGCCTTCCAAATAAAAGCTCCTCTTCATATCCTGATACATCTTGGTTCCTACATCTTGGTTCCTCCAGGATGAATCGTAAACTCCGATCGATGACACACTTTTAGAACTTCTCTCCTTAAGTCTCTACACCTGGAACACATAACCGTCCCTTCTTTCTCAACCATCCTCTTTGGTCAAGATTAAAATCCTTTAGGTCATCAATCTCTAATCTGACCTCATGCTTTCTAATCCTCTCGGCTAAAACTAGGTCTTCTCTCTGCTTAGAAGCTATCTTCTCAACCAGCACTGGTCGCACATCTAAACAAGAGAACATGGCAGTACCCTGACTAGAACTAGAAGTAGATCTCAACTGCACACCATAATTGGCCAAAGCTTCTAGATCCTTCCATTCTGCCAACATCGCTAACACCACATTCTGATGTTTTCTACTGAGAGCATCTGTATTTCCTTTTCTCGGGGGTATACTCTATACCGAAATCATAAGCAACCAAAAATTCTAGCTACCTCTGCTGTCTTATATTCAACTCCTTCTAAGAGAATAAATACTTTAATGACTTATGATCGATATACAACTCAAATCTCTCTCCCAATAGATAATGCCTCCAAATCTTCAAGGCAAATATCACTGCATCTAACTCTAAGTCTTGAGTAGGGTATCTTACTTCATGCGGTCTAAGCTGCCTAGATGCATAAGCAATAACTTTGCCTCTCTACATCAGTAATGTTCCCAATCCAATGCCACATGCATCAGTGTATACTACCAACCCTTAGTTACCATCGGGAACTACAAACATTGACGCATTGGTTAACAAATGCTTTAACTTAAGGAATGCTACCTCACATTTGTCGGACCAAACAAACTTCACGTCCTTCCTGGTCAACTTAGTCAAAGGCGCTGCTATCCGCGAGAAATCCTTGATGAATCTTCGGTAATAGCCAGCAAATCCAAGGAAACTCCTGATCTCGGTTACAGTTTCTAGTTTGTTCCAATTATTGACTGCCTAGATCTTTACTGGATCAACTGATAATCCTTCCTCTGAAACCACATGACCAAGAAACTTAACTTTTCTCTTCCACAAATGACACTTGGAAAACTTCGCCTTCAGCCGATTCTGCCTCAGCGTCTCCAACACCACTCTAAGATGAATCTCATGCTCCTTTTCATCTTTCGAGTATACTAAAATGTCATCTATGAATATCAACATGAACCTATCCAAGTGCTCTCTGAAAATCCGGTTCATCAAATCAACGAAGAAAGCAGGTGCATTCGTCAATCCAAATGGCATTACTAACCACTCATATGAACCATACCTAGTCCGAAATACCGTCAAAGGAATGCTATCCTCCGCCACTCTCAACTGATGGAACCCGTTTGTGACGCCCCACTCCGAAACCCACATTAGCAAAGAGTATTACTAGGTAACACCGTCTGCTAATACGGAGAATAGAGCTGGATAGGAGCGACCATCTATAGCCTTGTCTTAATTATCTATTGAACACGCCGACAATTGCCACTTCTTTATCAAATGGATCGACATATCCAATAAATACTTAATACAAAGCCATAGGTGGCTGAAGGATCTATCAGAACAAAATATAACAACTCAAATGTAATACACATCACAGAACAGTGGATCATCACATACATTTACACATATACAGATACATTACAGAGTATACAAAATGATACATGTCAAGTGGTAAAGCAAACCACAATATACAGACGAGTCAAAAGAATACATATCAGAGTTACAGCCAAAAAGGACTACACAAAAAGCTATAACAAAAAGGAGCTAGCAGAATAGTCCATGCGGAAGCAAAATAGGCTAAGTCCAATGTACCTAACCTGAAACATCTCGGTCTGACCCGAGTATAAAATACACGGGTCAGTCTAGCTAAACAAATCAGTTAGATAAACTAAATGATAATGAACATACAAGGTCATAAAATACCACAAATATCTCCAAAAGAGATAACCAGATCATCTAATAAAAGATGAATCATAACAAGCCTCATATCATCGGCAACTCAAATAAACAAAGGATATGAATATCCCAAAACAAGCTAAAAAGGCAAATAACAAATACCAATAAAGGTAACACAAGTTTCCACAAGGTAATCGCTATATATCGTGTGGTTCAAAGGACCTACACCGAAGGGCGATATACTAGGGAAATATAATTGTCAAAGAAACAAAAGATGCTTGAGCTCAGTACTGTATAACAAGGATCCACAAGCCCGAAGGTACAAACCCAAATATCTCTCGAGCGGTGACGAATGACCAACTCCAAAAGTGATACTATAGGGCAACAAACCCGAAGGCACAAACCCGAAGGAACAAGCCCGAAGGCAACATACCCAAAGGCAACAAACCCCGAAGGCTCAAGCCCGAAGGCAACAAACCCCAAAGGCAACAAACCCTGAAGGCAACAGACCCCGAAGGCTCAAGCCCAAAGGCAACAAACCTCGAAGGCAACAAACCGTAGTGGCGAAGGTCCGGAGGCCCAGTACTGGACACCACTAACTGGCAGAATGTGTCACAACTCTCAGAAAGGAACCCGAAAAATGTTAACGTGAGTCCCATACCACACGTTCGCACTAAACGGTTTACTAACCGTTAGCCAATTTCACACTCAAAGCAGTACAAAGTTCACCTCATTTCATCGGTAAACCAGACCCAAAGGTCAAAGCGGTCAAACGAATAGATTAGGAATTAACTGAAAAGATAAACCCACGTGTTCATAGCACGCGTTTTATTTAATCATTTAATTCTCCTCCCTCTTCGCTCGAAGTGCAAAATTGTGTGTGTTTTATATCGAAATTATAAGTTGGAGAAACGAGCTTTTAATAAAATTTAAAAAGATCACTTTATAAAAACCCGTGTACAAAATCTAAAAAGGAATCATCAAAGTCAAAAATGCGGTAACAACTGATTGGATCGACACGAATCAATTAAAATTGGAAATTCACTCAAAAATAGGAAAATAGGCAAAAATAGGCAGTTCCAGACGTCTGATTTAAAATCCAGACGTCTGGATTTATTCATTGGAAATTCAGAAACCTTCCAGACGTCTGAGGGTGGCTTCAGACGTCTGGCATGTTGCATTAGACGTTTGTAAAGTGGTATCAAACGTCTGACACGATGTTTCAGACGTCTGAGAGGTTGTTTCAGACGTCTGACTTTGTTTTCTGCCATTTTTATAAATTTCCACCGTATATTTTTGTTTTCCAGGTTTAAAACCAGACGTTTGAACTTGCATTTCAAACGTCTGAAGACCTGGTTTGGGCAACAATTTGCCTAGGCCTTGATGGCCAAAACGAATGGGAAGCTATCGGACGAGCAACGAAGACTGGGGATTACGCCAAGCGACAACCCAGTCTTATAGGCTCTTCGATACACCCCAAACAACATGTCCAAATATCCACAATAGGATCTTTAAAGATTTTGTCTCCAAAACACCAAAATTTGGAGAATTCACCATATCAATCCAAATCAAAAGCAAATGAACATGAATAGAGGTTAGGAATTCTTACCAACCACAACAAAAGCTATAGGCTTAGACGTGAGTTCAAAAACTCACCTTTTAACTCAAAAACAATGATGAGAAGCTCAAACGCAAAGAAAAGATCAACCACTCTTCACTTCTACTCTACAAGCTCCAATCTAAGATCAAAACAAGTATTTCCTAAATTAGGTTATAGGAAATTTCTGAAATTGGAGAGAGATTGAGATGGAGAAGGTGAAAAGAAGGCTTACCTAAGCTTCTCTATGATTTTGGAGCAAGAATTTGAGTTTGCAAAGGAAACTAGGGCTTGGAATTTCTATTTCCCATTCTCTTCCCCTATTTTCAGTTGAGCTAGAGTGTTAGGAAATGAAATGAGTGAATGGATGAAGAGTTAATGAGTTAGGGTATTAAGTTGGGTTAGTGGGCTGAAACCCAAACCCAAAAGCCGAAATAAAAAATAGCAAAATTCTACTCACTCCAAACATATCGATGCTTATTCTCAAAAAGATTACAAACGCCATTTTGGACTCAATGGAAGTGGTCCTGAGTCCTAATTCGACCGTTTGCAAAAAGTGATATTTCGGACTTAAGTCCGACTAACGATGCTATATTTAAATAAAACATTTAAATATACAATAGTAAAATATGTGGGTTGTTATAGATCTCCCCTTCTTAACAAAATTGCGTCCGCGCAATTCCTAGAGAAGAATTTTGTAACAACTACATACTTACATTACCGAAAAGGAAAGAAAATAAGCTTGAGATAAAGAGATATTCTCACTATTGCTAAGCAAAGATAGAAAACCCAGATAGGATCGTTTGATAAACTCTCTGGTTTCCCAAGTACAGTCATTGGGATTAGCGGACCATTGAACTTTAATGAGCGGCACGTCCTTGTTTCGAAGGTGTCTCACCTCCGAGGCAAGTACGCGAATAGGCTGCTGTACAATAGATAAGTCTGGTGAGATCTCAAGCCCTTGCAAAACAGGAGAATCAATAACAGAATCCGATTCTCGAAGACACTTCCAAAGCTGAGAGACGTGAAACACGTCGTGAACACCGGATATATGAGCTGGAAGTGAAACTCTATAAGCCACAGAGCCAATACGTTCAGTAATAGGAAATGGTCCTACAAAGCGAGGAGCCAATTTCCCTGTCGTACCGAAGCGCATAACCCCTTTCAAAGGAGAAACACGAATAAAGACGAGATCATCAACCGAGAACTCGAGAGGCTTCCTACAGTTATCCGCGTAGGATTTCTGGCGGCTCTGTGCCTCTTTCATTCTCTGACGAATAAGATCAATCTTCTCAGAAGAATCATGAACAAACTCTGGGCCAAGAATAATCTTCTCCCCAGATTCCAACCAACATGAAGGTGATCGACATGGCCTTCCGTATAAGGCTTCGAAAGGAGCCATACCGATACTGGACTAAAAACTATTGTTGTAGGAGAAATCTACAAGGGGTAGATGATCCTCCCAACCACCTCCGAAATCAAGAATACAAATATGGAGGAGATCCTCTAAGATACGATTCACCCGTTCAGTCTGTCCATCAGACTGTGGATGATAAGCCGTGCTGAAATTAAGCTTTGTTCCCAAAGCTTGCTGAAGACTCTGCCAGAAATGACTTGTGAATAAAGGATCACGGTCACTCACAATCGAACTAGGAACACCGTGAAGTCTCATGATTTCCTTGATATATAACTTAGCCAAAAGAGAAGCAGTCCTATTAGATTTAATAGGAACAAAATGAGCTAATTTGGTGAGGCGGTCAACAATAACCCAAATGCTAGAATGGCCTGATCTTGTACGAGGTAGGCCATCAATGAAATCCATCGAAATCTGATTCCATTTCCACAATGGAATCTCTAGAGGCTAAAGGAGACCAGAAGGGCGCTGATGTTTGGCTTTAATACGTTGACAAGTCATGCAATTACTCACATAACTCGCCACATCACGCTTCATGCCTTCCCAATAATAAAGGAAATGCATATCGGCATACATCTTACTACTGCCAGGATGAATGGTATACTTAGAACGATGACAGTCATCAAGAATGTCATGCCTAAGTGCAGAATCAGAAGGCACAACAAGATGGTTCTTCTTGCGAAGACACCAATGAAAATCAATGCTGAAATCCCGCAATGCCTCATCACGGGATTCAGTCTCACAAAGCTGAATAAGATGCACAAGATCAAGATCACGCCGCTAAGCTTTGGCAATACAATCAAATAGAGAGGGTCGAGCTTCCAAACTGAATAATACTATCGGAGAATCAGAGGATGGAGCTCGATCACGAATATCACAAAAAGATAGAGTCTCAAGAATATCCCATTCGGCAAGCATCATAGAAACAACAGCCGAATGTCTACGACTAAGCGCATCAGCAACACGATTACCCTTACCAGGGGTATATTGGATATCAAAGTCATAGGAGGCAAGAAACTCGAGCCAACGTTGTTGCCTCATATTGAGTTTCTTCTGAGTGAACAAATACTTCAAGGATTTATGATCGGTATAGAGAATGAAGCGCTCGCCTAATCAATAGTGTCGCCAAATCTTCTAGGCGAAGACAATGGCGGCTAACTCAAGATCATGAGTGGCATAGCGAACTTCATTCGGACGCAGTTGCCTAGAAGCATAAGCAACTACCCGATCCTTCTGCATAAGCACGACACCGAGACCACTACCACAAGCATCGGTGTAGACAACTATATCATGATTCCCCTCGGGAACCACAAGAATAGGAGCATTAGTGAGAAGTTCCTTTAATGTCTGAAAGGAAGCTTCACACTTATCGGACCAAATATAACGAATGCCTTTCCGAGTAAGGCTGGTGAGAGGAAGCACAACACAGGAAAAATCCTTAATGAACCGACGGTAATAACCCTCCAATCCAAGGAAACTACGAATCTCATGAACATTCTCAGGCCTCTTCCAATTTTGGATAGCTTCGATCTTTGAGGGATCGACAGAAATGCCGTCGAAAGATACAACATGGCCTAAGAGCTTAACCTTATTCTCCCAAAAATGGAACTTGGAGAATTTGGCTTTAAGCTGATGGTGACGAAGAGTACTCAAGACAATTCTCAAGTGATTAGCATGCTCGGCTTCAGACTTAGAATAAACAAGAATGTCGTCGATGAACACAAGGACAAACTTATCGAGATATTCCCGGAATACTCGATTCATAAGATCAACAAAGAAAGCAGGGGCATTCGTCAAACCGAATGGCATAACGAGCCACTCGAAAGAACCATATCGAGTGCGAAAAGCTGTAAGAGGTATGCTATCTTCCATGACTCGGAGTGAAAACCAGTGGCAAGGTCGAGCTGAGAGAAGACCTTAGCGCCACTCAATAGATCGAACATATCATCGATCCTAGGCAATGGATACCTATTCTTGATGGTCAACTCGTTAAGCTTGCGATAGTCGATGAAGAGCCTAAGAGTTCCATCGGACTTCTTCACGAAGACGACCGCGACTCCCCACGGTGAAAAACTGGACTGAATCAACTGTTTGGACTCAAGCTCTAAAAGCTGCTTCTTGAGTTCCTCATTTTCTTTTGTAGACATCCTCGTAGGAGGACGGCTAACTGGCTGCGCGCCTGGAATGAGATCAATGCGGAACTCGATCGCCCGCTTGGGTGGCAAACCCGAAACCGGCTCAAAAACATCAGAGAAGTCACAAAAAATAGGAATACGAGATATATCATCTCGTGAGTCAAGAGAATATAAATCCATTTCGAAATTATCCACATTCCAAAGAACAAGTGATAGCTGAGCAGACGAATCTGGGTGTCGAAGATATAAAATTCTTTCAGAACAAATAATCCTGGCATCGTATCTCACTAGCCAGTCCATACCCAAAATCATATCAAATCCCAGATAGGAAATAACGTGCAGATTCGCACGAAAAGAAAAGCCATATAAAACAATCTCAACATCATCACAAAGCATGCTAAGGGTTGCGGATCCCCCAATAGGATTCGCAATCCTCAACGAAGTAACCATACAAGAAACATCCAAAGACAAATCATCGATGAGCTTTTTCAGTACGAAAGAATGCGAAGCACCCGTATCAAAAAGAACTCGAATACTACGGTTATGAAATAAAATAGAACCTTCCAAAATAGATAGAGATATACCTCTGGGCTGAGAAGAACCTCCAGAAGCCTTAGCAACATAAAGCTTGCCAAACTTGGCATTAGTAGGAACAGTAGGGCAGGAGGAAACATGATGACCTTCCTTCTTGCAATAGCGGTAGAAGAGAGGCTTAGGACAAGCTCGAATCATATGATAAGGAGAACCACAATTGAAACACTTCCGAATGGAATGTGTTCCAGCCGATTGAGAGATAAAACCAGATTCAACGGGCTTTTTCTTCTTGGAAGGGAAAAATTCCCGCTTATTAAATGAAAACTTATTCTTATTGGGGTTCTTGCGAACCTCAACATCATCACCACTATCACACTCCTTCTCGATGGCTTCAAGATGAAGTGCCGAGTCAACCAACTCCTCAAAAGAAAGCTTAAGCTGAAGCATTAAAGACTTCTTAAGATATTTCTTAAGACCAGAGACAAACTTCAAATTCTTCTTATAAGAGGTGCTAATGAATTCAAGACCATACTTAGATAAGGCCTCGAATGATGCTACATATTCAGAGACGGAGGACTTCCCTTGCTTCAACTCAAGGAAGCGACGAGCTAATAAAACTTTCTTAGATTCAGGAACGAATTTGAGTTCGAATCGTTCCCGAAACTGAGTCCAAGAAAGAACGGACTCATCAAGTTCAGCTACAAGAAGCTCGTACCAATCGAGGGCACACTCTTGCAATAAGCTAGAAGTTACAAGAACTCGATCGTGGTCAGAAAGATCCATGCGAGAGAAGATACGCTCGCATGTGCGAATCCAAGCTTGGACCTCAAGAATGGACTCGGAGCCTTTGAATGGCTTTCCTCCAAGATGACAAAAATCACTACACAGGCGTGCAAAAGCAAACTTGCGTGGAGGAGATGCTCGAGTAGGAGCTGGAGGCCGAGTGCTCCTAAATAACTCCAAAAACTGCTCGGCAGACATGTAAACGCCGTCCGGATGCGAGCCGCTGGATTGCCCAGTATTTGAGCGTTGTCCTCTGCCTCTTCCAGCCATTAGCTGAAAGATAAGATAAGATAAGGATTATTCACAAGGTAGATATCATTAATTCAAATATGGAATACTACAGAATAAAATGCATTCCTAGACGTATTCCCAAAATTCTATGTACCCCAAAGGCACGAAAAGAATAAAGGCACGATGATTCAAAGATTCGTAACATTCGTACTACACTTTGATGTACTGTAATATGTGTCTCTGTTCTATGTTTATCATATTTTGTTCTGAACTCAGCTCTGATACCAAGCTGTGACGCCCCACTCCGAGACCCACATTAGCAAAGAGTATTACTAGGTAATATCGTCTGCTAATACGGAGAATTGAGCTGGATAGGAGTGGCCATCTATAGCCTTGTCTTAATTATCTATTGAACACGCCGACAATTGCCACTTCTTTCTCAAATGGATCGACATATCCAATAAATACTTAATACAAAGCCATAGGTGGCTGAAGGATCTATCAGAACAAAATATAACAACTCAAATGTAATACACATCACAGAACAGTGGATCATCACATACATTTACACATATACATATACATTATAGAGTATACAAAATGATACATGTCAAGTGGTAAAGAAAACCACAATATACAGGCGAGTCAAAAAAATACATATCAGAATTACAGCCAAAAAGGACTACAAAAAAAGCTATAACAAAAATGAGCTAGTAGAATAGTCCATGCGGAAGCAAAATAGGCTAAGTTCAATGTACCTAACCTGAAACATCTCGGTCTGACTCGAGTATAAAATACACGGGTCAGTCTAGCTAAACAAATCAGTTAGATAAACTAAATGATAATGAACATACAAGGTCATAAAGTACCACGAATATCTCCAAAGAGATAACCAGATCATCTAATAAAAGATGAA
Organism: Allium fistulosum; assembly: GCA_030737815.1. Taxonomy (NCBI): domain Eukaryota; kingdom Viridiplantae; phylum Streptophyta; class Magnoliopsida; order Asparagales; family Amaryllidaceae; genus Allium; species Allium fistulosum. The sequence continues at coordinate 959,780,688 of CM060904.1, forward strand.
TCATAACAAGCCTCATATCAATGGCAACTCAAATAAACAAAGGATATGAATATCCCAAAACAAGCTAAAAAGGCAAATAACAAATACCAATAAAGGTAACACAAGTTTCCACAAGGTAATCGCTATATATCGTGTGGTTCAAAGGACCTACACCGAAGGGCGATACACTAGGGAAATATAATTGTCAAAGAAACAAAAGATGCTCGAGCTCAGTACTGTATAACAAGGATCCACAAGCCTGAAGGCACAAACCCAAATATCTCTCGAGCGGTGATGAATGACCAACTCCAAAAGCAATTCTATAGGGCAACAAACCCGAAGGCACAAGCTCGAAGGCACAAGCCCGAAGGCAACATACCCGAAGGCAACATACCCGAAGGCAACAAACCCCGAAGGCTCAAGCCCGAAGGCAACAAACCCCGAAGGCTCAAGCCCGAAGGCAACAAACCCCGAAGGCAACAAACCGTAGTGGCGAAGGTCTGGAGGCCCAGTACTAGACACCACTAACTGGCAGAATGTGCCATAACTCTCAGAAAGCAACCCGAAAAATGTTAATGTGAGTCCCATACCACACGTTTGCACTAAACGGTTTACTAACCGTTTGTCAATTTCACACTCAAAGCAGTACAAAGTTCACCTCATTTCATCGGTAAAACAGACCCAAAGGTCAAAACGGTCAAACGAATAGATTAGGAATTAACTGAGAAGATATACCCACATGTTCATAGCACATGTTTTATTTAATCATTTAATTCTCCTCCCTCTTCGCTCGAAGTGCAAAATTGTGTGTGTTTTATATAGAAATTATAAGTTGGAGAAACGAGCTTTTAATACAATTTAAAAAGATCACTTTATAAAAACCCGTGTACGAAATCTAAAGAGGAATCATCAAAGTCAAAAATGCGGTAACAACTGATTGGATCGACACAAATCAATTAAAATTGGAAATTCACTCAAAAATAGGCAAATAGGCAAAAATAGGCAGTTCCAGACGTCTGATTTAAAATCCAGACGTCCGGATTTATTCACTAGAAATTCAGAAACCTTCCAGACGTCTAGAGGGTGGCTTCAGACGTCTGGCATGTTGCATTAGACGTCTATAAAGTGGTATCAGACGTCTGCCACAATGTTTCAGACGTCTGAGAGGTTGTTTCAGATGTCTGACTTTGTTTTCTGCCATTTTTATAAATTTCTGCCGTATATTTTTGTTTTCCAGGTTTAAAACCAAACGTCTGAACTTGCATTTCAGACGTCAGAAGACCTGGTCTGGGCAACAATTTGCCTTGGCCTTGATGGCCAAAACGAATGGGAAGCTATCGGACGAGCAACGAAGACTAGGGGATTACGCTAAGCGACAACCCAGTCTTATAGGCTCTTCGATACACCCCAAACAACATGTCCAAATATCCACAATAGGATCTTTAAAGATTTTGTCTCCAAAACACCAAAATTTGGAGAATTCACCATATCAATCCAAATCAAAAGCAAATGAACATGAATAGAGGTTAGGAATTCTTACCCAACCACAAAAAAAGCTATAGGCTTAGATGTGAGTTCAAAAACTTACCTTTTAACTCAAAAACAATGATGAGAAGCTCAAACGCAAAGAAAAGATCAACCACTCTTCACTTCTACTCTACAAGCTCCAATCTAAGAACAAAACAAGTATTTCCTAAATTAGGTTATAGGAAATTTCTGAAATTGGAGAGAGATTGAGATGGAGAAGGTGAAAAGAAGGCTTACCTAAGCTTCTCTTTGATTTTGGAGCAAGAATTTGAGTTTGCAAAGGAAACTAGGGCTTGGAATTTCTATTTCCCATTCTCTTCCCCCATTTTCAGTTGAGCTAGAGTATTAGGAAATGAAATGAGTGAATGGATGAAGAGTTAATGAGTTAGGGTATTAAGTTGGGTTAGTGGGCTGAAACCCAAACCCAAAAGCCCAAATAGAAAATAGCAAAATTCTACTCACTCCAAACATATCGATGCTTATACTAAAAAAGACCGCAAACGCCATTTTGGACTCAATGGAAGTGGTCCCGAGTCCTAATTCGACCATTTGCAAAAAGTGACATTTCAGACTTAAATCCAACTAACAACGCTATATTTAAATAAAACATTGAAATATACAATCGTAAAATATGCGGGTTGTTACACCCGTCGTCATCCAACTGGGAAAATACTCTGGCTCCACTCAACTGATCAAACAGATCATCTATCCTTGGCAAAGGGTACCTATTCTTGATCGTCCTTTCGTTTGACTTGCGATAGTCGATGCACATCCTTAACGATCCATCTGGTTTCTTCACAAACAACGCAGCTGCTCCCCAAGGCGAACTGCTTGGTTTAATAAAATTCCTTCCCTCAAGATCCACCAACTGCACTTTCAATTCCTTCATCTCTATTGGTGTCATCCTGCTAGGTGGTCTACTGACAGGTTCAGCTCCCGGTACAAGGTCTATCCGAAACACAACAACTCGATTCAGGGGTAGTCCAGTAACAGGCTCAAAGACATCTGCAAACTCCCTAACCACACGAACCTGACTAAGCACTTCTTCAACCTCTTTGGCACTCAACAAAGCACAGACACTCTTACTAGAACTCTCCACTGAGATAATGATTTGGTTACGACTATCTGGGTACCTCAATGATATTTCCCTATCCTGGCAAAATATCCTAGCCTCATACTTACCCAACCAATCCATACCTAAAATGATCTCGAAATCTAAAAAATCAAAAACATACAAACTACATGCAAACTTATGACCTAACAAATCAAGTTCTAACTGGTCACATCTCATCCCAAGAGTTGCATACCCTCCTATTGGATTCGCAACCCTTAAGGAAGTAACAAGGTATATGGTTTCTATACATAACCTATCAACCAAATATTGAGATATAAAAGAGTGTGATGCACCAGTATCAAATTGTACGCTAACTGGTATACTTTGTATCAAAAGCGTACCTTCCATCACAGTTTTCCCTTTCTCTGCTGCAGTGGGTTTAGAAGAAGACGGTGGTCCAATAGCAAACACCTTCCCTCTGTCTGCCCTAACTGGCTCTGGACACTGGTTCTTATAACGCCCAACTTGGTCACAATTGAAGCATTTCTCATTTTTCTTCTCTACTGGCTTCTTTCCCTTACCAGTTCTGCAATCATGGGCATAATGGCCCTTCTTATCACACTTATAACACACCAAATTAGCCTTTTCCTTCTTAGTGACCTCCCTTTTCTGGGCTCCCTTCTTCTTAAAGAATTTCATTTTCCTTCCCTGAGAACCCTAGGGCTTAACTGGCTTTTTCCTAGCTGAAACAACAAGCATCTCCTCATGGCGGACGACCATCTCCACCATCACATGATAAGGCTCTCTAATATGAGTCATAGCAATTCTGCTTAGCTCTGGCCTCAAACCTCTAATGAATCTCTCATTCCTCCTGACATCTGTGTCAACCAAGGCATAACCATATCGAGATAGCTCATCAAACTTAGCAGCATACTCGATCACATACATCTGTCCATGGACAAGATCCATGAACTTCCTCATCAATGCCGATTTGGCAACCTCAGATAAGAACCACTGCTCAAGCCCCCCCTAAAGTCAGCCCATGTCAACTCTTCCGCCGGCACTCCGGCCGTCACACTGTTCCACCAATGAAGCGCTAACCCTTGCAACTATCTAGAGGCTAGCCTTCTCTTCTCTTCATCATTCAAGCCTAAGTCTGTAAAGATCCTTTCACAGTTCAACAACCAGTTCTCAACTTCAACAACATCTTTCGTTCTAGCAAACGGCTTTCCTCCCTGACTAACATAGTCTCTACTCAGCTTAGCATAATTATAACCAGCTGGAACTACAGGATTAGCTCCTCCCACATTACCAGTAGCTCCCACTTGCAAAAGATTAGCCAACAACTGATACACCATCCCCGCATCTATTGGCGGATTTCCAGCACCTACATTGGCCTCAGCATTTTGATTAGCATTCGCCTGTCAACCTTGGTTCCTTCGGGTATAGGGTCGAGCATTTCCGTTGGTTGTGGTGCTTCCTCCACCTAGATTTCCTCTTCGTTTCCTACCTCCATATCCTCTTTTTCGTATATCTGTATACGAGCCTTAGTAAGATACAGAAGAACGGTCGAGAGAGGGGAATACATACTTAGATATATACCTATATATCAAATACAAGTACGTTACATTAGCGTTAACCCAAACCCGATCTTATTTTTTAAATTCATCAGATTATGTTTGAAAAAGCTTTTAGGTTTAACTTTTCTTTTAAAGTTTCATAAACCTATGCCCTGATACCAACTTGTAACATCCCCCTACTTGGATGCCCAAAACTAACGGTTACAGATGTTGCAGTAATCCATAGTTATTAATCTTCGACGACCAAACCTGAGAACCTTAAATCTCAAACTACTCAAAATCAATTGAGTACCCAAGAGTTTAAGGGGAAAACAAAAACTTCAAGTTACGCATAAAGCCTGGTATGAATAATAATCTAACATCTCAATCCTTTTAGACATCTAGTTAGACCACGCCGCTTAGCGGAACGGGTTTTCCCCTCACTAGTGTCCTAAATCCTTTATGAAACCAAATTCTGCGCTCCTATATCCACAATGGTTAATACATAAATTTCAAAACATTATGATGATATGCATACTTGTAAATAAATAAGGTTTTCCCATTCTCGGTTCAATCTCACACCCTGTCATTATCATAGTTTCTAGGGTCACTATTAACCTTTTTAGTTTTCATGGGTTTACTAATAACCTTTTATAACTAATAGACACCCTATCCTATTTATAGTTTTCATGGGATCACTAAGAACCTATAGGCTCCTGCTAGTTAACATATTAATTCATGGGTCCTCTTGAACCTATTAGTCATTCCAATAACTAATCACCTTATCCTAGTTTTCATGGGTTGACTAGGAACCTATGGACTTATCCAGCAACTCACTACACATCCTAGTTTTCATGGCTTGACTAGGAACCTACTGATACTTCCATTAGCCACTTACTTATCCTACTTTTCATGGGTTCACTAAGAACCTATTGACTGATGTCAATTCTTAATCTGGATATAGTTTTCATGGGTTCACAACAAACCAATTAGCCCCTGCCAACTTTCCTTAATGCATAGTTTTCATGGGTTAACTATGAACCTTTTGGTATGCACCAATAACTACCTTATCATAGTTTTCATGGGTTTACAATGAACCTCTTGGTATGCACCAATAACTACCTCATCATAGTTTTCATGGGTTTACTATGAACCTCTTGGTATGAACCAATAACTACAAAGTTTAGGCACCCTATATTATTGGTCACCTTGACTCCTTGGATGCAATTCTACTCATTCAGGAGTTTAAGTAATTTATATTCACTGTTGAGTTAACCTAGCTGGTTCTTCTTCCCCTTTTTCCCCAAAATACAGTTATGGGTTATCATGTGAATATACTCATAATTGAAGAAGAAAAACAATAATTTAACAATACCACTCCTATGGGTTTAAGGTCCTTGAAATATATATCATAAAACATTGTTAACACCTTTAACTTATATTTTTATCAAGGCAATACTTCTTCAAAATTACATACTTAAAACCCTTACAAAACTCCTTTATATAAGCCGTGGGTTTCCTTTAAAAATTAGAGTATGGGTTTTCAAACCTTTCAAAACCAAACCTTTCGACCTTGTCGAAAGGTCTTCAAAACAACCTTTCGAATCCGAACCTCTTAAAACCATTGAAACCATTCAGCAATTAAAACCTTTCAAAAGCATTCAACTCTTAAAATATAAACCTTTCGAAGACCTACCGGGTTCAAGTTAAAATATGCAGAAGGTCCTCTTTTAAAACCTTTCGACTACAATGGAAGCAACCTTTCGACCTAGTCGGAAGGTCTGCTTCGAAAGCTTTAAAACACTTCATTTAAAACAATAGACCTTCGCCTTTTTAAAGAAACTCCTTCGAAATCTTGAGTTACATTTCAACTATAAAACAAAGGAAAATCATCTAAGTCGAAGGCTTTGATACCTTTCGAAAGCAATGGGAGAAGTGGCTAGTTTTTAAAACAAGTAAACCTTTTGTCTTTGTTGAAAGCAACGACTTCTAAAGGTTGGAAAAAGAGGCTATAACCTTTCGACTGTGTCGGAAGGTTCAAAACAAAAGAATGATAAGTGGCAGTAACCTTTCGACTGTGTTGAATGTTTCAAAACAAAATAGTAGTAAAGCAGTAGTAAAGCAGTAGTAACTTGATACCATATGCATTGGTTTGACCTTATCGAAAGATATAACCTTTCGACTTAGTCGAAAGGCCTAGGTCGGAAGGTTTACTACTGTAAAAGATTGAAGCATGCTAAAAGTATGATTTCTTTGTTTTTAACTTAAAAAGAATAGCTTTTCAACTAACCTTCCTTTGTTTGTCAAATTCTCATTGGTTAATAATTCTTTTTAGAAAAATGTTGCCACAAATTTTAGAATTAAATAACAATTTTATTTTATAAAATGCCCCTTCTCCTTAATTAAATATATAAAACATTTAAGTCCCATACCTTAAATAATTTTATATATTTATCAAAACACTAAAGAAAAATCTGGAAAAATCCTAGAAAATCTATTTTAATACGTTTTCCAACATATAAAAATTTCAAACCTAAATAATCATTATTTTTGCCGTAAATAATTTATAACCCAATAAATCATTTTATTCACTAGAAAATCAATATAAAATCCATATAAGCTCAGAAAATTATGGCAATTGAAACCCATCTCCAAAATCATGTTTTCTATAACATAAAATTTTCCCATGGCATTTAAAATCATTTCATCTTGGTTTTTCCCTAAAACCGTGTATATCCCTTATTAAACATCCTTGTTTAAACACATATAAACCATAAACAAGCATATCATCATTCAATATATCATAAAATAGATTTTTCCTAAAATCCAAATGATATGATGTTAAAATAAAAATAGAGATGTAGAAATTATTATTCACCTTAGATTGGATAAAGAAATTGAAGTTTGATTGAGATTGATTTCTCTAGCTTGAATCATAAGCTTTATGTTGATTTTCTCTTCTCTTCTTTCTTCCTAATGGTCGGCCGTGCTTTCACTTCTTACGGTTATATGTGATATTAAGTAAGCATGACCACCTAATTTATTAATCAACCTCAATCTCCTTATCTACATTATTTCATTTAATTTATTCTAATAAATCTCCTCAATAATGTCAATAAAATTAGGGGTGTTACATATTCCTCTTGATCGCGTCCAAAAATTTACAACCATACTTCCAGGCACACCAAATCAAAGTGCTAACAGACAAACCCTTGAAGCAGGTGTTTTACCACCCCGAGACCTCTGGATGGCTTAACAAATGGAACATTGAATTGAGTCAATATAAACCACTTACCATCCTCGAAGGGCGGTCAATGGGCTGGCACTGGCAAACTTCATTGCCGAGTTTACAATACGAGATAACGAAGAGGAAGTTACTCCAGAAGTGGAGACACACTGGTGGTTGTTCGTTGATGGTGCATCTAACAACTTTTGCTCGGGGGCAGGAGTCATGCTCGAAACTCCCGAAGAACGATTCGTTTGCTATGCCTTATGCTTGGAATTCCCTACAACAAACTATGAAGTGGAATATGAAGCATTGATAGCCAGACTGAAAGTTGTAAAGTAACTCAGGATGAAGTCCATACAAATCTATAGCAACTCTCAACTGGTCGTCTATCAGGTGAGAGGCGAATATCAAGCCTGGGGAGAGAACCTCGCCCCATATCTATCCAAAGTGCAGGAATTGCCGAACTACATCGAGCATTACTCTATAACTCATATCGCGAGGTAACAAAACACGAAGGCAGACTATCTAGCTAAACCGGCCAGCTTTGAAGAAGCTCAGTCAATGGGACTGGTCCCAGTTGAAACTTTGACTGCTCCAAGCATAGGCGAGGTGGATATCGACTGGATTTTTGAAACGACCGAAGAACCAAAGACATAGATGACATCGATCAAAGACTATCTGCTCAGAGGAACACTCCCTACAAACAAGAATCAATGGAAAATCTCCTTTGAAAGGCACCATGATTCATAATACAGGATAGAATACTCTACCGAAGGGGATTCTCTACTCCTTTCTTAGATGTATGACCAACGGCGAAGCTCAAAGAATCCTCAGGGAAGTTAATGAAGGCGACTACGGAGGCCACACCAATGGGAAAATCCTTGCAAAGAAAGTTCTCCAATATGGGTATTTTTGGCCAACGGTCAACCGTGATGCAGCAGATTATGCCAAACGGTGCGACTAATGCTAAAGATTCAGTAAGATCAAAAGAACTCCTTCAATAGAGCTAACACAGATGGTCAGCCCGTGGCCATTCGCAATCTAGGGGATCGATTTGATTGGTGTATTGCCAATAACCAAATGAGGAGCCAAATACGCTATTATTGCTTTTGACTACTTTACTAAATAGGCCAAAGCGAAACTGCTGGCCACTATTACCATAAAGAAAGTTATTAACTTTGTCACTAAAAATATTATTTGCAGGTTTGGAGTGCCACAAAAAATCATCACGGATAACGGGACTCAATTCGAAAGTTTGAATTCAAAGACTTTTGCAAACACTTTCAAATCGAGAAAAGCTTTTCTGCTGTTGCACATCCGCAGGCAAACGGGCAAGTGAAGGCAGTAAACAAGATCATCAAGTCCAGCATTAAAAAGTGGCTAACTAAAGCTAAAGGAAATCGGGTTGATGAATTTCCACTTTCATTATGGGCTTAGAGAACAATGCACAAATCTATAATCAAGAACTCTCCGCTCGCCCTGGCATGGTTCAGAAGCAATGATCCCAGTCAAACTGGAAGTCCCCTCTTTTCGAAAGCGAAACTTCAATCAAAGGCAGAATGAGTAGCTCTTGCTCGAGTCACTCGATATGGTCGATGAGAAGTGGGAAGAAGCAGAGCTAAGGACCACCGCTTATAAGAAAAGGGTCGCACGACATTTCAACTCCAAGGTCCATAATCGTACTTTCAAAGTAGGAGACCGTGTCCTCAAACGGGTTTACCCTGTACCAAGAGCATTCGGACCAAACTGGTGTAATCGGCAAGAAGCTAGGGGATGGAACGTTCAAGCTAACAACCATTGATGGAACCCAAATTCCTTGTGCTTGGAACAGTGAATCGCTGTGTCATTACTTTATCTAGGACTATCTTATGTATTTCCTATTTCCTCAAATAAGCCATCCTGAAATACCGGAGGCATTGTAAATAGGCAGAACTTGCCCAACTTTTATTTCAATTAATGAAATTGCTTTGCTTTCTGAACTAATAAAACTTTATTCACCTAAGTAACCTGTCGAGTCGACGAGGTAAAATTGACTCAAAACCATTCGATCGCTACTTGAGATAGTGGAACCATGCTTAAGTATGCCCTATCTGCCCGTCGAGTTGAGGGAAGCAAATCGACTCAAACCACTGATCGACATAACTCGATCCTTACCTTTTAAGAACAGATGTTGCTCCGATGACATCGGGAAGGCCTCAATTAAAGCCGCATATTTCGTAAGCCGTGCACTCTCAAATTGCTGATCGACGGAACTCGATCCTTGCCTTCTAAGAAAATGTGTTGCTCCGACAACACCGGGAACGCCCGAGTCAAAGCCGTGCATTTTGTAAGCCACGCACCGCCTCTTAGAATGTGGAATCATGTCCAAGCAAACACAATTACTTAAACCACGCATCTCGTAAGTCGCACGCCGCTTCTCGGTTCGCAAAACTACGATCGAGCAAGCCTAAATCCTACCATGAGCATTTCGTAAGCCGCACACCACTACTTGGACCAGCAAAATTACATCCAAAGACAACGAACTCTCATATCACAAAAAGCCACGCATCGCCTCCGAAGCCAAGGAAATAGCACTCCAAGAAGCAACACGTGTGCACAATAGCCAAGACGTCAGCATTATGATGGAATCACTTAACTTAGTGAAATTCTTAAGTGTGTGAATCACTTGTTATAAGGCCGCTAAAAAGCTTCGTGGATATCTTAAGTCAGAAATCAAAATGGAATATCTAAAATGAGGATAATATAACCAGAAGCTCCCAAAAATAAGAGTTATAATATAAACCCGACTAGGGGCATTCTGAAGGTACCAGAGGCACCCGGTCTTGTATCAAGTGTTCGAAGTAAACAGTCCAGTGAACTAGGGGGCACACACACCAACAATCAACCGAAATAGCAAATACTTTATAGTTCTGTTACCCCAAACAAAGAATTTTGGTAGTGATTATAGGACTAAATAAAACAGTATAGTAAATATATCAATGACTACTTATATGTACAAAATCATGCTGAATAAAAAACGGTGGTATATAAAAGGAAACAGTGTATGAAATATAGATAAGGAGACAAGTGAGATTGCAATCAAAATTTCAACAATTTTATCACTTATAATATTTTTCATATACAACAACAAATAGCGGGGGCCGTACCAGCATAATATTGGCAAGAAAAGGAAAATACAAATACCACTATTGCAATAACAAGAAGAAATGCTAAGTGCAGACTTTGCACTTGTACAAAAAGTAACCAAAAAATCTAAAGCTTCGCTTCATGAGTGCATGGACAGATCATGGCATCTTGTCACTACCTCCCCTGTCGCCTTTCCCGCCTTTGATCGGCAATTTATCAAGCTTCTCCAAATCCCCTCCCGGAGTGATCTCGATTTCTGAAACATTGCCACTGACAGACCCTTCTTTGCCTTTGTGCTCACAGGATTTGTGAGAACCCTTCAATGACCTTTTTTGCTCTTTAACCTTCTCCCTCTTCAATGCTTCCATCTGCTACTTAGTCATCAGCTGCTCAGTCTCCACTTTGTCTGGCTGGAAACCTTGATCCGCCTGCTCCCGTGTGTCAGTAGCGGCCAAGCCTTCCTCTTAAGATACATAGAGTTCATCCAAACCATGCAGCGCAGCAATTTTCTCGGAGTGCGAACCGGGCTGCGAGCTGGGTGCAGAAACAATGGTTGATGTGGTTAGAATGGCAGTAGATCCAGCACAGTAAGGAGTAGGTAGCTTCCTAGGAAGAGAGGACCAATCCATAATATCAGAATAAAAGGCGGTTATCTCAGCAATTTCATCCGGTGTAAACTGGAAATCTTCAAACACGGGAGAGATAAGAAAATTACCTACCGTAGGGGTCTGTTCATGCATCACAACTTCGAAGCCCTTGCTATTGCCCTCTTTTGATGGCTGCATAAGCATAGAAGTAGTAGGAGCTGCCCAAGAAGCACCACCTGCTAAAGGAGGAATGATCCCCTCATTAGCACGAGGATGCGAAGACGACTCACTAGGAGCTGTAGGAAACTACTTGGTTATAGCCTTAGCGGTAGCCACGACATCAATAGCTTCTCGCTCCCTCTCAAGTCTCAAGATCTCATGGCCCTCCCCTAAAGCTTGATGGGACTCTTTATTTATATATGCTTGAAACAACTTCTTTTCAGTATAACCGCCGCCCATGTCTTGAAATCGGGCAAGAATCTCTTCCCAGACAATGGCAAGTGTGTGAGAGAACAACGGACCCAAGTAACTAAGACTTTCCTATGCAGCACGGAGTTGACATAAAAGCCCAAAATTGTAGCATCCAAGCCCTTCATCTTCTCTGTGAAGGTATCTTGAAGCTTTGAAAAGCTAGCATTCATGTTAGCCGTCTCTACAGCTAGCTATTTCTTCTTAGCATTCAAGTTCGAGACTTGTTCGCGAAGTGAGGTGATCTCTTGAGCCAGCTCGGCGATGGTTTTATTCTGCATCACAACCATTGCCTCGCTTATCTTCAACTGTTCTTTTAATGCCGCCTCATCTGTATGGCAGTTCTTTATCCCATCTCTAAATATGATTATAGCTCGATCGATGGATTCTTTTAGCTCCTTAAACAAAGAAGCACTTTTACTCTCCCCCTTAAGGGCGCCATCTCTCTCTTTCTTTAGCCTCTCAATCTCCGCATCGCGTTCTGCGAGCTGCGTTTCATACTCATCCTTTTCGGACTCAAACAAGAGGATTTCCTGGTAGTTGTTCCAGTTAATAGTAGACAGCTGTATGCATAATTTTTCCCTTCCTTCATCTTGCTCCAAACCGCTCTGAATTGGTTAGAAATGGGATGAATAAGATTCAGCACAAACTGACTTCAGATTGGGCTTATCAAACCAACCCCCCTTAAGAACAAATTAGGGAATGCAGCCTGTTGATGCAGAGGGCCAGCAGGAAGAGTATAAGGTGCACACCTTGAAATTTGGGGGTGGCGGTCATGACAGTACGAGTGGAAGAGGTCATGGCACCAGAAGCAGGGACATTTATCCCGGTGGAAGTAGGAGGCTGTGAAGCAGATTCACGTTCTAGATCTCTTTTCGACCTATTCGATGGATCTCCCTGGTCAGTTGGGCTCTTTCGCTTTTTGTAGCCACCTCTCCTACCTTTGGCTTGATCTCTCTTAGCATGGTGATACTCTTCCGCCTCTCTCTCCTTCCTCCTTTTCCTCTCCTCGTCAATCTCCCAGGGTGTATAGTACCTTGAAGAGTGTCTCTACGTACATTGAGATTCCAAAACTCGATCAAGATCGTCATAAAAACCACGAGACATTATTCCTACAGTAAGCGATAAAATGGCTTTAGGAAAAGGCATTCGATGGACTAAAACATCCTAAAGAAAAATAATACCAAGTGTGTGATCCTAATGAAGTGTGTTTTGCAATTTAACGATACCAGCAGATTACACAAACCAGATCGGTCACCAAGTAATGTTAGAACATTGCCTCCTGCAGGGGTGATCTGAGTAGACTAGGAAGGCAACCCTTTCGAAGTAAAGTCATCCATCAACTCATCCATATTAACGAAAATGTTACTTGTATCTCCCAAATCAATGTCAGCATCTTTAGGCAGAGAGCTGGGCACAGGCTTAGTCTTGGAAGAAGCTCCCTCGATAGGCTCTTTCAACGAAAGTAAGGGTGCATGACCAAGGCTTAATTCTGAGGCTTTGTCGTCTAATTTGACGTCACCCTCATTAGTGTCCTATCTATTTCTTCCTCATTTAGAAGATGCTCCTCGCTGATTTATCCTTCTTCCTTCTCTTTAAGAAGCCGAGCCTTGCCCTTTCATTGAATAAACTCTTCCTCTTCCTCTTCTAGAATTGAGGGCATTTTGGATGGACTGTTGGTCCCGATTTGAATTTCAACCTCCTTAGTGGCTTCCTCTAACCCGGATGGGAAACTTTCCTCTTTATCATCATCATCCTCATAAGATTCATGGGAAGAGGAAACAGAACAGATTCAGGCTCTAGAATCGGAAGGAGCACTAACAAATCTGATGGATCTCCCAGGGTGTAAAAGCCCATATCGGCGAAGGTTCTTATTCGTAAGCAAGAATCTAATCGTGCGCTTCTGAGAATCGACCGCTTTCAAGGTGCCGAGAATGGTGTTGAGTGACAGGTCCTTGTAAATATTCGAAAGAACTGCAAGGAATATATGATCATTTAGAAAACTTATAGCAATTAAAGGAAACTCCGAACATGATGAATGAGACTTACCCCTCATTGTCCATAAACGGGTAAATCCTTCTGGACACTTGGCAAAAAAGAACCGATTCTTAAATGAAGGAACTTTGCTGGGAAGATCCAGTATAAGCTTCTGGCTCCGCCGTACTTCAATATAAACAAGCGATGGATTAGCCTCTCTCTTCTTGAACAATAGGAGATACCGCAACTCAATGAAGCTTGGGGAGCGGCTAAGTGTCCACATGAATAGAACGTACAAGCTATCAACACGGCGTATCCATTTGGAATAATCTGGAATGGGGCTAGCCCCATATTCACAAGGTTTGTCATCAAGAAGTGGTTGAACAGAGGCACAACTCCATACATGCACATATGTCGATGACAGGCCACATACCCGGGGGCGGTCTATGGACAAACTCTGCTCTTGAGGGCAAAAGCGCATCGTCCTTCGGAATAACATATTGTTAGCAAATACTTCGCAACATCTTATGTGTAATAGCTATAGAAGCCTTCTTTAAAGAATCAAGTAGGGCTCTGAAATTAGGAGGAGTACAGTCGATAATAGGCCTGATGGGAATCAAACGCCCGCGTTAACCTGCAGTCAATTTGAAATCTAAGCTCATCTAGAGGATTCCGAAAAACAACTTGAAATTTAACATCATCTAGAGGGTTTCAAAAAATAATTTTAGATCTAACCTCATGTAGAGGATTTCAGAAAACAATTTGAAATGAGTTCCAAGAGGCAAAAATATTCAAATACTATGCTCTAGTTATCTAGACTTGGTCTCACATGGGTATCGGGTTTTTAAAAACTACTCATGGTGGTATAATGCCTATATTTTGCATGCGACTGACGTGACTCATTATACAGCACCATGCGTGGTACTTTTGACCATGACTTACTCTTTGCATGACACGCTTCAGCCATGGCTCACTCATTTGCATAACACTTTGGTTGTGGCTCACTCGATGCGTTCGGCACGGTGGACTTCCTATGACTCACTCTTTGCACGACATGATCGACCGTGGCCCAGTATTATTGGGGATCTACCAAACGGATAGTTTTTCTGGACCATGGCTCACTATATTGGGAACCTACCCAATTTTCTAATCTTTTTGGGACTCTACCTAACTTACTAATCCCTTTGGGAATCTACCTGACTTATTAATCTCTTTGGTAATCTACCTAACTTACTAATCTCTTTGGGAATTTACCAAACTTACTAATTTTTTTAAGAATCCACCCAACTTATTAATCTTTTAGGGAATCTACCCAATTTTCTAATCTCTTTGGGAATCTACTCAATCTTACTAATCTTTTGAGAATCTATCCAACTTATTAATCACTTTAGGAATCTACCCAACTTACCAATCTCTTTTAGAATCTACCCAACTTATTAATCTTTTTGGTTATCTACCCAATCTTACTAATCTGTTGGTAATCTACCCAATTAGTCAATCTCTTAGGGAATCCACACATCTTCTTAATCTTTTTGGAAATCTATCTAATTTTCTAATCTTTTTGGGAATCTACCCAATTACCAAACTAAGTAATTTCATTGAGGCAAAATCATTTTCTTAGTGAAACTAAGTAGTTGCTGTGAAGCGAAATCATTTATGTGATGAAACTAAGTAGTTGCCGTAAGGCAAAATCATTTACTTGATTAGAGGCAAAAGCATGGCTTTGAAACTTGCATGATGTTACTTAATCAGAGTAGTACCATAACTAAAAAGTTTTGATGTACTTTTGAAAGTATCGGGATTTTACCTGATCAAGGCAATAATCACGATTAAAATATTTTGTTGCACTTTAGAAGTTGTGTGATATTGCTTGATCACAACAATAATCATGACTAAAACATTTTAATGCATTCTTGGAAGTTGCGTGATAATGCTTGATTACAGAAATAATCATGACTAAAACATTTTGATGCAATGTTTGAAATGCTTAATACTGAAAAGATTGAAGTTTCATGTGGTATACCTAACTTACGGCTAAAAGATTGATCACTATCTCAAACTTTTGATAAAACTTTTGTTCAGCTAGAAACCTTGTACTATGATAATGTTTCAGATGCTCGGCATTCCAAGTCTGAGGTATTATATTGCCATCTGGCCTCTTTAATCTACAAGTTCCTGGAAGGATGACGTCATGGATTATTTAGGGGTCCTTCCCAATTTGGATTGAGAGGTCCATCTGTTGGGTCCTTTGTGTTTGGCATTATCTTTCGAAGAACGAGACCCCCTTTCTTAAATTTTCTAGTCTGAACTCACTAGTTGTTGTATTGGGTCATCCTTTGAATATATTATGTTGTTCTCAAAGTAGCTTGGTCCCCGGGTTCGAGTAAGAAGTCTAATGACCCCTTTCGAAGTTCTGCATTCTGCTACGTATTATAATAATACCTTCGGTGGGATGCAATTGTCAACTCAACTGGGAGCATGGCTTCGAAACCATAAACTAGGGAGAAAGGAGTATGTCTTGTTAAGGTCTTAGAACTTGTCTTATAAGCCCATAAAATGAAAGGCAATTCATCTGCCCAATTGTCTTTGGCTTTGCTCAATCAACTTGTCCTATAAGCCCATAAAATGAAAGGCAATTCATCTGCCCAATTGCCTTTCACTTTGTTCAATCTTTTCTTCAAATAGGCTTTGATAGTTTTGTTAGCTACCTCTACAGCCCCATTTGCTTGTGGATTGGCTACTGAAGAAAAACTATTAATTATACCATGATCTTGGTAATACTCTGCAAATTCTTGGCTCTCGAACTAAGTGTCGTTGCCCATAATGATCTTATATAGAAGGCCAAATCTAAATATGATATTCCTCATCACAAACTTCATTACCTAATGAGAGATTATGGTAGCTAAAGGTTCTGCCCCAACCCATTTTGTAAAGTAATTGATTGCTACTATGACATATCTCGCTCTGCCTTTAGCGATTAGAAGGGGTCTAATGGGATAGATATCTCAGATATCAAAGGGCCATGGACTCACCATTGGGGTGAGCTCACTAGGAGGAGCTCTCGACACCTGTACATAAAACTAGCACCTGTTACATTTCTTTACCTAGTCCAATGCATCTTGATTTAGTGTTGGCTAATAGAAGCCTTGCCTGAGTATTTTCTTTGTCTACTTCTGTTGTCCACATTGGTCCCCACAAATTCCATCATGGGCTTCTTTCAATAATTGTTGACCTTTCAAGACTGTTAGACATCGAGAGTATAGAGTTGAGAATCACATCCTATAGAGTACTCCATCTATGATGCATAACCTTAGTGCATTGTATTTGATTCATCTCGCGTCGGCGACATCCGAAGATAGAATATCATGGGTTAAATATCGAATAGATGGTGACATCCAATTCCTCAGTTATTACTGGAGTTGTAGGTTCACTCGGGCAGCCTGAGCCTGGGTTATAACTAACACCTTCTTTGGTACTTGTATACTAGGTTTCACTAAGATTTCAACTGGGATGAAATTAAACTCTCTCTCACCTAGTGAGCTTGCATATCAGCTATGGCATCGGCCCCGCGTTTTGGTCTTGGGAATGACTTCTATATGATAACTCCTGAAAGCTTCAAGTACCCGCTTTACCTGTTTAGCATAGAGAGTAAATCTCGGATCTTGGGCTTGGTAATGGCAAAGAACTTGATTAACAACTATCTGAGAATCACTGTATATCCGGATTTCCAAGACCTTGATAGAGATAACCATTCTTGACCTAGCAATCAAGGACTCATACTCGACTGCATTATTGGTTGTCGAGAAGATGAACTTAATTACGTAGTAAATCTGATGATTATTCGTAGTTACCAAGATATAAACGACACCTGCCTCTTCCTTATTTAAGGCTCCATCTATATAAAGTTTCCAAGAGAGTTGTTTATCCTTGCTATCTTCTTTTTCAGTTTCGGCTCCAAAACATATGCATTAGGTAATGAAGTCGGCTAGCGCTTGACCATTGATTGCTGTCCTAGGCACATAAGATATCTCATACTAGCTGAGTTCTTTTGCCAATTTAATTAATCTACTCCCGGTTTTGGGTTTACTAAAAACTTGCCGAAGTGGTTAATTTGTAAGGAATTTAAAGGGATGGGCCTGGAAATATAGCGAAGTTTCCTTGCCGTAAATACCAAGTAGGCGAGTTTTTCAATTATTGGGTAGTGCTTTTCGATTGGACCTAGCCTTTTGCTTACATAATATACTAGTCTATGGATTCCATCATTATCTTTAACTAAGGCTAAACTTATAGCATGGTCGGAGGTGGCCAAATAAAGGAAAAGAGTTTCCCCATCTATCGGCTTTGACAATACTGGAGGAGAACTTAAGTGCTGTTGCAGGTCCTCGAATGCCTTCTAGCATTGTCTGTCCATTTGAAAGTAACATGCTTCTTTAAGAGGTTGAAGAAGGGAACACACTTGTCGGTTGATCGACTTATGGACCTGTTCAAAGCAGCAGTCTTTCCGTTTAAACTCATTAACTCCTTCCCATTAGTTAGACCCTTCATATTTGTTATAGCTGTTGTCTGATCTGGATTTATTTCGATTCCTCTAACAGTTACTATAAAACCTAGGTATTTTTTGAATTGTATTCCAAAGGTACATTTCTGAGGGTTTAGCTTCATTTGGTACTTCCGAAGGACGTCTAACGTTTTGGCTAAATCCGAGCCGTGATTCTCTAACTATTTGGATTTGATCAACATGTCGTCAACATATACCTCTATATTTTGGCCTATCTGCTTGGTGAACATTTGGTTAACTAACCTTTGATACATTGCCCCTACGTTCTTGAGACCAAAGGGCATTACTTTACAGCAAAACAATCCCATGTTTATGATGAAACTTGTATGCTCTTCATCAGATTTGAACATTGGGATTTGATTATATCCTGAATAAGCATGCATTAATGAAAGCATCTAATGCCTACTATTGGCATCAACCAACTGGTCAATTCTCGGCAAAGGGAACCAATCATTTGGACAAGCTTTATTTGAATCGGTAAAGTCAATGCAAGTTCTCCACTTCCCATTTGGCTTCTTAACTAATACTCGGTTTGCGATCCATTTCGAGTAGTATAAATTTCGGATAAAGTTATTCTTTAGCAACCTCTAGACCACTTCTTGTCAAGCCATATATCAGTTTTTGTCCAAGGGTCTTCTCTTTTGCCTTACGAGAGTACACCTTGGATCTATATTCAAGTAGTGGAAAATAACCGAGGGGTCGATTCCAACCATATCATCATGAGTCCATGCGAATACACCTTGGTTATGCTTGAGGATGGAGATTAGCTCTTCTCGTACAAATGTTCGGAAATAAGTTCCTATCTTGACTGTTTTTGACTTGTCATTTTCATCGAGGCATACTTCTTCTAGAGTTTCAGTTGATGATGCTGTCTTGGTTTCTTGTCTCGGATCGAGATCAAGCTCAATTTCTTCTTCTTTTGGAATTTCCTGTACTATGTAAACAACCTTTATCTTCCTCCCTGTAGGTTTACTACTCTGCCTCCGTTCCGTCTCACTAAATTCACTTTGATAGCTTGTTATGTAAACTAATTTCCCAATCACAGAATCTTTTTACCTTGAAAAAATTCTTGAGGGTCTTCTACGGTTCTCTATGGACTTAGAACTTAGGGTATTAACTATTTCTCTAACTTCGAGGGTAGCAGACTAGTTAACTTTGACATCGTTCTCATAAGATGAAGTTTTCCCTTTATTAATCATGTTTAGACTAGTATAATATAGTTGCCTTGAGATCCACTGATCTCCCTTACAATTCCCTCTTCGGTGGGAAACTTTAAAAGTAAATGTTTAGTAGACATATACCCATACATAGCGTCGAGAGCTGGTCTTCCGAAGAAAGCATTGTACACTGAAGGGACGTCCATGATAACAAAGGCGGTTTTGAAGATCTTGGAGTAGGGGTTGCTTCCATTTTAACCATCAGCTCGCACCCTCCGAGAGGCATGGTTCCTTCATTATTGAATCCATACATAGGAGCTTGATTAGCTTGAGTATGTTCTTAGGTAATCCCATTTTTTTGTAAGCATGTTTGAAGTTTATGTTGATGGCAGCTCCCTTATCCACCATATCTTTACCACTTCTAAAAGTCCAATTTGGGTCGTGATTACAAGCGGGTCATTGTGGGGATGGAAAACATCCCATTTATCAGAATCGTTAAATGTGTTTACTGGCCCACCTTCTATTTTTTCTCTAATCTTCTTGTCTAATATACTGAGACGTCTCCTGCTTTAGCTTCATTGATATACCTCTTCCAACTACCATTGCTTACCCTAGCAATATGAAGCCCTCCTAGAATGATGCCCACAAACTTCCGATAGGGTAGTAGAGATCTCGGAGCCAGTGCTTGGGGTTGTGTGCTTTTGTTTCCTACTAGGGTGATGGTTCCTTGAGTATTGTCATTCTTCAAGAATTGATCCAACTTTCCTTCCCTGACCAGTTTGTTGACGAAGGACTTCAAAAATCTACATTCTTCAGTATTATGGCCATTTTGCCGATAGTAGCTGCAGTATTTTTCTCCTTGGTTAATTTCTGGCTCTCTTCCTCTCCTCGAAGGGTATGGGATTGGTTTTTGGTTCATTACATAGATTTGAGCATATGAATAGTTTAGAGGGTATGTTTCTATTATCTGAGGTTCCTTTTTAAATCTTTTGGCTGAAATGAACTTCTTATTATCACTATTCTACTCTGGGTTCTTCTTGACATCTCCTTCTGATTCTTCAATTCGAATTTCACTTAGAGCTTCAAAAAAGAACCCGTTCAAAGATTGCACTCTTGCCTCAAAAGATCATCCTAGAATGGTGTATTTCTCCACAAGCCTGAAGTAATAGCAACTAACTTGGTTTCATCTTTCATGCACTTACATTGGGCCGCTACATTATTAAATCTTTTGCAATATCCTTTAAGGATTCTCCCCTTCCTTGCCTAAATTCGGTGAGTAAGCTTAGTCATATTCTAGCAAGGTTTCAAATCTCGGATTTTGGCCAATATCTCGGGCAAATATCTCGGCTGTCTCGGGAGATATTTAAAAGACTTATAACTAACTAAGCTGCCAAATCTCGGATTTTGGCTAATATCTCGGATTTTCATCTCGGCTGATCTCGGGGAGATTTAAAACCTTGTATTCTAGTGTCTTTTAAAGCAAAGAATTATGTCAAGAATTCGGTGGTTAGCTGTTCATAAGAGCTAATGGAATTTTGGGGATAGCTCTAGAACCATTTCTTGGCGGGTCCACTAAAAGTTGCAGGTAGGAATCTGCATTTAATCTCATATGAGGCCCAGATTGCCTACATTTGAATTTCATATAAAGTAATGTGGCCTTCGGGGTCAGATCTTCCATCAATCCCGAGGGCATAGAGGCTCTCGTGATTTCCTGGGGAAAAGGTCGAACTCTTCAGATCATTATTTTGGCATTGAGACTAGATTGATCTTCTTGTAACCTTTGTACCTGTTCTGATTATTTCATTATCAAGGATTCCATTGCTCGATCCCCACCGTGTCTTAGAATTTCGGCTTCTTCATTTTGAGTTTGGGTCCTCTTTTGTTGCCATCCTTCAAAGTTGACTCTTTAGGGACTAAGAGTTTGGGGCCTCTCAGAAGGTCCCATCCTTGCCGCTTCCGTCGTCTCGGCCTTCTTTGTTGCTTCCATGAATCCAGCTTCTGAGGTTTCTTTAGTCATTGGTAACTTTTCAAGGTTTTGGCTGAAAGCCTGTGGGCTTTCATCTTCTTCTAGTATAGCCGAAACCATTTTCTCTAATTTAGTAAAAGTGCTCTTGACTTCGGTCTGGTTATTATCTAGTCGTGGTGTTGTGTCAGAAACGAACTTCGGCATCATTTGTCAGAACTCGCTTTTAGTAGGAGATGGAGCTGTGGTTTCTTCAGTAATAGTTTGGTTTATTTAGTCTGCCTGATTTTCATCATTCGTAGGAAATCCTTCAACTTCCTCAATCTAGGTAGGGGAACGAGGAGTCTTTCGAGGAGATAGCTTCGACTTCATGCTTTGTTGAGAGATTGGAATTTGCTTGATTAGAAGAGAACGAAGGGCGGGGCCCTCCTTCTAGCGCCAAAAATAGCAGATAAGTTTTTCATCTAAATAACACTCCAAAGCTTTCAGAATTCTGTTTCAAAAGAAGCAGATAAATTGGACGAACGTCGAAACTATGCAGATAATAAGCATCGAAAGGTAAAGAGACAAGAAATTTATAGTGATTTAGGACCGAGATCCCTACGTCCACTTTAAAGGTTCTACCGTGAGCTTTTATTCCTTAATTTGATGTACAAGTACTTCTATTACAAGGTCCGCCATTAATGATCTTTTGATTAAAGCTTTCTAAATAGAGTAAAGATTATGGAATGACTGTAGAATGTCAGAAAGTCTCCAGCCCCTTTTCAGTAGAACATAGTTCTCTATTTATAGCAAATTTAAGGTTCTCCTATTGGTGCAGGGGCTTTAACGTGGATTGATGACCTGGCTTACTGGAGTTGGCTTGCATTCAAACACTTGTTATCATCTTATTGAGAGTACTTTGACACGGACTGATGATGTGTCGCTTTCATATTTAGTTTCATTGGTTCCTTTAATTTATCTTGACTGTTGATCTCGGTCCAGGGCTATCTGGGCCGTTGATTATTGATACTTGTTGAAATGTCTTTGGTCTTGGTAGTTGCTGCTCTTGGCTAAGCTCGTTGTTATAATTGGACAATGGTCTTGATCTTAATCGACGTCTTTTCTCTTGCTTTTGGATCTCGGGTCTCGGATATTAATCCTGGTGCTTAAGCTCTCGTTGGAAAATAA
Source organism: Allium fistulosum (assembly GCA_030737815.1). NCBI lineage: Eukaryota > Viridiplantae > Streptophyta > Magnoliopsida > Asparagales > Amaryllidaceae > Allium > Allium fistulosum. The sequence continues at coordinate 959,803,042 of CM060904.1, forward strand.
ATAATGGGTCTCGGAATTTCAAGCCAATGAACTTTCCTTTTGAATATTTGTAATTTGTACTCGGTATAACCTATGGTGTAGCAAGACCTTACACCTGCACTTTCATATTTAGTTGTGACTAAAGCCTTACACCTACTTCACTTTGGGTTCTCAACTGCTTCCTCTGGCCTTATTTCGTCTACCGAACCTTTGGTCACCACATAAGCCTTACACTAAAAGTAACTGGATGCCTTCTTCAACCATACTTCATTATTCATCATTGGTTGCACCTTCACGCCTTACACCAACATTCACAATTTTAGCTGCCACTAAGACCTTATGCGTATGATTTCATTTGCGAATTTCACTATGGCCTTACTCCTTCGTTCTCGTTTATGGATGCCACTAAGGCCTTACTCCTTTGCTTTCGACCTTTTGGCAACCACCTCAGGCCTTACGTCAACTACCAAATATACTACCTAAACAATCACTATTAGGCTTTACACTTAGCTATTTATCAAACTATATAACTTAATTATCATTAGTGTCCCATGTAGCAGTTCTTACAAGCTTAAGCCACAATTTTCGTTCCTTTTCAATAGCCAATTTGTTTCGGTTTCATTATCTTGCTGATAGCTACACTGCCTTCAGGAATAAAATACATTGATCTCTTCTTGTGGAAGCCTACCCAAGTTTAACTTTGGTGATTTGTGAGATTTAGGATTTAAGTGTTTGAAATCACCTCCTCTGCCCATAATTACTCCTTAACTATCGATCATCTTCGACCCTCGATTAATACCTTCGATTTACTAAACCTTAGCTTTTCTTACTTAAGTTCTGTATGCATAAAATTTTGATCTATCTCTTACTCTCGGTGGGTTATTCCTTCAACACTGCCCTTCGGTACATGTTAGGAAACGTTTTCTGCATATTTGACACTAACTTTACATGTGTCGCATTCTAATTTGTTTTACAGTCCTTTCTAACCGTTTTTTAGTACTTTGTTGACATGTTCAACATAAAATGTGGATCTAGTCTATTAACCCAATATAAAATATTTGATTTAATTAAACTACCTTCCACAAACAATTATTTTCTTTTTGGCTTCCTATTATAACCATTCAATCATGCTTATTTTCTTTTAAAAATTACTTATTTTGTTTCCAAGAAATCATAGTAAAATTAATCATGGTCTATTTCTATATAATACTCAAATTATTTATTTCTAACCGTTTTCCACATTATATGGCCCTCTATTAGTTCATAACCATTTATTAACCTAAGATAAATTCCTATAAACCCATATGTAATAATATGTTTCTTTTATCTTAAAAATTGCAAGGAAGAGGAAAAACATTCAATAATAACTTTGTAAAACCCAATAAAAATTAATAAAAATATATAAAATAAGATAAATTAATTAAATAAGATAAGGCTAAAAATGGAAATTTTGCAAAAGTCGGAATTTGACCATGAAAGTTATGTCGTTGCATTCGTGGTAATTTCCAAATCAATTTCCATATATAATATGTTAAAAACGGAGCTCAAACCGACGTTTGAAGTTTTCGTATTCAAAATATATTAAATGGAATTTAAATTCAAATAACTAAAACTCTTAAAATTGAAATTTGGAAGTTAACAGTAATTAGACTTAGGGGTTAAGTAATCGTTAAATTAACATTAACATTAAAAAGTAACTAAGGAATAAAATAAATTAAATGGCGGCAACAAATTGACGTTCCCAGAAGAAGAGGACCGACCGACTACTAGCGATTGACCGGTGGAAAACGGCTGTCAACCAGTAAAGGTTGTGGCGGCTAGGATTTTTGCAATAGTGAACGTCCGGATGTTTATTCTTTTAAACTGACTTAAATTCAATGATTCAGGTGCATTTCAAACACTATAAATTAGAGCCTAGCCCCCTCACATTTATTCACAAATTACTTTGAGAACCTAGCATAGCTCTGTCAGTTCATCACTTCCAAGATTTAGAAAATTTCATTAGGGTTTCAGATAAGAAATCCTATATGTTTATTTTTGTTTATTATTCACTTTCTAAACCTATTCTCCTCCAAAATCTAATTTTCTAAATCTAACGTATATATAAGTCCCTCTTTGTATATATCAAAAAGAAGAGATCTGAAAGAGATCATTGAAGGTGTGTCAAATCCAAAAGAAGGCGAAGCTAAGGACCTACTGTGAATGGAAATCTTCGTCTTTATCTCTTAGTAATTGATTGGTGTAGTTTGGATTTGAACTATGGCTAGTGAGTTTTGGTTCATGAAAATATCATATTACAAATCCTCAAAGTTCCCCCAAAAAGAAAAGTCAATTCTAGGTTGAAATCTCAATTGTTTATGTTAAAATAATGGGAATTGTGTAGATTTTCAATTTTAGTATTTTTACTTTCTATTCTACTTATTATTCTTTTTCTTTGGATTCCATCAAGGGGTTTGATTAGGAAATAGTATGTAAGGTACGGATTCTTATTCGTAGTTTGCACAAGTTATTTTCAAAATTTTAATAGAAATTCCCTTTGTCTAATTTCATGTAAAAAGAAGTTGAATAGAGCGTAAAAAGGAATTGAAATTGCAAGTTTATTGGTTTGCTCCATTATTTTAATATAATATGTTGAGTTTGAATTTTATTTTGTATACAAGTCTGTTGATTAGATTTTTGGATATTAGACTTATAGTATATTCATAATAAGGAAATAGGACTTTTATAATTTTGAAAGAGTTGACATTTAAACATTAGTTTAGGACGTAAGCTCCGCACACTTAGAAACTCCCCCCTTAAGAAAGAAGTTAATTATAAAGGCGAAATATGAGTTCTCTTATAACGTCTTGATATGGGATACGATGTCATGTGTGGTAACATCTATATACAGAGTGTTATAGATTATGACTAAGTTAGAGGAAAGCAACGTCAGTGAAAAGCATATGGAAGTCTGCCAAACTAATCTGGCTACTAGCAATGTGACTTTGAGACTGATGCCTATAATAAGTAACTACAGATGACGCGAGGATAGTCCAAAATTCTATAGGCTAAATCTTCCTAAGCTAATCTAGCTACTAGTACCTATGAATAGTCGAACTAATGTGAGATGTCACTATGGGGTATGGGCCATAATACAAAGGACCCGCTTCAAGGATTGGAGACTTTAAGTGGTTGTGTGAGGGCCCGCCTCTTTCTAATGTAGGAAGTAGTAAATAATCAGTGTTATTGGTTTTCCATGGTAGAGGATATCTTGGGAAAAGGTCGACTTCGATATGAAATATTAAGTGGCTAAAGAGATTCTTTGTAATGCCAGCTAAATAGTTACTAGAGAGGATTCCACTTTGGGATAGGTATTAACGGAGAGGGACTGCCTTAAAAGAGGTATTAAATGGTCAGAGTCTTCCTAGTTCCCATTAAAAGGTATTAAGTGACTTGGGTATTATCTCTTACATTGATAGGACATTATTGGTGATAGATATGGATTATTGGGTTAAAGTGAGATGGCTGTGGGCATATAATTGGAAAGCCTTTTTGACTTATATTTGGAAAGACTTAGGATATAAATAAATTGCGAAAGACATATTCCTATTTAAATTATACTGTCCAAATACTACTATAGTAAGGCACGAGATTTTTATTCACCAAACATATGTAGTTCCGACTCCCTTATCATTACAACATAGGTTAAGAAAGATGATGATGTTGAAGGCCACGGCAAGGAGAAAGCTTGTGGCAGTTTATCTATTTATCTATTCATGTTATTTTCAGATGTACCCATTGAATTTTTTTGAATTTTAAATATGATGTACCACAGATATGTAATGGTTATTATTGGTTTTGTGTTATGGTTTTTATGACATTTTGAATTTATAATAAAATGGGTATTATTGTTATTGCTATATTTTATCCTTATGCTGTGAGATCTGAATGTGTAGATAAATAGCCCTGTATTGTTCTTTTCAACCAACAGTCTGCTTTAGGATGGGTCTAAGTTTTGATGGGCCTTTTCTAGGTTGGAATTTAGGTCCGTTTCAGGGCAGATTGTGAGAGGTTTAGAGAATATAGAGTGATTAGGAAACATATTGCTCACTTAGATTCCTTAGTTAATGGAGTCTCTAGTTCCCTAAACTTTAATATTTTCTTATTCTCTTTTCTTTTTCTATTGCGGCCACCATTGAAGAGCTCAAGCTTTTATTTTTAGTTTGTGTGAGTAATGAACTGTATAGGACTGAAGAAAGGATTTGCATCATTCATATTTATGGGCCTCCAGCCCAATATTCTTTTTCTTATATAATTCATTCAAGTTAAGCCTTATTTGTAAAGGCATGATAGGTTGCCATTTATTACATTATAATAGGTAAATATACACCTAGATACATATCACATTATATTAGTTAAGTTCATAATTTACCTTTTTAATAATTATTTCCTTAATTATTTATTTATTTATTAATTTATGGGGTGTTAGAGGCTTATCCTTATAGTCGATACTAATTCTTCACACTTTCCGATGTCCACTCCAACATACATACACATAAATTCTCTACTTATGTGTCTTAAACAAAATGTATTGGTGAATCAACTAGTATGTAACAAAATTAACCATAATATCATATATATATATATCTGGTTTACAATCCAAATATAGCATATATCTATAATACTTTGTAAAAATTAATCAGAAATTTAATTAAAAATTTTAAATTAAATATAATAAGGGTAAAAATAGAATTCTTACAAACATACAAATTTGGCTATGAAACTTGCACCATTGCATTCCTAGCAATTTTTTTGACAATTTAAATATATAATATTTTGGATGTTCATATAAAAAGGCAACTAAAGTTTAAAGATTTGAATTCAAAAATAATATATATATATATATAATTAAGAAATCAGAACGTTAAAAATAATTAATGCTAATAACTCAACCGACCGACACCCCAGTTGGGGCCGATTGACACCTAATGGTCAACCGCCCCTAACCAAGTGGTAAGCGGTCGACCAACGGGCACTTGTCGACTAGGGTTAACCTAGATCAAACAGCCCGAATTTAATTATATTTAATCAACAATCATCATTGTTTCATGTAGCTATAAGTATGAAGTTAATCCAAACTCTAATCACTCACCACCAGTACGTTCAAATTCTATATCTTATCCAAATCTCTCTTCTCTAAAAAATTTAAAATAAAAGTAAGTTAAAGACAAAATCAAGCAAAAAGGAGAGATTAAAGTATAAGAGAAGGCGGTTCAACACGAATTAAAGAGGGAAAAGCTAATAAGAGGTGAGTGAGTTTATTATTAGATATGATGATTTTACAAGTAATTGAATATGTTCATGTATCTATTTGACCTGAGTTAATTTAATTGAGAATTTAATTTAAACTGGATTAGGTTAAGATTTAAGTTGATTTAATTTGGGATTTGATATATGCACACCTCGATTAAAGTTGATTTAACCTGGAATTTAATATACAAACACCCTATTGATATTCACCCTAAGTTGATTTGGAACATACCATGAAATTATAAAATTTATAAGTTGAAACTATATAGGTAGAATTATAGATTGTAGATGAAAACTAATGGAATTTTCTACACGATTGCAAACTTAATAAGTAGAAGAAATCTGGGTAGAAGATGATAATTATCGACTGTCTATATACATACCGTTAGAACTATATTAGCCAGAGAAAGAAAATAAACAAACAAACAAATGAAATTCAAATAAACAGTATCTCCATAAAAAAGACCAGCTAGTCGATAGGCTCACCGTAGCCGATCAACCAATTAATTGATTTTGAACGCAGCCTGAACCACAACCTATGGCCCAGGGATTATGGTATATATATTAGTATACGTTGTGTATTATATAAGTAGGGGAAATCACTCCCCTATTTCTCGGTTTTTTAATATGATAGGAAATGGAAAACTTTTACACTGGTAAATAGGCCTAGACGCTATCTACTCCACGAATTCGATATTTGATGTATGGAGATTCTATTAAGAAAATGTGCATAAGCACACGACACTAACAGGAGGTTCCACAACGTATCTGCAATGCTGATGTAGATGTCTGGCATAGTGCAGAGGTTGGCACTAGCAGAAGGTTCCACTTTATATGATGGTAAGGCAGCCTAGATACTAACAAGGATCCCTGGCGCAGTCCAAATGAAGGTACTAACAGGATGTTCCACTTTGTATGATGGAAATTCAGCCTAGACACTGACGAGGATGCCTCGCGTAGTACATTTGGTGGCACTAACGGGAGATTCCACCTCGCACGATGGCACCTAGACACTAACGAGGATGCCCAGTGCGGTGCCGTAGGTAGAGTTATACAATTGAGCTTCAATGCATAAATATGATATGTACTATTTCCAAGGCGGACTCCTCTTCAGTGACTATCTAGCCGACATTGCATGGAATCTCTTGAGGCACTTAATACTTCTTTATGGAAAGACGGACCCTCAATCAGCTACTTAATACCTTATCCCAAAGCGGACCCTTATTGAGATATCGCTTATCGTGCTTTATAACTAACCCTTACCATTTACTACTCCATTTGGGGAAAAGAGGCAGGCCCTCAAACAACCACTTATATCTCATGATCCCGAAGCAGCCACTTCATATTGTGACACATACCCATAATGACATCTCGCATTAGTCCGACTATTCATAGGAACTGGTATCCAGATTAGCTATGCAGATTTACCCTACAGAATTTGGGACTAAGCTCGCGTCATTATAAATACTAATCATAAGAGATATCCTACATCAGCCCAAAAGTCATACTACTGGTAGCCAGATTAGATTGGCAAGCTTCTATGTTCCTTTTGACTGACCTTATATCCCTATGACTTGGTCATAATTTATATATTTTATGTATATAATACTCATCTCACTGCTCCATATTTAAGGCCCTGTAAGGAATCTTCTTTATTACACCTTAAAATATTAATTACTTTTCCAAGGGGGGACTTAATGACAATTATTACCTAATTAACTATGCAATTATACATTATAATTATACGTTTATTACGCTAATTAATATATAAATAAGTACACACTTATTATTCTATATGTGCGGAGATTACGCCCTATCCAATGTTAAATGTCAATTAATTTTAAACCATAATAATACAAGTCTTTCCTTTTTTCCATTTTCCTAATATAATGTCCAAATTCTGATATCCATAACATAGGATTCTAATATCCATAACAAGGATTCAACACTCATATCCAAATTTGCAATAAATAGACTTGTATATAGAATCTAAATCCAACTTATCGCATATTTAAACAATGGAATAAATCAAAAAAGGAAACTTACAATTTAATGAATTCTACGCTCTTTTCAACTTCTTTTATATGAGTTTAGACAAGGCAAAATCTATTACATTTTATAGAAATAGGCGGTGTAAACTACGAATAAAGATTCTCCCTTTACACACCATTTCTCAATTAAATCCATTAATCAGAGCTAGAGAAGAAGAATAAGAAGTGGAATAGAATGTAGAATACATAAACTGCAAAATCCACAAAACTCCATTATTTTAGAATAAAACAATTAAGGTTCCAATCCTACGAATTGACATTTCGTTTTGGGGGAATTATGGGGATTTTTAATACGATGTTTTCGTAATCCAAAACTTCCTAAGGCATATATCAAATCTAAGTATACTATTCAACTATTAAAATGGAAAAACTAAGATTTTCACTTACAATTGGTCCTTGGCTTTGCTTCTCTTTGGATTTGCAACATCTATTATAATCTCCTCGGATCTCTTCTTTTTAATATATATAACAAGGGATTTGTATATGTATTTGATTCAGAAAGGTTGGAGGAGAAGAGGTTTAGAAATTAAATAATAAACAAAGATAGATATATAAGATTTCTTACTTGAAACCCTAATGGTGTTTTCTGAGAAGAGATGAACTGACAGAGCTTCACTGATGTTCCCAAAATATTTGTAAAAGAAAGTGGAGAGGGTAGGGTTTTATTTATAGAGGTTGAAACGTACCAGAACTGTAGGATGAAACTAGGTTGAAAACGAATAAATCTGGAGCATTTAACCATAAAAAAACCTAGTCTCCACACTGAGAAGTGGTCGACTGCTCTCTATATACTGGTCGACCACTAGGTGACTGGTTAGGTCTAGTGGTCCACCGCTTATGTTTGGGAATGTTTTATTATTTTCTATTGCGTATTATTTTATTCCTTAATTTACTTTTTACGTTAACTGCTATTTTAAAGTTTGGTTAACCCCCAAGTCTAATCGCGGTTAATTTTTGAAAATCAAACTTTAAATTTAATTACTCATTTGAATCAAATTAAACTAATTTGAATCTAAAAACTTCAAATGCTCATAATTTCTTCATTTGAGCTTCATTTTCAGCATATTATATATGAAACAAATCAGAATTTCGCCACGAATGTAACAGAATAATTTTCATGGTCAAATTCCAACATTATTAAAATTTCCATATTTATCCTTATCCTATTTAATTGAATTTCTCTTAATTTACTTATTTAATTACAGTTGATTTTATGGGGTGTTACATTCAACCCCTTGAAAAGGATTTTGTCCCAAAATCTTTCAAGGGCGAACAACATAACGCGCAATAACATCCATGTTATACAACCAAGTTATCTACATAGCCATCTACTCAACCAAAGTGCAATGTGATTATGTACTATAGACATACTAATAATGAGCTCAATCCTTGTGTGAGTGTGTAATTGTGCTATGCAAGTATGTATGCAAATACCTAAAACATGCATAAAAATTTATACAAAAGTGTAAAATGATAGTGTAAAAGTATGGCAACCATCTCCTACCATCTAATCTAGCAACCACGATGCACTTAAAATCCTAATTTTGGAGAGAAAATTTACTAGAGAAAGGCTTAGGATGAAAAGTCCTCATGCCTTCCATCGGGTTTTCTCCCTATTGTACTAGAACCAATCTAATTTCTTTATTTCCAAGCTTACTAGTTCCATGATTCACAATGCATGCAATGACACGGGATGCTATAGGCTCCGTCTTAATATCCCCAATTGATTAGGCTCTACCACAATGGCTGTGTTGTGAAGTTATTTCCTTAAATACAAAATGTGAAAAACATCATGGACTCCAACCAACTTACAAAATTTCTTATTTTTCCCCATATTGGGAGAGGCCCAATAGATTTGGTGTAACCTTTTTCAATTATCCAAATCTTATGATCTTCACATCCCGCCTAATCAACTATGACTTTCCAAAGACTCGCAATTCAAATCTGGTCCGAGTAGAATTTGTTGGTGGTTTGCCTTCCAAAAAATACTTCAAGAGTGCCATACCAATCATCTAATGGTGACTACTATTATATGTGAATTCTACTAAGGGTAAGTGCCGCTCCTAATATCCTCCAAGGTCCAAGATGCAAGCTCACAACAAATCCTCCAAGTTCCCATCCATTCCTTCAGTCTGTCCATTGGTCTTCAGTTGGTAAGCGATGCTCAGATTTAATGAAGTTCCTAAAGCTATTTCCTAAAGCTACCAGCAAACTTCTCCAAAATTTGCTAGTAAACCAAGGGTCCATATCACTAACGATGCTAACCGCAACTCGATGAAGCTCTGTTGGAGATGATGTAGTTTTATTGCTTCTAACGGAAAATTCTGCCACCTTCTTGCTCATCATTGAGCAGTATAAAAACACTTCACATTCCTATACATTTTATCTCTTCCTTGAATGGTGACATTCTGTGAGATAAATTTTATTTTTCCCAAAATTCTAATGTTTTTGGATTTAAACATTTATTTATTTTAGGCTGCTAACCTAATTTCTTCATTAACTTCCAGTCTTACCTATGGTTTATCGTTAGTTAAGTCTCCCCATAAAATTTCCTTATGTATTTTGCTTCTTAACGTATATTTTTATCAAGTGGTTTAAATCTCATTCATAAAGTCAACACAGGAATAAAATAGGAATATATCTTATACCTCATTATTCACTTTTCCAATAACTAAGGAAGACAATTAGCCACTATAATCCAAGAGCTCTAGAAGAAAATTTTGCTGGAAGATGCTATTTATTATCAACTTATATAAATGGTGTTGAGAACCTAATACTTCTTACTAAATTAAGATGGGTATTTCTAATATGTCATTCACTGTTACACATTTTCCTTAATTTTCCTTTTTGGTTTCTAATAAATGTGGTCCATCCATCGCCTCAATTAATATCCATAGAAGTTGATCATTACTGTCAAAATTGGACCATTTCCATTTAATCCTTCTTTAATCCCTTTAACCTTCTTCAAGCTTCCAAAATCCATTCATTACTCAAATTTCTTTCCGCTTTTTGAGTTTCCTTAATCAGCTCCCATTTAATCCTTTTTCCTCTCATTAATTACAAATTTATTGCCCGTTAAATTTGAAATTAGTCCATAAATCCTAATCGTTAATTAATACACATATAGTCGTAACTTATGCTATTTATATATTCTTATTCCTAGTCGTTAAGCGTAGCTATACGTGTATACTAATTCTAAACTAGAATACTTATTTCTATATTTTTAATCTATTAGAGCTATCTTAAAAATGGACTACCGTTACAATCTCCTATAAATTAACCACAAATGTGATTTTGCTTTGTTTGAATTTACAAAGAATTTTTTCTATCGAAAGAGACAGTGTAAAAACAAGGAAAAGATATCCACATCCTACACATCTCTTTTCCTTTTTGATGCATCCTTTGTTAATTTAAATAATGCGCTTTTATACACATTTTGGAATATGGTAATTTATGGAAATTATATGAAAAATTCTCTGAATAAATTAAAACATAGAAATTTACATTCTAAGCTATCTAGGTCAACCTAATTTACAACCCGATTATAGATTTGGTATATCTTTACACTTTACCAACTTCTTCAAATAGAGGTTTAATACTAATTTCAAATTTCCAGATCAGGTTGTACACTCTATTCCTATTTTGTTCATTTCCTAAAAACTTTAGTCTGTCCTACCTAGGTCGTGATCCCTATCTACTCCATAAAAATTATTCTTTATAAAACCAGAATTTTTGTAATCATACAAAATAATTTTAGATAAACTATTTTCATATAAATAAACTTATTTCATTAAATTCAAAATCAGTATTTATTGCCTCATTTCTTGTCAAACTAAAATTTCACAAACATGAAGTATCAAACTCAAAATCTCCATCTTTGAAAATATAAACATAGAAACCTTTACCAAGAATTCAAAATTTCTTAGTTCCAAATAAGAACAAAATAATTTCTCTTTTTTAAACTTTCTTCATCAAAGATTTATCTCTTTAAAAGTTAGACATCAATTCATATCATTCAAAGATTGCTTGGTTTTAAATAAAGAACTATGGAAAACTTCCCTTTTTAATGACTAACTAAAATAAAGACTCGCTTCTTTTTAAAAAAGGATCTGTAAAAAAACATTCAAAACTCAATTATCATTCTGAAATAATAAATTAGACCTTTATTATTCCAAAATGTTTTCTAGTTACACAAATTATCGTTTCCAAAATAATAGTTTTTCCTCAATTATCATTTCAAAATAACAGTATAGCATTCAAAAATATAGATTAATATATATTGCCTTATTACTCAAAATATACCATTGTTTGACAAAATGCTTTTTGTAACTTTGTTCAAAACTCTTAAAATCCCTTGCAATCCTTTTATTATCAATTCCAATAATATTCTTATTCAAACAAGTTCTGAATTTGGATTAGGAAAAGCTCATGTATAAAATTCACATCTTTACACAATTTCTTTTCCAAAAATACCCAACTCATTTGTTAATTCAAATCCATTCAATTGTCAAAGATACCTTTTATAACTTTAAAAGATGGAAAAATGGAGTAGACAAATATAACTCCTATCTTATTCCTATTACTCCTCTTCTATATCATTTATTACTAGATTAAAATTCTTAATTCTATCACTACTTTAATTCAGCTATCATTCTCTGCATTTCCTTGCATGAGAATATTCCACCTATCTACCTTATCGGACATTCTTAACCTTCTATGCTAATCAAGTGCCTTTTCCATTTATACACCCTTTCAAAAGAAATTTAAGGAAAAGAACCTCTAATTTTATAAGGTAGGAAAAATCATGCATTTCACAAAAGAAAAATATTTGGACCAAAAACTTTTGGCTCAATAAATTCAAACTAAGAATTTTTAAGACTATAAAATCCCGTGTTAAGTTAGAACTTGTTAACTTAACTATATATAAATTATAAATATCCAAATTTCTTGCTCTTTTCAAAATAACGGCTTCCAGTTATAAAGTAGAAGAAATCATAAAAAAATAGAAGAACCCAAAAATTAAAAACTTTTAATTCAACAAATTTTAAATTGAGAAGTCAACAAATGAGAACCTTCTCTTTTTTCAACTTTTTAAGTAATTAAAAATCATCCACCATTTTGTTTTTTAAATGTTTCACCACTTTTTTCTAAACTTCTTACAAATGGTAGTATATTTCCAAATTTACAACTTACAACGCATAAAATTTTCACTTAATAATCTTTTGAAAGGCTCTTTCACAAGGAGTTTTCAAAAACCTTTCTACCGTTTTCTTTCTCAAGGGGTAGGATTTTAAAATTTGGCTTTGATTTTTCTTCCCTTTGAACTCCCTACTCAATCATCTTAAAAATTTAGTTCTCCTTGTGATGATTAATTGACACCTTCTTACGGAAGTTTATTTTACTACTATATCCCTTACTTCAGTATGTTTACAACTACTATGCCTTATAATACCTAACTATTACCTAACATTTATATTTATATAATGATCTGCCTTTCTTATACCCAAAGACGACACTTAATACATCCTTGGAATTCATGTGCCAATCACCTAAGTGGCTGAAAAACAGGTCATGGGGTAAAGAAAATAAAAGACAAGGAAACAAACACATATTTTTCTCACAAACTTCAAAGCTACATATACATCATCACAGAGTCGTACATATGGTTACTCCAAAATATTACACAAAAGTTACAATAAGTACTATTCCCAACAAGGACAGCTATATCAGTCTGCTCAAACTACTAATACATAAAATACCATCATAGCGGAAATATAGACAACAACCGAATGGTGATGAAAGCTCCTACTCCATACTGCTTTCCAAAATGCTCCAAAGAAACCTGACTACTTGGGTACTCATAAAAATTTGAGTACCCAAGAGTTTAAGGGAAAGAAATAAAACTCTGGGTCGGATACGGGTCTGGTGTGAGTAAAGAATAAATTTTAACTTTATAAAAATCTTTCAAACCAAAGGTATCTCATAAGACCACGCCGCACATAAATACGGATGAGTTTATACCTTACGATAACCAAAACATGTCTATATAAAATCCTCTGATATTATCATAATGTCTAGGTTTAAAATAAATATGTAATCGTAGCCGAAATTGTTATATCAATTAAATTTCAGCATAATATGTATACAATTAAGTCCATAAAGGCACGTATTGGAAAATAGAATCCATCAATCACAAGGCACTGGGGTACCACCTGCCATAGTCCATCTCTAGTTAAAATGCACCGAGAGCCATACATGGGCTCCCTGCCAATGCAGGACTGGCCTAACCCTTACTGGATATTACTAAATATGATTATAACTAGGTTTGATCAACAATCATAATGGATCCGAAGCATAATATAAAGGAATGAGATCAACTCTAGAAAGGGATGACCATATCCTAATGGGTGCGACCCACTTAGCCCTACTGCATATCCCCTGATTTTAGTGATTCTCAGTTGTGAAGCTTAAGGTTACGCTTTACCTTTCCTCCTAGCAGACCATTTTGGAATGCTAATATTTCCCTCCAAGCAATCAATGCAATGATTGCATTCTTCCATACAAGTTGTTCCGGGATCGAATAAACATTCAACATGTACTAACTTCCATTTTAGAATCACCCTCAGCAAGAATAGTACAGCTCTCATAGCATACTCCAATAACGATCCATCACGAATGTTATTAGTTTGGAGTGGTCTGAATGAATTATACTTATATGAAAACTCATGTCTCTAAACTAAGCGGTAATTCTCGGCTAACTCAATTTTCATTCTTTGGAAGTATGCAACAGGTATTCGAGTCCTCACCGGGGACTTGAATATACGCATCGTACTTCCTGAGTTAAAACAGGTCAAGTTATCAATAGTAGACAATTTGCTATTTAGGGTAATTATACAGAGTTTTCATATGGATGCCATATACTTAATTTAAACAGGACCCATCGATAGGAATTAACCCTTCCATATCTATAATATTTTCGATATTTCAACTTACACTATCCATCACTTGAAAATAAATTCTAGATCTCACAGATAGACGACCAGCTTACTCATCGACTTTTAGTGCTAACTATGAGATGACTTACTTCCCATAAAATGTGTCACCATATTAGCATTGGTTTCATATTTGTTTGAGGTTACTTAATGGTAATCAACAAAGAAATCCCTTGATTTTAAACACTTTTTAAAGAAAGCTGCTTTTTAAACAAAACCCAATTTTTAAAATTAAAATGATTTAAAGTTTTAAAACCTTTATTTATTAATTAAACAATAAATGAAACCTTTATTAAATAATAATTAAATCTTAGTTAAGTCCTAATTTAAATCTTAATTATTAAATAATTAATCCTTTTATAAATAAATAATTAAATAATAATTAAGTACTAATTACCTTAATTAATTAATTAATTAATTAATTAATAATCATTAATTAAATAAATAATTAAATAAATAATCACTTTTTAAAACGTAAATTATGTGTGAAAGCATTTTTCAAAAAGAATCCTAAGAGAAAACACTTTTAGATTTCGAAAGGAGTTTGTTTTCACGAAGTGCACTCATAGGGACTATCGCTATACGACCCGTAACTTCCAAAATTGAAATTTTGTATTCTAAGTCTTAAAAAATTTAACTCTTGGAAAATTAACCACTTTGTAAAGCATAAAGGCATGTTCTTTAAACTAAACAAGTTTTAAACAAGAAAACATTTTAAAAATTTTAAAACCAAAGATCAAAGCTTTTACACAAGGGATTACATGTCACTTAAACGAGCATAGGTGCCAACTTTCTTAGCATACAATCATGTATTCAAGACCATAACATTCATATTCACATCACTACCACTAACATAAGCCAAGATCTCAACTTTCTAACTAATATAAACATTACACTTCATTTTAAATCTAATTTCAAATCATGGCACATAAGCATATATAAATCATATCCAAACATCATTATAATCCAAGCACTTATACATACATTCATACAAACCAACAATTATTTTCACCCAAACACACATCATATTTATGACAAGTTAAGCAATAATATATGTTCTAAAATCTTAGTAAAAAGGTGAGAACTTTACTCACCAAAAGTTGACTAAATCAAGGCAACTTCCTTTAGAATTTGAATATAATCTAAGACTTCGCCTTGCCTTTTGAAAAATCATATTGTTATGGGCTTTAGAAATCATAAGGGTTCGGCCTAGGGGGTTATAATGCTAGGCCTAGATAGTGGAGCGCGGTGGAGACCATTTTGGAAATGAGAAGTGGAGTAGAAATGGAGGAGAAAGTGTTTAAACAAGTTTTCTAGAATTTAAAGTGGAAATGAGTTAGGATTTTTGAATTTAGACTTAAGAGGAGGCCATGGAAATGTTTTAAGTGCTTTGAAGAAGTTTTACAAAGTGGAAATGAAATGAGAAGAATGATAAAAAGAATTAGGAAATGGGTTTATATACCCATATATAAATTAAATTACCATAATGATCTTAAGGTATATACCCTCCTCTCTTAGCTTGCCACCTCACCATGAATGCTCCCTCTCCCCTTTTCTCATGTTTTCCCTTATCCCCGCCCCCTCTCTTGTTTGAGCCAACATGCATTTATGTTTTAGGTACTTTTTGTTTTTAGAGAAATGTAATTTTATGTCACTTATTTTTACATATATATTTTTAAACTTATTTAACTTTCATAAGATGTCATATCATATTAAACTTAAATAAACATATAGATATATTAAAATGTATTCTAACTTATATATAAATCTGTGTGTATATTACTTAAATGTGCACAATAATTTTCGATAACTTTTAGACATCGAAAAGTCGAAAACTCCGAAAACGATTTCCGGTCACATTTTCTATTTTTCTTTGAACTCATTATTTTTGTAAACAAAATTTGAAAACTATTTCAACATCATTAGTTATTTTTTAAAAGATTTTTATTTTGAGTTACAAAATCCATTAATTATGTAACGATCCGATATTTTCAACCATTCGCATCCATTATAAGTGTATAGGTAGACACTCATGCCGGAGTTGAATTGCTCAAAATACCGCGTTGTAATTAAAATTTGGCAAATCTCAGAATATGCAGTAAATAAATAATTACAGATCACAGACACAGAGTAAAATTATGCAGCGGAAGTAAAAGAGATAGTAGTTCATGAAGCTACTATATATATATAAGATATATCAGAGTTAAATAAAATACAACAGAAGAAATAAAGTACAACAGAAGTCTCAAGACATAGAAGTCTACTAATACAAGAGCTGAAATAGAACAACAGACTGAACAGATAAAACCAGATAGCAGCTGGATAAGGATGATCTCCAGTAGTCCTAGCTCCGTGAAGATGAAGTCCAACTGATACTCAGGCTGACCCGAGCGTAAAATAAAACATAAACACTCGAGTCAGGATATACATACTTATACAATGTAAACCAACTCAAATGAACTGTAGTAAAGGTACAAGTAACTTAGAAGATGCTTGGGACAGCCCATCCTCTAAGGATCCGTTAAACTATCTACTATGTAGTAATATTCGCTATTATAATAGTGTCTAAATAAGTAAAGTATAATCATATCGGAAAATAGCGTTAAGGGGATGGAGAACCTTAACGCGGTCGGATCTTAAAATCATAATCGTAGTAAAGCTCGA
The DNA here is from genome assembly GCA_030737815.1 of Allium fistulosum. Classification (NCBI taxonomy): domain Eukaryota; kingdom Viridiplantae; phylum Streptophyta; class Magnoliopsida; order Asparagales; family Amaryllidaceae; genus Allium; species Allium fistulosum. The sequence continues at coordinate 959,820,017 of CM060904.1, forward strand.
TATGGTAGGTGACACGGCATAACTAGGCAATGCCAGGGTAGATATACCAATTACGCACACGGACTGATGGATACGCATAGCAGCCACTACCGTTCCACCTCGAACAACATTCCCAAATCGGAGGATGGCCATCTAGTCAAATCACAAATAAGAGTATAATATCGAAGAAATGTGTCCGAGAAGAGGTGCTACCTCACTGGTCCGAGATCGCTCCTGTTTTAGCCACCTTATGCCAACTCACGGGAGTTGGGTCCACGTAACATACCTTAAGAACGTCGCCACCATCCTACTTCATTTTGGAATCTCCACCGCGTACACAGTTGCCAAAGTGGTTTTCGGTAAGACAGAGAGTATGTCCATATCTGATCCCGGTCTCTTTAACAACCCAACGTTATTATAACCCGTGGTTAAAAGTTTAAAACAGTTTATACTTCAAAATAGAATATCATCTCAAATCCAAATCTTTATCAAAATAAAGATTAAATCAATTCTAAACCATTTCCATATTTTTAAAATATCATATCACTTCAAAACTTCATTTCAAATCATTTTAATATTCCAAATATCATTTGAGTTCAAATCTAAATATTCAACTTTAAATACCTTTTAAATTTAAAGGTATACTCATTTATTATCATTTCAAGTCACCTTTTAAATAGTTTATATTCCAATTAAATAATTCATTTAACCTTTTAAAAGTGTAATTATTATATTTTCAAATCAAGTATTCAATTTCCAAAGTTTCAAACCATTCTGTGTTCGTTTACTAAGTCAAAAACCCTAATTATTAAAATTTCAGCATTTCACAACATTTAAAAACAACTGCTATAGGTTATATTTGAAAACATTTTATTCAGCAAAACAACATTTATAAACTGCTATAACAGTTCAGTTTAAAACAAAATCATATTTCAGCCTACTGCAGTCCTTAACAAGTGCTACAGTAGCCCTTTTATTAGTTCAGGTTCAATTTTAGTTTCTGCTACAACAGCACTTACCAAGTGCTACCATAGCCTTAGTTCATTTTAGTCTTTTGGTTCACTTATATAATCCACAACACTTAACAAGTGCTACAGATTCTACCTAGTTCAGACTTATAAAATCATACATTAAAAATGTTCATTTCGATCCTTTAACTGATTTATTTTAAAGAGAAATTTTACAAGTTAAAACCAAAACTTACAAATTTTCTTATTACATTCATTTCAACATTTAAAATTAAACTCCATTTTTCCACCAATTTAAAACTAAATTTTCATTTCAATTTAATTAACTTAAGTTTCCATCTTTTCTTTTAGTCAAAATTTCAAATTTAAGTTTCGTTTTAAAATCAATATTCCTCCATTTATTTATATTTATCACATAGAAAAATCATTTCTATTCTAAATAAATCACTTAAAAATTCGATTTAAATCAATTTAATATTATTACAATATTTAAATTATTTAAAAGTATCCAGAAAATACAGAAAAATAACCATGGGTCTGTATAATATTTTCTAGCCTAAGTCAAGTGATACGGATACTATATCATTTCAATCCGTAATTTACAAAGAAAAATCCGGGTTTTATCATTTCAAACCCGCAATCCCAAGTAAATAAAATTTAATTGAAAATCGTTCAAGCCTATCATTTCAGCCCATAACGACCTTCCCTTATTCTAAAGTCCATTCGGGTATGTATCATTTCAACCCATAGTGATTCTATTCTACAGGGAACTTGCAGTGTGATTTAGCAGAATAGAATAACAGTAAAATAAGAACATAATATAACAGATGATAAGATATGCAGTTTTTAACAATTAACATCAACTATAAATAAATCACAGGTAGTTATAACATCATTTATTTATTTATTTATTTCTACACATTCAGTTGCGGTCGTTTCACAATCATATAAGTATGAATATTCGTGTGAGATTTACTCACCTCTACGGAGCTGGAGATTCAGAAAGAAAGAAGTACGCTATCCATCGAAAGCACGCGGAAAGCACGATTTGTTGTTAGCGGATTCGCCGACTAGATTCAAATCTAAAGTCAAAAGAATAAAGCGAATAAATAGACAAATCAAAACATGCACGAATAACAATTTTCCAAATTGAAGCAAACGATCGAAAAATACATCAAGTTGAAAAATAGAAGGAATTGGCTCGACCACTTTTATTGGAGATTATAACTTTAAAATTTGCAAAGTAAAATTTTGCATTTTTCACTAATTCCTTTTCCCACAACAAAGGCCAGTGGGAATACAACATTCAAATTAAAGTATGAAGTGGAAATCTTTGTTCACCATTTCATTTCAAACAAGACAGAGGCAATATACAATTCACGACCGCAAAACAAAAACTGAAATAAATTTTAGTTCATTTTTTTTTTCAAAACCAAAAGTCAGTGGAACGATCAATAGACTAAAATATAAGTCAAGGTGACAAGGTACAACTCTCATTTCTTTTCTCTGTTCGAATACAAGGCAAAAGCAAGTTATGTTCATTTGATTTCAGATCCAAGGCCAGAGGAACATAGACTGGAATATCAAAATACAACAGTGCCAAAACCGATTTTTGTTCATTCCTTTCTTTCAAAACCAAGGTCAGTGAGAATATAAACTAAAGTTACAAATACAGGTGACAAAACATTTTTTCAAAACAGGTCTCGACATGGAGTCGTGGACGTGGCAGGGAGTTGTGGTGACGTGGGGACAAGCATGGGTTTGGAGACGTGGGGACAAGTGGTGGCAGGCTGGGTAGGAGGCGGTGCTGGTGGGTGGTGAGGTGGCGAACTGGGTTCGGTGGTGGTGTCATGGCGTTGGGTCGCCTGGGTGGTTGGTGGTTGTCTCGGCCTGGGGTTGTAGTCGACGTGGTCTAGCATATGTTGGGTTGGAAATTATGGGTTAGGAGAATGGAAAGAGACGTGGGGACAAGCATGGAGTAGGCAACAGATCTGGAAGGGGACGTGGGATTATATGGTGAATGGGAGGAGCATGAGGTGGCAGGTATTAGGAAAAGCAGGGCACGCAAAGGAGATCAACAAACAAAAAACAAAATGAAAGAGGGCATGTTTCAATTCATACCTTTGTGAAAATTTTGCTCACGAAAGTTTTGCAGGCAGCAGAATGAAAAATTTTGAACGAAAATGGAAGACAACTGCTTATAATTTACAGAGGGAAGGCAAACGAAAAGTTTTGATTAGTTAGAGGAATTTAAGGCAAAAATAAATGTTGAACGAAACGTAAGGGAGGTAAAGGGGTAAGTGGACTATTTCTCACGGCAAAGTAAGGCAAGATTTGAAATTTTCAAACTGAAATTAATGGACAATGGAACAATGCACGTACAGTGTAACGCCCGAAGTAACGTAAAATTTGTTACTTGTTTCTTTTATTTAATAAATTTAAAAATGTTAACGGTTTCTTAAAAATATAACGTATCTTTTTAAACCAAATTTAAAATAGCTATTATCATCATTAATAAAATTTGATTCTAATATAAAGTTAAGAACGGACAAAAACGTAACGAAATGCAACGCTTTAAATTTTTCGTTTTATGCTAGTTATTACACTTTAAATTTCAAATCGATATTTCAAAATTGTATAATTTTAAATAAAATTTCGTTTAAAAATTTTGGGCTGTTACAAATTAATTATTAAAAATAAATTTAAATATCCATATTTAAAGTGATTAAATTCTGGGTCGTTACACTCTTCCCCCTTAAAAGAATTTCTTTTGGAAATTAGCAAACAAAGAGATAACTCATAATAACTCAAAAGGTCATGTACTATATATCATGAAATATATATAAAGGACATACAATAAGAATCCATAACACAATAATGCATACACTATGCATACAAACAATGACTATTGTAACATCAATTCTGGGTAGGCTTCCCTCATATGATCCACCGTCACCCAAGTACAATCTTGGGGATCCTCATTCCGCTGAATCTTTACTAACTTCACCACTTTATTGCGCAGTTTCTTCTCATCTTGACCTACAGTATGAACTGTATGTCTAATCACTATAAAGTTGGTTCTATCTCCAAATCATCTTGAATCGACGATTCTACAATCAACAAAGGGTCATGAACAGATTTTCTCAAATGGGATACGTGGAAAACATTATGGACCCCCGACAACCTTTTTGGAAACTCAACTCTGTAGGCAAGCGGTCCAATCCCTTCAATAACTTTAAAAGGTCTAATGTACCTTGGTGGTAACTTTCTGGCCTTTCTGAATCGAACAACTCCTCAGATAGGGGAAATCTTCACAAACACAAAGTCTCCAACTTCAAATTCCAAATCTCTTCTCCTTTTATCGGCATAATCCTTTTGTCGAAACTGGGCTTCCTTCATCCTTTCCTTTATCGCCGCAACCTTTTAAGTAGCTTCCCGAATCATATCTGGTCCAAGTACTAGCCGATCTCCAGTCTCAACCCAACATGCATGTGACTTGCATGGACGTCCATAGAGGGCTTCGTAGGGTGCTATGTCGATGCCCGCTTGATAACTATTATTGTATGAGAATTCCACTAAGTGAAGATGGTCTTTCTACAATCTTCCAAAATTCATAATACATGCCCTCGGAAGATCTTCTAGAATCTGGTTCACTCTATCAGTTTGTCCATCTATTTGGGGGTGGTATATCATGCTTAAGCTTAGCTTTGATCCTAAAGCTACTTGCAATTCCTCCCAAAACTGACTGGTGAAGATGGAATTTCGATCACTTATAATACTCACTGGGACACCATGCAATAAAAAAATCTCCCTCATAAAAATTTCCGCCAAAGAAGTTGCAGTTCTTGTCGACTTTACCGGAATAAAATAAGCACTCTTCGTTAACCGATCCGCAATGATTAACACATCTTCATTCCCTTTTATGGTTCTGGGTGAATCATCGATAAAATCCATTGATATCACCTCCCATTTCCAATTTGGGATTTCTAAGGGTTGAAGTAAACCAGCCATCTTCTGGTGATCGCCCTTTATCTACCGATAGATTAAGCATCTGCTGACATATATTGAGACATCCCTCTTCATTCCTTTCCATCAAAACACCTGCTTCATATCTCGATGCATCTTAGAAAAACCTGGATGGATATTCAATTTGGATTGATGACATTTCGATAAAACTTGTTGTCTAAGGCCATTGACGTTAGGGATGCAGATCCTCCCATTCATACGCAAAATGCCTCGGTTATCCATCTTAAAACTTGCACACTGCCTCTCCTCAGCATCCTTGATAATCTTCATTAAGAACCTATATTCCTTTTTCTTACCAACAATCCCTTGCAATAGTTTCGGTGTAACTTCCAAGAGAGCCAAAACTGCATTCCTACTTAGAGCGTCTGCCAACACATTTTCTTTTCCTAACGTATAGAGAATATTCAAGTTGTAAGCTGCTAGGAACTCCAACCATCATTGTTGCCTCAAGTTCAGCTCCTTCTGAGTGAAAAGATACTTCAAGGACTTATGATCCATGAAGAGTTCGAACTTTTCACCTATTTAAAGAAAGAAATTACTAATAGGATCCTTAAAGATTAGTAATAAACTAAAGAGGAATAGAAGGATTCTTACCCAGCAAGTGGTGCCTTCACATCTTTAACGCAGATACTATGGCTAACAGTTCCAAGTCATGTGTTGCATAATTCTTCTTGTGACGCTTTAACTATCTACTTGCATAGGCTACAACCTTTCCATGTTGCATCAACACTGCACCCAAACCAACTATACAAGCGTCGGTATAAACAGTCAACCCCTCTCCTCCATCTATAATAGCCAAAATAGGGGGGCTAGTCAACCTTTCTTTTAACTCGAGGAATGCACTCTCACACTTCAGATTCTACTTGAATTAACATCCTTTCTCATCAGCTTGGTTAGATGAGTGACGATCTTGGACTAATCCTTTATAAACTTCCTATAATAACCCACCATCCTTAAAAAGCTTCTCACTTCTGTGGGAGTTTGGGGTCTTTTAAAGGCTTACACAGCAGATACCATAGTTGGGTCAATTGAAATGCCATCTCTCGATACGACATGCCCTAGGTATCGCACTTCTGGTTGCCAAAAGTGGCACTTAGAAATATAAGCATATAGAAAGTTTTTCCTTAACGTTTCTAACACCACTTCCAAATGGTTGTACTCTTCCGCATTCTTCGAGTAGATAAGAATGTCAAAAAATGCAAGTGCATTGGTTAGCCCAAAAGGCATAACCAACCACTCATAGAAAAAGTCTGGTCCTCTAAAAGCAGTTAAGGCATACTATCCCCCGCTACCCTTTACTGATCGAAACCCGTAGCAAGGTCCAATTTGGAAAATATTCTAGGCCCATGAAGTTGGTCAAACATATCATCTATACGAGGTAAGGTGTACTTATTCTGAATGGTTTACTTGTTTATTTCCCTATAATCCATGCATAATCTTAAAAAACCATCAGACTTAGCTACAAAAACTACTACTAATCCCCAACTCAAACGGCTCTTCCTAATCAATCCTCTTCTCAACAAATCATCGGTTTGATCCCTTTACTCTTGCTTCTCTCCTGAGGCCATTATACGCAGGGGTTGAATAACAGGTCTCACACTGGGAACTAAATTAATAAGAAATTCAATTTTCCGATGGGGTGGTAAACTATTAACTGGCACAAAAATATCAAGGAAATCTTTAATCAGTAATATGGACCCTAGCTCTTCTTGGGATGGTTCTAAGGTATATAAGAAATTAAGCAATAATTTGATAGGCTCATCACAAGGCACAACTGCCAAACTTCCCAATTTGGTCACTAAAGATAGCATCCTTCCAAACCAATCTTAGATGGATCTATTCTCCGCTAGCCAGTCTATACCGAGTAAAATATCAAACCCCTTAAAATCTAGAACAAACAAGTTACAAGAAAAATGGTGGGTAAGATACAAAGCTCGTACGTCTTCACAAACCATGCATAGATTGGTTACACCTCCTATGGGATTTGGCACACAAATAGGGTTTTCTACGAATTTAGGGGAGAGTTGCAATTTTCTAAGCAAATCAAGAGAAATAAAGTTGTGGGAAGCCCCATCAAACAAAACTCTAACAAAAATGCCATTAATAAGTAAAGTACCTTCCAATATCCCTTCCCCTTAACGTTTTCGAAAATTGAGGGTTTGTACTTCATTGCATAAACTTTAACTTGTTGTCCCCTCTTCAGTAACAGGGAGTCCTTAACTAAGTACCCATATTATTGGCAATTGTAGCAAAATGCCTTTTGAACCATTTGAGATACATATCCTGACATTTGTTTCTTATAGAATTTTGGAGTGTGACCCGTCTGATTACAATTCAGACAAATAAATTTTTCGTACCGTTTCTTCTATGCTCCACCTCTCGGCTTTCCCTTTCCTTACTTCTTCCAATTTGGATTAAACTTCCTTTTGTTTGAGTTATTAGTACCACCACTAGGTGCTGCTGATGCTGTCGATGGCTTCTTCTACAAAAGCACTTCATACCTTAAGGCCATGTCCACCAAATTTACAAATGATTCCTACACATGAGCAGTCATCTTTTCATGGAAATCTTCTCATATACACAACATGAACATTTCATTTTTCTTTAATGGGGTGTTAATAAGTCTACGGCCAAAACAAGATAACTCAATAAACTTTGTCTCATATTCCAACACTGACAAGTCTTCATGGTTTAGATCCATGAAACTTCTATATAAGCGAGTTTTTCCTGTAGTTAGCATGAATTGGCCTTCGAATACTTCTTTGAATCTAGCCATAAGAACTCATCTTCTGGAGCATTTGTGGTGATAGAACCCCACCATGCAGCTGCACCCTCCTACAACTACCATGACGCCAAGAAGCATTTCTGATCATCAGAAATGTCCAAGCCTTTGAAAATATTCTCATAACTGTAGCCAAGCTTGTATTTCAATGATGGATTCTTGTAACATCCCCTATCTGGAGGCCCAAAGCTAAGCGCTACAGATGATGTAGTCATCCATAGTATTAACTTCCGGTGACCAAATAAGGTAATGTTAATGGTATCCATAATATCAGAAGCACTTGAATATGAATTAAAATCATCACAGATTAAAACACTTTTCTGGTTACATTTCAAAACAATATTTCATATCCATGTTACATAATCCCAAACGTTTCCCAGGTACAGATCAAATATAATTATTACAAAATACACCAAGAGCGACATGTGACGATGCCCCCTCGGTTGACCGAGGTAATAAATAGTCATAACCGACTTAATACAATACAGCGGAAATAAAAACATAATAACTCCTAAATATAGCTAACTTCGGCCTCCTACTCATCTTCTGAAGCTTTATTTGTCCACCTACTAAAACCTAAAAATATTCAACCCTCAGTCTACTTAAATCAATTTTGAGGACCCGAGAGTTTAAGGGGAAAAACATAAACTTCGAGTCAGACATAAAGCTGGCGTGAATAATACTATACATCTCGGTTATTGGATATTAAGTGAGACCATGCCGCTTAGCGAAATAAGTTTTCCCTCACTAATATCCTTTTAAAACATATCTTTTGTCTTAATCCTGCAACCAAAACTGGTTAAAACAATAATATCAGTACCATGAAAGCATATAAATTAGGTAACAAATGGACTATCTGTCCGAACACTATAGTTTTGTTTGGCTAACTACTAACCTTTGGCTGACTCGGGCCTACCAGACAAAATAAACAAATAATCTTACTTCTGTTTAATACTCCTCTTCTAGACGGTCTGTCCCTTACTTACTTCTCTAGGGTCAACTGATCCTAATGGATCTACGGGCTCACCAATAACCTATCCTCACTTTGTATATTCCTTTTTATGTGTAACATCATTTTAGTCTTACCTGTGAGGCTGTGACAAAGCCCTACACACTGGAATTTTGGACTAAATTAGATAAGGGCTAATAGCTAATGTATAGGGCGCGGCACTATACCAGTCCCATCTGGTACTCTAATATCTGAGTCATTTTACTTAGGGTTAACTACCCATAAATTTTCCTTGAAAACCATTTCTTTCAAATTGATTTAAACCTTTAAATCATTCTTTAAACAAGGAAAATATATTCTATGCTTTATTCAAAACACCGTGCCATGTGCACAAAACTTTGTTGATGAAAACATTTAACCTTTGAAAGTACCTCTTTTGAATCCATTGAAAACACCTCTTTTGATACAAGTAAAACCTTAGACCGAAGGCCAAAACATTCCTTTCGAAACCGTTCGTAATCACCTTTTGAAAACATTGAAATCATCCCTTTCGAAAGGTTTGAAACCTTAGACAGCCTATCTTTAAAACACTTAAACATTGCCTTTCGAAAACATTAGAAACCTTCCTTTTAAACCTTTCGAAACCTTCATTTAGACCTTTCGAAAGCATTTAGGTACAAGTAAAACATATGGAAACATTTAGAAACCATTTAAAAACCTTTCCTTTCGAAACCTTTAGGTTCTACCTTCGACAGAACAAAAGGGTCATAAAACAACTAAGTCAAAAGCACTCTTTCGAAAGCAATTTCTTAGTAAAGAAGTGATGGTGTCGAAACCAACCCTTCGAAAGCATTGGAGAAGCGGCTAGGTTTTGAAAACAAAGTATCCTTTCGAAACCATTTGCTTCGAAAGGTAGAAAGCGGCAGCAAGGAGTTTCGGCCCCTTCGAAAGCATTCACTTAAAACAAAAGGAGCAACCTCATTTGAAAACATTCCTTAAATCAATTTGACCCAGTCGGAAGCCAAGCAAGTCGAAAGGATTCATTTTGAAAGAAAAGCAAGCGCATTTCCATTTGAAAGCAAAATAGCGCTTCGACCCCATCAGAACCGATTGTTTCATCCCAATACCTTTCGCCTATATCCAATTCACTATGTACCAAATCATTGATACTATGTGCATTGGTTTCGATGGTGATGGAGGCGGAAGTACCCAGTCGGAACCTAGGTGCCGAAAGTGGTGAAACATGTGAAAAGCATGCAAAATCTGATTTTTAACCTTTTAAAGCAATTCTTTTCAACTAACCTACCTTGTTTGCCAAAATATTATTAGTGAATTTTCTTTTCTAAAAGTACTACCTAAATTTCAGAAATAACTAATTAAATTATTAAAAAAAATACCCCTTCTCCTTTTATAAATATATAAAACATTTAAGTCCCATACCTTAAATAATTTTATATATTCATTAAAACACTTAGGAAAATTCTACAAAAATTCCTATAAATCATTTTTAATATGTTTCTAACATATATAAAGTTCAGACCCAAATCATATATAATTTAGCCGTAAATTATTTAAACCCAAATATCCATTTTCCTCACTAAAAAATTAACATAAAATCCACATTAATTTAGAAAATTATGAAAATTGAAACCCATCTCTAAAGTATCAGTTTTGATATCTAAAATCGCAAGGCATTTGAATGTCAGATAATAACGTTTTCACATTTAAAACATATCATAAAATCTATATGAATTTTCATAAATCATCAACAAGAATATATAATCATTTCAACATTCAAAAGCATGGCAAAACATTGCAAAATAGTTTGGATTCAACTTAAAACCAAAACAATAGAAAACATGAGATGTAGTCATTATTTATCTTAGCTTTGTGGTTAAGGAGTTTGAGATTTAAGAATGGATAAAGTTAATTTAGCTTCTTCCATTTTGCTTATCTTCCTCTTGTATCTTCTAATGGTGGTCGACCTCTATATTTTTATTTTGATAATGAATGTGTAGAATGAACACGACTTAAGGGTTTAGGGTATTAGAATGTGTCTTTTCCTATTTTTCCCCTTATCTAACTTCCCTTATCTATTTCATTCTAATTCATTTTAGTTTATTTATTAACAAGGCACGGGTACCCCTTAGTTTACACAAATCTCAATCCCCTATTCATTACATTATTTTATTTAATTTAACCAATTAAATATCCTAAATAATGTTACTCAAAATTAGGGTCGTTGCAATTCTGTACCCTTGAAAGGTTTTCATCCTAATTTTGTGAAATCCTTGCACAGAGTTGCCAAGTTTACTCCAGGCTACGCAGGAGGTACTGCCTCAGCAGCTATTCCACCCCTTCTAACATTTGGGGTTCTTCCATTTGTGGTTGTAGTACTACTATTTCCCCTTCCTCGTCCCCTTCTCGTACTCATTCTTACTACCTGAATAAAGTAAGATATATTAAGAATACATAGACGAGACTATCTTAGAGAAAAAGAGCAAAAAACCAAATGTATAAATGTTGATCAAAACTACACGAATACGAACTCTCAAAGACTAAACTCTTTCTAGGGTACTAATAACCCTATCTCTAATAAGTCGACCCTAACCAAGGCCTATGTGTTCGCTCAACCTATGCTCTGGCACCAAGTATAATGATCTGCCTTTCTTACACCCAAAGATGACACTTATACATCCCTGACATTCATGTGTCAATCATCTAAGTGTCCAAAAGACAGGCCGTGGGTTAAAGTAAATAAAAGACAAGGAAACAAGCATTGATTTTTCGCACAAACGTCAGAGTTACAAATACGTCATCACGGAATAGTACATATAGTTACTCCAAAATGTTACATCAAAGTTAAAAAAAGTACTATTCCCAACAAGGAAAGCTATATCAGTTTGCTCAAACTACTAATACATGATATACAGTCACAGCAGAGATATAGACAACTACTAGATGATGATGAAAGCTCCTAATCCATACTGCTTCCCAAAATGCTCCAAAGAAACCTGACTTAGATACTCATAAAAATTTGAGTACCCAAGAGTTTAAGGGAAAGAAATAAAACTCCGGGTCAAACATGGGCTGGTGTAAGTAAAGCATAAATTTTAACTTTATAAAAAAATTTCAAACACAAGGTATCTCGTAAGACCACACTGTAAATAAACAAGGACGGGTTTTTAAAATACGATAACTAAAACATTTCTATATAAAATCCTCTGGTATTATCATAATGTCTAGGTTTAAAATAAATATGATGTCATAGCCGAAATTATTACATTAATTAAATTCCAGCACATAGGTATACAATTAAATTCGTAAAGGTACGCATTGGAAAGTGGATTCCATCAATGACAAGGCATCGTGGTACCACCTGCCACAGTGCATCTCTAGATAAAATGCACCGAGAGCCACATATGGACTCCCTAGTAACAAAGGACAAGCATGCCCCTTATTGGATAGTACCGAATACGACCATATCTAGGTTGTGATTAATAACCATAATGGATCCGAAGCACAACATAAAGGAATGATATCAACTCTAGAAAGGGATGAACATACCCTAGTGGGTGCGACCCACTTAGCCCTGCTGCATATCCTCTGATTTTAGTCATTCCCGGTTGTGAAGCTTGAGATTACAGTTTACCTTTCCTCTTAGCAGACCATCTTGGAATGCTAACATTACCCTCTAGGCAATCAATGCAATGATAACATTCATCCATACAAGTTGTTCCGGGATCGAAAAAACATTCAATATTTACTAACTTCCATTTTAGAATCATCCTCAGGAAGAATAGTATAGCTCCCATAACATACTTCAATAACGATCCATCACGAACGTTATTAGTTTAGAGTGATCTGGATGAATCATACTTATCTGAAAACTGGTATCTCCAAACTATGCGGTAATTCCTGACTAACTCAATTTCGGTTCATTGGAAGTATGCACCAAGTATTCGAGTCCTCACCAGGAAACATGAATATACACATCATACTACCTGAGTTAAAACAGGTCAAGTTATCAATATTAGACAATCCGATATTTAGGGTAATTATACAGAGTTCGCATATGGATACCATATACTTAATTTAAACATGACCCATTGATAGGAATTAAACCTCCTGTATCTATCACGTTTCTGATATTTCGACCTTACTCTATCCCTCGCCTAGAAAAAAATTTTGATCTCATAGATGGGGGATCAGCCTACTCATCGCTTTCAGTGCTAACTATGGGTTGACTTATTTCCTATAAAATGTGTCACCACATTAGGATTGATTTCATATTTGTTTGAGGTTACTTAAGTGTAATCGATAAAGAAATCCCTTGATCAAAAACACTTTTAAATAGAAAGTTGCTTTTTAAACAAAACCCAATTTTTCAAAATAAAATGATTTAAAATTTTAAAACCTTTATTTATTAGTTAAAAAATAAATCAAACCTTTATTAACTAATAATTAAACATTAATTAAGTCCTAATTTGAATCTTAATTATTAATTAATTAGTAATTAAACGTTTTATAAATATATAATTAATTATTAATCTTTAAATAAATAATTAAATAATAATTAACCACTAATTAATAATTAAATATTATTAACTTTTAATTAATTAACTAATTATAATTAACTTACTTGATTAACACTTAAGTACTAATAACCTTTGTTAACTAATGATTACGTACTAATTACCTTACTTACTTAATTAATTAATAATCATTAATTAAATAAATAAATACTTTTTAAAACTTGATTATGTTTGAAAGAATTTTCCAAAAGGATTCCTAAGTGAAAACACTTCTAGATTTTGAAAGGAGTTCGTTTTCACGAACTGCACTTATAGTGACTATCACTATACGACCTGTAGTTTCCAAAATTGAAATTTGTTTTCTATCTTTAAATACTTTAACTCTTGGGAACTTAACCACTTTGTAAAGCATAAAGGCATGTTCTTGGAAATAAACAAGTTTTAAACTAAATTTTTTAAAACAAAGATCAAAGCTTTTACACAAGCGATTACATGTCACATAAACGAGCAAAGGTGCTAACTTTCTTAGCATACAATTATGTATTCAAGAACATTACATTCATATTCACATCACCACCACTAACATAAGTCAAGGTCTCAACATACTAACTAATATAAACATTAGACTTTGTTTCAAGTCTAATTTCAAATCATGGCACATAAGCACATATAAATCAATCCAAACATCAAAATAATCCAAGCACTTATACATTACTACAAACCTATTTACCTAAACACACATCATATTTACCAAAATTTAAGAAATGATATAGGTTTTAAAATCTTAGTAAAAATGTGAGAACTTTACTCATCAAAAGTTGACTAAATCATGGCAACTTCCTCTAGAATTTGAATATGGTCTAAGGCTTTGCCTTGCCTATGAAAAATGATATTTTTATGGGCTTTAGCAATCACAAGGATTTGGCCTAGAGAGTTATAATGCTAGGCCTATGTGACGCCCCACCTCTATACTCACACTAGCTAAGGACACTACGGGGTAATGCCGTCGACTAGCACGAAGAATAAGGCTGTTGAGGAGCTACCATCTGTGTAATTACTTTGTGCGAGTACCGATATGTCAGATAATATGACTTGCATATCATTTCAAGAGGAAATCCGACATATCAAATACAAACTTAAAGCTACTACACAGTGGCTATGTGGGCTTCGGAAACAAATATAGAAATAAGCATAACACAAATCAGTCACAGATATTCATATCACAAAGGCGGAAACATATATGAATATAACACATAAGAGTGTACATCAAGATAACGGTCATACAAGATCCACTACATCACAAAAGAATAGGTACAAGTGCTAAGCAAAATAATATGTATACATCAAGGAGTCTCTATCTCGAATGTATAAAAGCAAAAACTACTAATCTAAAGTAGTTAGCCAAAAATCAGATGATGGTCCCTGATAAGAAGTCAAGTAGAAGCACCTGAAATACCTCAGTCTGACCCGAGTATTATTTAAGAAGAAAAATAATAAATGGATCAGTCTAACTATAATTGTCATATAAAATGAGATAGGATAAGAGATACGACAGAAACGTATGATAACAAAAATGCCATATTGTGTCAAGTATACATCAGGAAACAACAAAAATCATACAATATCTCAAATATTCTCAAACACTAAAAAGAATGTCATATTCTTTAAATTATTCACCAAAACACAAATATTGACAAAACATATCAATGCCAATCGCAAAAATCGGTGAAACACAAATTCTAGAAACCATCAACCAGAAATCCAGAAAATCACAAAAAGGGGAAAGCCTATCACAAACGGGAGCATGAAAACTCACCAACACGTGTATCACAAATGAGTTGCTATCCCATAAAATACGGGGTACAGTCCCCTACGCGGACGAATGAGCCGAACATCGACGCACTCTAAAAGATACGCCTCATACACAGACCCGGTCGTGGTACAGTCCCCCACGCGGACGAATGAGCCGAACATCGACGCACCCTAAAAGATATGCCTCATGCACAGACTCGGTCATCGTACACTCCCTCACACGGACGAATGAGCCGAATGCTCCTCGAACGGTCAAAAGACCATGGGTCGCTACCCCACCAAATTGAACCGAAGCTCCATAGAATAAGTGTAAATTACACTAAGCTAGTAAATAAATGAGTTTAGCTTCATGTCCTATAACCACTGGCTTAACTTAAATATTTACGAACAGATTGTAGATTTCCACTCAAAAATTATCACAAGAGTTCAATCGAACAAGTCTAAGAATTAACCGACGAAGTAAACGCAAGTGTTTCATACCACTAGTTGTGCTAAGTCGTTTAATTGGATTTCTCATACGACTGAGATAAAGGTTTGTATATACTAATAGATTGGAAAACGGATTTAAAGACGAGTTTTGTATTAAAAAATGGTATTGAAATAATCTTTGTGAAAGCATTTGAGTATTTACTACTAGTATAGAAACCTTTGTATTTTTAAAAGTGACAAATCACATAAAACGATTGTAGAAACAATCGATCAACCAAAAATTCACATTCAACGACGCGAATCAAAACCATAAAAATCGATATCAAATCCATCAAATGGATATTCCCAAAAATCCAAAGAAAGAAGTCATCAAAGTCAATAATAAATGACAACAACTAACCGAATCGACAAAAATCGATTAAAATTGGAAATCCAATCAAAAACAGCCCAAAATAGGCAGTTCCAGACGTTTGAGGGTTCATCTAGACGTATGGATTTGGGTTCTAGAAAAATTCCAGAAACCTACCAGACATCTGAACTCTAACCAGACGTCTGAAAACTAACCAGACGTCTGGTAGGTTTGGACCACATGTCTGGTCTAAGTTTCTGCCATTTTTTTTCTCCAGGTCTATAACTAGACGTCTGGACTTGACCAACCAGACGTCTGGTCACCTGGTCTGGGCAACAGTTTGCCTAGGCCATGATGGCCAAAACGATTCGGAAGCGATCGGACGAGCGATGGAGGCTAGGGATTTATGACAAGCGACAACCCAGTCCTATATGCTCTTCGATACACCCCAAATAACACGTCCAAATATCCAAGATAGGATCTTTAAAGATTTTGACTTCAAAACACCAAAATTTGGAAAATTCACCAAATCAATTCAAATCAAAAGAAAATGAACATGCATAAATGTTAGGAATTCATACCTAACAACAATGAAAGTTATAGACATAGATGCGAGTTAAAGAACTCACCTTTAAACCCAAAAACAACGAATGAGAAGCTTTTAAAACAAAGGAAAGACCAACCACTCTTCAACTTCAACTCTAGAAGCTCCAATCTAAGATCATAAGCAAATATTCCTAAGTTAGGTTATTGGAAACTTCTGAAATTGGAGAGAGATTGAGATGGAGAAGATGAAGAGGATGCTTACCTAAGCTTCTTTTTGATTTCTAACTTGAATTTGAATTCCTAAGAGAAACTAGGGCTTAGGAATTTCTATTTCCCATTCTTTCCCCCATTTTTCTTTAGCTTGAAAGTGTTAGGTAATGAGGAGTAGAATGAATGAAGAGTAGAGGAGTTAGGGTATTAAGTTGGGTAGTGGGCTGAAACCCAAAGCCCAAAATAGAAAAATAGCAAAATTCTACTCAACTCCAATCATATCGATGTTTATACTCAAAAAAGTTGTAAACGCCATTTTGGACTTAATGGAAGTGGTCTCGATTTCCAATTCGACTATTTACAAAAAGTAAAATTTAGGACTTTAATCCGATTAACGATGCTATATTTAAATAAAACATTTAAATATATAATCGTGAAATATGCGGGTTGTTGCAGACTCCCCTCCTTAAAGAAATTGCGTCCTCGCAATACTTAAGAAGAAAATAAAAAGTAACAACCATACTAAGGCATAATCAACACAAAAGAAGAAATTTTGAAATGAGAAGTTCACCTTAAGTAGCACGAGAGAGTAAGTCCGGATGTGTTCGCTCGATGAATTCTCTGGATTCCTAAGAGAAATCCTTAGGATTTGAGGACCATTGAACTTTCACAAGCGAAACATCTTTATTTCGAAGGCGTTTAACCTCTGAAGAAATGATACGAATAAGATGTTGCTCATAAGTCAAATTAGGTGAAACCTCAATTTCTTCAATAACACCGGGCTCAAGAATAGAATCGGAATCCCTAAGGCATTTCCATAGTTGAGAAACGTGGAACACGTCATGAATAGTAGAAAATTGAGCCGGTAATAAAAGGCGATAAGCCACGGAACCAATGCGTTCGGTGATGGGAAAAGGGCCAATATATCGAGGTGCTAACTTTCCCGATCGACTAAAACACACCACACCCTTCATAGGTGAAACACGAATAAATACCAAATCTCCCACAGAAAATTCTAAATTCCTTCTTCGGTTATCGACATAGGATTTTTGTCTACTTTGAGCTTCTTTCATCCTATGACGAATAAGGTCAATATTTTATGTGGCATCATGAATAAAATCTAGACCTAAAACCAGCTTCTCACCGGCTTCAAGCCAACACGAAGGAGATCTTCAAGAGTTTGATTCACACGCTCTATTTGTCCATCGGATTGAGGATGATAAGAGGTGCTAAAAGAGAAGGATGAGCATCAAAGCAATATAAAATAAGAGATGAACATGAATCGGATTCACGATCTCGAATCTCACAAGTGGACAAAGTCTCGAGATCATTCCATTCGGATATCATCATGGAAACAACCGCTTGTTGCTTACGACTAAGGTCATCGGAAACACGATTACCCTTTCCTAGGGTATAGAGAATATCAAGATCATAAGATGCAAGGAACTCGAGCCAATGTTGTTGATGCAAATTAAGTTCCTTTGAGAAAACAGATACTTCAAAGATTTATGATCGTGTAGAGAACAAATTTCTCTCCTGTTTCCTGGGGATTTGACCAGGCAACTAGTACTCGGCAATAAGTGCTCGGCATCAGAGAGCGACTGGCATCAAGGAGTGTTCGGCGAAGCACTGGCCATCCAGGAGTGTTCGGCGAAGCAACTGACATCCATGAGTGCTCGGCGACAAGTGTGCTCGGCATAGTACTCGGCATCCATTAGTGTCCGGCATCGAGACTGTTCGGCGTACCAGAGTACTCGGCGTCAAGGCTGCTCGGAATACAAGAGTACTCGGCATCCCATAGTGTTCGGCGAGGCACTTGTCAGCCAGGAGTGTTCGGCGAGGCACCCAACATCCAACGAGTGCTCGGCGACAAGTGTGCTCGGCGTCAAGACTGCTCGGCATACGAGACTGTTCGGCGTACAGGAGTACTCGGCGTAAGGGCACTCGGCGTCAAGAAGAGCGTTCGGCTTCAACTGACTAACATCCTACACTTCCCAAACATCAACCACCTCGTTCGGCATAGAAGGGATGGTTCGGCGCAGAGCGTTCGGCCTCAACAGACAACCATCCTACACTTCCCACGACACCAACATACCGTTCGGCATAGAAGGGATGGTTCGGCGCAGAGCGTTCGGCGAACCTTGCTCGGCATACGACGACCACTGTACTCGGGCTGGAGCGTTCGGCAATCAGCCCACTTGGGAAGTCCAGCCCATCTTTGCCTATAAGTAGAGGGGCAGGGTCACAGTGAAATGGATCCTTTTTTGGAGAAAAAACACCGGGGAGACTCTGCCATTTTCAAGACTAATCTTTTCTACTTAACAACTTCATTCAAGCATTTGATTCACGAATTGTATTTGTAATCAACTATAGAGAAGATTAATAAAGTTTAACCTCAAAGTGGACGTAGGCAATTACGCTGAACCACTATAAATTTGGTGTTCTTACTTTCTGTATTTAAATTAGCACTGTCTTCTCTGTTTAATTTGATTTCATCACTTATGTCTCTTCATAATCTTCTTCTACGAGGTTAGTGACCAATTTTGGTGCTAACACTTTGGTGCTTTCACCGAGAATCGAATTCTCAGACCTCAAGGATCTGCTTTGAAGCTACTGGATTGAACAAATCCCCCAAAGAAGATCCGACTTACTGATAGGACATCCGTTGATTCTACTCAGAGTTCATACCAATAACTCTACAATGGCGAGACCACATACCAGGTCAGCTTCTCTTAATGCGGATGCCCGAGAGACTGCTAGCGTGCAACAAGTAGGACCTAGGAATCAACCTGCGATCCTGAGTGCAGGGATTGCCGCTCAAGAACAGACTCCAGTTGTCACCAGAGTAGATTTCAATGACTTGATGAGAGAACTTAGGGAAAGCAGGAGACAACTGGGAGAACAGATGCAAGCTAATGCCAACCTGATGGCACAACTCACTCAACAGCAGCAACATAATGCTGGGGGCAATCCAGCTGCTTATTCCTCATCTGACAGCTCTACTTCTTCTGATGAACCACCCAGGCGTAGACGCCGTAAGACTGAAGCTGCAAGGGTGGATGCTGCTGTTCGAACAGCTGGAGACCGCGACCAAGCCAGAACTGGAAGCTTCCGAACTGGAATACAGATGGAGGATGGAGCTCCAGATCATCAAAATGCTAACAATGTTGAACCTCACGACGCACGATTGGCAGATCGCTAGGAAAGGAGGCATCAGCATGGACAGGCGCGTAGAACTGACTCCAACCTCCCAGCTTCCATACAGACACCCGATCTGACAGCCATGATCAGGCAACTGATGAAAGAAAATCAGGGCTTATCAAATGACGACTGGGGAGTGTCAAGAAGTCATACTCCGTTCACGGATGTTGTGCTGCAAGCGGCGTACCCCAAGAAGTTTAGCATGCCAACCATTCCTGCATACGAAGGAAAGACTGACCCCAGACAACATGTAATGAGGTATGAATGGATGATGGATTCAGCCAGAGCAAATGATCCCACCAAGTGTAGGTGCTTTTCGATTACTCTATCTGGGATCGCTACTATGTGGTTCACCCGACTTCCTCCGCGATCCGTATCAAATTTCGAGGAGTTGGCAAAGAAGTTTATTGAGCAATTCAGGATACACACTACACGCCCGAAGGACGTGATGTCTCTGTCGAGTGTAATCCAGAATCCCGGAGAGTCGCTGAAGGAGTACTTACAAAGATTCCACGTTGCGGCAACTGAAGTCAGTAATCCCAACGACTATGCAATCCTAATGGCTGTAATGAGAGGGAGATCCGGATTCTGAATTTGGAGACTGGCTGGCAGGAAAACCTCCGGCTACGCTAGAGCGTTTCTACTCCAAGGCACACCAGTTCATAAGAAGAGAGGAAGCTAGGTGGGTACGACGAGATAAGGCACCGGGACCTGCCCAAGAGTCAATCAAGAGCAACATTGCTGTGAAGCAATCCGGAGACAATTCGGGAAAGGTCCAAGTCAATGTCCAGAGTAAGCCTGTACAGCCCAAAGAGTCCGGAGGAAGAAGTCAAGGAAAGAGGAAAGAAGCGGGAAAGTGGAAGTCGAGAATTCCAAGCTACAGCGAGTACACTCCACTAAACGCCCCACTTGAGAACATTTACCTATCCACCTGCAATACTTTTCAGTACAGAAAACCACGTCCAAAAGAATCAACTGTAGAACAGAAGCGGACTGGGAAATATTGCCGCTTCCATGAAACTTATGGACACAACACGGAAGAATGCAGACACCTGCATGATGCTATCGAGAAATTGATCAGACAAAAGAAGTTGCAAGAATTCGTAAAGGATCCACAGGAAGGAGGACAGGCAACGTCCAACCCAGGTCGTGCACCAGCTCCACGTCATCCTGAGGAGCCTGCTCGGACTGTTGGAAGACTGGTCATAAATACAATTATCGGCGGACCTCATCCCGCAGATAAGAACTGGCAAGAGATGGAACGATATGCAAGCTCCTTGAAGCATGCAAATTTTGAGTGCTGTTCGAACGTAGAGGACGGGGCCCCTGCTAAGCAGCAGCGCGTGATGACAGACGATATTGTGTTCAGGAACAGAGATGCTGATTAGGTAGAGGCTCCGACCGTCGATCCCATGGTCATATCTGCAACGATCGGACCAGCATATGTAAAAAGAATTTTGATTGATTGTGGAAGTTCAGTCAACATCATCTTCAAGAAGGCCTATGATCAGATGAAGCTAGAGACAAAAGACTTGAAACCATCCAAAGCTCGTATCCACGGCTTTAACGGCGCTGCGACTGATGCGGTAGGATATGTCGAGTTACCAGTTGAACTGGGACAAGGTGAGCGTCGGAGGGTACGAATTCTACCCTTTATAGTTTTGGATGTGGACTCTCCGTATAATGTTTTCTTGGGTCGGCCGGCCCTGGCTGAATTTAGGGCGGCACTAGCCCCGTGGTGTTTGACTTTGAAGTTTCCGACTGACAAAGGAGTAGGCATTGTTCACGGTGACCAAGCAGCTGGTCGTTCTTGTTATGTGGCCGAGCTCCGAGAGGCCCACCGGAGGGAGAAAGGAAAGGTTGCGGACAATCCCGTCCGCATCCTCAATACGAATAATTGACAAGTAGTGCCCGAGCCCTGGCTCGGGCATAGTTCTCGGATCTACGGAGATATAGATCCGAGAGACGACGATGAGAAACCTAGGGAAGAGAAGGCGGCACCGGCTGAATTAACAATTGACATCTCAGTTAGCCGTGACGACCCTTCGCGAATACTGAAGATCGGATCACAGTTAGGCCCCGCAATGACTGAAGACCTTAGCGACTTCCTCCGGGCAAACCTTGATGTTTTTGCCTGGACGCATTCTAATATGTGTGGGATTTCTCCCGCCATCGCGAGTCATATGTTGAACATAGACCCGAAATACGTCCCAGTCAAGCAAAAAAGGAGAGGAATGGATCCGGAGAGATCCGCCGCTCTTGGAGAGGAGGTGGACAAACTCAAAGCAAATGGGTTCGTCCGCGACGCCCTCTACCCGGAGTGGGTCTCCAACCCCGTGCTAGTAAAGAAGGCGAATGGGAAATGGAGGACTTGCGTAGATTATTCCGACTTGAACAAAGCATGCCCTAAGGACAGTTTCCCGTTGCCTAGGATCGATCAGTTGGTCGATTCCACAGCAGGACACGAATTATTGTCATTCATGGATGCGTACTCAGGATACAACCAAATCCCAATGCATATTCCGGACCAAGAACACACCAGCTTCGTTACAAATGTCGGGCTGTATTGCTATGTAGTGATGCCCTTTGGATTAAAGAATGGTGGAGCAACTTACCAACGTCTGGTGAATCGAATGTTCAAGGACCAGCTGGGCAAAACCATGGAAGTCTATGTGGATGACATGCTCGTGAAGTCACGATGGTCAAACGACCACATTCAAGACTTAGCTGAAATGTTTAACATACTCAGGTTCTATGGAATGAAGATCAACCCGCTGAAGTGTTCTTTCGGCGTTGCATCAGGGAAGGTTTTAGGATTCATCGTCAACGCTAGGGGAATCGAAGCCAACCCAGAAAAGATCCAAGCCATTCGAGATGTACAAGCGCCCAGGACTATAAAGCAGGTACAGAGCTTGAACGGAAAAGTAGCTGCGCTGAGTCGATTTATATCCAAGGCAACTGACAAGTGCATCCCGTTCTTTGACATAATAAAGAAAGGAAAGAGGAATTTTGAATGGACGTCTAGCTGCGAGGAAGCATTCCAGAACCTGGTAAGGCATCTGGAGAGCCCACCAATGCTATCTAAACCAGTTGACCATGAGATGTTGTACGTGTACTTGGCTATATCCCCTCATGCGATAAGCGCAGCTTTGGTTCGTGAGGAGGATCGAGTCCAGAAGCCGGTATATTATGTTAGCAAGCGTTTAACGGGGGCAGAGAAGAATTACCCTAAAATCGAGAAATTGGCTTATTGCTTGGTGATTGCATCACGCAAGCTGCGCCCATACTTTCAAGCGCATTCAATCGGCGTTTATACCGATCAACCCCTGAGGCAGGTACTTCAACGACCGGAAACTTCTGGAAGATTGCTAAAATGGAACATCGAGTTGAGCCAATTCGATATCGCGTACTTACCACGGAGAGCCATCCGAGGGGAAGCATTAGCAGACTTCATCGCTAAATTTACCATACCCATCAAACCGAACGATTCCAAATCTCCGAATCCCCAAAGTGCGGAGCGGAGTACTCTAAGTCCCCCGAGCGCGGACTAGAGTATAAACGATTCCAAATCTCCGAATCCCCAAAGCGCGGATCGGAGTACTCTAAGTCCCCGGAGCGCGGACTAGAGTATAAACGATTCCAATCTCCGACTCCCCAGAGCACGGATCGGAGTACTCTAAGTCCCCAGAGCGCGGACTAGAGTATAAACGATTTCCAATCTCCGAATCCCCAGAGTGCGGAGCGGAGTACTCTAAGTCCCCAGAGCGCGGACTAGAGTATAAACGATCTCCAATCTCCGAATCCCCAGAGTGCAGAGCGGAGTACTCTAAGTCCCCAGAGCGCGGACTAGAGTATAAACGATTCCAATCTCCGAATCCCCAGAGCGTGGATCGGAGTACTCTAAGTCCCCGGAGCGCGGACTAGAGTATAAACGATTCCAATCTCCGAATCCCCAGAGCGCGAATCGGAGTACTCTAAGTCCCCAGAGCGCGGACTAGAGTATAAACGATTTCCAATCTCCGAATCCCCAAAGTGCGGAGCGGAGTACTCTAAGTCCCCAGAGCGCGGACTAGAGTATAAACGATTCCAAATCTCCGAATCCCCAGAGCACGGATCGGAGTACTCTAAGTCCCCGGAGCGCGGACTAGAGTATAAACGATTCCAATCTCCAAATCCCCCGAGCGCGGATCGGAGTACTCTAAGTCCCCAGAGCGCGGACTAGAGTATAAACGATTTCCAATCTCCGAATCCCCAGAGTGCGGAGCGGAGTACTCTAAGTCCCAGAGCGCGGACTAGAGTATAAACGATTCCAATCTCCGAATCCCCAGAGCGTGGATCGGAGTACTCTAAGTCCCCGGAGCGCGGACTAGAGTATAAACGATTCCAATCTCCGAATCCCCAGAGCGCGGATCGGAGTACTCTAAGTCCCCAGAGCGCGGACTAGAGTATAAACGATTTCCAATCTCCGAGTCCCCAGAGTGCGGAGCGGAGTACTCTAAGTCCCCAGAGCGCGGACTAGAGTATAAACGATTCCAAATCTCCGAATCCCCAGAGCACGGATCGGAGTACTCTAAGTCCCCGGAGCGCGGACTAGAGTATAAACGATTCCAAATCTCCAAATCCCCAGAGCGCGGATCGGAGTACTCTAAGTCCCCGGAGCGCGGACTAGAGTATAAACGATTCCAATCTCCGAATCCCCAGAGCGCGGATCAGAGTACTCTAAGTCCCCAGAGCGCGGACTAGAGTATAAACGATTTCCAATCTCCGAATCCCCAGAGTGCGGAGCGGAGTACTCTAAGTCCCCAGAGCGCGGACTAGAGTATAAACGATTCCAATCTCCGAATCCCCAGAGCGCGGATCGGAGTACTCTAAGTCCCCGGAGCGCGGACTAGAGTATAAACGATTCCAATCTCCGAATCCCCAGAGCGCGGATCGGAGTACTCTAAGTCCCCAAAGCGCGGACTAGAGTATAAACGATTTCCAATCTCCGAATCCCCAGAGTGCGGAGCGGAGTACTCTAAGTCCCCAGAGCGCGGACTAGAGTATAAACGATTCCAAATCTCCGAATCCCCGGAGCGCGGATCGGAGTACTCTAAGTCCCCCGAGCGCGGACTAGAGTATAAACGATCCCAAATCTCCGAATCCCCAGAGCGCGGACTAGAGCATAAACTATTTCAAGCCTCCGAGTCCCCGGGACACAGAGTCTGCAAGAAGTCCAAGTACTCGAAAGATGTGGGACGAGAGGTACGCCACGTCCAAAAAATGTTTGAATAGCGCAAGAATGGACTGGGAGATAATGCAACTCATAAGAACTTGAGTTATGGCTACAATTAGTCAGCAAACCAAATAAAGACAAGAGAAGCATTCAAACACAAAAGAAACTAAAACTTTATTCAATAAGTCCAAAATGGGGATACATGACCACTCCTACAAAATTCAGACCTCTCTATACAAACTACAAATCATGGGAGATAAAAACAATTACAAAGCTTAGTTAGGAAACTTGTTGAACAAGTGCATCGATTATTTCTTCGACTTCTTCTTCTTGTCTGCCTTTGGTGTTTCCGACGACTCCTCTCCCTCACGTTTTTTCTTGGACTCTTTGCTTGCTAGAGAGACGGAGTCAGGAGTAGGAGACGGAACATCTAGTGGTTTGGAGCTGCCCGGGAGAATGATTTTCAGAGGTCTGTTCCGCGGGTCAGTGAGTTCCAGGACTTCAGATTCAACTTTGACTTTGACCTTTCTCTTCTCCTCGTCGGCGAGACGGTCCTTCATGCTCATCTCTGAAGTATGTTCAGAGGCGCCAGTGATTTTAACTTCGTCGCTTCCTTCGGCAGGAGACGAAGTATCAAGTTTGTCATCATCAAGCGCCCCGATCACTTGAGCGTCTGGGCCGGGAGTTACCCCTGCATGAGCAACGTCGCTTGTTTTCCCCGCTTCCTCCTTGGCGTCATCGCTCCTCGGAGTTAGCTCGGCGTCAGAACGACCTGCACGAAAATATAAGAAGTGGGCATTAGAACGAATAACCACTGCTGAAAAATGACGGGATCTCTTCGACTTCTAGAGAAAGAAGAATTTCCTACCAGGATCCGGTTGGCTATCGGTGGCGCGCGGGGTTTCACCCTCCAGGATAGGTGACAGCACATGAACGCCGAGCCCGGGATCTTCGGGATCATAACTGGCATGCTGCTCGAATGGATCAAGCGTCGACCGACCGGCCGATTGAGCAGCATAAGGAGCGGCGATGTGAGGAGTAGTAGCGTCGGCCTCTGACGGGCCAGCCTCGTCATTCTTCTCTTTCGAAGGGGAAGAGCCTTTGCCATAAAGAGCCAATGCTGCGGATAAATCCGATGGCTCATTCCCCCTCAGGAACTCCTTCACCAATGCATCCTCGTCGATTTCTTCGGAGCCTGACTCGACTTTCTTGATCTTTATCAGAGTTTCCCATGCCTCAGCCAGGGATTCGTGGTAGCCGTCACCCAAGAATGTTAGGTCGCGGTGCATAAGGACGCGGGCTCCGTACTCGGCGATCAACGGGTCAAACATACTTTTGACCTCTTCCCTGCCGGCCTCTGCGGCCGCCTCAAGGCGAGAATCAAGCTCCTCCACAGCCATTCTTTTGCCCTCCTCACGGGCCTCATCCTTCATTTTCTCGACCCCGGCAAGTTCACCGTCGAGCTTTGCCTTCAGGAGTCGGGTAGCAACAATCTCATCACAATACCGCTGTGATTCTTCCTGAGCGGCTATTTTGTCTTCTTTCTCCTTGGAGAGTTGTTCTTTCAGCTCTTTGACTTGAGTAGTGAGCGCGTCCCTTTCTTTTTGGACAGAGTCTTTTTCTAGGGCAAGGGCGCCGCTGCGCTGAACTGCTTCGTCAAGCTCCTTTTTGTGAGCCACCTCTAAGCGAGTAACTGCCTCAGCAGTATCTTTTGCACCTTGTTCAGCGGCTTCTAGCTTTGACTTATAAGAGGCGAGTTCTTCGTCTTGGAGTTTGATGATTTTCTTATCGCTGTCAGCCTCCAGATTCAGACGGTCAATATCGTGTTGACACTCGACAGATACTTCTGAGATCTTCTCCACCAAGTGCACAAATGCGTCATGTTGAACATAGACGTCATTGTTGCAGGCAATGGCACTTTGCTTCACGTGCCCAGGAATGTGATGGATGGCCGGGAGGAATTTCAAACCGTCAAAACAGATTTTCGGAAACTTGGCCTTAAGGTCGACCATCTTTTCCGCAACAGTTGGGTCCACGGCAGGAGTAGGAGGAGGAGGCTTAGAGAATTCCGTTCTTTTACGCGGCTCTCGAACTTGCCTCGTACTCGATGAACTGGAATGTTGTTCTCGAGCAGCATCAGACTGATAACCCTTCTGCAAAGACTTCTCTTTATCCGGCTCAGTTGTAGGAGGAAGATCGTGGGACTGGGAAGATTGATAGTGTGCTTTCTTGCGGTGAGATGACTCGCGCGGATGATTGTCCCTATCTTCATAATCACCTCGGTCCCGGCGTCTGCCTGAACCGGAATCCCGTCCGGAGTGATGGAATATAGAAGACCCCTGAAGGCGATCAAGTCCGTGTGAGCGGCCCATATCACCTGCAAAGAAGGGAGATAACAACGAGTTAAGGAGAATTCACGAATTAAAAAGACTTGAAGTATATTATGGAATGCGCATGTGCGTGTGTGTCCTAAGTGTTCCCCCCGACGGACCCGTTCATTTATCTTTGCTAATCGGAGTATTGTCTCTTTGAGCCGGGAGTTGAACTCCTACATTGCCTCTAGCGGGCGAAGAGAATTTGAGAGCTTCAGGATCATCGAACCCGTAATTAAGTATGTCTTCGGGAATAGAAAGGTTCGATAGACCTCTCAAGGAACTTTCCAGATGCTGCGAAGAAGCCTCTTTCTCAGGAGGGGTAGGCGTAACTTTTGAGGTGCCACCAACTTTCTCCTTTTGAACCGTGTATTTCAACTTCTTCTTTCCCTTCGAAGGGGAGGATGATGTCTCAATATCCTGAACTTCGATTGCCGGATTCCAAGCGGGACCCACGTTCTCGCCCTGAGTTTCGGGGGCATCATCCTCTTTGCGCTCGCCTTCTTCATGCGCGTCGGGAGCGCGACGCGACGACGGTCCGGCAAGTTTTTTCCCTTTACCAGATGAAGGTTTGGGAATTGTAACACCTTCTGGAAGGCTGATCCGACGACTAGGAGCTAGCAAGCCGAACCCCGACAGCGATTCATTTGAAATGATAGCTCGGATATCTCGATCCTCGGCCGGAAGAGCTCTAATCGCATCGACAGCATCAGAATATCCTCGGCCTTCCGGGCGTGGGCTGATACCTGAAAAGATGAAAAGGAAAGTTAGGAAAGACATGCTCGGGTTAAATACGAATAGTAACTCGGCAGAGAGACTTACTGCCTTCAACCCATCTCCTAGCGAAACCGGAAGGGCAGCGCACATAGAACCATTCCTGTTTGTACAGGGCGAATTTGCTACAGGCCCCTGTCAAGATCTGGCACTTGTGGTATGGCTCGAGGAACATGAAGGAAGGGCTATCTTTCCGTCTCTTGAACATATAAATGTATCGGATATCGCCGGGGGTTGGAGGTCTGGAGAAGACGACCATGAAAAGTAAATAAGTCCCATATAGAAACGCATGGCCGTTCGGGTGCAGCTGCGACGGAGCTATGTCTATATACTGCAGCACATCCCGGAGAAATAAATTGAACGGAGGCACGCTGCCCATCCAACACATGAACTTGTTGCAGGCTGTGTACCCGACTGGGGGCAGATGAGGGCGGTCGTGTCTCGAAGAAACTAACACGTCAGCAAAGGGAATCCCGTGAATGGAACATATCCATCGCAGAGCGACCTCGTTGATCTTCGAGGCTTGAGAATCGATCGGATTGTCCAGTAAGATGGTTGACTCCAGAGCATCGGGCGCCAAGTTATGAGCGGGAGAGATTGACGGGTTGGAAGCATCTGCGGCTCCTTGCCTTGCTGACGGCCCAGGCCTGTCAGATATGGTGGCAGAACTAGATTTTCTCGACATCCCGAATAAATAATGAACCTGGCTAAATGCTTGAGAGAGCTATACTTAAAAAACGTTGAACGTTAGAATTAGCAACACGATTTTTCCCCCCATGTGGTGTGTGAACTAGTGCAAGCAATTGTGTGCAGGCAATAAGAATCTAAAGGTTCTAAAGATGTAATATTTAGCTTCGAATCATCGCCTTCGAAGACCGTCATCGCTGACCGTCTCAGAAAGCTCGCCTTGAGGAGATTACAGTCCCAAATTCAGAAGAAATATGATTTCTAAAGTGGCCGGCTTAAAGTGTAGTTAGACACCTATCCTGTTCGGCATTTTTAATGTTGTTCGGCATTTGTATTGACCGGCTAAAGACATTATCCGGTCCAAGAATTGTCCGGCAATTGCTTTGTTTGACTAAGGTAATGGTTCGACCTAAGGGTTGTTCGGCTGAAGTCAGTGTTCAGCATGTCAGTTATACTGTTCGGCTAAAGTCATCGTTCGGCATGACAGTTATACTGTTCGGCTAAAGTCATCGTTCGGCATGTCAGTTATACTGTTCGGCTAAAGTCATCGTTCGGCATGTCAGTTATACTGTTCGGCTAAAGTCATCGTTCAACATGTCAGTTATGTTGTTCGGCTAAAGTCATTGTTCGGCATGTCAATTATATTGTTCGGCTAAAGTCAGTGTTCGGCGTATCAATCGTATTGGTCGGCTAATGTCATCGTTCGGCTAAAAGTGGTGCTCCGCCACGATTTCAACTCTACCCTACACCTTCTCCATCCACGCCGAACGACAGAGACGGATCGCCCGGCAAAGACTACGCCGTTCAACACCCCATCTACCCTTCTATCGTTCGGCACGGAGGAGCTATCCCCAATTAGACAACTCAAAACGAGCAAACCACAATGAACCTAAAATGGAAGTAGTGCAATTGTTAGAGGAAGGATACCTAATTCGACGATCGAAGTTGAGAATGGATTATAAAGGCTTTATATCTGGTAGGATGGGAAGAGTTGAAAGTCTCTAAGGAATGGCTGAAGAGAAGGCGTAAAGGGAAGAGAGACGGTGAGGACCTGGTTATATAGAGGGAGGTAGAAGTTGAAGAGGCTATACCCGGTAGAACCGGTCAACACCGAAGGGTTCGGCATCGTAGCAGTGTGACGTTCGGCACACGAGGTACGTTCGGCTTCGAGCGTATCGTTCGGCATCTAAATCTCGTTCGTCTTGCACCTCCTTCGCTAGCATTCTCGAGAAGGTACCTCCGAGGTAGATTGTATCAGATTCAAAGCGCATCACGTTCGGCCACGCAATACACTTTGGGGGGCAAGTGTTTCCTGGGGATTTGACCAGGCAACTAGTACTCGGCAATAAGTGCTCGGCATCAGAGAGCGACTGGCATCAAGGAGTGTTCGGCGAAGCACTGGCCATCTAGGAGTGTTCGGCGAAGCAACTGACATCCATGAGTGCTCGGCGACAAGTGTGCTCGGCATAGTACTCGGCATCCATTAGTGTCCGGCATCGAGACTGTTCGGCGTACCAGAGTACTCGGCGTCATGGCTGCTCGGCATACATGAGTACTCGGCATCCCATAGTGTTCGGCGAGGCACTTGACAGCCAGGAGTGTTCGGCGAGGCACCCAACATCCAACGAGTGCTCGGCGACAAGTGTGCTCGGCGTCAAGACTGCTCGGCATACGAGACTGTTCGGCGTACAGGAGTACTCGGCGTAAGGGCACTCGGCGTCAAGAAGAGCGTTCGGCTTCAACTGACTAACATCCTACACTTCCCAAACATCAACCACCTCGTTCGGCATAGAAGGGATGGTTCGGCGCAGAGCGTTCGGCCTCAACAGACAACCATCCTACACTTCCCACGACACCAACATACCATTCGGCATAGAAGGGATGGTTCGGCGCAGAGCGTTCGGCGAACCTTGCTCGGCATACGACGACCACTGTACTCGGGCTGGAGCGTTCGGCAATCAGCCTACTTGGGAAGTCCAGCCCATCTTTACCTATAAGTAAAGGGGCAGGGTCACAGTGAAATGGATCCTTTTTTGGAGAAAAAACACCGGGGAGACTCTGCCATTTTCAAGGCTCATCTTTTCTACTTAACAACTTCATTCAAGCATTTGATTCACGAATTGTATTTGTAATCAACTATAGAGAAGATTAATAAAGTTTAACCTCAAAGTGGACGTAGGCAATTACGCTGAACCACTATAAATTTGGTGTTCTTTCTTTCTGTATTTAAATTAGCACTGTCTTCTCTGTTTAATTTGATTTCATCACTTATGTCTCTTCACAATCTTCTTCTACGAGGTTAGTGACCAATTTTGTTGCTAACATCTCCCAAAAGATAATGACGCCAAATTCTAAGAGCAAAGACAATGGCCGTGAGCACCAGATCATGAATGGCATATCTAGTCTCGACAAGCTTTAATTGTCAAGAAGCATATGTGATAACACATTCCCTTTGCAAGATAATGGCACCCAAACCAATACGACTAGCATCGGTACAAACAGTGAAGTATTGGTTCCCTTCGGGAATCACAAGAATATGAGTATCGGAAAGGAGTTCTTTTAAGTGATCCTCTTTCCCGAAAAACTAAGACATTCAAAATTATAATTAACTTTATGTAATCATCTTTTTAGAAAAATTTACTTATTACAAGTCAATTTACTATGTCTGACTGTCTCATCATAGCGTTTAGGAGATTCCTATCGATAACGTTGATCAGGCGCATCGACCAGAATTCTTAAAGCACTCAATGGGCAATACAACACAAAATCATCTTCTATATGATAAACATGTCTCTTAAAATTTTATGAATATTCTTTGCTCGCTTTAAGAACAAAATCCAATTATGCTTATAAATATATCTTATTAAAAAGATTTGCAATTTTAAATTGCTATTTTCACCCATAATCAATGAATATAAGGATAAACTCATCGAGATATTCGCAGAATACTCGATTCATAAGACGAATGAAATAAGCTGGAGGGTTCGTCAAACCGAATGACATAACGAACCACTCATAAGAATCATAACGAGTGTGGAATGCGGTAAGTGGAATGCTACCCTCCGCAACTCGTAGCTGATGAAAACCGGTGGCAAGGTCGAGCTAAAAAGACCTTAGCACCACTCAATAGATTGCTTAGGTGATAATCCTAAGACAAGCTCAAAAATACCGGAAAATTCACAAACTACTTGAATGAGAGAAATAACATTTTCCTCATCATATGGGTTTAAAGAATAAAATGATGCCACCAAACTGCAATCGAAGTCATTAAGAAAATTAAAAACCTGCTTAACAGATTAAGAATGTCGAAGATGGATAATCCTCTCGGGACATAGGATATGGGCTTCATAATGATTAAGCCAATCCTTTCCCAAAAATCAATTCTGAAACCTAAGTAGCAATCGGATCGGAAAGCATAATCACATAAAATAATCTTGACATCTCCACAAAGTAAACTGAATGTTGCGGATCCACCAATCGGATTCGCAATTCTCAATGAAGTCATTAAGCCCATAATATTCAAAGAAAAAGTAACAACAAGTTCTTTCGATATAAAAGTGTGAGATGCACCCGAATCAAAAGAATCGAATAGGAAGATCACGAAATAAAATAATGCCATCAAGGACTGAATGAAAAATACTTTGACCAAGAGAAGGGTTACTAGGGGCTTGCACAACATTCAGCTTTCCCTCTTTCTTGCTTTGAGGTATGGGACACACAGATATATGATGACTCAAACTTTTGCAATAGCGACAATAAAGGGGTTTCGGACACTCATTCGCATAGTGGTCCATAGAACCACAATTGTAGCATTGTCCACGACTAGAGGTAGGAGTCTTTGCTACAGAAGTTGCATGCTTCCCTTTCTTGTTGGGATTAGGGCTTTTGAACTTAATATGCCTCTTCATGTTGAAGAGCGAAATCTACAAGCTGATCGAAAGAAACTTCTAGTTTCAGAGGTAAAATATTTTTAGGGTTCTTACTCAAAGCACAGATAAACCTTTGATTCTTTACAAGATCTAAAAGTTGTTGGGCAGACATGAATACTCCATCCAGAGAAGGACTACTGGATTGACCAGCACTAGGACTGCCAGATCTAACCATTTCTCTTCTTTAAGAAAGAAAGAAAGAAAGAAGAGGAAAAAGGTTATTCTCAGAATGAGTATCAAACAAACTTGATTGATAAAACAAGGCATCATAACAGAAAATAGGATAGAACGGGTCCTAAGACTCGGATAAATCCTAAGGCACGACTCCTAAGAAAGACTTAGGACAATGATCCTTGCTAGATTATTCTACATTGTTCCGAAGTTTGGCTCTGATACCAAGCTGTGACGCCCCACCTCTATAATCACACTAGCCAAGGATACTACGGGGTAATGCCATCGACTAGCACGAAGAATAAGGCTGTTGAGGAGCGACCATCTGTGTAATTGCTTTATGCGAGTACGATATGCCAGATAATATGACTTGCATTTCATTTCAAGAGGAAATCCGACATATCAATACAAACTCAAAGCTACTACACAATGGCTATGTGGGCTTTGGAAACAAATATAGAAATAAGCATAACACAAATCAGTCATAGATATTCATATCACAAAGGCATAAACATATATGAATATAACACATGAAAGTGTACATCAAGATAGTGGTCATACAAGATCCACTACATCACAAAAGAATAGGTACAAGTGCTAAGAAAAAAATATGTATACATCAAGGAGTCTCTATCTCGAATGTATAAAAGAAAAAACTACTAATCTAAAGTAGTTAGCCAAAAATCAGATGATGGTCCCTGATAAGAAGTCAAGTAGAAGCACCTGAAATACCTCGGTCTGACCCAAGTATTATTTAAGAAGAAAAATAATAAACGGATCAGTCTAGCTATAATTATCATATAAAATGAGATAGGATAAGAGATATGACAAAAACGTATGACAACAAAATTGCCATACTGTGACAAGTATACATCAGGTAACAACAAAAATCATACAATATCTCAAATATTCTCAAACACTAAAAAGAATGTCATATTCTTTAAATTATTCACCAAAACACAAATATTGACAAAACATATCAATGCCAATCGCCAAAATCGGTGAAACACAAATTTTAGAAATCATCAACCAGAAATCCAGAAAATCACAAAAAGGGGAAGGCCTATCACAAACGGGAGCATGAAAACTCACCAACACCGCAACACGTGTATCACAAATGAGACGCTATCCTATAAAAATACAGGGTACAGTCCCCCACGCGAACGAATGAGCCGAACATCGACGCACCCTAAAACATACGCCTCATGCCCAAACTCGGTCGTGGTACAGTCCCCCACGCGGACGAATGAGCCGAATGCTCCTCGAACGGTCAAAAGACCATGGGTCGCTACCCCCACCAAATTGAGCCGAAGCTCCATAGAATAAGTGTAAATTACACTAAGCTAGTAAATAAATGAGTTTAGCTTCATGTCCCATAACCACTGGCTTAACTTAAATATTTACGAACAGATTGTAGATTTCCACTCAAAAATTGTCACAAGAGTTCAATCGAACAAGTCTAAGAATTAACCGACGAAGTAAACGCAAGCGTTTCATACCACTAGTTTTGCTAAGTCGTTTAATTGGATTTCTCATACGACTGAGGTAAAGGTTTGTATATACTAATAGATTGGAAAACGGATTTAAAGACGAGTTTTGTATTAAAAATGGTATTGAAATCATCTTTGTGAAAGCGTTTGAGTATTTACTACTAGTATAGAAACCTTTGTATTTTTAAAAGTGACAAATCACAGAAAACGATTGTAGAAACAATCGATCAACCAAAAATTCACATTCAACGACGTGAATCAAAACCATAAAAATCGATATCAAATCCATCAAATGGATATTCCCAAAAATCCAAAGAAAGAAGTCATCAAAGTCGATAATAAGTGATAACAACTAACCGGATCGACAAAAATCGATTAAAATTGGAAATCCAATCAGAAACAGCCCAAAATAGGCAAAATTGGCAGTTCCAGACGTTTGGGGGTTCATCCAGACGTCTGGATTTGGGTTCTGGAAATATTCCAAAAACCTACCAGACGTCTGAACTCTAACCAGACGTCTGAAAACTAACCAGACGTTTGGTAGGTTTGGACCAGATGTCTGGTCCAAGTTCCTGCCATTTTTTTTTCTTTTCTACCGTATATATTTTTTTCTCCAGGTCTATAACCAGACGTCTGGACTTGACCAACCAGACGTCTGGTCACCTGGTCTAGGCAATAGTTTGCCTAGGCCATGATGGCCAAAACGATTCAGAAGCGATCGGACGAGTGACGGAGGCTAGGGATTTATGCCAAGCGACAACCCAGTCCTATACGCTCTTCGATACACCCTAAATAACACGTCCAAATATCCAAGATAGGATCTTTAAAGATTTTGACTTCAAAACACCAAAATTTGGAAAATTTACCAAATCAATTCAAATCAAAAGCAAATGAACATGCGTAAATGTTAGGAATTCATACCTAATAACAATGAAAGTTATAGACATAGATGTGAGTTAAAGAACTCACTCACCTTTAAACCCAAAAACAACGAGTGGGAAGCTTTTAAAACAAAGGAAAGATCAACCACTCTTCAACTTCAACTCAAGAAGCTCCAATCTAAGATCATAAGCAAATATTCCTAAGTTAGGTTATAGGAAACTTCTGAAATTGGAGAGATATTGAGATGGAGAAGATGAAGAGGATGCTTACCTAAGCTTCTCTTTGATTCCTAACTTGAATTTGAATTCCTAAGAGAAACTAGGGCTTAGGAATTTCTATTTCCCATTCTTTCCCCCATTTTTCTTTAGCTTGAAAGTGTTAGGAAATGAGGAGTAGAATGAATGAAGAGTAGAGGAGTTAGGGTACACTACACCATGATCATCGATTAGAAACAGTTTAAAACCGTTGCTAACACTATTAGCAACGGTTATAAACCGTTTCTAATAATGGAGTGGTAAAGTTTAGCAACGGTAATTAACCGTTGCTTTTAGGTCAAAAAGCAACGGGAAATACCCGTTGCTAAATATAAAAAAAAACTACGGTTATTTACCGTTGTATTAGACACATAAGCAACGGTCATTTCCCATTGTTTATCTGTCTCTATAACACCATTTTTTCGATAAAAGCTACGGTTAAAAACCATTGCTGAATGATTAGAAAGCAACAGTTAAAGTCCGTTGTTTTTGTAATAAGTAGCAACGGGTTGTAGCCGTTTCATTTGAGCCATAATTCCATGGCTTTAGTCATAACGTAACAGACAGAAACCGTTGTTATGTACTAATGTACAACGGTTCTTACCCGTTGAAATTCTGTCCGTTTGAAACAAAAAATAGGCATCAAAAGCAACAGCAGATGAGCAACAATAATGCAATAATACAACATACAATCAGTACCAGAGAAAATTAATGCAACAGAAACAGAGACATATCATACAATCAGTACCAGAGAACCGGCCCGGAAACAGTGCTACCAGACATACAATCAGTAACAGAGACATATCATATCATACAATCAGTACCAGACATATCATACAATCAAACAGTGCTACCACAATAATGCAATAATACAATGAGTTACATGATACAGCAGGGACAACCGGCCAGGAAACAGAGACATATCATACAATCAGTACCAGAGCAGTTACCAGAGAAACAAAGATTCGAGACATCTGAGTTTAGAAACAAAGACAGCAACCCAAAAAGCTTCTATTAAAGCCTGCATTTCATAAACAACACTTAATTTAGAAACAAAAAGGCAAAAGAAACTCAAAAAGTCAATAATTTGGTGATTTGTACAAAATAATAATTTTTGAATGTATATTTGTTACAAACTAATAGTTCTAGAAATGAATTTTCCATGAAAATCAATTAAATGGCATTTGACTTAAATATAGAGAAGATTGAAATATGAAAGCTTGCTGGAAAGTGGGAATTTCATACAGGTGTCATCTCCCCCTTTTTTATGTGTCTTTCACTTCTACTTCCATTTTCATCAAAACTAAAAATAAAATGCGGATCTTCTTATATTTGATTTTATTTATTCAGTTTTAAATCCATAAAAAAGTCAT
Organism: Allium fistulosum; assembly: GCA_030737815.1. Taxonomy (NCBI): domain Eukaryota; kingdom Viridiplantae; phylum Streptophyta; class Magnoliopsida; order Asparagales; family Amaryllidaceae; genus Allium; species Allium fistulosum. The sequence goes on from CM060904.1 coordinate 959,856,950, forward strand.
TTTATTAATACTATTGTTATGATTTGAATATTGAAACAGATTTTACAGTGGAAAAACAAATCAAGGGATATGACTTAAAATAAAGATAAATATTTAATTTGCTTAATTTCAAAGATAATCACATGCAGATTTTGCTAAAAGTCGCTTTTCATTTATCAAATGCAGATTTTGCTAAAAGTCACAGCCAAGCCAACAAGTATTCAGGTCATCCAAGTCAGACCCAACAAACAAACCAAGTACACAATGGCAATAACAAAGTTCAAGTACAACACGACTATGCAAAACAACATATGTAGAGATTGGTTGCTATAAGAAACCTATTAATCAAAATGCTAACAGTGATAATTTTGATATGGAAGTGGACATGAACACGAATTCTTCAAATGTCAATGTAGCTATTCAATAGCAACGAACACCTATAGTAATTAAGGAAATTCAATGCATATTCTAGCATTTAGAGACAAATTCAGATATCCGACAACGTAAAATAACAAAAGACATACCTCCGACTAAAGATATCGTATCAAACCCTTTTGATGGAACACATAACCTCCGACTCCAACGTCCCTAAAGGTCTCGACCATATGTCGATTCATTTTGGCAGTTGGCTCATCCTCCAACAAAATTTTGTCTAACAAAACTTTTTCATACGCGAGTGGTACTGGTTTTCCATGACATATTGATTGTGTGGAATCTCGGCATATAGTACCTGTTATATCATTGTATGTATAATACGGATTTAATAATATCATATATATTTAATAAGCATTCGAGGAGTAAATATATGTCGAATTATATACACTGATATATAAAATAGTATCTGTTGCAATTACTTCCTCCTCGAAGTTCAGGATTTCACATCTTTGGTCGATTGACGGATTGGTCGGAGTGGGAAACTGAGAAGTACCGGTGCTACTGCCTACTTGACCACCTTCGGCTAGCTTGAGAATACGCTCCAGTTTATCATCCATACTATCCACCTTCAACAATTTTTGCTCCACAGCTTGCAGCGCGCTGCTCATATTCTCCTTTGGCCTCTTTGAGTCGTTTGCATGGAATGGCAGCACCCTTAACTTGACTAGGAGATATATTAGTCCTAATACATCGGCTCCTGCCCTTTACATCTTTACCAAACACTTTTATAAAGACGTCTTCATCACCACTACTCGTCGTTTCCTTTTCTTTTTCAATTTTGTCCTGAAATGTAAATATATATATATATATAATGAATAATGAAAATTTAATTTAGAGGCGTTATTATTTGTTTAACTTACAAAGAACGAAGATGACGCATCAGACACGCTGCCATCTTTTTTCTTATGTGTTTTCTCCCATACTTGAAGACGTGATACTTCTGTTCCCGAACTTGTATCGACCTGCATACAAGAAATGACAGTGTTAAATCTGCATATATCAGGACATAATTGGAACCATATTATATTTGGAACATACAAAGAGATTTTACATCATTGGAATATACAGTTTATTTTCTTCATCTTTAGGGTTTTTTTATTAGAAAGATAAACTGAAACCGGGAAAATCTATAACTATTAATTAAATTTAGCAAAATGTTATAGGTTAGCATTTTAAATTAATGGTGGTATATCACAAAATTCATATTTGGGGACATAGCAAAGTAACCATTTTTTCTCAAGGTTTTGTTTGAAATAATTTGCATCATGTGTAACCTATGCAACCTTAAGAAAAACACAAAGAAACCTGAAAACTTTAAATATGCAAATATCTTTGTTTGTAAGTTCAACAAAAATTAGTTCTCGAAGCACATATATAGTGCATGTAGCCTAACATTCGAAGCACATATATAGTACACGTACCATTTCTTGAGTAATCATAGCGGGACTCTTACGTCCCGAATGATGACAATATTCGAGCCTTGATCTATTTTGTTTGCCTTTCTTCCTTTTTTCTTTTGCCTCGGGTGTTGATTCGTATCTTATGAACTCCGCCCAATCATTTTTATCAATTTTCGGCGGACAATTTCTCATTCTTTCTTCATCAGTGTTGAAAATATCATAATAATTCTTGCGCAAATCACTCTTGTGTCCCCTAAAAATCTCGGACATCTTTCTGAGCATAAGGTCCTTTGATAGAGGATCGAGCTCAAAATATTTCTGTATAACAAACCAAGATAAAGGGATTAATTCACATACAATATAAAAAATGACATAGGCCACAACCATGCATGTCTAATGAAGTATGACTATTTAGAGTTTTTCTATTTTTCTCTGTAAGTAGTAAATTAAGTCTGTCTCAAATATTACAAGATCATTTTTCTGTTTGTAAAATAATATCTTTATTTGTTGGAGTTGCAGAGATGGTCGGTCCTGTTTATTTTAACAAGACAGTGGACTATTGGCAGCAGGACAGTGGACTATTGGCAGCAGCAGGTCAATTTGTTGGAGTTGCAGAGATGGTCGGTCCTGTTGATTTAGATGAGTTGCAATATCTTTTGAAGACACATTATTAACATTGAACGAGCAAATAGCAGCAAGACGGTGTATATTTGCATGAAAAACAAAACTAAATGAATTTGAAACTACTTGTTCACTGAATTTGAAACTACCTGTTCATGAATATGGAAAATGCATGGATGCACAGAGTGCAGTATCTACTTAACATTATTATTTTAACTTTTAACAAGTCATAAGTCGAAACTGCTCAATGCCTTTTACTTATCCAGAATTGAATTAGATTTTGACTGGTCAATATGTTTAACAACTAAAAAATGATATTCAAATAAGCATGGCATTGGCAATGAAGCCAACGTTCTTATTGTCGTGTCCTTTAAGCATTTCGCTTCAGAACAGTCATCAATTAAACTCTTTCAATAAATAATACGAATTAAAATTCAAGGCATCAGAAAATAGCCGGAGAATATAATCCTCATAAACATAATGTTATTGTGTGTAGGATAAGAATTCTACTAGGCATAATTAAATAAATACAGGCATACCAAGTTCAGGCTTATTTTGTTTTCATTAAATCTTTGATACATTAGAAATTTGGATTTGCAATTTGAACAGATCCAAAATGCTTACATAAAACAAATTTTGTTGCTTTATAATTTACAAACAAACATTAGTAAGAAGGTTTAGAATCATATCCATTTTTGTCCATATGCCCTTTGGCATAATTAAATCAAGACTGGCACCATTTAAACAGTTCGAACCATCAAATAACCCAAAATGAAAACTAAATTAGAAGAGCTCATTGATCCAAACAGCATTGATTTTAACTATAATGAGAATAACAGTTTTTACTGAATTAAAATAGTAAAATGTGTATATGTTTTTCAAAAAAAAGAAAGCATCCTATATATAGTTATGTTTCTCAACATTAAATCCCAAAGGTGCAGCAACTTGTTTAATTTTAAAAAGAATCTCACTTGCGGGTCGTTTTGAAGTACACCTTGTTTAATTTAGATAGAGAAGTTCTAACTTATAGAAATTGAAAAAACAATACCTCCAATTGATTCCACACGTCTTCCTTGTAATTTGACGGAACATTTTTCCAACTTGGATAGGAGATTGGCACATGATTTCTTACTAGTTTACCCATCTTCGAGGCGACCTTTGAAGAATTTTTTCCGACTGGAGAACCGTAGTTGTCTATATCAATTTTCTCCCGGTTTAAAGTGGATGATTGTGACGATTGTGACATTATTTCCTGCAAAATGCAAACTTGATTTCATTAATATGCCATAACTCTTCTTAATCATTAAGTATGAAGAGCCAGCAGTTACATCACAGGTAACAATAATAATCTATAGACCAACCTTCCCAAATAATCATTAGTATTATGTAATGATGATTCTCCCACAAATCACTGAGTCCAGAAAAATAAAAGGAAGAAACTAAAAAATGAAAAGAGGAAAAAAGTACAGTTCACAAGAGCAAAGATAACTTCCTAATACCTACATGATATAATGACCGTCATATTTTCATTCAGTCCGATAAATATTGAGGTATCAAGAACTAAACAGCGAAAGAAGCAGCAACCATAATCCGCAAATATTCATTCTACATTTGTTTTTACTAATTATTCTCTTATGACATGTAAGCAACAAGCAAAATATTCTTACAAACTCAATACCACAACCCATATTAATAAAATTAAAGTGTGTTCACTTTAAAGTGTGTGTTCACTGTCAACACATAATCAGCAAGGTCAATAATCAGCAAGGTCATGCTTTCTTTCATCTTTGGTCTTTGCAGTCTGCAAATTTAATGTCAATGTATGCTGCTGAATGAAAATACACAGAATACCAATATGTGTATTAATAAAACAATAGAAAACATACCTTAAAATCATAATTTAAGTGTCTCTTTCGCGTAGGCCTATCCAAAATAGTTAAAGGAAGTGCTTCTTCGTCATCATCTATGAATACATAAGCATTAGTATTGACAAAAAAGAAAAAGTGACTGAGATTTCAATGGAAGAACCTATTAATAGAAAAAGGAGTTTACCATCGAGGACAACATAAATGGATTGACTGCGAGTGTAATCGAAGAGCGGTCCAATTTTTCTCTCGTTTATATTGCAGGGAGATAAATTGGACCACTCTTCGATCACACTCGCAGTCAACCCGTTTATGTAGTCCTCGATGGTAAACTCCTTATCCTATTATTCATGAAAACAATATCAGGATATTATAATGGCACTAATAAAAAATATAATGCATCTATTACTATCATATAACACACCATTTTACATTTTGCACCATTTTAAATAAATATTTTGTTAAGGTACAATAACATAACTGAAATACAAAGTTAACATATGCATTTGATAAGATCTTCTAATTTTTCATTGTCTTCAAAAGCTGATTGATAAACGGTGGAAAACTTAGTGTCATCCACATTTATGGTCAACCATTTTGGTGTATGCAAAACCACAAACCATCCGTCATTTTTTAAGTCTTTTGAGTAGAACACTTGACTCGCTTCCGATGCAAGAATAAATGGCTCATCATTCACGCTGTCTTTACTCTTCAATTTTCCCAAGTTAACTGTGATCAAGTTTGAAACAGGATCTATTTTACAACCATTGATCTTATCTTCGACCTTTACCCAATCACAATAAAAAACTGTTTGTTTGAAGTCAATGTAATCCAACTCAATTATTTGTTGAATAACTCCGTAATACGTTGTTTCTGCTTCCTTAAAATTTTTATCCTTCCCACTCGCTCTAAATTGTGTAATTGCTCTCATGCATACACCACTATCATGTGTTAGCTTTCGCTCTTCATAACTTTTCGGAGAAAATAAAAACCCATTCACTTGGTACTTCATATAACTACGGGCATCAAACATCGGCCCGTTAACTAGCCGCCAAAGAGTTGAGTCAACATCGACGGTCTTCAACAACTACAACAAACACAATAAGTAAAAATAACATTATCAAGGAGGTGTATGGCCAACTTAAAAATACGTTAAATATCTAATATGTATACCTCCTCACGTAACCAAAAAGTGAAATTTTTAATAGCTTCCCCAGATGTACCCCCGCCTCGAGTTCGAGATTTGGTGCTTTGAACATAGGAGTTATACCTCCTAGGAAAAACACACAATAATTACTATATATATTAATTGATGAATTGATTTACAATAATAAAAATTCAGAACAAATTTATGAACTTACTTCTTCCACTCATCCAATCCGTCATATTTATCAAGGACCCATTTACGCACTTGTTCAAATTGCACTTGAGTTAACGTTATATCTTTACCATTATCTACTGCTATTTCATCAGCAAACTCATCATCCTCGTCTAAAAATGCTTCACGGGTATGTTTATGAGTGCCATCACCTCCCTTTGGCATATACTCCATGCAGTAAAGACTAGCTTCTTGTATAATATATCCTTCTGCAATACACCCTTCAATATATCTTTTGTTGCGCACATATCCTTTATATGTTTTCATCAACCTATGAAGATGAACAGTTGTAAATTGTAGACATCAATAGCTATTTAAATCGAATAATGATGTATATAATTGAAATTAGTAATTTACCATTCAAATGGGTACATCCACCTATATCTAACAGGACCAGAAATCAATGCTTCATCGGCTAAATGAATCATAAGGTGAATACTGATATCAAAAAATGCAGACGGAAAATGTTTTTCAAGAACACACATTGCTTCTACCAAACTAGCCTTTGCTTTTTGAAGATGTTCCCTATTGATCACCTTTGAACATAAAATGTTATAAAAGAGACTTATGCGGTGAATAGCATTCCGTAGATCCTTATGTTGCGGAAAACAATGCTGAAGCAATACCGGAAGTAAATGTTGCATTATGACGTGGTAATCATGCGACTTCATATTTCTTAGTTCAGGAGGGTTGATGCTCACATTGTTACGAAAGTTAGAAGAGAATTTGCTCGGCACTTTCAAATTTTTCAAAATGGTGCAAAACCATATCTTTTCTTCTTTGCTCAAAGTGAAAGTCGCAATTGGTATGGTTAGCTTACTTGTTTCAGGATCTTCTATCACCCACAACTTTTGTTTTATACCCATGATTTTCAAATCCTTCCGTGCATTGATGCCATCTTTTGACATGTCTTTATGGTCCATAATTGTGTTAATCAAATGTTTCATGACATTCATCTCTGTATGCATAACATCAATATTATGTCGGGTCAAATTTGCTTTCCAATATGGTAAATCAAAGAATTTCGACCTCCTATACCATGCAGGAACTTCTTCATCGATTATCTTTTTTCGTTTTCGACCAATTTCTCGTTTTTCTTTACCAACTTTCATTTTTATATTCGCTACCTTTTTTCAACTTGATAACCAGTCAGTGGCTTTGGAGGACGCTTAAGTTCTTGCTCGTTGTTGAAATTTGTCTTATCGTATTGAAACTTGTGTCCGGACGGAAGAAATCTACGATGTCCCATGTAACAATTTTTCTTACTTTCAGGGAGATAATAAGAATCAGTTTCTTCCCCACAAATAGGACATGCAAAGTAGCCGTGAGTTGTACATCCCGATAAAGTCCCAAGAGCGGGATGATCATGGATTGCCCACAACACTCTAGCTCTCATTATGAACTCAGATTTCTTAAATGAATCAAATGTAACGACTCCTTCCCATAACTGCTTTAACTCGTCTATCAAAGGTTTTAAATAAACATCAATATCCTTCCCTGGTTGTTTTGGCCCAGAAATCAACAGTGTTAACATTGAGAACTCTCTTTTCATGCACAAAGACGGAGGAAGGTTATATGGTACTACAATCACTGGCCAACAGCTATAAGGATTTGTTAAAGAAGCATTCGGACAGAAACCATCTGTTGCTATTCCAAGCGTGATATTTTGTGGTTCGGCAGCAAACGAAGAATCAAAAGAATCTATAGTTTTCCATTGAGAAGTGTCACGCGGATGACGCATTACGGTTGTACCGGACTTGGCATGACCATGCCAGGTCATCGCTTCTGCTATCCATGGTACAGTATACAACCTCCTCAATCTAGAAATTAAAGGAAAATGTCTTACCGTCTTTTGAGGTACTTTGATAGCTTTTCTCTCTTCGTCGAGCGTTGACTTATATCTTGGTTCGGGGCAATTTGGACAACAAACTTTGTTTGCATTATCTTTCCAGTACAAGATGCAGTCATTAATGCATGCATCATAAGTTATGTAGTCCATCCAAGTTGCCTAATGATCTTCTTCACGTCGGGATACTTTGATGGTAGCGTGTTACCTTCGGGGAGTAACTCCTTTATGAATTCGAGTAGTGCAGTCACACCATTGTCTGAAAAGCCGTATTGGGTCTTCAAGCTATTCAGTTTAACAATGGCATACAACTTTGTAATCCCTTTTGGACATGAAGGATACAATGGCTCTGTTGTAGTTGCACTACCGAAAAATGATTTATCCGTAGACTGCTCTCCAATACTAGCATTATCATGCAACTGACTTGTAGGTTGAAAATGATGGAATCTATCCGCATCATTGACCAAATCTTCCATCCTAATATTTTCAGACTCATCGGTATTTGTGGCATGACTAACCGGTTGTTGTTTTGGCTTCTCCGATATTCTTTCCCCGTGAAAATACCACACAGTGTATGATTGATCAATACCATGTCTAAGCAAATGATAATGAATTTCCTTTAATTCAAATGTATCTTCGTTTTTGCACCGCGTGCAAGGGCACGAAAACTTTTCCTTATTGCCACCATTTTCAGTAACAAATTTAATGAAATTTATCACTCCTTGCACATATTCTTCATTTCTTCGATTAGATTCATTCATCCATTGTTTGTCTATATTAAAAGACATACTGAAAGAAAATAATGAGCTAATAAGTACGTGAATAATTTCATGTTTAAATGCAAAGGCTTCGAGGATTAAAATGCATAATAATTCTAAAATAATTAAATTGATATTTAAGTGAAATTATTTGAATTAATACATAAAGATGGTTTATCATAATTAACTAAGTTAACAAAATTTTATCATAATTAAATAAATTAACTAAGTTTATTATTTTAGTATCAAACTATTTCCAAAAAAATTTGACATTACAACGATTAACTAAGTTTATTATTTTACTATGTTTTATAAAAATTAACTAAGTTAACAAAATTATATCATAATTAACTAAATTAACTATGTTTTATAAAAATTAACTAAGTTAACAAAAAAGTGATTCTTATTTTTAACATTAGCACCAAACTGTTTCCAAAAAAATTTGACATTACAACGACATGAATTTTAGCACCGGCATAACGTCTATGCGCTACTCCTCTTTTAGGCAACACATGGCTCGCGCCATTTACAAAATTTAATTTACCCAATAATAGTTATCTACAATTACTACTAAACAATTATTTATCATCGATTAATAATCAACTACCAATCGAATAATATCACTAGTTGATATTATCCTACAACAATCAACTCAATCAATTACCAATCAAATAATATCCCTACTGGTTATTATTTTGCACAATCAATCTTATTTTTAACATTAGCACCAAACTGTTTCCAAAAAAATTTGACATTACAACGACATGAATTTTAGCACCGGCATAATGTCTATGTGCTACTCCTCTTTTACTAGTGAATGTGTTTACTTTGATGAATTATGTTTCAGCCAAACAATGAACACAATGGGGAAGAAGATGAGGAATCTATCCACTATCATAACCAAGATATTGTCTATCTGCACTTACAATTTCATATATTTATGTATGAAACATTACACTATCATTAGTAAGTATTAAGCAATTCAATGATGAGTTGATTATTTTAAAAATCATACTAAAAAAAGAATGCTCACCAACTATATTACATTATTGCTATAAAAAAGAAAGGAGGGTAACTTGTTTCATTCTCATCCGTTTTTTCTGAGCTATAGGCTACAAAATTAACCCTACATGATATCGAACTCAAAAAGGTGTGCATACCCAACTATCATGAATATTCAAAGGAAAAACACCTAACATCAACAGTATCGCTATCGATATATTACTTAGGAAGTTATGAACAAAAGAAGAAAAAAAATCCTGCTCTATGTATATATTGCTTTCTATATTTTTGCATTTATACTTGCATACATTACATAAATTTTTTCATGTAGCATGCCTGAGAAAATTGCATTAGGTTGTCTGTTGGCTACTTGGCTGATTCATTCCTTCATTTTAAGTGAAAATAGTATCACTGTCTTTTACCTCACGAAATTCAAAACGTAATTAAGAAGTGAACATCTTAATTAGAAGTACCTTATTAATAGCTTAACTTTTTACCTATATTGTGTTTTCAGGTGGAATGTCAGTTTACAGAATATATGTTAATATGTACATGTTTTATACATGAAATATGTACATGAAATCAAATCTTAACTTAGCTATATTTATAATTATCACATCATGTTTACTTCTAAAACCTGTATTTAATAATTATAATTAGTATAACTTGGATAACCTGGATTAAACATGTATAAGTGATTAAACATGTATAACCTTTATTAAATATAGTAACACATTGGATTAAATATACGGAAATCTAAATATAATAATAATACATGTTTATTAAATACAGTTTTGTGACGAAACTGTATTAACTTCTAAAACTTCTAAAACTGACGTTAATGGCTGAATGGTTCTAAAACTTCTAAATACAGTTTTGATGTTATTCATGTATTAACTTCTGCTAATATTATACACGTACGCATGAAGTTTTAATATAGTTGGTGAGCATTCTTTTTTTAGAATCCGCATACTACAAATCAAAAATTAAGTCTAAAAACATGAAAGAAATTAACCCGAAATGGTCCCTAAGCTCTCCTTCCTTGATTGGCACGCTCGGCAGCAACCTGCTCCTCGGAGAGAGGCAAGTAATAGATTCTGGGAGTGGTCTTGGTCTTCCTGAACAGATCGTCCAAAGTGATAATAGGTGGCTCTGGCTCTTTCGGAAGAGGCGGAGGTGGTGGAAATATTTTGGGGCGAAATCGATCTAGGTTTAATTTGGGTCGAAATGGGGATATAATTTGGGGGAAATATGTTTCGTGATGTTGTAAATATTATGGCGCAAAGACTAAATTATACCGCCAGCATGTGGCACAAAATAAACGACGGTTAAATCCCGTCACCAAAAGAAAAGAAATGGACAAAAATATATGGCGCCAAAGGTGAAATTTCCCTCCATCATTTACGACGGTTAACAACCGTTATATTTTACAACGGGAAGTAACCGTTGCTAATTAGGCGGAAGGCCTGTTGTAAAATTCAGCTTTTGGTGTAGTGGTATTAAGTAGGGTTAGTGGGCTGAAACCCAAACCCAAAGCCCAAAATAGAAAAATAGCAAAATTCTACTCAACTCCAATCACATCGATGTTTATACTCAAAAAAGTTGTAAATGCCATTTTGGACTCAATGGAAGTGGTCTCGAGTCCCAATTCGACTGTTTAAAAAAAGTAACATTTCAGACTTTAATCCAATTAACGATGCTATATTTAAATAAAACATTTAAATATATAATCATGAAATATGCGGGTTGTTACAGCCTAGATGGTGGAGGGTAATGGAGCTTGTTTAGGAAAGGAGAAGTGGAGTAGAAATGGAGGAGAAGGTTGTTTAAACAAGTTTTCTAGAATTTAAAGTGGAAAAGAGTTGGGATTTTGGAATTTAGACTTAAGAGGAGGCCATGGAATTTTAAGTGCTTTGAGGAAGTTTTATAAAATGGAAATGAAATGAGAAAAATGATTAAAAAAATTAGGAAATGGGTATATATACACAAGGATAAATTAAATTATCATAATGACCTTAAGATACATACCCTCATCTCTTAGCTTGCCACCTCACCATGCATGCTCCCCATCCCTTTGCTCATATTTTCCTTTGTGCCCCCCTTGTTTGAGCCAACATGCATATATATTTTAGGTACTTTTTTGTTTTTAGAGAAATGACATTTTATGTCACTTATTTTTACGTATATATTTTTAAACTTATTTAACTTTCATAAAATGTCATATCATATTGAAATAACTTAGATAAACATATACATATATTAAAATGTATTTTAACTTATATATAAATGTGTGTGTATGTTACTCAAATGCACACAACGTTTTCTGACAACTTTAGGCATCGAAAAGTTGAAAATTCAAAAAATGATTTTCGGTTACATTTAATATTTTTCTTTGAACTTGTTATTTTTGTAAACAAATTTTGAAAACTATTTTAACATCATTAGTTATTATCTGAAAGATTTTTATTTTGAGTTATAAAATCCATTAATTAATTATTAAAAATGTATTTAAATATCCATTTTAAAGTGATTAAATTCTGGGTCGTTACAATTTACTACTCTTATAAATGGCACTTTATCCGTATTAAATGGTTACTATCTTAACGAATGTTTCCTAAAGACGTTTATTTGCTTATTCAACTTTACCTATTTAACTTTTTCCTTATCTTCCCATAGTTACCCTAATAGTCTCATAAATCTATTTAAGTTCTTATAACTCCTCACTTATTGCACATTCATTACCTATTAAAATTTTGGAGTTACTATCTTTCGTTCTACGATTCCTATCCCTATTATTTATTATGCTTATAGGATCCACAATGATAAGGAAGTCTAGGTCCAAAAAGAAGTATAAATTATACTCTATTTATTTTTCCAACTCATAGTTGCTTCGCCCACCCTTTTAGAATATGGTAGCAACTACTTCTATAGTCGAAATTTATAGAGTCGGGCGTGAATTCAAAATAAATGTATATATATATATGGTAAGTTTTTTGAAAAATATTTTAAAAAATAACAAATACGCAACTCACTACACTTTTCCCCATTGATTGGGTAACCCAGCTTTGATAACAAATGTAACAACCCGCTCTGGAACAGGCCGATCCAGAAAAGGCCTATCGAAACTTAGACCATTCTACAACTAGCTATTTGTTGGTAAAAATAACAAAACATAGCTATCTATCTAATCTTTCGGAACTCATAGCGGAAGGAATAAAATATTTAACAATAATAGTACCCATTTATTTAAAATCATTTCAAATGTCACAAAATATTACATAGTGTCCATTGTTACTACATTTTGTTCAATACATTTCATGGATACAATAGAAAATAAGACAAAATGATATATAGTAACTGCCACAAGCTTCACTCTCGCCATCTTCAAGCATCATCAACTCCTTTTTTAACCTGTGTTGTAATGAGGAGGGTGTCAGAACAACAAGTGTCCAGTAAATAGAAATCTCGAGCCTTAGTATTTCAGTACTTGGGCAGTATAATTTAAATAAGTATATGATAAACCATTTAATACTTCGTATAAAGACTAGAGGCAGGTCCCTAAACAACCACTTAATACCTTCCATTCCAAAAGCAGGTTTCTAAATCCTATAACCTATAACCAACATTATAAATGTCTTACAATGTGAGAGACAGTACCCAAACCACTTAATACCTTTTATTGGAAAATAGGCAGACTCTATCCATTTAAAACCTCATTTAAGGAAGACCCCATCATTTAGTACCTACTCCCAAGGTGGACTCCTCATTGGTGACTATCTAGCTGACATTGCATGGAATCTCTTGAGCCACTTAATACTTCTTTATGGAAAGATAGACCCTCGGTCAGCCACTTAATACCTTATCCCGAAGCGGACCCCTATCGAGATACCACATATCGTGCTTAATAACTAACCCTTGACCATTTACTACTCCATTTGGGAAAAAAGAGACGGCCTCTCAAACAACCACATAATACCTCAAGACCTCAAGCAGGCCCTTCGTACTATGATCCATACTCATAATGACGTCTCACATTAGTCTGACTATCATAAATACTTATCTGGCTATGTCATAGGTAGATATACCCAAAAGAATTTGGGACTAACCTTGCGTCATCATAAATACTTATCATAGTAGATGTCTCACATCAGCCCTAAAGTCACACTGCTGGTAGCCAGATTATCTGGGAAGGCTTCTCTGTGCCTTTTGACTGACCTCGCATCCTTATGACTTAGCCATAATTTAAATATTCTCTATATATACAATATCCATCTCACCATTCCGTAATTAAGGCCTTATAAGGAATCTTCCTTATTACACCTTAAAATATTAACTACTTTCCTAAGGGGGATTTATGTATATGTTATAATTATATGTTTATTAGGATAACTAAAACATAAATAACTACACACTTATTATTCTATGCATGTCGAGATTACGCTCTAACTAACATTAAATGTCAATTCCTTTTTAACCGTAATAATAACAGATTTTCCATTTTTCCAATACTGTCCAAATTCTGATATCCATAACAAGGGATTCTAATATCCGTAATAAGGATTCAATACTCATATCCAAAATTGTAATAAATAGACTTGTATATAGAATCTAAATCCAACTTATCTCATACTAAAATAATGGAATAAACCAAAAAATGAAAACTTACAATTTAATCTATTATATGCTCTATTCAACTTCTTTTATATGAATTTAGACGAGGAAAATTCAATTAAATTTTGTAGAAATAGGCAGTATAAACTACGAATAAAGATTCATCATTTACACAGTATTTCTTAATTAAATCCCTTAATCAGATCTATAAAAGAAGAATAAGAAGTGGAATAGAAGGTAGAATACATAAACTGCAAAATCCACAAAACTCCGTTATTTCACCACAAAACAATTAAAATTCCAATCCTAAGAATTGACATTTCTCTTTGGGGAAATTTTATGGATTTTTAATATGATATTCTCATAATCCAAAACTCCCAAGGCATATATAAAATCCAACTATACTATTCAACTACTAAAATAGAAAAACTAAGATTTCCACTCAAAGTTTATCCTTAGCTTTGCTTCTCTTTAGATTTGCAACGCCCATTATAATATCCTTTAGATCTCTTCTTTTTGATATATATACAAAAAAGGATTTGTGTATATATATATTAGGTTCAGAATGGTTGGAGGAGAAGAGGTTAAGAAATTAAACAATAAATAAAGATAGGTATATAGGATTTCTTACCTGAAACCCTAATGGTTTTTTCTGAATCTAAGACGAGATGAACTGACAGAGCATCGCCGATGTTCCGAAAATATTTGTGAATGAAAGTGGAAAGGGTAGGATGTTATTTATAGAGGTTGAAACGTACCAAAACCGTAGGATGAAACTAGGTTGAAAACGAATAAATCTAGAATGTTTAACCATCAAAAATCCCTAGCCTCCACCCTAAGAAGCAGTCGACCGCCCCCTATATACTGGTCTACCACTAGTGGTCGATCGGTCGAGTCTAGAGGTCGACCGCTTATGTTGTTTTGGAAACATTTTATTATTTTCCATTGCGTATTATTTTATTCCTTAATTAACTTTTAATGTTAACTATTAACTTTTAATGTTAACTATTAACTTTTAATGTTAACTTAACCCTAAGTCTACTCATAGTTAATTTTTTTAATTCAAACTTTTAATTTAGTTACTCATTTGAATTTGAATTCGAGTTAAAATAATTTAAATCTGAAAACTTCAAACATTCATAACTTCTTCGTTTGAGCTCCATTTTCAGCATATTTGTAACGCCCCACCTCTATGCTCATAATAACAAAGAGTATTAAAAGAAATACTATCTATTATTACGAAGAATAAGGCTGGATAGGAGCAACCATCCGTAGTTGGCCTTACACTAATATTGGTTATCTCGAAGTGGTATATACTTTTTATTTTTCATCTTTTATTTGTTTACTCCCATCGACATATCCAATTCTAGTACAAAACGAACTACGACGGTTCATAATAGTTTAGGACAATGAATATAATAATAACACAGATACTATAATGCGGAACACAGATTAAACAAAAAGTCTCATATATATAACTGATGTCAGTTACAATACAGTTGACACAATACATATGATACAACTACAACTGTCGACTCAAGAAGTTATATATACAAGTACATTATCGACTAATATACATGAATACATATCAACTTAAAACAAACACACTGACTACTACAAAAAGATGCAAACCACTTCAAATGATATGAAAAGTCTTCATAGCTCAACAGCAACTCAAAGCAGGAAATCTACAACCTGAAATAACTCGGGTCTGACCCGAGTATTAAATTCAAAAGAAAATAATACACGGGTCAGTCTAATTCAAACTCAGTTATTAGTGCATAGAAGCAATAATAATCAAACATCAAATAGACGACAGTCACAGAAATCTCGTATATCTGACTCCTCGATAAAAGAATCGGATAACGGCAGATATAATACTAAACAGTGTTAAACAACAAATCAGAAATCCAAATCAATTTAAACAATTGAGATGTCAATTTAAAAACATCAATGCTGATTGGCTGCAGTATACGCTAACATGTACTGCCTCGCCAATACAGCCTATGAAATACTCAGAAGATCAATGAATCCAAAAGCAAACGGGATCCAACTCAAATCAAAATGAACCAATTCAAAATACAACTTCAAAATATTGAATTGGACAAAACAATTCAAGTAATTGAAATACCCATAAAAATGCCAATACTGTTTTGGCTGCAGTACACGCACGCGTGTACTGCCTCGCCAAAACCAGATATACACAAATGGCCAGATTCGAAAAGTAAAAACTGTCAATGAAGTCAAAACCAATATCATCAAGGCAAAGTCAAAGCCAAGTTCTTTTACACCAAAGTAAAATCTTTTAAACTGCAAGAGAAGCAAAGGAGACTCAATCAAACCATGGATAAACAGTCAAAGCCGACAATTGGAATGAAATTCGTCTCAAAGAATGATATCAGAACTCAATTGCATAGAGACTGCACCAAGTACACAGTTCAGATGTAAGCACACATATATACAGCAGTTCGAATGGACACTGCAAGCTCAAATCGAAGCGTGTACGAGTTGCAGCAAAATGCAATATAGTATAGCATATACACAATGACAACTAAACAGTTGTTATCAAACATCAAATCAGTTATAACATAGATGTACGAAATAAAATCTGCAATTGCAGGGAAGCAATACGTGAATCAACTCATGTAATCAATGGTGCAACTGATCAGAGGTGGAAGCTAGTAACATCAGACCAAAGTGCATAAAATAGTGTTGAACCATGAAAACAGGTCAACAAAAAGTCTAAAGTAGGTGAAACCAGTAATTGACCCAGATTCAAGATGAAATCACCTACGTACATACACAATCGTATGTGCATAAGTGGATGAAGATATATATATGCAAATGTCACTGTAACTTCTTATGCAAATGCTACTGCAACTTCAACCTCAGATCATCAACTAAGTGAGACCGCCCAAAAAATACTAACCAGTTCAAAAATGCAAACTAATGATCATGCTATAGACATAGGTCAAAAGTCAACTGCACGAGCGCACTACTCAAAGACATGAAGCAATGCTACAGAGAATAAAATGACTAGAGGCAGTTGACAAAAATGGCCACAGTCAAGTGTGCTAAGGTAATGCCAAATTCAATAACCAAGGCAAGTCGAAGCAACCAATGTCAATGCTTTTTAAAAAAAAGAAGAAATCGAACACTATCTGTCATAGTGAAGTCAAACAAAGGAAAAGAACTGAACACGTCAAAGGCCATATTATCACAAAAATGCAAATCAAAGCCGTGATTATCAATAAGGCAACAAATCCAGTTATAACCAAAGAACTCAAAGCCGTGGATAACACTAATATGATGAACCCGTCGAAGTCGACTATGACACAACAACAATTTCAATCAAAACCGAAGTCAACACAAATTCACAAATTAAAGTCAATATTTAAAACTCGAGACCCTGTCGAAGTTAATCAACACGAGTTCGAACAGTCTCAAGAGCCGAAGCCACTGTTAAAATGTCAAAGACATTATCAAATCAAAGCAGGATGATCGAAAATACACACAAACACTGTATAAATATGTTACAAGTTCGAGTGTAAGTCTAATATCACAGTCGAACGAAGCTCACTGTCAAAGCAACACAAAACAGTAAAATGGTCGAGGCAAAAATCAAAAAGTAATCGAACAATTTAAGTCAAAGGCCGGTAATTCGTGGGAGATAGAAATCACTACCGAAGTCGAACTGACAACTTCGAACAAATTAAATAGCCACAGACAACTTAAATCAATGTCGTCAAAAACCCAAATCGAGACAGTGATGACAAAGGAGAACGAACAGTTCAAAATCAACACCAATGAAATCAACAACCGAAACATACAGTTGAATTAGATGTGAGGGATACTCACGTTCATCCGATCGAGAAGGCGAAGTCGAACTGATTGAGTAGACGAGGCCGCACACAAATCCATTGAAGCAGGCAATCGAAGCACTAACCCACAATTCAAGCGACGACTTCGAAGACCTAATTCCTGAGCTAAAGGGACGAACGAGAAGACAGAGCCTGTAACGACCCGGTATTTTCAACCATTCGCATCCATTATAAGTGTATAGGTAGACACTCATGCCGGAATTGAATTGCTCAAAATACCGCGTTGTAAATAAAATTTGGCAAATCTCAGAATATACGGTAAATAAATATAATCACAGATCACAGACACAGAGTAAAATAATGCAGCGGAAGTAAAAGAAATAGTAGTTCATGAAGCTACTATGTAAATATATCAGAGTTACATAAGATACAACATAAGAAATAAAGTACAGCAGAAGTCTCAATACAATAACCAAATACAGGTTGAATAGAACAACGGAACCGAAGTTGATAGAACAAGACTAGCAGATAATCTCCAGTGATTCAAATCTCCAGAAGGTGGAAATCCAAATCTGTGAATACTCAGGCTGACCCGAGCGTAAAGCAAAACACAAAACACTCGAGTCAGGACAATATATACTTATATAATGTAAACCAACTCAAGTGAACCGTAATAAAGGTACAAGTAACTTAGAAGATGCTTGGGACCGCCCATCCTCTAAGGATCCGTTAAAATATCTACTATGTAGTAATATTCGCTATTATAATAATGTCTAATAAGTAAAGTATAATCATATAGAAAATAGCGCTAAGGGGATGGAGAACCTTAACGCGGTCGGATCTTTAAAATCATAATCGTAGTAAAGCTCGATATGGTAGGTGACACGGCACAACTAGGCAATGCCAGGGTAGATATACCAATTACGCATCCGGACTAGTGGTGACGCATAGCAGCCACTACCGCCCACCTCGAACAACACTCCCAAATCAAGGGTGGCCACCAAATCAATCACAAGTAATAGAATGGTATCGAAGAAGTGTGTCCGATCAGAGGTGCTACCTCATTGGTCCGTCAATCGCTCCTGTTTTAGCCACCTTATGCCAACTCACGGGAGTTGGGTCCACGTATATACCTTAGGATCGTCGCCACCATCCTACTTCATTCTGTAAACTCCACCGCGTACACAGTTGTCAAAGTGGTTTTCGGTATCGACAGAGAGTATGTCCATATCTGATCCCGGTCTCTTTAACAACCAATCGTTATTATACCCGTGGTTATAACTTTTAAAACAATACTTTACTTCAAAATAAAATATCATTTCAAAACCATATAGTTATCAAAATAAAGATTAAATCAATTCCAAACCATTTCCATATATTTAAAATATCATATCATTTCAAAACTTCATTTCAAATCATTTCAATATATCAAAATATCATATCTTTCCAAAACTTCATTTCAAATAATTTTAATATATCAAATATCAATCTTTCCAAATCTTCATTTCAAATCATTTTAATATATCAAATATCAATCTTTCCAAATTTTCATTTCAAATCATTTTAATATAATAAAATATCATATCCTTACAAATCCAAATATTCAACTTTAAATACCCTTTTAAATTCAAAGATATCATTCATTTACTATCATTTCAAATCACTTTTAAATAGTTTATATTCCAATCAAAATAATTCATTTAAACCTTTTAAAAGTGTAATTATTATACTTTCAAATCAAGTATTCAATTTCCAAAGTTTCAAACCATTCTGAGTTCGTTTACTAAGTCAAAAACCATAATTAATAAAATTTCAGCATTTCACAGCATTTAAAAACAACTGCTATAAGTAATATTTGAAAACATTTTTAATTCAGCAAAGACAACACATAAAACTGCTGTTAAAACTCAGTTTTAGTTGAATTATAGTTCAAAAACAGAAAAGATAGCATTTCAGAAGTGCTGCGGTAGTTCAGATTTCAAAAACAAGGGTTAAATTTGGTTTCAGCAAAGACTGCAGACCATTATAGCATTTCCAAAGAATGCTATAATAGGCCTGAGTTCAATATTAGCCTATAAGTTCAATTACAGCAACTACAGCATTTTAGAAATGCTGTAATAGCTCTTTTTACACAATTTTAGTTCAAAACAGAATCTATAGCATTTCTGAATGCTATTAAAAGTAGATTTCAGGTGTTAGTGTATTTCCAGCAATTAAATAACTTCAATTTAAAACACATAAACATTTTAAAATCATATTTTAACATTTAAAATGTTCATTTACATAACATTTAACATATATCTTTTTTCACAATAAATTTCTTATAATTAAATCCATTTTTCAACAATTTACTTAATAAATTTAAGTAAAAGTTTCCAATTCTTCACATTTCAACAAATAAACTTAACACTTCAAATTTAAATTACCATTTCACAAATTTAACTAAATTTCCAATTTTATTTAATTAACTTAAACCTTTAATTAAAACCAAATTTCACATTTCCAAGTCAGGTTATATTTTAAAAGATCACTTTTAAACATTCATTTATTTAACCACTTAAACTCATAGAAAAATCAATAATACTTTAATAAATCGCTTAAATTCAAATTTAATCAAATTATCATATTTACCATTTCCAAATAGAATTTAATATCCATTTTATTTACATAACTTAAATATCATTTTTAACCAAAATTCCAAATTTCCAACTTAAGTTATATTTCAAAAAATCCAGTTAAACCATTCATTAATTGCATTTTAACACATAGAAAATCATAATTTCTTTAATTCAAAATATTTCAAAATCTGTTTAAATCAAATTTCATAAATTTATATTTTTAAAATACTTAAAAATATTCAAAACACTTTATAGAATAACCACGGGCCTATATATAGTTTTCTAGCCTAGGTCAAGTGATACAGATATGTATCATTTCAATCCGCAGTTTAAAAAGAAAAATCCGGGTTCTATCATTTCAAACCCGCAATCCCAAGTTAAAATAAATTAAATAAAAAAAAACCATTCAGGCCTATCATTTCAGCCCATAACGATTCTTCCCTATTCTAAAGTCCGTTCAGGTATGTATCATTTCAACCCATAGTGATTCTAGTCTACAGGGAACTTGCAATGGTGATAAATGATATAAATAACAGAATAACATTAAATAACAGTAACATATGATATAACAGGTGTATAAATAGGTGTGAACATCGTATGATAATAATATAGGCATATATAACATGATAATATATTTCTACAGATTCACAGGGTGTCAATTTACTAGTTATATAGGTACATATTGTCTGGTGAGAATAACTCACTTGTTTAAGCTGGAGATGATGACCAAACACACAACACAGAATCTTTGAAGGCACGACAACATGAATATGATTTGAGAGTGGAGAGCCAAATATAATTGTCTTGTATACATATAAACAAAACAAGACAATGTATACATAAATATGTAACACAAAACAATATCGAAATGACTTGAAATAAAAAGCTACAAAGGGCAAAGTGATTCGACCTTTCTTTAACCATTCAAGAGCTTGACCAAGGGGACCTTTTGCTCAGCCATAGCTGGACATAATCTCAGTTTATGGCATCAAAATAGCATGGCAACAAGGAGATGATGATGGTAGGAGTTACATATGAATAAGACAAAGGGTCAAGGCAAAATAAGTGGAGTTTTTGTGCATTTTTGGCTCATCCAAAGGCAAGTGGGACTCGGCCCTTGCATGGTACAGGTCTGGACAGTGGAGGGTGATGGTGCAACAGCAGCCAAAGGTCATGTAGCAAGTGGTGGTGGTGGCTAAGGGGGTGGCCAAAGCAAGATATGGAGGGTAGGTGAGGATATGTGTGGTCTAGGCAACGTTTTGTGGAGTTTTGTGGTGATGGCTTCAAGTGTAAGGTCATGGCCTGTCTTGGTCAGAGGGAAGGGAGTGTTTGCTGTAGTAGATGGAGGAGGTGATGATGGGGATGAAGGTGGTAGAGGCTAGGTGAAATGACCCTCAAACTTTTGGTAAAAAATTTTTTTTTTTACATCCCTATAATTTAATATTCTCAGAGTCATTTTCTTTTCAAACAATTCATCCAGGATCCAATATTTTCCACCAATATAAATATATCAGTTTAATTCCTAAAGATATACACATACATATGAAGATGTATGTGTTCCTCTTGTTTAAAATCAGAGTATGTTTTTAATTCCATTTGTTAAACAGGAGTAGGCTGTTTGGTTTGGATTAGTTTGGATTTGAAGAAATCTGCATATAGTTAATTACCTTGTTCTTATTTGGTCAAAGTATTTGGGATTTTATTTTTATAGTTCAAATATATTGATATTTGGCTAAGACCAGAAAATGATATATTCTCTTATCATTTTCCACTTATTTATTATCTGGAAACTTTCTTATTTTTAATTCAGTCTATATGACTTATTTATTTCAATCTTAGCCTGTATAACACATTGTAAGTTGAGTATTTGCATAAGATTTGCTGTGACAAGCATTTGAACTTATAAATATTCAAAAGATTAATGTGTATTTCCAGGTTTTAATAGTGCAGACCTGTCCAGATTGCATATCTAGTATAGCTTTTAAAAGTTGTTTGTGGTGTAACAGTTTCTAAATAATCTAAAGTTTTTGAAGGGTATTTTACATTCAGAATACCATCAAATATGGTCGACCAAAACCTCACTCATTTGAAGCTGGTTGACCCATAAGTCTTGTATCTAACAGACACTTGTTCAAGGCAATGGCATTATATCTTAGGCCTTGCAAAATATTTACTTTTTTCAAGACAATTCCAAAAGTGGTATTAGAACTGGTTTACAAAGTTTCACAGTAAAAAGATCCAAATCTTTATAAGTTTACCTCTAGTTAAATCCAGATTTTATTCTAAAAACTTAGTGCATTGCTATGTCTCAAGAATTGACCAGCACATAATATAAATTATGCAAACTTTTACTCACATACATACATATATATATATATATATATTTTCTTTCCAGGCTTTCATATCTAATACCTAAGCATATTTTTCTGGTTTTCAACCCAGATATTTCTTTTAATTTTTAAACCTTAATGCATAGCAATAATTCAACAAATGAACAACCAGTTCAATCAAACATAGCAAGTTCATTACATAACATCAAGTTCAAACACAACAGTCTCATGAATACATGCAGATAAAATCAAATTAGACTCTTATTAAAATTAGCTAGCATGTTCATTCAATCCCTTTTCATTAGCCATACTTCACTTTCTACTTAGCTCCTGCATTTCCTGAAAGAGCATTGGTGGCTGCCTTATTTTAAAGTGTGACACCCCCATATGCCATGAGCAAATAAGGGTCAGATCCATGATCTGGTATGAGTAACATCAGTATATTCATGATATTAAACAACAGAGAATTTGGAGTGTAATAACTTGTTATTTGAATGAATTTTTGCAATCACTTAATATATCATTGTGTAAATAAAGTGACTCGGGTATGATAACTCCATCTATCATTACTATACCTGCATTCATAATCAAGCAAACATAATCATCTATTTGCAACATGGACATTCACTGGAACTATCATGGTTCCATACCAACCAAACTAAGAAATATTCATATTCCTATCTCTTCATGTACAGGTTGTGTCAATTCAGTTTAAATTCCTGCCTCATCTGCCATCAAGGAATCACAGGGACACATTGCAATGAACTAATTCACATCATTGCACAAAGATCTCAGGGCTTAAACAAACCATGTGCCAACTTGCATACATCAAATATAACAAGCATTCCAGCAGCCTTCTTGGCCTTCCCTTCCCTAGTTTATTTACTAGTTCATTGATTTAAATATTATCATGTATAGCTAAGTGAACTTGTCACTGCAAACATGGTAACACCCATAAATTTTCTAGCATAGTTTACTCAGAAATTTAGTAGACAGTTATTTCCAAAAATGTGGATATTATGTCTTGATCTAAGTAAAATATAAGAATATTTTCAACTGTAAAAGAGGCATGGCATGTAAATGTTATATTGATCTGCAAGCCTTTATGATTGATTCAGATTCATGATCTGGTTCAATCATAGTTTTATCTTGTGAGCTTCTCTTTTTTTTTGATTTGATTAAGGGCTCAGCACTTAGAAAATTTCTATTGCACCCTTAACATCTTTCTCCTCAAGCCTCAGCACTTATACCAAGTATAATGCAGCTCCCAACATTTTTCTTTGGTAAAGTTTCCATGCCATAGATCTATAACAGTTGAGAGTATTCTCTATATAATTTTA
Source organism: Allium fistulosum (assembly GCA_030737815.1). NCBI lineage: Eukaryota > Viridiplantae > Streptophyta > Magnoliopsida > Asparagales > Amaryllidaceae > Allium > Allium fistulosum. The sequence goes on from CM060904.1 coordinate 959,880,954, forward strand.
AGATTCTGGACTTTAACATTTCTGAGTAAAAATAAAACAGTATGATACACATCCAAAGACAAATGTCTCAACAAATCAAAGATCACCAAAAACATCCATATTAAATCATATCAGATTTAAAAATAAAACATCCAAAAAGCATTGATGAAATCATATACATCAAAACCAGCAATATGTAAATGGCAATATAAAAAGTGGCTGCCTCATCTCAGGTCTTAATGCCATGAACTCAGTGAGGTTACTCACCTAAGTTCTTCCTTCTCTTGTTTCAGAAAATCCTTATGTGTGTGTCTTCTTCTTCCTTCCAATATTTTCCTTTCTTTTTTTATTATTTTTGAGCAACTCTGGGTAAAATGTTTTCCTGGCCAAAACTTCCTATTTATACCAGTGTTTTCTCTTAGGGTTTTGTTTCAACAAAATTCCATTTCTATCCTAACCATCTTCATGTATTTTGCATTTTCACATTTTCCTCCTTAATGCCCCGGCCACTTTAGTCTATTATAGTTAGTGCCCCTTTTCTTTTTTTCTTTTTTTTCCTTTTACTTTTAAGAAAAATGGCTATCTTTAATTACTTACCCAAGTCATGCTAAATGTGTGATTCAGTTTTTTTATTTTATTTTATCTTTTTATTCTTTTCTGGAAAATCTCCTTTTCTATTTTTACCTACACAAGCATATTGACTTGTATTACATTTCATGTCATTTTGATGTTTCTTTTAATACTTTCTGCTCACAGGAAATATACATGCACATGGGTGTATATATTTTTTTATTTGATTTCTCTTGCCTTTCAGAAATTATACACATACATCCTAATTAAATGAGTTCGATCTGGTAAAAGAAAACCCTATGCTAAGTAAGAATTACCTCTTTATTCACATAAAATCTTTCTGCCTCTTTATTACTTTATTTAATTCCTTATGCTTCACAGAAAAAAAATGTATATTGACATATCTCCCATATTTTACTTGGTTAGGCCTAAGTTAAATTCCAATGTTTCAATTAAGAATTTTACTTTCTTATTAAAATAAAAATTTTCTATCTTCTTTTTTTTTCCCGCAAATTCTTGGATTTTCCCCTGTGCCATTTTCCAGTGTGCACGTGCACACATATCCTGGCACACTATTTAATCCCAAGAATTTCACCATATTTAAATCTAAATGTTTCCAAATTAAATCATTTTATCAAAATGATTTTTCACAAAATTTTGGGGTATTACATTCACCCCTCCTTTTAGGAATTGTGTCCTCACAATTTTCCTAGTACTTATAACAAGCATCACCTTATTTTCTGAAAATCTATCAAACATATGTATAAGCAAGCAAATTCAATCATGGCAACAATACACATTAGATTTTCTAAAAATTTAAAATTACCTTTAATCTGCAAAAAGTTTAGGATAATCTATCCTAATCTTGTCTTCTAGCTCCCATATACAATCATTAGGATCAAGACTCCACTGGATCTTTACCAGTTTCAAAGTTTTACTCCTTAATTCCTTTTCTTCTTTAGCTAAAATCCCCACGGGTTCTTTCTCATAAACCAAGTTAGGATTTATTTGAATTTGGGTAGGTTTTTCCAAAATTTCTTCTCTGTTATGTACCCATCTTCTAAGTTGTGACACATGAAAAACATTATGCATTGCTTTCATCTCCTTTGGCAGTTCTAGTTTGTATGCTAATGAACCAATTCTTTCCAGAATTTTATAGGGTCCAACATACCTTAGTGTGAGCTTACCTTGCTTGCCAAATCTCAAGACCTTTTTCATAGGTGAAACTTTGATAAAAGCAAAGTCACCCATTTCATAATCCACTTGCTTTCTCTTCTTGTCTGCAAATTTCTTTTGTCTATCTTGAGCTGCAGCTATTCTTTTTCTTATTAACCCAATTTTCTCTGTAGTTTCTTTTACATAATCAGGTCCTAGAACAGCTCTTTCTCCAGTCTCTACCCAGCATATAGGTGATAAACATGGCTTGCCATATAAGGCTTCAAATGGTGCCATCCCTATGGTGCTTTGATAACTTTTATTATATATGAACTCATCTAAATGGAGATGGTCTTCCCAGTTGCCTCCAAAGTCCAGTGCACATGCTCTCAACAAGTCCTCTAAAACTTTGTTCACCACCTCAGTTTGTCCATCTGATTGTGGATGGTAGGCAGTGCTTAAGCACAATTCACTCCCCATAGCTTCTTGAAAACTTTTCCAAAACCTTGAGATGAAGATGGTATCCCTATCACTCACAATGGTTTTGGGTATGCCATGTAATCTTACCACCTCTTTCATGAATATTTGAGCCAATTTTGGGGCATTTCTTTCTGATTTTACTGGGATAAAATGTGCTACTTTAGTTAGCCTATCCACTATTACCCAAATGCTTGTGTTTCCTCTTTTAGATCTAGGCAGGCCATCTATGAAATCCATAGATATATCCTCCCATTTCCACTGTGGTATGCTTAGAGGTTGTAACAACCCTGATGGTCTTTGTGTTTCTGCTTTAACTTGTTGGCATGTCATACATTTTGCAACATGCTTGGCCACATCTGATTTCATTCCCTTCCACCAAAAATTTCTTTTCAAATTTTGATACATCTTGGTGCTGCCTGGGTGTATGGAGAACTTACTCCTATGGTATTAATTTAGTATTTCCTCCTTCAATTCTATGTTTTTTGGAACACATATCCTATTCTTGTTCCTTAAATAACCATCTTTATCAACTTGATAATTTATTACTTCCTCCCCTTTTAATAAGAGCATTTTCTTCTCCAATAGGTTTAAGTCTTGTTCCTGCATTTTCCCAACTTTTAGAAGTAAATTTGATTGCAGAGATATCATACTCAATTTCCCTTTTCCTTCATCCTCTTCAATTGGTACCATATGTACCTCACTGTTTTCTTCAATCTCCAAATCAGTAAGTATAGACAAATCCTTAAACTCTTCCATCATCAACATGGCTACCTTAGCATGTTGTCTACTCAAGGCATCTGCAACTTTATTTGCTTTGCCTGGTGTGTAAAGTATGTCAAGATCATAGGCAGCTAGGAACTCCACCCATCTATGTTGCCTCATATTCAAATCTTTTTGTGAAAATAAATATTTCAGTGCCTTATGATCAGTGTACAAAATAAACTTTGCACCTAACAAATAATGTCTCCAAAGTTTCAAAGCATACACAACTGCTGCTAGTTCAAGATCATGGGTTGCATATCTTGTTTCATGTAGCTTTAATTGTCTAGATGCATAGGCTACCACCTGGTCTTGCTGCATCAACACAGCCCCTAGCCCAGAGCCACTTGCATCAGTGTACACAATTAAATTTTCATTTCCCTCTGGCACCCTCAATACCGGTGCATTAATCAGAGCTTCTTTTATTTTGATAAAAGCTTGCTCACATTTTTCTGTCCATACAAAGGCTTGGTTCTTTCTAGTTAAATTGGTAAGTGGTGATGATATTTTTGAGAAATCTTTTATAAATCTCCTATAATATCCTGCCATCCCCATAAATGATCTAATCTCACTGATTGTGCTAGGCCTTTTCCATGCTTGGATAGCTACTACCTTATTGGGGTTTACTGATATTCCATTGGCAGAGATAACATGCCCAAGAAAATGTACTTCTTCTTTCCAGAATGCACATTTTAAAAATTTTGCCTTTAAATCATTCTCCCTTAATCTTGACAAAACTAAATGCAAATGATTTTTATGCTCTTCCACTGTTTTGGAATAAATCAAAATGTCATCAATAAAAATCAGTACAAACTTGTCTAAATAATCTCTGAATATTCTATTCATTAAATCAACAAAATATGAAGGAGCATTTGTCAAGCCAAATGGCATAACCATAAATTCATACAAGCCATATCTTGTGTTAAATGCAGTATACTTAACACTTGAGTCTTCAACCTTCATTTGATGAAATCCTGATGCTAAGTCTAGTCTAGAAAATATTTTAGCTTCACTGAGTTGATCAAAGAGATCATCTATTCTAGGCAATGGGTATTTGTTTTTGATGGTTACTTTATTTAGTTCTCTATAATCTATGCACATTCTCAAAGTACCATCATGTTTTCTTACAAACACTACTGGAGCACCCCAGCATGAGTTGCTTGGCCTTATAAATCCTTTGCCTTCTAATTCTTCCAACTGATTTTTCAATTCTTTCAGTTCACTTGGCCCCATTCTATAAGGTTTCTTAATTATTGGACTTGCTCCTGGAATGAGATTAATTTGAAACTCAACTGGTCTATGGTGTGGAACACCCTTAACTTCCCCAAACACATCCAAGTATTCATTGACTATGGGAATTTCTTCAATGTTTAGTTCATTGAAATCTTTTTCTGAGTTAACTAAATGATATAATTTCCCTTCCTTAGCTACTTCACATAAAACTGTGATCCTCTGGCCTCTAGAATTTTGCAATGATATGGTGGATGAGTCTAAATTAATTATGGCTTTAAATTGCCTTAACCAGTCTACCCCCAATATAACACCTATATTTGGGTAATTTAAAACATATAAATTGGATATAAAAATATTTCCTCCTATGTTTAACTCCACACCCACACAATTCATGTTCAAAACACTAGAACTCCCCAGTGGACTTTGTATAAGCAGTGGGGTTTCAACCAATATGCAATTTAATTTTAGCATTTTAACTAATTCATAGGAAATCAAGGAGTGAGTTGCACCAGTATCATATACTACTGCTACGGGTATGGCACAAATGAGTAATGTACCTTCCACTTGGCCATGATTCTCAGCTCCACTCTCTACTGTGGATTTGCCTTTGCCTTCCAAACTTGCTATTTTCCCTTGCTGCTTGTACTCAGGACAATTCCTTTTCATATGCCCCTCTTTCCCACATAGGTAGCACTTGAAAGCTCCTCCTTTTAATTCTGGGCACCTTGGTTTGATGTGTCCTTCTTTACCACAATGATGACAAACCAGTTTCTTCTTTGCATCATTGGCTTTAGTGTCTTTGTCCTTCTTGTTGTCTGTCTCTTCCTTCTTTTTATCATAAGGGTGATATCTTCCCTTATTCTTCTTGTTGTTGTTGCTCTTAAAATTCCTATACTTCTCCCTTTCCTTGTCATGCTGTTCCAATTTCAATGCCAGATCAATTACTTAATCAAAAGTTCTATCTACATATGGTAGCATGGCTCTGCTAAGTCCTAGGTTCAGACCTTTTATATACCTATCATTTTTGGATGCTTCATCTGCCACTAGCATTGCTCCATACTTAGATAGCCCTTCAAACTTTTGAGTATACTCGGTGACATTCAAAGTTCCCTGCCTAAGTTTGATAAATTCTTCAAGCAAAGTGGTCTTGGCTGATGCTGGTACAAATCTTGCCTCCAACATCTCCTTGAACTGATTCCAAGTGATTTCATTTTCATTTCTTCCAGCTATGATCACCTCCCACCAGCCTAATGCTACTCCTTTCAGCTGTCTTGAAGCTACTTGCCTCCTCCTCTGATCATCAAGCTGTATGTCATTGAAAATTCTATGCAGTGTCCTCAACCATGCTTGAATTTCCATTACATTCTCAGTTCCTTCAAAACTTGTGCCTCCCAAATTGGTGTAAGCCTTCAGTAGTTTAGAAAGTTCCTCATGTGGGTTCTCAGGCCTATGCCCAATTCCATCTCTTAAAACTCTTACAAATTCTTGCATATCAAGCATATGTGGTGCACTTGACCCTGCATGATGTGATCCCCTTCCTACCATGGTTTGCTAACCAAATCATGGGCAAATAATATTAGTGTACTATAAGTATTTTCTATGGTTATTATTTTCCTATAATTTTTTTTTACCCAAAGCAAACAAATATAATATATTTCTAAGTATTCAACAATCAATGCAACCATTAGCTCTGATACCAACTGAAATGACCCTCAAACTTTTGGTAAATTTTTTTTTTTTACATCCCTATAATTTAATATTCTCAGAGTCATTTTCTTTTCAAACAATTCATCCATGATCCAATATTTTCTACCAATATAAATATATCAGTTTAATTCCTAAAGATATACACATACATATGAAGATGTATGTGTTCCTCTTGTTTAAAATTAGAGTATGTTTTTAATTCCATTTGTTAAACAGGAGCAGGCTGTTTGGTTTGGATTAGTTTGGATTTGAAGAAATCTGCATATAGTTAATTACCTTGTTCTTATTTGGTCAAAGTATTTGGGATTTTTTTTATAGTTCAAATATATTGATATTTGGCTAAGACAAGAAAATGATATATTCTCTTATCATTTTCCACTTATTTATTCTCTGGAAACTTTCTTATTTTTAATTCAGTCTATATGACTTATTTATTTCAATCTTAGCCTGTATAACACATTGTAAGTTGAGTATTTGCATAAGATTTGCTGTGACAAGCATTTTAACTTATAAATATTCAAAAGATTAATGTGTATTTCTAGGTTTTAATAGTGCAGACCTATCCAGATTGCATATCTGGTATAGCTTTTAAAAGTTGTTTGTGGTGTAACAGTTTCTAAATAATCTAAAGTTTTTGAAGGGTATTTTACATTCAGAATACCATCAAATATGGTCGACCAAAACCTCACTCATTTGAAGCTGGTTGACCCATAAGTCTTGTATCTAACAGACACTTGTTCAAGGCAATGGCATTATATCTTAGGCCTTGCAAAATATTTACTTTTTTTCAAGACAATTCAAAAAGTGGTATTAGATCTGGTTTACAAAGTTTCACAGTAAAAAGATCCAAATCTTTATAAGTTTACCTCTAGTTAAATCCAGATTTTATTCTAAAAACTTAGTGCATTGCTATGTCTCAAGAATTGACCAGCACATAATATAAATTACGCAAACTTTTACTCACATACATATATATATATATATATATATATTCTTTCCAGGCTTTCATATCTAATACCTAAGCATATTTTTTTGGTTTTCAACCCAGATATTTCTTTTAATTTTTAAACCTTAATGCATAGCAATAATTCAACAAATGAACAACCAGTTCAATCAAACATAGCAAGTTCATTACATAACATCAAGTTCAAACATAACAGTCTCATGAATACATGCAGATAAAATCAAATTAGACTCTTATTAAAATTAGCTAGCATGTTCATTCAATCCCTTTTAATTTGCCATACTTCACTTTCTACTTAGCTCCTGCATTTCCTGAAAGAGCATTGGTGGCTGCCTCATTTTAAAGTGAGACACCCCCATATGCCATGAGCAAATAAGGGTCAGATCCATGATCTGGTATGAGTAACATCAGTATATTCAAGATTATAAACAACAGAGAATTTGGAGTGTAATAACTTATTATTTGAATGAATTTTTGCAATCACTTAATATATCATTGTGTAAATAAAGTGACTCAGGTATGATAACTCCATCTATCATTCCTATACCTGCATTCATAATCAAGCAAACATAATCATCTATTTGCAACATGGACATTCACTGGAACTATCATGGTTCCATACCAACCAAACTAAGAAATATTCATATTCCTATCTCTTCATGTACAGGTTGTGTCAATTCAGTTTAAATTCCTGCTTCATCTGCCATCAAGGAATCACAGGGACACATTGCAATGAACTAATTCACATCATTGCACAAAGATCTCAGGGATTAAACAAACCATGTGCCAATTTGCATACATCAAATATAACAAGCATTCCAGCAGCCTTCTTGGCCTTCCCTTCCCTAGTTTATTTACTAGTGCATTGATTTAAATATTATCATGTATAGCTAACTGAACTTGTCACTGCAAACATGGTAACACCCATAAATTTTCTAGCATAATTTACTCAGAAATTTAGTAGACAGTTATTTCCAAAAATGTGGACATTATGTCTTGATCTCAGTAAAATATAAGAATATTTTCAACTGTAAAAGAGGCATGGCATGTAAATGTTATATTGATCTGCATGCCTTTATGATTGATTCAGATTCATGATCTGGTTCAATCATAGTTTTAGCTTATGAGCTTCTCTTTTTTTTTGATTCGATTAAGGGCTCAGCACTTAGAAAATTTCTATTGCACCCTTAACATCTTTCTCCTCAAGCCTCAGCACTTATACCAAGTATAATGCAGCTCCCAACATTTTTCTTTGGTAAAGTTTCCATGCCATAGATCTATAACAGTTGAGAGTATTCTCTATATAATTTTAAGATTCTGGACTTTAACATTTTTGAGTAAAAATAAAACAGTATGATACACATCCAAAGACAAATGTCCCAACAAATCAAAGATCACCAAAAACATCCATATTAAATCATATCAGATTTAAAAATAAAACATCCAAAAAGCATTGATGAAATCATATACATCAAAACCAGCAATATGTAAATGGCAATATAAAAAGTGGCTGCCTCATCTCAGGTCTTAATGCCATGAACTCAGTGAGGTTACTCACCTAAGTTCTTCCTTCTCTTGTTTTAGAAAATCCTTATGTGTGTGTCTTCTTCTTCCTTCCAATATTTTCCTTTCTTTTTTTATTATTTTTGAGCAACTCTGGGTAAAATGTTTTCCTGGCCAAAACTGCCTATTTATACCAGTGTTTTCTCTTAGGGTTTTGTTTCAACAAAATTCCATTTCTATCCTAACCATCTTCATGTATTTTGCATTTTCACATTTTCCTCCTTAATGCCCCGGCCACTTTAGTCTATTATAGTTAGTGCCCCTTTTCTTTTCTTTTTTTTTCCTTTTACTTTTAAGAAAAATGGCTATCTTTAATTACTTACCCAAGTCATGCTAAATGTGTGATTCAGTTTTTTTATTTTATTTTATATTTTTATTCTTTTCTGGAAAATCTCCTTTTCTATTTTTACCTACACAAGCATATTGACTTGTATTACATTTCATGTCATTTTGATGTTTCTTTTAATACTTTCTGCTCACAGGAAATATACATGCACATGGGTGTATATATATTTTTATTTGATTTCTCTTGCCTTTCAGAAATTATACACATACATCCTAATTAAATGAGTTCGATCTGGTAAAAGAAAACCCTATGCTAAGTAAGAATTACCTCTTTATTCACATAAAATCTTTCTGCCTCTTTATTACTTTATTTAATTCCTTATGCTTCACAGAAAAAAAATGTATATTGACATATCTCCCATATTAGGCCTAAGTTAAATTCCAATGTTTCAATTAAGAATTTTACTTTCTTATTAAAATAAAAATTTTCTATCTTCTTTTTTTTTCCCGCAAATTCTTGGATTTTCCCCTATGCCATTTTCCAGTGTGAACGTGCACACATATCCTGGCACACTATTTAATCCCAAGAATTTCACCATATTTAAATCTAAATGTTTCCAAATTAAATCATTTTATCAAAATGATTTTTCACAAAATTTTGGGGTATTACACTAGGCCAAGCAAACATGTGAAGAGATCAAGGCAAAATTGCATAGATAAGTAAGAAAAAAGTAGAAAGAAAAGAGGGAGATTACCAAATTTTTTTGCAAGATGGAGGCCATGATTTTTTTTAGGGTTTTGGAGCTTTGAAAATTCGTGAATAACAGGAGTAAGTCGGCTGAAAAAAAATAATGAGGAATAGTTAGGGAAAAATAGAATAAAAGATGTATTGATTGAAAAAGAAACGGTAGAATTCCAAAGGACTAAGCACACAAAAGGTATCAAACTCTTCATATATCTTTAATTCCTTTTTATAACTTTATATTTCTGGAATAAAAAAAAATCCCAGATAAAATTTCGAAATTTTATCAAAATATAATAATTTATATAAATATTTATCAGTTATATTAAGTTAAATTAAGAAAATAGCTAAAATAGTAAACTAGTCTAGAAAATTTGGAATTGAATAGAATAAATTTTTAGAAAATTCATATGAGCTTGTAATATATTTTTAAACATAAATAATAACATAAAATAAAAATATATTCACAAAATAAACATTTAAAATTTAATTTACATATAATTTCTAATGAAGAAAATAGCAGAAAATAGGAAAACAGCCTTTAAAAATAGGAAATCATCATAGTAAAATTTGGAAAAATTCTATTATTATTTTTAAAATATTTAGAGATGGAAATATACCTAAATAAACATATTGACACATATTAAAATAAAATATAAGAAATAAAATAAGATTTATAAAATTTAAAATAGGCAAAATTGCACAATAAAACAAATTATACTAAAAATTGAAATGTACATAACTTTTACATTTTAACTCCGTTTTCAACGAAACGAAAAGCAATATTCATGTTATTAAATTTATTTTCATAATAAAAGATAAAATTTATAATTTAAAATATTTAAAATTTAAATTTAAAAGTCAAAGTTTGACTATTTTAACCAAAATTCACTTTTTCTGGAAATATTAAATTTAGTCATATTTGGAATGCTAATCCACATCAAAATCAAAGTTTATATTTAAAATAACAAAATTTATTCTTTTTCATAAATAAAGCTTTTGAACCTGGAAAAATCAATTTAAAAATATTTGTAAAATACAGGGTTGTTACAGAGCCCATTTTTTTTCTTTAGACTTAGGGTTTGTTTTCGAATGAATCACTCAGGAAGGGGGAAATTGGGTCGAACAAATAAAAAAGGAAACGACACTCTTTTGATAACATGGCAGAAACATGGGCCAAGATAATAAAGCCCATATAATTCTTAAACCAATTTTAAAAGAATTTTAACCCCATAGAATTCCAACAGAAATTTGTAAACGATTCAATCACCTAGTGATGATACCTAATTGCTACGAATTCTCGGTGTTGGGTAGATTCTCACCACCGGTCCAAAGCTTCGCCGATCCAACCTGCTTCGCATGCAACGACCCTGCCGAACCAACTCATCCCCATGCTCTGCCGAACCAGCTCACCTCCCATGCTTCGCCGAACCAGCTCACCTCCCATGCTTCGCCGAACCAGCTCACCTCCCATGCTTCGCCGAACCAACTCACCTCCCATGCTTCGCCGAACCAACTCATCCCCATGCTTCGCCGAACCAGCTCACCTCCCATGCTTCGCCGAACCAGCTCACCTCCCATGCTTCGCCGAACCAACTCATCCCCATGCTTCGCCGAACCAACTCACCTCCCATGCTTCGCCGAACCAACTCACCTCCTACCACCGGACCAAACGCTGTCGAACCAAGACGTGCCAGGCCAGATCACATCATCCCAGGCCCACCAGCAGCTATATACATCCAAGACCCCTGCTCCCACCCTCACTCTATAAATAGAGGGGCAGGGGTACGACAATGGGGGACGAGTTTGAGAGCTCAAGCACGGAGAGAACTTTCAAACAACTTTCTTTTACTTGTATCAAAGCTTTGTACTTGTAATCAAAACAAGAGAAGAGAAATAACATATAAAGTGGACGTAGGCACATTCTGGCCGAACCACTATAAATCTGCGTGTCTTTTTACAGTTTAGCCCCTGCTTTTCATATATTTGCATAAATCACCCAAATCACTAAGAACAACATAAGATCTACTAAATCATACAATTTTGAGGTGTTTGTCCATTTTTTGTGCAAACATTTTTGGTGCTTTCACTGAGAAATAGAAGCTCGAAGCTTCAGCTTCATCCGCTTAACAAGTTTTCCTAACAGCATCGTCCGCCACTTGGAAAACATGCCTCCCAAATAGAGAAAATATGTTAACAAAGGAAAAAACATCGCATCCAGTATTCTTCCAGATCCAGCTGTCATGAATCAAGTAAATCGTCCTCCTCCAGCAAAGTAACAAATGAAGAACAGGCTAACCCAACCACTCCTGCCACAGAACAGCCTGTAGCAATTACTAGAGCAGATCTGGACAGAGTTGTGGTTGAAGTAACTAACCGCTTCACGTCCCAGCAGGAAGCCTTGGTGGACCATCTCATGTCACGCTTAAGGGACGCTGAAGAATCCAACCGCAACACTGAATCATGGGGCGAGTCCCAGTCTGGAGGATCTCAGAGACAACAATGATCTTCCTTCTTCGAAGGAGCTAACGGCAGAAGTAGCCATGGTAGGAGCCGAGACCGAGCACAGCCCGAAGTTAGGCCGGAGGAAACGTTTGGTACCGAACCCAATGGGGGAGGTACCGGGCAAAGGTCAACTGTAGCTGAGCCTGTCATGCTGCCTAACCACAGAAACGCCAGTGAACGGGGCCGAGCTAGAGTCCAGCTCGAAGTTGGACCCGAGGAAGTGCTTAGATCAGAACCCAGCAGGGGGAGATCGAGGCAAGGGCCAACTGTAGCTGACCCGAGCATGCTCCCAGAAGATCAAAGGCAGCCACTGGAAAATGTGAGGAATGATAGACGATACCATCCCTACAGGTCATCTGGACGGAATCAATCCCACAGAACAGAACCAAACTCATTTCTACTTGCTCCAAGTTCTGATGAAAGGATGGCACGCTTATTCAGAGAGTGTGTCCAACGGGAGCAAAGAGATCGAGGGATATGCGCTAGGGTAACCAGCCCTTTCGCCCGCAACATCGAAATTGCTATCACCCCCCGAGAATGGAAGATGCCAACAATGGAACCCTACAAAGGAACCTCCGATCCCGTTGTACACTTACAGAGGTACACGCAGCATATGCTCATGAGTGGAGCGACAGAGGGAGTACTGTGCAAATGCTTTCCGCTCTTCTTAGCAGATCTTGCTACCTCCTGGTTCTGTCATCTACCCCAAGGATCCATCAGCTCGTGGGAAATGTTGAAAGAAAAATTTATCAGTCAGTTCTGCATTCATGTGGAGCAACCTAAGGACGCTTATTCCTTATCCAGCGTCAAACAGAAACCTGGAGAAAAGCTGCAGCAATACCTAACCAGATTCAACGCCGCAGCAGCCGCAGTCCAAGATGCCGATGAGAAGCTTATCCTAATGGCCCTCTGCAGTGGTGTGCATCCGGACACTAAATTTGCTAGAAGGCTGACAAAAGAAAAACCAGCTACTTTACCCGATTTCTTCCATGAAGCCGGGAAATACATGAGGCTTGAGGATGCTGCCGTTGAGGGGCAGTCAGGACAGCAAAATAAGACAACCCATGGCAATGCCCCTGCTGTGGCAAGGGACGTTCGAAGAAATGATTCCAGAGACAATGCTGGGGGAAAGAAGGGAGAAAAGCGCCTATATCGGCCAGGACCAAGATTCGACACTTACACCCCTTTGAACGAAACCATCGAAAATATCTTCCTTCCCACCCAAGGCAAAGTTAGATACAAACGCCCACCATACAAGAAAGAATCAAATAACGCACAGAAGTCTGGAAAATTCTGCCGCTTCCACGAATCTCACGGGCATGATACCAACGAATGCCATCATCTCCGAGATCTGATTGAGGAACACATCAGAAGAAAGAAACTGGAACGTTATGTAAAAGGTCAGGACAGGACCCCAGCTCCTGCCAATGAAAACCCAAGGCTACCCTCACCGGGGGCCGACAGAGGAAACCGCAACGCTAGCAGCTCTAGCCAAGAAAAGATAGTGGTCCATACCATCTCAGGAGGGCCACACATCGCAGACAGAAGCTGGAAAGAGATGGAAAGATACGGAAAGTCGCTTAGAGACAATAAAGACTATGTCAATTCGGTTATAGAAGAGCGCCACCCGAAGCGGAAAGAAAGTAATGACATCACGTTCGGTAAGCGTGACCTATAAGGAAGGCAGTACCCTCACATGGATCCCATGGTCATCTCTGCCCGACTTGGTCCCGCCGAAGTCTACCGAATCCTGGTAGACACTGGAAGCTCGGTAAACATCCTGTTCAAACACGCATTCGACAAAATGAAGCTATCAATAAAGGATGTATCCCCCTGCGATAAACCACTACACGGCTTCACTGGAGATGCGAAGATGCCCCTCGGGCAACTGGACCTTTTTGTTGAAATTGGAAGCCATCCCCGCTCTGCTGTACGGAAACAAACGTTTGTGCTAATAGAAAACCAGTCGGCCTACAACGCCTTCTTAGGAAGGCCATCCTTGTCTGACTTCCAAATTGTCTTAGCCCCATGGTGCCTAAAGATGAAATTCCCAACAGACAATGGAGTAGGGGAAGTGGAAGGAGACCAGGACGTTGCTCGAGACTGCTATGTGACTGAACTTCGCAACAACCACAGGAAGGATAAAGGGAAGGGTGTAGAGATTGCCCTCTGCACAAAAAGCCTAGAAGCATAGCAACTAAAGAAAGCCCCTCCTCTTCGATATACCAGCGACCCATTCAATGAATTAGACCCTAGGGACAAAGAGGAGGAGGCCACCGCCGAGCCTGCAGAGGCTATGGAGTTTATATCTGTAGACAAGCACGACTCAAGTAGACTATTGAAAATTGGGTCCCAACTAAAAGCCGAATTGAAGGAACAGCTCATCGATTTTCTCCGCCACAACTTGGATGTATTCGCTTGGTCACACGCTGACATGACCGGAATCTCCCCCGACATAGCATGCCACGTATTAAACATTGATCCTACCAAGGCGCCTGTAAAACAAAGAAAGAGAAGTATGGGGGCAGAGCGATCAGCAGCCCTCGATGAAGAAGTAAAAAACCTACTCGCCAATGACTTCATACGAGAAGCTGTTTACCCGGAATCGATTGCCAACCCGGTACTAGTAAAGAAGGCTAATGGGAAGTGGCGGACCTGCATCGACTTCTCTAACCTAAACGACGCCTGCCCAAAGGATTGCTTCCCACTTCCCAAAATCGACCAACTTGTAGACAGCACAGCCGGCACGAGCTCCTATCTTTTATGGACGCATACTCAGGATATAACCAAATTCCTATGCATGCTCCCGACCAAGACCACACTAGTTTCATCACCGACCGGGGTTTGTACTGCTGTAAGGTAATGCCTTTCGGACTTAAAAATGCAGGAGCCACCTACCAGCGCCTCGTCAACAAGATGTTTGCGGGGCTAATAGGGCAAACTATGGAAGTATATGTGGACGACATGCTGGTGAAATCACGGAAAGCCAAAGATCACGTAAGCCACCTAGGCGAAATGTTCCAGGTACTTCGACAGTATGGAATGAAGTTGAATCCACTAAAGTGCTCCTTCGGAGTATCATCGGGAAAATTCTTAGGGTTCATCGTCCATGCCCGAGGGATGGAAGCAAACCCTGAACAAGTCCGAGCGCTAAGGGATATCAAGATACCTTCCACCCGAAAGGAAATGCAAAGCCTAAATGGAAAAGTGGCTGCCCTAAGCCGATTCATCTCCAAGGCAACGGACAAGTGCGTCCCCTTTTTCGAAGCTCTAAAGAAAGATAAAGGAAAGTTCGAATGGACGGACGAATGCTTAACCGCTTTCCTTAACCTAATCGAACACCTCCAGAAACCACCGGTACTCTCGACTCCAAGCGAAGGCGAAGAATTATACCTATACCTTGTTGTGTCATCTCACGCTCTAAGCGCTGCCTTGGTAAGGGAAGACAACCGCATGCAACGACCAGTTTACTTCGTCAGCAAAAGGTTTACTGGGGCAGAAGTCAGATATCCTAAACTTGAGAAGTTAGCATACTATTTACTAATCACATCACGGAAATTGCGTCACTACTTCCAGTCCCATTCCATCAAAGTTCTGACCGATCAACCACTGAGGCAGGTACTCCATCGTCCCGACACTTCTGGGCGATTACTCAAATGGTGCATTGAACTGAGTCAGTATGATATCACCTATCACCCTCGCACCGCCATCAAGGGACATGCCATGGCTGATTTCATTGCAGATTTCACTACCAACGAAGATCAGGAGCAATTGGAAATAACAGAAGATATCAAGTGGAATCTCTTTGTGGATGGTGCATCAAACGAACAAGGCTCGGGGGCAGGTGTGGTAATAATCACTCCCAGGGGAAACAAACTGCACTATGCTATAAGGTTGGAGTTCGCTGCCACCAACAACGATGCAGAATATGAAGCAGTGATAGCTGGACTAGAAATTGCCATAGAAATCGAGGCCAATTCTTTGTGTCTTCACAGCGATGCTCAACTTATTTTTAATCAAATACTAGGAGAATTCCAAGCTCGAGAAGAACGACTCATAGCATATCTAAAGAAGACCAAGTTACTTCTCAGCCGATTGGACCACTACTTAGTCAAACACATCCCTCAGGAGGAGAACCGAGAGGCCGATGAGTTAGCAAAGCGAGCAAGTGTGAGAGACACCACCATCTTCGGGGCAGTAACCATCTCAAAGCAACTGGCCCCAAGTTTTGAGCAAGTGAATCTGATAGCTGCAACCGAAGAAGCAACTTGGATGACTCCCATCCGAGACTACCTACGAAGTGGCACTCTACCCAACGGGCGTAACGAAGTCAAGAAAATCCTTAGGAAAGCATCTCGCTACACAATACAAGAAGACATCCTCTATCGGCGCGGATTCTCTAACCCGTTATTAAGGTGTGTCGCTGGGAGAGAAGCCAAGGAAATCTTGTCCAACATCCATCAGGGAAGCTGCGGAGATCACACCGGAGGGAAAACGTTAGCAAAAAAGATACTCCGATACGGATATTTCTGGCCCACGTTAAGCAAGGACGCCTTAGATTTCGTCAAGAAGTGTGACAGATGCCAAAAATTTGCTAAGATTCCTCGGCTACC
Organism: Allium fistulosum; assembly: GCA_030737815.1. Lineage (NCBI taxonomy): Eukaryota > Viridiplantae > Streptophyta > Magnoliopsida > Asparagales > Amaryllidaceae > Allium > Allium fistulosum. The sequence continues at coordinate 959,897,509 of CM060904.1, forward strand.
AACAACCGAGATTACTCAAATGACCAGCCCTTGGCCCTTCGCAATATGGGGAATTGACTTAATCGGCGAGCTACCGATGGGCCGAGGCGGGGCCAAATATGCTATAGTGGCGGTTGATTATTTCACCAAATGGGTGGAAGCGGAACCTCTGAATAAAGTATCTTCAGCAAAAGTTATTAACTTCTTAATCAAAAATGTTCTATGCAGGTACGGAGTCCCACTCAAAATCATATCAGACAATGGACTTCAGTTTGACAACGAGGAATTCGCCAACTGGTGCCGAGAACACGGAATTCATAAAAGCTTCTCATCCGTAGCATATCCCCAGGCAAACGGACAAGTCGAAGCAGTCAACAAAATTCTGAAAACCCTGATCAAAAAGAAGCTCGAAAAGTCAAAGGGCGCTTGGGTGGATGAACTCCCTACGGCACTATGGGCCTACCGCACATCTTTCAGAACATCAACAGGGCACACTTCTTTCTCTTTGGCATACGGATCGGAGGCTATGCTCCCAGTTGAAACCATTGTGCCTTCCCACCGTAGAATCCACTATAACCCAGAAGAGAACGAAGAACTCCTTCACATGTCTTTGGATCTAATTGAGGAGAGAAGAAATGATGCAGTCCTTAAAGCAGCAGCCCACAAACAAAAAGTGGCGGCACACTACAACTCCAAAGTCAAGCATCGTACCTTACAAGAAGGGGATCTTGTCCTCAAGCGAATCTTCCCTCGTCCCGGAGCACTAGACCCAATCTGGGATGGACCATATGTAATTCATAAAGATCTCCACAACGGAGCCTATATTTTGTCAACAGTGGACGGAGAGGTGTTCCAGAGGGCATGGAACATCCAACACCTTCGTCGACACTTTTCTTAACTCATACTGCCCATATGAAGTGAATTAACAAAGAGAATTAGTGGACGTAGGCATTTTCGTGTCGAACCACTTTAAAAAACTTGTCTCTTTTTAACTTGTTCCTTCATATCTTGGCTGCTTGTTAACTGTATCCTTTTCTGTTGAACAAAATCCTGTGCAAATAGCATTTTCATTCAAGGCGCTCCGCAGCGCAACCTCTCCTGGACAAAACCTAACAGGTACTACGCGAATCTATGCCCTCGCCAATGAGACACTTTCGCTCCGGCATCCCTCTGCTGTGGGTTAACTCATTGCTCGCGACGGCCCTTAAAGCCAACTGTAATGAGCCGATTATAAGCCACCGAGAAGGCCGACTATAGCCGAGGCAGCTCATTACGGCGTTAGGCTCGCCGGCAACTATAAACCGACTACAAGCCCCAACATAAGGTGTGGCCAGCCAGGGGCAGTTCACAGTTGATCGTCGGCACCCACGCTAGCCGGCCACAGTAAATCGAATAATACCCACGATTACGGGCCATAATGGCCCGGGTAGTTACTGTGCGCGATCTCGGCTCCGATGTGTCTTAAGTGCGGCTGTGGTAAAAAAGAATTAACTCCCCGCGGAGGCGTAAGATGGGTGACAAATGTCTCCAAGACCCACAGCTAGGGAAAGTGACTACAAAACCCGTTTGCCACGAACTTAAGCACATCGAAGGCCTTCCGTGATTGGAAGTTTTACTATTTCACCTATTTCAATTTTACTTAAAAAGCTTTATAACAACCTCTAAAGTACAGGATACAGAGTAGGAGATACTCGCCAATGGGTGCAGGGACTCGGATGGCAGGGCATTCAACTGCTTTCCATGCTCGGTCAAACAAGATACTCAAAACTGCCATCTACAATTAGAGCATGAAAGGCGGTATTTTCTTCTTTTGGGTACAAATACATGACTATAAGTTGTTCGCACCACACGCTAACATTGCAAGTCATGAAATTATGTTTTAAACCAGAACCCGACATCAAACACAATTTAATTACAAGAATATACATAGCTATATTTCTCATACGACATGTCAAAATAACAACAAACATTCAGAAGACGACAAAATCAGCTTAAGTTAAAGAATTACACGTCAAAAATAAGACTATTTATTACAAGTGGCAAATTATTACAACCTAAAGGCTACTTCACTGTTTTAAAACTAACATATACAACCCTGTCAAATCTACAAAAAGAGTCTTTCCTGGTATAATCAAGGGGCCGGCTGCATTGGAGTTTTATCCTTGTCCTGTTGACCACCTGTCCAGTCAAAGAAAGGATTCATTAGCAATAAGCAACCAAGTTAATGGAGAGACTAAAAAGGAAGACTTACCAGCACCTGCTTCTTGGCTATCCTGATCGTCGTCCTCTACTTGCACGCCTACCTCCTCAGCAGCAAGCAACCACATACCTTCCTTCACCGCCACCTTCTCCTCCTTGGAAAATTGAGCCGTGACCGCATCCATGCTAAAGACCACGCCACCATCTTTATCCGCATCGGCCTTAGCCTCCTCCAAAGCCCGAAGATAGATCTTAGCCATGACCCTGGGATAATAATCCATCCAGGATAGGTTGCACTGCTTCCAGGTACGGAAGTACATGTCCTGAAGCATTTCGTCCATCATCTCCTCCCTGGCAACAGCAAGTGTGCCCTATCAATTCCAAAAGATCGGGAAATAACATCAAGCTGCTCCTCCTTGAGGGAGCTAGGAAAGCAATCGGGCGGGGAGTTCAGAAGTTCTTGAGGGCCGTACCCATCCACTAGTGATCTCGGGGTAGGTCCGTGATGTTCTGGATTCGGCTGAGCTGGGGGCACGGCGGAGGAACCTCCTTCGCCCCCGGATTTCTTTTTGTCTGATCGAGTTTCCGCTTTACGAGACATTATCTGCAAACACAAAGAAGAACGTCGTTAGAATAGATGAAGTAAAGGAGCAAGTGTCTGCAGTCTGAAATTTCAAGTGAAAAAATCAAGTTTATCAAGTTCATTCGGCACCCAGAGTGAACGTTCATTCGGCATCCAGAGTGAATGTTCATTCGGCACCCAGAGTAAATGATCATTCGGCACTTAGAGTACGTAAATTCGTTCGGCAGTACTTGATTCGGTATTCTGAAGCAATTCGTCAGAGAGCTTGATTCGGCAGAAACGTTTGGTTCGGCTATCTTGAATTGGAAGGGAATAATGAGAGTATACAGCCCCTACTTATAGGCAAATATAGGATGCCGGACCAGTTGGATCGACGCTCAGCGACCGAATAAGAGGAAACAAAGTAGGCCATACGCCAGCATATACCCCACTTTGGGGGGCAAATGTTGGGTAGATTCTCACCACCGGTCCAAAGCTTCGCCGATCCAACCTGCTTCGCATGCAACGACCCTGCCGAACCAACTCATCCCCATGCTCTGTCGAACCAGCTCACCTCCCATGCTTCGCCGAACCAGCTCACCTCCCATGCTTCGCCGAACCAGCTCACCTCCCATGCTTCGCCGAACCAACTCATCCCCATGCTTCGCCGAACCAACTCACCTCCCATGCTTCGCCGAACCAGCTCACCTCCCATGCTTCGCCGAACCAACTCATCCCCATGCTTCGCCGAACCAACTCACCTCCCATGCTTCGCCGAACCAACTCATCCCCATGCTTCGCCGAACCAACTCACCTCCCATGCTTCGCCGAACCAACTCACCTCCTACCACCGGACCAAACGCTGTCGAACCAAGACGTGCCAGGCCAGATCACATCAGCCCAGGCCCACCAGCAGCTATATACATCCAAGACCCCTGCTCCCACCCTCACTCTATAAATAGAGGGGCAGGGGTACGACAATGGGGGACGAGTTTGAGAGCTCAAGCACAGAGAGAACTTTCAAACAACTTTCTTTTACTTGTATCAAAGCTTTGTACTTGTAATCAAAACAAGAGAAGAGAAATAACATATAAAGTGGACGTAGGCACATTCTGGCCGAACCACTATAAATCTGCGTGTCTTTTTACAGTTTAGCCCCTGCTTTTCATATATTTGCATAAATCACCCAAATCACTAAGAACAACATAAGATCTACTAAATCATACAATTTTGAGGTGTTTGTCCATTTTTTGTGCAAACACTCGGGTTGTTACAATATTATACATGAAAACATGCCAGAATTTTGCTACGAACATAGCAGAATAACTTTCGTGGCCAAATTCCAAATTTTATAAAATTTCCATTTTTATCCCTACCCTATTTAATTAAATTTCTCTTAATTTACTTATTTGATTAGGGTTGATTTTACGGGGTGTTACAATAAACTTTATAAAATTAATAAATTACATATTTAATTTATTATAATTTTAAATTAGCATATTATAACTTTTATACAATAACATAATTAATTTTGTATTTAATTTAAACAGTTTAAAATAATTTATAGTATTCAAATACTCTATTTTAATTACCTAAAACTCAAATAATACTTAAGTTGGGGCATACCCTAAAGTCAGACCATTTTGATGAGCCAAGTAAGGCCAAGAAGATTAGGAAGGCTTTTCCACATAAGTGTTCTATAATTAGAGTAACACTCTCCTTAGTTTAAGCAAGTACTCCTAGATACCATCAACTTTGATTTTTTCTTTCGTAATTGCATGTAGTGTTGGTTAATTTATTTACACAAGCACATTTATAGCCCTGATATCATTATTGGATCAGGTACAATGGTAGTGAGGGAAAATATGTAAACTTCAAAAAAAACCCTTTTATTAGTTTGCGCAAGATCATTTATTTGTCTTTTTGTAAATAAATATCTATTTATACCAAATCAAATTTACTATTTTGATTAATAAAAGATAGTTTTCATGTTTGATTTATATAATATTAATTAAAGTATTTAATTGTCACTAATATTTAAATAATTTATTTGTATTTAATCAATTAATTTATTAGTATGTCATGATTTCCACATTCATGGTATGAACATCATAAACTATATGTATGTATGTATGCGTATGTATGTATGTATGTATGTGTATGTGTCCCAGTATAATGTAAAATTTCATATACATGATATAATGTAAAATGTCATGTATATATGTAAGGAAAAACAGCTTTTCTAAATAATTTTGGCCATTATAAATTTATAACCATGTTCATAAATTATAATATATTTAAATCCAAATCGAAAATATACATGTATAGAATTATTAAAATAATCAAGTATAGCTTTATTTACAACAAAATTATTAAATAAATATTATAAAATAATTTTATAAATATATCTACACATATATACGTTTATATTCATTTTTAGCAAGATTTATAACTAATTAAAATAATTAAAATTTTAAAAACTTTGACTTATTCAAATTAATATTTTTTAATTAAATAACTATGCTAGCAATAAGAAATACTTTTTAAACTAATTTACGGCCGAAAAGGATTTTGAATAATTTGATGTTTTTAAATTTAAATAACTATCTTTGTAAAATAATTAAATCTATATTAAATAATATGTATAAATATCAAATTTAAAAACTATACACACACACACACACACTAAATTCATGTCCTAAAAGATTTACTTTATATGTAATAATATATATATATATATATAAATACATATATAAAGATACACACACACAGATATATATTTATATATATATATATATATGCATGCATGCATGTATGTATGATTAGTTGCAGGCAGCAGCAAATATGTTTTATAATAATTTATCTAAATACACACACACACACAAAATACATGTATATATTATATATAACTGAAAATAAGTTTGTTTTAGTTATATGTGTATAAAAATATAAATATTAAAATTAGTTCTTTTCATTGTCGAAAATAAATATATGAGTATAATATGTATATATAAATTTATAAATTACTATATATAAATGTTTATAAGCTTCAAATACACACACGGATTAATATATATATATATATACATATATCTGTTTTAAAATGCATAAATGATTAAAATAAATTTTCGAATAATTTTTTTTAGATATGGCCGAAATATATTTAAGTATAATTATGATGATTAACACGTTAATTAGTATATGATAGCATATGAGTACATCAAGTATAAACTAAATCTAATGAATTACCTTTCACCGAAGCAGATCAAGTTGAGAGTCAATGCCGTAGTTAAGCAGTTCTTCCTCTTGGAGCACCGTAATATCCACCTTCCTCATCGATTTGCAAGTTTAAGAGAAGGCAACACCAAAGAAGGGTTTGGCTATGATATGATGAGAGAAGAGGCAGAAAAGTATATCTGAAACTAAGTGGAGGCCAGTCCATTTATAGCCATCAAGTTGCACCCTTTTCTCCCTTCTTTATCTCTAGGTCTAAAGACTTAGTTTGATCTCCTATAAACCCTAATTATGGTCGGCCTTTGCTATGACCAAATAGGTAACGCCCTTTATTAACTTTAATTTGAATCAACATTTGATTAATTATTTGACTTCAAAATAGATCAAGTTGCCATATAACATATATACATCGTTCTATCTTATTTTATGCCTAAAATATATAATTAAATTTGCCATAAATATTAGTACAACTTTTGTACCAATTTATTATTAATTTTTAACATTTATATATTATTTTTATCCTTGATCAAATTCGAAAATAACTAACAATGTGGTTACATTGACTCTCTGGTGTGAACTCGTTTCAATATTTAAACTATCTAAATATTGAAGTTTGCATGGATTTTATTAAAGTACAGTATATTTTCAAGTTCAACATTAACAAATAAATTAGGAGAAATCATATTTTTGATGTAGTATAAGCTCAGCCAGTAATGATAGTTTTGTACACGTATTATTTTCATCACCATCGCATAACTTAAAAATATAGAGTTTGGTCTAAGATCAAAAACTCTATTAATATCCTTATTAATTGCATATGTTAATTTTAAAGTCCTTGCTTAAATCTAATAACATTTTTCGATTAGTCTTTTTTCTCTGGCTGGAGCTTTGATTATAACTTGACTTACCAATTATGGTGATACTAACCTTCTATAACGAAGGTGATTAATTCGACTTGAGTAGTGTGTGACTTCAGGTGTTTTAATGTGTACCCAAGTATGGCCGTAACATTATCGGTATGCCATGTGGTTGCCCATAATCAATGTACAGTTTACACACTCAAGTTTAACAGTACTCTCAAGTTAGAAGACTACCAAATGTCCTTACGCTGAGATCTTCTATTTTGACTAAGTTATATAACCTATAAAAGACTTTCCGTGAGTCGTTCTATGATCGTTCCAAATAACCACAAGTACGTAACCTCTTCATACCCTCAACAATCATGAGTAAATCACTATCCATCATATGGAAAGCATTACATACACTAGTCTCAGTGTATGTAGTGATATCCTTTTCTTGATATTTCTCAACTAGGAATATTTAAAGAGTTTGTTATTATTTGTATCGATTCATTACTCATGGTTATAAACATTTCATAACTACAATCGATAAAACACTACACTAAGGATGCTTTACTTGGACATGTTTAATAGTTATTTACTGATTACTTATATCATAATATAACAAACACATATAATAAAAAAAGCCAAAAATATATTTTATTTCGAATAAGATTTTTTATAAAATTAGGATTATATAAAAATTTATATAATTGTCTCTCGAGCTTACCCCTGGTTCTATCAGAAGGAGCCATACTCCAAAAGGAAAGGCTAGCAATACGATGTGTTAACTACCTACCACATTTTGACATAAAAAACTTTTATTTAAATTTAAATTATACATACACACAATATATGCATATATAAGTGTGCGTGTGTGTGTTCGGCCTTCATTTAACTAATAATAATTGATAATTATTATTTTGAAGTACACTACAATTTTAATACATACATATATACATATATATAATATATAACAAATCCATCTTTTAGAAGGCAAGCCGGTTTTTTATGGCCCATCCACATTTTCTAAATAAAATCATTATAGTTATAAGGAAAAAAAACCTCAGTAGCTTCAGCACATATGCCTACAGAGTATGAGCACACATATTGCACAAGGCACACACATTTACCACTTACAATACCTATTTCACATAAAAACACAACTGTTCACACTTACCATTGCCTATAGGAATCTAGCACCATACACTATGACAATATCACTCTGACCTAACTCAATTCACTGATGCAATTTTATACAGAACAACAAATTTTAATCCACAAACTGAAATAAAGATTGAACTCATATAGAAGCACTACAACATGAAACATAAGGCCAAACACACTACAACACTCGAAACCAAAACTAATATTAAACACCAAACCAATGGGATAAAGAAATTCATTAACTAAATAGCATTACTACCGAGGAAGTAAATTTGCCCAATACCATATATTGCCACTAATAGGAGAGGAACCAGATGTAAGAAGCATGATTGCTGGAAAAGCCCTTTGAAGCATCGCAAGCTACCACTAGGCGGAAACACCCTCGTTGCAAGAGAAATTACTAAGGCATTGAGAATTGGTAATGAAAATAAGGCATGGGAAGGCAACAAACAGGCAACCCAAAATCATGCAAGCATACAGTAAATAGAAAAGACCTTCTTTAGTACAAAATCGCACACCACAAACCAAAATATAGACCTTTCAGTCAAAAACCTTAAAGTGGAATGAATTTAAAAAGCAATATAGCCTCTTCAAAAACCAAGCCAGCTAACTCACCTTGAAGTTCCGGATTATCTATATAAAAGCACATGGGAGGTAACAAGCTGGCATCTTCCAATCTAGCAAATGGAATAGCCGAGAGGTCCTAGTAGCATGGAGAACCATCTAGAAACGCGAGGGAGAAGGGCAACACAAAATGGAAAAACTAGTAGCAGTAGAGAAAGCTAGGATTGGGAGAGGAGAAATAACATGTGAATGGAAGATGACTGAATGAATTAGGCAAAAATGAGAGGAAAAAAGAGGGAAAAGATTAGCGGTTAGAGGAAGAAACCCTAGTCCCTATTGATACAAGACTTTCATTTTGAGTTGAAGAAACACTTTATTATTATCAAAAAACATAACAAAATTATCTTTTTACACATACTTTCGACCTACAATATATATAGATATATTTATAATATCTAAAATATATATTATAATATTATATATATAATAATAATAATATATGTATATCGTTAGAAAATTTCTCCGCTAACCAAAATATGCAAGGCAAGTTAAGGTAGGTTTGAATAAGGGCTTAAGTGGCCTTATGCAAGCTGGAAGTATATGCAAGTTCAAGTTCGATTCCAAGTACAAAGATCAATCATATACGTATCCATTGTCCAAGTCTAAGTACAAATATGGGTCATGTGCACGTCAGAAGTTCAACTAGTCAAATGTTCTCAGTTAATAAGGGTATGCTATGCAAAGTTAATTGTTCAAGTCCTTATCTGTAAAAGTCACAAGGATACAATCGACACTAAAAATACCCAATTCAATTTAGGGTTTACAACTTTAAAATGTGAGGAATATGAAAGAATTGGTCGCCCTCTCTTGGATGTTGATGGGGGTCTATTTATAGGGGTACAACCATACGGGATGATTAACACATGTCAAGACTCAATATTTAAGGGCTTCGATAGCATTACCTTGATGTAATCTCAGCATCCAATAGTTGAGATTCGACATCACTTGCTCGTTAAGTTTGGAGACACAACCCTCTTTTAAAAACTCGACATCCTTTACATATTTTAAGCTATGACATCTCTTGCTTGTAAAAGATTGAAACCCTTTTCTATTATTGAAGCTCGATACCATTCATTAATTGTTGTTCTACAACAGTTATTGTTGTACAAGCTCGATAATTGTTGATGTATCACTAGCTTGTTATTTATAGAAACTCGATATCTTTCACTTGTGGTTAGGCACTCAACATTCTTTCATGGTGCAGTATCCTTCCTTTGTTATATACTCTACAAAGATTTGTGTTGTAGAGGTTTGACATCTTTGCTATCTTTTGACTCAGCAACCTTTGTGTTATAGAAGCTTGATATCTCTTTCTTAGCCCTTTTCGATCTTTCTTTTTTTAGACTCGGTAGTTTTCGTATTATAGAGGCTTGATATCTATAAGTACTTGTTGATTGAGCACTTTCATCACCTTATAGGCTCTATACCTTGATTCATTTTGTTAAGGTTCAACATCACCTTCTTCTTGTTATACGTTCAGTGAACTTTATGGTTGTTAAGGCTCGATACCTCTCTTGCTTTATATGCTCGACAACCCTTATGGTTGCTGAGGCTCAAAAACATCTCCTCTTTGTATTCAAGTTCGATATCCCTTATGCTTGCCATCTGTTGAAGTTTGATATCCTTAGAGATTTGATACTGTTTCTATTCTTGTTAACTACTGGAGCATTCGACACCTTTTTTATTGTAAAGGTTTGACATCTTCTTGTTATTACTTGAAGCTCACTATTCATTATTAAATGACGAGTGCTTTATGACTTCTCTTTCTTCTGAGTCGACAGCCCATGTCGTTGCCAAACCTGACACATTCTCTTTTTGAAGCTCGATTTGTATATTTGTATTAACATTTACCCCCCCATTGTAGAGGAAGAAAATTATACTTTATTATAATTTCTCTTTTAAATTTGTAGCCTATAGGTATTCCATTTCGATCTCGTTTATCCATTTCAATAGGAATCGACATTCCCTGGTGCTTCTTTCTCTTCTTACAAATATATGCCCCTCCTTCTTCTAAAGGCCCTAACTGCAACTAAAACTCAAAGCTGTAATAATAATTTTCCTCCTTTCAATTTCAAAATTTTAAATAAAAGCTTTTGATTCCTTTAGTATTTAGATTCAGCTCAAGTTATGATTTCTTCTTTTTTTAAAGAAAAATTAGGGCTTAAGCAACTGAGCGTTTGTGAATCATTTAAGGTTCGATTAGCAATTGAACCCAAACACTTCTCACGATTTAAGAATCTTGGTGCTTGGATTCGAACGTCATTTATGACACATACCCCTAACGATTAACAAATACTTGATATTCCATGAATTTTTAGTGAGTTCGATAACTTTCTAGTAATTCGATACTCATTTGGGGTTTCGTTAGCTGTTAAAGACTCAATATCTTTCTAGATACTTGATAGCCTACTGAAGGTTTGTTAACTAGCTATAGGTTCGCTAATTAACCATAAATTCAATAATTACTTAGAGACTCGACAACTAGTTGGAGACTCGATATCTAGTTATGAGTTTGACAACTTCTTAAAGAATTATTGATTAGTTACAAACTCGACAACCCTTTAAGAATTGTCAGTCATTCACATGTTTGACAACTATTTGAAGGGTTATTATTTAGTTCCAAATTCGATATCATTTATAAGTTCGATATCATGTTATAACTTGGTAACTAATTGTAGCACCTTTAACTAGTTATGGATTAATTAGCTTTTGATGTATTCGACACTGTGTTATGAACTCAGTAACTAATTAAAGAATCTTCAACTAATTATTAACTCGTAACTTCTGTGAGCTTGATACCTTGTTTTGGACTCAATAGCTAGTTACAAGTTTGAAACTATGTTATATATTTATCTATACCCAAATATAAGGAACTAAATTTTCTCTTAACATCTTCTTAACTACTTGAAACTTTTAGAAAATGCATGATACTCCCTTGATTTCTGCATGATACTTCTTGATAGGAAAATGTTTGGCAAGAAAACTGATAAAGGCTCTAAATCCTCTCCTTCTTCAAAGAAAGAAGAGTAAATGGATGCTCAATCCTTCATAACTACACAGGATGAAGTTAACACTATTCTTCAATAATTTAGGATTATCAATGTAGAGGCAAGGGTGGCAGGCCCATCCGAAAGGATAAACAGTCCTCCAGAAGGTTTCTTTGCTTTCACCCCAATCCTTATTTGGCATTTGGGTTACCTTCCCCTCTCATAATTCTTCACTCGATTCTTGGATCACTTAGGGATTGCTTCAATTCAATTGCTACCCAACTGTTATACATATCTAAGTTGCCTTGAATACTAACCAGGGAAGCTAATATCCCCTCACTTGAAGCCAAAACTCTTCATTCGATGGTAATCCTGTTAGAGTGGGAATACAACCTGCAGGGTCTATATATCACATTTTTCCTCATCCAAAGATCTTAACCATCAATTTGATCAATAGAGCTAAGGACAGGGTAAACTAGTTCGTTTATGTTGAGCATCATATCCCTAGAGTCTAAGGGTCTTTCTCTACTCCTAGTTGGACTTGTTGCTTTCTCTCTAATGTTCATATCATATTCTGCTGCTTTCTTATGTTAGTTTTTCTTTTCCAGGATCTTCTTCTAAAACGGCTAATTCTTCTATTGCCAGCACCATCAATACTTTGAACTTGGTTCCTCAAAATATGGGATAAATGCTTAACTCTTAACCAAAGCCAGCCTTCGAAAATATTCCTTGATCTTAGAAAGTCACAAAGTGCTCAGGGAGCCTTCGATAATCAAGAGAGATGCTCACAGGAAACAAGCTTTGGTTGTTGGTAACAAAAATATTATTCCCCTTCTTTCCCCATTCTACGTAATTTATTCGGTAATCTCTTAATCTTTTACTATGATTTTAACGGGGTCTTTTACATCATCATCTTATGATTCTTTCCTTGACTTAGGTCCAACTATTATCATCTCGGCTGCTAATCCTATGAAAGTTAAAACTTCTAACTCTTCCTCAACTGCGACTCCAAAAGCTGCCTCATTACAGATTTTAATACTGATGCACTTAAGGCTATTGAGAGTCATAAGAGAAAGAAAGATTCTGGAAATCTACCTAGTGTTCCAATTCCTCCTCCAGTTAAAAAGGCCAAACTTGGAGAAGATCAATCGCTTGCCATTATTACTGAAGGATTGAATGCCGCTTCGATCGCAATTAACCAAGACTCTAGTTTTGTTGATTTAAGCTTGCTAGACAGGATCCTCAGATCCAAACAGGAATTTCTCACACTCTAAGTCCCTTTATAGACATAATGAATCTCTCATTTACAACTATTTTTCAACACTTGTACCAGGAGTTGGGTCTGACTCCTCCTTATCCTGAATCTCAGCCTTATGAAGCTTCAACTAAACCCATTCCATTATATTTTGATGATTTTGTTCGCTTGGTCATCCAATTTCGGTTATGGCTTCTCTAATCCCATTACAGCTTTCTGCTATTTCTAAGGATCATCTCCACATCCTTTTTAGTAGCTTCTTGTGCTATATTTCTTTATATGTCCGACTAACACAAATTTTGGTTCCATATGTCTTTATGTCTTATAAATTGTATATATTTCAAGTGGCCAAGCATATGTTTTTTCCTTCAATAGGCCTCTCATGAATCCTTCCAAATCTTAAGGAGAAGATTTCGTTATTGATGGAGAAAGTTAGGTTTCTTGAGGGCTAAATTCTTGAGGTTGCCACAAAGAGGGATGAGATCACTGCTGAAAAGAATAAACTTTCCTTTGACTTGGATAAGGAAATAAAAATGAGGCTAACTGTTGAGGAAAGGGTAAAATCCCTAGAAGAGGAACTTAGCAGGCCAAAACTGACAATACCCAAATGGCTGCAAAAATTACAATCATGAAAGACAGTTTGGAAAGCAGGGAGGCATCACTTGTTTACACAAATAATATTATTAAGAATGCCAAAGAGAAAGTATCCTCATTCATAGGACAAGCCCTCCTCCAGATTAAAGAGCAATGTTATGTGGAGATCCTCTTCATCGCATATTATGATAATATAGAAAATTATCCAGAGTAGGACTTCCCTTCGCTGCAACCATTAGAAGACAAGTTCAAGAAGAAGTTCTACCTTAAACTGGGGAGAGTTCATAGGTCTTTTCAAGATGAATTTCCAGAAGTGGAAGCCATCAATCCTTAGGAATTACTATCTTTTGATGATCCTTTGCCTAATGAAGGTAGGGATAATGATGATGATGAAGGGGGTGGCGATAAAGAAGACAATGATGGTGATGATGATGAAGATGACGACGACGACGATAATGATTTTGGGAAGGATGAGGGTGATGGTAAAAAGACCCTGAGAGACCAGGAAGTAGTGGTGTGGGTCAGGTGATCATAATTTGGGCTCATCTTCCTATGATGTTGAACCCTCCGATCTTCATAATCTTCCACATGCTTCTCAAGAAGACATTACTTCAAAGGACGTTTATGCCTTTGGCCATCATGGCACGTAATCAAGTAAAGAGTAAATTTGGGCTTCTCCCTTAAAGGCTCGTGCTTCACAGGTATAAAGCTTATCATCATAAATGATTACAAGTTTCTATTAGCTTTTAGTTAATAAATCTACTATTTATAGCTAAGGAAAAGAAACAAATATCACTTTAAAATTTTACATGAGAAGAGCGAGAAAGTGGTGCTTCGATTAAATAGAGAAATTGGTTGAAGACCACAACAGCTTATCTAAAAAGTATAGGAACCTTCTCATTTATACTAAAAAATTGAAAGATTTCCAAGAGAAATAGGTAGCTATACTTTTGAAAAGATCTTTCCTTCGTCGAGAAAGAGTTTTAAAAGAGAACGTGGAGTTGACTACACTTTTTTGGATGCTAATTGAAGATAGGGAAAATTTAGTGGAGTTCCCCAATAAAATCTACACTAGGAATCTTTTTACTGAGTTTTCCTTCTTAGGAAAGGAGAGAAGGAGTTTACTTAGGCATCTTCATAGTAGGTATTTGAACGATCATAGGACTGATCCTCATCTTGGGGAATGCTAGAATATTCCCAAGATCATGACCGTTCCACTTTCCCCCAACACTCTTCCTCCCGAGAAAGTCAAGTTCAATAAAGGGAGATTTATATCTAAGTTTTACAAAGGTTCCATATTGTATAAGCCTAAGTAACTGTGTCGTTGTATTATGTAAATTATACATAAATTTCAGCATTTCTATTTATGCGGCTTAGTCGGTATTTCTTAAAATGCATAGGTTAAGAAACTACCGAGTACTCTCATTTCAAAAAATCTCTTAAGTAAATTTGTCAAGCTAAAAAGGGATTTTCAAGAGAAAACGTTGACTCTCAAAAACTCTCGACGAGCAAAATGCTGATTTCTTAGGGACCTTCAAGAAGTCTACACATAACTCCCCCACTTATATTTTGATTTCTTAGGTGATGAAAAAGACAATTTACTCAAAGAAATATGGTCTAATTATGCTACACTGTTTGCGGAGACTCTAGTCCTCCTACCGAGAGATGGGATTATCATCATTTTCCCTCAGTTATTATTCCTCTTGGGTTTAACACTTCCTTTGACTTTACTTTCCCTATGTTTGTGGGTTCACTCAAAAAAGCTCAAACTTCTACTTCTATACTTAAGAATTGAATATATAAAACATGAATTTTAATGTAATTTGGACTTGTTCATGATTGTAAGCCCTATTGTTATTAATAAAAGAATATATTTTTCCCATGTATTGATTTTTCATTTACTTATTCTTACTAGGAACATCAACTAATACTTGCATCCAACGATCCTGAACATCCTTCTTGTTTGAAGAGACTTAAGGCCAGACTGATGTTAGATAATGGAAAGCGCTCCTCTCAAGATGCTTCACTTATACCATTTTAGGACAACCTGGAAGCATGTAAATGGCATAACAAATACTACAAATTAAGATCAACATTAAGTAGTATGAATGAAATGACCTCAAGTTTAGAAGAGAAGATCAAAGAGAAAGATAAAGAAATTAAAGTGCTAAAAGTGTGCATAGCTACAATTGGTCAATTTAGTCCACCAGACCAAAGAATTGAGATTGATATAGAAATTGCCCGACTGCACCAGAAAATTGAAGACCGTGAAGTTGATATGTTGAAGAGCCAAGTATCATGTCAATTTTAGAGCTTATTGCTAGTGGGGAAAATCCAGTCTTCCACTCCCACTCCTACAAGGACAACTAGGTTGAAATCCTCAACTGGCAAAAAGAAATTTTCTTCCTTGGAAAACCCGCCTCCGGGTTTGGATGATGGAGAGAATGCCAGCTGGTGCCAAGAATATAAATATGAATGTGCCCAGTTTCTAAAAGGAGCCAATAAGTATAAAAATTAGGTTAAAGAGTTAGGATGCGAAAAATATGCTCTTGAGAAAACGTTAAAACTTTTAAAGGAGCCAATAAGATATTCGATCGTGCATCAAAGATTCAAATTGGCTCCATTGATGATACACACATCACTCGAAAGAAGGAAAAGAAACTAAAAGAATTATTGGATGTGACGATTCATCATATAACTGAAACTTCTTCGGCCTTTGAAGCTTTAAAAGAAAATTGCAAGACCTTGAGTCTCAATTGTAAATAACCGAGGTGATGTCACTTGAAAACTACCGATTGTATTCCCTCGTTGATTATTTGCTTGAAATAATAGTTCCTTTTGGCTTAAAAATCGATTACTCCTTCTTAGTTCCAAAAATGAACCAAAGATTGAGTAAAGCAGTAGAGACAGGGTATAGAGGCTATCAACACTTCTTGTTGTATAGGTGTGCTGATCATCTCAAAAATATTGAAGGCCCTACTCTTTTTCTTAGAGATACCCCTACTTCAAATGAAAACAATGCATGCCTTCTCAAGGTTGAGGGGAAGGGGAAAGAAAAAGTATACCAACATCATCGAATCCCCAACATCCTCCTCAGGAAGATTAGGATGATTTTTATTAATATCTATAATTGTTGTATGTAAATTCAGTCAGCCTGAATAGTTGATATTTCGAATAAACCTTGTATTTTCTTTCTTATTCTGGTCTTGCATTTGAATTTATTGAGCTTGTTTGAGATTTGTGAATTTCTTAATTTGATTTCATATGATCTACGGTCTTGGATAGATTTGTTTGCTCTTTGCCTCTTCGAAGAATGCTTTTAGATAGGCCTTGATTTGAGAGTTGCTTATAGTACTTATTTGCCACCCTCCTTGCATAAAAGAAGCTTTTAAGTATCTTTTCACCTTTGTAGTTCTCACTTTTATGAAACCTTCTCTTTTTCTTATAAGAAAACATGAGATAAATAATAACAACTTCCATATTTTTTCTCAAATTGATCATTTTGTTTTGTAAACACCAAATAAATTTTTGAAAAAGCTTTCTTGTTGACCTTTGAAACTCTAAAAATTTGGTTTTGAAATTCATTTTTTGGATCAATTTGCTTTCTTTCTTGTATAAAAGCAGCTTTTAACATCGAGTTCAATTAAGAAGACCGGAATTCTACTCGATGAGAATACCATAAATTATAGTCATAAAAAGACTAGAAATCCATCTGGTAAGATTCACATTCCAACTAATAGGAGACCGGAAATCCGATCAATAACGGAGATTCCTGTTATTTGACAGAATATTTCTGATAATGAGACTCATAATTTCTCAGATGCCCATATTTGACGCTGAGACCCTTGGTTCTAAGTAATAGATAGTTCTTGACCCTTCCTTCGGAGGCTGGTTTAATTTTAGCTGGAAGCCAGATTGGTCATGTTTAATTACACTTCCTTTTAGAAAATTACTTTGATCCATTCTTAGGACGAAATTACACTAGCTTGATTAATCTCTCTTTCCTCTTATTACCTTCTAGGTAATGATTTACGCTTTAATTACTTTTGTCCTACCTTATAGGTAATGATTTGGGCTTTGATTTCTTTTGCCCCTTATTACCTTATAGGTGATGATTTAGGCTTTGATTGAGCCTCTTATTACCTTATAGGTAATGATTTAGGCAGGTCGGTGCGTTTGGTTAGCCATCTTAGGAAAAACCAAAGTCATACCCGTCCTTCCTCTAGGAGGCGATCCAGTCAGGCCTTATAGGCATAATTGAAGGCTAGTCGATGGTTTGGCCAGGCTACCTTAGGTGGGACCAAAGGCTTATTTCATCCTCCCTCTAGGAGGCACTTCTGCCAGGCCACGTATGCAGGACCGAAGGCTTATAGTACTCTAGTCGAGCCTTATAGACGGGACCAGAGCCTTACTCTTACCTCCCAGTAGGAGGTTCTTTGACCAGGCCCTTGTTGTAGAGTCAAAGGCTTTTCCTTTATTTTATAAGTTCTTTTCATGCAGCATTTTTGAAGCATTCCTCTTTATTAAGAACTTGATCTTGGTAGATACATTGATCTTTTGCTCAAATCTTGTCAATAAACTCTTGGAGTTCTCCTTTTCCCAAGAAATCTCAATCATCCCTTTAAGGGTTTGGCATTGATTAGTTTTGTGTCCATTTGTTTGGTGATATTGTGTAACATCCCGTATCTATAGACTAAAAGCTAAGCGCTATAGATGTTGCAGTCATCCATAGTATTAACTTCTGGTGACAAAATACGGTATCCATAATATCAGAAGCACTTGAATATGAACAAAATAACAGATTTCCAAAGAACAACATTTTACTGATTACATTTCAAAACAAATTCATATCCAAGTTACATAATCCCATATTGTTTCCCAGGCAAAGATTAATTATAATCATTACAAAAAACGCTAAGAGCGACATATGACGATGCCCCCTTGGTTGATCAAAGTAATATAGTCATATCTGACTTAATACACAGCAGAAATAAACAAAACAATCTGTAACTCCTAATTAGCTATCCGTCAGCTAGCTGCTCATCTCCGGAAGCTTTATTAGCCAAAATTTCTAAACTTGAAAACATTAACCCTCAGCCTACTCAAATCAATTTTGAGCACCCGAGAGTTTAAGGGGTTTCAATAACTTCGAGTCAGACATAAAGCCTGGTGTGAATAATTCTGTTACATCTAGGTTTACTGATATTAAGTGAGACCACGCCGCTTAGCGGAACGGGTTTCCCCTCACTAATATCCTCTTTATAACATATTATTTGCAAATCCTTTCCCGCAACCAAACTGGTTAATCAAACTAATTATATCAAAATAGCAATATCCTTTATGCTAATAAATGGACTATCTGTCCACAAAACCGGTAATAAGTGGACTATCTGTCCATAACATAATAACAAGTTCCGTTATGCTAACAAATGGACTATCTGTCCATAACATAATAACAAGTTCCGTTATGCTAACAAATGGACTATCTGTCCATAACATAATAACAAGTTCCGTTATGCTAACAAATGGACTATCTGTACATAAAACTAGGCTGACTACCCGCAACTGGACTAACTGTCCACAAACTGGACTAACTGTCCGAATCAAAATGGACTAACCGTACGAATAATTTTCTTAGGGTTAACTGTCTTCATCTTTTTCCTTGAAAACCTTTTCAAAATGATTTAACCTTTTAAATCATAATTATACAAGGAAATTTTTTTTAGCTTTACTCTAAGCTATTTTGCCATGATATATATAATTTACTCAAAATATTGTTGATGAATTTTAATGAGGATTAGCTATCCTTCCAAAACAATTAAAAACCCTTTTTAACTTGAAAATACTTAGGCTTTATTGCCTATTTAATACATTCGAAACTGTTATTTAAAACCTTTAAACAACCCTTTCGAAATCATTGAAGGTAACCCCTTCAAAACTAATGAAAGTGACCCTTTCGCAACCATTAAAAGCCTTTCAAAAACATTGGAAAATCTTTCCTTTCTTTTCTCCAAAATCTTCAAAACATTAGACATCCTCCTTTAAAACCTTTAAATATTGTCTTTCGAAAATATAGGAAAAACCCTTCCTTTCAACGCTTTCGAAACCCTGGGGAACCATCCCTTTCGAAACCATTCATTAAAACCTTTCGAAACGGTCAAAACTCAATCCTTTCGAAAGCACTTTGGGTTCAATTTAAAACATGTGGAAACCTTTCAAAACCATTAGAAAATTTACTCCTTCGAAACCTTTAGTTGAAACCATTTGGATTATGCATTCAAGTAGAGCAAAAAGGATCAGAAACCCATTAAAGTCGAAAGCATCTATTTCAAAACCATTTAAAACTGTCTCTTTCGAAACTATTTGGGTTTTACTTCAATCATTGAAAAAGGGTCTTTAAAACATTTAGGTCGAAAGCATCTGTTTCGAAACCATTTCCTAAGTAAGAGGTGATGGTGTCGAAACCATCCCTTGGAAAGCATTGGAGAAATGACCAAAATTTTAGAGAACAAAGTAAACAATCCTTTCGAAACCAATTGGGTCGAAAGGTAGAAAGCGGCAGTAAAAGGTTTCGACTTAGTCGAAAGCAGTTATTTAAAAACAAAGGCGAGACCCAATCGAAACCATTTCCTTTAAATCCATTTGACCTTGTTGAAAGCTAACTAAGTCGAAAGCTACTTAGTCGAAAGCCATTTAGTCGAAAGCATGCAGGCGCATTTTTAATCTAAAAGCAAAGTAATGTCTCAACCCCTTTGGAACCCCTATTTCAACTCCCTACCTTCCGCCTACATCCAATTCACTACATACCAGTTCTTTGATACCATATGCATTGGTTTCGACTGTGTCGGAAGCGAAGCTATGGAGGCGGAACCTGGTGCCGAAAGCATCGAAACAGTGAAAAACATGTAGCAAATAGTTCTTTTCACTTAACCTGCTTTACGTGTCAAATTTTGATTGGTTGCCTCTTTCTTTACCAATAAAAAGTACTGCAATTTAAGAACTAATCGTTTTGAATTATTTGCAAAAAGCCCCATCTCCCTTTATAAATATATAAAACATTTAAGTCTTATACCTTAAATAATTTTATATATCCATTAAAACACATAGGAAAAATCTACAAAAATTTCAGAAAATCTCTTTTAATATGTTTTCCAACATATAAAAATTTCAGACCCAAATCTTTTATTATTTAACCGTAAATAATTATTAACCCAAATTAATATTTTCTTTACTAGAAAATTCATATAAATTCCATAAATATTTAGAAAATTCTAAGAATTGAAACCAATCTCTAAAATATCATTTATGATCTTCATAAAAAGTCGTAAGGCATTTGGATGTCATTTTGTTTTCACCTTAAAACATATCATAAATTCAATATGAATAACCATAATTCCTCAACAAGTATATATAATCATTTTATCATTCAAAAACATGGCAAATCAATGCAAAATATTTGGAATTAATCTTAAAACCAAAAATAATAAAAAATTGAGATGTAAACATTATTCACCTTAGCTTTAGGGATTAAAGAGATTGGGATGTGAATGGATTTGATTTGCTTAAGCTTCTTCCTTGCTTTTCTCTATCTTCTTCCTTTTTCTCTTGTTATTGGTGGCTAGCCTCTTTAAAAAAATTTGATAAAATGAAATGAACGTGTATGGGGGATACACGACCAAGTTTAAGGATGTAGGAATGGCCTCTTTCCTATTTTACCCTTCCTCTATTTCAATTTAACTCTTATTTTAATTCATAGGTTAAATGGCACGGCTACCCTTTAGTTGAATCAAATCTCAATCCCTTAATCAACACATTATTTTATTTATTTAACTAATTAAATATCCTAAATAATGTACCAAAAATCTGGGGTGGTACAAACTCACCTCCTTAAAGAATTTCGTCCTTGAATTTACAGTAAGGGACACAACAAATCAATCAAAGAGGTAAAACATACCATCAAATAAGTCAGAATAAGTATCTATAATCCTTCTCTCAATCTCCCAAGTACATTCCCTATCATCGTCGCTCCACTGGACTTTGACTAATCTGACCGTCTTGGTTCTAAGCCTCTTCTCATCTCTCGCAACCATACGAATAGGCTTTCTTACTATAACCAAATCTGGTTCTACCACTAAATCATCTAGCACAGTCGGTGCAATAGCAGCCTCCGGGTCTCTAACACATTTTCTGAGATGATAAACATGAAAAACATCGTGGACTCCTGCCAAACTGCTCGGTAACTTAATGCTATATGCGTGTTTCCCGATCCTCTCAACAATAGGAAAAGGTCCAATGAATCTTGGTGCTAACTTTCCTAATTTCCCAAATCTAATCACACCCTTCATCGGCGACACTTTATCGAAAAATTGGTCTCCAACTGAGAACTCTAAATTTTTCCGTCTTCTATCAGCATAACTCTTCTACCTATACCGAGCCTTCTTCATTCTAGCCCGAAAGACCTCAATCTTTTCTGTAGCTTCCCTAACTAAATCTGGACCAAGAACCAACCTATCCCCGATCTCTAACCAACATACGAGTGACTTGCATGGCCTTCCATACAATGCTTCAAATGGCGCCATCCCAATACTAGTCTTATAACTGTTGTTGTACAAAAACTTGGCTAAATACAGATTGTCTTCCCATGATCCCTCGAAATATTAAACACAAGCTCTTAACAAATCCTCCAAGATTTTGTTAACTCTCTCCGTTTTCCCATCTGTCTATGGATGGTAAGTGGTACTCATCTTGAGCTTGGTTCCCAAAACTTCCTGTAGACTCTTCCAGAACTCGCTAGTAAATAACGAATCTCTATCACTAACTATGCTACTAGGAATTCCATGTAGTCGAACTACATTCTTCACATACAACTTCGCTAATATAGGTGCCGTTCTGGTTGACTTAACCGCAATGAAATGGGCAATCTTGGTCAGTTTGTCCACTTAACCCATATACTATCATTTACCCTATTCAACCTTAGCAACCCGTCAATAAAATCCATAGAAATAGAATCCTATTTACATACCGGAATATCGAATGGCTGAAGCAACTCACTTGTCTTTCGTTGTTCGGCCTTTGCCTATTGGAAATTCAAGTACCCTTCACCCATAAACCAATATCCCGCTTCATACCTTCCCAGAAGAAACTTCTCTTCATATCCTAATACATCTAGTACCTCCCGGATGAATAGAGAACTTCGAATGATGGCATTCCTCTAAGACTTCTTTCATTATGTTTCCCACACTCGGAACACATAATCTTCCTTTCTTTCTCAACCTCCCATTATGGTCAAGAATGAAATCTTTCAAGTCATCGCTTTAGGTTCCATCTCTTCACTTCTTGATCCGCTCAGCTAATACCGGATCTTCTTTCTATTTAGAAGCATCCTTTTAGATCATCACTGGTCTAACTTCCAAACAAGATAATACTATGGTTTCTTCGCTAGACCCAGCCTCAGATCTCCACTGCACCCTACAATCTACTAATGCTTCCAAATCTTTCCACTCGGCAATCATCGCCAACACTGCATTCTGATTTTTCCTGCTATGTGCATCTGCAACCTTGCTGCCTTTCCCCGATGTGTACTCAATCCCAAAATCATAAGCAGCGACAAACTCTAACCACCTCTACTGTCTCATGTTCAGCTCTTTCTGAGAGAACAAATACTTCAGCGACTTATGATCTGTATATAACTCAAACCTCTCTCGCAAATGGTAATGTCTCCACACCTTCAATGCAAAAACCACTGCAGCCAATTCCAAATCATGCGTCGGATACCTGACCTTATGCGGTCTAAGCTGTCTAGAAGCTTAGGCAATCACTTTACCTATCTGCATCAGCACGGCTCCTAGTCCTGTTCCATATGCATCTATATAAACTATAAAATCCTAATTCCCTTCCGAAACAACCAAAACTAGTGCATGGGTGAACAAGTGTTTCAAACTCTGGGATGCTTCCTCACACTTATCGGTCCGCACAAACTTTACATCATTTCTCGTTAGCTTGGTCATCGGTGCCGCTATCCGTGAAAAATCCTTAATGAACCTCCGATAATAACCATCCAACCCAAGGAAACTCTTTATTTCCGTTATTGTCTCGGGTGCTCCCAACTATTTACCGCTTCAATCTTAGTCGGATCTACTGGCAACCCTTCCTCTGAGACTACATGACCAAGAAACTTCACTTCCTTCTTTTGAAAATGACACTTTGATAACTTCGCCTTCAGCTGATGCTACCTCAGCGTCTCAAGCACCACTCTAAGATGAACTTCATGCTCTCTTTCATCCTTAGAGTATATCAAGGTATCATCTATAAAAACCAATATGAACCTATCCAAGTGCTCTTGGAAAACTCGGTTCATCAAACGCACAAAGGAAGCTGGCGCATTAGTCAGTTCGAACGACATAACTAACCATTTGTACGGCCCATATCTGGTCCTAAACACCGTCAAAGGTATACTATCCTCTGCTACTCTGAGCTGATGGAAACCTGTCTCTAAATCCAACTACGAAAATACCTTAGCTCCACTCAACTGGTTGAACAAATCATCAATCCTTGGCAATGGATATCAACTCTTTAACGTCCTCTCATTCAATTTATGATAATCGTTACATAGCCTTAACGATCCATCCGGCTTCTTAGCAAACACTACGACTGCTCCCAAGGCGAACTACCCAGCCTGATAAAACTCTTACCTTCCAATTCCACCAATTGCACCTTCAACTCCCTCATCTCTGTAGGAGTTATCCTGCTCGGCGGTCTACTCACTGGTTCTGCTCCCAGAACCAAATCTATCCAAAATTTAATGGCTCGTTTTGGTGGTAATCCAACTACAGGCTCAAAAACATCTGCGAATTCTCTAACCATGAAAATTCAACTCAACTCATCTTCCAACTCCATGACACCCAACAAAGCATTCACTTCACCGCTAGAACCTTCTATGGTATAAACAATCCGATCGCTACAATCAAGGTGTCTAAGTGATATTTTCCTATCCTGGCAAAATATCCTAACATCGTACTCACTTAACCAATTCATCCCAAGAATAATCCCGAACCCCACAAATCAAACACATGCAAATTACAGACAAACGTATGACCTAACAGGTCAAATTGTAACTAGTCACATCTCAATCCTAGAGTTGCATAACCTCCTATTGGATTCGCAACCCGTATAGAAGTAACTAAATATGTGGGTTCTAGGTTAAGCTTATCTACTAAACATCTAGATATAAAAGAATGCGATGCACCAGTATCAAATAGAATGCTAACAGACATATCTTGAATCTGAAGCGTTCCTCCCAAAACTGCCTTTCCTTTCTCCTGAGCTGTGGCTTCGAAGCGGCAGGCTCCAACGCATACACTTTGCCCTTTCCATCTTTAGCGAGCTCCCTGCACCGGCTCTTATAATGGCCAATCTGGTCACAGTTGGAGCACATGACATTCTTCTTTCCAACCACTTCCTTAGCCTTTCCAGCATGACACTCATTAGCAAAGTGCCCCTTCTTGTCGCATTTGAAGCAAACAATCTCAAACTTCCTTTTCTTAGCTGCTCCACCCTTCTGAGCACCGTTCTTAGGAAAGAACTTCCTCTTTCTGCCCAACTTGGACTTCCTTAGCCTTACTCTTCTCTAGAGAATCAAGAATCTCCTCATGCCTTAAGGCTATCTCCACTAAAAAGTCAGAAGGATCTCTAATATGAGGTATTGTAGCCCTAACTAACTCAGGCTTCAACCCCGTGATTAACTTCTCATTCCACTTCATCACTGTATCCACTGAAGCATACCCATATCTGGCAAACTCCTCAAACTTTCTAGCATACTCCAAAACAGACATCTCTCCCTGCTCTAACTTAGCACATTTTCTGATCAAAGCTGATTGTACCATTGTAGACATAAACCTCTCCTAGAAGCTTCCCTTGGAATCTGCCCACATCAAGGTTTCCTCGTCCACACCAGCCGTCACACTGTTCAACTAAAACAAAGCCGCTCCCTGAAGCTGTCTGAAAGCAAGCCTCCTCTTCTGCTCATCATTGAGCCCCAAGTCTGCAAAGATTCTCTCACAGTGCAGCAACCAATTTTCCACCTCTATAGCATCCTCTGTCCCTTGAAAAGGCTTCCCTCCAAGCTTAGCGTAATCTCCACTCAGCTTAGCATAATGGTTAACTACCGGAATTTCTAGAACTCCTACCCCTGCAGCAGCTCCTCCTAACACTCCAACTGCAACTCCCGCTTGCATCATATTAATGGAAAAACTGATACATAGCTTCCATTCCAACTTGTGGGACTCCAGCACCTACATTCTATGCTTGTGCCTGATCTTGGGTCCTCCTAGTACTAGATCTGGCATTCCCATCAGTGCCCTCCCCGCCTAGGTTAACTCTTTCTCTTCTACCTTCCATATCTGTATTCAAACCTTATGAGATACAGAAAAATAACCTAACAAGGATACGAGACTAGAGATAAAGCATATACTTATATATAGCAAATACAAGTATGTTACTATAGCATTAAACCATACCCCAATCTTACTGTAATTCCTTAGGATTATGTTTTAAAAACCAATTTTTAGTTTAAAGTTTTTCATAAACCATGCTCTGATACCAAGTTGTAACATCCATATCTGGAGGCCAAAACCTAAGCGCTACAGATGCTGCAGTCATCCATAGTATTAACTTCTGGTGACAAAATACGGTAATGCTAATGGTATCCATAATATCAGAAGCACTTGAATATGAAAAAAATCACAGATTTTCAAAGAACAACATTTTATTGATTATATTTTAAAACAAATTCATATCCAAGTTACATAATCCCATATCGCTTCCTTAGTAATGATTAATTATAATCATTACCAAAATACGCCAAGAGCGACATATGACGATGCCCCCTTGGTTGATCAAAGTAATATAGTCATATCTGACTTAGTACACAACGAAAATAAACAAAACAATTTGTAACTCCTAATTAGCTATCCGTCATCCACCTGCTTGTCTCTGGAAGCTTTATTTGCCAAAATTTCTAAACTCGAAAACATTAACCCTCAGCCTACTCAAATCAATTTGAGCACCCGAGAGTTTAAGGGGAAACAAAAACTTTGAGTCAAACATAAAGCCTGGTGCGTATAATTCTTTTACATCTCGGTTTATTGATATTAAGTGAGACCACACCGCTTGGCGGAACTAGTTTCCCCTCACTAATATCCTCTTTAAAACATATATTTTGCAAACCCTTTCTTGCAACCAGACTGGTTAATCAAACTAATTATAGCAAAATAGCAATATCCTTTATGATAATAAATGGACTATCTATCCATAAAACCGGTAATATGTGGACTATCTGTCCGTAACATAATAGCAATGTCTGTTATGCTAACAAATGGACTATTTGTCCATAAAACTAGGCTGACTGCCCACAATTGGACTAAAACCCTTCCTTTCAACCCTTTCGAAACCCTAGGGAACCACCCCTTTCAAAACCATTCATTAAAACCTTTCGAAACAGTCAAAACTCAATCCTTTCGAAAGCACTTTGCGTTCGATTTAAAACATGGCGAAACGTTTCGAAACCATTCAAAAATTTACTCCTTCGAAACCTTTGAAAAACATCTCGGTCGAAACCATTTGGATTATGCCTTCAAGTAGAGCAAAAGGATCAGAAACCCATTAAAGTCGAAAGCATCTGTTTCGAAACCATTTAAAACTGTCTCTTTCGAAACCGTTTGGGTTTTACTTCAATCATAGAAAAAGGGTCTTTAAACATTTAAGTCGAAATCATTTGTTTCAAAACCATTTCCTAAGTAAGAAGTGATGGTGTCGAAACCATCCCTTCGAAAGCATTGGAGAAGTGGCCAAAATTTTAGAAAACAAAGTAAACAATACTTTCGAAACCATCTGGGTCAAAGGTAGAACGCGACTGTAAAAGGTTTCGACTTAGTCGAAAGAAGTTATTTAAAAACAAAAGGCGCGACCGAATTGAAACCATTTTCTTTAAATCCATTTGACCTGGTCGAAAGCTACTTAGTCAAAAGCCATTTAGTCGGAAGCAAGCAGGCACATTTCTAATTTAAAAGCAAAGTACCGCCTCAACCCCTTCGGAACCCCTGGTTTCGACTCCTTACCTTCCGCCTACATCCAATTCACTACGTACCAGTTCTCTGATACCATGTGCATTGGTTTCAACTGTGTCGGAAGCGACGATATGGTGGAGGAACCTGGTGCCGAAAGCATCGAAACAATGAAAAACATGTAGCAAATAATTATTTTCACCTAACCTGCTTTACGTGTCAATTTTTGATTGGTTGCCTCTTTTTTTACCAATAAAAAGTACTGCAATTTCAGAACTAATCTTTTTGAATTATTTGCAAAAATCCTCTTCTCTCTTTATAAATATATAAAACATTTATGTCCCATAACTTAAATAATTTTATATATCCATTAAAACACTTAGGAAAAATCTACGAAATTCCAGAAAATCTCTTTTAATATGTTTTCCAACATATAAAAATATCAGCCCCAAATCTTTTATTCTTTAACCGTAAATAATTATTAACCCAAATTAACATTTTCTTTACTACAAAATTCATATAAATTCCACAAATATTTAGAAAACTTTGAGAATTGAAACCCATCTCTAAAATATCATTTATGATCTTCATAAAAATTCGAAAGGCAATTTGGATGTCATTTTATAGGGTTTTCACCTTAAAACATATCATAAATTCAATATGAACAACCATAATTCCTCAACAGGTATATATAATCATTCCATCATTCAAAAACATGGAAAATTAGTGCAAAATATTTAGAATTCATCTTAAAACCAAAAATAATAAAAATTTGAGATGTAAACATTATTCACCTTAGCTTTAGAGATTAAAGAGATTGAGATGTGAATGGATTTGATTTTCTTAACCTTCTTCCTAGCTTTTCTCTATCTTCTTCCTCTTTCTCTTGTTAATGGTGGTCGGCCTCTTTAAAAAATACTGATAAAATGAAATGAACGTGTATAGGGGATACATGGCCAAGTTTAAGGAATGTAGGAATGGCCTCTTTCCTATTTTACCCTTCCTCTATTTCAATTTAACTCTGATTTTAATTCAAAGGTTAAATGGCATGGCTGCCCTTTAATTAAATCAAATCTCAATTCCCTAATCAAAACATTATTTTATTCAATTTAAGTAATTAAATATCCTAAATAATGTTACCAAAAATCTAGGGTGTTACATATTGACAATAAGTGCACCCTGAAATTTCTTTCATTTCCTTATCACTTCTTCTTTGAAGGCTGATAGTCCAAACTCTCTTATTTAGGAGATAGATGTTTTCATAAGAGGTGGTAAGGAAAAAGACTCTAGCGGATTGGAAATTCCTAGGGGGTTGTGTCTTTGGTCCCCGTTTGGATTTCTTGTAAAATCGGATAGGCTCATCAGTTCTAATGGCAAGTTTACCCTAAAGCATATCCCATGTTTTAGTCATTACTGGGAGTGATGCTTGAGGTTTTTCCTTTTTAGCAAATCCCATTTGGAATGCTAACACTGCCACCCAGGCAACAATGCAATGCCATCATTCATCCATACAAGTTGTTCAGTATATGAACAAACCGAAGGCATTACTTCTCCTACATCCATTTTGGAATCATCCTCAGGATTAGCAGCAGGCAGCCCTGCACTCTAAAGAACTCCGTCTTTGATTCTATCATCTCTAAAACGTCACAAATTCGAAAGCTTATGCCGGTTTGAAGTGCTTTTCAAATAACTCATGCTTATCCGATCCTTGTCTCTCCGAACCAACAACATAGAAACCAAACATGATTAAGCACATAAGCAACCAAGAAGCCTCTTTAATTAATATTTTCATTAATTAAAATCACTTTGTAAATACGTGTGGCAAAATACTTTTACAAAGATATACATATGTATTACTCATTCACTATTCATTTATACTCTTTCAATGCTTGAAAAAATGTCTATATACTTATCTCATCGGTATAAGTATATTCACAAAACACTACACTTTCACTACTTAGAAAATGTAACTATATGCTAATCTCAACGGTATACGTATATTCATCCAACATTTATGAAAGAATTCATATTTCAAAAGCACACTTAAATGGGTTAAAACAAATGTCATTTAAAAACTTTTTTATTGTAAACTCAAACCACTTTCCTTTTGGTGTAAGTAATGGATTATATAGCAGTTAGACCAAATATATTTACCACCACTTTTCGATTTCAAACTTGTACTATCCCTTGATAACAATGAAGTCGGACAAGTTAGTAAACTACCCTTGCCTCGACCTACATTCTTAATTCTCACAGATGGAGACGAGTTTGCATACCTTGAAATTTTAGTATTAAGTATGAAAAGAATACATTCCATACCACCATAAGTTAAATGATCATTTATGGAAATCAAATATCATTCTTTTATAAATACTTTTTTCTAAATCTCTTTTATATTTATAAACTCCTTTTTTAAATCTCCTTTCTATTTATAGAACTTATTTTCTAAATCTCCTTTCTATTTATAAAACTTCTTTTATAAATATCCTTTCTTTTTATAAAACTTATTTTATAAATCTCCTTATTTTAAATCACATATACTTATCACAAATTTTTGGTTTCAAAATAGGACTAAATACTTTTCATAAAAACGATCATTCTATAAATCACTATAAATTCACAAATGTGATTTATTTTTTCCAATTTATCCAAATGATATCATTTCCCTTTTTATAAAATATCATTTATAAATTTATCCTTTTTTTATAAAATGCCATTTATTTTTTGGCAAAGCCGGCGGGGTTGAATGGACCCCTACCATTTTTATTAAGAACAAAAAATTACTAAAGATTACAACAAGCAAACCACCAAAGATAATAGGTCAGCACATAAGAGAAACTAGAGAAATTACATCGATCTAGTAATAGAAAGGACCAGTACATGTTTAGAGGAAGATTACCCTTTAAACACCCTACTGTTCCTCTCCATCCAAATGAAATACAAGACCTTCTTTAAGATTCTTAGCAACAATCTACCTCTTTCATTCTTCCACCTAGTAGCCTTGAAAATATTGTACCATTCCATAAGAGAATTATGCGCAGGCCTATGATAACCATAGTGATGCAAAATCAAATTCCAAATATGGAATGTAAAATCACATTCAAAGAACAAATGCGCCACAATCTCCACATCAGAACCACACAAGGAACAAGTATCACATTGAATAATACCAAAAATTTTAAGTTTACGAAGCGTAAGAATACCATTCTTCAAAACCTTCCACATGAATAGATTTTCCTTAGGGATAGAAATTGGATCCCAGATTCTAGTAAACCAAAGAAAAGTAGGATAATCATTGGAGGGATCAAGAGCATCATAAACAGATTTTATCTAATGCACCTTGTCATTCCAAGTAACATGAATATTGCTAAGGCTATATAACTTATTATGAATAGCAGTCCACTCAGCTCTAACCACTACAGAGCTGCAATATGGAAGGGAAAACCTACCATCTGCCCAATATCTTTGAACAGATGCATTACAACTAATACCAAAGATGCTTCTAGTGTCATAATCAATAATATTTGCTAGAATAACTCCTTTAGCCGGCCATGGATCATACCAAAATGAAATCTTGGCAATGTCTTTCATTCTCTGCTGAACCAGAGGCAGAAAAATATATCTACCTCTCAAGATATTCCTCCAGGACCAGCTGCAGTCAGATGGAGGAGAAATACACCAGAAGTTACTATCTCGAATAAGATAATGTCTACACCATGAAGCCCACAAATTATTGTCATGCCTCAATAACTTGTCAATTCTAGATGATAGCATAGCAAAATTCCATCGCTTAATATTTATAATACCAAGACCACCTTTTTCATGAGGGCAACAAATATGGCTAAAAGCAATAGGAATCATCTTCTTAGAGAAAGGGTTAGCATGCCACAGAAAATGATTCAATGCTGAGTTGATCATGCTAATAAGCTTGGCTGGTAGGATGAAGATTCTAGCATAATAAACACACATGGAAATTGCAATAGATTTAACAATAACAAGCCTACCCGCCATAGAAAGTTTAGAATAATTCCAACTAGATAACTTAGCAGTAATTTTTTCAAAAAGCTGTAGGCATTGGAAAGTCCTTATTCTAGAAGAACAAAGAGGAACCCAAAGATATGATTCATTATCACTGAAAGGGGATAGGCCTGACAGAGTATACATCATCTCTTTTCCAACATCAGGGAGGCCAGCAATACACATTCTAGACTTACTTCTGTTAATGGATAGACCATTCAATTCCTGAAAGGTAACAAGAACTTTTAAGACACCACTAATAGATTTATAGTTAGGCTTAGTAAAAAGAAGAAGGTCATCAGCAAATAGGAGAGTAGAGATTCTGTTCTTCCTACATAAGGGATGATAATCAAATAGCTTATTAAACATAGCAGCAGAAATTAGAGAAGAGAGAAGTTCCATAACATAGATGAAGAGGTAAGGAGAGACAGGGTCACCCTGTCTAATACCCTGAGTAGCACCAAAATATCCAAAGTTGTAACCATTAATACTAAGGGAGTAATTGACAGTGGATATACAAGTATATATCCAACATAGAAAGGGGACAGGGTAGTTCATCTTATAAAGAATGTAAATGACTGATTTCCACTGAACAGAATCATATGCCTTCTGAATATCAAGTTTAAGGACACATCGAGGAGATATGGGCTTCCTGTTGTAACCCTTCATAAGTTCAGAAGCAAGGAGGATGTTATCAGAGATGTCTCTACCAGGGAGAAAAGCACTTTGATTAGAAGAGATCAAACCATCCAAGGAAATTTTCATTCTAGCAGCCAAAATCCTAGATATTCATTTGTATATTACATTGGAACAAGCAATGGGTCTAAACTGATTAACAGATATAGGATGGATTGATTTAGGAATCAAAGCAAGTTTAGTAGCATTAATGCCAGAGATTAATTTACTATGCTTGAAAAAATTCTTAATAGCCTTGATCACATCACCACCAATTATATCCCATGTAACTTTGAAGAAGTGAGCGTTAAAACCATCAGGTCCAGGAGAGCTGTTAGAGTTCATTCCAAAGATAGCCTATTTAATTTCATCTTCCGAAATTTCCTTGATTAAGACAGACCCCATGTCATCAGAAATTGAAGGAAATTGGAGATGAGAGAATTGATCCAGAGTGATTGATGGAATATGAGAATTCCCAATATTAATATGAAAGTACTCCAAAAAAGCTTCTTGAATGGAATCTTGAGAATCACAAGGCAACCCATGCATATCAAGAATGGTAGATATATTTTCAGAAGACTGTCTCTTACCATACATCATCTTATATAAATCGTTTCCCAAATATTTATTCCAAAATATTTTTATCTTCTTTAAATCCATAATTGCTTTATTATAAAAGATAAATTCCTTTTTTCTCAAAATAAACATTATATGAACTTTTTTGTATAATAAATACTTTCCAAAATACTTTTAAAATAATTCCATGTATGTTAGAAAGGACTAATAAAAATGTTAAAGTGAAATAGAGAATTTCAAAACCCATTTCTAAATGAATGCCATGAAAATTCCAAAAACCACAATTAAAATCATTCTTCGAATCAAATCAGCAAACCATAATATTTCAAAATACCATAATGAGGCCCAATGCTACCATAGCACTTAACAACTACTTTCCATATAAATATAACAAATGTATAAAGTTTCATCATGCCTCACTTGTCTTTAAAACTTTAATTTTTCTGCACTCATGTCTGAATCGTCGCACTAGTTCACACACAATATGGGGGAATATTTTGTTATCATATCTAATATCGATTATCTTTTGTGTATAGCTTAAACCGGTATTTATTCACACCAAGCGTCTTCCTGAAATGTCTAAGAAGTCAAGATTCGCCACTATATCCAACAAGCCTGGAACAAGTTCATGGCAAGAGGTGGTAGGGATGTCGAGCCCGTCGTTTGCCCCCATTTCTAACATTCCTGACCTTCCTACCGAGGTTATAAATCCGGTTCCCGATGTCGTAGAAGAAGCTGCTATTTTGGATAACCCTATTGATTCAAAAGTCTCAAAAATCGGCGAAGCCGCTCTTCGTCGATTGTGCACAATCCACGAAATCCCCTTCTGATGACGTTTTGGTTCCATTGGGACAAGATCGGCCCTATCTGCCCCCAGGTGGATATACTGCATGCAACAAATTCATGTGTTGGGTCGGATGAGTGCCACCTTTCAATCCGTTCATCCGTGAAGTGTTGCAGTACATAGGGATCACTCCTACACAACTGCATCCTAATAGCCATGCGTTCATTCACGGTACCTACATCCATTTTATGAGATTCTATTCAGACCTCCAACTTCTAAGGATATCCGCTACATTTACCATTTCAAGAGACGTGCTGATAGCCCATCTTATATATTCCTAGAGTCATACCCCAAATGCCAAGTTCTCATGGGCGTGGTGAACAAACTCTCTCAATTTAAACAGGAGTGGTTCTACGTACGCTGTCCTCCTGGCTTTGCAAGAAGATGGCTGGAAGGACGTAAGTCTCATCCTTATCCCACCCTTCATTCTAAGACTTAAGGCGTATCTCTTTGAAAGTCTGAATCTCTTTTAATCCTTATAGGTATTCGCCCAAGGCCCGAAGGCACTAGGTACTCTAAGGCAGTTGAGGCTATTCGAGCTACCCCTGTGGAAGATCGGGACATCAAATTGGTAGTCACCAATGAACTGCTTTCGAGGTTCGGATTATTAGAAGAGGGTCGCAGAACCAGCCCTCCAAGTGGCACGACAACTTCAAGAACGACCGCCGAAGTGAGTAAAGAACAAGTTGGTCCTTTAGTGCCTCTACCGAAGGGGCTCATGATACTACCGAGGAAGGCATGATTAAAGAAATGGAGGCTCCAGTGCCGATTGACGAGAATATAAGCCCCGGACAAGCGCTAGCTGTCGATGTTCCCGGCACCAACCCACCACCGCCTTCTTCGAAAAAGAGCTTAGCGTACAAGCTGAAAAAGAGTAAAATCGGTGGAACTTCAAAGGTCACGATAACCCCTATCGAGAAAGGATCGTCTTCTCAAAAAATGGAATGCTTGCCGAAGGGACTATCCGACTTAACCATTCCTGACGATATATTGAGTTATGACTTCAATAATCTCGGTGCTATGGGATTTAACTCGCCTACGAGAAGTGATGAAGGTGCACAACTTCATGATCAGGGAGAGAAAAAATGAGTAAAGAAAAAAATACTAGTCCGTTGGGGGTTGCACTAGGACACACACGAACACTTACACTCCACCATGCACTTGAATTCGGTTCGTCATGTGACTTCTACTAATTCACTCTCGTTTAATCATACGTGCAGGTGAAATGGGGCGCACACATGGCATTGACCGTCTCCGAGGATCCTCCATCTTCCATCATTCTGGTCGAGACTCAGGATCAGGTAAATGAAGAGATAGGGACGAAGGCGGAGATAGAGACTATCGTTCCAGAGAATCGTCCTCATCCTCCGGAAGGAGAACCCCAGCGCATAGTGTAGACAAATCTGCCCAAAAAGGCTCCCAATCTGAAGTCCATCGCGGTCAACATTCTGGTTCTTCGAGCACCAAGCAATCTAGCGAGCCTCATAAGAAATCGGTGACTCCGGCAAGGCAGACTCCCCCAGCTCCCGCTCACGATTCGTCCACGGCAGAAAAATCAGCCGAGCTTAAAGCTACGTTCCTAAAGATCTGTTTTGACGGGCTGAAATTCCTTCCTACCATTCATCCTATTCCTGGGAACGTTAAACAGAGCGCTTATGCCTGCAACAATGACGTGTATTTCTAATACGACGCATTCGTACACTTAGTGGAAAAATCTCGGAAGTCTCCATCAAGCGCCAGCACGAGATTGACCACCTCAAGCTCGATGCCATTAATGACAAAGACATTATAAAAAGCTTGGATAAAAAGCTACTCTCATACAAATCTCAACTCGAGACCGTCCAAAGGAATTCCAAGGAGACAGCCGAAGTAGTCAGTCGCTTAGAGACTAGCCATAAAAAAGGGTTAAACGAGGCAGTTCAACGCAACGGCGCTCTAGCTCTGGAAAAAGACTCTCTGCAAAAAGAGAAAGATATCCTCGCCCACCGAGTCAAAGAGTTGGAGGAGCTGCTTTCCAAAGAAAAGGAAGAGAAAATCGCAGCGTAAGAAGAATCACAAAAATACCGTGATGATATCGTCGAGACGAGGAACTTGAAAACAAAACTCGACGAGGAACTATCCAGAATTGAAGCGCTAAAAGATGCAGCTCATAAAGAAGGCAAAAAGGCGGCACTTTCAGAGGTAGACTCCCGAATCGAGGAAGCGACCGAGGCCGGTAGGGAAGAGATTAAGTGTTCATTTGACCCGCTCATCATTGAGTACAGTGCAAGAGTTCTCATGCACCGCGACCTATCTTTCTTGGGCGATGGTTATCTTGAATCGCTAGCTAAAGCGTGGGATACTTTGATAAAAATTAAGAAAGTGGAGTTGGGTGTTGAAGAGGTTGACGAAGAGGCTCTTATGAGGGAAGTGCTCCAAGGAAATGAGCCTTCAGGCTTATCTGCGGCAAAAGCCCTCTTTGGAAGAGACTCCCCGACATCGAAGGGTAAGGAAGATATTGCTGGCCCATCCGACACTGAGTCTCAAGTTCCTCCTCCTATTCGATCGGCCAAGACTTTGTCACATGGGCCTCCCGAGCAGAATGTCGGTTATGACCTAGAGAAACCCGGACTGGGCATTCACATTTTATCCCCAATCTCTGAGGGTGATACTCCGAGGACCACTGAAAGTCAATTGGAAGCTGGTATGTAACTTCACCTTCTAGAGTTGAGGAAGTCATCGCTTTTGGCGAGTAACGAATGGGTTCAAACATTTGCTTTTCATGAATTCATATAGGTCACTCTAGTCTCGAGCCGACTCCAAGGAGCGATGTCGCCACGGAGCGGGAAGAAAAAAAGGCCGAGGCACCTCATGCTAGAGATACCCCTAGTCCTGATGCTCGAGTAATAAGGGCGCTAGATGAGGACAAGCTCGAAGACCCTTCACCTGTAGAAGAACACGACGATATCGAAATCACAGGTGCTTCCGAATAAACTTCCAAGCTTAGCATGAAGGAGCAACTCGAGGAGGAGGAGAAAAAGAAAATCGAAGTTAAGACAGAACCCAAGGTGGTGGAGCTCGACGATCCCTTAAATAGGCTGTTGAAGGTCATTCTCCCCGATAGGACCACACCCTTGGAAGTTCCTCCTCCTTCCTCAAATACCACGTTGCTAGGAAGCAAAGGGTCCAAGAAAAGACGCTCAGATGAGGAGACTTCGAGAAAGCTGAAAAGGGAAAGAAAACCGAAGAAGTAGCCGCCGTCTCGTAACATTTTGCTTAGCTTAAATAATTTAAAACCATGTAGTTGCTTTCCTTTCCTTTTTTCCTTTCTTTCATCAGTAGTCGTTGTAGATAGACTTGGCCTCCGAACTTTCGGGGAAGTTGTAAGGAAATTTTTTGAGAAGTAAATAAAATTTTGTTCCTTCGCATTCACAGATTCTCATCGCATAACTTATTATTTAATCTAAAACTGAAATTCAAAGTCTTCCGGGTCATTTAAACCCCAGTCCACCTTCAAAGGACTTAGAGTACTTTTGTCCACATTCCGGGACTTAGGAGATTTTTTGAATCGTTTATACTCTAGTCCACGCTCTAAGGACTCAGAGTACTCTAGTCCGCTTCAAGGACTTAGAGATTTTTGAATCGTTTATACTCTAGTCCACGCTCTGGAGGCTCAGAGTACTCTAGTCCACTTAAGGGACTTAGAGATTTTTGAATCGTTTATACTCTAATCCACGCTCTGGGGACTCAGAGTACTCTAGTCCGCTTCAGGGACTTAGAGATTTTTGAATCGTTTATACTCTAGTCCATGCTCTGGGGACTCAGAGTACTCTAGTCCGCTTCAGGGACTTAGAGATTTTTGAATCGTTTATACTCTAGTCCACGCTTTGGGGGCTCAGAGTACTCTAGTCTGCTTCAAAGACTTAGAGATTTTTCAATCGTTTATACTCTAGTCCACGCTCTAGGGGCTCAGAGTACTCTAGTCCGCTTCAGGGACTTAGAGATTTTTGAATCTTTTATAATCTAATCCACACTCTGGGAACTCAGAGTACTCTAGTCCGCCTCAGGGAGTTAGAGATTTTTGAAATCGTTTATACTTTAGTCCGCGCTCTGGGGACTCAGAGTACTCTAGTCCGCACTCTGGGGACTTAGAGATTTTTGAATACATAGCTGGTCGACTTTTAGTTTGGTGTGTGCATTCATACGCCATGCAGATTAATGCAAATTAACCTTGTCATAAATTATAAAACACGGAACACCAACAGTTCACAAAAATAGCTTCAAGCTTTTATTGATTGTAGAAAATAGGGACAAACTGAATTGTCTTATTACATGCTGGAAACAAAGAACAATAAAAGAAACATGTACCATAAACAATTTCTACTAAAACGCGAAAGAAATAAACTAAGTATAATAATGGCGCAAATGCTTGCTATTCCAAGCTCGAGGGAGTGTCACGCCATCAACGGTCGCTAGCTTGAAGGTTCCTTCTCCAAGCCTCCGTTCGATGACGTAGGGACCTTCCCATGAGGGATTCATATGTGATGGGACCGGAAAAACTCGCTTCAAAACAAGGTTGCCAACATCGAAAGCTCTTGGTCGAACTTTTTCATTATAATTTCAGGCGACTCGGTGGCGATTTGCGACCGCCCTTAAATCAGCTTCTTCGCGCTTCTCGTCAAAAAAATCCAATGACTCCGATAAAAGATCTTAGTTTGTTCTAGGATCATAATAAGTCGCCCGGTGGGAAGGAACTTCAAGTTCCATGGGTATAACTGCTTCGGTGCCGTATGTCAATGCGAAGGGAGTATGGCCAGTCGCGGACTTGTAGGCGGTTCTGTATGCCCATAGTGCCGTTGGAAGCTCATCCACCCACTTGCCTCTAACCGTATCCAGATGTTTTTTCAGGATGGACTTAATTATCTTATTGACAGCTTCAACTTGTCCATTCGCCTAAGGGCGAGCGACTACGGCAAACCTTTTCTCAATGCAGTACTTTTGACAAAACTCTTTGAATTCTCTACTCTCAAATTGAGTTCCATTGTCAGTAATAATAGTCCATGGGAGACCAAAGTGGCATATAATGTTTTGCACAACAAAGTTAATGACCTTTTTGGTGGTGATCGTAGCTAATGGCTCCGCTTTTGCCCATTTGGTGAAGTAATCGACCACGACAAATGCGTATTTCGCACCACCTTTGAAGTTTGAAAAGGAGCCAATAATATCGATCCCCCATATCGCAAACGGCCATGGACTAACCATTTGCATGAGTTCCGTCGGCGGCGCTCTTGGGAGCTTTGTGTACTTCTGACATTTGTCATATCTCCTTACATAGTCCATGACGTCCTGATTCACGATCGGCCAATAGTATCCATAGCGCAGTATCTTTTTGGCTAGTGTCTGCCCCCAGTATGGTCGCTACATTCTCCTTCATGAACTTCCCTTAAAACTCGCTTTATCTCTTCGTGGGCGATGCACCTAAGAAAGGGAACAGAGAATCCCTTCCGATACATCATTCCATCCCGCATTATATACCACGAGGCCTTGCGAACGACTTGTCGTCTCTCGTTCCTTCTCTTGGGCAAGGTTCCGTGTAACAAGTATTCTTTGAACGGGGTCATCCACGACTCCCTTTCAGTTTCCGTCTCTACCACAAAATCAACCTCTATCTCATTTATACTTGGGGCTGCGTGGCTACTCCAGTTGGCGCCTCCTCGGTCCGTGATCATCTAGGTGTGCATCCTGAGGACCTGCTTCATGACCATCCCGATGAGGTAGTTTTCTAGCTTCCACACGTGCCCCAGAGCCTAAGTTCCTGGCTCTAGGCTGAGCTCAACTCCCTAAGTGTAGACGAGGAGCCACTGTCCCTGTCATAGGGTCTGGATCGGCCCTATTGGCTTGTCCTTGGCGACTCGTCATCAATTTCTATGTCGCTCCAGTTTGTGTCGTTTCAATCCCGCGGCGTCGACACCTGGGCTGTTCATCTGACGAAGTGGAGCTGTCCGATGACGAGTAAGGAGTAGGGCTTCCTCCAGCATTCTGATGCTGGTGCTGAGCAATCTGGGTCATCAGGTTGGGTTTGCTTGAATCTGTTCATTAAGCTATCTCCTGCTTTCCAGGAGCTCCCTCATCAGCTCATTAAACTCTGCCCTAGTGACAGCTTCTGCTTGGTTTGGGATGGTGGCAGGTTCTGCACCTGCATTAGCTTGCTAATTGCTGGGTCCTACTTGCTAGACGTTAGCTGTCACATTAGCATCAACATTGTGGGAGGCGGATCTGGTAGGTGGTCTTGTCATCTTAGAGTTATCTGTAGGAACTCTGAATAGAATCTGTGAACTTCTGAGAATAAACTTGGATCTCCTTTGGGGGATTTCCTCAATCCAGTAGCAATAAAGCAGATCCTAATGGCTTGAGAATGAACTTGCTCAGTGAAAGCACCAAAATGTTAGCACCAAAATTAGTCACTAACACCCTAGAATAGATTTGTATAGAGAGATTTCATTTTTTTGTGGTTTCATTTATTTCGTTTATATTGTTTTATTTTCGCTTATTTTCCTTTCATTTGTTTTGTTTGGTTTCAT
The DNA here is from genome assembly GCA_030737815.1 of Allium fistulosum. Lineage (NCBI taxonomy): Eukaryota > Viridiplantae > Streptophyta > Magnoliopsida > Asparagales > Amaryllidaceae > Allium > Allium fistulosum. Next base: position 959,937,681 of record CM060904.1, read on the forward strand.
TTGATTTCAATTGTTTTGATTTTCCTTTGCTTAGTTTCTTCCTTGATATATAAAAAGATATATAAAAAAACCTATATATATTGTTTTTATTTTCAGGTTGCGGAAGCTGATAAGGAAGAATCATTTGCTAACTGACAAATAATTGCCTTGCTTGCTTATAATTTTTTTTGCCACTTTTAAAATAAATTGCTAATAATTCTGCACGCTCTAGTATCGTGCCCTTTATCCCTTATATTTATTTGTCTTGCATGTCGGTTGCCTGCATTTTAAAAAAATTCAGAAACAAAAACAAAAACAAATTTCATTCGTAGTTGCATTGTTAACTCACGTTTATTTTTAGTTTTGCATTCATACCATCTTATTTTTATTTTCTAAGGCAGCGCCCAAATCCACATACGGTGGGGTATTTCATCACCCCTTCCTTGGCCCACAAATTGCATTTCATCTTAGAATTTGTTAATAATAATGGTTAGACATTTGACCTAAGGGTGTCACGAGCTCACCTAAGGCTTAATTGTATAGTGACAAGTTGTCCTCTTTCGACAATTTAATTTCTTGGTGTCTAAACTATGGTAGAGCAATAATCAGTTATAAATATTACGGTGATTCATAAATATTATACTGATTGTTTCTCTGAAGGTACTTAAACCTTCGGTTGCATTGCTACGGTGATTCGTGGTGCACCGATAAATTCTATCTGTTACCTGGCCGAGAACTATCCTGTTGGATTAAGACAAACTGTGATTATACAATTTTGGGTTAGGAGCTAGGTAAGATAGAAAATTTGTAATTAAGTCCTTGCATTCATTTAGTTGCATTAGTTCATGCATATTTAAAAAAAAATTCGAAAGCCAAAACTAAAAAAAATTTGTAAATATTTCTTCACTTAGATTTTAAATCCTTTGAAATTTTTCAATCAAAATCAAAAAAAATTTGAGTTAGTTTTTTTAGAAAAACAATAATCCAAAATAAAATTAATAATCTTTTCAAAAGCAAAAAAAAATTGAAAATCCAAAGAAAAACAAAACAAAACAAGAATCAATCTTCCTTTTAGAAAATAAATTTTCCTTTTGGTAAATATTTTTCCTTTAAAAAAAACATTTTTGAAAATGTTTGAATTTCCCTACTCGCATGAATTTTACAATGTTTGTGAAAATCAATATAATCCATATAATTTCACACAAAATTCTTATGGATATTTTAATGACAACTATTGTACAAACAATTTGAATTTTCAACAAAATTTTCAAAATTATGACCAACCCTCAACTCTTGAAAAGAGTATTCAAAATCTTTCGTCTTTACTTGAGCTCTCAACATAAAATGATCATGTGAGAAATGCGGATTAAGGATCTTAAGGCTAGAATTAACACTAGAGGGGGGGTGAATAGTGTTTTTAAGAAATCTGTTAATCTTTTTGAGTTTATCTTAATTTGTTAACAATGTATGCACTAATCAGACACAGATATGAACACAGAATCAAACACAGAATCAAACACAGATGCAAATATAAAGTAAAAGCAGTAAAGGAAAGAACACACCGGATTTTATACTGGTTTGGAGTTACCCTACATCCAGTCCCGCACAACTAAGTACGGATTTCCTTTCAAAAGCAATTCAAAAATTACAACCCTCGGTTTCAAGGCTACGAGGTACACCCTCCAGAATAACAATCCTCTGGGTAGAGATACTTGATTTCCGGGGCAACAAGTTCACCCAATTGATTTCCAAGGCTACAATCACACCTTTTCTAGCTCAATTGATTTCCAAGGCTACAATTACACCTTTTCTCGCTTGATTGATTACAAAGAAGTCTATAACTCAGATTAGCACTTGGATCTTATAGAGATAGTGATGGAGAATCACACTAGAAATAATCGAGTATGATTCGATGTTGATTTCGGCAGAGTAATGATATGATTTTGTATTAAGAAATGTGGAAGAAGAAGAGGAGTGAAAACCAGAAAAATATGATTGAAAATTCATTGAAACTGACCTCTATTTATAGAAGAACAACAGTCATGTCCATTCGTGAAGAGTTATGGCGAATAGACACTTCTTTTGAAATTTGAATTTTGAAGCCAACTGACACTATGTCGACATGGGGTATATGGGTATGTCGACATCCCAAAGGGATTTTTGGTGTTTTGATTTTCTTTGAAAATAACCTCTATTTTATATTAAAATTATTTTAAACTTTATAAATATACTTGAATATAGTTGAAATACATAAGTAAATATAAAGAACAATATATACATAATTTAACTATAATTTTATATTTAAATCTAAGTATAAATATTTAAAAGTTAAATATATTATTTGAAAAGATAGTTTAAAATCAGGAGTAATTTTGACTCTGAAAATAAAGATGTTTTTTAGGCTAAAATTATTTAAAAACGGAATCGAGGATTTTGAATCTTTTTAGAAGGAAAGTTTTGAAATCATTTTGAAAACAAGATAATTTTGAAAAGTCATTTGAATTAAAATTAGTGGATACAAAACAATGTCCCACTAGATTTTTGTAGATTCCATCCTACTTAGGGTTCCATCTCTTTAACGGGCTCGAAGTGGATTCCATTCCATGAATAAATTGGATATTAAGATGTCAGTCCCTTTCTATGAGTTTTAACAAATATTCCTAATAAAACAAACTTAACCTTGAACTCTTGAACTCTTGATAATCTTGATACTCATGAGTCTTCTATCTCTATATCTTGAATCTCTATACTGTACAGTCTTCATTCTTTATACCTGCATGGTTAGATCCTGCATATACATATATATCTAAACTTGTAATGTTAGTATTTATATTTTATAATCTATTCTAAGGTTGTTGTCATCAAAACCAACTCCTCAGGGACTAACAATCTCCCCCTTTTTGATGATGACAACCTTTGTTTATAAAATATTCCTTCTATCCTAATAACTCCCCCTAAAACTAACAACTCCCCCTTAATCTATGCCTAACTACCCTATTTTATATTTTCCCCCCTTTGTCATCAACAAAAATTTACTCCCCCTTACTCTTGGACTTTAGTACCTGCATTGATAAACTATACAACGGAATATAATATATCGATTAAGAAATAATGATACTTATGAGCATAATAACTTAATTAAAGACTATATTCATTTCAGTGTATATATATATGTTTCACACACCAATCTTCAAACCAAATAAAATCAATCCACACAAAGTATCAAATCAAACTAAATTAAATCAAACAAATTAATTCAGACAAATCAAACAAAGAAAACTAAACGTTACGAGGAACATCAACCCATCCTTCTTCTCCAAAGATAGGGTCTTGTTTGATGGCATCCCAATTCTCATTATCAACAGATAGAGAAACGGGAGGATGTGCTTCATTATCATCCTTGTGCAGGGAGGAGATCATCCAACGAATTGCATCGAAGTGTCTCTCTTGTTCCTTGATCATCTACATTTGACTCAGTTCTAAGTGACGTTGATTAGAAGGATGATAGAGAGAATATTCTTGAATGAATTGAGTGTTTCTTCAAGATTTTCAGATAGATTGTGAATAGGATTGGCCATACTTGAATTAGAGAAAGAAATGAAGGATATAGAGAATGAAAAATAAATTTCAGTGAAGATTTCTGGAAGAAAAGGGTATATATAGGTGTAGAAATTCGTTTGAAATGAATAGACATTTGGTAGTTATTCCAATTTCAAATTCAAAATTAATAATCACTTCTAACCAGTACATGTCGACATGGTCTAGAGGGGTATGTCGACATACTATAGTGAATTTTGATGATAATTTTATTTTGTGAATAATGATGTATATATATTTCTATACTATACTAACATTTATTCAAGATATAAAATAAGCTGGATGACAGGAAGGAAATTCAATTTCATTGCATAATAGGATAATACAATGATTAAACATAAAGAACTACACGAACATTCGAAATAAAACAAACTAAGACAAATACAATAAGATACTAAAAGATAAAACTAGTTAGAGGATGAAGATGATGAAGATAATCTAAGTTTCTTGCTGACTTTTGAAAAGAACTTGTTCATCTTTGAAGACATGTTATCCAACTTCTTACTAACGGATCGTTTTAAAATCCGTGGATTTTCCAAAATTATCTTTTGGTTTTTGAGAAGGGTTTGTTGGATGGATTGGAAGGATATTCAATACTTTCTAAGGATGTTTCACCTTCTTCTATTTCCATTTCATCCCTTTCTTCTTCTTCTTCCTCTTCCATTTCTTCATGAGCCAAATGCTCTTCCTTTTCGGTAAGAGTCTCATAAGGTTGAAAAACATATGGGATTTTCATGAGAGAAATGTTTGAAATATTAAAAACTTTTCTAGAGACAAATTCTTCACCTTTGAAATCCACTCTAAAATAGTTGAAAATCCGAGTAAGGTAAATTCCATGATATAAAGTGTTTTCTCCCATTTCAAAATTTTTAGGACGAAGTTCATCCAAAATAACTTGCGCCCAATTGATATCATAGTTTTCGAAAATAGCAAAAAGTGCTTTGCACACTTTTGAGGTAGGATTGTTAAAATTTCCCGATCTTGGGGTCAAAGTATGTTGTAAGAGAAGATTAACAATCCTTGCTTTAGGATGAAAGTTTCGGTTTTTAAATTCAAAGTTTTCATCTCCTTCAAAAATATGATGAAATGTCTCACGATCATGTTCATCGATTTTAAAACTAGAAAGATCAATTCTCGTGCTTTTGCAATTAAGAATGGTACCCAAAAGATCACAATTCAAAACAATTTGTGTGCCTTTGACATTACTTCAAATTTCATTCTCATTTCCAATATAAAAACCACGGTTTAAATTTGCATAGAAGATTTTGACAAGATTGGGATAGCAAACAAAATCATTTTGAGATGAGTCAATAAGACTTAAAACACCATTGTTTGCAAAAAGAGAATCAATTTCATAAGAAGAAAAATCTTGAAAAATAGCAAATTTTCCGGGATGGACTTTGGCATAATTAGCATAATTGATGTATGCTTTAATTGCCTCTGGATCATTGAGTAATTGCTCTTTGATTTTTCTGGAAATTATCATGGTTGAGGGGTTGCTTGAAGAAGCCATTAGAGTAGAGAGTAGAGAGCTTGAGGATACGAAGAGAGAGTTTGAATTTGAAAATGAAAGTAAAAAAGATATGATAAAAGATAGTGAATAAATAGACTTTCAAAGGACATATTCTCTGGTCAAAAGGTATCTTTTCAGAGAAATAAATGAAGTGAAAAGGTGGAGGAAAATTCAAACATTTGAATTCAAAATTTGAAATTCAAATTCAGGTAGGTATGTCGACATCGTGGTAGGGGCCATGTCGACATGTGCCTTTGAATTTTCATGACATGATATTCCTAAGTTATCTAATATACATATATATATAAATATTATTATTAATGTCTATATTTCTGAAATATTATTATATATTTCAGAATGTGTCAAAAATAATAAAAATAATAATAAAATAATAAAAAAATAAATTAATAGTAAAAAATAGAAAATAAATTTTAAAATTCAAACAACATATCAATTCAAAATCAATCAATTCAAGCAATTCAAAAACAACCAATCAATCAATCAAGCAACTAATTCTATGCAAGCAATTTCAACCAATTGTATTGTAAACGTGTACCTTTTTCTGAATCCATTTCTTTGAATTCGTCGGAGTCGTGAACTGCAGTGAAACACAAATTCGAATTATCCGTCTTTTGATCATCATCACTTGAGGACGAGTCTGAGTCATCTAGAGTAGCAGTAAATGTATGCTTCCGTTTCTTTGCTGGTTCATTGTTCATAGGAGGATTCTGCCTATCTGGATACGGACGGTGTCTTTTGATATGACCTGGTTCGTCACAATTGAAGCATTTGACAAAGTTTGGTACTGTAGTCTGATTACCGGAATTCTTAAAGTTGTTTCTCTTAAGATTATTTATCTTTTTGTATTTCAGAAATTTCCAAAAATTCCTGGTCATAAATGCTATCTCTTCATCATTATCACTGTTTGAATCTGATCCATCGGTTAATGCATTGAATGCCATTGATTTCTTCTCAGATGCTTTGCTTTCTCTTCTCCCGGTCATTTGAACTTCAAATGACATTAGATTTCCAATCAATTCTTCTATCTTTAAAGTACTGATGTCATTTGCCTCTTCAATCGCAATTGTCTTTTGATCCCATTCTGGAGTGAGAGAATTCAAAATTTTTCTGACTTGATCTTCTTTCGAAAATTCCTTTCCCAAAGATATTAAAGAATGCACAATATCTTGAAATCGACTATACATATCTGAAATAGACTCATTAGTATTTATTTTAAATAACTGAAACTGATTTGTGAGCATGGAAATTTTGGTCTGTTTAACTTTGCTCGTTCCTTCGTGAGTTACTTGCAAAGTTTTCTAGATTTCATATGCAAACTTACAAACTAACACTCTATTAAATTTATTTCTTTCAAGTGAACAAAACAGAATATTCATTGCTTTAGAATTATTTTGTGCAACAGTCTTTTTCTCAGTGGTCCACTGTGCAAAATTAGTTGTGGGTTCAGAATATTCAGTTTGTTTGATATTCCATGTTTCTAATTCTACAGATTGTAAATATATTTTCATCCTACATGCCCAATATGCATAGTTACTGCCATTAAAAAGTGGTGGTATGGCAGTAGACTGACCTTCTACAAATGAACTAGTGTTGGTGGAAATAGCAGAACTAGTGTTAGTAGCCATTTTAAAACTTTTCAAAATTTAGATTATGAAACTTTTGAAAACAAAGCTCTGATACCAAATGTGAGAAATGCGGATTAAGGATCTTAAGGCTAGAATTAACACAAGAGAGGGGTGAATAGTGTTTTTAATAAATCTGTTAATCTTTTTGAGTTTATCTTAATTTGTTAACAATGTATGCACTAATTAGACACAGATATGAACACAGAATCAAACACAGATGCAAATATAAAGTAAAAGCAGTAAAGGAAAGAACACACCGGATTTTATACTGGTTTGGAGTTACCCTACATCCAGTCCCGCACAACTAAGTACCGATTTCCTTTCAAAAGCAACTCAACAATTACAACCCTCGGTTTCAAGGCTACGAGGTACACCCTCCAGAATAACAATCCTCTGGGTAGAGATACTTGATTTCCGGGGCAACAAGTTCACCCAATTGATTTCCAAGGCTACAATCACACCTTTTCTCGCTCAATTGATTTCCAAGGCTACAATTACACCTTTTCTCGCTCGATTGATTACAAAGAAGTCTATAACTCAGATTAGCACTTGGATCTTGTAGAGATAGTGATGGAGAATCACACTAGAAATAATCGAGTATGATTCGATGTTGATTTCGGCAGAGTAATGATATGATTTTGTATTAAGAAATGTGGAAGAAGAAGAGGAGTGAAAACCAGAAAAATATGATTGAAAATTCGTTGAAACTGACCTCTATTTATAGAAGAACAACAGTCATGTCCATTCGTGAAGAGTTATGGCGAATAGACACTTCTTTTGAAATTTGAATTTTGAAGCCAACTGACACTATGTCGACATGGGGTATATGGGTATGTCGACATCCCAAAGGGATTTTTGGTGTTTTGATTTTCTTTGAAAATAACCTCTATTTTATATTAAAATTATTTTAAACTTTATAATTATACTTGAATATAGTTGAAATACATAAGTAAATATAAAGAACAATATATACATAATTTACCTATAATTTTATATTTAAATCTAAGTATAAATATTTAAAAGTTAAATATATTATTTGAAAAGATAGTTTAAAATCAGGAGTAATTTTGACTCTGAAAATAAAGATGTTTTTAGGCTAAAATTATTTAAAAATGGAATCGAGGATTTTGAATCTTTTTAGAAGGAAAGTTTTGAAATCATTTTGAAAACAAGATAATTTTGAAAAGTCATTTGAATTAAAATTAGTGGATACAAAACAATGTCCTCTGTGTTTAGTAATTATTTTAAATTGAATTTCCTGATTTAAAAACTTTATTTTATTTATTAAATGGAAAATTTTGTTATTTTAAATATTAATTATGATTTATATGTGAATTATAATTTCAAACATGAATAAATAAGATATTTTCCAGAAATGTGAATTTTGGTCAATATGGTCAAACTTTGAATTTTAATTTAAAATTTTAAAATGATGAAATTTTGAATTTTATCTTTTATTATGAAAGTAAATAAAATTTCAAGAATACTGATTTTCGTTTTGTTGAAATCTGATTTATAATGTGAAAGTTATGCCCCTTTAAATATTGTGTGTAATTTGCTGTATTTAACAAAAAAATTATTTATTTTAAAATTATGTAAATAATATTTTATCTGGTCATGTATTGTTCTAATTTATGTTTATATGGGTAAAATAACATGTTATGTATATATTTTGGTTTTAAAAACATTTTTTAAAGTATAATTTACATTTTCTAGTGTCAGTTGTATTTTTGTTTACAATTTCTAATTTCCAGTTTCAATTAATTAAAGAAATTCTTTATTTATTCCTCTATTTCCTTAAGACCTTATTTTATTTAATCTCCACTTTATTTTGTTCATCATTTATTTTACTTATTTGACTTTTATTTGTTTTAAAGTGAAATAGAAATTTTATAAAGCTAGTGATGTTTTATTTGTAGTCTAAGCCTTGTTTAAATTAAATAAACTATTTCTTTATTCTTTTTCTATTTTCTCTAAATTAAATTATTTATTTCACTTTGAAAATACTTTAGAAATTATTTGATTTCAAAATTTGGTTTTAGAATATTTTCAAAATGAAGTAAATAATTTTCCAAAGTCAATGGTGATTTATTCGTAATTTCTAGACCCTATTTCAATATTTAAGCAATTTCTTATACTCTTTTCCCATTTTCTTTAAAATTAATTATTTATTTTTATTTTATATTACTTTGTTTCGGTTCTAAAGTCAAATTACTGATTTTTTTTTTATATTTGAATTAAAGAAAAAAGAAATATGAAAGAGTTTAAAATGCTTTAGAAACTGAAGTCTTTTCATCTCCTATGTCCTTTCAATTGCCACAAATCCTCATTTACTTCTTTTGGTTGTGTATTAGTTTGTTTGGCCGTGTATTCCAGTGCTCATTCCTGCAAGAAAAACATTTGTTCCTCATTCTATTCATGGCTTGCAAAAATTTTTGGTAATGGCTACTTTTTCCTTCTTCTTCTTCTTCTTCTTCTTCTTCTCATTTTTCATGGTTTTTGCTTTGTTTCTTGGATTCTTTTGCACTTCCTCCTCCTCATATCCACAGCCACCACCTCCTACACTTCTTCCCTACCACCATCACCAACTATACTCTAGGTCATGACCATGGACGAAGCCACCATGGTGACCAAATCCCTCAAAAATGCAACCAAGGCCTTAAAAACAATGTTGTGACCACTATTTGCATCACCACTTCATTTTCCACCACCACCACCACCTTTGGCCTACACCACCACCTCTGACCAGACCACCACACACTCCTCCAGCCCCTATCCAGACCTGAGCCCCACTGGTTGAGCCCAACCCTCCATTGGCCGAGCCAATTTGGTGAACCAAAACCATCCTATGTTGCTTGCCTCTTTGAATTCTCATGCCTTGAAACCTCCACCATTTCAATGCCTTGTAGCCGTGCATTCTTGTGTCCATACCTGAGCTAAAGTATGTCCAAACCAGAGCTAAACCATCCCCTAGGCCATGCAAAAGAGTAGAGAAAGCAAGACAAAAGTCGTTGTATTCATATTTGTTTTTATTTCAAAGTTATATCAATTCAAAGTCGTATTGAATCTATATTTTTCTTGTTTTGTTTTGGGTTGTAACACAAGTTCTATAGATTGGATCTCGCTCTCCACTCAAATTCATAGTCTTGTCATTGTGCTCTTGATTCCGTTGTGTCATTTGTATTACAATCTCCAGCACAAAAGGTGAGTAAATCTCACACGACATTTTATACTTATGCAAATGTGAAGCGACAACAATTAAATGTGTAGAATATTATGATATGTTATAACTGCCTGTGATGATTTAATTATATGATGTTAAACCTGTTAATTTACTTGTCACCTCATCTATTACTATTATATATTGTATACTGTTCATTTTATATCTGTTTATCACACTACAAGTTCCCTGTAGATTAGATTCACTATGGGTTGAAATGATAGATACCCGAACAGACTTTAGAATAGGAAAAATAGTTATGGGCTGAAATGATAGGCCTTAACGGTTTTATTTTATTTTATTTTATTTAACTTGGGATTGCGGGTTTGAAATGATAGAACCCGGTTATTCTTTGTAAACTGCGGATTGAAATGATACATATCCGTATCACTTGACCTAGGTTAGAAAACTATATACAGGCCCGTGGTTATTTTATAAAGTGTTTTTGAATATTTTTAAGTATTTTAAAATGTAAATTTATGAAAATTTGATTTAAATAGAGTTTTAAATGGTTTGAATAAAGAATTTATGATATTTCTATAAGTTAAAAATGTTGAATAAATGAATGGTTAAATTGAATTTTGAAATATAACTTAAGTTTGGAAATTTAGATTTTGGTTTAAATGATATTTAAGTTATGAATAAAATGGAATTTAACTATATTTGGAAAATGGCAAATATGATAATTTGTTTTAAATTTGAATTTAAATGATTTAATAAAGTATTATTGATTTTTCTATGAACTAAAATGGTTAAATGAATGAATGCTTAAATGAGAAATTTTGAAATATAACTTGAGTTGGAAATGGGAATTTGATTTTAATTAAAGGTTTAAATTAATTAAATAAATTGGAAATTTAGTTTAATTTGTGAAATGGTAATTTGAAAATGTAAGTGTTAATAAATTGTAAAAGGTAAAAATGGAAAAATTTGTACATTTGAATTTGTTAAGTAAAATTATTGGAAAATTAGATTTTATTGTAAAGTTTACTTTATAAAAATCATAAGTAAAAAGATATTTAAATGAACATTTTCTTTGAATGTTAAAAATATGATTTTTATAATGTTAAAAGGGTTTAAAATGAAGTTTATTATTTGCTGGAAATACACTAAAATCTGGAAATTACTTTAATAGCATTCAGAAATGCTATGATTTCTGATTTGAACTAAAATTGAATAAAAGAGCTATTACAGCATTTTTGTAATGCTGTAGTTGCTGTAGTTGAACTAAATAGACTAAAACTTGACTCAGGTCTATTACAGCAGTTCTGTAACTGCTGTAGTGGTCTGCTGTCTTTGCTGAATTTAATTAAAACCTTTAATTTGAAACCTGAGCTATTACAGCATTTCTGGAAATGCTGTCTTTGCTGTTTTAAACTAAATTTTAACTAAACTGAGATTCAACAGCAGTTTAAAATGTTGTCTTTGCTGAATTAAAATGTTTTCAAGAATAACTTATAACAGCTTTTTCTGAATGCTGTGAAAGGCTGAAATATTTCAATGTTTATGGTTTTTAACTTAGTAAATGAACTCAGAATAATTTAAAACTTTGGAAATTGAATACTTGATTTAAAAGTATAATAATTACACTTTTAAATGGTTTAGATGAATTATTTTGATTGAAATATAAACTATTTAAAAGGTGACTTGAAATGATAATAAATGAACGATATCTTTGAATTTAAAAGGTCTTTAAAGTTGAATATTTGGATTTGAACTCAAAGGATGGTTTGATAATGAAGTTTTGAAAAGATATGATATTTTAATATATTAAATGATTTGAAATGAAGTTTTTGAAAGGATATGATGTTTTGATATATTAAAATGATTTGAAATGAAGTTTTGGAAAGATATGATATTTTGATATATTGAAATGATTTGAAATGAAGTTTTGAAATGATATGATATTTTAAATATATTGAAATGGTTTGGAATTGATTTAATCTTTATTTTGATAAAGATTTGGATTTGAAATGATATTCTATTTTGAAGTATAAAATATTATTTTAAAATTATAACCACGGGTTATAATAATGATTGGTTGTTAAAGAGACCGGGATCGGAAATGGACATACTCTCTGTCGATACCGAAAACCACTTTGACAACTGTGTACACGGTGGAGTCTCCAGAATGAAGTAGGATGGTGGCGACGATCCTAAGGTATATGCGTGGACCCAACTCCCGTGAGTTGGCATAAGGTGGCTAAAACAGGAGCGATCTCGGACCAATGAGGTAGCACCTCTTATCGGACACACTTCTTCGATACCATTCTATTACTTGTGATTGTTTGGGTGCACCCCTTGATTTGGGAGTGTTGTCCGAGGTGGAGCGGTAGTGGCTGCTATGCGTTTCCATCAGTCCGTGTGCGTAATTGGTATATCTACCCTGGCATTGCCTTGTGTGCCGTGTCACCTACCATATCGAGCTTTACTACGAGTTGTGATTTCTCGCGTAGCCTATGGAGTATCAAGGGTAGCCCCCATTTTGGGAGTATGCTAATACTGGATAGACTACTAGGACTATTACGTGTTAAGGTGGAAAATGTAAAGCCTTAATGCTATTTAAAAGTATGTTTATTTTATGATTAGACATTATTATAATAATAGCGAATATTACTACATAGTAGATAGTTTAACAGATCCTTAAAGAATAGGCGATCCCAAGCATTCTTTAAGTTACTTGTACCTTTATTACAGTTCACTTGAGTTGGTTTACATTGTATAAGTATGTATGTCCTGACTCAAGTGTTTTGTGTTTTGCTTTACGCTCGGGTCAGACCGAGTGATACAGCATTTGAGACTCTCCTTTGGAGCTGGAGTTTTGCTTTGAAGATCCAGATATCTATTCATCTTGTTATCCAGTTGATTCCAGTTGTATTCTGAGTTGTACCTGATTATCATACTGTTACTCCTGTTGTATCTTGGTATTCCTATTGTATCTTAATTAACTCTGATGTATTTATATAGTAGCTTCATGAACTACTATCTCTTTTATTTCCACTGCATTATATTACTCTGTGTCTGTGATTTTTTTTATTTACTGTATATGATGAGTTTGCCAAATTTTTATTTACAACGCGGTATTTTGAGCAATTCAAGTCCGACATGTGCGGATGCGAATGGTTTAAAATATCGGGTTGTTACATATGGTATCAGAGCTCTGGTTTTAGGCAAACTCAGCATATAGAGTAAATTTAATTACAGAATCACTTTCGTTCAAACTTGAATTCCTTCTTCTTCGATTCGGTTTCCTTTGAATTTTGGAACGTTCCCTTCGGTTCCAAAGTCCATTCTTGTCCTCCCCTATTCGTGTCTTTTTGATTTTGGAGTGTCCCATAACTCCACTCCGAATAATCTTTCTAATGAATTGGCGGCCCCGCCAATATTCTAATGATTTGTAAAGGGGTGAAACTTCTTTACGAAAAGCACTGATTCACCGAAGACTTCTGTGTCCTTGGTTTACGATGCTACTATCTCTTGCTATGCCTGAATTCTATCTCTTGAGACCGAATGTAGATTTACCCCAGAAAATCCACATCGATCTTTTTCGTTAAGTCATGGTTGACCTAGTTAAGGTTACCCACGATTTATATAGGCTTATCCATACTCACTATTCTGTTGTTTAATCATCTTATCTTTTGTCTCCAACTTATATTCAAATCAGAATTCTCTTTGATTTGAGTCCATAAAATCTGAATCCCTATCCTTATTTTGAAAATTAATCTTGTATTTGAAATTTTTATATTTTAAAGATGTTTTATTTATTGTGTTGTTTGAGTTGTTGATGTTGATTTGGGTTTCCGATCGGTTCGTCTGATCAACGCTATCGATAGGATCTCCAAAACACTTGAACAGAACAAACTGACACAATATGGTTTTTAAATTTAGTAGATGGATAAATTTTGTATAATCATAATATGTATAAGGTTAATTTTCTAAATTTTGATAATTAATGGAATTGGGTGTTAAGAAATAATATTTAACTTTGCATGTATTTTATAATCATTGGCTTTAGTTCATATCTAAATAATTAAACATGGTTATAAATTAATTTGGAAATTTAAATGGATTTAAATCAAGAATGTGAGAATTTAATTTCCGATGATTTCGAACTTTGTTTTGAAAGTTTTAAAAGGATTTATTATTTAAAAGTATTTCTAGTAGAAATTGTTTCAAAGGATTTTTAATTTGTAAATCAGTGCTCTTTTCTTTGTCGTTGGGAAATAATTTCGGTGATGACTGCAGCATCATCGACATTCATTTTCGGGTTTTGAAGTGAAGAGACTATTATGTAGCTTTGCTAAAGTTTTGCTTTGGAAAATTAAATTGATTTGAATTTCTGAATATGACTTGATTTATAATATATGTGATTTAAGAATTGATTTGATATATATTGTGTATATTTAATTATCTCTAAAATAGTTTGAAGTTAATCGGAAATCTAATTCTTAAATTTTATCTTAAAGGATAATTTCAATTATAAAAGTTTGAATAAATATGTAAACTTGTATAATTGAATTAGAAAGAATTTATTTGTATAATACTCAATTACATTCCAACATAACTTACCTAAATTATTAAAAGTTAAATATGTAATTAGAGAACATACAATATAAAGGGGATTTTATAAATAAAATTTGAGTGGTTATAATAAATGTTATACACTTAAATTTTAGTTATAAAGGATCAATAAAGGTAAATAGAGAAAAAGGGTTAATTGAATAATTTACAATATAATGATATTTAAAAGAAATTATAAATAAATTGAAATAGTTATAATAAGTGAAATAAACTTAATATATATAGGATTTGATATATTAAGTGGAATAAATTTAAGAATAAATTGGAATAAAGAAGAATGAAATTTAATAAATAAAGATGAAATATAATAAATGATTGTTCAAATTCTTGACTTTATAAATTATTGATTTGATGATGAGATAATGAGATTTAAAAATAATTGAGATTTATTTAACTCAAGTGAAATCAAATGGATGAAATTTATTATTAATGTAAGTTGAAATTTTCATGGTTTTAAATTTATTATCTTATTTTGTTTTCCAATCTAATTTCTTTCTGGTTGTTTCCATTCTCCTACCTTCTAAGTAGGAAATCAAATTCGAATTGGTTAGCCTTGGAGCTACTGTTCTCTTTCAGCTTGATCTTGCCTCTGATTTTCACCAACCAGGGTTATTGAGGAAAGTATTCCCGAGACTGCTTTCCGTACTGAGAATGGTTTTTTTCTATGAATAGTTAGTCATGCCTTTTGGTTTGACTAATGCTCCTGCTCTCTTTGTTGATTTGATGAATCGTGTTTTTCGTATTGTGCTTAATAAGTTTGTTCTAGTCTTTCTTTCTTTCTCTTTTCCTTCATCATTTAACTTTTTCTATCTCTTCTGTGGTTTTTACTTCTCCTTATTCTAAATATGAGCATTGCTTACCATCCACAGGCCGACGGTCAAACGGAAAGGGTGAATCAGATTCTCGATGATCTTTTTCATGCTTGTGTCCTTGATTTTGGAGGATCTTGGGATGATCATCTCCACCTTGTTAAACTTACCTATAACCACAGTATCAGGTATAATTTCATCTTCTTATCATCTTGTCTTAATCTTATTTCATTTTATCTTTTGTGTGTTTTCCCGTACCTCATTCCTTTTTGGGGACGAAAAGTTTTGAGTGGAGGAGAGTGTAACAACCCTGTATTTTGTAATTATTTTAAATTGAATTTCCTGATTTAAAAACTTTATTTTATTTATTAAATGGAAAATTTTGTTATTTTAAATATTAATTATGATTTGTATGTGAATTATAATTTCAAACATGAATAAATAAGATATTTTCCAGAAATGTGAATTTTGGTCAATATGGTCAAACTTTGACTTTTAATTTAAAAATTTAAAATGATGAAATTTTGAATTTTATCTTTTATTATGAAAGTAAATAAAATTTCAAGAATATTTCTTTTTGTTTCTTTGAAATCTGATTTATAATGTGAAAGTTATGCTCTTAAAAATATTGTGTGTAATTTGCTGTATTTAACAAAAAAATTGTTTATTTTAAAATTATGTAAACAATATTTTATCTGGTCATGTATTGTTCTAATTTATGTTTATATGGGTAAAATAACATGTTATGTATATATTTTGGTTTTAAAAACATTTTTTAAAGTATAATTTACATTTTCTAGTGTCAGTTGTATTTTTGTATACAATTTCTAATTTCCAGTTTCAATTAATTAAAGAAATTCTTTATTTATTCCTCTATTTCCTTAAGACCTTATTTTATTTAATCTCCACTTTATTTTGTTCATCATTTATTTGACTTTTATTTGTTTTAAAGTGAAATAGAATTTTTTTAAAGCTAGTGATGTTTTATTTGTAGTTCTAAGCCTTGTTTAAATTAAATAAACTATTTCTTTATTCTTTTTCTATTTTCTCTAAATTAAATTATTTATTTCACTTTGAAAATATTTTAGAAATTATTTGATTACAAAATTTGGTTTTAGAATATTTTCAAAATGAAGTAAATAATTTTCCAAAGTCAATGGTGATTTATTCGTAATTTCTGGACCATGTTTCAATATTTAAGCAATTTCTTATATTCTTTTCCCATTTTCTTTAAAATTAATTATTTATTTTTATTTTATATTACTTTGTTTCGGTTCTAAAGTCAAATTACTGATTTTATTTTGTTTTATTTGAATTAAAGAAAAAGGAAATATGAAAGAGTTTAAAATGCTTTAGAAACTGAAGTCTTTTCAATTGCCACAACTCCTCATTTACTTCTTTTGGCTGTGTATTACTTTGTTTGGCCGTGTATTCTAGTGCTCATTCCTGCAAAAAAAAACATTTGTTCCTCATTCTATTCATGGCTTGCAAAAAATTTTGGTAATGGCTACTTTTTCCTTGTTCTTCTTCTCATTTTTCATGGTTTTTGCCTTGTTTCTTGAATTCTTTTGCACTTCCTCCTCCTCATATCCATGGCCACCACCTCCTACACCTCTTCCCTGCCACCATCACCAACTATACTCCAGGTCATGACCATGGCCGAAGCCACCATGGTGACCAAACCCCTCAAAAATGCAACCTAGGCCTTAAAAATAATGTTGTGACCACTATTTGCATCACCACTTCATTTTCCACCACCACCACCACCTCTGACCAGACCACCACACACCCCTCCAGCCCTTGTCCAGACCTGAGCCCCACTGGTCGAGCCCAACCCTCTATTGGCCGAGCCAATTTGGTGAACCAAAACCATCCTATGTTGCTTGCCTCTTTGAATTCTCATGCCTTGAAACCTCCACCACTTCAATGCCTTGTAGCCGTGCATTCTTGTGTCCATACCTAAGCCAAAGTATGTCCAAACCTGAGCTAAACCATCCCCTAGGCCATGCAAAAGAGTAGAGAAAGCAAGGCAAAAGTCATTGTATTCATATTTGTTTTTATTTCAAATTTATATCAATTCAAAGTCATATTGAATCTATATTTTTCTTGTTTTGTTTTAGGTTGTAACACAAGTTCTATAGATTGGATCTCGCTCTCCACTCAAATTCGTAGTCTTGTCATTGTGCTCTTGATTCCGTTGTGTCATTTGTATTACAATCTCCAGCACAAAAGGTGAGTAAATCTCACACGACATTTTATACTTATGCAAATGTGAAGCGACAACAATTGAATGTGTAGAATATTATGATATGTTATAACTGCCTATGATGATTTGATTATATGATGTTAAACCTGTTAATTTACTTGTCACCTCATCTGTTACTGTTATATATTGTATACTGTTCATTTTATATCTGTTTATCACACTGCAAGTTCCCTGTAGATTAGATTCACTATGGGTTGAAATGATAGATACCCGAACGGACTTTAGAATAGGAAAAATCATTATGGGCTGAAATGATAGACCTGAACGGTTTTATTTTATTTTATTTAACTTGGGATTGCGGGTTTGAAATGATAGAACCCGGTTTTTCTTTGTAAACCGCGGATTGAAATGATACATATCCGTATCACTTGACCTAGGTTAGAAAACTATATATAGGCCCGTGGTTATTTTATAAAGTGTTTTTGAATATTTTTAAGTATTTTAAAATGTAAATTTATGAAAATTTGATTTAAATAGAGTTTTAAATGGTTTGAATAAAGAATTTATGATATTTCTATAAGTTATAAATGTTGAATAAATGAATTGTTAAATTGAATTTTGAAATATAACTTAAGTTTGGAAATTTAGATTTTGGTTTAAAATGATATTTAAGTTATGAATAAAATGGAATTTAATTATATTTGGAAAATGGAAAATATGATAATTTGTTTTAAATTTGAATTTAAATGATTTAATAAAGTATTATTGATTTTTCTATGAACTAAAATGGTTAAATGAATGAATGCTTAAATGCGAAATTTTGAAATATAACTTGACTTGGAAATGAGAATTTAGTTTTAATTAATGGTTTAAATTAATTAAATAAATTGGAAATTTAGTTTAATTTGTGAAATGGTAATTTGAAAATGTAAGTGTTAATAAATTGTAAAAGGTAAAAATGGAAAAATTTGTACATTTGAATTTGTTAAGTAAAATTATTGGAAAATTGGATTTTATTGTAAAGTTTACTTTATAAAAATCATAAGTAAAAAGATATTTAAATGAACATTTTCTTTGAATGTTAAAAATACGATTTTTATAATGTTAAAAAGGTTTAAAATGAAGTTTATTATTTGCTAAAAATACACCAAAATCTGGAAATTACTTTAATAGCATTCAAAAATGCTATGATTTCTGATTTGAACTAAAATTGAATAAAAGAGCTATTACAACATTTCTGAAATGCTGTAGTTGAACTAAATAGACTAAAACTTGACTCGGGTCTATTACAGCAGTTCTGTAACTGCTGTAGTAGTCTGCTGTCTTTGTTGAATTTAATTAAAACCTTTAATTTGAAACCTGAGCTATTACATCATTTCTGGAAATGCTGTCTTTGCTGTTTTAAACTAAATTTCAACTAAACTAAGATTTAACAGCAGTTTAAAATGCTGTATTTGCTGAATTAAAATGTTTTCAAGAATAACTTATAACAGCTTTTTCTGAATGCTGTGAATGGCTGAAATTTTCAATGTTTATGGTTTTTAACTTAGTAAATGAACTCAGAATAATTTAAAACTTTGGAAATTGAATTCTTGATTTGAAAGTATAATAATTACACTTTTAAATGGTTTAGATGAATTATTTGATTGAAATATAAACTATTTAAAAGGTGACTTGAAATGATAATAAATGAATGATATCTTTGAATTTAAAAGGTATTTAAAGTTGAATATTTGGATTTGAACTCAAAGGATGGTTTGATAATGAAGTTTTGAAAAGATATGATATTTTGATATATTAAATGATTTGAAATGAAGTTTTTGAAAGGATATGATGTTTTGATATATTAAAATGATTTGAAATGAAGTTTTGGAAAGATATGATATTTTGATATATTGAAATGATTTGAAATGAAGTTTTGAAATGATATGATATTTTAAATATATTGAAATGGTTTGGAATTGATTTAATCTTTATTATGATAAAGATTTGGATTTGAAATGATATTCTATTTTGAAGTATAAAATATTATTTTAAAATTATAACCCCGGGTTATAATAACGATTAGTTGTTAAAGAGACCGGGATCGGATATGGACATACTCTCTGTCGATACCGAAAACCACTTTGACAACTGTGTACGCGGTGGAGTTTCCAGAATGAAGTAGGATGGTGGCGGCGATCCTAAGGTATATGCGTGGACCCAACTCCCATGAGTTGGCATAAGGTGGCTAAAACAGGAGCGATCTCGGGCCAATGAGGTAGCACCTCTTATCGGACACACTTCTTCGATACCATTATATTACTTTGTGATTGTTTGGGTGCACCCCTTGATTTGGGAGTGTTGTCCGAAGTGGAGCGGTAGTGGCTGCTATGCATTTCCATCAGTCCGTGTGCGTAATTGGTATATCTACCCTGGCATTGCCTTGTGTGCCGTGTCGTCTACCATATCGAGCTTTACTACGAGTTATGATTTCTCCCATAGCCTGTGGAGTATCGAGGGTAGCCCCCATTTTGGGAGTATGCTAATACTGGATAGACTACCACTACTACAAAACAGGCCATTTGCATCGGTTGTTTACCCCCCTTTTGCATCAGTTCAACAACCGATGCATATGCAATCGATGCAACAGGCTTAACACTTTTGCATCAGTTCTGAAACCGATGCAAAAAGGTCCTTTTTGCATCGGTTGTTACTAACAACTGATGCAAAATATCATGGTTGGTTGCTTGGACACACCCCCATGTTGCATCGGTTTTTTATAACAACCGATGCAAACTAATCCCTCTATTGCATCAGCTATTTATACCTGATGCAAAAAAGCCATTCTCAGAAATCATTATTACAGTACTCAAATAGACAATATATATATATATATATATTATTGATTATAACAAACAATTATTGCATGCAATATTACAATCATTCAAAATTAAATTTGATGGCAAATACAAACTGAATAACATAATACCAAATTAAATTTGATGGCAATATTTCCTCTTACCGTTGCTTCTCTATTACATACATATATCACTATCACATTCAGAAAAACAGTGAAAACTCTTATAGTTGCACACTACCTACATAACAACTGGCAGTGTATATCACCACCTTAACATCTGCTCTACCATTTCAAACCAAACCACTGCTGCAACACTACAACTCCACCAACACTGCTTTTTCCTGTCAAACATATTGCGACATTCATCTAAACTTCATTTTCTCCTTCATCTAAAAACACATCAGTAACCACCTCATAACTGCTCACTCATACATACAAACTACAGCCACCTTCATACATAAACCAACCTCCTCCCATCGCCACTTCTCATTTCCCATACATCCTCTCAACCAGCAACTCTTGCTACTGCCTCATCAATCTGCTGAACAACATATTCAACCAGAGAACATCCCATACTTCACTATGTAGTGCACTTGTGCACATTATCTGTGCACGGAAACATTCAAACTGCCTCACTTTTGCAACATTATCTTATCCCACCCCCTTCTACACAAACCACAACTTCCCCTACCAACTCAGTTCACCAAGTCACGTACCATTCTTCTGACCATCTCTGACATATCAATCAACTGCCTAGTCATTTCTACACCAGGACATCATCATACACTTCCTCAACCTCTTGACTACCTTCTAGCCACAACAACAGGCCCGAAACTTCCTCTGCCTGATACCTTACAACCACAAATACATCACCAAACAGTGCACTGCACATCAAATAAACCTTCCACTGTCTCGACATGACCTACTCATACACCCAAATCCAACTGCCAACATCCCCGAACATTGCCGCTTCAACTGTACTTCATTACCCCTCTGCTATAAACTGCTTTGATATAAACTACACTCTCAATATCACCTCCTCCTCTGCTATAAACTGCAATGTGCCACCCCATCAATTTGCATCCACACTGCCAATACTATCCCCAGTGCAATAAACCCTCCCAGCCATATATCAAATATCACTTTACTTCAACACCCATGTACATCACTTGCATTTCAGTGCATAACTACCACCACAGTGACCCAAACTGCTGTGCATATCTCACCACAACCACCGCTACACTTGCCTCCAACACCTCACCACGGTTCAACCACCAATGCAAAGGGCAGGACGTGGAAGCGTGAAGTTTGCAATTCATTTTGTTGAAAAACAATAAAGCAATCAATTTTTGAAAGGCAAAGGATGCAAAAAGGTCTATCGCTGAAAATTTAGAAACAATCCAATACAAAGTGCTTAATTAATAAGAGGTTTTTAGTGGTCCTGTATAACTTCAGGTGCAATGATAGAATTAACAAAAAGTTAAGAACACAATAATCAATAACAAATTCATCCAAAAGGTCAAAACTTCTGTCCCGTTATTTAATAGCCAATGTATCTTTTTAATGATAGTAGCATATATATAACCTACAGAATTGGTCACAAACATGTCTCAGTATATCATAACATGTTAAATTGCAAGGGTCATATTCGGTAATGTAGAATTTTATGAAGGCAATTAGTATCATAACAGTTCATCGAAACACATTTATTACCAAACTATCGTACTATTTTAAAACTTTGTAAGGCGCACAATAGCCACGAATGAAAAGTCACATATTAAGCTACAAACAATAGTATCATTCTAAAGAAAGTCTATTATCTGTAACTGTGAGGTCCAATCATCTATGTCAAATTATATTTGAGTCAAATTCTCAGGTAATTAAAATAGAACCATACTTTGATACTTGCATATATTAGCTGCAATGTATATAAGCAGTGATGTAATGAGTAAGCATCATAGTTGAGAAAAATGTTGATAGCCAACTGAGTGAAAGCATAGATACAGCATTAAACTCTATGGAGCATGTAAAACATATTGGTCATTAATATTGCAACAACCAAAGCTTTAAATTTAGCTACAAATGGAAGCCAAATATAGTTACTCGTATTTATCGTGCTCTTACGAACATGTGTAGCGGGGAACATCATAGCACGATTGTATCCAACCAACAGTGCAATTTAGATTTTAATCGACTGTTCCAATAGCACATTATCACAGCATGATTGATAATGAACAATAGACTATTCCTATAGGTAATCGACTGTTTGCTTCTCAAATACTCGACTGTATACAGCCAGGAAGCTCTAGAGAAAAACTAAAGTGGTTACAACAATTACCATCTCTGTTCTGCTCTTTCTTTTATTTTTCTTGTCTGGTGATAATTTATGACGTTTGTTTACTTCTTGCTCTCTTTTTGATATGTGTTCGATATTGGATGATGCTATGTACATATTCATATACAGAATTAAAGGGTAAACAGCATATAAACAAAGAATAAAATGTAAATGTTAAGAATGAAGGTAATTAAGGGTACCTTGAGTGGTTATAGGTGGTAAGTCGGGAAGAGGATGATCTGAGAAAAAGTAGGATTTGAGGTCTGCTTTGAGAAAATGGAAATGATGGGGATGTTTTGATTCTAGATTTTGAAGCTCCTGTTTTTCCTATTCCTCTATCCACGGGTCTTCTCCACCTGCCATCGGCTTCTTCTTCTCTTCGTTTATAGACACGACAGATTTTCATTGGGTTTAGGTGAGTACTTTTTATTTTCGTTTATAGACATGGCTCTTCTCCACCTACCAAAGGTTGAAGTGTCGATTGGTAATCTCATGTCCTATGGAGAAAATCTACAAGCCAACGGAGAGAGAGCACAAGAAAAAAGAACCGTTGCATATTAGATAAATGAGGGTACTAACACTGACATGGATGAATACAAACTCGACTTTGTTGGCAAAAATTACAAAATGTTCAAGAGATTCAGAAAAATGGAGAAAAGATAAAAGTTTGAAAACTACGACATGTATTAATTCAAAGGGTAATTATTTTTACCAAGGAAAGGCACATCGCAGGAGATAAGATATGTATTAATTCCTAGTACACATTTCAACATGAAACATCTAAAATAAAACATCGCATAATAATTTAGGGAATATAGCCAGAAAATCTAATTGTTGTCTAGGGCTCACAATAGCAGTTGTAAATAACCGCCTCTGTCGTTCCGTCGCTCAAGCCTGCATTTGTTTACAAAGATTAGTTTACTCAAGTAGATAGGTAGTTAACCCTATAACCCTAAATAATCAATCATGTTCTAGAAACCACCTTTGACATCAAACAGATACTATTACCGCTCTAAACATGTTCGCTTATTGCTTTTCCGCTTATCAATGCCAAGTCTTTCGTGTTTGTTTCCAGGTCAGTCGCCTTCTCATTGTTGGTAGTTAGGGTTTGAGATGAGAGAGAGGAGAAAAAGGTGAAGGAGAAAATGGGAGAGGAATTTGGTTGATTAAATCATGGATTTGGTTAAGGTCTAGGGTTTTTTTGGAAGTAGGCGAAATAGTGGAAACAAATGGGTAAATAAGCGGCGGCAAGAAAAATTGGATTGGCGGGAACTAACGAAAGTGCATAACGAAGGGGATGCAAATTAATTTAGTTGCATCGGTTGACTTTAAAACCGATGCAACTACAACTATTTGCATCGACGTATTTGCATCGGTTGTTGGTGATAACTGATGCAAATTTGATTTTTTATTACCTATTGCTTTCTACGTACCAATTGCATCGGTTATTAAGACAAAACTGATGCAAATAGTTCTATTTGCATCAGTTTTTACTTCAACCGATTCAAATGAGGCGATGCAAATGGCATGTTTTGTAGTAGTGTACTGGGACTATTACGTGTTAAGGTGGAAAATGTAAAGCCTTAATGCTATTTAATAGTATGTTTATTTTATGATTAGACATTATTATAATAATAGCGAATATTACTACATAGTAGATAGTTTAACGGATCCTTAAAGAATGGGCGATCCCTAGCATTCTTTAAGTTACTTGTACCTTTATTACAGTTCACTTGAGTTGGTTTACATTGTATATGTATGTATGTCCTGACTCGAGTGTTTTGTGTTTTGCTTTACGCTCGGGTCAGACTGAGTGATACACCATTTGAGACTCACCTTTGGAGCTGGAGTTTTGCTTTGAAGATTCAGATATCTATTCATCTTGTTATCCAGTTGATTCCAGTTGTATTCTGAGTTGTACCTGATTATCATACTGTTACTCCTGTTGTATCTTGGTATTCCTATTGTATCTTAATTCACTCTGATGTATTTATATAGTAGCTTCGTGAACTACTATTTCTTTTATTTCCGCTGCATTATATTACTCTGTCTGTGATCTGTGTTTTTTTATTTACTGTATATGATGAGTTTGCCAAATTTTTATTTACAACGCGGTATTTTGAGCAATTCAAGTCCGACATGTGCAGATGCGAATGGTTGAAAATATCGGGTCGTTACAAATTTCGAACTCCAAAATGAATTTCAAATTCAAAATCAAAATGGAAACAATTGTTTAAATGATTTTGGTAATGGAATTAGTTTCAATAATGATGAAATTTTTTACTCTCAACAATTTCAAATTGAAAATCCTCAAATTAATAATTATAAATTTGATTTTGTTGAGCAAATGGAAGAAATTCACAAAGATCACACGGATTTGTTGTTTGAAACCTATATAAAACAACATGAGCAACATAATCAAATCCCAATGTGTGACGAGTCAAATAACAATCCACCTTTTACCAACATTGACAATTTTCAAATAACAACTTTTGAAATGAAAACAACAATCTTAATGAAGTTGTTGAAAATATGGTAATTGAGTTGGATTTCAATTCTTTGGAAAGTTTGCAACCAAATTTAAAATTCGATCTTCCTTTCCCGATTTTGAAAAATTGAATATAACTACTTTCAATTTTGAATTTGATACATGCAATGAAGTTGTTGATAATCTAACGAAGGAAGACGAATTTAGTGAACATAAATTCTTTGGACTTTTCGAAGATGAGTTGTTGAATTCTGAAGGGGAAGATTTTAATCACTATTTTGATTTTGAAATCAATAATTTTAAAGAAGTTTTCAATGATAAGTTTGAATTTCAATTTGGTGAAAATAAACTTGAACTTCAACCAATTATTTTATCAACCCTAAAAATCATTGAAAATAAAGCAACTCATACAATTTTTAATAAAACGACATTCGTTTATCCAAATCAACATTTAACTTTGAAATCTTTTATGGTTTGGTTTTCTATGCTTAAGTTGTGTCTCTCATACTTGATGAGACAAATGAATTGGTCTTTTAAAGACCGTTTCATTTACTCTTTAACAGTATATTTTCTGATGTCGTGTAAATAATAGCCGTTTCATATTCTTGTAAATATAGGTCATATTTTTATTTTATTTTTCTCCTTTCACTTGGGTTGACCGTGGGGACACAGTCAAAATCAAGTATGGGGGGAGTCTCATCTTCATTCTTTGATTTTTCATGTTTATTTTTTGCATATTCTTTCCAAAACTTTAAAAAAAATCTCTAAAAAAAACAAACAAACAAAAATTCCAAAGCAAATTTTCTTTTTAGCATATGAATTTACTTTTGAAAAAACACTATAGGATAAATATATGATTTTGGTTATTAAATTGAAATTGTTGAAAATTTATTTGTCTCAACAAAAATAAAAATAAAGTTTGATTACAAGTAACAATGGTTTAACTAGTATTTAGGAAGGTTTATGGTGATAATTATGAAGTGTATCCTAATTGAAAATCTTTGTTTAAAAAAGTGGTGGATTTAAAGAAAAGAATATAACATTTTTTATCTTTTAAGTTAAATCGTGCTAAGATGATATTGTAATACTCTCTCTTCATAAAATATATATATATATATATATTTAACAAAAAATGTATATATGTATATATTTTATAAACATCTAGAGTCATGTGCTCACTCGCAAGTGTGTACACTCGCCATGCTCTGTACTCTTCTCACGTAAGCCCGAAAGGCAGTGCATGATCGTTATGTCTGGCCTTAGTTTATCTGAGTTAGGTGTATGTATATAAATTTTTTTTATTAATAATGCCTAGAGTCGATAGGTGTACACAACTGTGTGTTCACTGGCCATGCTATGTATTCCCCTCACGTAAGCCCGAAAGGCAGTGCATGGGTCATATATCTGACCTTATATTTCTGAGTTAGGCATATGTAAATATTGTTAATATCAATAAAATTTCAAATAAAGAGAGAGTAAGCAGTTGAAATCCAAACACTATTTTCACTTCTTTGATTTGACTTGTTATTCAAAAGAAATGAAAATACCACTTTGATAAACTTTGATAATCAACTAAGGGTCTATTTCATAGTTGCACTGTGTGATCAACCGAAACAACTAGCCAAACTAGAGTCTATTTGTTATGATAACTTAATTTTTATTGGAAATTTTGACAAGTAAAAGGACATAAATTTTCAAGATAATGACCAGAACTTATATCTAACTTATTCGCGCCCATTTGAGAGTAAAATTTTCATTTGTAAATATTTTCAAAAACTTGCATTCATCTCTTTGTAAATAAATCTTGCATTTAGGAATTTTCTACATTTCGCATTTGGATTTTGTGAGTGATATCCGCTGAAAAACCTCAAGAGACAACACTCGTCCTACTAGGGATACCTAGAGGTTTAACGGCTTATTGCATACGCTCAATGCAATCGTGTTTCCTACGAAAACGGATTTATCTTAATTTTCGTTTATTCGAGGAGGAATAAAAAGATAAGTGTAGGAGTATTGATGTGCATGTAAATGTGCATATTTTTACTTCCATATTTAATCTAATTTAATTAAATAAATGAGCATATATGGTGTTTTAACATGTTTAAACCAAAATTCAAATTATTTTCAAATCGTCATTTATTCATCTTCATATAGGGGCAAAATGGTCATTTTTGTGCATATATTAATTTGAAAATATTTATTTGCACATTTTATTCTTATTTGTAGAAAATTGGATGGAAATTACAAGAGGCTATTCATGCATGCATAAGGATGGAAACAAAGGAAAATAATTGAAATATTTCAACTCATGCATCATGGAGGACCCCACCTACCCACTTACTTTAATCTACAATTAGAAGCTAATGCACAAGTTAGTGGAGGTTAAAGTTAGATGCATACTTGATGATGGATTAATTAGAGACTAATGATAACTTGGTGGCCACACTTCCTCAAGGGTAATTTGGGCAGTCCCTAAAAATATGATTAGGGTTTCAAAACATGTATAAATACCCCTTTGTTTCATGTAATAAGCTCTTAGCTTCCTCTTTAGTTAATTTAGTTTTCGGCTCAAAAATAAACAAAAACTCTCTTTTCTTTTCCATGGCTTCTTATCCTTCTTCTTTTATGTAAATTAATTAAGTGAATTAATTGTTTATTTAGATCCGTTATCTTATATTATGCGTATCTTTTGCATATGAGATCCGTTTTGGATACTGTTTCTTGCTTTGCACTTGCGATGGAGATATTTACAACTTGGCTTTAGTTTAGATGGATTTGGTTTACATGAGTTATATTGTCTCTCACCATACTATGATTGTTAGTGTAGTATTAAAACGACGTTTTGGAATGTTTTTTAACTTTAAAATATGATTTCTAGAATATTTAAACCTATATATTATTTTATAAAAAGAATTATAAGTGTTTTAAAGTGGTTTTTGAATTAATTTCAACATTTTTCCCATTAACGCACTATTTTGACGATATTGATATATTTAGGCTATTTTTGGCATTTATCTCCCATTGGTTGCTTGGATGTTTTGTATTGTGTTATTATAGATGCATGAAGGCTATTATGGACGTTTATATGCTTGTTGGATGTATGTATGTTAGTTTTTTGGTTTTGGTTAAAAACGCCGATTTATTGGCGATCCAACGTTAGGGAATATTCAGCGCGTTAGGGTTTTATCCCATTGATCGAAAACCCAAACAAACGGGATAAGTTGTAAGAGAGTACTGGAATACGTGCCAATGGATCTGAGGATGGAAAATGATTGATTTGGACAGGCTTCTAACTTTAGGATGGATGCTAGACTTTTTCAATTGGTTTGTACTTATCCATTTTTGGCTAAGTACAGGACCAAAGTGGTTGGTATTGACTATTATAGAGTGGTCGGTACCCATCACTATTGATTATGGTCGATTTGGTTGATTTTTGAAATGGATAGTGAGGAGAGTTCGAGGAGCATGATGATGGTTAGTTCGTGTGGCCAACTCTGTATCTTGATAGTATTGCTCTACGACGAGTGATTTTGATGATTGCGATGATGTGACATCTCGACAAGGCAGTTTTCAGGAATTTGAATGATAGCTCGTTGGTGTATGGACTTAGGTTCCAAGGTTGACCCTTTCCTGACTTCAGATGATAGCTCATCGGTGCATGGAGTTAGGTTCTAAGATTGGAGGCTTGATGTCGATAGGAGTCATGATGGTTTTCCATATAGGCGGGTTCTTGGGGATGACCCGTGGATAGAATGTAGAATGGTTCTATCATGGAAATGGGAGAAACAGTGTAGAAATTGGATATATGTGCTAAGGGATCGTTGATACTCAGTGTTTTTTTCCATTATACTCAGAGCAAGGGTATTGTGGGGACACCATGGGCATGTTGATTTGATACCCCGGATCAGTTGATTGGATCCATGTACCTTGGACGATTAATTGGGTCTAGTACCAGCTCTTGGCTAAAGAGAGTACAACTGAAAATCGGGATTTACCCATTAATCCCTGGCAATAGAAAGGTCATACAAGTTATCATATATCCAAGGCACACTGGATGACAGTTAATATTGTCTAATGGATGCTATGTTTGTTATGGTTGCTTCACTAGCCACCTATCACCCTAGGGATGTCACACGAGGTAGGTATTGGGCATAGGGATACCTAGACACTTCGAATATTTAGTTAGTATGGAGTAAGTATTGTGGATAGAGATACATAGGCACCCCGACATCTTACTAAGTATGGAGTACCCTTATGACATTTATAGAGTAGCATATTATCAATGTTATGTGCTAACTCTTTGGTTGGAAGGACAGGCCATGTATGATTCGCACACCCTCAATCCAATATACGATATCGACTTTTATAGTATTTTGAGATTATTTATCACTTACACCAGACTATAGTCTGACTCGAGGTTTTATGTTTTGCTTCTTATTATTCAGGTGCTCTTAAATGAGTAGTAGACTCGATAGTAGGTGTAAATAACACTTGGAGCTATGTAGATGGACTAGTAGGACGTGACACTTTCTCACACTTATACTTTTAGTTTATTATTGTTTATTCCACTGTGTAACACTATGGAGCCTTGAAAGTTTTAACTTACTATTATTAGATACGGTTTATCAGTTATATAAACTTTATAACTGTTTTTGTATAACTACATGAGCCTGTGTACTCTGATTCTGTAGTTCATATAGTTATTACTGTCTCGATTGTTTTATATCTGTGTTGGCTATTATATTTTATCTGATGCGATGTGAGATATACGACGAGTTATGTGATTATTTGATGTTTTATTTCTTTCTCTTCTCTTCTGTCCTCTTCTCTTCCTTTCTATTTCCCCTTCTTCACTTTTATTTTCTTTTCTTTAACAACTATTCTGCGTCGTATGTGTAGGGAGGTCGTCACATTTGGTATCTGAGCTTAGGTTACATGATTAACCTGTGTTAATACAGTGATCCACTAGAGATAGGGTTAGAGTTGTCACCTTAGACTGGATCGAGAGTGTATATATATGAGAGAGAGCGCGTACTTGTTATATATTTTGATTTCCAAAACTATATAGTAGTATATAAGTTGTATTGCACACACGAGCACTATTGGTGTAGATTTTCTCTATAAGAGACTGATCATTCTTATTATAGAATAGGAGTGATCTAGCATACAAGAAATGCTATTATTGACTCCATCTCTAGAGTTGAGAGTGGGCAGGATCGAGGACCAATAGCCTCTATTACAAAATATGTTTGCAGAGATTGTGCAAATCTTTATTCTGGGATGCCTAAGTCACTCCAAATGATTATGGTGCTCAAGTGCAAATGCCTAGAGTTGACATTGACGAGTTGTATAAAGACTTTATTGGTCTAAGAGGCATACCGTTCCTTAGAATAGGATCGACCATTAAGGTGCAAGATGGGATGATATTTGCGAAAGAATCTTTAATGGCTTGGAGTTAGATGATGCCATAAGGTAGAAGTTAACCTCTAGATGACTCCAGGGATGAGCAATGAACTGGTGGAGTGCCCTTATAGCTTCAATTCCTGAGGATCATTTTACTTGGGATTAGTTCATAGTTCGCTTCAAAGAAATTTATCTCGACTTTTCAAAAGTCGGTGTTGTTTAGGAAGTTCGCCGGTTTAAAGTGAGGCGATATGTCTGTGTCGGAGTATGTAACTGAATTCGATGTTCTATAGAAGTACAGTCTCTCTTTTATTGATACGCCATACAGAAATAATAGAGAATTTATCATTGGGTTGAGTGATCATCTTGGGAAGCGATTGATTGTCGTATTGACGAGAGCTTCAAGAAGTTAATCGAAAAGGCTTTATGATGTGAAAGCCTGGACCCAGTGTGAAGGATTGTCCCGAACCAGTTAAGTAGGGCAAATAATGAAAGCATATGCATTGAATGTCGTTCCAACATCGTCGATTGCTCCATCGATGAAAGAGAAGGGAAATGGCATCACTACCCAGGGTATGCTTTCCATTTATGGCATTTCCATACGTATTTTTCGATGCCAAGGTTTCATATTCCTTTATATTTAGTGATTTGTAGATAGATTGGGTTTGAGACTCGAAATTGTTGACCAACCTTTAAATTATGACGAACCATTTTGGAGGCTCAGCCAGGCTATACATGTGTAACATCCCACATTTTGTCACCGGAAGTTAATACTATGGATGATTACAGCATCCGTAGTGCTTAGTTTCATGCCTCAAAATGCAGAATGTTACAACATGGTTTGTCTATACTTATCTTATACATAGTTTGTCGAAACTTTACTCTGTCGAGTCATGGATGTTTGTCTATTTGTTATCGATTTGTTTTAATTTTAGTTGGGTTCATTATTATAGTCTGGGAATTGACTGGTTGAAGAGGTATAAAATAGTGGTGGATTATGAGAGGCCGTTGGTGATGATGGGGGCTGACGATGAGCAGAAGGTAGTGTTTGGATGCCCATTTGATGATGAGGTGATGGTTAGCTTTCTATATTCACTCGATATCCCACACGATGAGTTGTCATCTGTGCCTATAGCTAGAGAGTGTCCAGACACATTCAACGAGGTGAACGGATTACCATCATATATGGATTGAGTTCCGTACTGATTTGGTTAGACGTACTTGACTAGTAGTTATGCCTTTAAAGCATATGATGCTCAAAGAGCAGAGGAGACAAAAGGTGTGAGCGGATGACTGTTTGAGCTGAGGGTTCATCCACAGGGGTATATTTGAGTGGAATGCTATGGTGTTCGCCACTAGGGCGGCTTTTTCTTTGAGGTTGTATGTTGATTTTCGTGGGGTGAACGAGATGATGAATAAGTATTCACTCCTGCTTATAGATGGCTTTTTCGATCGACTCTATAGTGCAAAGGTGTTCTCTCAGTTGGACCTTATGATGAGGTTTCATCCATTGAGAGTAACTAGAGAGAGTGTGTAGATCACAACATTTCATATGCTACTTTGATTTTTAATTGGTTGGCTATGTCGCCTGGGTTAACCTACGAGTCGACATGCTTTGTTGATTTCGTGGACCGTGTTTCGAGAGATCACTTAAGTAGGTTCGTGCTTGTGCTTATAGATGATACTTTCATCTACTTATAGATGAAAGAGGAGCACAGGATACGATTGATGATTGTATTGGAGGTGTTATTGATGGTGAGATTTTTAAAGTATCACTTCTCCGAGAAGGAGCTCAACCTTCACCAGCAGTGATGGTTGGAATTCTTAGTCTCGTACGATTTTGACATTTCCTATATGCTCATAAGGGAAATGTAGTCTTTGATCCTTTGAGTGAAAGAAATACCGGTTCGAGTGTGATGCTCCTAGAGTGGGGATTGCACGAGTTTATCACTGGTTATGACTTCAAAACTCGATGTGAGCTACGACCAAAGATGATAGATAGTTTGAGTATTAGACATACTTGGATTTAGCGGATTGGTACTAATCAGAGGCGTAAAGCTAGGCTAGCGGAGATCATGGCTAAATTAAAGGAATAAGTACTATCTGTAAAGATGATATAGTGTGGACCCGACCAATACTGTTGGTTCCGTAGGGATGAGAGATTATTTGTTCTCGAGTGGTGGGGATAGATACCTATAGGCTTCATCGTTGGATTGCTAAGGACTGAGGGTAGTATGATAGCAATCGAGCATAGTCAATTGATTGACGAAGAATGCTGGATTTGTATTTCTTAAGTCCAGTAGAATGGCATCCAAATTGGTTGAGTTATAAGTGGAATGGATGGTGTGATTCCATTATGTACCAAGAGCATTATAAGTGGCCAAAACCTGTTGTTCACTAGTGGGTTTTGGGAGAACTTACAAGTGGCGTTGAAAAAATTGACATCAAATTGACTAGATGATATTGAGACTGAACCAGGAACTTCGAGATCTCATAGGCCTATTCGTACGACAAACGTGATACGAACACAGGTTAGGAGGAAGTTGGTGGAGTAGTTAAGGTTCATTTGAGAGAAAGCGAAGATGATAACATGTAAAAGACCGAGAAGAGCATGAGGACCGCTTATCCGGAGCTCTTTACTTGGTGATATTTCATTTTCTCTATCTTTCATATTAGATATCATGTTTGATCTATTATACTATATTGTTTAGTATCATGCATGCTAGGATAGGCATGGATGTTACTTTTTGATGTTTATCTTATATGTGTCTATTGATGTTTGGTTGTTGGCATTAGACATGATTACTTAAACTTATATGGTTGTTAGGCATGTGGGATAGCAATGATCTGATATAGCACATTTATTTGAGATGATTGCCATATATAAGATTTTGTACGCTTATTTACATGATGATGTTACTATTGTGCTTAATCCTCTTAGTTGAGTACATATTCAGGTGCTTGGAAGCAAGTGTTGGCTATTTGGATGCTTAATCACTTTTATTCGCATCTAAATGGTACGCTATTTGGCTATATATGTTTGGTTGACCATGGAAACGAGATACCTCAGATATGAGATGCCTTATAAAGATATGTGCATGTGTGTGTATATGTGTGTGTGTGTGTGTGTGTGTATGTGTGTGTGTTGTATTGGGATTTTCTCTAGCCCTAGCCACGCAAAGGAGGTGCTGCTGAAATTTTCCATGACATAAGCCGAAATTGACAGAAAAGTTAGTGTATATAATATTAGACGTTGTCGATAGTTGAGAGAGTCAGTAATATATGATATTTAGTTGACTTGCCTTACGATTAGTGATTTGGTGCTTTTGTTTCCATTATTAGTTTCTTTGGAAATAAGTGAGTAACTTAGATGTTTAGTTTAGTCACATTTATTTCGGATTGGATATTGATTGTACGTAGGGATGAGGATGAAGGCTCCAGCTGATTTCGAGTCTATTCCCTTTGTTGTGGTCACTTTCTATGATCGTTTTCGAGAGTTGATGTGTGATGGTTTTTCTTGTGTCATTGCTTATGTGAGGGTGTTGGGTTGTGTTGCTTCGTCCTGGGGATTTTGAGGATGAAATCCTTTTAAGGAGGCGAGAATGTAACAATTTGTATTTTCAACGGTAATATTTAAAAAATTGATTTAAATATCGAATCGTTAATTAATTAACGATCCCATAAATATGATTTTTCACATACGATTGAATCAGGATCGAGACCACTTTCATTGAGTTCGTATCGACATTGCGAATTAAAATGAGTATAAGGATCAATATATTGGGAGATCGGACAATCTGGTGGTCAAAACAGTCTCGAAAAGCGCGAAATTATCATCCCAGAGCGCTGTCTCGGATGGCGATGAAATTTATACCATTGTGACTAGAAAAATGAAGTGATGCATACAGACGAGTTTTGTTGCGATCGGACGCATCGTTTGATCGTGCGAGCTCGAAGCACGTGACCATTTATTTGAGAAATCAAATAAATTAAATATTATATTGATATATAATAACCCTTATCCAAACCCTCATTTCTCATATCATCCTAGTCTACTGTTCCATTGCCTATTGCTTGGACATTGAAAAATATGGCCACCTCCTCCACATTTCATTCAAAAATCAAAATCCTTTGATTCTCTACATGAAAAATTCCCAAACCACCTTTATTGAACTCGTATCGAGGAGATCTTCATGCCCATATCCACTTTGAGAGGTGCAACATTGATCTTGGTAGTGGTCGTGACTTGATCGGCAGCTAGGGTTTGATATTGCGACATATCGAGGTAGTGTTAGGCGGATCAGAGATGACTATTGAATTTCCCAACGCAAACCACACATTTCCAAAAAATTCAACTACCTCGACGTCTTCTAGAGGATCAAAACCTATATGGTTATGAGGAGGGAGGTGATGTATGCATTTAGCAGAGTGGCCTAGGCTTGACTTCGTGGTGTGTGTTGCGGAGAGGGCACATAGGCGGACTCGCTGGCTTAGACGGCATCGAGAATCATTGAATGGATTGGGAGAAATCGAAAGCGAAAGTGCACTTTTTGGGTTGGATACGTTTATGGGTGCACGCCTATACATTGGATTGGAGAAGAAAGGGTTATCTCTAATTAGGGTGGTTAAGAAATATAATTATTAATTAAGTGAATTAATTGTTTATTTAGATCCTTTAACTTATATTATGCGTATCTTTCGCATACGAGGTCCGTTTTGGATGCCATTTCTTATGTTGTGCTCATGATGGAGTGCTCTGCGACTTGGATTCGGCTCGGATAGATTTGGCTGAGGTGAGTGATATTATCTCTCATCATACTATGATTGCTAGTATAGTATTAAAACGACATTTTGAAATGTTTTCTAACTTTAAATTGTGATTTCTAGAATTATCAAAACAATGTTTTGAAATGTTTTCTAACTTTAAAATGTGATTTCTAGAATATTCAAACCTATATATTTTTTATAAAAAGAATTAAAAGTGTTTTAAAGTGGTTTTTGAATTAAATATCACATTTTTCTCATTGACGCGCTATTTTTACAATACTGATAGAGTTAAGCTATTTTTTTATTTGTCCCCCATTGGTTGCTTTAATGTATTATATTTTATTATTATAGACATATGAAGGCTATTATGGATGTTTATATGCGTGTTGGATGTATGTATGTTAGTTTGGTGGTTTTGGTTTAAAACGCCAATTTATTGACGATCCAGCGTTAGGGAATATTCCGCGCGTTAGGGTTTCATCTCATTAATCGAAAACCCAAACGAATAGGATAAGTTGTAGGAGAGTACTGGAATATGTGCTGATGGATCTGAGGACAAAAGACGATGGATATGGACGGGGTTCTGACTTTAGGATGGACGTTGGATGTTTTCAGTTGGTTTGTGCTTATCCATTTTTGGCTAAGTACAACACCAAGGTGGTTGGTATAGACCACTGTAGAGTGTCCAGTACCCATCACTATTGAGGATGGTTGATTTGGTCGATCTTTGACATGGACAGTGGGGAGGCTTCAAGGAGCGTGATATGATGGTTAGTTCGTGCGGCCGACTCTGTGTCTTGATAGTATTGCTCTACGACGAGTGATTTTGATGATTGTGACAATGTGACATTTCGACATGGCAGTTTTCAGGACTTCGGATGGTAGCTCGTTGGTGCATGGAGTTAGGTTCCGAGTTTGACACTTTCAAGACTTCGGATGGTAGCTCATTGGTGCATGGAGTTAGGTTCTGAGGTTGGAGGCTTGATGTCGATAGGAGTCATGATGGTTTTCCACATGGGCAGGTACTTGGGGTGACCCATGGATAGAATGTAGAATGGTTCTATCGAGGAAATGGGAGCAGTGTAGAGCTTAGCTACAAGTGCTAAGGGATCGTTGATACTCGAGTGTTTTCCGTTATACTCAAAGCAGGGGTATTGTACGAATGCCCATGGGTATGTTGATTTGGTACCCCAAATTGGTTGATTAGATCCATGTACCCTGACTGGTTGATTGGGTCTAGTACTAGCTTTAGACTAAAGAAAGTACAACTAAAAATCGAGATTTACCCATTAATCCCTGGCAGTTGAAAGGTCATACGAGTTATCATATATCCAAGGCACACTTGGTGACAGTTGGTATTATTTGATGGATGCTCTGTTTATTATGGTTGCTTCACTAGCCAACTGTCACCCTAGCGATGTCACACGAGGTAGGTATTGGGCATGTGGATGAGTCAACACCCTGACTATTTACTTAGTATGGAGTAGGTATTATAGATGAAGATACCAAGGCACCCCGATAGCTTAATAAGTATAGAGTGCCCTTTATGACATTTATAGAGTAGCATATTATCGATGTTATGTGCTAACTCTTTGGTTGCAAGGATAGGTCAGGTATGATTCACATACCCTCTGTTTCATATACTATATCGACTTTTATAGTATTTTCAATGTTTATCACTCACACCAGATTGTTGTCTGACTTGAGTTTTTATGCTTTGTTTCTTATTATCTCAAGTGCTCTTAAATGAGTAGACTAGATAGTAGATGTAAATAGCACTTGGAGCTGTGCAGATGGACTAGCAAGAGGTGACGCTTTCACACACTTATACTTTGAGCTTATTATTGTTTATTCCACTGTGTAACACTGTGGAGCGTTGACAGTGTTAGCTTACTATTATTAGAGACAGTTTATCGGTTGATTTTATTTATCAGTTGTATAAACTCTATTATTGTTTTGTATAACTGTATGAGCCTATGTACTCTAACTATGTGGTTCATGCAGTTATTATTATCTTGATTGTTTTATATCTGTGTTGGCTATTGTATTTTATTTGATGCGATGTGAGTTATATAACAGGTTATGCGCTTATTTGATGTTTTATTTCTTTCTCTTCTCTTCTACCCTCTTCTCTTCCTTTCTATTTCCCTTCTTCACTTCTATTTTATTTCCTTTGACAGCCGTTCTGCGTGGTAGGTGTAGCGCATTCATCACACTCCTTCTTCCCCATTTTCCTTTATATTGTGCATGTGTGCACCTATACACACAAAACTCACCACTACAACCACCTCTCCCCTCCTATCTCCCTCCACACTCAAAAAATCGAAGAATAGGTGATTGCATCGGACTCCTCTATGCAAGCACTACGCATCCCACCCTACCATGTTGAACTCAGCCCTCCCCATCGAAAAGCAGTTGCCGCCCCTTCATGCGACATCAAAATGTCGTGATTCACTAGGGTTGATTGAACTACCCATACCACCATAAACCAAAGCCTTTTAGCACGAGAAACACGATGCCATACTCCTCTATGACTAACTCCACCTAAATCGCCTCCACCCTTAAACCCTAGTTCGGCCAAAAAGATGTCGAGCTCCACAAACGATAGCCACACCTCACCAAACTTGTATGGATTTGAAGCCCCTTACTTCCCGAGCTCAACGAATCCAATGATGGATTTCATTAACCACAGCTCTGGAAAGAATTATAAATAAGAGGAAGCTATATTTCGTTCACTTTAAAAATGAAAAAGAAAAGAGGGAGGGAGAAGTGAATAAGAAGAGTGGGGTAGGGGTTATTTATAATATTTTATATATTATTATATTAATTTCTCAATTTTGATCATTGCACGTTTCGAGCTCGCATGATCACATATCACGTCTGATCATCACGAAAGTTATCGACGTACATCGCCTTATTATCTCGGACCCAATGACACTAGTTTTGTCAAAATCCAAGACAGTGCCCAGATTGATAATTTCATGCATTTCAAGACCGTTTATTGATAAAACAATTTTTGGTAACACTATCGATATTAATTCAAACTATTTACTTTTGTAAATATTTATCTATAACAAATTTGTCATTAACTTTTATTAATAAAAAAGACTTATTAATCTTTTAAAATCAATTATTTAAATAGTTAAAATTAATTATTTAAATAGTTAAAATTAATTAAATATTAAAAATCAAAAGGATAAAATTCTGGGTCGCTACATATTGCATATTATATGGATGCAGGGAGTTGCATCTATAACGTATACATTCGCCATTTATATATGCATTGATTGTCTCAAAATACTACATACATACATAAATTAGTTAATTACATACATACATAAATTAGTTAATTTAATTAAAATATTGAAGAATCAATATTGATTTTTGACTAGGTCAATATAATTTGTCCGCAAAATTTTAAATTGAAATATCTAAAACAGGATTTGGTAAAACTATTTTAGAACCAAATCTAGTTTTGCAAAAACTAATCAAAATATCTTTAATTTGTTTAAACTATATATATTTATATAAAATTAATATTGCATGTGAAAATATTTGTTCAATTATTTGAAATTAAATTAATTAATTAACTTACGTATCTTATTGTAAAATGAATATTATATAGATATATAATTCCTCTTTAGCCAAAAAAAATTATAATAAAAACTAAAAGTTATTATTATTAATAATATTTTGTAAGTCAAACATATACATAGAAACATTACATATAGATGTTTATATATGTATGTATGTATGTATAAATTATTAAATATAAACAATGTTTAAATGGCGACTAAATAACTTTATATTATATTAAATATATAATTCGACCAGAAAATTAAACATAGTTTTTATTTACTTTTTAAAAATTCTGAATATAATTTTTATATTCATTTAATTTTCATACATTCTTAAATACATGTAATTAGTATATTTGACTTTAAAATGAGAAAACGCTTTAAATATTATTAAAGACTAAGTATGATATTCAAAAAATTTAAACATTTGTATAATATTAAATACGACCAAATTGGATTATTGTATATACATATATACGCACACGTTTGGTTTTAAACTTAGATCAAATGAGCATGAGTAGGTGATGTGACCAATTGATGTGATATATATATATATATATGTTAATGAATAAATTCGTTAACCCCAAAAGTGTGTAGAAATCAGTGTTAATTTAAAGAGAGGCCTTGTTGAGGCTTGTCAGAGTCATTGAGGTGAAGTATGTGTCCATATCAATTCTGAGTCCAGTCATCAAAGTCATGTATAGTAACATAGACGATTCAAGTCAATAAGTAAGTTAAGGTGCAGGTCAATATCTGTGTTGATATTCAACTCAATATGCTCGTCGATGTTCAAGTCTAAATTCGAAGTCAAATGAATATGCAAGTCACAAGCTTAAATCAAGTCAATAGACTATGTAATTGTTCAATATCTGAATTCTTATGTATACAAAGTTTTAGTATTACGATCGACAAAAATTCCCAAATTGATTTAGGGTTTACAAAGTTGAAACTATAATAAATGGGAAGAGAATGAATTCCTCCCTCTTCAAGACCCTTTGATCTATATTTAAAGGGGTAGGTGAGCGGCTTAGCGCATGGCTTTGGCAAGCTTGGCTTCAACAAATTTAGCTTCGGCCATCATCAATGTAGTATGGCGGTAGACTTTAATTTCATCCCTTTGAAGATATGCGGTAGCAATAAACTATGGTATTGACGACTTCAATTAAAAGGCGGCATTGAAAGCTTTAATCGTGATGATAGGCGCCGCTTTAATGTAGCACTGATGAGTTCAGTGGACCTTGATGACGTTCGTCATCAACATCGCATATATAAGTGCATGGCATCCTTCAAGGATCATATGAAAGTTTACACCGTATAATAGCAAGCCTTATTCTTTAGCGACATTGGTCTTTGGCGGCATTGATAGTAAATGGCGCTAACGATGGACAGCATTGATGAAGTGTAGATCCCCTTTAGTGTGGCGTCATTGATCCCAAATAGTATCATTGGCGGCGAGCTTGCTTTGGCAACAATAGATGAATAGCGACGCCAATGAATTACGGCGACGTTGGGGAACGACATAGATCTTGTCAAATTTGTTTGGTATTCCTTGACTTCTTTGCCGACACCCTTGCTTCTTTACTAAGGGAAGATGGTGAAGATGAGAGGTGGCGTCTTGGCTACCTTGTCGTGTTGCATTCCTTTGAGATAATTGTTAGCAGTAATATTTGCCCCTAGTATAGAGGGGTCATTGACTTTCAAGTCAATATTGTTGACACTGGATTTCACCGCTTATTGGTATCCCAAGCAGATCTAAACCGTCCATTTAAATTGCATCCACAGGCCATCTCATCCTTCTATCCTTCTATAAATAGCCGAGTTCCTTCTCTTTTCTTCTTTCATCTGTAATCAAAAATTCAAGAAAGAAATCAGAAATTCCCAAGAAAATTTAAACTTCTCCAATTCTCAGGCAGCCGATTCTTATTTAGGTATGACTTTTGTTTCATATCGACTCAATTAAGAAGTTGATTCAAACAATCAGATTTTAAGGTTGCTATTAGGGTTTCATTTGGGATTTCATTATCTTCAAATTGATTATTTAAATCTCGAGGATTGTGATTGTAACTTCATTATCATTAGATATTATGTAACCTTATTATTCTTCGAATCAACCAATTGTGAATCCATGTCAATTTGAACGTTTTGTGGTTCTCAACTGGATGATGAAACGGGTCGCTCATTTAACCTGGATCCATCATTGTTTATGCCGACAATTATGATATAGGTTCAATGATGGTTGACAAGCCTAGCGATTTTTAAAACGTTAACGTAAGGCTCCTATGTCACCAACGTATTAGGGTGCAACAACCAATTTGGGTTGAGCGTTGATCTTTCATGATGCCGTTATTGATTGTCTACGTTGACACTCATGACATCACTAGGATGATCGACGCTAATGGTTTTCGACACTGCTATAATAATCGAAATTAATAAAACGTTATATTATCTTATTATTCCATTTGCTAATGTTTTTGGTACAAAGTCTTTATATTGTAAATCATGAGAGTGTAACGTGGTATCTACTCAAGAAGATACCATCATGACCCTCGTCGAGATTGATTAAAGTCGACACTGTGATACCAACATGACCCTTGTCGTAAATAAAGTCCTTTATTCACCCTTTGCCTTAATAACACAAAAATTTTACATTGTTAAGAAATTAAGATCACGACATTCCCTTACTGTTATGAAAAAGTGCATATCGGTTAAATGCATCATTATTTAATGACGTCGTTCGCTTTCGTTATTTATTTGTGAAACTATAATTTGGTATCGTTAGTCCTATTGTAAGTTACCAATTGTTTTGATATCATTCCTACACACTATTATTTTATCATACTACAAGTCATTTATCTAATTAAAATATTATAAACTCATGTCATCGCTATTCACTAATGTCGACGATCCTCATCACTTCAATATCGGTCATAGTCGTGGTGTTCCCCAAAGCATAAGCCTCGTAGCGCTTGACACAGTCGTAGGCTTATTATCATCGCGTAACTACTCTTATTGGCTTTTATATAGCTTTTCCATGGACTTCCTTGTTAAAATTAAGTTCTAAATCCTTCATTAACCTTACCATGCGTCATTTAAAGGTCATCGACTTATGACTATCATATACTTTATCATTTAAATAATAAATGGATCATTTTGATAATAATTTTTAGCTTAGCATGTGGTAATTTCTCTACATAACATGAGTATTATTAGTTCTTATCTTTGGAATAATATCATCTGGCATGTAAATGGAGAGCTAACAACATAGCATGAAGTCTATCAAGAAGCCAAGCAAAGAGCCCAAACCTTCAGCCTCCGCTAGTAAAAAAGGAGATCGTCTCTTAAATTCATCTTATGTTATGACCCAGGAGGAAGTAAATTCAATTCTTGAGCAGTTTGGAATTACTGGAATTGAAGCCATTCCTCCTGGCCCCATGGATAATATTTATAACCCATAAGAGGGATATTTCGCCTTCACTCCTATACATATCTAGCATATTGGTTATCTTCCCTTTCCTAGCTTTCTTCAAAGATATCCTGAGCATTTGGACATCGCACCTATTCAATTCTTGTCAAATGCTTATACATATTTGACTTGCCTAGAAGTCATAGCTTGGAAGGCGGGACTCCTCTCCCTTAGTGCTAGCATTCTTCATTATATAGCTAGCCCTGCTAAAGTTGGTGAACAGTTAGATCGTCAACTGTATAAAATTCATCCCCATCCAAAAAAGTATGATCTCTAAAGGCGTCAATAAGATAAGAGGGTGAGAGAATCAATTCTTTTTTATAATGTGTTTCTCCAACTTTAGAGGGATATACTCTTCTGCCTATAAGTTTCTCATCTTTCGCTTCCCATATCTATTTATTATCCTTTACTGATAGGTGCTTTCTTTCATATCTTGCTCCTAAGAAGTAAAATCCTACTGATTAATAAATCTTGATGTCCCTAGCTTAGGTAGCAGAGAAGATGGGGAATAAACTCAACTTTTAACCCCGGCAAAGCTTCTTTAATATTCTATCATTCTAAGTCACCACAGAATTTTAGGGGAGCCCTCCATGGTTAGATTCAACGCTCGTGGTAAAAGCTCATTGGTAATGGGCAAGTCAGACTCTTTTTCTTCTAATTCACATGTTCAGCCTAGGATGATTGGTAAGACACCATTGCTTTTTATATGGAATTTCTCATAAGAATATCTCATAAGCTTATTTTCTTGTTTCAAGCTCGTCTGCCCTAGTAATTATTCATGTGGAGAAAGATGTTGTAGATGTTTCTTCTAAAGAAAAAAAAAGCAAAGATAGTACTTCTTCCTTAGCACTAGCTCCCGAATCTCAATCTCTTAAGGATGCCATTGCCAGCTCATTCATGTCCATGAAAAGAAAACTTCATGATAGCTCTACTGCTGTTATAGTCCATAGTAAGGAACCTAAAGTTGGGGACATGCATACCCCCATTATTATAGTGGAAGCTCCATTCATAGACATTGACTAGAGCCCTAAGGCTTCAAACCCTAACTTTTCTAGGGGAAAATCCCAATAATGACTAAAATAGAGCAGTCTCGAGATCCACTCCTTAATATCACTTTTCTCGATTCTCCCAGAGCTTTAAATTATATGTGTGAGGAGCTTGGATCATACGTTTCTTCAAAAGATCCGCTTCCTTCCAAATCACAATCTTCGACTCCTGTTAGTATGTTCGATGACCTTCTCCAGCTGGTAATTCAATCTCCCTCTTTCACTGCTCTCAAGCCTCTGCGGCCTTCATCTTATATTCAGGATTAATGATGTGCGATCCTTAAGCAATTTCTATCATGCTTTCTTGGTTTAACCATTTTATGTTCTCAGTCCTTCTTTTATAACATCCTAACTCATGCTTATTACTTATTCCAAGCTGCTAAATATATGTTAATGTTCAAGAGGATTCCTCGGGATCTTCTAGTGAACTGTCCCAACTTAAACAACAAGTCTCTTTGCTTAACAATCACATGATTGACATTTCCACGGTGAGAGATGAGGTTGTGAAAGAAAATCTATCTACCTCTCTTAAGGAAACATAAGCTTTACACCTTAAAGAAAGAAATGATAAATAGATTTCAAACGAGAGGGTTAAGGCCTTAGAATTAGCACTTAAGGAGGATGAAATGAAGAAGGCCAAGCTTGTAGCAGAGAATGCATCTCTCAAGAAAAGGCTAAAAAAGAAAACCTTTTTTTAGATAAGTCAACCGATGTGATTAAAGATGCCAAATAGAAGGTGTCCCATTTTCTTGGCAAGCCCTTCGATACCATTATCGGGAGTTCTTATGAAAAAGTGATCTTCATCGCATATATTGATAGTGCCCA
Organism: Allium fistulosum; assembly: GCA_030737815.1. Lineage (NCBI taxonomy): Eukaryota > Viridiplantae > Streptophyta > Magnoliopsida > Asparagales > Amaryllidaceae > Allium > Allium fistulosum. The sequence goes on from CM060904.1 coordinate 959,981,979, forward strand.
TAAATGTTCGGATTTTGGCTTCCCTTCTCTTCCTCTAGCATGGAACAAAAATTTTATGAGTAAATTTGAAGGGATGTCACACAAATCTTATGTTCCTGAAAAAGAGGAGGAGGTTGATGTTGCAAAGCTACTGATTTTTTATGATCCTTCGATTGATGAGGAGATAGAATCGAAGGGGGAAGAGAAGGATGATAATGAGAATAGGGATGGGGGTGATCATGACAATGATGGCCTTGATGATGACAATGACGATAATGATGACGACAATGGTGGAGATGGCGGAAAGGGCCTCTCTGGGTTCATCAGATGACATTGATGGGTCGGGAGATGATAACCCATACCTAGCGGCTCTAGGCATGGAGGCTACTAAAATTCTTGACCTTCCAAGGACAAACGCTCCAATAAAGGATAGAGCTTCTAAGGCTATAAATCCAAAGATAAAGGAAAGATCTCCTCGTCTTCTGTTCCGCTTTCTCAGGTATGGATCTCTTTATCCCAATGCCTCAAGCTATCAAGTAACTTTTAGTTAATACATTGATTATTTTATTAAAGAGGAATTTGAAATACCATTATGATGTTATGCTCGAAAAGAAACAGATGGATATAGATTGATTAAATAGGGAATTGGACTGGCAATTTAAAGAATAACGAATTGTTTGAAAAGTAAAAGTAGCTTGCCAATGTACGCAAAATTAAGATATTTCAAAGAAAGAGAAGTCGCTCCTTAGATGAAAAAAGCATGCCACCATCGGGAAAAGCTTAATGACTCTTTTCTGGATGTTAATTGAAGATAGGAGTGCATTGGAAGAGTTTCTCTATAGGGCTTACTCCAGGGGTAAATTCGCTGACTTCTTTCTTCTCCTAGGGTAGGAGTGCATTGGAAGAGTTTCTCTACGATAGGAATGCATTGGAAGTTTGCTTAAACGTTTTCATTGCAGATACCTAGATGAACATAGGTCTGATCCACATCCTAGGGTGTGCTAGAATCCCCTAGAGGTTCCCCCATTCTTTTTTCTTCTCATTTTCTTCCCCTTGAGAAACTTAGGTATAATAAGAAGAGATTTATCTCTGAAATGTGTAAGAAATCAATCTTTTATGAACCCGAACGATTATACAATTGTAATATGCAACTTGGGTTATCGTTTTAGTTTTATTATCCTTTGTCTAATTTCAACATGTTTTGCAGAATAAAGACCTCTCAAGCAATCCGGTCCCTAGGGATCTTTTGAGTAAAATTTTCAAACTAAAGAAAGATATTCTATGGAAAAATCTTCGATTCTCAAAATGTCATAGCTGGTGAGGCATTGTTTCCTCAAAGATTTACAAGAAGTCTACATGTGTTTCCCTTATTTCCACTTTGACTTTCTGGGTGATGAAAAGGATAAGTTACTCAGTGAAATTCGATCCTATCATATGAAATTAATTTGTGGTCATGATAGCCTTCCAGTTGGGGAATGGGATTATCATCAGTTTTCTCCAGTGTGACGACCCACGTTTTTGGACTGTTTAAATCGACAATAAACCACACATGTCTAACTCAAACCATTCAAAAGGAAGGATTTTCAATGGGATTTAATAAGAAAATAAGAGAAAAGAAGGAAAACTAAATACATAATCTCACAGCGAAATGACAAAATATAATAATCAAATAAACAGTTTATGAAGCTGTTTTACAATATACATTTGATTACACAATTTTTACAACATAATCATAGTACAAACAACAACATACCAATAATGATGAAGCAGAATAATACTAATAATATAATATACCAAACTTCATCTTCGTCCTCTAGAAATAATGTCTTCAAACACTGAAATGCTAAGGCTGACCCAAGCGTAATGAAAAGACAAAACACTCGAGTCATAACTAAAAGTTCTTATGTAAGTTAAATCGACAACTAGTAAATATGAGTGTAATAGCTTCAGAGATGTTTAAGGGATTTTACATCTCCTATCTAGTGTATAACGTGCATGCAATAACATAAGAGATATTACGGGATTTTCCATCTCCTAAGGATCCATTAAACTATATATATATAGTAGAATACGCTATATATATAATGTCTAATCAATAAAATAAATATTTTTCCTAGCGTTAAGGCTTTACATTAATCCCGCTTAACACATTTTTAAGCATTGTCCTACAGTTTTACTTGTGACACCACCAGTAACGTCGGTGGTCAGGGAGGCGCCGTGATAAGACAACACTAAAACAAAATCATAGTGGTCGCGTATAAGGATAGAAGTACAACAAGGAACGTGAGGCAATGCCCAAGGTAAGATTCTACCAGTTTACCCTTTCTAGATGGTGGTAACGCATCGTAGCCACAACCGCCCACCGAGTCCACCACCCCCAAAATCAAATCAATGTGCACCGGTCAAGTCAAAAGTCAATATAATATGAAGGGGTGGGGCCCCTAAAGGTAGCTAACCCCTTGGCCAGACATAGGCTCCTGTTTTAATCATTTCAAATTGACACAAGTGTCGGGGTCTACCATCATCGTTCCCTTTCTTCAAATCCAGCAAACGTCGCCAATTCAACCTTTACATTCTGGATAACATCCAGCGCGTAAACGGTTGTTAAAGTGGTTCTTGTAGAATGACAGAGAGTATGTCATTCATCCGGCCTTGGTCTCTTTAACAACCAATCGTCATTTATGCACCGGTCGGTTCCTTTAAATTTCAAGGACAAGTCATACTTCATATCAAAATATCAGATCTGCTTCAGAAATCATATCCAATTCAAATAGGTTATACCTTCACATTCGTATTTAAACCAACGATTTAAATCTAAACAATTCCCACTTAAAAACAGTTTGAATATTTAAAATGGTTTTGAATAATGAAAATAGTTTGAATATTGAAAGTAGTTTGGATAATAGTTTTAATATTGGAAATAGTTTGGAATAATTAAAATAATTTAAAGATTTGAAATAGTTTTGAATATAAAATAGTTTATTGGAAATAATTTTAAATGTAAAATAGTTTTAATATTGAAAATAGTTAGATAATTAAAATAGTTTATTTATAAAAATAATTTGGTTATTAAAGTAGTTATATATTAAACTGTTTCTTCCTTTCCAAAAAAATTTGAACTCATGTTCCCATTTCAAATCACAACAAATTCAACTTTTCAATTTCCAATTCAAGTCAACTTCATATTCAAATTCTGATTTACATCAGCCTCAGTTCAAAACAATTTCAAACTCTACATCAAATTCAATTTAAACAGTTCTATTCAAATGGCTGAAAGCCTCGATTCAATTTCCCATTTTTAAACAATTTTTGTTTAAATCCATTTCACGTCCAAATATGGAATTACCAATTTAAAACCATTTAAAATAAAGTAAATTCAAAGTTTTAAATTAAATATAAATCTTCACGATTATTCACTTCCAATAATTTCAAACCATATTCCAATATCCACTTTAAGATTTCAAATTAAATCCTTAAACAATTTCATTTAAACAGTTTCAATTTCAACATTTCAAATCTAGAATTAGAAAATAATTTAATTCATATAAATCCAATTTTTTTTATTTTCTTTAAAAAAATATCATTTAAACCAATTTAAGTTCAAGATTTTGAAACCATTTAATTTAACCAAATCCGGTGTCCGTGTATAATTTTTTACCATATGGCCAAGTGATCATTTATTCAAATTTTAATTACATGGCTGGATATATATCATTTCAATCCAAAATTAAATTACATAGGTATATATCATTTCAACCTATTTCTTAGTTTATTCGAAATAATTCAAATGATAATTTATAGGATGTCAAATAATAAATAGGATAATAACAGGGATATATCCAAATTAAATAAACAATCATACATCCAACATCAATCAATAGGCATACAATACCAATCAACATCCAAACCAACCAACATATCACAACAGTTACTAATTACCAATTGTCGGTGTTTAAATAGCAATTAAATTCAATATTAATTTTATGTCAATTTTATTCAATATAAAATTCAAATTAACTCAAATGTCAATTTAAACTATCAAACAACAACTAATAAAATTCTTATCACTTCATAAATTTAATTCAACTAACATAAGAAGGTTTTGTATTATGTGAGTGGGTTAAATCACTCACCTTTGATTTATAGCCGATTTAAAATCCAATAAAAGTCCAAAATTTCAGCAGTCTCCAAATTCAACCAAACCAGCTTTATGTTGTACGGAATTTCGATACAAACCCAAGGGAAGAAACTGCACGTCAATCCGAGTTCGTATGTAAAAGTTACGCACGTTAGAAGATTTGAATTTAAATTAAATAAAGTAAGGGCATATTCGTAAATATAATCACCTTCCTTAAACCGACGTTCGAACGAAACCCATCATGTTGCCAACTTCCATCACCCGCCTCGCGCACCATAGGCCGTCAGCCTTCGATCAGAGGTCACCATCATGACCTCGTCGTCAAGCTCCACCTACGCCTGAAATGCGGTCGCCTACTTTGTCGCGCAAAACGATTAAACCATCGTCACTTCATGGCCAGATTTCGATGAACTCTGATGCAATTAGCCCGATCCAACTGTATAGATTATAGAGGAGGTCGAGCTTTACAACTTTCCTTTTGGAGCCGTTGCGATTCGGTGAAAGATGAGAGAGATCAAGGAGGAAGAAGGTGGAGCATTTCTAGCCTTAGAATAAAAGGTGGTGGCCATGAAATAGAATTAGGGTTTCTGTAATAATTTAATAATATTTCGTCTTGATTTGCATGCCAATTTATAGCATGAGGTCCAAAACAGCCCGAACTCCAATCGAGGCATGCTTACAGGCAATCTATATGTGAAAAGGCCTTGAACACAATGGAACTAGTTTCGAGGCCTAATTCTGTCATATAAAAAAGTTAACATTTTATTGTTCGATAAATTTAAATTAAATTATATTCAAATAATTTACCAATTCACAAATATGGACAAATACAATATTTCTAATTTAGAAATACGTTATTACAACTACGACGTCCATTAATATTTCGATTTTATTATTCTTCCATATTTGAATCAATTCAGATAATTACATTTCAAAAATAACCTTTTTCATTTGAATACAGATCGATTGGGTCAAAAGGCCTGAAAAGCCCATTTCTTTCCCAAAATGAAAATAGGTCATCCCATACATTGAAATATAGGTTTTCAATATTTATAAATTCAATGAAACTAATTTCAAACCCTAATTCTATTGTATATAGAAGTTAGCTATAAAATCAAATTATATTCATTTTAAGCATTAATTAAACGAATTATTATGTAATTGATTCAACCACTTTTAAATTCCAAATTAAATTTGTTCTATCAGAATTCTTGATTAAACATAATTCAAAAATATTTTAAAATACAATTTTCCATGTTACCAAGATTTTAAATATTAAATTAATTTTAACATTTAATTACAACTATAATAAAATCCTAGTTAATTATATTTTAAATTTCAAACAAATTCTCTTATTTTGATTTACATGCTCTTTATGTTACATCGAATTCCCTTTTCAATTAAAACATATGTTTCCTTTTTATTTTCTCAACTTCCGCTTTTGTTTTAATTCAAACATATGTTTCTATTATTACGTTCATTAGTTACGATTAGTGTTCTCTTTCTTTTTATTTGAAAGATTTCAATTACATTTAATTCCATTGATTACCAAATTAATTTTGAACTGATTTAATAATGAGATGAGAAAAAAACAATCGTTACTACTTAGTAATTCAAATATCTATAAATTTGTTGTTTATAACCAAGGATTATAAATTTACTTACAATAATTGATACCTTATTAAACTCCACCATTATATCCAAATTAAACTTCACATTTATATTCCAATAAGAATATAAACAATCATTTCATTCTTTATAACATAAACATTAATTATTTACAATCGATGAGATTTACATTCAAGCAATTATTAATTATATCCAAATAAGTATCATTAAATTATATTATGATATGCATTACCACCTTTACCTCATTGAAATTGGTTGTTTTAGAATTCATTTAAGATCAAGTTATATATTCTAACAATTTTCTTACATTAATAAATTATAAATTTTAATTTCTGACAGTATTAAATTCCAAAATCTTATTTAATTTAATATTTTCAATTGTCAAAAATATGGGTCGATACAATCTCCCCCAATCGAAACTTTTCATCCCCGAAAAGGAACAGGAAAGAATAAAGAAATTTGATATATTTTATTTAAAATAGTCAATTTATAAACAATTAACTTACATATTTAACTTTAATATAAATTCGATAATAACTCAACTTCCACAAAAAAATTCTAAGTCTTTAATTCACAAAAAATTTCAACAGTATCTCCTTTGCGCGGTTAGGTCCGTAAAAATGACAATATCAATAATTGCATTGTATATATTATATTTTAATAATAAAGCATCCCAAATCATGGAAAAAACAATAAAATGTACCTATTTGTCCTATAAACAAAGCTCTATTCATGAAATCAAAAGCAACAGCTATTGCTTGCATAAACCTGTATCTTACTTACATAATCCAAAAGAGTTAAAACTATGTAAAAAGAGAAATATATTAGCGGGTTTAGTTAATAGCACAAGCAACATATAATATATAATAATCATATGCAAACAAAAGCAGTACAACCATTATATACAACAAAAGAATCCATCACACATCCATAACAACCAAAACTAATAGTTTATTTAGTTCAGAAACTTTTCATCGTACAAGGGTGATAAATAAACTACCAAGTGCACCTTCCGCTCAACAGCCTTAGATAATTACTCAACAGATTATTCATACAACCTCAACAATTTGAAGTGTCATTTCCCAACATCCCATCAGCCAATCAACATAGAATTTAAATATTTTTAAGTTTGTACGATGTACATATATCATTTGTACACAATATCAATTCTGATCGCTTGCTTGAATATACAAATTTCACTTTCGAGCTAGTATTGTTAACCCGACTACTCTTGTGCGGACTTTGATCTGATTTCTTGATTAGAAATCTCCATTCTCCTTGCATAGCCATAAACTATGATAGAAAACTTCAAAATCATATCAAAAATTCGTATCAAATGTTCGCCGTCAAGAATCGAGCGAAAAATCCTAATTCGGACTGGTGTGAATTAATACAAATCCTGTATTCGAATCTGGATCAAAACTGTTATGCGAATAAATTGATCTACGCACAACTTACATATTTTATTCTGTTGGTTTCTTTAACACATTATTTACTTTTCATTTATTTTAATTCTCGTTCATTCATACAAGATCATCTTTATTAATTTACATTTATTTACTTACATAAAAATTTCCGTTCAATATTTAGAAACATCAATGAATCTATTCTTAAATTATTACATATGTTTCTTTGCAGCTTGATTCACATTTATTTACTTATATAACTAGATTTCCAATTAATATTAATATTCATTAATAAAACATTTCATACTTACGTTTCTCAACTTTTTTTCCCACTTTTATTCCTTCATATATAATATCAATTAATATTAAATCTATTAATGAATCATTTCAACATTTTCTTAAGTTTATAGTCATTTACTGAAAGAGTATTCACTTTTTACTATTCAATTTAATTATTAAGCATTCCAAAACATCAAATTAAGTTTAAACATTTCTTGTACGTTTTAAATTTTTTTATATGGACATAATTTCATTTTGAAACATTTCTATTACTTAAGCTTTTACTTGTATGATATTCCGTTATCTTTTAATTTACAAGTTACAAAACTTCAATTTTTTATAGTTTCATCAAACACTTAGCTTTTATTTCAATTTTCAATTTGAAAGTTTCCAACTTATTAAAATAGTCGAAGATTCCATTCTATTACAATAATTGAAAATCATTAATTAAAAGAAAACTTAAGAACTAAATACCGGGTTTCTTTTCAAATCATCTTGAAATAATACATATCGTATATCTTTTGTATATGAAATCATACTTAAGAAAATAAAATTAAAATTTGTTTATCAAAAAAAATGTGTAGCGAAGCTACTACAGTGGTCTTCCCACTTTGAAACTCAAAAATAAATGTCGATGATTTCACGATCATCACCGAGATTATTTTCCAGTGACAGAAGAGGGGAGTACAGAACTTATTTCCTTTCAAAATTCTTTGAAAACATTTCTTTCAAGTACCTTTTGAAAACATTTTGAAGACATTTCTATTTGCAAATACTTCCAAATAATACTAATATTACTTTTCCAAAAATCTTTGAAAACCAAATTCAAACACCGGAGCTTATGTTCTCAAATTTCCAATTTATGTTCACTTCATTTGTAAATCTTATTTTGCAACCCATATTTATAAAATTTCACTTCTAATAAAGAAACATATCACATATGATTATATCCATTTATGAAAATTTATTCTTTTATATACAAAATATAATATAAGGTAAAATTATTTCATTTACCTATTTTCAAAACAATATTGTGTCGATTTACCCTATTTCGGTGTTTAGAAATCCCTATCGATGTCATCGTCCTATGTACCGACCGGAATTCATAAATACTAAACAGAACAAATTAACACAATACAAAACATTTTTATATAGCACTAACAAATACGCTCTCTCATATATATACTGTCAACTCATAATAGGGCATTCCATTACCCTATCTCTTAACGAGTTTAACCCCAACAAGCTAAGATATCCCTAAACCAAAGCTCTGATACCAACTGTGACGACCCATCTTTTTGGACGGTTTAAATCGACAATAAACCATACATGTCTAACTCAAACCATTCAAAAGGGAGGATTGTCAATTTAATATAATAAGAAAATAAGAGAAAAGAAGGAAAACAAAATACAGAATCCCGTAGTGGAATGACAAAATATAATAATCAGATAAACAGTTCATGAAGCTATTTTACAATATACATTTGATTACATAATTTTTACAACATAATCAGAGTACAAACGACAATATACCAATAATGATGTAGCAGAATAATACAAATAATATAATATACCAAACTCTGTCTTCGTCCTCAAAAAATAATGTCTTCAAACACTGAAATGCTTAGGCTGACCCGAACGTAATGAAAAGACAAAATACTCGATGACACTGTATCCTGTGAATTTGTTAATAAGAAGTGTGTTGGTGGGGATATTGTTGGAAGAAAAGGTCAGGTGGTGGGAGAGAATGTGAATATTAATCAAGGTGGTGATAAAGATGTTAATATAGTTGATCATACTTGGAGAATGGTTAATAAAAGGAATAAAGGGGTATGGAAACAGAAGCAATCGGTGGTTAAGGATAATATTAAGTCAAATGTTGATTCAGATAGAAATTTGAAAGTTGGGAGGGAAAAGGAAGCAGTAGTTCATCAAGTCAGCAGTTCTTGTATCACAGTCAATCCTAATTCCTTTGAAGTTTTAAATGATTCATCTCTTGCTACACAAAAGGATAATGTTAATGAAGCTAGCACACCTTTACCAGCTTTAAATCTTTCCTTGCATTCATCTGAATCTGATCCAAAAGTTGTTTCTGATGTTAATGATTCTGATCATTCTGCCACTTTCTTAGTTGCTGAAGCACTGCTTTCATCCAATTCTATTTCAGCCACTTGTTCTGTTGCTTCTGTATCTGCTAATAAAGTTGTCTCAACTGGTACACCTTGTAATTCCAATTCTACCTCAGCTTCATGTTCTTCTCAGTTTAGTTCGAAATCTCCAATTCCTAATTCTTCATCACCTTATTTGCATTTGTCTCCACCTACTCATATCTTGTTACCTCCACCTTCTGTATCTTCTGTATCTTCTGTTTCTAATCAGTGTTCTGTTGCCTATTCCAGCAATGATACTGATGTCAACACTGATGATCTCAACAATGGTATAAACTTTAAACCTCATGAAGTTGTTCCTTTATCCTCTTCAAAAAATAACTCCCATCATAGACATACTAGGAAAAATCCTTCACCATTGATTCCTCCATTACCTCTTAAATGAATAATATTGCTTTTTGGAATATAAGAGGGGCTAATTTATCATCTAAGCAAGTTGAGATCAAAAATCTTATTCAGGATAAGAATATTCATTTAATGTGTGTATCTGAAACCAAACTTGATAAACATTCTACCATCAATGCTATGCGGTTGATTGCTCCATCCTGGCTTTATGATCACAATCTTCTTGAAGCTAATTATGGCAGATTGCTCACTTTATGGAATCCAAAATTTTTTAGACTTTCCAGGATAAATGCTTCTGATCAATATATTCATTATCTTTGTATGCATTTGCCATCCAATGTTTCTTTTCATCTTACCTCTGTTTATGCTCATAACTCTGTATCTTTGAGACAGATATTTCTGGATTTTCTTCCATCTTTAAATTCAGTTTCCACTCCTTGGCTAATTGGAGGTGATTTCAATTGTATGTTTGCTAGTAATCAGAAATGTGGTGGCTGTCCACTATCTCTTAAGGATATCTCTTCATTAAACAGTGCCCTAATTCATTCAAATCTTATCCCTGCTAAATATATTGGTTCTGACTTTACTTGGTCTAACAGTAATAGGAGTGGAAATTCTATGTTATGTAAGCTTGATCATATTTTCTTAAACATTCCTTTTCTTCATCTTTGGCCAAAATCTTTTTATCATATCTTACAACCTTCTTTATCTGATCATTGCCCATTATTATTTCATTGTGGGGAAGACAATCATCGTGGTGGGAGGAATTCTTTTAAATTTTTTAATTTTTGGACTAAAAATTTTGATTATCATGTTATTTTAAAGCAGGTGTGGAATATGCAATATGGCAAGGATCCTCTTACAAATATCATCCTCAAAATGAAGGCTCTAAAATTTCATCTTAAGAAGTGGTCTGCTTTTAACTTTGGTAAGGATTCTAAACAATCTACGCAGATTAGAAATGACATCTATAAAATCCAAATTTTGCTGAGTAATAGACCTTTTGATGCTTCCTTACTTCATATTGAACTGCAATTAAAGAATGCTCTGGATCATGTTATACAAAGAGAAGTTTCTTCAATCAGACAGAAAATACATTTGAGAATGGAAAGAGAGGCTGATAGGAACACAAAGTACTATCATAATTTTCTAAAAGTTAAAGGAAATAATGAATGCATTTTTCAGATTAAGGATATGTTTGGAAACATGGTGAATACTTTTGATGGAATTAATGAGGCTTTTGTTCAGTATTTTAAATCTATTCTAGCTCCATCCAATTTATTCATTCCTGATATTAATGCTCTTAATCACATTAGCTTTCCTACCATATCTGCCTCTCAGTCTAATACTCTCATAAGTGAAATATCTGGGAATGAAATTGAATCTGCTGTTTTTAGTTTAGATGGTGATAGTTGTGGTGGACCAGATGGGTTTAATGCTTATTTTATTCAGCAGAGTTGGAAGATAATTGGATCAGATATTGTTAAGGCCATTCAGTATTTTTTTCTTCATAATAAACTCCCTGTTGGTCTTGCTGCTACTGCTATTACATTAATTCCCAAAATAAGTAATCCATCTTCAGTTGCTGATTTTAGGCCTATTTCTTGTTGTAATATCATTTACAAAATTATTTCAAAGGTTGTGGCTAATAGATTACAAACAGTCTTACCTTATATCATCACAAATAATCAAGCTGCATATATTTCTGGAAGATCAATAAGTGATAATATCCTCTTAACTCAAGAACTATTGTATGGATATGAGAGGGCAAATATTTCTCCAAGGTGCATGCTTAAGCTAGACATTAAAAAAGCATTTGATTCCATTGCTTGGCCATCTATTATAGCTATAATGTCGAGAATGAACTTCCCTAAACCTTTTTTAGCTTGGATCTTCACATGTATATCTTCACCTATGTTTTCTATATCGAGAGAGGGTGGATTGCATGGTTATTTTAGGGGTAATCAAGGTGTTAGACAAGGTGATCCAATCTCAGCTTATTTGTTCATAATAGTCAAGGAGCTTCTGAATTCTATCATGAATGATCTTGTAGTCAAAAATAATTTTCAGCTTCATCCCAAATGCAGAAATCCAATTATCACACATCTTCTTTTTGCAGATGATCTTATAATCTTTACAAAGCCCACTCATCATAATATTCAATGTGTTACTTCTTCTCTTAATTTTTTTCAATCTATCACTGGCTTACAAATAAATCTCCATAAATCGAATATCAAGGTTGCTGGGTTAAATTCTTTGCAAAAGAATGATATCATAAACTTTTCAGGTCTCCAAGAATTACCTAAGAACTCTTACTATTTGGGTTTACCTATCTTAAGTTCCAGAATTACTAAGCAGAACTGCTTGCCTCTTTTTGAGAAGATTATTGAACGTCTTAGAGTTTGGCCTATTGATAAGCTATCACAAGCTGGTAGGCTTACCATCATCCAATCCATTGCTGTGGCCATAACCAATTATTGGACTAGACATTACATTCTGCCTGTGAAGTTGATAAACATGATTTCTAGTGCTCTTAATAAATTTCTCTGGCATGGTGATCCTTTTTCTAGGAAACTCATTCCAATTTCTTATTATAAGCTGTTTGATTCTAAGAAGAATGGTGGTCTAGGTATAACTAATATTTTTCTCTGGAACAAGGCTGCCATGTCTGTTTACTTCAACAAGATATTTGAGTCTGATAGAAATTTATGGTCACAATGGGTTAATAAAAATTTGATTGGGAAGAAGAATTTTTGGACTATGCAAATCCCTCAGAACTGCAGTTGGAGCTGGAGAAGTATCCTTAAACTTAGGGAATTTTTTATCCCTCTCATACAATGCAACTATGCCTTAACTAAGGGTTTATCTTTCTGGCATTCTCCATGGGCAAGACAGGGGTTTATTTTAAGCTCTGTTGTTGATTATAATCTAAGAAGGAATTCTGGAATTTCAGATTTGGCAATTGTGGATGACTTTTTACAGGGAGATAGTATTGTCTTACCTTATTCTAGTTCCACTCAGCTCAGAAATTTATGGAATATTATTAGTTGTAATCCTATAAAGAATAATGGAAATGTTTTGATTTGGTCAGATAAGGGTAAGCTTCATTCTATTAAGCATGTATATAAATCTCTTTGCGGAACTGGTTCATATTTCCCATGGCATTCTAGAATTTGGAATATAGGTGGAAGTGCTAAGGAAAATTTAATGTTGTGGAAAGTGATGGCTAATGCTTTAAATACTAAGGATAAGCTTTGTAGAATGGGAATTATTTCAGAGGATATTTGTGTTTTCTGCAGGTCAGAATCAGAAACAAATACACATTTGTTTTTTGAATGTACTTTTGTGTATCAGATTTGGTATAGGCTTTTGTCAAATGGTGGTTTTTATAAGCCTTCAACAATTAGTGCTATTGAGTGGTTTAATGTGTTTAAAGCAACAAGATGGAAAACCAGAATGACTAAACTGCTTCTTAAGATATTGAAGAAGTTGATATATGCAGTTTGGACAGAAAGGAATAATAGAGTGTTTGGTATTGCAAGTAAAAATTCTTTGCAACTCTATAATCTTATCCATTGTAGTATTCTTAGATATTTGAAGGCAGACTGTAGCTGAAGCTTGATCATAAGTCTTGGAAGGGTTAATATCATGAGCTTGGATACCCAGTTTTTCTGATATAATGTCATTACTTGATGTAAAGCTGCTTTCAATGCTGGCATGAGAGCAACTGGTTAGCCTGTTCAAGACATGATGCTGAATTAAAGATTGATGTATAATTTGTATGTTTCAGTTCATTTTGGGCTAGCTGTCTTTTAGTAATTTTTTGTTCTGTATTATTGGTTTTGACTATTGTCAAGTGAGGGATTGTAACAGAATTGGTGATTTGTGGTGTTGTAATTCTTTGATGTAATACTAATTAAGTCAATAAAATGAGCTTAAAGCTCTTTGCTCTTCAAAAAAAAAGACAAAATACTCGAGTCAGAGCTAAAAGTTCTTTTGTAAGTTAAATCAACAACAAGTAAATATGAGTGTAATAGCTTCAGAGATGTTTACGGGATTTTACATATCCTATCCAGTGTATAACGTGCATGCAATAACTTAAGAGATGTTATGAGATTTTCCATCTCCAAAGGATCCGTTAAACTATCTATATATAGTAGAATATGTTATATATAATGTCTAATCAATAAAATAAATATTTTTCCTAGCGTTAAGGCTTTACATTAATCCCCCTTAATAGATTTTTAAGCATTGTCCTACTGTTTGCCTTATGACACCACCAGTAACGTCGGTGGTCAGGGAGGCGACGTGATAAGACAACACTAAAACAAAATCATAGTGGTCGTGTATAAGGATAAAAATATGACAAGGCACGTGAGGAAATGCCCAAGGTAGGATTCTACCAGCTTATCCTTTCTGGCTGGTGGTAATGCATCTAGCCACAACCGCGCACCGAGTCCACCAACCCAAAATCAAATCAATGTGCACGATCAAGTCAAAAGTCAATATAATACGAAGGGGTAGGGCCCCTAAAGGTAGCTAACCCCTTGGCCAGACATAGGCTCATGTTTTAGTCATTTCAAATTGATTCAAGTGTCGAGGTCATTCATCATCCTTCTCTTTCTTCAAATCCAGCAAACGTCGCCAATTCAACCTCTACATTCTAGATAACATGCACCACGTACACAGTTGTTAAAGTGGTTCCGGTAGAATGACAGAGAGTACGTCATTCATCTGGTCCCGGTCTCTTTAACAACCAATAATCCATTTTACACACCGGTCAGTTCTTTTAAATTTCAATAACAAGACATACTTCGTATCGAAATATAAGATTTGCTGCAGAAATCATTTCGAATTCAAATAGATTATACCTTCAAAACATTCGTATTTAAATCAATGATTGAAATCTAAACAATTCCCACTTTTGAAACGGTTTGAATATTTAAAATGGTTTTGAATATTGAAAATAGTTTGAATATTGAAAGTAGTTTAGATAATAGCTTTAATATTGGAAATAGTTTGGAATAATTAAAATAATTTAAAGATTGGAAATAGTTTTGAATATAAAATAGTTTTAATACTGAAAATAGTTAGATAATTAAATAGTTTATTTATAAAAATAATTTGGTTATTAAAATAGTTATATATTAAAATAGTTTATATTAAAACTGTTTCTTCCTTTTCAAAACAATTTGAACTCATGTTCCCATTTCAAATCACAACAAATTCAACTTTCAATTTCAAGTCAACTTCATATTCAAATTCTGATTTACATCAGCCTCACTTGAAAAAAAAATCAAACTTTACATCAAATTCAATTTAAACAGTTCTATTCAAATGGATCAATTTCTCATTTTTAAACAATTTTTGTTTAAATACATTTCACGTCCAAATTTGGAAATACCAATTTAAAACCATTTTAAATAAAGTAATTTCAAAATTTTACATTAAATATAAATCCTCACGATTATTCACTTCCAATAATTTCAAATCATATTCCAATATCCACTTTAAGATTTCAAATTAAATCCTTAAACAGTTTCATTTAAACAGTTTCAATTTCAACATTTGAAATCTAGAATTAGAAAATAATTTAATTCATATAAATCCAATTTTTTTATTTTCTTTAAAACAATATCATTTAAACCAATTTAAGTTCATGATTTTGAAACCGTTTAATTTAACCAAATTCGGTGTCTGTATATAATTTTTTACCTTATGGCCAAGTGATAATTTATTCAAATCTTAATTACATAGCTGGATATATATCATTTCAATCCAAAATTAAATGACTAGGTATATATCATTTCAACCTATTTCTTAGTTTATTCAAAGTAATTCAAATGAAAATTTATAGGATGTCAAATAATAAATAGGATAATAGCAGGGATATATCCAAATTAAATAAACAATCATACACCCAACATCAATCGATGGGCATACAATACCAATCAACATCCAAACCAACCAACATATCACAACAGTTACTAATTACCGATTGTCGGTGTTTAAATAGCAATTGTAACAACCCGGGGTTTTTGCATCGATTTAATATCGTCATTAAACGATTAATCTGCTAGTTAATTGCTCATTTGAGTTTTTAATCGGTTGAAATCCTTTTGAAAAATGGTTAAAAGTTTGCGGGCTTTAAAAAAATATACCTTTCTATTTTAATTGGCCCATTTGTTTGATGAAGTGATAATACTCACTACCGTTTTCCCCTTTTTATTGGCATTCATTCAACCCGTTTCTTTTTCATTAGCATTCGTTCGAAAACCTAATAAAAAACAAACGAAAGAAAAATGGCGGCTCAATGTTTTTCGTTCGTCTCCAATTAGGGCTTGCTTGTTCGTTTCCCCTTCGACAAAGATTTGGGGCTTTTGATTTTCGTAGGCTTCGACTTCACTATCTTGATCGAATGGGAAGGTGAGTAATTTAATTACTCACATCTAGTTCAATTCGTAAGTGGTAGGGTTTGAACCCCTGTTTTCTAGTTCGTGTATCTATGTTTGAACTTGTCCGTCGATTTCTCTGGCCATTCAATTTTGTTTAGATGCTTGAGGCGATTTTGAGCTGTTCGTTTTCGTGGTCATCTCTGTTTCGATATTGGTTTCTTGACTTTGTAAATTCGTATATGTTGTGATTCTTGGTTGGCACGATATTGATTTTTGTATATGTATCTCGGCTGGGATTTGTGGCAATTGATTTTTGATTTCGTGACATTTCCTGACTTGAGTATGCTACCAATACTTCAACACTTACATTGTATATCTCGGCTTCATGTTCGAGTATGCTGCTGTTGATCTTGTTTTGAAATTGGTGGTCTGTATGTTGTTATATGCATAGCACTGAGCCCTCTATAAGCTCGAGTTTTGATTTGTGCATTTTGTTGCCCAGTCTGGATTTTTCTTGAATTGACTTGTTGTTCTTTGAATCACTCTTGCCATTTCATTTGAACTTGTCGACATTGCCTTGGTATTAAAATGTTATTACATTTGATTCTTTGGTCTTTGATTTGTGAATCGCCTTCAGGTATTCATTTTTGTCTTGTGCATTTTGTGGCAGCTTGTACCTGTGCATTTCATACATATCTGTATATAGTAATGTGCATTTACATATGTACATACTTATGTACATTGTTTGATTCATGTGTGCACCGGACTTCGGCTTTGAATTGCCTTACTCACCACAGTTTCGATTTTTGCTGGTTCGATTTTACTGCTGCTTTATGACTCTGGCCAGTTGTGTTTATCCATGTAGCATTGGTTTCAAATACTGCTTCAGCTTCGACTGATGCATGTTGTACCTGGTCCCTTTTGTTGTTTACTGGTATCTCTTGACAGTTTTGTATTGCCTGATGAACTTTGGTTCTTTGATTTAATTGTTGTCATTTATTGCCTCACTGCTTTATTGTCACTGCCTATTAGTTGTGCTGTTGAACTTGTATTTTGTCATTGGCAGTGTCTCGACATTCATGTCTGCACTCTTTCTTTTGATAGTTGCTTGTTACTTTGAAAGTGCATCACTTGCCTCTCTTGTCATTTCTTTTTACTGATTTGCCTTTGATGGTTTGCACTGCTGTCACACATGTGCATCCATGTATGTACATACATATGTATGTGTGGATGCATGTACTGATTTGGGTCTGCTTTGTTGGTTTGTATCACACTGAGTTAACACTCATGTGTGCTGAGGCATTGCATTTACATTAGCCTCGAGCCTAGGCAGATTGGTCGAGTGGGTCTTGCATTGCAACGACCACTGATTTCATTTGCATTTTTCAGTTTCATTTAGTGGACACTGGTTCACTTCCACTACATGTAAGGGATGCATTTGTTCTGTACACTTGTTCATTGTAGTTTGGCTTGGGTTTGAGCATCACTAATCTGGTAATACTCGTATCAGTCATTGGTGTAGCATTGTGTACATGTGTACTTAGCATTGTGTATATGCGTACTTGTTCGTTTGGCCTCTTATTGGTTTAAGTTGAAGTTTGCAGTCTGTTTATTTTACTCTTTGGCCTTGCTTTCTAGATGGCATTTGATCCAGACAGTGTTGTATTATGATACGTACATTGAGTTGAATCCAGTCTCATAGACTCGGGTTTGACCTTGTACTCTGTTGTGAATTTTCAATGCGCATTCGTGTGCATTTCGTTCAGTTTAATTTGAGTTGAGTTACCTTTCAGTTTTTGTTGAACATTTATGTATTTCGACTTGGCTTACTTTTGTTGCATTTGGATTTGAGTCTAATTCTTGAGTTCATTTTGTTGCAGTTGTGTTGAGTCATGCTAGCGTGACTTGACCTTTGCAGTTTTGACTTACTGTAGTGGCGAGGCAGTGCACGCGTGCGTGTACTGCAGCCACATAGAAATTTGATTTGATTTGATCATTTTGAGATTTTCTAATTATCTATTTGATAATTAGACTCTGAGTGTCTAATTATTTATTTAATAATTAGATTTTGTTATTAATTGCTGTTTAGGCAATTCTAGGGTTTTCATATTATCTTCATTGATAATCTTTTTGTTTATCCATGTGGATGATTTGGATTTGCTGATTTGCTGTTTAACACTACTTAGTGTTATATCTGCCGTTATCCGATTCTCTTATCGAAGAGTTGGATATACAAGATTTCTGTGACCGTCGTCTATTTGTTCTTTATTATTATTGCTCCTGTGCATTAATAACTGAGTTTGAATTAGACTGACCCATGTATTATTTTCTTTTGAATTTAATACTCGGGTCAGACCCGAGTTATTTCAGGTCGTAGATATCTTGCTTTGGGTTGCTGTTTGAGCTATGAAGACTTTTCATATCTTTTGAAGTGGTCTTCGTCTTTTTGTAGTAGTCAGTGTATCTGTTTTAGGTTGATATGTATTCATGTATATTAGTCGATAATGTACTTGTATATATAACTTCCAGAGTCGACAGTTGTAGTTGTATCATATGTATTGTGTCAAATGTATTGTAACTGACATCAGTTATATATATCTATATATATATATGAGACTTCTGTTATCTGTGTTCCGCATTTTTATTATCTGTGTTATTATTATATATATTGTCCTAAACTATTATGAACCATCGTAGTTCGTTTTATACTGGAATTGGGTATGTCGATGGGAGTAAATAAATAAGAGATAAAAATTGAAAAATATATACCACTCCTATCGAGGTAACCAATACTAGTGGAAGGCCAACTACGGATGGCCGCTTCTATCCAGCCTTATCCTTCGTAATAACAGACAGTATTTCTTTTAATACTCTTTGTTATTGTGAGCATAGAGGTGGGGCGTCATAGTTGGTATCAAAGCTTGGGGTTTATGGACATAATATAAAACATAACTTGGATGGAACATGTGTTACAACTATTGGTCGATGTTTTTATTTGTGCTTTGAGTCAAATCTAAAGTTTTGAAATTATGTTGAAATTTTTAAATATCTTTATTTAAAAATAAAAGTGAAACTGTGTTTTGATGATTGAATAATTTGTTTTCTGTTATCAGAGTGCGCAGCGGAAGCAGTGACATTGTCTTCGCTGAGTACAGTTGATAACCTTTTTGATTTAAAAATCAAAATATGAAATTGAAATAAATTTCTTTTTTTGTTTACATAGCTGGGTTTATTTTGTTTCTTTGGAAATTTCGAATCCGATTGAGGATTCGAAGCGACTGCAGTTATGTGATTTTTGTTGAGATTTTTGCTGGTTTTCTTTTATGCTAATCATATATTGATTAGACATTGCTGTTTTGAATTATCTTCATTGAAGATACCTTCGAATGATTTCTTTTTTCATTTTGTAGTATACCTGTAAATTTGAGTTGTACGTTACTGCATTGGTTTAACGTTGAACCGATGTTTGGTTTAAACGTATTTTGTTCCCGTTATTTTTATAACGGGATTTTTACATCGATGCTAAATTTTTGAAGCACGGTGTTTTGTTGACAATTTTAATGAATGAAAATTCACTGGTGTTACATTTTGATGAGAATTATTTTGATGAGATTTTGACGTTTAAAAATTACTGTCGCTTTGACTTCAGTAACCGTCAAATTTTAAAAGTGAATTTTCAAGCGGTTATTCCGCAAGGTTGATTTGTGATCCGTTTTTACGGTATTTTGAGAAGTACAATTTCCTTATCAAAATTATTACTGATGTTGCTTTAATCACATGATTGGAAAATCGTTTTAAAATGAAAATTGTTTTATAATTTTTTAAAAGTTTGCGCTTTCAAAAGAATGAGGAAGCGACTTAAACGATTCAGCAAAATCGAGGACTATGACCCCTTTCTTTTACTGATTCGCTTAACTCCGGACTTGTCTAGTTGAGAATGTGAATTGTTATTTTTATAAAATAAATAAAATTGTTTTCAGGAATTTAACAGTTTGCGCTTTCAAAAGAATGAGGAAGCGATTTAAACGTTTCAGCAAAATCGAGGACTATGACCCCTTTCTTTTATTGATTCGCTTAATTTCGGACTTGTCCGTTTGAGAATGTAAAATGTACTTTTACAAAATCCACAATTTTTCACTTTCAAGGAAACGATGAAGAGAATCAAACGATTTAGTAAAACACGTGGTATGGGACATGTGCGTTTGCTATTTCGGTTAATTCCGGACTCGTTAATTGAAACATCTGCTGTTTTGACGATTCTGATGATTTTGTGTGCTTTCGAGCCACTATGTTGGACCTTCGGGTCATTTGTTGGACCTTCGGGTCATTTGTTGGGCTTTCGGGCCACTCTGATGGACCTTCGGGTCAAATACCAGTACTAGACCTTCGGGTCACTCTGCGGACCTTCGGGTCATTTATTGGGCGCCAAAATTATGTTGAGTACTTGGTAGGCTTCGGCCATTTGTTGATGCACGTGCGGCGAACTAAAAACTCGCCATCTGATGGGATCGATCCAACCTTTTATGTTGATTTTCTAGAGTATCTTAATTGATTTCTAGATATTTGTTGTTTCTAATTATCTGCAGGTAATTAGATATCTGATGTTATGAGATTTAATTATCGTATCGGTAATTAAATATTTGCTGTTATGAGATTTAATTATCGTATCGATAATTAGATATTTGTTGTTTCTGATTATCGTTTTTGATAATCAGATATTTGTTGTTTCTGATTATCGTTTTTGATAATTAGATATTTGTTGATTTGAGATTTCTGATTATCGTTTTTGATAATTAGATATTTGATGATTTGATGTTTCCTGATTATCGTTTGTGATAATTAGATATTGGTTGATTGCTGATTTTATTGATATGAGATTTTCTAGTCTCTAATTGATTCTAGAGTGTGCTGGTTTTATTGAATTGATGTTTCCTATCTATCTCTGTTGATAGTTAGAGTTTGTTGATTATGAAGTTCGTGTTTTCTAGTTATTTGTTGAGTAACTAGATAATTGCAGTTTTGCGAAGTGTGATTTGCGTTTTCTAATTATCTTTGTCTATAATTAGATTTTGCTGTTTTCTAATTATCATATCGATAATTAGATATTGCTGCTTTGTGATTTCGGTATTCTAGTTATCTAATTGATAATTGAATATTGCTGATGATTGAATTTATTCAGTTTTGTTGTTTTTTGATTATCTGTTTGATTGTTAGATTTTGTTGAGAATTTGTGAATTTCTTTTATGAAATTGAAAGATTTCTTCGGTGTTTGTGTTCTCGATCTTTATTTTTCTAGCTTAACTAGTTTATGTTAGAAAAATAATTGTTATAGACAACTTTAATTATGAAAATTGCGGGGACGCAATTTTTATAAGGAGGGAGTCTGTAACAACCCAGGGTTTTTGCATCGATTTAATATCGTCATTAAACGATTAATCTGCTAGTTAATTACTCATTTGAGTTTTTAATCGGTTGAAATCCTTTTGAAAAATGGTTAAAAGTTATGTGGGCTTTAAATAAATATACCTTTCTATTTTAATTGGCCCATTTGTTTGATGAAGTGATAATACTCACTACTGTTTTCCCCTTTTTATTGGCATTCATTCGACCCGTTTCTTTTTCATTGGCATTCGTTCGAAAACCTAATCAAAAACAAACGAAAGAAAAATGGCGGCTCAATGTTTTTCGTTCGTCTCCAATTAGGGCTTGCTCGTTCGTTTCCCCTTCGACGAAGATTTGGGACTTTTAATTTTCGTAGGCTTCGACTTCACTGTCTCGATCGAATGGGAAGGTGAGTAATTTAATTACTCACATCTAGTTCAATTCGTAAGTGGTAGGGTTTGAACCCCTGTTTTCTAGTTCGTGTATCTATGTTTGAACTTGTCCATCGATTTCTCTGGCCATTCAATTTTGTTTAGATGCTTGAGGCGATTTTGAGCTGTTCGTTTTCGTGGTTATCTCTATTTCGATATTGGTTTCTTGACTTTTTAAATTTGTATATGTTGTGATTCTTGGTTGGCACGATATTGATTTTTGTATGTATATCTCGGCTGGGATTTGTGGCAATTGATTTTTGATTTCATGACATTTCCTGACTTGAGTATGCTACCAATACTTCGACACTTACATTGTATATCTCGGCTTCATGTTCGAGTATGTTGTTGTTGAGCTTGTTTTGGAATTGGTGGTCTGTATGTTGTTATATGCATAGCACTGAGACCTCTATAAGCTCGAGTTTTGATTTGTGCATTTTGTTGCCCGGTCTGGATTTTTCTTGAATTGACTTGCTGTTCTTTGAATCACTCTTTCCGTTTCATTTAAACTTGTCGACATTGCCTTGGTATTAAAATGTTATTACATTTGATTCTTTGGTCTTTGATTTGTGAATCGCCTTCAGGTATTCATTTTTGTCTTGTGCATTTTGTGGCAGCTTGTACATGTGCATTTCATACATATATGTATATAGTTATGTGCATTTACATATGTACATACTTATGTACACTGTTTGATTCATGTGTGCACCGGACTACGGCTTTGAATTGCCTTACTCACCACAGTTTCGATTTTTGCTGGTTCGATTTTACTGCTGCTTTATGACTCTGGCCAGTTGTGTTTATCCATGTAGCATTGGTTTCAAATACTGCTGTAGCTTCGACTAATGCATGTTGTACCTGGTCCCTTTTGTTGTTTACCTTTATCTCTTGACAGTTTTGTATTGCTTGATGAACTTTGGTTCTTTGATTTAATTGTTGTCATTTATTGCCTCACTGCTTTATTGTCACTGCCTATTAGTTGTGCTGTTGAACTTGTATTTTGTCATTGGCAGTGTCTCGACATTCATGTCTGCACTCTTTCTTTTGATAGTTGCTTGTTACTTTGAAAGTGCAGCACTTTCCTCTCTTGTCATTTCTTTTTACTGATTTTCCTTTGATGGTTTGCACTTCTGTCACATATGTGCATCCATGTATGTACATACATATGTATGTGTGGATGCATGTATTGATTTGGGTTTGCTTTGTTGGTTTGTATCACACTGAGTTAACACTCATGTGTGCTGAGGCATTGCATTTACATTAGCCTCGAGCCTAGGCAGATTGGTCGAGTGGGTCTTGCATTGCAACGACCACTGATTTCATTTGCATTTTTCAGTTTCATTTAGTGGACACTGGTTCACTTCCACTTCATGTAAGGGCTGCATTTGTTCTGTACACTTGTTCATTGTAGTTTGGCTTGGGTTTGAGCATCACTAATCTGATAACACTCGTATCAGTCATTGGTGTAGCATTGTGTACATGTGTACTTAGCATTGTGTACATGCGTACTTGTTCGTTTGGCCTCTTATTGGTTTAAGTTGAAGTTTGCAGTCTGTTTATTTTACTCTTTGGCCTTGCTTTCTAGATGGCATTTGATCCAGACAGTGTTGTATTATGATACGTACATTGAGTTGAATCCAGTCTCATAGACTCGGGTTTGACCTTGTACTCTGTTGTGAATTTTCAATGCGCATTCGTGTGCATTTCGTTCAGTTTAATTTGAGTTGAGTTACCTTTCAGTTTTTGTTGAACATTTATGTATTTCGACTTGGCTTACTTTTGTTGCATTTGGATTTGAGTCTAATTCTTGAGTTCATTTTGTTGCAGTTGTGTTGAGTCATGCTAGCGTGACTTGACCTTTGCAGTTTTGACTTACTGTAGTGGCGAGGCAGTGCACGCGTGCGTGTACTGCAGCCACATAGAAATTTGATTTGATTTGATCATTTTGAGATTTTCTAATTATCTATTTGATAATTAGACTCCGAGTGTCTAATTATTTATTTAATAGTTAGATTTTGTTATTAATTGCTGTTTAGGCAATTCTGGGGTTTTCATATTATCTTCATTGATAATCGTTTTATTTATCCATGTGGATGATTTGGATTTTCTTGATTTGCTGTTTAACACTATTTAGTGTTATATCTGCCGTTATCTGATTCTCTTATCGAAGAGTTGGATATACGAGATTTCTGTGACCGTCGTCTATTTGTTCTTTATTATTATTTCTCCTTTGCATTAATAATTGAGTTTGAATTAGACTGACCCGTGTATTATTTTCTTTTGAATTTAATACTCGGGTCAGACCCGAGTTATTTCAGGTTGTAGATATCTTGCTTTGGGTTGCTGTTTGAGCTATGAAGACTTTTCATATCTTTTGAAGTGGTCTTCGTCTTTTTGTAGTAGTCAGTGTATCTGTTTTAGGTTGATATGTATTCATGTATATTAGTCGATAATGTACTTGTATATATAACTTCCAGAGTCGACAGTTGTAGTTGTATCATATGTATTGTGTCAAATGTATTGTAACTGACATCAGTTATATATATATATATATATATATATGAGACTTCTGTTATCTGTGTTCCGCATTTTTATTATCTGTGTTATTATTATATATATTGTCCTAAACTATTATGAACCATCGTAGTTCGTTTTATACTGGAATTGGGTATGTCGATGGGAGTAAATAAATAAGAGATAAAAATTGAAAAATATATACCACTCCTATCGAGGTAACCAATACTAGTGTAAGGCCAACTACGGATGGCAGCTCCTATCCAGCCTTATTCTTTGTAATAACAGACAGTATTTCTTTTAATACTCTTTGTTATTGTGAGCATAGAGGTGGAGCGTCACAGCAATTAAATTCAATATTAATTTTATGTCAATTTTATTCAATATAAAATTTAAATTAACTCAAATGTCAATTTAAACTATCAAACAGCAACCAATAAAATTCTTATCACTTCATAAATTTAATTCAACTAACATAAGAAGGTTTTGTATTGCGTGAGTGGGTTAAATCACTCTCTTTTAATTTATAGCCGATTTAAAATCCAATAAAAGCCCAAAATTTCAACAGTCTCCAAATTTAACCAAACTAGCTTTATGTTGTTTGGAATTTCAATACGAACCCAATTGAAGAAACCACGCATCCATCCGAGTTTGTATGTAAAAGTTATGCATGTTAAAAGATTTGAAATTTAAATTTAAATTAAATAAAGTAAGGGCATATTCGTAAATACCATCACCTTTCTTAAACCGACGTTCAAACGAAACCCATTACGTTGTCGACTTCTATCACCCGCCTCACACACCATAGGTCGTCTGTCTTTGATTGGAGGTCGCCATCGTGACTGTGACGACCCGTCTCCTCAACCCTCAAAATAATCGACACTAATACATCCATGGTATTCACGTGCCGTAAATCCAAGTGTCAGGGAGGCAGATTATCAAGGGTAAAATAAAGATAAAAGATAGAAATACAAATTCTCACATCACATTCAACACTTTAATTATACATATGATAAGTGATCACTCCAAGTGATTTATCAGAGTTCAATACTAATCCTGCTGGGTAGTTATAACTGCCTATCCTTACATATGCTGGGACATACTAAATACATACATAACGGAATACGGGTAAATATCTACATAAGGTTCTTCAGCTTCATAGCTCCAAAAGACTTCTCCAAAATGCTCCACAACATGCTTCAAAATGCTCCACAACATGCTCCAAAATGCTCCTAGGATATCCTTACTACATGGCAGCCCGGAAAAATAGGGCACCCAGAGTACAAAGGAAAAACAAAATAAACTCTGGGTCAGTCGTGGGACTGGTGTGAGAACTCAAAATACGTTGTCTGAAAACAAAAGGGTATGTCATAAGACCGCACCGCACATAAACACGGAATGGGTTTTTACATTATGATAACCAAATCATTCTATGTCAAAATACTTGATATTATTTTTAATGACATATCTTGGAAAACATTTGCAAGTAAACTTATTAATCTTAGCCGAAATTGTTACATTATTAAATTCCAGCATACTAACCATAAATGTGTGTTCTACAAACAAAATGGCAGGCACTTATTGGAGAATGGGTTTCCATACAAATGACCAGGTGAAGGGACTACCTTCCGGCAGTACATCTCTAGAGGAATGTACCAAGGCCCAACAAATGGTCCTCTACCAACACAAGACCAGCCTATCTCTTCCTAGATAGTACCGAATATGTAATCTCCCCGGTCATTACCGACCTATCTGAGACGTCTCTTAGCATACACCCCAATAATTTAAACCCGAACATCATAGCGGGTAGAAATATATCTAGAAGGGGATAATCATACCCTAATGGTTGCAAACCACATAGCCTTGCCACATCTACCCTATTTCGGTCATTTTCGGGTGTGAAGCCTGAGGTAACGATTACCTTTTACATAGCACATCATCTTTCCTCTTTGAATGCCAAATTACCATTCCACAATCACACAACTTATTTCTACAAACGTATAACTCCTGAGCTTGTACGTGTTAGGAAATGGTGTTAAGCTAAGAGAAGTTGCCTTCTCCTTTACCAAATAGATGATACATTCATAGAGATCACTTATGTAACTAGGAATGCAACGTCAGACATTCGTCCATACAAGTTGTCCAGGAACAGAACAAACCGAAGGCACTCTCCTACCACATCATATTGGAAATTCACCCTAGAATTAA
Organism: Allium fistulosum; assembly: GCA_030737815.1. NCBI lineage: Eukaryota > Viridiplantae > Streptophyta > Magnoliopsida > Asparagales > Amaryllidaceae > Allium > Allium fistulosum. The sequence goes on from CM060904.1 coordinate 960,008,853, forward strand.
TTATGATTAGTCCTTGCATCGGATATTTCATAACAAAGAAACTACCGCAACATATGTATACTGGGATTTTATCCCTAAATGATCAACAAGTAGTTCTTCATTATGAAAATCTCAAATATCATATCCATGTCTTTACTTCGAATGTGTAAACTGGTTCGAAGTGGTCTTCGGATAGGAGTTACCCAAATCCAACCCCGGTTCCTTCGAAATAATCATCGATAAAAAGATGTTCTATGAATAGGGAATCATTCTTTAATTGATTTAGTTCTTTTTATCAAAATGTGTTTTGGAGATATACATTTCTTAAACATTCTTTCCGGTACATACGGAATCATTAAACCTCTCTTATCAAATCCTTTGATTACTTTAAAACCATTTTACATCCCAAATCATTTCATCTTTTCTTAGGAAAATATTTCCAAATTATTTATTTAAATCTTAATAAAGATTTCTTAATCCAAAACTCATACCTTTGATTTAGTTGAAACCATGTCATCTAGGATGTTAATCTAAAACCAGTGATTATTAAGTGAGTATAATCTATAGAAATCATCTAATTCTACTCAATATCAATTCCCATATTCAACAAATACTATGGGCGGAATAACGGTGAAATCACTTCCACGAATAGTATGAATTCCCTCTTTGGGCTTTAACATTGAGTATAAGAAGGTCATCTCTATAAAAATCAAATTGTTTAAATCCTGGAAAATATCTTTCTTTATGCTTAACCCGTTTCCGACATTTCGACCTTATCTATCCCTCGCCTAAGGAAGAGTCCAATTGAGCCAGGGCACTGGTTGCTCCTGAACATCTCCTTAGTTTAAGCACTTCTAATCCAGATCTCACAAATAGAAAATCTAGTCTACTCGTGGCTTTTAGATCCAAGACTAAATCACTTAATTTGTAATAGCTTTTCTTTAAATATTTTATTTAAATTCTTTTTTAAATAACTAAAAAACTTCCAAATCATTATTAAAAAACTTAGTTATTCTTTTGAAAATTCATTTTTATTACTCAAATCACTTTTTAAATTTTTTAAAAGATTTATAAGATTTATTCCATATTTTCAAAACATTAGTTTCAAAGAAATCCAGTTTTGGATTCTGAACTGCAAAACCGTGATTATTCTGAAAACTGGTTTTGCTCATATTTCAAAATCTACTTATCAAAATCTACTTATCAAAATCTCGATTTTCTTTCTTTGTTGGAAAACTATGGATATAATAGTTCGGAAAATTCTTGCCTCGAAGAATTCCGAGCTATATTCCAACTTTTACACTAGTTTAACTTTTATAGCGCGAAATCGCGAACTGTTGTTACGCGACGCGCTTATTTTTGACTAAATTTTCTATTTCTTTTCAAACTTCATCAAAACACTTTTGAATGTTTATAAAACATTTCAATTACATTTTAAACCATTTATAAGAGGTTTAATACTCCTATATACACCATTTCATTAATTTAAGGAAAGTGATTTCCTTTTGTGTTTATCGAAGTGTATATTCGTGGCTTGCATATAATTTCAACATTCATATGAAAACAACCAAACTTGATGATCAAAGAATATTAAACATTCATTTGCAACATCATATCATCATCCAACATATAGTATAATAATTTAGGAGTTCTCACTTTGTTTGGTTATTCGAATGGAAAATTGGCTATAGCTCCGCTACTTGATGTTTTTCGCACATGAATCTTTGAACGCTTGGACTTGAAGTGGCTTGACTTGGACTGGGGGAGGGGATGTTGCTCACGACCTTGAGTGGAGGTGGAGGAGGGTTTGGCCGTGGGTGGTGGTGGTTGAAACCGTGGGTAGAGGAAGAGAAATGGAGGAGTTTTGACATGGTTCGGGCGGAGTTTTGTTGATATTTTTCTTTGTTCCATTTTTAGGAATATTTTGGAATTATTTAATTATGGAAAGAAGCCATCATAGGAAGTAAGAAGTAGCTTACAAAATGAAGAAGAAGATGTGAAAAAAAGTGAGAAAGTGTGTATTTATAGAAAAAATTTGGAATTGAAATATTATTTTGTGAAAAGACTAAAATACCCTTTGCTTAAATTTTAAGCAAATAACTTTTTCAATGCTTAACATCATGTTTCAAATAACCACTTTATGTCACTTTCACTTAACAAATAAGTGAAGAATATAATGATTTGTTTGCTTTTTTGAAATGAATATTTTGTCTTTTTAGTTTACTTTTCCTAATTACTTTCTAGAATTTTCTAAGTGTGTTTTGAAAAAGTAATCATGTTTAGTTAATTGCAAATCACTCTTTATATGTTAAAATGTTTATAAGAATATGTACATAAAGTTGCGATGACGTTGCGACAACTTTTAATCGACAAAACGTTGATTTTCGACAAAATGTTTTACGGTCATATTTTGATGTTTTAGTCTAATTATTTATTTATGTAAACCAAATTTCAAAATAAATTTGTATAATGCTATTTAAAAATATAAACACTCATTAATAAATTAAAATAATTTATTTAACCATTGAAACTTACTTTTATGTAATCAAGATTTTGTCACTTTTGTTAATACAAGCAAATGTTACTATCTTTATGTATATTTCTATTTCCAAATCCTATCTAATATTGTTTAAATCCTAAAACCTTATATATTTTATATTTAAAATCACTTTAAACATTATATTTTAAGGTGGTCAAATTCTGGATCGTTACATTCTCCCTTACTTAAAAGAAATTTCGTCCTCGAAATTAGATAAGAAGAAAATAGCTCAAAAGGAAATATATATTCGATAAGGTGGAATATATAAAATAATTGACTAAACCACAGGCGGTGAGTACACTCAATCGATAGATAAAGTCTATACATCGATCCTAAACTCGGGATATGCCTTCTTTATTCTTTCCTATGTTTCCCATGTGCAATCCTCTACATCTCCACTCCATTGGACTTTGACTAACCGTATGACCTTCCTCCTTAATCGTTTCTCATCTTGATCAACGATTCGAACTGGTCATCTAATAACTGCTAAATTGGGTTCTATCTCCAAATCTTCTTAAGCAGCGGTTTCTATGATTTGTTCTAGATCATATACATGCTTCCGTAAATTTGATATGTGAAAAACATTGTGTACACCAGACAATCTTTCAAGCAATTGTACTCGATAAGCTAGTGGGCCAATTCATTCGAGAATGGGAAAAGGTCCAATATATGGAGGTGCTAACTTCCCTGCTCTTCCAAATCTTACTACTCCTCTCATTGGAGAAACTTTCAACAAGACTAAATCTCCAACTGAGAATTCCATATTTCTACGCCTTTGATCTGCGTAACTTTTCTGTCTGTTCTGGGCTTCTTTTAGCTTCTTTCTAATCATATCAACCTCCTCTGAAGCTTCTCGTATCATATCAGGACCAAGTACTAACCGATCTCCGGTTTCGATCCAACATGTCGGTGACCTGCACGGACCATCATATAGAGCTTTATACGTGCCATGCCGATACTAGCTTGATAATTGTTGTTATAAGAGAACTCTACTAAATGCAGATGATTTTCCCAAGAGCATCCAAAGTCTAGAATACATGCTCGAAGAAGGTCTTCCAATACACGGTTCACTCTTTCCGTCTGTCCATCAGTTTGGGGGTAATAGGCAGTGCTTATATTCAGCCTTATTCCTAAAGTGGTCTGTAATGCTTCCCAAAACTGACTAGTAAAGATTGGATCCCGATCGCCCACTTTACTACTCCGAACTCCATGCAATCATACAATCTTCTTCATATATATATAAGCAAGGCTTGCAGCGGTCCTTGTTGGCTTGACTGGAATGAAGTATGCACTTTTAGTTAATCGATCTATGATAACCAAAATGCCTTCGTTCCCTTCCCTCGTTCGAGGCAAGCCATCAATGAAATCCATTGATATTTGATCCCACTTCCAAGTTGGAATCTCTAGAGGTTGAAGTAATCCTACAATTTTCTGCTGGTCACTTTTGACTTGTTGACAATTGGCGCATCTGCTAACATAAATAGATATGTCCCACTTCATGCTTTTCCACCAAAATGTGCATTTCATATCTTTGTACATTTTGTTAACTCCCGGATGAATGAAAAATTTGGATTTGTGGCAATCAGCTAATACCTCTTGTCTAAGATTTTCCACATCCGGAACACAAATTCGCCCATTTAAGCGTAAAACCCAGTGGCTATCAAATTCAAAGCTTGAATCATGCCCTTTGTACTTAGCTTTAAAAAACTTCTTTAAGAATTTGTGACGACCCGAACTCGATGTTCGATAAATAACATCAAATTCATATCGCCGGAGCTTGCAACAACATTAGATGATAGATAACACAGCAGAAATAAAAGATGATATCATTGATACAACATGAATACAGTATTTGATACCTCAATTTGATACAATGATAATCATCAACATCAGAGAATATACAACACAAAATACAGCGGAACACGATACAATATGAGATGAGTCCTCACAGAATCTAATACTGCAACTCCAAGGCTAAAGCTCTAAACTTCAAGCTCGAATCCCCATCCAGATTGCACAAAGATAAGCAAGGTCGGTCTGTGCACTCCAAAGACACCAAAATGTATCAAACAGAAAGCTTAAGGCTACCAAAACGATACCTACTATCTGACTATATGAAAAACCCCAACTCTAGACTGCCCGTGTGGAAAATTGTGGGCGCTCAGAGTTTAGGAACGGAACAATAAACTCCAGGTCAGTCATGGGACTGGTATGAGCAAACAAAAACATTTGGTTTGAAAAACAAAAGAAATTGAAATACGCAATGCTTTTTAGAAAATGAAACTACCATAAGGCCTCCCGCCACACACACAATGGAAACGCAGAATTGGAGGAGATTTCTCCTTACGATAGTCAAACATGCTTACTATGCAAAATCATCTGATATTATTATTAGTGCATAGTGCAGAAAACGTTTCGAATATATAATATTAATCTTAGCCAGCATAGGTACCAATATACTATGCCTACTATAGCTACCATTTTAAATGGTAGGTTTTACAATTAAAACCGTACAAGGTTCGTATTGTTTCTTTGGATTTCCAACAAATGGTCAGGCTAAGGAACTTCCTATGCCACGTAGGAACGCCTCTGGAGGGACGCCCCGAGAGACAACTGCTCTCTGCCAACACAAGGCCGGTTACCCCCTTCCCAGGTAGTAAACCTGAGATATGCCACCCCCGGTCGTTTGCGACCTTTATCCGAGAGCTCTCAACACCAACAACATCACACAGTAATAAAGATACCACAGTGCCCACATGAGTAAGTATCTGGGCTCCATACCATGATACCATCCTTTTCCAGAAGGAATGGACATACCCTAGGGGAGCTACCCCTAAAACCTTGCCGCACTTTCCTGTTTCGACCATTACCGGTCTGTGAGGCTCGATAAGGTCTCGTCCACAAAGCTACGCTTTACACGAAAGCCATGCTTTGATCAACAAATGATCAGCATCACACAGCAACACTTAGTATGCCACACTACCAAATTGGGAGTATATCACTGATAACCTTCAACTACATAACCTCTGAGCTCGTACGTCTCAGAGAAGGGTGTTAAGCTAAGAGAATAAATTCTCCACCACCAAACAGAAATGTATTTGAAAGAAATCAGCTTTATATCTCAAAGTGTAATGTCAGACATACAACCATACAAGTCTGTTCTGGGTTCCAACAGAACCGAAGGAACTTCCAAAGAAGCCCTTGCAATCCGGGTATTCACAATCCCGATCAGACTTCCCATCACTTAGGAAATCTCTATACCGGAGCCACTCAGTGCAGAGATAATCGGTAGGTTATCCTATCATTCTCGCAAACACCCGGTCTTCAACACCGGTCTTCAAATGCTATCCATTCACGTCGTATCACTATTCGGAATGGGTTATATGACACAAAGTCCTCTCCCGGCTAAACCGAATAGTGAGCGCAATATTTTAAAACATATGGATATTGGGATTTCGGTTAAGTCACGACTTATTACCCAAAACTTCTCTTTCAAATGGTTTAAACACATTACCATTTTAATCTTTTACACAAAAAGATTCATTTCACAAAGTTCACCTAGTTTCACAAAGATTCCTTCATAGTTCTCAAAACTATTTCCATTTCAATTGGATTAACTCATTAAATCTTTAAATCAAGATTTAATTGATAGCTTTCAAAACAATTTCCAAAGATTTATGCTTAACTTGGGAAACCTTCTTCAATTCAAACTTGAAATTCCTTTAATTCAAATTGGAAATTCATTTCTTATATGAGAGCTTTTATCCTTTAAAACAATTAGTTCCCATCCACCCCACCAAACTCCACCGTGCAGACTGGCTCCCCCTCATTTCCAAAATTGAATCCCGACTCTCAACTTGGAAGGCACACTCGCTATCCTCTGCAGGTCGTCTTGTCCTAGTCAAATCGGTCCTATCGGCCATCCCCTCATACTGGATGTCCTTCCTCACACTTCCATCCTGGGTCATCACGAAAATTGACTCAATCAGGCGCTCGTTCCTTTGGAACGGTGGCAACGCAAAAGGACTGGTCAACTGGAGGACGGTATGCCTACATCGCAACCACGGAGGGTTAGGAATTACAGACCTCCGCACTTTCAATCAAGTGTTGTTGTCCAAATGGCTTTGGAGATTGCTTACACCTGGAAACTTCATCTGGAAAACTTGGATCCTATGTCAACACTATCATTCAAACCCTCACCTGGCGCTCCACCTCACCACCCGTTTCCGGCCATCCCCCTTCTGGTCTGGGGTCCTCCAAACACTTCCTAGAGTCAAAGCACTTTTTCAGGTGAAAATTGAAAGAGGCAACAGCTGCCTCTTCTGGTAAGACACTTGGTATGGCCAACTGCCCCTTTCTAAGTTCCTTCCCAACCTCTACTCACACACCACCCTCACTAACGCAACTGTTGAAGATTATCTCGCCCTTGGCCCTGAGCACCTTTGCCCACCCTCCATTTTCGATGCAGACTTGGTTCCTGAACTCTTCACCGCAACAAATATCCTCCTATCGATTCCACTTCCAACAGTCAAGACCATTTCCTCTGGGCCCTCGCACCTTCCAAGGGCTTCACAGAGAACATCATCATAAATTATTTTATGATTACGTTCTCTCTAGAGAGAACATAATCATAAATTATTTTATGATTATGTTCTCTAAGAGAGAACATAATCATAAAATAATTTATGATTATGTTCTCACAGTCGCCTCCTGCTATCAACACCTAATTAACCCCGGTCGCCTTTTCTCCTTTCCCAGGATTTGGCATTGTAATCTTCCACCTCGCATAGCTTTTTTCCAATGGTGCCTAATTTCTGGAAGAATTAATACCAAAGATAGACTCAACCGACTCAACATCCCTGTCGACCCACGCTGCGTCTTTTGTTTCACACACGATGAATCAATCACCCACCTTTTCTTTGAATGTGACTTCTCCTACTCAATTTGGGCTGCAACCAGTGCTTATCTACTGGGGTATATCCCTACCTCGACCCCCTTCTTCGATTATTGGCAGTTTAATCAGCAGAACCTGCTGATGGACAGCTACATATCAATCTTTAGTTGGTGCATTTGGAAAGAGAGGAATGCACACGTGTTTGGGAAACCTGCACGCCATTTTGGCGGAACCTATAGAAGTATCACTCACTTTTTCTCCTCTCTAACAGGTCAGTGCTCCTCCGTGCTATTCCGACTGAGCCTCCCGCCTTGCAGCGCCCAGCCAGCAGAATCTCAGGGTAGTACCGGTGCATCACCGTGCAGGTAGTCTTAGTCTACCGAGGGCTACTACTTAGCTGATATTTGTAATATTTTGTGTTCCATTGACTATGATACTCTAGCACTTTAATTGTATTTTGTTGCTCTATGACAATATTTTGGCCATCGATCGGGCTTGTCGATCGACCTCTTACAAACTTTTAATATATAACTACTTAACCGGCTGTGTAGTATCACGCTACACACCTGTCTCTCTCAAAAAAAAACTTGGATTAAATTTCTTAAATTTCCAAAACCATACTTTTAAATGGTTAAAAATCCATATAAAACATATTTATAACTGGTATGGTCTTTTTAGACCATAATTTCCAAATCATTGAATTCAATTTCAAATATTGAATTCAAATCTAAATCAAATCATTTAGATTTAAAATTTTATTAAGTTATTTGAAACTCATTTACAAAGCTCTCAATTCCAATTCCAAAACTAATTTGGATTCAAGAATTCAATCTTTACAATTGTCAAAAATCTGTGACTTAACCGATTTCCTCATGAAATCCATATTTGTGTGTGTATGGTGTGGTCCAGGGGTTTCACACAGTAGTGTAACATCATTCAATCATCATAGATTAAGATACAAAAATATACTTGATAAGCGGTATAAACTATAACGCTTATCTTTTGTACACAGATCACAGATAATATACAAATGTATCACAGATAATAAATTACATCACAGGGAATTAATTACATTCATCCCAGAGAAACAGATCACAACACAAATCAGGTTGTATCACAAAGCATCACATATCAGGGATATCAAACAATTCACATTCAATAGAATCCAAACATCCATAAGTAAGACCAGTTAATTGTCTGATTAATCCGAATCAAATTAATTTCTTATGAATTACTAATCCTGGTTAATTAACATTAATAAATTACAAATCATTTTGATTAATTATTCTATAATCATTTATTAATTAACCTTTAATGATAAATTAATTAACCTTATTTAATAAATCAATCCACCTTTAATCATTAAATAATTAACTCCTAATTATTTAATTATTGTTTAATTTATTATCCTTAATTAATTACAAAAAGTGATTATTCCTATCACTTTAATTAATAAATCACAAATTAATTACATTGAGTAATTATCCTTTAATCACTTGATTAGTCAACCCCTAATCATAAATTAAATATCTTTAATTAATAACATTAATTAATCAACCTTCAATTAATCACATTAATTAATACATTACCTTGGTTAATTATCCCTTGATTAATTACTTTAATTAATTAACCTTTAATTAATTAATTATCCTCAAATTAATTACCTTAATTAATTAATCACATAAATTAATTGTTATTAACACATCAATAATGATCCTTTAATTAAGTCCTTGATTAATCAAGATAAATTCTTATCTTAACCGATCACTTTATTTCAACATTTAAATCTCATTAAATAAAATAAAGAGTTCATTTAAAATAAAGGATATATATACATTAAAACACTTTAACTCTATTTATTTAAAAATAATTATTTTCAAACTTTAACTATTTAACCAAAACTGGTATAGAACCTTTAATTAAGAAAGTGTTTTAAAACTTGTTTTAAATTTAAAATTTGAAAGACTTGTTAAATTTTAAATTCAAGAACTGTTTTCAACACAACCCGAGACGCCTTTCGTTTTCCCCAAGACACTCATCACCTGACTTCGAGACAAACCCCAGGAACCACCTCTTCTTCCCAACATCAGATACACGCGATACTTCGTGCACGTGCACGACTAGCCTGCTGACCTCCGACCATCGCCGATCCTCTCAACGAGTCGCCGACGTCACCTACTATCTTCCCAAACACCCAGAATCGCAAATTTTGCCGAAACCCAAAATCAAGCGATTCGATCGTGTACTGGAACCCAACATCCTCCAAAGAATTTCCTCGACGCCGACGATCTGACCTCCTGAAATCCTGCCACTCTGGCCAAAGCAACGTCAAACTCCCCTCTTTCTATTTCCCCGGGTCTCATCCACTCTGATGCAAAGTTGATGACGATCCAGCCTCGAATTCAACAGCCACCCAATCCTGTTAGTCGAACCCTAGTTCACCGTCCCCTGGCCACCACAGTCCTCCAGGAATACTCCGAGCATTTTTCCCATGACCCGCGAGTCTCCAGCCTCCTCCAGCCTTAGTCACAGCCACTATCATTAAACCGTTCGCTAGAAATTCATGAAAAATCAATTTCCGTTCAACCCATAAATTCTCCACGAATTTAAGTTTAAAAATTATGATATCATCACCAAAATTCAACATTTTCAAGAGCGAATTCATGTATATAATCAAAACATGAATTCCAGGAAATAGATTTTTCTGACTTAAATTGATTTTCACTGTAATATCCAAATTTCAAGATATTTAATCAATATTTCTACCTGAATATATTTTTAAAAATGATATTACACACATGTGAACACTTTTCATTCAGTGATTAAATCCTAAAAGTGTTTAAGTGGGATGATTTGCATTTTTGAACAGGTTTCAAATCTGTAAAGTAAGAACAGAGGTAATTTTCCTCTATACAGACATGCACACATACATTTAGAAACATGCAGTTGTATTCACACAACCATACAAGCAGATTCCACATCATACTCCAAAAATTATCAAGATAAAATAGGTTTAAGATTTCAATAAAGGGAGTTTACTCATAGTGTTTTTATGAAGATGAACAGAGTTTCCACAATTTTGAAACTGTCTTGAATTTTTCTAGCTGAAGTCTCCCTCTTTAATCTTTGGATTTAGTTGATGGTATTGTTGTTTTAAATTGAACTCTTGTTTAAGTTAAAGATGAAGCTTACTTCAGACATTACTCAGTTTTTAGAATGATCGAACTAAGATGAGAAGCTGATGTATATAAATTGAATTAACAGGCGATGTTATATTTTTGTACAAGTGATTATATTGTTTTGTACAATAGGATCAGAGATTTTTTCTATGTTTGACTAGCCGATTTGTTCACTTTGGTGGCTGAAGGTACTTGTATTAATTATTGTTGTCGTTTTCTTTTCATATTATACAGTAGAATACATTTTGCTGTCTTCCTTTGCAAGACATTTAGATATATTTTGTCTCCTCATTACATACTTATCTTCATATGTTTTGTATATAAATATTTGTATTTTCTTTTGCAAGCCTATATATATTTATTTATTTATTTCATTGTCTGGTTTCATACTTGAAGATATTTTGTTTTCATACTTTGTTTGTTCATGAATAGTTATATTTGTTTATCTTGCTTGATAACATAAATAAATTTCTATTTTAACATGTTGCTATATTCTAACTAATTTGTATTTTTGCTTTTATTTATTTCTATTTTTATTTTCTTTAGTCTTATTATTTTATAATAAGATAATTTCTATATTTTATATGTTGTTAATTTTAGCAAACGTGTTACTTTGGACTTTATAGTTTACCCTTTTTATATATTTATTTCTAGCTTAAATCATTATTATAAATTTTACTTTAATATTTATTGTCTTGTATTTCTCTGTATATATTTATTTTATAAATTCAAATATTAACCATCAATTCTAAATTTAAAAATTATTTATTTTTATACTTGTGTCAAATATCTACAGTTATATTTATTTTTAATCCATTTACTTAAACTTTAAATTCAAATCCAATGTAATTATATAAATTCAAATCTACTCATATATACACCTATACATATATATTCACATATATACACAAGATTTAAATTCAAATGATTTAATATATATTCTCTTTGAATTGGGGAAACTCGCTTCAATTTACAACTAATTTTACAATTTTTATTCAAAAATCAAATTAACTATCAATTTAAACTTATTTAAAATCCGGGATCGTTACAGTTTCCCCCCCTTAAGAAATTTCATCCTCGAAATTTGCCAGGGAGACACAAAGATAGATGAAGAATGTTTCATCAAGTCAAACTGAATATCTATTATGTATTTGGCCCACCAAATCAGAACATCAACAATAGATATGAGAACGAACTCATTCAATTACGAAATAATTGGGTTATCTGCTCTACGAAGTATACAGAGGTATTGGTTAATTCAGAGGGATAACCATTCGTATATTTTTTCGAAACCCAATGAAATAGACAACAATAGATTCGATTACGATCTCAGATTCAAAATTTAACTCATTTACGATTTGCTGAAAAATAAAACTATGTGTAGTTCCTGTGTCGAACAAAATTCGAACAATTTAATTGTAAACGAGAAGGTTACCTTTTAAAATTTCTTTTCCCAATCAGCTTTTGAGGTTGAAGAATCACTTTTGATTTATATACTTTCGCTACTAGAGCTTGCTTCAATGCTGGGCACTCTTCGATCACATGTCCCGGCTTGCGACATTGATAGCATTTCCTAGATTCCTGCTCTGGCCTCATAAATGGCTCTCTCATTCCTAGCTTCCAAGGATTCTTGCATTTATCCGAGTAGTGGCCTTTCCCCAAGCAATTGAGACAAGTAACTTCTTTCACCTTTTTCTTCTGTATATTTTTCTTCCCTTTGCCTCTCCTCGGTTTCTTTCCACCAAACTTCTTTTTCCTCCAATTCAGATTACTGTTATTCCCTTTTTCCTTCGAAACTTCCTGCTAATCCAGAGTATCGTATCTATATCCCATATCGATAAGGTCAGAAAAAGATTCATTTATATGAGCAGTCATCCTTTCTTGAAATTCCTTGTTCATCCCTCGAATAAACTTTTCATCTTCTTTAAAGGTGTATTCACCAAATCTGGACCAAATCGAGACAATTCATTGAATTTGTTCAAGTATTCCTCAAATGATAAACTTCCTTGCTTCAAATCCATGAACTCCTGGTACATTCTAGAGATACCAGCAGACGGCATATATCGCTGCTCAAACACTTCCTTGAAACGACTCCAAGTAAATTCATCCGCCGACTCATCCAATATAACTGTTTCACACCAAGCTAAAGCCTTTTCCTGGAGTTGCTAGGAAGCTATCAATCGCATCTGATCGTCTTCCAATTTTAGTACTTTTAAAATCCTTTCGCACAATCGAATCCAGGCTTGTGCTTCGATAACGGTTTCCTTGCCTGTGAATGGCTTTCCACCTAGTTTAGAAAAGGTTTGATACAGATCAACCAAATTTGGTTGAGATTGAATGAAAATATCTGTCGTTGCAAGGCTTTGACCAGCTGAAGTGGTACTTCCCTGTCCCCTACCTCGTCTTCTTCTTCCACTCACTTTTACTATCTGTAAATAGTAAGAAAACTGATTCAGGCATTCGGATGAAATATCTTAGGGAATAACAACAGATAAAGAGAATAGACTAAGTAATTTGGGTTTCAATTCCACTGGTCGTACTCATTCTAGGGTATATTTCACCCTATCTCTAATGAGCCATCTAATGTGTTACACTCTGTAGCTAAAGTTTAACCTTATCTCTAATACCACTTGGGACGACCCGAACTCGATATTCGATAAATAACATCAAATTCGTATCGCCGGAGCTTGCAACAACATTAGATGATAGATAACACAGCGGAAATAAAAGATGGTATCATTGATACAACATGAATACAATATCCGATACCTCAATTTGATACAATGATAATCATCAACATCAGAGAATATACAACACAAAATACAGCATAACACAATACAATATGAGATGAGTCCTCACAGAATCTAATACTGCAACTCAAAGGCTAAAGCTCTAAACTTCAAGCTCGAATCCCCATCCAGATTGCACAAAGATAAGCAAGGTCCGTCCGTGCACTCCAAAGACTCCAAAATGTATCAAACAGAAAGCTGAAGGCTACCAAAACGATACCTACTATCTGACTATCTGAAAACCCCAACTCTAGACTTCCCGTGTGGAAAATTGTGGGCACCCAGAGTTTAGGAACGGAACAATAAACTCCAGGTCAGTCATGGGACTAGTATGAGCAAACAAAAACATTTGGTTTGAAAAACAAAAGAAATTGAAATCTGCAATGCTTTTTAGAAAATGAAACTACCATAAGGCCTCCCACCACACACACAATGCAAACGCAGAATTGGAGGAGATTTCTCCTTATGATAGTCAAACATGCTTACTACGCAAAATCATCTAATATTATTATTAGTGCATAGTGCAGAAAATATTTTGAATATATAATATTAATCTTAGCCAGCATAGGTACCATTATACTATGCCTACTATAGCTACCATTTTAAATGGCAGGTTTTACAATTAAAACCGTACAAGGTTCGTATTGTTTCTTTGGATTTCCAACAAATGGTCAGGTTAAGGAACTTCCTATGCCACATAGGAACGCCTCTGGAGGGACGCCCCGAGAGACAACTGCTCTCTGCCAATACAAGGCCAGTTACCCCCTTCCCGGGTAGTAAACCTGAGATATGCCACCCCCGGTCGTTTGCGACCTTTATCCGAGAGCTCTCAACACCAACAACATCACACGGTAATAAAGATACCACAGTGCCCACATGAGTAAGTATCTGGGCTCCATACCATGATACCATCCTTTTCCAGAAGGAATGTACATACCCTAGGGGAGCTACCCCTGAAACCTTGCCGCACTTTCCTGTTTCGACCATTACCGGTCTGTGAGGCTCGATAAGGTCTCGTCCACAAAGCTACGCTTTACACGAAAGCCATGCTTTGATCAACAAATTATCAGCATCACACAACAACACTTAGTATGTCACACTATCAAATTGGGAGTATATCACTGATAACCTTCAACTACATAACCTCTGAGCTCGTACGTCTCAGAGAAGGGTGTTAAGCTAAGAGAATAAATTCTCCGCCACCAAACAGAAATGTATTTGAAAGAAATCAGCTTTATATCTCAAAGTGTAATGTCAGACATACAACCATACAAGTCTGTTCCGGGTTCGAACAGAACCAAAGGCACTTCCAAAGAAGCCCTTGCAATCCGGGTATTCACAATCCCGATCGGACTTCCCATCACTTAGGAAATCTCTATACTGGAGCCACTCAGTGCAAAGACAATCGATAGGTTATCCTATCGTTCTTGCAAACACCCGGTCTTCAACACCGGTCTTCAAATGCTATCCATTCACATCGTATCACTATTCAGAATGGGTTATATGACACAAAGTCCTCTCCCGGCTAAACCGAATAGTGAGCGCAATATTTTAAAACATATGGATATTGGGATTTCGGTTAAGTCACAACTTATTACCCAAAACTTCTCTTTCAAATGGTTTAAACACATTACCATTTTAATCTTTTACACAAAAAGATTCATTTCACAAAGTTCACCCAGTTTCACAAAGATTCCTTCATAGTTCTCAAAACTATTTCCTTTTCAATTGGATTAACTCATTAAATCTTTAAATCAAGATTTAATTGATAGCTTTCAAAACAATTTCCAAAGATTTTTGCGTAACTTGGGAAACCATATTCAATTCAAACTTGAAATTCCTTTAATTCAAATTGGAAATTCATTTCTTATATGAGAGCTTTTATCCTTTGAAACAATTAGTTTCCATTTTGGAAAAATAATTACAATTTACATAAGTTAAAACCATTCAAGTATAAAACTTGGATTAAATTTCTTAAATTCCCAAAACCATACTTTTAAATGGTTAAAAATCCATATAAAACATATTTATAACTAGTATGGTCTTTTTAGACTATAATTTCCAAATCATTGAATTCAATTTCAAATATTGAATTCAAATCTAAATCAAATCATTTAGATTTAAAATTTTATTAAGTTATTTGAAACTCATTTACAAAGCTCTCAATTCCAATTCCAAAACTAATTTGGATTCAAGAATTCAATCTTTACAATTGTCAAAAATTTGTGACTTAACCGATTTCCTCGTGAAATCCATATTTATGTGTGTATGGTGTGGTCCAGGGGTTTCACACAGTAGTGAAACATCATTCAATCATCACAGATTAAGATACAAAAATATACTTGATAAGCGGTATAAACTATAACGCTTATCTTTTGTACACAGATCACAGATAATATACAAATGTATCACAGATAATAAATTACATCACAGGGAATTAATTACATTCATCCTAGAGAAACAGATCACAACACAAATCAGGATGTATCACAAAGCATCACATATCAGGGATATCAAACAATTCACATTCAATAGAATCCAAACATCCATAAGTAAGACTAGATAATTGTCTAATTAATCCGAATCAAATTAATTTCATATGAATTACTAATCCTGGTTAATTAACATTAGTAAATTACAAATCATTTTGATTAATTATTCTTTAATCATTTATTAATTAACCTTTAATGATAAATTAATTAACCTTAATTAATAAATCAATCCACCTTTAATCATTAAATAATTAACCCATAATTATTTAATTATTGTTTAATTTATTATCCTTAATTAATTACAAAAAGTGATTATTCCTATCACTTTAATTAATAAATCACAAATTAATTACATTGAGTAATTATCCTTTAATCACTTGATTAGTCAACCCCTAATCATAAATTAAATATCTTTAATTAATAACATTAATTAATCAACCTTCAATTAATCACATTAATTAATACATTACCTTGGTTAATTATCCCTTGATTAATTACTTTAATTAATTAACCTTTAATTAATTAACCTTTAATTAATTAACCTTTAATTAATTAATTATCCTCAAATTAATTACCTTAATTAATTAATCACATAAATTAATTGTTATTAACACATCAATAATGATCCTTTAATTAAGTCCTTGATTAATCAAGATAAATTCTTATCTTAACCGATCACTTTATTTCAACATTTAAATCTCATTAAATAAGATAAAGAGTTCATTTAAAATAAAGGATATATGTACATTAAAACACTTTAACTCTACTTATTTAAAAATAATTATTTTCAAACTTTAACTATTTAACCAAAACTGGTATAGAACCTTTAATTTAGGAAGTGTTTTAAAACTTGTTTTAAATTTAAAATTTGAAAGACTTGTTAAATTTTAAATTCAAGAACTATTTTCAACACAACCCAAGACGCCTTTCGTTTCCCCGAGACACTCATCACCTGACTTTGAGACAAACCCCGGGAACCACCTCTTCTTCCCAACATCAGATACATGCGATACTTCGTGCACGTGCACGACTAGCCTGCCGACCTCCGACCATCGCCGATCCTCTCAACGAGTCGTCGACGTCACCTACTATCTTCCCAAACACCCAGAATCGAAAATTTTGCCGAAACCCAAATTCAAGCGTTTTGATCGTGTACTGGAACCCAACATCCTCCAAAGAATTCCCTCGACGCCGACGATCTGACCTCCTGAAATCCTGCCAATCTGGCCAAAGCAACGTCAAACTCCCCTCTTTCTATTTCCCCGTGTCTCATCCACTCCAATGCAAAGTTGATGACGATCCAGCCTCGAATTCAACAGCCACCCAATCCTGTCAGTCGAACCCTAGTTCGCCGTCCCCTGGCCACCACAGTCCTCCAGGAATACTCCAAGCATTTTTCCCACGACCCGCGAGTCTCCAGCCTTAGTCACAACCACTATCATTAAACCGTTCACCAGAAATTCATGAAAAATCAATTTCCGTTCAACCCATAAATTCTCAACGAATTTAAGTTTAAAAATTATGATATCATCACCAAAATTCAGCATTTTCAAGAGCGAATTCATGTATATAATCAAAACATGAATTCCAGGAAATAGATTTTTCTGACTTAAATTGATTTTCACTGTAATATCCAAATTTCAAGATATTTAATCAATATTTCTACCTGAATATATTTTTAAAAATGATATTACACACATGCGAACACTTTTCATTCAAAGGTTAAATCCTAAAAGTGTTTAAGTGGGACGATTTGCATTTTTGAACAGGTTTCAAATCTGTAAAGTAAGAACATAGGTAATTTTCCTCTATACAGGCATGCACACATACATTTACAAACATGCAGTTGTATTCACACAACCATACAAGCAGATTCCACATCATACTTCAAAGATTATCAAGATAAAATAGGTTTAAAATTTCAATAAAGGGAGTTTACTCACAGTGTTTTTGTGAAGATGAACAGAGTTTCCACAATTTTGAAACTGTCTTGAATTTTTCTAGCTGAAGTCTCCCTCTTTAATCTTTGGTTTTAGTTGGTGGTATTGTTGTTTTAAATTGAGCTCTTGTTTAAGTTAAAGATGAAGCTTACTTCAGACATTACTCAGTTTTTAGAATGATCGAACTAAGATGAGAAGCTGATGTATATAAATTGAATTAACAGGTGATGTTATATTTTTGTACAAGTGATTATATTGTTTTGTACAATAGGATCAGAGATTTTTTCTATGTTTGACTAGCCGATTTGTTCACTTTGGTGGTTGAAGGTACTTGTATTAATTATTGTTGTCATTTTCTTTTCATATTATACAGTAGAATACATTTTGCTGTCTTCCTTTGCAAGACATTTAGATATATTTTGTCTCCTCATTACATACTTATCTTCATATGTTTTGTATATAAATATTTGTATTTTCTTTTGCAAGCCTATATATATTTATATATTTTTTTCATTGTCTGGTTTCATACTTGAAGATATTTTGTTTACATACTTTGTTTATTCATGAATAGTTATATTTGTTTATCTTGCTTGATAACATAAATAAATTTCTATTTTAACATGTTGCTATATTCTAACTAATTTTTATTTTTGCTTTTATTTATTTCTATTTTTATTTTGTTTAGTCTTATTATTTTATAATAAGACAATTTCTATATTTTATATGTTGTTAATTTTAGCAAATGTGTTACTTTGGACTTTATAGTTTACCCTTTTTTATATATTTATTTCTAGCTTAAATCATTATTATAAATTTTACTTTAATATTTATTTTCTTGTATTTCTCTATATATATTTATTTTATAAATTCAAATTATTATTAACCATCAATTCTAAATTTAAAAATTATTTATTTTTATACTTGTGTCAAATATCTACAGTTATATTTATTTTTAAACCATTTACTTAAACTTTAAATTCAAATCCAATGTATATATAAATTCAAATCTACTCATATATACACCTATACATATATATTCACATATATATACAAGATTTAAATTCAAATGATTTAATATATATTCTATTTGAATTGGGGAAACTCGCTTCAATTTACAACTAATTTTCCAATTTTTATTCAAAAATCAAATTAATTTATCAATTTAAACTTATTTAAAATCCGGGATCGTTACAGAATTGATCTTCTTTTTGCTTGCTGGAAATTCTTTCCAGAAGAGATGGAGTTACTACCAAATAAGAAATGACAACATATTTCCTGCTTAATGCATTTACTACTACGTTGGCTTTTCCAGGTGCATATAAAATATCTAGATCATAAGATGTGAGAAATTCTAGCCAACGTTGCTGCCTCATGTTTAAATCTTTCTAAGTGAAAAGATACTTTAAATCTTTATGATCCGTAAAGAGCTCAAACTTTTCACCCAGTAAATAATGCCTCCATATTTTTAATGCGAACACCATGGCTAATAATTCTAAGTTGTGCGTTGCATAATTATTCTCATGAGTCTTTAGTTTTCTTCCTGCATAAGCAATCACCTTCCCTTCTTGCATCAGAACTACACCAACTCCTTCTCCGCAAGCATCAGTATAAACAATTAATCCATTATTTCCATTTATAATTGGTAGGACTAGAGTGGTTGTTAATCTCTTTTTGAGTTCCTAGAATGCCGCTTCACATTTAGGAGTCCAGATAAATTTGGCATCTTTTATAGTCAACTCGTTAGGTGGTAGGGAATCTTCGAGAAGTCTTGAATGAATCTTCTATAATACCCTGCCAAGCCTGAGAAGTTATGAACTTCTTTGGGAGTTTGTGGCTGCTTCCAATTTAGAACAGCTGCAACCTTTACAGGATCTATTGAAACCCTGTCCTTTGACACCATGTGCCCAAGGAATCTTACCACCTTCTCCCAGAAATGGCATTTTGAGAATTTTGCTTTATGTAACATCCCCTATCTAGAGGCCCAAAACTAAGCGCTACTGATGCTGCATTCATCTATAGTATTAGCTTCCGGCGACTAAATACGGCTATATTAATGCAATCAATAATATCAGAAGCACTTGAACATGAAACAAAACATAGATTTCAAAAATAACTTTTACTTCATTACATTTCAAAACCAATTGTTTCACATTCACAACACATAATCTCAAATCGTTCCCAGACATAGATCAAATATAATTATTACAAAATATGCCAAGAGCAGTATATGAAGATACCCCCTTGGTTGATCAAAGTCATATGGTCATAATAGACCTAATACAAAATAACATAGCGGAAAATCCATCAAAACATAACAAGAACTGCAACTCCTAAATAGCTATCCATTTTCCTCTTGCATGCCATCGGTAGCTTATTCGTCATCCTACTAAAACCTAAAAAAGACCTTAGTCCCTCAACCTACTCAAATTAATTTTGAGCACCCGAGAGTTTAAGGGGAAAACATAAACTTCGAGTCAGATATAAAGCCTGGTGTGAATAATATTATACATCCCGGAATAATTATGTTAAGTGAGACCACGCCGCTTAGCGGAACGGGTTTCTCCTCACTAACATCCTTTTAAAACATATCATTGCAAAACCTTTCATAAAACCATATAATGTGCTCCTACATCCATAATGGTTAAATACTGTAAAGCAATCATTATGTAAACATACATAAATATCAGGTAATTATGAACTATATGTTCAAACACACAAGTTTTGTTTGGATAACTTTTAACCTTTGGCCAACTCGGGCCTACCAGACAATATAATCAAAATTAACCTAACATATGTTAGATATTCTTCTTCTAGATTATCTATCCTTAACTATCTGTAAACGTTTCCCATTTGGACGGTCCGTCCTTAACTATCTGTTAAATACTTCACTTCTGGACGGTTTGTCCCTAACTTAATCATCTCCTAGGTCTTCCTGATCCTAATGGTTTTTCGGGCTCACCAATAACCTATCTGTATACAAACATATATTCCATTCGATGTGTAATCATAATTTTAGTCTACTTGTGACAAGGTCCTACACATTGGAATTTTGGACAAACAATTAGCTCGGGCTATTAGCTAATGTATAGGGCATGACCCCATAATTGTCCCATCTGGTATTCTAATATCTGAGTCATTTTCACTTAAGGAACCCCTCCCATAATTTTCCTTGAAAACATTTTCAAAATGATTTAAAACCTTTAAATCAAACTTAAACAAGGAAAAGTATATAATCTTTATACTTACTCAAAATCATATCACCATGTTATATATATTCTTTACTCAAACTTTAGTTGATGAAAACATTTATCCATTTGAAAGAACCTCTTTCTATACTTGTGAAATCATCTCTTTCAAAATCAAACTTCAAACCTTTCGAAATCAAACCTTTCGAAAACAATAAAACTTTAGACATCCTTATTTAAATTCACTCTAAAATATTGCCTTAAATAACTTTGGAAAACCTTCCATCTCAAACCTTTCGAAATCATTCACTTAAATCTTTCGAAGTCATTCACTAAAACGTTTCGAAACTATTGATCTTAAACCTTTCGAAATTATTCAACTAAAACCTTTCGAAACCATTCAATAAACCTTTCGAAACCATTGAACTAACCTTTCGAAATCATTCAACTAAAACCATTCGAAAGCATTCAACAAACCTTTCGAAACCATTGAACTAAAACCTTTCGAAAACTTAATGGGTTCAATTTAAAACAAGTGGAAACCTTCTTATAAAACCTTTCGACTCTATTGGAAGCAACCTTTCGACTAAGTCGAAAGCTCTGCTTTGAAAGCTTAGTTATACTTCAATTAAAAACAAGGGTAAATCACCTAAGTCGAAAGCTTCCTTTCGAAAGCATGGAGAAGCAGCTAGTTTTTAAAACAAGTAAACCTTTCGTCTTTGTTGAAAGGTTCAAACAAAACATTTATAAAGCGGCAGTAACCTTTCGACTATGTCGGAAGGTTTCAAAACAAAGTAGTAATAAAGCAGTAGTAACCTTTCAAATGTGTCGAAAGGTTTAAGACCTTTCTTTTAAACATTTTGACATGGTCGAAAGCAACCAAGTTGAAAGCTCTTATTCGAAAGCAAAGCAGGTGAAAGCTTTTGGTTTATAAAACAAACATACCCCAACCACTTTGGCCATCAACCTTTCGACTTAGAACCCTTCGACTCTGTCCAATTTATTACGTACCAAGTAGTTTGATACCTTATGCATTGGTTTGACCTTGTCGAAAGCTTAGAACCTCTTAACCTTGTTAAAAGGTCTGAGTCAGAAGGTTTGTTGCCGCAAAGGCTGAAACATGCTAAAAGTATGTTTTCTTTGTTTTTAACTTAAAAAATATAACTTTTCAACTAACCTGCCTTTGTTTGTAAAATTTTCATCGGTTAACAAATTCTTTTCAGAAATATGCTGCCACTATTTTCAAAATTAAATAATAATTTTTTTATAAAATGCCCATTCTCCTTAATTAAATATATAAAACATTTAAGTCCCATGCCTTAAATAATTTTATATATTGATCAAATAACTTAGGAAAAATCTGGAAAATATACCAGAAAATATATTTTAATATGTTGCCTAACAGATAAAAATTTCAACCTCAAATAATTATTGTTTTAGCCAAAAATAATTTATAACCCAATTAACAATTTCCTTCACTAGAAAATTCATATAAAATCCATATTAATTCAGAAAATTATGAAAATCGAAACCCATCTCTAAAATATCATTTCTGACTTATATTTTTTTAAAGCATTTGGATGTCATTTAATAGGGTTTTCAAGTCAAACATATCATAAAAAACTAACATGAACATATATAATCCACAACAACATATATATAACTTTAATCATCTAAACATAGCATATTCTTACAATATCATTTCGGGTCTAATCTTAAAACCAAAAACTCAAAGAAATTGGGATGTAGTAATATTCACCTTAGCTTTGAGATTATAGATGTGAGATTTGATGTTGATTTAGATGATTATCCTCCTTCTCTTGAATCCTAGCTTTAGTCTTTTCTTGAGAATAAAAATGGTGGTCGGCCTTCAAAAATTTTAGTTTGAATGAAATGAAAATGAACATGAGTTTCATTCCTAAGGGTTTAGGGTATAAACCTTACCTATTTCCCATATTGCCTTCTCATACACATTAGCTTAGGTTATTTCATTTTAATTAACACACTAACATGGCACAACTACCCTTTGTTAATCAAATCTCAACTTTTAATCTTCACATTATTTTATTTAATTTATCCAATTAATTATTCTAAATAATGTTATAAAAATATGGGCTTTTACACTTTAATCACATCATTCCTCAATATCTCCAGCACAATTTCTAGATGCCTTTCGTGTTCTTCTTCTGTCTTATAATAGATAAGGATATCATCGATAAAGACTACCACAAATTTATTGAGTACATCTCTAAATACTCTATTCACAAGGTCTACAAAATAAGGGGGTGCATTGGTTAGCCTAAAAGGCATAACCAACCACTCGAAGAAAGTGTTTGCACCTTTAAATGCAGTTAGATGGATGCATTCTTCTACGGTTCTCAGCTGATGGAATCCTGTAGCCATATCCATTTTCGAGAATACCCGAGCATCATGTAATTGATCAAACAAGTCATATATTCGAGGTAGAGGATATTTTTTCTTAATTGTTTGTTTATTTAAATCTCGGTAATCTATGCACAACCTTAGAGATCCATCCGACTTGGCAACAAAAACTACTGCCGATCCCAAACTTGAATGACTTGGTCTTATCAACCCTTTCTTTAATAACTCTTGAGTTTGGTTATTTAACTCTTCCCTCTCCTTCGGAGCCATCCTTCGGTCTCGTTGTTTAATTGGCACTGCACCGAAAATCAAATCAATACGAAATTCGATTTCTTGATGTGGGGGTAAACTTTTACTTCTTCAAAAACGTCTGGGAATTCTTTAACAACAGGTAGAGTTCCTAATCCCTCCTGGGACGAGTCTAATGCATAGAAACTTCCTCTCCTTGGACTAGGATCTTCACAAGATATTTCTATAAACCTCCCGAAACTAGTCCATAAGGTTATTGTCCTACGAACGTAATCGAAAACAACCTTATACTTAGTTAACCAATCCATAATAAGCAAAATTTCGAATCTAATAAAATCTAAGACAAATAGGTCGAAAGGAAATTGATGGGAAGAGTGAGAAATTGGAGCTTTTCCACAACTCATACAAAGGTTAGCGGTACCACCTATAGGATTTGTCACGCAAATAGGGGTATTAACAAACATAAGTCAAGTTTTAATTCTTACACAGTTTCCTTAGCAATAAAACTATGAGAAGCTCCTGTATCAAATAATACTCTAACTAAAATATCTTTGATAAAAATATTACCTTCCAAAACTCCCTTGCCCTTCACATCTTGAGAGGTTGAAGGCTCATCCTTTATTACATAGACTCGGGCTTGCTCTCCCTTCCTCATAATCGGACAATCCTTGATCATGTGTACCAACTGATGACAATTATAGCAGTTTGGTGGTGGCCTATGAACCTTGGGTTCTTGCAATGAGTACAGGTAGCCCTTTTGTTAGCAATTGTAACATGTAGCCTCCTTCAAATAGTTACCTTGGGCTCCTCCTCTAGATTTGGCTTGACCGGGCTTTTTCCCTTTTTGATTAAACTTCCTCTTATTCGAATTGTTGGTGTTGTTGTTGTTGTTGTTTTGAGCTACTACCGGCCTTGTCTTGTCCAATGTTTCATAACGAAATCCCATATCTAGCAAATCTATAAATGACCCCTTAATATAGGAAGTCATCCTGCTTTGGTACTTCTCATTCATCCTCGAAATAAACTTCTCATTCTTCTTTAAAGGCGTGTCAATTAGACCTGGACCAAAACAAGATAATTCATTGAACTTATTAGCATACTCTTCAATAATCACTCCCTCCCGCTTCAGATCCATAAAGCTTCTTTAAAGAAGAGATTTTCCCGATGCTGGCATGTACTGCTCCTCCAAAACCTCCTTAAATCTTTCCCAAGAAAGAGTGTCCTCCGATTCATTTAGGGTGATAGACTCCCACCAAGACAAAGCCCCTTCCTATAACTGCCACGAGGCCAAGAACCTCTTTTGCTCATTACTGATATCCAACGCATTAAAGATCCTTTCACATGATTTAATCCACGCTTGAACTTCAATGATAGCTTTTGTACGCTTCAATGGTTTTCCACCTAAGCTGGTATAATTCTTGCATAGGGCGGCAAAATTAACCTGGGGTTGTATGGGAGCGACTTCTACTACAGCGGCGGTTGGAGCTCGACCATTAGTTGTTGTTGTGCTACTATTTCCCTATCCTCGTCCTCTACGAGTACTCATGTCTTACAACCTGAATTTAGTAAGATAACTTTAGAATACCAAAACGAAATTATCCTAGGGATTGGATATATAGCACAACTTGATTATTTTTTTAGATAAGGGTTTTAAATGTGCACTCTCAAAGATTAAACTCATTTTAGGGTACTGCTAACCTTATCTTTAATGAGTCATACCCCACCAAAGCCAAGGTTCTCGCTTAACTTCAGCTCTAATACCAAATGTGACGACTCGTCTCCTCGACCCTCAGAAATCGACACTAATACATCCACGGTATTCACGTCCCGTATATCCAAGTGCCGGGGAGGCAGATTATCAAGGGTGAAATAAAGATAAAAGATACAAATTCTCACATCGTATTCAACACTTTAATTATACATATGATAAGTGATCACTCCAAGTGATTCATCAGAGTTCAATACTAATCCAGCTGGGATAGTTATAACTGCCCATCCTTACATATGCTGGAACATACACAGTGGAATATGGGTAAATATCTACATAAGGTCTTCAGCTTCATAGGTCTAAAAGACTTCTCCAAAATACTCCACAACATGCTCCAAAATGCTCCTAGGATATCCTGACTACATGGCTGCTTGGAAAAGTAGGGCACCCAGAGTTTAAAGGGAAAACAAAATAAACACCGAGTCAGTTATGGGATTGGTGTGAGAACTCAAAATAACTTTTTGAAAACAAAAGGGAATCTCATAAGACCACGCTGCACATAAACATGGAACGGGTTTCTACCTTATGAGAACCAAATCATTCAACGTCAAAAAGCTTGATATTATTTTTAATGACATATCTTGGAAAACATTTGCAAGTAAACTTATTAATCCTAGCCAAAATTGTTACATTATTAAATTCCAGCATACTAACCACAAATGCGGGTTCTACAAACAAAATGGCAGGCACTTATTGGAGAATGGGTTTGCGTACAAATGACCAAGTGAAGGGACTACATTCCGGAGGTACATCTCTAGAGGAATGTACCGAGGCCCAACAGATGGTCCTCTACCAACACAAGACCGGTCTACCTCTTCCTAGATAGTACCGAATATGTCATCACCCCGGTCATTACCGACCTATCCAAGACGTCTCTTAGCATACACCCTAATAATTTAAACCCGAACATCATAGTAGGTAGAAATATATCTAGAAGGGGATGATCATACCCTAACGGTTGCGAACCACATAGTCATGCCGCATCTACCCTATTTCGGTTATTTTCGGGTGTGAGGCCTGAGGTAACGATTACCTTTCACATAGCACATCATCTTTCCTCTTTAAATGACACATTGCTATTCCATAATCACACAAATGATTTCTACAAACGTATAACTCCTGAGCTCATACGTCTCAGGAAAAGGTGTTAAGTTAAGAGAAGTTGCCTTCTCTACCACCAAACAGATGATACGTTCATAGTGATCACTTATGTAACTAGGAATGCAATGTCAGACATTCGTCCGTACAAGTTGTCCAGGAACAGGACAAACCGAAGGAACTCTCCAACCACATCCTGTTGGTAATTCACCCTAGGATTAGTAGCGATTAGTCCTTGCATCAGATATTTCATAATAAAGAAACTACCGCTACTATATGTATATTGGGATTTTATCCCCAAATGATCAACAATTAGTTCTTCATTATAAAAATCCCAAATATCATATCCATGTTTTTACTTCGAATGCGTAAATTGGTTTGAAGTGGTCTTCGGATAGGAGTTACCCAAATCCAACCCCGGTTCCTTCGAAACAATCATCGATAAAAAGATGTTCTGTGAATAGGGAATTGTTCGTCGATGGAAATTCTATAGGTTTAGAAAACCGTCGAACGAATTTAGAAATAAAATAACCGCAAGCGCACGGTGTACGAATGTAGCATGTGGCGAATACGGGCCGATCCGCAGGGAATTGATGATTTTAAAATTCTATTCAATCAAATTAAACCAAAGTCGAGTGATTGTTAACTAACTAAAAGAAAGTAAAAAAAAACTAAAACTAAGGAGAATAAAAAGATGAGATTAAAGAGCAATTTAGAGGCAAATCCCCTCTCATGATCATATAAATCAACATAATGACATTATGATCTCTTTTTGGTCATGTGTGAGTTTAGTTAATGAATTTATCATAAGCATGGCCTAATTGTGTTATTAATTAACACACTTAAACCATCAAACTTTAATGCACCCTCTAACCCACTTGCTAACTTCAATGAAAATGATATGAAATCAAAAGTAGAATCTATTTTAAGCATGGTTTATTAACTATTGAATTAGAAACATAAACCATCAAATTTTGATTCTAAATCCACTTCCATTACCATGATCATATGTAGATGAAGAGGTAATTAATGATTCATATGAATAAGCATAGCCTATTTGTTTTGAACAATATAAGCTATCAAACTCAATATTAAACACAAAACCACACAAACATCTACTTTCCATTAAGCACAAAAGAGACACAAAAGAAATTATGTTTCATCTACATGATTCATGAGAGTTTCATTACCCCTAAATTGAAGGGATTAGCCTCTCATTTTTGTTATCAAATCAACAAATGTAGAAAGCAACATTAAACAAACAAGAGGAAAAAGAGAGAAAAAAGAAAGGAAAAACTAAACTATTCTACTTGCATGAAAAATAAATCTACACTACTAACATGAAAGTAAATAAACAAAAGAAGCATGTTAAAGAAAGAGAGCACTAATTAACATTGCATAAAAAAAGGAAGTTACATGAAAATAAAAATGGCTAAGTAGCCATGGAAAAGAGAAGAGAGTTTTCTTTTATTTGATCTAAAACTAACTAAGAGAGACTAAGAGGAGAAGAGGGCTACATGAAACATAAGGGGTACTTATACATGTGTTAACCCTAATTCATATTTTTGGGGAATGCCCAAAATGCCCTTGTAGGAAGTGTGGTGGCCAAGTTATCATTAGCTTCAATAATCCCCCACTTAAATGTACATGAAGCTTTAATGGCCTTTTAGCATGTGCATTAGCTCCAAATTGAAAATCAAGGTAAGTGGGTGGGGTCCTCCATGTTCTTCACTTTGAATTATTTCCATCTTCATTCTTTTATATCATCTTTGTGCATGCATATTCCTTCATGAAACCACTTGTAATTGAGTTTAAATTCCTACAAAATAATATAGCAATTTCCAATTAAATTTTCTCAAGTTAATTTATGCACAAAAATGACCATTTTGCCCTTGGATGAAGATGAATATGTGACAATTTAGAATTAATATGGATTTTGGTTTAAACAAGTTAAAATACCCAATATGATCATTTATTTAATTTAAATAGATTTAATATGGTGGTAAAAATATGCACATTTACGTGCACATCAAATACCCCCACACTTATCTTTTTATTCGTCCTCGAATAAAGGAAAATTAGGATAAATCCGTTTTCGTAGGGAGCACGATTGCATTGAGTGTATGCAACAAGCCGTTAAACCTCTGGGTGTCCCCAGTAGGACGAGTGTTGTGTCGTAAGGGTTTTTAGTGGATACTACCCACAAAATCCAAATGCAGGATGAAAATATTTACACAATGCAAGATTTATTTACAAAGAGATGAATGCAAGTTTTTGAAAATATATATAAATGAATGGTTTACTTTTAAATCGACACCAATAAGTTAAATATAGGTTTTGGTCATTATCTTGAAACTTAAGTCATTTACTCGTCAAAATTTCCAACAAAAATTAAGTTATCATAACAAATAGACTATAGTTTAACACGTTGTTTCGGTTGATAACAAAGTGTAATTATAAAATGGATCCTTCGTTAATTATTAAAGTTTATCAAAGTGGTAATTTTATTTCTTTTCAATAACAAGTCAAATCAAATAAGTTAAAATAGTGGTTGGATTTCAATTGCTTACTCTCTCCATTTTTTTTCAAAATTTTGTTGATATTAGCAATATTTACATATGCCTAACTCAGATAAACCGAGGCCAGATATATTACCCATGCACTGCCTTGCGGACTGATGTGAGGGGAATATAGAGCGTGGCAAGTGAACACACAAGTGTGAACACTTATTGACTGTAGGCGTAATTAGTAAAAGAATTTTAATATATATACACCTAACTTAGATAAACTGAGGCCAGATATACCGATCGTGCACTGCCTTTTGGGCTTACTTGAGAAGGGTACAGAGCATGGCGAGTGAACACACGAGTGTGAACACATGACTCTAGGTGTTTATTAAAAACATACATATATACAAGAAATTTTTTTTTTGTAATTTTTTTTCTTTTTGTTTTTTGTTTTTTTTCGAAGAGAGAGTTTTGCAAAATCATCTTAGCACCATTTAACTTAGAAGACAAAAAAAATGTTATATCCTTTATTTTAAATTCACCACTTTTTAAAACAAAGATTTTCAGTTAGGATGTATTTCATAATTATCACCATGAAATTTCCTATATACTAGTTAAACCATTTTTATTTGTAATAAAACTTCGTTTTTATTTTTGTTAAGACAAATAAATTTTCAAAAATTTCAATTTTATAAACCAAAACCATATATTATCCTATAGTGTTTCTTTAAAAATAAATCAAAAATGCTAAAAAAAATAAACCATGAAAAATCGAAAATGCTGATGAGTCTCCCTCCACACTTGATTTTGACTGTGTCCCCACAGTCAGCCCAAAGTGAAAGGAGAAAAATAAAAATAAAAATGGCCTTTATTTATATGAAAATGAACGGTATTTAAACGGGATCAGAAATTATATCATCAAAGTGTAAATGAAACGGTCTTCCAAAGACCGATTCATTTGTCACGTCAAATGTGCAAGACACAGCTTAAGCACGAAAAACCAAATCGTAAAAGATTTCGAAGTTGATTGTCGATTTGGAAAAACGAATTTTTTTTTATTAAAAATTGAACAAGTTGTTTTGTTTTCGATAATTTTTGGGGTTGATAGAAAAATTGGTTGAAGTTCAAGTTTATTCTTACCAAATTCAAATTCAAATTCATCATTGAAAACTTCTTCAAAATTGTTGATTTCAAAATCAAAATGGTGATTTAAATCTTCCCCTTCAGAACTTGACAACTCGTTTTCGAAAAGTCCAAAGAAATCGTGTTCGTTAAATTCGTCTTCCTTTATTGGATTATCAACAACTAAAGTTGTATTCAAATTTTCAAAATCGAGAAAAGGAAGATCGAATTTTAAATTTGGTTCCACACCCTCAAAAGAATTGAAATCCAACTCAATTATCGTGCTTTCAACAACTTCATCAAGATTATTATTTTCAATTTCAAAAGTTGTTATTTGAAAATCGTCGATTTGGGTAAAAGATGGATTATCACTTGACTCGTCACACGTTGGGATTTGGTTTTGTTGTTCACGTTGTTTCATATAAGTTTCAAACAATGAATCCGTGTGATCATCGTAAATTTTGTTCATTTGTTTAACAAAATCCAATTTATAATTATTAGCTTGAGGATTTTCGATTTGAAATTGTTGAGAACAAAATTTTTCACATGCATCATAGTCGAGATTATTCCAATTGTCAAAATTATTTGAAAAGTGGATCACATTTTTGATTTGGTTTTGAAATTCATTTTGGAGTTCAAAATTGAATTGGCATGGGTTATACTCGAAATCGTTTGAATTTTGAAGTGAATTCAAATTTTGATTATTTTGAAAACTTTGATTTGAATCATTGCCCAAATATGAATTACATAAATCATTTATCATTTGAT
This sequence comes from Allium fistulosum, assembly GCA_030737815.1. Lineage (NCBI taxonomy): Eukaryota > Viridiplantae > Streptophyta > Magnoliopsida > Asparagales > Amaryllidaceae > Allium > Allium fistulosum. The sequence continues at coordinate 960,039,744 of CM060904.1, forward strand.
TTTGTTGTGTAGAGATTTCAAGTAAACACGAAATGCTCTTTTCAAGATTTGAGGGTTGGTCAACATTTTGAAAATTTTGTGGTTCAAAATTTGAATCATTTAAACAATAGTTGTTGTTAAAATATCCATATGAATTTGGAGTGAAATTATATGGATTATATTGATTTTCACAACTATCGTAAAATTCATGTGAATATGAAAATCCAGACATTTTCAAGAATGTTTTTGGTTTTTTTTATAAAGGAAAAATATTTACAAATAAAATTTATTTTTCAAAAGGGAAATTGATTTTTGTTATTTTTTTTTTGGTTTTTTTCAATTTGTTTTTGTTTTTGAAAAGGTTTTATATTTTTCTTGGATTTTTGATTTTCTAAAAAAAACTAAGTAAATTTTGATTTGAAAATTTTCAAAGGAAAAGGAAAAATAAAAAAATTTAAGAAATATTTACAATTTTTTTTTAGTTTTAGATTTTGAATTTTTTTTTAAATATGCATGAGCTAATGCAATTAAATGAATGCAAAGTTAATTACAAATGATTTATCCTAAGTTAAACCAAAATTGTATAATCACATTTTGTCTTAAATCAACAAGATAGTTCTCAGCCAGGTAAGGGGCAGGAGTTATCGGTGCACCACCAATTATCGTAGCAATGCAGCCAAAGGTTTAAGTATCTTCAGAGGAACAACCACTATAATATTTACGAATCACCGTAATATTTATAAATGGTTATTACTCTGCCGTAGCCTAGACACCAAGAAATTAAATTGTTCAAAGAAGACAACTTGTCAATATACAATTAAAAGTTATCGATGTCTAATCGTTATTATTAATCAAAATCTAGGATGAAATGCAAAGAAGAAAATAAACGTGTATTAACAATGCAACTACGAATGTAATTTTTTTTGTTTTTTAATTTTTGAATTTTTTTTAAATATATATATGCATATGCAAGCAATCAACAATGCAACTAAAATAAAAACAAGAGATATATACAATGCAAGGCAAATAAAAATAATAGATATATCAAGCAAGCAGTTTTTATTTTTTTTCTTTTTATAAAGCAAAGCGAAGCAAGCAACTTTTCCAATCTGCTTTGACAACCTGAAATTTAAAACAAGATATATACAATTTTTTTTTAATGTATTTTTTTAAATTTTTTGAAAAGGAAACTTAAAAGTGAGGTTTTACTTAAAAAAAATTGGAAAATGGAAAACTAAAGTGAACTAAACAATTAAAAAAAAAGGAACCAATCCTACAGCCCGACCCAATAAGAGACCCAACCCCTTCTTCATTGTTTTAAAAACATTTCGACACTATCTCTGCTTCAAAAAGAAAACATTCAACATTCCCCTTTTTTCTTTCTAAAAGAAAGCCGTAGAAAATCCTCAAATTCGTGCTCAATGCAACTTTTGAAATCCAAAATTAGAATCAAAAATCAACCACGACTTTCAGAAACAGGGATTTAGGGTAGTGATTTTTGCATGAAGGCGGCAATTTGGTTCGATCGTGTCGGCGGTGTCGAAGTGGTTTGGGGATGGTTGATGAGTGTCAAAGTCGAGGCTGACGAATTAGGGTGTTGATATTTTGAGGAGTTGTCGTGGTTGTTCGATTAGGTGATCTGGTGGTCTCGATGAATTGGGCTTCTGGTTCGCGATTGGAGGTGATAGAACTGTTCGAATTGAGCGAGTAGGACGCGGGGTGATGGCTATGTGTTGAAGCAAGATGGTGGAGGAGAACAGTTGAATGTGTTGTGATGATGGCAGAGGGATTGACAGGGTAGTTTCAGGTGAAGGTTGAGTTGAAGTTTGTTCGTGGTATTCAGAGGAGGGTTGTTAGGTGAAGTTGTTGTGTTGAAGTGGCGGGGAGTGGTATGCACTGGCAGAGGCAGCTGAAGTCTGGCAAGGTGATATGTTGTTCGAGATAACAGGTGCTAGCAGTTGAATATGTATGCAGTGGTTTGAAAAAATAATAAAATAAAAATGTATGTATGTTATGTCGTTGATGGTTGACAGAAGGAGATGAGTAATGAGATGGGCAGATGGTTTTGGTGATTGAGTCAGCGGTGTATTTGCAGTGTTGGTTGGTGAAGATATATGGCAGTAGCAAGGAGTTGTTGTTGATAGGAGGTGATGTGATGTAGTGTTAGTTGTGATGTGGCTGCAATTGCTTTGTGTCGTATTGATGGCAGTGTGCACTGGAAGTAACAATAGAGAAAGATGTTCGACACCGTGATACAGCAATGACGTGCTAGCAAGGTTGTGAGTTGTTTGAAATGGAGTATGCAGTGGTCTCAAAGCTTGGTGTTTGGTCGACTGCAGTTATATATGGTTTGACAGTTTGTATTGGCGAATGTCTGGTTTGTTTGGAGTTGCGTGGGAAGTTGGCGGCTCTGGTTATCGAATGAGTGACAGGGATGTGTCAGTAGCAGCGGAGATGGTATGAATTGGTTGATGCTGTTTTTTGGCAAGTTGAGGATGCTAGTTAACAGCAGAAGTTTGGGGATGTAAATGTTTTGGGTTAGGAAGATGATATGGTTGGGTAGAAGATGGTAGTGGGATGATGATGACAGCAGTTTGGTTGGACTAGGATGGTGAAGTTGATGATGAGGAGAAAGAGAGGCAGGGGCAGCACAGTATAAGCAACAGTATGCAGTAGTCAGTGTATTTGTATGCACAGAGATGTATATGCACAGTTTGCAACAGTGTATGGAATTTTTTTTAGATGTAAACAAAAGAAGAAAATGTAAATGCAAATGTAAAAAAGAAAAATTGAATGAATTTTTTTCTTTTTCAAATCAAGTTGTGTATTTAATATGCTAATCCAAATGCACTAAAAAAAAGATGCACACACACACACAAAATGCACAAAAAACATACATAGAAATAAAAATAAAATTAAAATGCAATACACACACAAAATGAAACACAAAAAAATCAAACAGAAATAATTCGAAGAATAGAAGATCAAAATCAAAGCAATTCCCCGGAAACGGCGCCAAAAACTTGTTCGTCGACGGAAATTCTATAGGTTTAGAAACCCATCGAACGAATTTAGAAATAAAATAACCGCAAGCGCACGGTGTACGAATGTAGCACGTGGCGAATACGGGTCGATCCGCAAGGAATTGACGATTTTAAAATTCTATTCAATCAAAATAAACCAAAGTCGATTGATTGTTAACTAACTAAAAGAAAGTAAAAACAAACTAGAACTATGGAGAATAAAAAGATGAGATTAAAGAGCAATTTAGAGGCAAATCCCCTCTCATGATCATATAAATCAACATAATGACATTATGATCTCTTTTTGGTCATGTGTGAGTTTAGTTAATGAATTTATCATAAGCATGGCCTAATTGTGTTATTAATTAACACACTTAAACCATCAAACTTTAATGCACCCTCTAACCCACTTGCTAACTTCAATGAAAATGATATGAAATCAAAAGTAGAATCTATTTTAAGCAAGGTTTATTAACTATTGAATTAGAAACATAAACCATCAAATTTTGATTCTAAATCCACTTCCATTACCATGATCATATGTAGATGAAGAGGTAATTAATGATTCATATGACTAAGCATAGCCTATTTGTTTTGAACAATATAAGTTATCAAACTCAATATTAAACACAAAACCACACAAACATCTACTTTCCTTTAAGCACAAAAGAGACATAAAAGAAATTATGTTGCATCTACATGATTCAAGAGAACTTCATTACCCCTAAATTGAAGGGACTAGCATCTACTGCGTTTTTCTTTTTCTCAAAGACACAATTGCGGTCAATGGATCATATTCCTTTGGATACAGCTATAAAAATCATATTTTGGTAATGTTCTTGGAATCCAATTCGGATTTGCGCATCATACCATATGGCAAAGTCACTATTCTTTATAGCTTCTTCATAACTGAGGAAATCCTTTTCTCGATATAATTGAGTAAATTATAGTTTCTCTTTGATGTGTGAGAATTCTTATTAGACATTCTAATGTGTTATATCCATTTAAGCCTAGTTAATTTCAATTCATCTTTCATAATCAGTTTTACCTTATGATGTATCCAAATCCATTTGACTATCAATAATTTCTCAAAGAAATTTATTCATCATGAAGTTGGCATTTCTTGAACTGCCTTTACATATTTATAACATTGATTTAATTTTGAGTTTATGAAACTTGTGTTCATAACATAAATTAGTCAGCAAATGTTGGTTGGTCCTAAAGTCCTTTGGGGTTATTCACACAAAATCCCTCATGAGAAAATATTACGTCTAGTCTCTCGACTCACACAAACTGTCAACTCCTTGACTTAGGATATGTATGAGTTTCTTATCAACTCTTATCTTGTATGATCTTGTAAACTATGTTTTGGGTGAAATTTAATTTAATTATGTACTTACTCTTAAGTGCATGTCCTTATAAAAAGAAGTTAACTCAACTTCACTCATCATCAATTGTACTTTGTTCAACAAAGTTCGATTACCCCTTGCCGACACATCATTATGTGTCATAGAGAGGAGTGACTTCAGATATTGCATCTTATTCGATTTAGGTACTTTTGGAACTCTTTTCCAATACACTCACTTATTTGATCAAAACGAGTTATCATATTTTCTTTGCATGTTATTATTTATACTTTCATTTTATGTTTTGTGAAATTATCATCGAAATAATATTTGTGTATCGAATACACATATTCATTTCTATGATAACTTCATCAGTGAATTTAACAAAGTCATTGACTGTGTTTTGATATCTTTGGACCTTGGACTGCATGCATTTATAAGTATCAATCCCAAGAGTTCACCAACTCTTTTGTCGCTCCAACTGAGTAACTGCTTTGCCCTTAATCATTTGAGACACGATTCTCTTGTACCATATGATTATCGTATTATTTCTCAAGGATATGGCTTGATCCATGATTCCAAAATAATTGTAAAAATTTCAGATACTTTTATATTTTCTACGATTAATGCATCCCCGATGTTCTAAAATAAATACCATTGTTATAATAGATTTATTTCAAAAAGAATATTCATAACAAAATAAAACTATATCTATTTTCAACTGATAATAAAACTAGTTATTATTTCATAAATAATATTTTAGGAAAGCAATTTTTTCGTATCTTTGTGCGTCAACTGATAAGTGTTACATGTCATGCTCCCACTATTTCCGCCATACTATAATAGCACATGAAATACGAAGCTCCTTTCAACCACTTAATATGGGTTATTTATTTTATTTGCTGTAACTAGTTTAAAGTCGAGAGTTTCAGATTAAATATCATAAACTCAATGAAATAACTCGCATAGAGAACAATTTTCCATGATAAAAATACATTTGGAATAGAAATCATATTTCTCATTTTATATTAAGTATCTACTAGAATTTTTTACAATTTTTGTTTCTGATATCTCTTCATAAAGTAGAGGGACCATTCACTCTCTTCATCCTAATAGCTTGGATAAAAGGGCATCAAAGGAGCGATCTCTCATACAGGCTACTTTAGGTCAACATGGATATATTACAATACCTGAAAACATTTGAAATAATATGTATCTCATCTCGACACAAAGAAACATATACGAGTTGCCTAGGCCAAATAATACAGTAATAGAGACACATAAGAGAACAAACCCAAAATATATAGAATCAGAGTTGAAAAAAAGATAACAAATGATATATAATCAAAATTTGATGTCTAATACAATATTTCATACATCTACACCTCATACATAATACAAGGCTAAATAACCTAATACATTATATTATCATGTCTCATAAGCTAGACAATATAAGAAAAATAAATATCTACCATCATCATCTGCTTTGTCTCCATTTCGTATCCCACATAACACATATAAGCACATATCAAACTTGTAAAACAACTTCAGTCTAACCCGAGGTTGTTAAATACATAACAAACCTCGAGTTAGGCTATAAATCTAGCTGTGAGTATAACATAGTAATAATAATAACATACAAGTGTAGTGTCGAGTGTATACCCGTGACATATTAATCAAACAAGATATCACTCACATAATACAAAACCCTTCCCACAATTCATTCAAATCAAAGTAGTGTAAACACTCAAGTGGATACAATTCGAAGTGACTTAGGTTGCATCTCTAATTAACTGGGATATCACATCTCGTCCCCTCTCATAATTGCAATCAATTTAAATTCGAGTATGCTGTTTTTAGATTACATTAATCCAATTTCATTATTTACCATAATATGACCTTTTCCAACCATATATCTGAAGAAATAATAGAAAAACTATTTTCATTGCTCGAAACATACATTTTATGAGGTCGATGTATACAAATAAGAGTTATATCTTAACTCTCTTCATTGAGTTCCTAGTAGGAATACTCGTTGGTAACCCCTTTTGGATTCACCCACTACTAGACTAAATTCCTGACAATCCTATGCAGTCCTTTTCACCCGCTGCTTTCAACTAGTTGTAGTGCATTTCACACTATCCCTTAGCTGTGCTGCCTCTCCGGATTTTGAAGACGTATACATTTTATGTGTTGTAGTCACCTGCCCAGTTCCATCTTGAAGTGCTAGCTCTCATTGCACCATCTCTCCGATTTCTCATTAATTATCATCATATTGTCCATGCAATAGATTGTTAGACTCTATGATGAGGGACAAGGTTATCACGATTCGGATTGTGATTCTCGATTCACCTATTAAGATGGATTCTAACAGTTTAGCCGTCAATACCATGTATCATTCTCATCAAATGTTAAATTTATTACTTTCAAAAATATTTGACTTCCCAAAACATCTTTTATTCCTGAAATGACATTATATTCCATTTTTCATCAAATAAATGTCATGTAAATACATTTCATTTCATCAAATAATAATGAATCATAATATATCAATCCAAACACGATAAAATGCACATTCACATGAATATCAATAGGATATAATAAACTTGTGTATACATATCATAGGTGAAACCATTATTATAAACATATACTTGTATTTCTAAAATCGAACAAGTATTTAAAATTACCCATATTCACTTAAAGCTTACATTTCATCCATTCAATTTGCATTTCATTCATAGAATGCTTGGTAGTTTATTATACTCTTAAAATATTTCATATATCGACCATAACCAAATATTATTCATTTCCATTCAAATTCAAATCTAGTAGGTTATCAATCACTTAACACAACATAAGCATACTTGCGTAGCATGGGTGAAATGCAAATATTCAATCATTTACATCAAAATCAAACAAATTTTCTATTCATCCAATTTGAAATTATATTTCATACAATATACTCATATTTTTCAAAATAAATAATTAAATTTATACTTGGTATTTCTTTTTCGAAGTCATGCCATATCCTTTCAAATTTAACCAAGTATGATTCAATACAAGGTAATGTTTCTAATAAAACTATGTGCTTGTATTTGTGCACTAAATGAATTCAATTCCATTTAAAACACTTTCAGTAAATCCATATACAGTACATGACATGTCATCATGCATGTGCACATCTATTTTCAAAGAAATGGGATAAAATTCCTTTCAAAAAATTTCTTGTATATCCAAATCTCATTTTAATTTAATTAATTCAACTTCATATGCTATTATTTTCCAAAATCGGATCATAAATGTTTGTAATCGAATTGGTCACAAACACCCAAGAATAGATTTATGTAGTGAAATAAATGAAGAAAGTAAAATTGAAACAGAGGAAATAATAGATTTATGTAGTGAAATAAATGAAGAAAGTAAAATTGAAACAGAGGAATAGAATAAACTAACAAGAAAATCAAAGTAATAATCAAGAACACAAGGATTTATAGTGGTTCGGCGTTGTATGCCTACGTCCACTTTGAAGATTCTCTTTATTGATTCACGAATAATTTGATTACAGTAGCAAACAGCAAGAAATTAGGAGAAAACTTGATTACAATAAAGATTAATGTAACCAGCAACGTAAAGATCCTCAGAATGACCCCCTAGGCCAGTATTTATAGGTGAAGGTGACAATCGATCTCTCTAAAACTTTGGCTACATGACCTTCTAATCCATAAGGGCCCATCAGAGGGGTTGCTAGGCCCAAATCACAATGAATAGGGATAGGTATTGATCCCTTTATTCGTCGATTCTGGGGCAACGATCCCTAATTCGCTTCAATTAGAATTTGAACGAATTGTGCTATGGTGGTTTCTTCATGTTTAGATAAGTTGGTACTTCAAATATCATGTTGATTGGACAAGTGGAACTCGTGCTTTTGTTTGATCTTTGGTTCAGATCCACTTGGAGCTTATTTCTGCCGAACCCTTCTAAATGGATTATGCCAATCCCTCATAGTTGACTCAAGTATGCGAATCCCTATACCTATCAAACTTCGCTGATCCCACTTGCATGCTATGGCAATCCATCTGCTTATCCAATCATGCCGATCCAGGCCCTTCTACTTATGCCGATCCATGCACACTTATTTATGTCGATCTCTCCATTGCTTCAACTGTGCCGACCCCTTGTCCAACTTACTATGCCAAACCATACATTTCTATCTATACCGATCCCAGGAGTTCCACCAAGTCATATCGATCCATGTACCATCACATATGCCAAACCCTCCATTACTTCATCCATGCCGACCTCTCATCCAACTAACTATGCCGACCTCAAGGACATTACAAAGCTATGTTGATCCCTTGCTTATCCAAGCTAATTTTCATATTTCTAACATCCTGCATCATCTATCTACCAACTCCGTTCAATGCTGGCTTCAGATGACCATTTGAACTCTACTTTCGGGTCTTACAACCATTGCTCCATGGTCAACCTTCTTGATAACGGTTGAATCTATCTTGCGTAATCAGTTCAATCGGCGCAATCGAATCTTTCATTTATGGATGTGTACTCCAAATACAACCATGTCCTAATGCACGTCCTCGACTAGAAGAACACCAGCTTCATTAACGATCTAGGGCTATATTGTTATGTTGTGATGCCATTTAAACTAAATAATGTTGAAGCTACTTACCAGAGACGGGTCAACAGGATGTTCAAAGACCGGATTGGTCAATCAATGGAAGTATATGTGGATGATACGCTTGTGAAGTCACGACGATCAAACGACCACATCGATGACTTAGCGAAGATGTTCAGTTTTATCCGAAGAATGGAATGAAACTCAGTCCCTTGAAATGCTCTTTCGGCGTTGCGTCGGGGATGGTCCTAGGTTTAATGCTCAACTCTCGTAGAATTGAAGCCAACCCTAAGAAGATTCAAGCAATTCGAAACATCTAGGTACCGAAGATGATTAAGTAGGTATAGAGCTTAAATGAGAAGGTTGCCGCCCTAAGGTGCTTCATCTCTAGGGCTACCGACAAGTGTATTCCTTTCTTCGACTTGATCAGAAGAGGGAAGAGGAAATTTGAATGGACACTAGATTGCATAGATGCAGTTCAAGCTCTGGTAGATCACTTAGAGAGACCTCCCATCGTATCCAATCCATTGGATCGTGCAGGATTATACATCTATTTAGTGGTGTCGATACACGCCATAAGTGCCATACTGTTACAAATCAGATCTAGAGGCTAGTATATTATGTTAGCAAGTGATTGACAGGTGTTGACAGAAATTTCTCAAAGCTGGAAAAGCTCGCGTACTTCTTGTTGATTGCATCACGAAATTTTTGCCATTACTTCCAAGCTCACCCCATCAACGTCTACACCGACCAGCCATTACGACGGGTCCTATAGCAACCTTAGACTTCTGGAAGGTTGCTCAAATGGAATATCAAACTAAGCCAATTCGATATCACTTATTTCCCTCAAAGATTTATCCACGGATAGACATTAGCAGACCTCATATCTGAATTCACCACATCAGACGACTATTCAAAGAACAGTAGAGAACCGACCAACAGATGGAAAATGTACACAGATGGAGCATCCAATGATCGGTGTTCTAGTGCTGGAATTGTGTTAATGACTCCCGAGGAACGATCAATCTGCTACACCCTGAAACTCGACTTCCCTACAACAAATAACAAAGCTAAATATGAAGCCTTGATCGCCAGGCTCAAACTTGCTAGAGAACTGGGAGGAGAAACTTTACATATCTTTTGTGATTCATGGTTAGTAGTATGCCAAGTCAGGGAAGATTATCTTACTGGAGGGCAGTGTCTTGCACTTTATCTTAGTTGGGTCCAAGAGCTACTGGTCGACTTCGAGTATTACACCATTACACACATTATCAGAGGACAAAATGAAAAAGCCGAGTCACTGGCCAAGCTGGCCAGTTCTGGGGATGCGCAACAAATAGACTTTGTCCTGGTTGAATTACTTAACATTCCAAGCATTGACAGATGGAGCTCGACTAGATCTTGGAGACGGAGCCAGAAAAGGAGTCATGGATGACTCCTATCAAAGACTATCTACATTTGGGAATTCTTCTTGAATGGAGGAATGAAAAATGATAGATCCTCCTCAAAGCTTCACACTGCATCATCCAAGAAGGAGTCATGTATAGAAAGGGCTTTCTCCATTTCCCTGCTTCGGTGTATCACCCATGATGATACCAAACGAGTCTTGAGAGAAGTCCATGAAGAATAATGCGGCGATCACACCAGGGGGCAAAATTTGACAAAGTAAATACTCTGCTATGGGTATTACTGGCCAACTATCAATCGAGATGCAGCTGATCACACTAGACAATGCGACAAGTGCTTGATGTTTGCAAAAATTCCAAGGGCCCTCGCTGACGGAAATTACTCAAATGGTCATTCATATTTATTTTCCACTTAGGGTATTGACATCATCAGCTTCTTGCCAATTCTAAAGGTGGTGCGAAATACGTTACATAGCAATTGATTACTTCACCAAATAGTTTGAAGCAGAACTTTTAACCACGATCACGATGAAGAAAATAATTAACTTCATTGTCCGGTACATTATCTGTCATTTTGGCCTTCCACGAACCATTATAACTGATAATGGAACCTAATTTGACAGCGCTAAATTTAAAGACTTTTGCCGTCGACATCATATTGAAAAGAGATTTGCGGCAATTGATCGCCCTCAAGTAAATGGACAGGTTGAAGCTGTGAACAAAATCATAAAGTTCATTCTGAAGAATCATTTGGAAAAGGCTAGAGGTAAATGGGTGAATGAACTCCCAACAGCATTATGAGCTTACAGAACCACCCATGAGTCCGCGACTGGCCATACTCCATTCACCTTTGCTTACGGCTCCAAGATCGTCATCCCTGTAGAACTTGAAGTCCACTCTCATAGAATGACTTATTACAACCCCTATTTCATTATAAAATAATATATAAACAAGGAATTGCAATCCAGTTGCAATCAAACTAGAAGGAATTAGTGATGACTCGTGAGCGTACAAACGCATCCAAGAGCCAATGACAAGAACGTTGTACCTGAACGTGCACGTGTATATTCAAAAAATTTGATTTCTTAAAATCGACAGAAATTGAATTTTCACCTGGAGTTATTAATGAAAAGACTGGATCAGATAGCCAAAGCTTACTAGCCTTATAGAATCGGACAAAGATAGCAACTAATGGAATACAATCCTGAATTTATACTATTGGAAATCGACCAAGCGTCATGACGATCAAAGAGGGATACAACACTTTGGGAAGATAATTCAACAGAAGGATAGCGACTATTCAGGAAACTGAATGGATTTCTTTCCGGCGACTCTAACTTGCTTCAATTCATAGCATGTCATGTATGCAACAAGACGTACTTTTGGGGGTAAGTGTTATCCGGCCTTTTGGCCTGGCTATATTCAAACCGACTGGACAAGTTAGACTGAATGATCATCGAGGAAGACAGCCCGAAGAGATGATTATTAGGCTCAGAGATCAAGTGCGGTAATGATATGAAGCGATGATCAACCGAGGCTAAGAGATAGACTCTCCATAATATTCTAAGTATGAAATAATGCCTCCCCTAGGCGAGGGATCAGTGCCTATCCTTTTCCCTAGGGGATCGGTACATACCCTCAATTTTTGACCCAAACTTGGTAAGATCGTTATTGAATGACAAGGAAGGCTCCATGAGGCTACATTTCAAGTTTCAAGTCATTTGGAGTTCTTATGCTCAAGTTATGGGCAAATTACTTCACCTATTAAAAGGGATCGATGTAAAAGGGATCGTCCATATTCAGCTTTCACTACATATTGCAACAATGATCGATCAATAACTCAAAATCTACAGACGCTATCAACAAGAAACTTGGAGGCTAGGCATCATACAATATGAAGAAGCTCCCCTAAGGATCGCATGGCATTTAGAAGATATTGGAGGGATCGGTACCTACCCCTCTAGCGGGATCGGCAGAAATCGGAATTCAAGCAACACTACTTCACGGAAAATGCGATACCTCACAAATCGTATGTCGGAATTGCTCGAAATTTGGGAAGCAAGTAGCTAACATCACGGGGCATTCCTCATAGGGATCGCAGGCAATTTGGATGCAATAATAAGGATCAGTACTGATCCTTACTGTGGGTCTAGATGGGCCTACAAATTTTTGGGTTGCCTCATTTTGGTCTACCGAACCTTCTGCCAAAATTTCAGTCCGATCCGTGAATGTCTTCCCTTATAAATACAGCAGGCATGTCGTTATAAAAGGGATCCTACTTTCTCTGCGGAGGCTCTGCCATTTTTATTCTTCACTTTTGTACCGATGGATCCCAGCTAATCCAAATATTCTTGTAATCATAATCAAGTGGAAGATCAATAAAAATATGAAGTGGACATAGGCCAAGATTGCTAAACCACTATAAAAATCTGTGTGTTCCTTTTTGATTTTCTCTCAGTTTTAGTTTCATTCTTCATTTAATCTGTACTAGATTCTATTGGTTGTTGATGCCCATTTTGGTGCCAACAATAATTCTTTGCCTTTAACTCGATTTTAATATTTGATTATAACTAAAAAATTCATAATTCAATTTAAAAATGAAATTTCTTTTGGAAAAATCATTTTGAAAATTATTGAAATACCTTTATAAAACTGACTTTCAATATCAATTTAAATCCATGAAGTACACACTACATTTTATTTTCTAAAATCATGTTTTCCTTTTAACCATTAACACTGTAAATTTTAAAACCACATCAAAATCATTAAAATAATAATTAAACTTTGATTCTAAAGAATTTAACATGTTTTTGATGTGTAACATAGCCAAACTTCATCATAGCGACTCAAAACAATAAGAGTAGTAGATATTATAAAATTTTATTTCACTTTATGATCAAATAATCAACCACTCAATATAATTCAATATATCAGGCAGCCAAGCCATTATCAATTAGTATTCACTCAAATTTGAGGAGGCTCAAAACAAAATAGAGAAGGTCATTCACTCTACTTGTAACCGTTCAATAGGGGATTGATATACTCACTCAATATTAGTTTTAGCATCAAAATCCAAGATTATTTACCTAAATCAATCTAACACTATCAATTTCAAATACTTACTATCGAAAAGTTGATAACAACCTATCAAAGCATTATTAATCAATATATAAACTATCAATCATTATATAAATAAAGATATAAGAATACTCGCTTAATTTGATTCATACTTCCTACCAACATTCACATTCCACCTTGCATTCCCGTTATCAACCGCTGGCAAGATCACGTTGCATGCCTGTGTCACCATCTTCCTCGTTACTACAAAAGTTCATGCGCCAGCAGACCTTGTTGCACATGGTCGTCGACCGCCGGGTTGCATCCCCATCAATGCCTCGAATTTTGTACCTAACATCATTATGCCCCCTCTTGCTATGCGTTACCATCCCAAGCGCCTTGCTCTAGCTTGGGCTGCCTCCCTTGTCGTTGCAGACCATCTCCACCAACATGCGCTTCCACACGTTTCTATTTTTATTTTTTATTTCATTAATTTTCTATTTGACTTTTAATTTGGGAGAAAATGGGATAAAAATGATAAAAGGATAAGAGTGAGGAAGGGTAAGAATATTGGCTAGTTTAGTTATGAGGATAGGGTTGATGGGCTTAGATTTAACCCACTTTGGCCCAGTTAAATAGTGAATAGATTTTTTTTCTTTTTCTTTGCAAAGCAAACATCAAATCTTTAATTTGTTTTAATCATTTAAAAACTAGATAACTTCATTCAAGTATTACAAAATTTTCCCAACCTTTATTACTTCCTAAATTATTTTTCAATGGTCAAAATACTGCTTTTAACCCTTAAACCAATTTTGAAATAATTATTTATTCCTTTAAAATTTCCCAATGTTCATAAATAGATTTTATTTCATAATTATAAATTTTTAATTTTTGGATTTCCAATACTCAATTCAAACTTTAAATTTAAATTTTAAATCAACACTCTTCCTTTATTATCAAAAAAATCCAAAAATTTTATTTATTAAATTAAATTCTATAAAATACCCTATTAAATTCCAAAATTCCATTTTTAATATATTTAATTTATTTTAACTTCAAACAATATTGTAGGTCTAGATATGTAAATATCAATCAAAATTTCTTTAATTAATTTAAATATGTTTATATAAAAATTAATATTAAAGGACAAATATTTATTTAATTCTTTAAATTTACATAAATTAATTAATGTTTGTATTTTATTATAAAATTAGTATTAAAATTATATATTTATATATCCTTTTTGGCTAAATTTTTTTGTAAAATGAAAAGTTGTTAGGGAGAATTAGTTTAAAGGAAAAACCTAAGGTTAATTTTAGTCTAAAGGACGTAAGTTTTAAAATTTAGTCTAAAGAACACTGAAAACTATAATAGTATAGCATCAAATAAATCAGAATGCTATATTAAACTAGCATCGGATAAACGAAATGCTAAATTAAACTAGCATCGAATGAACTACACTAGATGAACAAAAATTACATTTATTTTCACAATTAAAGAAATGCTAAGCTTATATAGCATTACACATGTATAACACTAAGTTCATATAACATTCATTTTCATAGTTCATATAGCATTTGTTTATCTAATGCTATATTAATATAACATTCGGTGTCCTTCCCACAAAATTTTAAAACTTTTGTCCTTCATTCAAAAATGTAGCTAAAGTTTTTTCTTCTACCTATCTTCCTAAAGTTATTATTATTATTATTTAAGTCATACATACATATAGTTTATTAAATATAAACAACATTTAACCAATGATTTGTAGCATTATATTACATATACTATATTAAATATATGATCAACCCAAAAATAAATATTTTATAAATTATTTTTTAATGTCAAATTTTAAATACTAATTTAATTTACACACATTTTCAAATATATATTATTAGTATATTTGACATTAAAATTATTAAAAAATTAATTATGATATTTTGAAAATTATAAAACGTTTATATAAAATTAAGTACGACCAAATAGGATCGTAATACGTGCGCGCGCGCGCACACCCACACACACATGGTTTTAAACTTAAATCAAATGACCAAGATTAGGTAATGTAACCATTTGATGTGATTTTACATACATACACGCACACACGCACATACACATGCATATACACGCATATACACACACGCACACATACATACATAAATACATAAATGGCAACGATCGGCTATACTTTATTCTTGCTACACTTATATTCCACCTGGTTTCAACCACACATTTAAATTTAAATAATATAATGAAGTGACAAGAGAAAGGAAGTATATTATTTAAATTGGGATGTGTTGTTGAAATATGGAGGGAATAGAGGTATAGCATAAATGAAGTGTAAACGATCCTTACCCATATATATATGTGTGCGTGTGTTAGTAAGACAACAAATGCATATATCATCTCATTCTATAGATAATCACATGATATAAAAGGTATTAATGTGAAATAAGAATATACCTTATGAAGATCATCCTTTGAATGCGCCTTCTTTGAGGAGAACTCCTAAATTCAGCTTGATCATCATTGGACTTGCAACAACCTAGAGTACCACTTGAATTTTACTTTGATGTATTATGTCAAAGGAAGGCATGGCTATGGAGGTGGGGTGCCAGGTACTTGTAGCCAAGATGAAAGAGGAATTCAAGAAAATAAAATGAAGGGATGACTTGTTTTAGAAGGAGGAGGAGACTCCTCATTTTACCTTTTCTTCTCTTTTCATTTCTTAGACCCTGATCTAGACACCAAACCAGAATTATCCCCTCCCTCCTTAGTTATTGACGACCTTATTATTAGGCTTCATGGATCAATAAAAACTCAAATCATGTTTAGTAACTAATATCATTTAAATTGTATTTAAATGCACATCGATAACTTATATCGATACATATATATATATATATAACTTTTATATACGCACCCAGTTAATTACCAATGGCACACATAAAATACTAATAGCATCTGATACATCAAATAAGTAAATAATATTTCATAAATATTAATTAATTTATAAAGTTATAAACCAATTTAATCGTGTGGTATTTCAAAGAAATCAGCAACGTTGTTGTGCGACTCGTAGGTGTAAATTCAATCAGCGGTTAATATCAAACAATTCTAATATTAACTTTTACACGTCACCTTAGTTAGCGGTGTGATAGTTTGACCAAATTTATTGCTTATAAATCTTTATCGATAAAATCTAATTTTACAATTTAAATGGTACCTTTTAGTAACGATTATTTACACACATTCTCTTCGTCAATGCTATATCGCTTTGGGATTTAAGGAATTTGGGTTTTGGTCAAAATTCTAATACCATCCATATTCAACTTGGTTAGTATATAAACATAGTCATTGGTTCAATAATAACATTTATTATTAACCATACTACTCTAGCTAGAGATTTTAACTTTGAGTTGACTACAGTTAACCTTAACTAACTTCATACAGCTGAGAAGACGAATTCTCTATTAAATAGTGTTTCACTTCTAATAATTTAACTCAAGACCACCTATAGTCGTGCATTTAACTATAATCAAAGTGGTGTATCCATACTAAAGCTTAATAGTATTCTCAAGTTGAGAGAACTTTGTAATATCGTTACTTTGGTATTTTCTATTTGACCTAGTTGTTATTAACCAACTGAAAACTCTTAAATGGGTCATTTTATAGTTATCTATTAACTTTCAGTATGTAATCCCTTGGTATCCTCAATAGTCATGAGTAATACACTACCTAATATATGGACAGGGGTACGTAATTTTGTCTCAGTAGATGTATTGATATCCTTTCTCAAAACATAATTGATTAGGAATATTTAAATAATAGAAGAGATCTAAAAAATGGCATCATCTGCCTTCTCGTACTCGATCCCACCATCTTCTTTTTCGCCTTCTTTTTCTTATGTTATTCCTAACGCAAATTCTTATTTCGTTCGAGATCCCTCTTCTTCCAATTATCGTTCTGATGCTCAGGCGGTATCGAAAGCCAAGAATCATGCTGCAAAGCCCTTTTGTTCGGAATTCATTTTCCAGGAATTGGGGTGATGCTAGAAGAGGGAGAAGAATCTGCTATCGTTGTGGTGATTTTGGTCATATTGCTAAAGTTTGTAGAGTTCCGATTAGATGTTTTAAGTGTGGTAATCTCGGGCATAAGAAGTTTGATTGTTTGTTGAATTCTTCTTCTATCTCTGAAAGTGAGAAAATTCCCTCTATTAAAGAACATGATTTTCTGTTTGTTTTAAAAATTATGAAGCTTAAGGGAATTCTTCTTGATCATCTATGGTTTCAGAAGGAAGAAGGAATTGGTTTATTGGAAGATTTGCTCAAGCATTTTGATGCGGCTAATGAGGTTAATATAGGCAAAAACCATAATAAGAAATTTGGTTTTCCTGTTGAATATTCTGAGAAATCTACAGATGGTGTGGTTTCATTGAAGAATAATTGTAGCTTGATTAATCTTGGGGAAATTCTTGATGTTTCTATTATCTCAGATTCGATTCAAAGAGATGTCCATAATTGCTGTGATCTGATTCTTTGTGATCCTGATGTTTTGAGTAATAATATTTCTTTGTCTGTGAGCTTTGTCAAAGAAGTCATTGATATATAAACTATTTCATATGCTTTGGATGATGGAAGTAAATCTGGTGCTTTTGTTCAAGATAAAAAATTCAAATCAAAATCTTGTGAAGTTGTGGATTTTGATCTAGTTACTGTTAATCGTTTTGATAGCCTTAAATCATTGGATAGCATGGATATATTGTCTGAATTAAATGAAGAAATGTATGTGTAATCTCAGATTTTAGATTATGAAGTCTTTTCTTCTTCGATTTCCCAAAATAAAGGAAATAGTGAAGATAACAAAGAGATTAGTTCTAACCCATTAAACTACTTGGAGAATTGTATTAGATATGTTGATGATTCTCATGAGATAGTGGATTCAGTTGATTAGCATAGAGATGCTGATATAAATGATTGGAATGAGAACATGTACTTTAGCTTGGACAGTTGCGATGTTTTTCATAATGATGATAACAGTAAGTTAGTTGCTGTTTGTTGTGAAGTTGATGATCTTCACAAGTGCAAGTCTGTTATTAATATTTGAGTTTTGGATCAGGTACTTGGGATGGATTGGATCGGTTTAATGTCCAAATTGCGTGCAAGGTTGTCTGGTGCTTACTGTAAGTTGGTGTTAGACAATGATAAAAATAGGGTGTTTGCTGATATTGTTCTTAAGGATGGGTTGTCAGATAATGGAGCTATTGTGGTTAATGACGGTGATGGTGTACAAAAGTTTTTTAATAGAGCTATTGATAATGCTCTTGAGGGTTGTATTAGATATGTTGATGATTCTCATGAGACAGTGGATTTAGTTGATGAGCACAGTGATGCTGATATAAACGATAGGAATGAGAATAGGTTCTTTAGCTTGGACAATTGCGATGTTTTTCATAATGATGATAACAGTAAGCTAGATGACATTTGTTGTGAAGTTGATGATCTTCACAAGTGCAAGTCTGTTATTAATATTTCAGTTTTGGATTGTGTATTTGGGATGGATTGGATCGATTTAATGTCCAAGTTGCATGTAAGATTGTCATGTGCTTATTGTAAGTTGGTATTAGACAGTGATAAAAACAGGGTGTTTTTCGATATTGTTCTTAAGGATGGTTTGTTAGATAATGGAGCTACTGTGGTTTATCACGATGATGGTGTACAAGAGTTTTATGATGGAGCTGTTGATTATGCTCTTGAGGGTTTTGATTTTACAGAAGTGGAACCATGTGTACATACACAGTGTTCACATGGATTAAATGTAACACGGTGTGATTCAAAATTGGCATTTTTGAATGGAGTTGAAAATGATGTTGTTGCTTTTAATCTTGTGGTAGAGAATGAGATGGTAATTCCTAAGTGTACTGTCAGTGAGAACAAACATTTTATTGATGGTGTTCCTTTAATTATTGATATAAAAGGGGTAGTATGGTCTATTGTTGATAGTTCTAATGAGGTAGTGAATGATAAAGTGAGGTTCAACATATCTGGTTCTTCGATCGGAAGTCGATTCTAAGCGGTCTACGTATTATTGGACTGGGGGCTTCAGATTTGTTATGTATTGTTGTCTTGCATCTATAGGTAAATTTCCACGTTCTCCTATTAATGTTTGTGATTCGACTCATGCATTCAAATATGGTAAAAGAAATAGTAAGAGCAATTCTTCAATCAATATTAGGAGAAGTACTCGTTTAAAGCGTAATGTTTCTAAATAATATGCATGAGGTTTGATGATTATTTGGGGGTTTTTTTGGTGCTTTTGGTTTTGGAGAATATACGTGGCTTGTGCAGTTGTTGTTTGTTTTTTTGAGGTTTCTTTCAAGTATGGTTGTTGAGGTAGTGGAAGTTTTTTTTGATGGCAGCTCTTCTTTTGGAGTCATTTCAGGATTTGTTTTCTTGTTAGAGTTGTTAGATTAGGTAGAGACTTTAGTTTCTTAGGCTTTTGGGAGGGTTTTTATTTTTTTCTATTTGTATTGGGGGGTTTTAGATACCTGCCAGCTTGTTGGCGGCTCTTTTATTTTTTGTGATATATATATGTACATGTGTGCTCTCGTCTACCTGTAGAGAATCACACATTTCTCTCAAAAAAAGGAATATTTAAATAATATGTTATTCTATATTGTGATATTTTTCTCATGATTACAACTCTTTGCAATAATTATCACATAATACATTATTTAAGGATTTTCTAGTTAATATTCTTTAAATTGGTTACTTAATTAATTATATCATAACATAACAAAGTATATAATAGAAATCAAATACCTTTATTATGAAAAGAATGGTTTAGAGTTAGATAATAAATTACATAATTATCTCTAAGTTGCATACACCTAACTCTTCAAATGCTTCACATATGATAATTGGACAGTGTATATCATTGCCTTGATGATGAAGTGACTTACTCTAACAATAACACATGTCATTTGAAAGATGATTTTATCCATAAAGTGGTAGAGAGCTCTATGGGCTCTATTGGCATGATTGAGGTGGACGAATAAACTTGTGACACGTGACAACACATGTATTTCCAATAACTTGTGGTCATATTTCAATAGCACATATCATGTACTTCCTGTAACACGCATTCCATATTAAAGATAGCATATAACATGTACTTCTGATGGCATTCATTCCGTATTTATAACTTTACAAGCTTGCAACTCATGTTCTTATTAGCTTTATCTCGTACTTCTGACAGCTTACATTTCATACTTTCGATGACTTGCATTTCATAAATCCGGTAGCTTTTATATTATATTTCCAACAGCTTTTGTTAGTACTTTAAGTATTGGTTTTGGTGATAACAACTATCGAACATTATATAAATATAGATACTAATGTCTTATCAAGATATATATATAGTATATAATGCAGGATATTAGACAGGTATTGATTAAGAAGACTGTACAGTATCAAATGCTGATATCAAGAGTAGATTCAAGATGCTGATATAAAGTTTCAAGAGTTCAAGAATGAAGACTCCTGAGTATTGAAGAGTTAAAGATTACAAGGTATTCCAGATAAGTTATAGAGTCATAGAATTTATGTTAAAACCTTGATAGCACTTTCTTGATCTCTCCCGCCTTCTCTAATTTTGTTTTTAATTGTTTTTTAAGTATTCTAGTTCTTAAATAAAATTTTCAAAATATTTCCTGAAATGAGTTTCAATCTCTTATACTTATAAAGATATTATTTAAATATTTTTAAGTTTATATATTGAATTTTTGTTTATACTTAATAATTTATAATTATATTGACTTTATATATATTATTACATTATATTTAATATTCTGATTAAATCCTTCAAAATTATTTTATAAAGTTTTATTGAGTTTTAATATGATTAAAATATGTATAAACTATGTTTAAATGTTTATATGAAGTTTCAAAATATTTTACAAAACTTAATATTTCCAGAACAATTTTTATTAAGTGATTTTTTCAAAATACAAAGGGATATGTCAACATATCGTCTGCAAGTATGTCGACATACTAGCCGTAAATTTCAAATTTCAAATTTTGAAAGGAAACGTCTTTTTGTCGTATCTCTTCGCAAATGGACATGACCGTTGTTTCCCTATATATACCAGACTTTCAAATGAATTTTCATTAACTACTTTCTTATTTTCCTCTCTTCTTTTCACCCTCTTAATTTCTAAATTAATTTCTATCGAAACTCTGTCGAAATTCAACCAGAATCAAATTCAATCATTACTAGTTTGATTTTCTTTCATATACTCTCTGATTCCTCTCATCTCTCTCAAGATCAAAGTGTTATTCAAGAGTTATAGGATCAATTTGTAATTTAGATCAAAGATCCGAGTCTTTAAACTCTATCAAATCATACTCTTATACTCTTTGGTGTGCTTGGTATCCCTGAAAGCCAAATAGGTGTGATTGTATCCTATTTAAATCAATTAGGTGTGATTAGTAGCCCGTAAATCTAGTGGGTGTGCTTGTGGCCCGGAAATCAAGTGACTCTACCTAGAGGTCGGGATTCTGGAAGGTGTGTCTCGTAGCATTAAAATCGATATTGTATTTGCATTTACTAGTTAAAAAGAAATCGTACGAGGAATTGTGCGGGAGTGGATGTAGGGTAACTCCAAACCATTATAAAATCGTTATTTGTTCTTTCCCTTTTACATTTATTGCATTTACTTCTATCTGTACTTTGATTCTGTGATTGTTTTTATGATTGTTAATTCCATCATTCTGAGAAAAATCTTAAAGAATTTGAATAATACTCATATAATCCATTCAACACTATTCACCCCCTAGTGTTAATTTATCCTTAAGATCCCTGTTCCACTGACTCACATTTGGTATCATAGCATTGGTTTTCAAAAAATTCACATTTTGATATTTGAAAAAGTTTCAATGGCAATTTTTGATAATATTTTTAACACTACTTTTGAAAACATAATTTGCAAAATCTTCATAATGTTGTTTCATTAATTTACATCTGTTCATTATAAAAAGTCACGTGATCTTTTGAAATGGTATGAATTGCAGGAACAGATGTGTTACATGTCTTTTGATGAACAGACACCTGACGCTATAGATCAAAAGGGAAAAATGGATATTGGATAGTGGATGCTTAAGACACATGAATGGAAATCCGGAGATTTTGAAAGATATAGTTTACAAAGATGGTGTAACGACCCGTAAAATTTTCGATAATTAAATTTTTAAGTTGTAAATTTTAACATAAAAAATGTTGTATTAAGTTTAAGACATTATTTACAGTGATTTGTATATACATATTTGTGTGCGACTTAAGATTTATAAGATGGACTTGTATGCAAAGTTATAACTTTTTAATCTTAAACCCTTTTAATCTGGAGATTAGGTTCAAAATTGTTGTCTTTAATTTTAGGCTCATAAAATAGTGAAACTTAATTTTAACACATTTATATGTATAAGTCTAGTATATATATATATATACGTATACGTATATGTTTTTAATAATAATACTATGACCAATAAAGATATATATGAAGGAAACATCATCTTTGTACACAATCTAGTATATTGCACTTACATAATTTACTGTAGAATACATTTGGACATAGTTACATTCCATGCCATGAATAAATAGCTTGTTAATGACATTTAATTAATCAATCAATTTGATTAGAGAAAGAATGGAAGGTTTCTCTCTCCATATACATAATTAAACTCTAAAATGCATATTTTGGTTATAAATTTACGTTCATCGGAATCTAAATCTTTTTCTAGTTTTCAAATCTGTTAGTTTAATTGAATAAATTCACAACAACCTTTATTTCACTTTTGTTCTTTAAAATAGATTTTATACCTTTTTAAAATAAAATAATTCATACCGTTACTTATATACACTTTTGTAATAGATTTTCGGTAAATGATAAATGAATGAATAAAAACCCAGTGTAAACAAAACATATCTTAATAAGTAATAAATTTCAAGATTCATTGTAACAGCCCAAAAATTTTAACAGGCATTTTATTCATTTATTTAAAAACTATGGCGTTTGAATTCTTAAAAATATAATTTTGTAAATTTTCTTGTAATGATTGTTAATCAATTACCCAAAATTTTATTTATTTAAATTAAACGTTCTGTAATGTTGATTTGAATTAAAAGTGTAACTTTAATAGAAATTTTAAAATTTTTAATTTTATAATTCTAAACTGCCAAATTTTCATCTTGAACTGTATACAATTGTGTAACAATTGTTTCACTTTTGTTTTGGTCAGATTTGTTGTATACCTTTAAAAGTTAGTAATAATTAGTGTGAAACAGAAAATTTAACTTTACATTTCTTTACGTATATTTACATCTGTTTCTTAACTTTATATTAAACAATCAATTGGATGAAGCTAAATTAAATTTTATTAATTATGGTATAATAGCTATTAAATTTTGGTTTAAAGTGATGGGTTATTTTCCTAATTGAAACGTTATCATTTTTAAATTTATTTAATAAGAGAAATAAATAAATAAATTTGTACGTTACTTTGGGCATATGTTCATTTGTTGCACTTGCCTTTTCTTTGCCTATTTGATTTTTTTGTGTTAACAAGGCAAAGTTTCAGCCGTATATTCTCTTTTGAGAATTCAAAATCTTGCCCAAAATCTTGCCTTAAATCTTGCACGTGAAAGATTATTCCATCCTTTTTGCCTTCCATACGTTTCCATCTATTAATATAATTTAATGCCTTAATTTCCTTTGATGGCCTCTACCGTTCAAAACATTAAATTGCCTTCTCTCCATAAATCAGTGAATAGCTGTTAATATATACCACGTCCAAATTCCCAGACCACAATATTTCACTTTAGCTTCTATCAAAATTTTCGTGAGCATCTCAAAGGTAAAGACAGCATGCTTTCTTTTTCATTTTGTTGTTTTGTTTTGTCGTTTCCCCTGCCTCATTTTTTTGCTTTATCATGTTGTTGCTCCAACCCCATTCACCATGACCAGCCCAGTCACCACCACAAAACCCACAGCTCCAACTCCTCCAGACCGAACCCCTGCAACCACGTCCCCTTGCCGTTCCACTTTCCTCCACCATCAAGCAAACCCCACGCCACCATGAACCCCACGCCTGACCATAACCATGCTGAGCCTCTATTTTGAAAAAAAGAAATGACTTTTGTCACCTTGTATTATTTCTACTGAGCCTTGTTTTGAAAAAAAATAAAAGTGCTTTTGTCACCTTGTATTTTGAAGTTATAGTTTTCCACAGAGCCTTTGTTTGAAGTTATAATCTATTCCCTCTGGCCTTTGTTTTAGAAAAAAGAAATGAACAAAATTTGTTTTGTCACCTTTGTTTTGAAGTTATAGTCTATTTTTTTAAAAGTGGTCGAGCTTTTGTAAATTTTGGAGTTATATGTCCATCGAGCCCTTGTTTGAAAAAAAAGAAATGAATAAAAAAAATTGCCTTTTTTCACCTTTGTATTTTGAAGTCAGACTACAACCCCTCCGAGCCTTTAAAATCTTGAGTATGGTGAAGTGGTCGAGCTATTTCTTTTTAGTATTCAACTTGTTCTTTTCGTTTTGTTTGCTTCATTTGAAAAAAATAGTTATTCATTTGCATTCTTATATTTGTTTTATTTATTCTTTTTGACTTTAGATTTGAATCTAGTTGGCGCATCCTCTAACAACTGATCGTGCTTTCCGTGTGCTTTTCGATAGATAGCGTATTTCCTTTTGAATCGAATCTCCAGCTCCGTAGAGGTGAGTAAATCTCACACGAATATTCATACTTATATGATTGTGAAACGACCGCAACTGAATGTGTAGAAAATAAATAAATAAATAAAAATGATGTTATAATTACCTGTGATTATTTATATATATTGTAAACTGGTTAAAATTGCATAACATATCATCTGTTATATTTTGTTCTTATTTTACTGTTATTCTATTCTGTTAAATCAGACTGCAAGTTCCCTGTAGAATAGAATCACTATGGGTTGAAATGATACATACCTGAACGGACTTTAGAATAAGGGAAGATCGTTATGGGCTGAAATGATAGGCCTGAGCGATTTTCGATTAAATTTTATTTACTTGGGATTGCGGGTTTGAAATGATAAAACCCGGATTTTTCTTTGTAAACTACGGATTGAAATGATATATTATCCGTATCACTTGACTTAGGCTAAAAAATATTATACAGAACCGTGGTTATTTTCTGTATTTTTCTAGATACCTTTAAATATTTTAAATATTTGTAATAATATTAAATTGATTTAAATTGAAATTTTAAAATGATTTATTTAGAGTAGAAATAATTTTTCTATGTGATAAATGTAAATAAATGGATAAAAATATTGACTTTAAAGTGTAACTTAAATTTGAAAATTTGACTAAAAAGAAAAGATGGAAACTTAAGTTAATTAAATTAAAATGAAAATTAAGTTTTAAAATAGTGAAAAATGGAGATTTAAGTTTAAGTGTTGAAATGAATTGTTTAAATGAAAATGGGAATTTACACACTTTAATTTAATAAGTGAACTTTGTAAATTTTTGGTTTTTATTTGTAAAATTTCTCTTTAGAAAAATCATAAGTTAAAGGATTTAAATGAACATTTTAATGTGAAAATTTATGATTTTTATAAGTTTAAATGATTTAAATGAAAGTTTATTTATGGCTGGAATTGCACTTAAAACCTGAAAATTTGATTTATAGTACTTCAGAAATGCTACCATTTCTGGAAATGAACCAATTCTGAACTAAGTAGAATATGCAGCACTTGTTAAGTGCTGTGGTTATATAAATGAACCAAAAGACTAAAATGAACTAAGGCTATGATAGCACTTGGTAAGTGCTGTTGTAGCAGGAACTAAAATTTGACCTGAAACTAATAAAGGGGCTAATGTAGCACTTGTTAAGAGCTGCAGTAGGCTGAAATATGATTTTGTTTTAAAACTGAACTGTTATAGCAGTTTATAAATGCTGTCTTTGCTGAATTAAATTGTTTTCAAATATAACTTACCGCAGCACTTTTTAAATGCTGTGAAAGCTGAAATTTTAACGTTTTATTGTTTTTAAGTGAATAAATGAACTCAGAAAAGGCTAAATTTTGGGAATTTAATATTGGATTTAAAAGAATAATGACTTTGTTTTTAAAATGGTTTAAATTTGAAGTATTTTGATATAAATTGTTTTAAATTTATAACCACGGGTTATAATAACGCTTGGTTGTTAAAGAGACCGGGATCGGATATGGACATACTCTCTGTCGATACCGAAAACCACTTTGACAACTGTGTACGCGGTGGAGTTTCCAGAATGAAGTAGGATGGTGCGACGATCCTAAGGTATATACGTGGGCCCAACTCCCATGAGTTGGCATAAGGTGGCTAAAACAGGAGCGATCTCGGACCAGTGAGGTAGCACCTCTTCTCGGACACATTTCTTCGATACCATTCTATTACTTTGTGATTTTTGGTGGCCACCCTTGATTTGGGAGTGTTGTTCGAGGTGGAACGGTAGTGGCTGCTATGCGTATCCATCAGTCCGTGTGCGTAATTGGTAGATCTACCCTGGCATTGCCTTGTGTGCCGTGTCACCTACCATATCGAGCCCACTACGATTTTGGTTTTAAAGATCCGACCGCGTTAAGGTTCTCCATCCCCTTAACGCTATTTTATATATGATTATACTTTACTGATTAGACATTATTATAATAGCGAATATTACTACATAGTAGATAGTTTAACGGATCCTTAAAGAATGGGCGATCCCAAGCATTCTTTAAGTTACTTGTACCCTTATTACAGTTCACTTGAGTTGGTTTACATTGTATAAGTATGTATGTCCTGACTCGAGTGTTTATGTTTTATTTTACGCTCGGGTCAGCCTGAGTTATTCACAGATTTGGGTTTCCACTCTCTTGGAGATTTGAATCGCTGGAGATTATCTGCTTGTCTTGTCCTATCTACTTCAGTTCCGTTGTCCTACTCAGCTTGTACTTGGTTATTTTATTGAGACTTCTGTTGTCCTCTATTTCTTTTGTTATATCTTATGTAACTCTGATATATTTATATAGTAGCTTCATGAACTACTATTTCTTTTACTTCCGCTGCATTATTTTACTCTGTGTCTGTGATCTGTGATTATATTTATTTACTGTATATTCTGAGATTTTGCCAAATTTTATTTACAACGCGGTATTTTGAGCAATTCAAGTCCGACATATGCGGATGCGAATGGTTGAAAATATCGGGTCGTTACAGTTGGTATCAGAGCTTTGGCTTTGAGGCAAAACTCGGCATATGGAGTAGATTTATTTACAGAATCACTTTCGTTCAAGTTTGAATCTTTTCCTCTTGATTTGAATTTCCTTTGAATTTTTGGAATGTTCCCTGCGGTTCCAAAATTCATTCATGTCCCTCACTATTCATCTTCTTTTGATTTTGGAGTATCACATAACTCCACTTCGAATGAGTTTATAGTGAATTGGCGGTCTCGCCAATACTCTAATGACTTGTAAAGGGGGAAACTCCTTTACAAATTAGCATTGATTCACCAGAGACTTATATTTATCCTTGGTTTAGATGCTAACATCTTTTGTTGCTCCAAACTCTATCTCTTGAGATCGAATGTAGATTTACCCTACAAAAATCCACATTGATCTTATTCAGTCACGGTTGACCCGGTTAAGGTTGCCCGCGATTTATCTAAGCTTATCCATCTTCATATTTTGATAATTAATCATCTTGTTCTGTTTCCAAAATATCTCCAAACATTTTGAATTATACTTGTAAATCTATGTTTTGTTTTATATATTGTGTTGTTTGAGTTGTTGATGTGGATTTGGGCTTCCGATCGATTCGTCTAATCAACGCTATCGATAAGATTTCTAAAACACTTTGACAGAACAAATTGACATAATATTATTTTAAAATTGGGTTAATGAAATAAATATTGATATAAGTAAATATTATGGAACTTAATAAATTGATTTAAATTGATTATTTGAAATGATAATATTTGATTTATCATTCTATAAATGAATTTATAAATAGTTGTTTATAAATTTGATTTGGGAACTCAAATGAATTTAAAACAAGAATTTGAGAATTTAAATTCCGATTATTTCGAACTTTGGTTTAAAGTTTTAAAAAGGGATATATTATTTAAAGTATTTTTGAATAGAAATTTGTTTCCAAAGAACTTTTTAAAGTTTTATAATTTTAGTGCTCTTCTCTTTGTCGCTGGAAAATAATTTCGGTGATGACCGCGGCATCATCGACTTTCATTTTCGAGTTTCGAAGTGAAGAAATCATTCTGTAGTCTTGCTACAGCTTTGTTTTGGGAAATCTAATTGATTTGAATTTCTAAAAGATGATTTGATTTATAATATATATAGATATATGATTTAAAATTTGATTTGACAAATTTTGTGCATACATTTATTTATCTCTAAATGGTTTGTTAAGAATCGGAAATTTTATTCTTAAATTCTATCTTAAATAATAACTTCAAGTATAAAAAGAAAATCAAAATTTTGAATAAATATTCAAGCTTGAAATGATTGAATTAGAATGTGTATATTGTATATTAATTTTAGAAAGTTTTATTTGTATAATTCTCAATTGCATTCCAATATAACTTACCTAAATTTTAGAAGTTAACAATGTAATTGGATGATATACAATATAAAAAGATTTTTATAAATAAAATTTGAGTGGTTATAATAAATATTATACACTTAAATTTTAGTTATAAAAGGATTAACAGAGATAAATAGACTAAAAGGTTAATTGAATAATTTACAATATAAATGATGTTAAGGGAATTAAAAATAAATTAAAACAGTTATAATAAATGTAATCTACTTAATATGTGTGATAAGATATATTAAGTAGAATATATTTAATAATAATCTAGAATAAAGAAGAATTAAATTTGTTGAATAAAAGATGATTATTATAAATGATTATACAAATTTATGATTTTAGAAATTGTTAATTTCAAAATAATTGGATAATAAGATAATCAATTTGGAAATAGTTAAGATTGATTTAACATTAGTAAAAATCAAATGGATTAAATCGATTATTGAATATTAATTAATTTAAATTGAATTTATAATGGTTTAAATCAATGATTCTATTTTGAGTTTCAATTTAGTTTTCTTTCAGGGTGTTTCTATTCTCCTACCTTCTTCCTTTTCGAGGACGAAAACTTTTGAGTGGGGGAGAGTGTAACGACCCGTAAAATTTTCAATAATTAAATTTTTAAGTTGTAAATTTTAACATAAAAAAAATGTTGTATTAAGTTTAAGACATTATTTACAGTGATTTGTATATACATATTTGTGTGCGACTTAAGATTTATAAGATGGACTTATAAGCAAAGTTATAACTTTTTAATCTTAAACCCTTTTAATCTGGAGATTAGGTTCAAAATTGTTGTCTTTAATTTTAGGCTCATAAAATAGTGAAACTTAATTTTAATACATTTATATGTATAAGTCTAGTATAAACATATACGTATACGTATATGTTTTTAATAATAATACTATGACCAATAAAGATATATATGAAGGAAACATCATCTTTGTACATAATCTAGTATATTGCACTTACATAATTTACTGTAGAATACATTTGGACATAGTTACATTCCATGCCATGAATAAATAGCTTGTTAATGACATTTAATTAATCAATCAATTTGATTAGAGAAAGAATGGAAGGTTTCTCTCTCCATATACATAATTAAACTCTAAAATGCATATTTTGGTTATAAATTTACGTTCATCGGAATCTAAATCTTTTTCTAGTTTTCAAATCTGTTAGTTTAATTGAATAAATTCACAACAACCTTTATTTCACTTTTGTTCTTTAAAATAGATTTTATACCTTTTTAAAATAAAATAATTTATACCGTTACTTATATACACTTTTGTAATAGATTTTGGGTAAATGATAAATGAATGAATAAAAACCCAGTGTAAACAAAACATATCTTAATAAGTAATAAATTTCAAGATTCATTGTAACAGCCCAAAAATTTTAACAGGCATTTTATTCATTTATTTAAAAACTGTGGCATTTGAATTCTTAAAAATATAATTTTGTAAATTTTCTTGTAATGATTGTTAATCAATTACCCAAAATTTTATTTATTTAAATTAAACGTTCTGTAATGTTGATTTGAATTAAAAGTGTAACTTTAATAGAAATTTTAAAATTTTTAATTTTATAATTCTAAACTGCCAAATTTTCATCTTGAACTGTATACAATTGTGTAATAATTGTTTCACTTTTGGTTTGGTCAGATTTGTTGTATACCTTTAAAAGTTAGTAATAATTAGTGTGAAACGGAAAATTTAACTTTACATTTCTTTACGTATATTTGCATCCGTATCTTAACTTTATATTAAACAATCAATTGGATGAAGCTAAATTAAATTTTATTAATTATGGTATATAAGCTTTTAAATTTTGGCTTAAAGTGATGGGTTATTTTCCTAATTGAAACGTTATCATTTTTAAATTTATTTAATAAGAGAAACAAATAAATTTGTACGTTACTTTGGGCATATGTTCATTTGTTGCTCTTGCCTTTTCTTTGCGTATTTGATTTTTTTGCGTTAACAAGGCAAAGTTTCAGTCGTATATTCTCTTTTGAGAATTCAAAATCTTGCCCAAAATCTTGCCTTAAATCTTGCACGTGAAAGATTATTCCATCCTTTTTGCCTTCCATACGTTTCCATCTATTAATATAATTTAATGCCTTAATTTCCTTTGATGGCCTCTACCGTTCAAAACATTAAATTGCCTTCTCTCCATAAATCAGTGAATAGCTGTTAATATATACCACGCCCAAATTCCCAGACCACAATATTTCACTTTAGCTTCTATCAAAATTTTCGTGAGCATCTCAAAGGTAAAGACAGCATGCTTTCTTTTTCATTTTGATGTTTTGTTTTGTTGTTTTCCCTGCCTCATTTTTTTGCTTTATCATGTTGTTGCTCCAACCCATGCTCCAACCCCATTCACCATGACCAGCCCAGTCACCACCACAAAACCCACGGCTCCAACTCCTCCAGACCGAACCCCTGCAACCACGTCCCCTTGCCGTTCCACTTTCCTCCACCATCAAGCAAACCCCATGCCACCATGAACCCCACGCCTGACCATAACCATGCTGAGCCTCTGTTTTGAAAAAAAGAAAAGACTTTTGTCACCTTGTATTATTTCTACTGAGCCTTGTTTTGAAAAAAAATAAAAGTGCTTTTGTCACCTTGTATTTTGAAGTTATAGTTTTCCACAGAGCCTTTGTTTGAAGTTATAATCTATTCCCTCTTGCCTTTGTTTTAGAAAAAAGAAATGAACAAAATTTGTTTTGTCACCTTTGTTTTGAAGTTATAGTCTATTTTTTTTAAAGTGGTCGAGCTTTTGTAAATTTTGAAGTTATATGTCCACCGAGCCCTTGTTTTGAAAAAAAAAAGAAATGAACAAAAAAAATTGCCTTTTTTCACCTTTGTATTTTGAAGTCAGACTACAACCCCTCCGAGCCTTTAAAATCTTGAGTATGGTGAAGTGGTCGAGCTATTTCTTTTTAGTATTCAACTTGTTCTTTTCGTTTTGTTTGCTTCATTTGAAAAAAATAGTTATTCGTTTGCATTCTTAGATTTGTTTTATTTATTCTTTTTGACTTTAGATTTGAATCTAGTTGGCGCATCCTCTAACAACTGATCGTGCTTTCCGTGTGCTTTTCGATAGATAGCGTATTTCCTTTTGAATCGAATGTCCAGCTCTGTAGAGGTGAGTAAATCTCACACGAATATTCATACTTATATGATTGTGAAACGACCGCAACTGAATGTGTAGAAAATAAATAAATAAAAATGATGTTAAATTACCTGTGATTATTTATATATATTGTAAACTGGTTAAAATTGCATAACATATCATCAGTTATATTTTGTTCTTATTTTACTGTTATTCTATTCTGTTAAATCACACTTCAAGTTCCCTGTAGAATAGAATCACTATGGGTTGAAATGATACATACCCGAACGGACTTTAAAATAAGGGAAGTTCGTTATGGGCTGAAATGATAGGCCTGAGCGATTTTCGATTAAATTTTATTTACTTGGGATTGCGGGTTTGAAATGATAAAACCCGGATTTTTCTTTGTGAACTACGGATTGAAATGATATATTATCTGTATCACTTGACTTAGGCTAGAAAATATTATACAGACCCGTGGTTATTTTCTGTATTTTTCTAGATACCTTTAAATATTTTAAATATTTGTAATAATATTAAATTGATTTAAATTGAATTTTTAAAATGATTTATTTAGAGTAGAAATGATTTTTCTATGTGATAAATGTAAATAAATGGATAAAAATATTGACTTTAAAGTATAACTTAAATTTGAAAATTTGACTAAAAAGAAAAGATGAAAACTTAAGTTAATTAAATTAAAATGAAAATTAAGTTTTAAAATGGTGAAAAATGGAGATTTAAGTTTAAGTGTTGAAATGAATTGTTTAAATGAAAATGGGAATTTACACACTTTAATTTAATAAGTGAACTTTGTAAATTTTTGGTTTTTATTTGTAAAATTTCTCTTTAGAAAAATCATAAGTTAAAGGATTTAAATGAACATTTTAATGTCAAAATTTATGATTTTTATAATTTTAAATGATTTAAATGGAAGTTTATTTATGGCTGGAATTGCACTTAAAACCTGGAAATTTGATTTATAGTACTTCAGAAATGCTACCATTTTTGGAAATGAACCAATTCTGAACTAAGTAGAATCTGCAGCACTTGTTAAGTGCTGTGGTTATATAAATGAACCAAAAGACTAAAATGAACTAAGGCTATGATAGCACTTGGTAAGTGTTGTTGTAGCAGGAACTAAAATTTGACCTGAAACTAATAAAAGGGCTAATGTAGCACTTGTTAAGAGCTGCAGTAGGCTGAAATATGATTTTGTTTTAAAACTGAACTGTTATAGCAGTTTATAAATGCTGTCTTTGCTGAATTAAATTGTTTTCAAATATAACTTACCGCAGCACTTTTTAAATGCTGTGAAAGCTGAAATTTTAACGTTTTATTATTTTTAAGTGAATAAATGAACTCAGAAAAGGCTAAATTTTGGGAATTTAATATTGGATTTAAAAGAATAATGACTTTGTTTTTAAAATGGTTTAAATTTGAAGTATTTTGATATAAATTGTTTTAAATTTATAACCACGGGTTATAATAACGCTTGGTTGTTAAAGAGACCGGGATCGGATATGGACATACTCTCTGTCGATACCGAAAACCACTTTGACAACTGTGTACGCGGTGGAGTTTCCAGAATGAAGTAGGATGGTGCGACGATCCTAAGGTATATACGTGGACCCAACTCCCGTGAGTTGGCATAAGGTGGCTAAAACAGGAGCGATCTCGGACCAGTGAGGTAGCACCTCTTCTCGGACACATTTCTTCGATACCATTCTATTACTTTGTGATTTTTGGTGGCCACCCTTGATTTGGGAGTGTTGTTCGAGGTGGAACGGTAGTGGATGCTATGCGTATCCATCAGTCCGTGTGCGTAATTGGTATATCTACCCTGGCATTGCCTTGTGTGCCGTGTCACCTACCATATCGAGCCCACTACGATTTTGGTTTTAAAGATCCGACCGCGTTAAGGTTCTCCATCCCCTTAACGCTATTTTATATATGATTATACTTTACTGATTAGACATTATTATAATAGCGAATATTACTACATAGTAGATAGTTTAACGGATCCTTAAAGAATGGGCGATCCCAAGCATTCTTTAAGTTACTTGTACCCTTATTACAGTTCACTTGAGTTGGTTTACATTGTATAAGTATGTATGTCCTGACTCGAGTGTTTATGTTTTATTTTACGCTCGGGTCAGCCTGAGTTATTCACATATTTGGGTTTCCACTCTCTTGGAGATTTGAATCGCTGGAGATTATCTGCTTGTCTTGTCCTATCTACTTCAGTTCCGTTGTCCTACTCAGCTTGTACTTGGTTATTTTATTGAGACTTCTGTTGTCCTCTATTTCTTTTGTTATATCTTATGTAACTCTGATATATTTATATAGTAGCTTCATGAACTACTATTTCTTTTACTTCCGCTGCATTATTTTACTCTGTGTCTGTGATCTGTGATTATATTTATTTACTGTATATTCTGAGATTTTGCCAAATTTTATTTACAACGCGGTATTTTGAGCAATTCAAGTCCGACATGTGCGGATGCGAATGGTTGAAAATATCGGGTCGTTACAGTTGGTATCAGAGCTTTGGCTTTGAGGCAAAACTCGGCATATGGAGTAGATTTATTTACAAAATCACTTTCGTTCAAGTTTGAATCTTTTCCTCTTGATTTGAATTTCCTTTGAATTTTTGGAATGTTCCCTGCGGTTCC
Source organism: Allium fistulosum (assembly GCA_030737815.1). Taxonomy (NCBI): domain Eukaryota; kingdom Viridiplantae; phylum Streptophyta; class Magnoliopsida; order Asparagales; family Amaryllidaceae; genus Allium; species Allium fistulosum. The sequence continues at coordinate 960,074,659 of CM060904.1, forward strand.
AAAATTCATTCATGTCCCTCACTATTCATCTTCTTTTGATTTTGGAGTATCACATAACTCCACTTCGAATGAGTTTTATAGTGAATTGGCGGTCTCGCCAATACTCTAATGACTTGTAAAGGGGGAAACTCCTTTACAAATTAGCATTGATTCACCAGAGACTTATATTTATCCTTGGTTTAGATGCTAACATCTTTTGTTGCTCCAAACTCTATCTCTTGAGATCGAATGTAGATTTACCCTACAAAAATCCACATTGATCTTATTCAGTCACGGTTGACCCGGTTAAGGTTGCCCGCGATTTATCTAAGCTTATCCATCTTCATATTTTGATAATTAATCATCTTGTTCTGTTTCCAAAATATCTCCAAACATTTTGAATTATACTTGTAAATCTATGTTTTGTTTTATATATTGTGTTGTTTGAGTTGTTGATGTGGATTTGGGCTTCCGATCGATTCGTCTAATCAACGCTATCGATAAGATTTCTAAAACACTTTGACAGAACAAATTGACATAATATTATTTTAAAATTGGGTTAATGAAATAAATATTGATATAAGTAAATATTATGGAACTTAATAAATTGATTTAAATTGATTATTTGAAATGATAATATTTGATTTATCATTCTATAAATGAATTTATAAATAGTTGTTTATAAATTTGATTTGGGAACTCAAATGAATTTAAAACAAGAATTTGAGAATTTAAATTCCGATTATTTCGAACTTTGGTTTAAAGTTTTAAAAAGGGATATATTATTTAAAGTATTTTTGAATAGAAATTTGTTTCCAAAGAACTTTTTAAAGTTTTATAATTTTAGTGCTCTTCTCTTTGTCGCTGGAAAATAATTTCGGTGATGACCGCGGCATCATCGACTTTCATTTTCGAGTTTCGAAGTGAAGAAATCATTCTGTAGTCTTGCTATAGATTTGTTTTGGGAAATCTAATTGATTTGAATTTCTAAAAGATGATTTGATTTATAATATATATAGATATATGATTTAAAATTTGATTTGACAAATTTTGTGCATACATTTATTTATCTCTAAATGGTTTGAAAAAATCAGAAATTTTATTCTTAAATTCTATCTTAAATAATAACTTCAAGTATAAAAAGAAAATAAAAATTTTGAATAAATATTCAAGCTTGAAATGATTGAATTAGAATGTGTATATTGTATATTAATTTTAGAAAGTTTTATTTGTATAATTCTCAATTGCATTCCAATATAACTTACCTTAATTTTAGAAGTTAACAATGTAATTGGATGATATATAGTATAAAAAGATTTTTATAAATAAAATTTGAGTGTTTATAATAAATATTATACACTTAAATTTTAGTTATAAAAGGATTAACAGAGATAAATAGACTAAAAGGTTAATTGAATAATTTACAATATAAATGATGTTAAGGGAATTAAAAATAAATTAAAACAGTTATAATAAATGTAATCTACTTAATATGTGTGATAAGATATATTAAGTAGAATATATTTAATAATAATCTAGAATAAAGAAGAATTAAATTTGTTGAATAAAAGATGATTATTATAAATGATTATACAAATTTATGATTTTAGAAATTGTTAATTTCAAAATAATTGGATAATAAGATAATCAATTTGGAAATAGTTAAGATTGAGTTAACTTCAGTAAAAATCAAATGGATTAAATTGATTATTGAATATTAATTAATTTAAATTGAATTTATAATGGTTTAAATCAATGATTCTATTTTGAGTTTCAATTTAGTTTTCTTTCAGGGTGTTTCTATTCTCCAACCTTCTTCCTTTTCGAGGACGAAAAGTTTTGAGTGGGGGAGAGTGTAACGACCCGTAAAATTTTCAATAATTAAATTTTTAAGTTGTAAATTTTAACATAAAAAAATGTTGTATTAAGTTTAAGACATTATTTACAATGATTTGTATATACATATTTGTGTGCGACATAAGATTTATAAGATGGACTTGTATGCAAAGTTATAACTTTTTAATCTTAAACCCTTTTAATCTGGAGATTAGGTTCAAAATTGTTGTCTTTAATTTTAGGCTCATAAAATAGTGAAACTTAATTTTAACACATTTATATGTATAAGTCTAGTATATATATATATATATACGTATACGTATATGTTTTTAATAATAATACTGTTTGCGCCAAAAATGGTCACAAACCCCGAATGTTGTGAAAGCACCAGTGTGTGAATACAAATCAGCAATATTCAAACACAAATCTCAGATCTAAACAAACTACAAATAGCAGTCTAGAAATAATGAACAAAAACACAAGATTTATAGTGGTTCGGCTATCTCCGGCCTACGTCCACTCCAAAGTTTTTATCTTTTATTGATCGATGCTTGAAGATTACAATTTCGTATGCTGTATTACAACTGATTTGTTGAACTAAATCTGAATCTAAGGCAGCAATGGTGATCTGGAGTAAATCTGGCAGAATCTGGGCACTCTTTAGCTCTAGGAATTGTCCAACCCCTCTTCTGAATGACCAGGGGCTCTATTTATAGGTGTAGGAGGCTGATATTTCGCCTAAATTGATGGGAGACCAGTTCTGGCACGTGAGGGGGCCCACATGCCCGCTTTCTGGAAATCCGGGCCCACTTTGGGATCGATTCGAAGCTACGTTCGAATCGACCAAGAATTTGTCCAATCGAGCTGAAATTTGGCATGAACATTCTTCAACATGTGCTCAAGCTACTGTGAAAATTTCATAGCATTTGGACTTGTAGATCTCAAGTTATGATCGATCCAAGATGATGTTTTTCGACTGTGCATGTCGTTCGAATCGATCTCCTTCGAATCGATTCTTTCGAATCGATCATGGCACGCGCTCTCGTGGTGATGCATCGCGCAATCTTCGAGTTGATCCTCCTTTTTCTCCGAGTTTACTGGGTCGAATCCTTGGTTTTAGCCGCGCTTACCTGGTGGACTCGAGACGTTGGATTCGAAGGTTCGCCTCCTTCGAATCGATGGAACTGGTGCCTACTTCGAATTGATCAAGACGTGCTGCCGTGGATATTGTGGATTCGAAGCTATGCTTCCTTCGAATCGACCGAATGAACGTTCCCTTCGAATTGACCCAGGTAGGTTACAGTTGATCGATACGAAAGCTTCTTGGCTGAACCGATTCGAAGGTAGTCGTGGCATGGAGTCGAAGCTCTTTCACCTTCATGGATTCGAAGTAAAGAATGACCTGGTGGATTCGAACCATGGTTTGCCTAATCGATTCGAAGTAAGGCTATGCTTCGTGGATTCGAAGCACTTTCTCTCTATGGATTCGAACAGTACCTTCTCCCTACCTTGTATCGATCGTATCTTCTCCGTACAAACTCCGATTAACCTGAAACTTGAAACGTAGCCTCTCCTAGTCATTATCATCATCTCCAATCGATTCCGTCCTGATCGGAGCTCGGCCAAATTTTGATGATATCCATTGCAGCCTTGTTTCCAATTGCACTTCGATCTTGATATCCATCCTTCCTTGTCGATTTGTTTGATATTCCGGCTTTGACCAAAAAGCGGGATAACATTTGCCCCCCAAAACATGCCTTGTGATAAGAAGGCGTGTTTTGTATAATTCCGTATCCGATATCCAAAGTCCATAGCCAATCCCATGTCCATCCGAACTCGAAGATCGAGCCTTTGATTATTTCTTATCCAATAGCCAACAGCCGAACCCAGGACCTCTCCGGGTCGTTATCCAAATCCGTAACCTCTCTGGGCTTTTGCCGAGCGCAATCCACACCTGACGACCGTGGTCCAGTATCCCTGGACATTGAGCTAACCTCTCCGGGTTCTTGCCAAGCGCAATCCACACCTGACGACCGTGGTCCAGTATCCCTGGACATTGAGCTAACCTCTCCGGGTTCTTGCCAAGCGCAATCCACACCTGACGACCGTGGTCCAGTGTCCCTGGACGTTAGTAATGCCGTGGCTTAAGTCCTAAGCCGAATCCTAGTCGCTCCGGACCCTTGTTGAGCATAGTCCATACTCAACGACCTGAAACAATAATCGATAATAGGGGGCCTAAGTCCTAGGCCGAATCCTGGTCACTCCGGACCCTTGCCGAGCATAGTCCATACTCGACGACCTGAATGAGTCACTTTACCGCGTTCGGGCAGAACGACTCACCCCTTGCCAGTCATAATCCATACCTGACGACCGTTTATCAAAAACCAAAAAGAATCCAATCAAGATCCAATCCAAAATCCAAATCAAATCCGAAAATCAGAAATCCAGACCAATCATCCAAAACAGAAAACCCAAAACAAAAACCAGTCATCCGAACGAAAATCCAAAACAGAAAGCAAAAAACCAGGAGTTCAATCCAAACTCCAAAACCAAACCAGAAAACCAAGTGTCCAATCAAAAACAAAAGACAGATTTTGCAAACCATGGCTTTGCGGTTTATCATCATTCAGAGCATGCCTAGGGGCTATCTTCGTCCCCATACATGTGTAAATGACTTGGTTGTTCGCCAATGGTTTGTTACTTATTTCATAATGTCCTGGTCAATGGATAACCAATCGACCATCATTCCTGGGCCTCATGCCACCATGGCTTGAGGTGGGCGGTGGTTGCTCCTGCTCCACCGCTGCATTCCGAGCCCCAACATACTGCGTCAATTGTCCATTCCTCACATGCTCCTCAATTATGTCCTTTAGGTGCCTGCAGCTGTTGGTATCGTGTCCATCTAAATCATGGAAGAGACAGTGCTTTCCTGATGCCCTTTCTCGTTCAGAAGGTTCTCTCCTAGCCGGCCTCCGGTAAGGAAGGCGATTCCGAGTTTCCATGTATATCCGCTCCTGCGTCTCGTTTAATTCTGTGTATGTGGAAAACTTTGGATCCTTCCATTGCTTCCTGGTTTTTCCTGAATCGTCATCCAGCTTCCTTTTTCCTTTATCTTTATCCGAGCTTCCGTTGGATGGTCCTCCACCCCCAGTCACATTCACCTCCTTTAACTTTAAGTCCATACATGCATCTTCTTGCCGAAGGAACCTTTCAGCTTCATGGAAGAATTCCCCGAGATCCAGTGGCGGGTCTCATACTAAAGATACCTTAAAATCTGAATCCTCTCTGACTCCCGACACTGCCGCCATCAAAACCATCGATGGATCCGGCCGATCCATTGAAGCAACCGCCGCATTAAATCGAGTTAAAAATGCTCTAAGTGATTCATCCGTCCTTTGCTTTACCGACGTTAACGTCATCACGTTCTTAGGTCTTTTGATATGAACCCGAAACTGTCCCAAAAACCTATCCACCAATTCCCTCCAAGTCCTGATAGATCCTTCTTCCAGCTGCCTAAACCACATTGCCGCTAGATCTGTCAAGTATAAAGGGAAACATCTGGCCATCACTTCCTCCGATGCCCCCAGCACTTCCATGTGTCTAGTATATCTCATCAAGTGATCTGTCGGGTCAGCCTTGCCATTATATGCTTCCACGCTAGGTAACTTGAACTTAGGTGGATTCTGAGCTACCCTGATTTCCCGAGCGAACGGACTCTTGTTCACCCCTTCTAAATCCTTATTGGTCAAACCTCCACGCATAGTCTTCCTAATGATTTCCATTAATCCAGCGTTGCCTGTTAGGGGTTGCCCCCCATGCTCCCGAGGGAACTCCGGCACATATTCTTCATGTGGCTCATTAGCCGCAACGTTGGCTCTAGCCTGCTGAACTCCTTCCAAAGGTCCTTCTGCGTTGGATCCGGTGGGCCTGCCCCCAAGCCCTTGTTGATTGCCTTTCGGTTCTGTATTCTGTCCTCCATTGGGTTCCGCAACCCTAGTTCCTTGTTCCACATTTGCAGTCGCTATGGTTGGTCCAAGATTCTGTGTTCCTGCAGCTCTCATCTGCTCGAAGAAAGTCTGCATCATATCCTGTTGACTCTTCAGCAACCTCTCGTGTAATGAATTCGCCATAGCTTCCATCTCGTCTCTGGTAATGTAAATCGAAGCTTGTCCTTCTCCAGCTTCGGAAGATGCCTCTTGACTTCCTCCTTGTTGGCTTCTCTCAGCTCTTTGTCTTCTACTTGTTTGTCGAGTCATTGCCGAGTCAATCTAATCCTTCAAACTTTCAAATCTAAACTTCAATCCGATGTAGCGGGTGCAAGTTCAACTCTCAGTGAAAGCACCAAAGTGTTTGCGCCAAAAATGGTCACAAACCCCGAATGTTGTGAAAGCACCAGTGTGTGAATACAAATCAGCAATATTCAAACACAAATCTCAGATCTAAACAAACTACAAGTCCAGAAATAATGAACAAAAACACAAGATTTATAGTGGTTCGGCTATCTCCGGCCTACGTCCACTCCAAAGTTTTTATCTTTTATTGATCGATGCTTGAAGATTACAATTTCTTATGCTGTATTACAACTGATTTGTTGAACTAAATCTGAATCTAAGGCAGCAATGATGATCTGGAGTAAATCTGGCAGAATCTGGGCGCTCTTTAGCTCTAGGAATTGTCCGACCCCTCTTCTGAATGACCAGGGGCTCTATTTATAGGTGTAGGAGGCTGATATTTCGCCTAAATTGATGGGAGACCAGTTCTGGCACGTGAGGGGGCCCACATGCCCGCTTTCTGGAAATCCGGGCCCACTTTGGGATCGATTCGAAGCTATGTTCGAATCGACCAAGAATTTGTCCAATCGAGCTGAAATTTGGCATGAACATTCTTCAACATGTGCTCAAGCTACTGTGAAAATTTCATAGCATTTGGACTTGTAGATCTCAAGTTATGATCGATCCAAGATGATGTTTTTCGACTGTGCATGTCGTTCGAATCGATCTCCTTCGAATCGATTCTTTCGAATCGATCATGGCACGCGCTCTCGTGGTGATGCATCGCGCAATCTTCGAGTTGATCCTCCTTTTTCTCCGAGTTTACTGGGTCGAATCCTTGGTTTTAGCCGCGCTTACCTGGTGGACTCGAGACGTTGGATTCGAAGGTTCGCCTCCTTCGAATCGATGGAACTGGTGCCTACTTCGAATTGATCAAGACGTGCTGCCGTGGATATTGTGGATTCGAAGCTATGCTTCCTTCGAATCGACCGAATGAACGTTCCCTTCGAATTGACCCAGGTAGGTTACAGTTGATCGATACGAAAGCTTCTTGGCTGAACCGATTCGAAGGTAGTCGTGGCATGGAGTCGAAGCTCTTTCACCTTCATGGATTCGAAGTAAAGAATGACCTGGTGGATTCGAACCATGGTTTGCCTAATCGATTCGAAGTAAGGCTATGCTTCGTGGATTCGAAGCACTTTCTCTCTATGGATTCGAACAGTACCTTTTCCCTACCTTGTATCGATCGTATCTTCTCCGTACAAACTCCGATTAACCTGAAACTTGAAACGTAGCCTCTCCTAGTCATTATCATCATCTCCAATCGATTCCGTCCTGATCGGAGCTCGGCCAAATTTTGATGATATCCATTGCAGCCTTGTTTCCAATTGCACTTCAATCCTGATATCCATCCTTCCTTGTCGATTTGTTTGATATTCCGGCTTTGACCAAAAAGCGGGATAACAAATACTATGACCAATAAAGATATATATGAAGGAAACATCATCTTTGTACATAATCTAGTATATTGCACTTACATAATTTACTGTAGAATACATTTGGACATAGTTACATTCCATGCCATGAAAAAATAGCTTGTTAATGACATTTAATTAATCAATCAATTTGATTAGAGAAAGAATGGAAGGTTTCTCTCTCCATATACATAATTAAACTCTAAAATGCATATTTTGGTTATAAATTTACGTTCATCGGAATCTAAATCTTTTTCTAGTTTTCAAATCTGTTAGTTTAATTGAATAAATTCACAACAACCTTTATTTCACTTTTGTTCTTTAAAATAGATTTTATACCTTTTTAAAATAAAATAATTTATACCGTTACTTATATACACTTTTGTAATAGATTTTGGGTAAATGATAAATGAATGAATAAAAACCAAGTGTAAACAAAACATATCTTAATAAGTAATAAATTTCAAGATTCATTGTAACAGCCCAAAAATTTTAACAGGCATTTTATTCATTTATTTAAAAACTATGGCATTTGAATTCTTAAAAATATAATTTTGTAAATTTTCTTGTAATGATTGTTAATCAATTACCCAAAATTTTATTTATTTAAATTAAACGTTCTGTAATGTTGATTTGAATTAAAAGTGTAACTTTAATAGAAATTTTAAAAATTTTAATTTTATAATTCTAAACTGCCAAATTTTCATCTTGAACTGTATACAATTGTGTAACAATTGTTTCACTTTTGTTTTGGTCAGATTTGTTGTATACCTTTAAAAGTTAGTAATAATTAGTGTGAAACGGAAAATTTAACTTTACATTTCTTTACGTATATTTACATCCGTTTCTTAACTTTATATTAAACAATCAATTGGATGAAGCTAAATTAAATTTTATTAATTATGGTATAATAGCTATTAAATTTTGGTTTAAAGTGATGGGTTATTTCCCTAATTGAAACGTTATCATTTTTAAATTTATTTAATAAGAGAAACAAATAAATTTGTACGTTACTTTGGGCATATGTTCATTTGTTGCTCTTGCCTTTTCTTTGCCTATTTGATTTTGTTTTGCGTTAACAAGGCAAAGTTTCAGCCGTATATTCTCTTTTTAGAATTCAAAATCTTGCCCAAAATCTTGCCTTAAATCTTGCTCATGAAAGATTATTCCATCCTTTTTGCCTTCCATACGTTTCCATCTATTAATATAATTTAATGCCTTAATTTCCTTTGATGGCCTCTACCGTTCAAAACATTAAATTGCCTTCTCTCCATAAATCAGTGAATAGCTGTTAATATATACCACGTCCAAATTCCCAGACCACAATATTTCACTTTAGCTTCTATCAAAATTTTCATGAGCATCTCAAAGGTAAAGACAGCATATGCTTTCTTTTTCATTTTGTTGTTTTGTTTTGTTGTTTCCCCTGCCTGATTTTTTTGCTTTATCATGTTGTTGCTCCAACCCTTGCTCCAACCCCATTCACCATGACTACCCCAGTCACCACCACAAAACCCACGGCTCCAACTCCTCCAGACCGAACCCCTGCAACCACGTCTCCTTACCGTTCCACTTTCCTCCACCATCAAGCAAACCCCACGCCACCATGAACCCCACGCCACCATGAACCCCACGCCTGACCATAACCATGCTGAGCCTCTGTTTTGAAAAAAAGAGACGACTTTTGTCACCTTGTATTATTTCTACTGAGCCTTGTTTTGAAAAAAAATAAAAGTGCTTTTGTCACCTTGTATTTTGAAGTTATAGTTTTCCACAGAGCCTTTGTTTGAAGTTATAATCTATTCCCTCTGGCCTTTGTTTTAGAAAAAAGAAATGAACAAAATTTGTTTTGTCACCTTTGTTTTGAAGTTATAGTCTATTTTTTTTAAAGTGGTCGAGCTTTTGTGTAACAACCCTAGACTTTGCATATACTTTAATTTTGAATTTATTTTTATTTTAAATTATTTTAAACTTGTTCTATTTCAAACATTTCATTTTAAATATAAATGTTGATTATTAAGTGATTTATAGTTCAAACTAGTATAAATTGGTTAGTTTACTGAAAAGTGAATTTCTGTTCAAACAGTTCAATCTTTGGCTTTTAAATTTAAAATTTAAATTATATAAAATCTTAAAATTTATCTTTTATTATGAAAGTAAATATAATTTCAAGAATACTGCTTTTCGTTTCGTTGAAATCTGATTTATAATGTGAAAGTTATGCCCTTTTGAATACAGGAAATTATTGTCAAGGACAAAAATTTTCAGCGTTTTTGCCTCAAGGACATGCTTTCAATATTTTATCCTGAAGGACAACTTTCTTTAGGTATCAGTTTTTAGTCATTGATAGTATCAGTTTGTAGTTATCAGTAGCAGTTTTTAGGTATCAGTTTTTAGCTTGGTAGCAGTTTTGTTGTCCTTATGAATAATTTTGAAAAATATTTGTCCTTATGAATAATTTTTAGAAGAATGTTTGTCCTTATGGTAAAAATATTGAGGTTGTGTCCTTGAGGCAAAAAATATACAAATCTTTGTCCTTTAAATTAATTCCCCCTTTTGAATATTGTGTGTAATTTGCTGTATTTAACAAAATTGTTTATTTTAAATTATATAAATAATCTTTTATTTGGGCATGTAATGTTATAATATGGGTAAAATGACATGTTACGTATATATTTTAGTTTTAAAACATTTTTAAAAGTGTAATTGACATTTTCCAATGTCAGTTGTATTCTGTTTATAATTTCTAATTTCCAGTTTCATTTAATAAAAGAAATTCTTTATTTATTTTCTATTTTCTTCAAATCTTATTTTATTTTCATTTCCACTTCATTTTTTTCAACATTTATTTTATTTACTTGACTTTTATTTGTTTAAAAGTATTGTTATAATTTTTAAATGTTTATTGTACATTGTTTATATTTTAAATGCTAGTTCCAATATATTTGCTATTTTCTTAATTATTTTCTATTTTTTTTTCTCTTAAATTATTTACTTATTTTCTTTTTCACTTTATTTTAAATTTAATTTCATTTCAATATTTTTATTTTATAACATTTTAAAAGTTTTAAAAGTGAAGTTACAACTTTCCAAAGTTAAGTGTATCTTGTTTATATTTTAAATGCTTGTTTCAATATATTAGCTATTTTCTCATTTTATTTTCTATTTTTACTTAAATTATTTATTTATTTTCTTTTTTCATTTTATTTTGTTCAGCATTTTATTTTTATTTACTGAAATTATTTTCTTTATTTTGATATAAAGAAATAGAAATACAAAGAGTCAAAAACCTTTTCATTTTCTGGAGACTTTTCATCTACTTGTCTTTTCATTTTCTTTGCCTTTTCACCTCATTGCTTTTGGCCGTTCATTTTTTTGCATAGCCGTGTATTCCCCTTCATTTTTCACGTGAGAAACTTTCTCACATCTCAAAACTCACGGCCAAGAAAGAAAAAATAGCAATGGCTACCTCTCCTTCCTTTTCTTCTTCATTTTCTCTTTGATTTTGCCTTGCTTCTCTCTAGTTTTGCTTGGCCACAACCACCACCATCTCCACCAACCACCACCATCATCTCCTCCTCATTATCCACAGCCTACAACCATTCCTCTCCTCTGTCCATAACAGGCCATGACCATCCCATGGAGAAAACACCACAAAAACATCTCAAAAACCTTGCAAACTATGCATAGCCGACCTAAACTTCACCACCACCTTCATATCTTGCCTTGGCCACATCCCCATGCTCCACCACCACCTTGATATGACCATTTACCCTCAGCCTTACCTCTGTCCTGATCTAAAACATGTATGGCCGAACCCAAAAATGACATAGGTTGAGCCTATGTTGACCAAAACTCCACTTTGTGCATTGTTCATTTGTATTCCTCACTTTGTAACCCCAAAACCCTTCCTCTTCTCAAGCCTAGCCATGTATTTTCAGTTCCAAACCTGATCTATTTCCACATGAAAACATGTTGTGACTGAGCCATATACATGTATGGTTGAGCACAAGTTGAGGCAAAGTCAAGCAAATTGTTTAAAATCTAGGTGATGTACTTGTCTAGCCTAGTTTCTATTTGTTTCAATCTAACTTTGGTATTGAAATTTTATTTATATATGACTTTGTTTTGTTGTTGTATACAAGATTTATATCTTGGTTCTCTCCACTCAAATCAAAGGTCGTGTCATATCGTGCTTTCTGGAATTCGTTGTGTCATTTGATTTGCAAACTTCAACTTAAAAAGGTGAGTTATTCTCACCAGACAATATGTACCTATATAACTAGTAAATTGACACCCTGCGAGTCTGTAGAAAAATATTATCATGTTATATATGCTTATATTATTATCATATGATGTTCACACCTGTTATTACACCTGTTATATCATATGTTACTGTTATTTAATGTTATTCTGTTATTTATATCTGTTATCACCATTGCAAGTTCCCTGTAGACTAGAATCACTATGGGTTGAAATGATACATACCCGAACGGACTTTAGAATAGGGAAAAATCGTTATGGGCTGAAATGATAGGCCTGAACGATTTTTATTTAAATTATTTTAACTTGGGATTGCGGGTTTGAAATGATAGAACCCGGATTTTTCTTTTTTAACTGCGGATTGAAATGATACATATCCGTATCACTTGACCTAAGTTAGAAAATTATATACAGGCCCGTGGTTATTTTATAAAGTGTTTTGGATATTTTTAAGTATTTTAAAAATTATAAATTTATGAAATTTGATTTAAATAGATTTTGAAATGTTTTAAAATAAAGAAATTATGATTTTTTCTATGTGTTAAAAATGTAATTAATGAATGGTTTAACTGGATTTTTGAAATATAACTTAATTTGGAAATTTGGAATTTGGTTAAAAATGATATTTAAGTTATATAAATAAAATGGATATTAAATTTTATTTGGAAATGGTAAATATGATAATTTGATTTAAATTTGAATTTAAGTGATTTATTAAAGTATTATTGATTTTCCTATGAATTTAAGTGGTTAAATAAATGAATGTTTAAAAGTGATCTTTTAAAATATAACTTGACTTGGAAATGTGAAATTTGGTTTTAATTAAAGGTTTAAGTTAATTAAATAAAATTGGAAATTTAGTCAAATTGTGAAATGGTAATTTAAAATTTGAAGTGTTAAGTTTATTTGTTGAAATGTGAAGAATTGGACACTTTTACACTAAAATTTACTAAGTAAATTGTTGAAAATGGGATTTGATTATAAGAAATTTATTGTGAAAAGATATATGTTAAATGATATGTAAATGAACATTTTAAATTTAAAATATTATTTTTAAAATGTTTATGTGTTTTAAATTAAAGTTATTTAATTGCTGGAAATACACTAACACCTGAAATTTATTTTTAATAGCATTCAGAAATGCTATAGATTATGTTTTGAACTAAAATTGTGTAAAAAGAGCTATTACAGCATTTCTGAAATGCTGTAGTTGCTGTAATTGAACTTATAGGCTAATATTGAACTCAGGTCTATTATAGCATTCTCTGGAAATGCTATAATGGTCTGTAGTCTTTGCTGAAACCAAATTTAACCCTTGTTTTGAAATCTGAACTACCGCAGCACTTCTGATATGCTGTCTTTTCTGTTTTGAACTATAATTCAACTAAAACTGAGTTTAACAGCAGTTTTAAGTGTTGTCTTTGCTGAATTAAAAATGTTTTCAAATATAACTTATAGCAGTTGTTTTTTTATGCTGTGAAATGCTGAAATTTTAATAATTAGGGTTTTTGACTTAGTAAACGAACTTAGAATGGTTTGAAACTTTGGAAATTGAATACTTGATTTGAAAATATAATAATTACACTTTTAAAAGGTTTAAATGAATTATTTTGATTGAAATATAAACTATATAAAGGTGATTTGAAATGATAGTAAATGAATGATATCTTTGAATTTAAAAGGTATTTAAAGTCAAATATTTGGATTTGTAAGGATATGATATTTTATTATATTAAAATGATTTGAAATGAAGATTTGGAAAGATTGATATTTGATATATTAAAATGATTTGAAATGAAGTTTTGGAAAGATATGATATTTTGATATATTGAAATGATTTGAAATGAAGTTTTGAAATGATATGATATTTTAAAAATATGGAAATGGTTTGGAATTGATTTAATCTTTATTTTGATAAAGATTTGGATGTGAAATGATATTCTATTTTGAAGTATAAACTGTTTTTAAACTTATAACCACGGGTTATAATAACGTTGGGTTGTTAAAGAGACCGGGATCGGATATGGACATACTCTCTGTCTTACCGAAAACCACTTTGGCAACTGTGTACGCGGTGGAGATTCCAGAATGAAGTAGGATGGTGGCGACGTTCTTAAGGTATGTTACGTGGACCCAACTCCCGTGAGTTGGCATAATGTGGCTAAAACAGGAGCGATCTCGGACCGGTGAGGTAGCACCTCTTCTCGGACACATTTCTTCGATATTATACTCTTACTTGTGATTGATTAGATGGCCATCCTCCGATTTAGGAGTGTTGTTCGAGGTGGAACGGTAGTGGCTGCTATGCGTATCCATCAGTCCGTGTGCGTAATTGGTATATCTACCCTGGCATTGCCTAGTTGTGCCATGTCACCTACCATATCGAGCTTTACTACGATTATGATTTTAAGATCCGACCGCGTTAAGGTTCTCCATCCCCTTAACGCTATTTTCTATATGATTATACTTTACTTATTTAGACACTATTATAATATCGAATATTACTACATAGTAGATAGTTTAACGGATCCTTAGAGGATGGGCGGTCCCAAGCATCTTCTAAGTTACTTGTACCCTTAGTACAGTTCGCTTGAGTTGGTTTACATTATATAAGTATATATTGTCCTGACTCGAGTGTTTTGTGTTTTGCTTTACGCTCGGGTCAGCCTGAGTTATTCACAGATTTGGATTTCCGCTCTCTTGGAGATTTGAATCACTGGAGATTTTCTGCTTGTCTTGTCCTATCTATTTCAGTTCCGTTGTTCTACTCAGCTTGTACTTGGTTATTTTATTGAGACTTTTGTTGTACTCTATTTCTTCTGTTGTATCTTATGTAACTCTGACATATTTAGATAGTAGCTTCATGAACTACTATTTCTTTTACTTCCGCTGCATTATTTTACTCTGTGTCTGTGATCTGTGATTATATTTATTTACTGTATATTCTGAGATTTGCCAAATTTTATTTACAACGCGGTATTTTGAGCAATTCAACTCCGGCATGAGTGTCTACCTATACACTTATAATGGATGCGAATGGTTGAAAATATCGGGTCGTTACAGTTGGTATCCTTGCTACAGCTTTGTTTTGGAAAATCTGATTGATTTGAATTTCTAAAATATGACTGGATTATAATATATATAAAGATATATGATTTAAATTTGATTTAACATATTATGTATATATAATTACTTATCTCCAAATGGTTTGAAGATGTTCGAAGATTCAAATTCTTAAATTTTATCTTGAAGAATAATTTCAATTATAAGAAGAAAAAATAAAAAATTTGGATAAATGATTCAAACTTGAGATAATTGAATTGGAAAGTTTTATTTGTATAATACAATTGCATTCAAATATAACTTACCTTAATTTTTTTTTGAAGTTAACAATGTAATTGGATAATATGCAGTACAGAAATGATTTTATAAATAAAATTTGAGTGGTTATAATAAATGTTATACACTTAAATTTTAGTTATAAAAGATTAACAGAGGTAAATAGTGAAAAAGGAATTTAAAGAGATTTTATTTAAATAACTTAATAATCAAATTTGATTTAATATGGAACCTTAAGTCTAACCTAGGAATTTTAATAATGGTTATTTCCTGAAACGAATATGTTGTATAATAAATAATGTATCTTTGAATAGATAAAATAAAATACATTGGAATTGGACATTTTGTAATAAAGTTTATTTAACTTGAATTCATAGTTTAATTGATGTCTAAATGAATAAATGTGTAAAGGAATTTGATTGTTATATTTGCTATGATAAATATTTTATTTATGAAATAGATATGTCTTGAACAATGAATAATTATGATTTAAATAGTTAAAATGTATTTTAACATCACTAAAATTTGATAATTGAGAATTTGGTTTTCAAATGAAATTTTAAGTGTAACTTATTAAAGGAATATCTATTTATGAAATGGGTATTTTAAATAAAGTGTTAGGTTATGTGTTAAATTAAGATCTAACTAAAATAGTGAACTTTTAACTTAATAAATGAAGTATAGTTTGATTTGAATATTCCATTCATAAAGTTTGTTTAATAAGTCATAAGTTAAATGATATCCAAATAAATATTTCTGGAATTGAACTGATTTGAAATATTAATATATCTACTGTAGCATTTTATAAGTACTACTATTTTGAAAATACAATGTTTTGGAAATTTTTATAATTAAATGAACTTAGAAATGTTACAACTTTAAAATGAATATTATTTGACCTTGAATTAAAATGGTTTAAATGAAGATTACTTTTTTTAGGGTGTTATGATTTTCTAAGTATTATGTTTTTTTTTAAAAAAGAATAACTTGTCCAAAGTGTTATGATTTTAGCAGTGTGATTTCCAAATGATAAACATCCCTAAATTGTTATGATTTCAAAGCATTATGGTTTTAAATTTATTATCTGGTTTGTTTTTTCCAAACTATCTTTTGGTTGTCCTTATTTTCCCTCATCTTGCTATAGGCTGGTATAAGCATCTTTCTATAATCTTTCTATTTAGAAATCTTTTTGTAATCTTTGATAATCTTTGTTACTCATCCGGATCTGAACAATGTTTTCCATTCATAGACCGTCGGTCAAGTGAAAGGGAGATTCTGACTCTAGAGGATTTTTTTTTTCGTGCTTATATTCTTGATTTGATCACCTCCATCTTGTTAAACTTACCTATAACAATAGTTATCAGGTGTAATTCCAATTTTCTTATCATCTTGTTTTAATTCTATTCATTCTATCTTTTTCTGTGCTTTCCCGTACCTCGTTCCTTTTCGGGGACGAAAAGTTTTGAGTGGGGGAGAGTGTAACAACCCTAGACTTTGCATATACTTTAATTTTGACTTTATTTTTATTTTAAATTATTTTAAACTTGTTCTATTTCAAATATTTCATTTTAAATATAAATGTTGATTATTAAGTGATTTATAGTTCAAACTAGTATAAATTGGTTAGTTTACTGAAAAGTGAATTTCTGTCCAAACAGTTCAATCTTTGGCTTTTAAATTTAAAATTTAAATTATATAAAATCTTAAAATTTATCTTTTATTATGAAAGTAAATATAATTTCAAGAATACTGCTTTTCGTTTCGTTGAAATCTGATTTATAATGTGAAAGTTATGCCCTTTTGAATATTGTGTGTAATTTGCTGTATTTAACAAAATTGTTTATTTTAAATTATATAAATAATCTTTTATTTGGTCATGTAATGTTATAATATGGGTAAAATGACATGTTACGTATATATTTTAGTTTTAAAACATTTTTAAAAGTGTAATTGACATTTTCCAATGTCAGTTGTATTCTGTTTATAATTTCTAATTTCCAGTTTCATTTAATAAAAGAAATTCTTTATTTATTTTCTATTTTCTTCAAATCTTATTTTATTATCATTTCCACTTCATTTTTTTCAACATTTATTTTATTTACTTGACTTTTATTTGTTTAAAAGTATTGTTATAATTTTTAAATGTTTATTGTACATTGTTTATATTTTAAATGCTAGTTCCAATATATTTGCTATTTTCTTAATTATTTTCTATTTTTTTTTCTCTTAAATTATTTACTTATTTTCTTTTTCACTTTATTTTAAATTTAATTTCATTTCAATATTTTTATTTTATAACATTTTAAAAATTTTAAAAGTGAAGTTACAACTTTCCAAAGTTAAGTGTATCTTGTTTATATTTTAAATGCTTGTTTCAATATATTAGCTATTTTCTCATTTTATTTTCTATTTTTACTTAAATTATTTATTTATTTTCTTTTTTCATTTTATTTTGTTCAGCATTTTATTTTTATTTACTGAAATTTATTTGCTTTATTTTGATATAAAGAAATAGAAATACAAAGAGTCAAAAACCTTTTCATTTTCTGGAGACTTTTCATCTACTTGTCTTTTCATTTTCTTTGCCTTTTCACCTCATTGCTTTTGGCCGTTCATTTTTTTTGCATAGCCGTGTATTCCCCTTCATTTTTCACGTGAGAAACTTTCTCACATCTCAAAACTCACGGCCAAGAAAGAAAAAATAGCAATGGCTACCTCTCCTTCCTTTTCTTCTTCATTTTCTCTTTGATTTTGCCTTGCTTCTCTCTAGTTTTGCTTGGCCACAACCACCACCATCTCCACCAACCACCACCATCATCTCCTCCTCATTATCCACAGCCTACAACCATCCCTCTCCTCTGTCCATAACAGGCCATGACCATCCCATGGAGAAAACACCACAAAAACATCTCAAAAACCTTGCAAACTATGCATAGCCGACCTAAACTTCACCACCACCTTCATATCTTGCCTTGGCCACCTCCCCATGCTCCACCACCACCTTGATATGACCATTTACCCTCAGCCTTACCTCTGTCCTGATCTGAAACATGTATGGCCGAACCCAAAAATGACATAGGTTGAGCCTATGTTGACCAAAACTCCACTTTGTGCCTTGTTCATTTGTATTCCTCACTTTGTAACCCCAAAACCCTTCCTCTTCTCAAGCCTAGCCATGTATTTTCAGTTCCAAACCTGATCTATTTCCACATGAAAACATGTTGTGACTGAGCCATATACATGTATGGTTGAGCACAAGTTGAGGCAAAGTCAAGCAAATTGTTTAAAATCTAGGTGATGTACTTGTCTAGCCTAGTTTCTATTTGTTTCAATCTAACTTTGGTATTGAAATTTTATTTATATATGACTTTGTTTTGTTGTTGTATACAAGATTTATATCTTGGTTCTCTCCACTCAAATCAAAGGTCGTGTCATATCGTGCTTTCTGGAATTCGTTGTGTCATTTGATTTGCAAACTTCAACTTAAAAAGGTGAGTTATTCTCACCAGACAATATGTACCTATATAACTAGTAAATTGACACCCTGCGAGTCTGTAGAAAAATATTATCATGTTATATATTCTTATATTATTATCATATGATGTTCACACCTGTTATTACACCTGTTATATCATATGTTACTATTATTTAATGTTATTCTGTTATTTATATCTGTTATCACCATTGCAAGTTCCCTGTAGACTAGAATCACTATGGGTTGAAATGATACATACCCGAACGGACTTTAGAATAGGGAAAAATCGTTATGGGCTGAAATGATAGGCCTGAACGATTTTTATTTAAATTATTTTAACTTGGGATTGCGGGTTTGAAATGATAGAACCCGGATTTTTCTTTTTTAACTGCGGATTGAAATGATACATATCCGTATCACTTGACCTAAGTTAGAAAATTATATACAGGCCCGTGGTTATTTTATAAAGTGTTTTGGATATTTTTAAGTATTTTAAAAATTATAAATTTATGAAATTTGATTTAAATAGATTTTGAAATGTTTTAAAATAAAGAAATTATGATTTTTTCTATGTGTTAAAAATGTAATTAATGAATGGTTTAACTGGATTTTTGAAATATAACTTAATTTGGAAATTTGGAATTTGGTTAAAAATGATATTTAAGTTATATAAATAAAATGGATATTAAATTTTATTTGGAAATGGTAAATATGATAATTTGATTTAAATTTGAATTTAAGTGATTTATTAAAGTATTAATGATTTTCCTATGAATTTAAGTGGTTAAATAAATGAATGTTTAAAAGTGATCTTTTAAAATATAACTTGACTTGGAAATGTGAAATTTGGTTTTAATTAAAGGTTTAAGTTAATTAAATAAAATTGGAAATTTAGTCAAATTGTGAAATGGTAATTTAAAATTTGAAGTGTTAAGTTTATTTGTTGAAATGTGAAGAATTGGACACTTTTACACTAAAATTTACTAAGTAAATTGTTGAAAATGGGATTTGATTATAAGAAATTTATTGTGAAAAGATATATGTTAAATGATATGTAAATGAACATTTTAAATTTAAAATATTATTTTTAAAATGTTTATGTGTTTTAAATTAAAGTTATTTAATTGCTGGAAATACACTAACACCTGAAATTTACTTTTAATAGCATTCAAAAATGCTATAGATTCTGTTTTGAACTAAAATTGTGTAAAAAGAGCTATTACAGCATTTCTGAAATGCTGTAGTTGCTGTAATTGAACTTATAGGCTAATATTGAACTCAGGTCTATTATAGCATTCTCTGGAAATGCTATAATGGTCTGCAGTCTTTGCTGAAACCAAATTTAACCCTTGTTTTGAAATCTGAACTACCGCAGCACTTCTGATATGCTGTCTTTTCTGTTTTGAACTATAATTCAACTAAAACTGAGTTTAACAGCAGTTTTAAGTGCTGTCTTTGCTGAATTAAAAATGTTTTCAAATATAACTTATAGCAGTTGTTTTTTTATGCTGTGAAATGCTGAAATTTTAATAATTAGGGTTTTTGACTTAGTAAACGAACTCAGAATGGTTTGAAACTTTGGAAATTGAATACTTGATTTGAAAATATAATAATTACACTTTTAAAAGGTTTAAATGAATTATTTTGATTGAAATATAAACTATATAAAGGTGATTTGAAATGATAGTAAATGAACGATATCTTTGAATTTAAAAGGTATTTAAAGTCAAATATTTGGATTTGTAAGGATATGATATTTTATTATATTAAAATGATTTGAAATGAAGATTTGGAAAGATTGATATTTGATATATTAAAATGATTTGAAATGAAGTTTTGGAAAGATATGATATTTTGATATATTGAAATGATTTGAAATGAAGTTTTGAAATGATATGATATTTTAAAAATATGGAAATGGTTTGGAATTGATTTAATCTTTATTTTGATAAAGATTTGGATGTGAAATGATATTCTATTTTGAAGTATAAACTGTTTTTAAACTTATAACCACGGGTTATAATAACGTTGGGTTGTTAAAGAGACCGGGATCGGATATGGACATACTCTCTGTCTTACCGAAAACCACTTTGGCAACTGTGTACGCGGTGGAGATTCCAGAATGAAGTAGGATGGTGGCGACGTTCTTAAGGTATGTTACGTGGACCCAACTCCCGTGAGTTGGCATAAGGTGGCTAAAACAGGAGCGATCTCGGACCAGTGAGGTAGCACCTCTTCTCGGACACATTTCTTCGATATTATACTCTTACTTGTGATTGATTAGATGGCCATCCTCCGATTTGGGAGTGTTGTTCGAGGTGGAACGGTAGTGGCTTCTATGCGTATCCATCAGTCCGTGTGCGTAATTGGTATATCTACCCTGGCATTGCCTAGTTGTGCCTTGTCACCTACCATATCGAGCTTTACTACGATTATGATTTTAAGATCCGACCGCGTTAAGGTTCTCCATCCCCTTAACGCTATTTTCTATATGATTATACTTTACTTATTTAGACACTATTATAATATCGAATATTACTACATAGTAGATAGTTTAACGGATCCTTAGAGGATGGGCGGTCCCAAGCATCTTCTAAGTTACTTGTACCCTTAGTACAGTTCGTTTGAGTTGGTTTACATTATATAAGTATATATTGTCCTGACTCGAGTGTTTTGTGTTTTGCTTTACGCTCGGGTCAGCCTGAGTTATTCACAAATTTGGATTTCCGCTCTCTTGGAGATTTGAATCACTGGAGATTTTTTGCTTGTCTTGTCCTATCTATTTCAGTTCCATTGTTCTACTCAGCTTGTACTTGGTTATTTTATTGAGACTTTTGGTGTACTCTATTTCTTCTATTGTATCTTATGTAACTCTGACATATTTAGATAGTAGCTTCATGAACTACTATTTCTTTTACTTCCGCTGCATTATTTTACTCTGTGTCTGTGATCTGTGATTATATTTATTTACTGTATATTCTGAGATTTGCCAAATTTTATTTACAACGCGGTATTTTGAGCAATTCAACTCCGGCATGAGTGTCTACCTATACACTTATAATGGATGTGAATGGTTGAAAATATCGGGTCGTTACATTTTGTAACATTTGAAGTTATATGTCCACCGAGCCCTTGTTTTGAAAAAAAAAGAAATGAACAAAAAAAATTGCCTTTTTACACCTTTGTATTTTGAAGTCAGACTACAACCCCTCCGAGCCTTTAAAATCTTGAGTATGGTGAAGTGGTCGAGCTATTTCTTTTTAGTATTCAACTTGATCTTTTCATTTTGTTTGCTTCATTTGAAAAAAAATAGTTATTCGTTTGCATTCTTAGATTTGTTTTATTTATTCTTTTTGACTTTAGATTTGAATCTAGTTGGCGCATCCTCTAACAACTGATCATGCTTTCCGTGTGCTTTTCGATAGATAGCGTATTTCCTTTTGAATCGAATCTCCAGCTCCGTAGAGGTGAGTAAATCTCACACGAATATTCATACTTATATGACTGTGAAACGACCGCAACTGAATGTGTAGAAAATAAATAAATAAATAAATAAAAATGATGTTACAATTACCTGTGATTATTTTTATATATTGTAAACTGGTTAAAATTGCATAACATATCATCTGTTATATTTTGTTCTTATTTTACTGTTATTCTATTCTGTTAAATCACACTGCAAGTTCCCTGTAGAATAGAATCACTATGGGTTGAAATGATACATACCCGAACGGACTTTAGAATAAGGGAAGTTCGTTATGGGCTGAAATGATAAGCCTGAGCGATTTTCGATTAAATTTTATTTACTTGGGATTGCGGGTTTGAAATGATAAAACCCGGATTTTTCTTTGTAAACTACGGATTGAAATGATATATTATCCGTATCACTTGACTTAGGCTAGAAAATATTATACAGACCCGTGGTTATTTTCTGTATTTTTCTGGATACCTTTAAATATTTTAAATATTTGTAATAATATTAAATTGATTTGAATTGAATTTTTAAAATGATTTATTTAGAGTAGAAATGATTTTTCTATGTGATAAATGTAAATAAATGGATAAAAATATTGACTTTAAAGTGTAACTTAAATTTGAAAATTTGACTAAAAAGAAAAGATGGAAATTAAGTTAATTAAATTAAAATGAAAATTAAGTTTTAAAATGGTGAAAAATGGAGATTTAAGTTTAAGTGTTGAAATGAATTGTTTAAATGAAAATGGGAATTTACACACTTGAATTTAATAAGTGAACTTTGTAAATTTTTGGTTTTTATTTGTAAAATTTCTCTTTAGAAAAATCATAAGTTAAAGGATTTAAATGAACATTTTAATGTGAAAATTTATGATTTTTATAAGTTTAAATGATTTAAATGGAAGTTTATTTATGGCTGGAATTGCACTTAAAACCTGGAAATTTGATTTATAGTACTTCAGAAATGCTACCATTTCTAGAAATGAACCAATTCTGAACTAAGTAGAATCTGCAGCACTTGTTAAGTGCTGTGGTTTTATAAATGAACCAAAAGACTAAAATGAACTAAGGCTATGATAGCACTTGGTAAGTGCTGTTGTAGCAGGAACTAAAATTTGACTTGAAACTAATAAAGGGGCTAATGTAGCACTTGTTAAGAGCTGCAGTAGGCTGAAATATGATTTTGTTTTAAAACTGAACTTTTATAGCAGTTTATAAATGCTGTCTTTGCTGAATTAAATTGTTTTCAAATATAACTTACCGCAGCACTTTTTAAATGCTGTGAAAGCTGAAATTTTAACGTTTTATTGTTTTTAAGTGAATAAATGAACTCAGAAAAGGCTAAATTTTGGGAATTTAATATTGGATTTAAAAGAATAATGACTTTGTTTTTAAAATGGTTTAAATTTGAAGTATTTTGATATGAATTGTTTTAAATTTATAACCACGGGTTATAATAACGCTTGGTTGTTAAAGAGACCGGGATCGGATAAGGACATACTCTCTGTCGATACCGAAAACCACTTTGACAACTGTGTACGAAGTGGAGTTTCCAGAATGAAGTAGGATGGTGCGACGATCCTAAGGTATATACGTGGACCCAACTCCCGTGAGTTGGCATAAGGTGGCTAAAACAGGAGCGATCTCGGACCAGTGAGGTAGCACCTCTTCTCGGACACATTTCTTCGATACCATTCTATTACTTTGTGATTTTTGGTGGCCACCCTTGATTTGGGAGTGTTGTTCGAGGTGGAACGGTAGTGGCTGCTATGCGTATCCATCAGTCTGTGTGCGTAATTGGTATATCTACCCTGGCATTGCCTTGTGTGCTGTGTCACCTACCATATCGAGCTCACTACGATTTTGGTTTTAAAGATCCGACCGCGTTAAGGTTCTCCATCCCCTTAACGCTATTTTATATATGATTATACTTTACTGATTAGACATTATTATAATAGCGAATATTACTAAATAGTAGATAGTTTAACAGATCCTTAAAGAATGGGCGATCCCAAGCATTCTTTAAGTTACTTGTACCATTATTACAGTTCACTTGAGTTGGTTTACATTGTATAAGTATGTATGTCCTGACTCGAGTGTTTATGTTTTATTTTACGCTCGGGTTAGCCTGAGTTATTCACAGATTTGGGTTTCCACTCTCTTGGAGATTATCTGCTTGTCTTGTCCTATCTACTTCAGTTCCGTTGTCCTACTCAGCTTGTACTTGGTTATTTTATTGAGACTTCTGTTGTCCTCTATTTCTTTTGTTATATCTTATGTAACTCTGATATATTTATATAGTAGCTTCATGAACTACTATTTCTTTTACTTCCGCTGCATTATTTTACTCTGTGTCTGTGATCTGTGATTATATTTATTTACTGTATATTCTGAGATTTTGCCAAATTTTATTTACAATGCGGTATTTTGAGCAATTCAAGTCCGACATGTGCGGATGCGAATGGTTGAAAATACCGGGTCGTTACAAATGGTGGATTAGTAAATTTTGAAGACAATTCTAAAGGATATGTATTGGCATCGGCAATGTCGTTAATTCTAAAACTCCTATCTTAGCATAATCTATTTGGTCCCTCACGATATTAGTAAGATATTATTTCTAATGTTTTGTTAGTTAGAAATTTAAAGCATAATTTGTTGAGTGTTAGTCAATTGTGTGATAAGGGTTTCAAAATTAAATTTGTAAAAGATAAATGTCATACTGAAGATAATGAGTTAAATATTATCTTTGAAGGCGTTAGGAAACGAAACATCTATATATTAAGTATGAGAATCTCAAAAGATAACTTATGTCTTTTGGCTGACCCATGGATTTGGCATAAAATATTTGGTCATTTGAATTTCAAACTAATACCTAAAATTGCTAAAAATAATCTAGTTAGTGGTCATTCCAAAATAATTTTTAAAGTTAATAATTTGTGCGATGCATGTCGATTAGGAAAACTTAAAATATGTTCTTTTAAATCAAAAGATATGATTTCTACCTCTCAACCCTTGAACTTCTTCACTTAGATCTTTTTGGTCCCTTATAGGTACAATCTATAAATCACAATATATATGTATTTGTAATCGTAGATGATTACTCTAGGTTTACCTGAACGATTTTTTTAAAACTTAAAAGTCATGCTTTTGAAATGTTTAAAATCTTTGTTAAACAAATTCAAAATCAAAATGAGTAGTAAAATTAAAACAATTCAGAGTAATCATGGTGGAGAATTCAAAAATGAAAATTTTAAGAATGCCTGTAATAAGAATGGTATAACTCATAATTTTTCATTTTCAAGAAAACCAAAAAAAATGGAGTAGTAGAACGAAAAAATAGAACAATTCAAGAGTGCTCTAGAGCTATGCTGAATGATAGTGATTTACCTAAAAAAAATTGGGCTGAAGTAGTTGGTGTTGCATGTTATATATTAAATAGAATTTTAATAAGATCATTGACTAAGAAAACACCATATGAATTATTCTATAATAAAAAGCCTAAAGTATCATACTATAAAAATTTTGGTTGTAAATTTTTTATTTTAAATACTAAAGATAATTTGGATATATATGATGCTAAATCAGAAAAAGGAATCTTTATTGGATATTCAAATAGAAGTAAAGCTTATAAAGTTTTCAATACTAGAACTAATACTATTAAAGAGACATTACATGTCTCATTTGATTAAAATTTAAAAGTTTATAATCCAAATATTGATGAAGAAGAAAACATTGATAACCCAAACGATATTAGTAACAATGAGATTACCGAAAACGAAAATAATAATAATTCAGAAAATTCACATCCAAATAAAAGAACAAAATACTTGAAAGATCATCCTATAGAAAATATACTTAGAAATATTGAATCTATTGTTAAAACTAGAAATCAACTAAATAAAATAAGTAACATTGCTTTTATTACAACTACTGAACCTAAAAATCCAAAAGAAGCATCAACTGATGATTCATGGATACTTGTTATGCAAGAGGAATTGAATCAATTTACAAGAAATGGTGTAGAGGAATTAGTCCCAAGACCGGAGAATAAATTCATAATAGGAACTAAATGGGTATATAGAAACAGAATAAATGAACAAGGAAAGGTTGTGAGAAATAGAGCTCGATTAGTTGCATAAGGTTATTGTCAAGAAGAAGGAATAAATTTTGATGAAACCTTTGCACCCGTGGCAAGATTGGAAGTTATACGAATTTTACTTTCTTTCGCTAATCATAATAATTTTAAGTTATATCAAATAGATGTTAAAAGTGCATTTTTAAGTGGTTTTACTAAAGAGGATGAACATATAGAACAACCCTCACTTTTTGAAGACGAAAAACTACCAATCATGTTTACAATTTGAAGAAGGCTTTGTATGGTCTGAAATAGGCTCCAAGGGCTTAGTATGACAGACTTAAATCCTATCCATTACAATCAAATTTTGAAATAGGCAAAGTAGATAGCACACTTTTATTAAAAGAGATAAAATGGTATTCAGATAATACAAATATATGTAGATGATATCATTTTTGGATCTACCAACAATAAACTAAATAAAGAGTTTTCAGAAATAATGACTAAGGAATTTGAAATGAATCATATGGGAGAACTAAATTATTTTCTAGGATTACAAATAAAACAACTAAGTAATGGAATTTTTATTTATCAAGAAAAATATGACAAAGATTTAGTTAAGAAATTTGCTATGTCAAATATCAGTGGTAAACCAACTCCCATGGCAACTAATGAAAAATTAAATAAAGAAGAAAATTTAAAAAGTGTAGACCAAAAATTATATAAAGGAAAGATTGGATCGCTACTTTATATAACTACTAAAAGACCTGATATAATGCATGGTTTTTGTCACTATGCAAGATATCAATCTTAACCTAAAGAAACTAATTTAAAATCCATAAAACAAATTTTGAGATATGCAAATAACACATTAGACTATGGACTCTTTTACCCAAAAGAAGACTCCTTTGAATTAATTTCATATAGTTATGCTAACTATGCTGGTTGCAAATCAGACCGAAAAAGTACAAGTTGAACTTGTCACTTTTTGGGACACTCTCTGGTTTCCTGATTTAGTAAGAAGCAAAACACTATATCTCTGCCTATGACGGAAAAAGAATATATTTCAGCAGCATTAGCCTGTTCACAGGTTATCTAAATGCAACAAACTTTAAAAGATTTTTGTTTAAATTTTACTAAATCACCAATACACTATGGTAATATAAGTGCGATCAATCAATCTAAAAATCCAACTCATGATGCTAGAACTAAACATATTGATATAAGACACCATTTTTTAAGAGATAATGTAAACAAAGAAATAATATCACTTGAATTTATAAACACTGAAAATCAAATAGTGATATATTAACAAAATCATTGAATCAAACATCATTAACTAATTTAAGAATAGAGTTAGGAATTTGTTCTCTGTTGGAAATATAAAAATAATGAAGTAAAAATTACAAAATATAAAGAAAAACAAACTGATCAAAATAATACTATGTATGTTGACATACCCTACCTTCATATATCGACATATAACAGTAAATTCTGTTTTTTATTTTATTTTCCCTCCAAAATTCAAATTATTGGTTATATAATAGCCAAATTTCCACTTTCTTCTTCATTTTTCTGTATTCTCTGTTTTAAACTTCTGAAACAAAAAAACCATGGCCTCCTCTAATCGCAAACATTCTAGAGAAAAAAATATGTCGTTTCATTCCCTTCTCCTACTCAAGGCCCCAACCAAAACACTACTATAGCCAAGATCACTAAAATGGAGGGTGAAATGAAGAATATTTTGCAAATTCTCACTGAAATTCAAGTGGTGCAACTTCATATGACCAAGGAACAAGAGAAACAAAGCAAAATTCTTCATAATTTGCAAAATATCTACTGGATAATCTTATGAATCCAATAGTTATTGAAGATGAGTCTGCAAATTTGGCTATTCATAACTCCATTCAAAGCAGCGATGACGACGAAGAAGACGAGGAAGAAGAGGAGGACGACGACGACGAGGAACCCATGGAGGAAAATAATGAAGTTCGATGCATCGAAGAAGTATGTTTCGATCAAGATGGAAATCTCGTCGAACAAAAAGGGAACTTTTGCCTTCATTATCCTCACTGCCTCATTCACAAATCCCAATCATTAGGAAATCATGTTCGGATAATAGTTGATTTTCTTTGATTGTTTTAATGTGTGGTATGCATATTTGATTTGATTTGACAGTTTAACTTTGCACATATATGTATAGTTTAGGGTTTGATTGGATTATGATTACTTTTTATTATGATATTGGATGAATATATAGTTTGGTATGGTTACTATTAATGATTTGTGTTATCACTTATCATTTCTTATATATCATTCTTGTCATTATTACTATAGTATCTTAGTTAGGGGGATTTATAGTTTTTAGTTAATTATTTTTGTTGATGACAAAAGGGGAGAAATATATAAAATCTAGGCATAGATTAAGGGGGAGTTTTGTAACTCAGAGGGAGTTAAATTATATTTTATATACGGAGTTGTCATCATCAAAAAGGGGGAGATTCTCTAGTACCTTAGGTATTGGTTTTGATGATAACAACTATAGGACATTATATAAAATATAGATACTAATGTTCTATCAAGATATATATAGTATATAGTGCAGGATATTAGACAGGTATTGATTAGAAAGACTGTATAGTATCAAGATGCTTATATCAAGAGTAGATTCAAGATGCTGATATAAAGTTTCAAGAGTTCAAAAATGAAGACTCGTGAGTATTAAAGAGTTCAAGATTTCAAAATATTCCAGATAAGTTATAGAGTCATAGAATTCATGTTAAAACCTTGATAGCACTTCCCTAATCTCTCTCGTCTTCTCTAATTTTATTTTCAATTATATTTTAAATATTCTAGTTTTAAAATAATCTTTTTAAAACATTTCCTCAAATGATTTTCAATCTCTTATACTTATATACTGAATTTTTGTTTATACTTTAATAATTTATAACTATATTGAATTTATATATATTATTTACATTATATTGAATATTCTGCTTAAATCCTTCAAAATTATTTTATAAAGTTTCATTAAGTTTTAATATGATTAAAATATGTATAAACTATGTTCAAATGTTTGTACAAAGTTTCAAAATATTTTACAAAACTTAATATTTTCAAAACAATTTTTATTAAGTGATTTTTCCAAAATACAAAGGGATATGTTGACATATCCTCTACAAGTAGGTCGACATACTAGCCGTAAATTTCAAAATTCAAATTTTGAAAGGAAGTGCCAGACTTCCAAACATATTCTCATTAACTACTTTCTTATTTTTCTCTCCTCTTTTCACTCTCTTGATTTCTAAATCAATTTCTATCGAAACTCTGCCGAAATTCAACCAGAATCAAATTCAATTATTACTAGTTTGATTCTCTTTCATATACTCTCTGATTTCTCTCATCTCTCTCAAGATCAAAGTGCTATTCAAGAGTTATAGGATCAATTTGTAATCAAGATCAATGATCTGAGTCTGTAAACTCTATCAAATCATACTCTTATACTCTGTGGTGTGCTTGGTATCCCTGAAATCCAAGTAGGTGTGATTGTAGCCTATTTAAATCAATTGGGTGTTCTTAGTAGTCCGTAAATCAAGTGGATGTGCTTGTGGCCCGAAAATCAAGTGGTTCTCCCCAAAGGTCGGGATTCTAGAGAGTGTGCCTCGTAGCCTTGAAATCGAGATTGTATTTGCATTTATTAGTTGAAAAGAAATATGTACAAGGAATTGTGCGGTTATTCATGAAGCCAGCAGACATCGAAAATTTTGAATGACAAAGCGCGTTGATTAGTGATTTCAGGAGACAAGTTGCGATTGTTGGAGTCGTTTTAAGAGCAATGGCAAAATGACAACACACTTCAACGACACTATAAATTGTCATACACAGAGGATTCTTTTTGCCATTCATGATTTTCTCTGATGACAGGTCAAATTATAGTGTGTTGGTACATGTTGCATGATATATATTTGCATACAACCATTTTATGAAATCTGATGTTGTCTGAATTCTTTTTAGTGGAAAAAGCCATCTGATCTTCGTCATCTGACTTCAAGTTAGGTATGCCATTTAATTTCATTCATTTGTCAAACAATTTTTTTTTCCTTCTACACTACCTTCCAACTGAGTGTTGCCCGATGATTTTTAGTACCTATTAGTTTGCTTTTGATTTTCATATTTTTTGCTTATATGATAAATAAACTTTCTTTCACGTTGAATTTTATATACCAGTATTGCCATAAAAGCATATTACATTTGCACTTCTTTCATTTTATTTGATGTAGACTAATCCCCACACCTTCAACGTGTTTGCAACAATGTATATCGTCATAATGAAATGTGGAGTATGTATGTTTGTTTATTTATGGATAATGACCTTCAACCCAACTATCCATATTTTATGCAAGTAATAGTATTATCCTCATCTTGCTGCAATTTATGTTTTTTCCTTCTTCTCAACCATACTGATTAGATGTGTTTGTACAAGCTTGCCCTGCCTTATAGCTGCAGTTTCCCCATTTTTGTTTTCTTCAATGCCATCATCACTGTTTAGATATGTAGGTATGTGACTGTTAATGTAGGGAAGTATATATTTAAAGTGGAATGCAACAATGATTCTTTTTGCAGCAACCTCTTCAAAAGCTGACATCAAAATGTTGTTGATGCTGTTATTATTGGAATGCATTTGAATACTAAATTGGTATATATGTTTTAAAGTAAACAAAAATAACAAGCAATGGTTGTACAATCCTCATTAACCATCATTTGAATTTCTTGACTTTTGGATATTGCAGGATCGATATCAAAATAAAAAATAACAAAAATATTTCATGCCACTGTATTAATCTGCCAGAATGAAAATTTTTATATCTAATATCGTTGATGTATATCGCAGCAACAACAGTCTATATCCAAAGGAGGACGAGGAGCAACAGCCAAAAGGTAGTCCTTTATGCATGCCGCAACTGTGACCATCGAGTCTTTTTTTCTTCATTCAGTTTATTCAATTATGTTTAACTGGTAATGGAAAGGATCTGTTTTGACATTCTTTCTTATGTGTTCATATAGGACTAAATTTTAAACAAACCATCCTTTACAGTCTATATAACCATTCCTAGTAATATTGATCATAGCAACACAAATATGCATACAAAGAAAAAAATCCGTATACGTAGAATCATAGCAGCAGCTTTATAAATAAGTTTCTCTGTTGATATGGGTTGAAATATGTAGCGACCCGCCGTTCCGTACTCTTTGAGTTGACATGAAATCATATATGTCCAACCCAAATTGTACGAAAATATGAATAACTAAGAGAAAGAAGAGGATAGAAGAAGAAACATAAACAACAATACAGAATCTCACAATCGCAGCGGAAAAAAATATAATATATATTCACAGATCTTTATACAAAGAAAACTGTAATTGTAATATACATACAATCATCAGAGTACAACAGTCAACAATCAATCTGAACAGTTATAATAACTTGTTCTCACATGTACTGAATATACAGTATAACACACATAGCGGAAATAATCAAATACGACTAATACGACTGAAAACCTCCAGCTCGTCTGACGCAGCGGATTAAACAAAAACAAAGTAGATCGATGAAAGTAGAAATCAGTGGATTGATGAATACTAAAATGCCCAAATTCGTTGATCCGAAGATACCGAATTCTAGCTATCTCTGACACGTTGATCGCGCACGATACCGTGAAAAGAGATCTTCAATTCTTCGAGCGTTGATCAAGCGCACTTGATTCCGCGAATCGGCTTCAACGATCGAAGATTCGAGCGCACTCGAATGTCGAAGGTGGAGATAGGAGATTACACTCAACTACCAATTTAATTGAAAGCACAAAGCTAATAAACAAGAATTTTATTCAAAAATCAACAACCCTTCAAATGTACAACACACGCCTATTTATAGCAGTTACAATCCAGATCCTTAAGTCGTATATGACTTACGACTCATCATAAGTCGGCAGCGACTCAACACTCCACGACTCAAGCACTTGTATTACAACCCACACAACATCACAAATTTACAACACTTAGGTCGTATTCGACTTAACAGACACACGACTCACGACCTACGACTTAAGTACAAACGACTCAACACATATACAACACAGTCCAGCAAACACCCACGACTTATAAAAGAACGACCTAAAAATATCCGACACATACGACTTACGACTCAACTTAGGTCATAGACGACTCACGACTTAAAGTGAATGCAACTTCCCGACTTACGACTTAGCATTCAACGACTCAACTAAGTCGTAACCCGCTTCTCCTTCCTGCTTCTTGTTAAGTCGTGGACGACTTATAGCCATGCCGTTAGATCATGTGCGACTTATCAAACCCGAACGACTTAAGCTCTCATTACGCCGTAACTTCTTTTCATCTGATCTATTAGGTCATAGTCTTTTTTCCCGAGCTTTCTTAAGTCGCAACCTGCTGGAATTAAGTCGCAGCTCCCCCTCACATGACTCCTTAGGTCGTGGACGACCTATAGCTTCTTCCTTAAGTCGTGTGCGACTTAGACCTTCATCATCTCTGGCCTGGGCTGCATCATCCTCCCCAGGTTGAGAAAAATTCGTCCTCGAATTTGTAAATTCTTCCACATCAGCTCGTTCATCCCCATAATATGGTACGAGATGCTTAACATTGAACACGTCAGAAGTGTACACATCCTCCGGCAGCTTCAACTTATAAGCATTTTCATTAATCCGTTTCACGACTTCTACAGGACCAATTTTTCTGGCTTTCAACTTGTTATAAACGCCCACTGGAAAACGGTCCTTTGTTAACACAGCATATACCAAATCTCCTTCATTAAACTCAACACTTCTTCGCTTCAGATCTGCAGAGCGTTTATACTTCTCATTCGCCTTCTCCAATCGTTCCTGGACGATTTTATGACATTCAGTCAACCCATCAACAAAATCAACAGCTCGTTTAACCGTCCCCTTTGGTTGTGGTACTACCGTTAAGTCCAACGGTCCCTTTGGCATACTAGAATATACAATCTGAAATGGACTGAATCCCGTACTACGATTCACTGCATGATTATGAGCAAACTCTGCCTGACATAACTTCATGTCCCAACTCTTCATATTATCTTTCACCAGACATCGCAATAAATTCCCCAGCGATCTGTTAACCACCTCTGTTTGCCCATCAGTTTGTGGATGGTAAGCGCTACTAAAATTCAGCTTCGTTCCGATCATCTTCCACAAACTTAGCCAAAAATGACTCAGGAAACGAGTATCCCTATCCGACACAATAGATTCTGGCAATCCATGAAGTCGATAGATTTCTTTGAAAAATAATTGAGCAACATGAACAGCATCCACCGTCTTCTTACAAGCAATAAAATGTGCCATTTTCGAAAATCGTTCAACCACCACATAAATGGAATCGTTACCACGCTGTGTTCTCGGCAACCCCAACACAAAGTCCATACTCACATCAACCCAAGGCTTAGTTGGTACAGGTAACGGCATATATAATCCAACATTGGTCGCAGTTCCTTTCGAAACCTGACAGATATGGCATCGCTCCACAAACCTTTCCACTTCTTTCCTCATTGATGGCCAAAAGTAAGATTGAGAAATCAAATGTAACGTACGATCCCGTCCTACATGTCCTTCCTCATGCAACTCCTTGATAATCTTCATTCTCAAGCTGCTATTTGGTATACATAATCGATTTCCCTTAAACAGAAAACCATCCATCAACAAAAATTTATCCGCACTCCCTTCCTTAACTTTTTCAACAAATTTCATAAAATAAGGATCTTCTTCAATCAGCTCTGGCAATAATTCAAAACCTGTCACCTCAACTTTCATTGTCGTCAATAAATGACTCCTCCTACTCAAAGCATCAGCCACACGATTCTTCACTCCTGACTTGTGTTTGACAACAAAAGTAAATTGTTGTAGGTATGCAATCCACGATGCATGTCTCGCTGAAATCTTGTCTTGCCCTTGTAAATGTTTCAACGCCTCATGATCAGTGTAAAGAACAAACTCTTTCTAAAATAGATAGTGTCTCCATTGTTTAATAGCTTGTACAACAGCATAAAATTCCACATCATACGTACTATATCTCATCTTCGCTCCTGATAGCTTCTCACTAAAATATGCAATAGGACGTCCCCTCTGACTTAACACTCCTCCAATCCCAGCCTTGGATGCATCAGTATGTAGTTCAAATACTAATTGAAAATCTGGTAATACTAGAATTAGTGCTGAAGTCAAGAGTTCTTTAATTCGCTCAAAAGCAATTCCTGCTTCCTCTGTCCAGGCAAACTGTTTACCCTTCATACAATCAGTCACAGGTGCCATCACACTACTAAAGTGTGGAATAAACCTTCGATAGAATGAAGCCAACCCGTGAAAACTCCGAACCTCCGTTATCCTCTTGGGTTGCGGCCAATCTCTGATAGCTTCAATTTTACTTTGGTCCACCTGTATTCCTTCTCCCGATACAACATACCCCATAAATAAAACACTATGCGTCATGAACACGCATTTCTTCGTTGCAGCATAAAACTGTTCCTGTCGCAGTACCATCAACACTTCTCTCAAATGTTGCAAGTGTTCCTCTGCACTTCCACTGTATATCAGAATATCATCAAAATAAACCACTACAAACTTCCCAATGAATGGTCTAAAAATCTGATTCATCACCCGCATAAATGTACTCGCTGCATTCGAAAGACCAAACGGCATGACCAGCCATTCATAAAATCCTTCCCTCGTCTTGAATGCCGTCTTCCATTCATCTCCTGGTCTGATTCAAATTTGATGATAACCGCTCTTCAAATCAATCTTCAAAAATATAGTAGAGCCGCTTAATTGATCCAACAAATCACCAAGCCTCGGCATCGGAAATCTATATCTCACTGTAATCTTATTTAATGCCCGACTATCAGTGCACATCGTCCATGAACCATCCTTCTTCGGTACGAGTAATCCTGGTACAGCACATGGACTCAAACTCTCCTGTATTCGTCCCTGTTCAAGCAACTCTTCCACTTGCCTCCTTAATTCTTCATGTTCCTTCAGACTCATCCGATAATGTGGTCTGTGCGGCAACATTGCTCCCGGAAAAAGGTCAATTTGATGTTGAATGTCTCTTAGTGGCGGTAACTCCTTTGGTAACTCATCTGGGAATACATCTTCAAATTCTTTCAACATTGGTTTCACTTTTTCTGGAATCTCAACCTCTTCACGACTCTCTCGTCCAATCAACAAGAATACTTCGGGCTCCTCTTCAACCTCCTTAACAAACTCCTTCAATGATAATAAAGTTTTCAACTCTTCAATCTCCTCCAGTTTGTTTTCCTCTTGTTGACGCTTCTTTGGAACTAGAGTAATCTTTATGCCTTCAAACATAAAGCTATAACTGTTGGTACGACCATCATGTTGCACCGCCCTATCATACTGCCACGGTCTTCCCAGCAACAAAGGATAGACATCCATATCTACCACATCTCACCAGATTTCGTCTTTGTATTTCTTTCCAATTGAAAAATTCACACAAGCCCTCCGTCCAACCTTCACCTCCCCGCCTTTTCTCAACCAAGCCAACTTGTACGGTTTCGGATGTTTCTCAGTCTTCAATGCCAACTTCCTCATAGCTTCTGAAGAAATTATATTATCACAGCTTCTAGCATCAATAACAAACTTGCAAACTTTCCCCAGAATAGTACATGTTGACTGAAAAATATTGCTCCTTAACCAACTACAATCCTCCTCTTGCTTTGGTGTCAAACAAGACCTCCTCATCATCAGATTACAACCTTCGTCTCCCGACACTTCCTCCTCCTCATCAGGTGGTGAATTGGAACATTCAGCTTCTTCATCCTCATCCTCAACCTCTGCTATCATAGCTCGCTTCTTCGGCTTTGGACATTCATTACTTTTGTGGTCCACTTCTTGGCAATTATAGCACTTGAAACCGTTATTGACTTTCGCCTTAGCAACTTCATTCACAACTGGTTTTGCAGTAGCTTTTGACACATTGGAACTTCCACTAACACCCTTTGCTTGATTGTTGGAATTCGTAAACACACCACCACCTCGTCTTCCCTGCTTCTCCCAAGCCAACGCCTTCTGGTGTGCTTCCGCTACAGATCTAGGATCAAACATGTTAACCATATCTTGAATCTGCATTCGTAACCCTCCAACAAATCTGGCCGTCAACTGTTCTTCCGTCTCCATGATATCGTTCCTTGCAATCAGTTGATAGAATTCATCAGCATATATAGTCATTCACAGTCTTTGTTCCTTGCCTCAAGTTTTGCAACCTCTGATACATAAGCGATTGATAATTATAAGGTAAGAATGTGGCTTTCATCATTTTCCTCATCTTTTCCCATGATTCAACCTTTGACTTCCCCATCCGTTCACATGTAAGTTTGGTTTGCTGCCACCATGCCAAAGCTCTACCCCTCAACCTTGTAGCAACCAACTTTACTCTACGATGTTCTGGAACTTCTTTGAAGTCAAAAATCTCCTCCACATTAGACAACCAATCTAGAAATTCCTCAGCTTGCATACCTCCTTTGAATTCTGGAATTTCAGTTTTGATTCCTGATTCCCAACGTCGATCATCTTCAACATCCCGATACTGATGTCGTCCCTGAGCTCGATCTCGGAATTGAACACTTCCCTTGTCACCGTCAAACTCCTCGTCAAAATCTGATGTATATCATTGTCTATCCCGTCCACCCACATCTCTTCCACTTCCACTTCTACCACCAACATCCCTCCGACCTACATTACTTCTATCACGATCATCATCATTCCTACTACGATTATCAACACTTCTATGGTCATGATTTTCTCTCCTCTCCCGGTCTGAATGTGGCAAAACTCTACTTCCTCCATGGATTGATTCGGGTGAATTTCTTCTTCTACTTTGATTCAATTCAAGCATCATTCTCTCCAATCTACCAATACCTTCATCAAATTTTTCATGCATACGTTGCTCCATTTGATCGGCCTCTTCTCTTCGATATAATGCTTCAATATTTTAATGTCGATTAGCTCTCCTTGGTGGCATGATTGATCTTCACAAATATTTCAACAAATTCAAACTTCGAGAATTTCAATTTAACGTGGCCAATACTTAGCTCGCTCAACTCGAACGACCTAACTTGGCTCGGACAAACTTGCTCAACAATTCAAATGCTCGTTTGGCATGCAAAGCTCCCCGCCAAAATTGAAACACTTCTCAACTTTTGATCCAAAAAGAAATGGATCGAAAACTCCCACTTTGTTGCAATTTGCGATGAACACGATGAACAACAACTTCTCCGAATGATACAAATCCGATCTCCAACACGTCAAACAAAGATGAACACTTCAACTTGATCACGGCCTAGCTCAAGAGCGTACAAAACAACACTTCAAACTTCAAATTCTCGGCTCCAAGACTCGATTTAGCTATGATTGGCTAAAACAAGCTCTGATACCAAACTGACGCAGCGGATTAAACAAAAAAAAAGTAGATCGATGAAAGTAGCAATCGGTGGATTGATAAATACTGAAATGCCCAAATTCGTTGATCCAAAGATACCGAATTCTAGCTATCTCTAACATGTTGATCGCGCACGATACCGTGAAAAGAGATCTTCAATTCTTCGAGCGTTGATCAAGCGCACTTGATTCCGCGAATCGGCTTCAACGATCGAAGATTCGAGCGCACTCGAATGTCAAAGGCGGAGATAGGATATTACACTCAACTACCAATTTAATTGAAAGCACAAAGCTAACAAACAAGAATTTTATTCAAAAATCAACAACCCTTCAAATGTACAACACACGCCTATTTATAGCAGTTACAATCCAGATCCTTAAGTCGTATACGACTTACGACTCATCATAAGTCGGCAGCGACTCAACACTCCACGACTCAAGCACTTGTATTACAACCCACACAACATCACAAATTTACCACACTTAGGTCGTATTCGACTTAACAGACACACGACTCATGACCTACGACTTAAGTACAAACGACTCAACACATATACAACAAAGTCTAGCAAACACCCACGACTTATAAAAGAACGACCTAAAAATATCCGACACATACGACTTACGACTCAACTTAGGTCGTAGACGACTCACGACTTAAAGTGAATGCAACTTCCCGACTTACGACTTAGCATTCAACAACTCAACTAAGTCGTAACCCGCTTCTCCTTCCTGCTTCTTGTTAAGTCGTGGACGACTTATAGCCGTGCCGTTAGATCGTGTGCGACTTATCAAACCCGAACGACTTAAGCTCTCGTTACGCCGTAACTTCTTTTCATCTGATCTGTTAGGTCGTAGTCTTTTTTCCCGAGCTTTGTTAAGTCGCAACCTGCTGGAATTAAGTCGTAGCTCCCCCTCACGTGACTCCTTAGGTCGTGGACGACCTATAGCTTCTTCCTTAAGTCGTGTGCGACTTAGACCTTCATCATCTATGGCCTGGGCTGCATCATCGTCTCTTGAGCTCCATAGCATCCTAACCTGAATCGGTAATACTCGCTCTGACAAAAGCATTATAATAAAATAACACCCGAACCAGTTTGGAAAACCAGCGTGAGAAACCACACTCAATTTGGATTACTACTATTATCAAAACCCTTTGAAATCAAAGGTATCTCGTAAGACCACGCCACACATAAAAATGACGGGTTTTTACCTTACGATAACCAAAACAATTTTATAGAAAATCCAGTGATATTATAATAGTGTCTAAGTACAAATACTTATTAAAATAGCCAAAATTGTCACATTAATTAAATTCCAGCATACTAGGCTCTACAATCAAGACCGTAAAGGCTCGTATTGGAGAATGGATTCCATACTATGACCAGGTAAGGAACTACCTCTGATGGAACCGGCCAAGCACTTGACTACTAATACCGAATATGTCATCATCCCCGTCTTCCGACCGTAATCGAGATCTCTCATGCACAACCAAATCCATAATAATAGGGTAATCTAAATAGATGATGACATACCCTAAAGGGAGTGACCCACTTAGCCCTACTGCATGCCCTGTTTTAGTCATTTCCAGGTTGATGAGGCTTGAGGCCACGTTTACCTTTTTGAATAGCAATCCCACTTGGAACGCTAACACTGCCTTCCAGCCAACAGTGCAATAATAGCATTCATCCATACAAGTTGTCCTGGGTCTGGACAAACCGAATCTCCTTCGAGATCACCATATACATTACCTTTGAGATATCACAATTCGTAACGCACTAATACGATCAAAGTGGTTTTCGGATAATTAAATCTGATCCTGGTCTCTTCGAAACGATCAACGAATTTGGCCAAATTTGATAGTCGGTTATTTAACTATCAAATTACGCACATAAGCAGTCACTAGGCCCATATTATAATCTTTCAAAAACATTCGTTTCAAAATATCTTTACAAAGATATATATTCAAATCTCTTCCAGTATCCCAACATTTGAAAACAATTTCAAATACTTATCCATAACAGGATATTTTAAAACCATTTCAACACTTAGAAATATTCCCGAATCAATTTATAACACTTAGAAAAATATTTCTATATATATCTTTTCACACTTAAAATATTTTCCAAAAACCCTCTTTCCAATACTTAGGAGAATACTTATAGGCAGATTCTCCAAAAATCATTCTACTATCAAACTTAGGAAATATTTCATAACTTATCTCATAATCTCTGGAATTATTAATAAATTCCTTTTTACAATTTCCAAAATCGATTTATATTCTTTTATAAACCCAACCAACAATTTATAACTTCTTTTATGAATTTAGATTTCATTTTCGAAGTTCTCGTATCTAAACACTTTGGAAATTTTCCTAAGTTTCCAGAATTCCATTATACGATTCCTCTTATACAATCACCTTCACTGAATAAAACCCCATTTACAAATATCAAGAGAATTTATAAATAACTTCAATCAATTTTCAAAACTCTATATTTATAAAATTAGTATTTTTAAATAATAGTAATAAATTTTCAAACCATTTAAGTAACTATTTAAAATATCAAACCCCTTTCAAATAAACAAAAATAAGTAATTTCCAATTCATTTTTAACTAATATTAATCGATTTACAAAGCTTATTATAAAAATTAGAACTCCTTTCAACTAATATAAAATATTTGAATAACCAACTTTTCGAAATATTTAAACAAATAATATTTTTCAAACTACATAGTTTAATAAATAAAATCCCATTTTAAAACAACTTAACTTCACAATAAAACTCTATTTTTAAAATTCAACATAATCGCTTTTATATTTATAAATTCTCTCTCGATTAATCACAAATCGATTTACATTTCCAATTCCACACCTATTTCCAATTCCAAAAAAGATTCCACTATTCTTTCTAAACCAATTTCCATATCTCATTTTAAATTCACATGGTGAATCTATATTCTAAATTTACCAAACAATAAATTTTTCCACTTTATTACAAAAATCATTTATAAATTTTATAAACTTCTTTCCAATTTCCTCTGTTAACAACCGATTTATATTAACAACTCCATTTATAAATCAATTTCTATTTAAACTTCCATTTAGAAATCTATTTCTTAAATAATCTAAACCATATTACAAACCATTCAAATCTCGATTTCGACTTCCATTTCATCTTTTAAGAAATCTCATTTAAAAATTCATTGTTTAAAAATACTCAATTTAAAATTCTCTATTTCAAACCACTTTACGAAACAGCTAAATAAATATCCAAAATCAAATCATTTATTCCTCCAAATCAATTCTTTATTTAAAATCCCAAAAATTCAATATCAATAATTTCGTTTCCAAAATTGCTTTGGAATTTCCCTTTTAAAATTCAAAAATATTATTTATGGTATTTTTATTACCAAAATTAGGCCCATTACTACTATACCATCCAATAAATCAAATAATAACATAAAATACCAATCCCGCTTCGAGGCGGGATATCGCGGTAATGTAGTGTCATCTGCTATTATACGGAGTGCATTGTATCTCATCCGCTCCAATCGACGGGAATATTCAATCCAACTACTAATGTATATACTAATATATATAATATAACATCCAACTGATAATAATAATTTATCAATTCATCCAATCAACCAATAAATATTTTTTAACACTTTAAAATATAACTAGCTATCCAAATGAGTGAGATTTACTCACCTTGATTTTTAAATGTCGCCAAAACGTTGTTTTTGGATTAAAATTGAACTGGCATTCAAATTTTAATCCAAAATTCTAACAAGCTCCTAATCTAACCTAACAAGCTCCATAGTATAGTTTTCGCGAATACGAACCCAACACAACTTGTTTCGTCCGATTTCAACCTCATATGATAAAGTTATGATATTTATAAGCTTAGCGAGTTTAAAACAATATAATTAATAACCCTTTCTTTTTTTATCTTAACCTGGAAAAAGATCTGGTTGTTCACTGTGCAACTGAGAATCCGGCCGCTACTTTCCTTCTTCCTCGTCACGTTCCCGGTCGAACAAACCAATACGCACGCTTTAAGAAATCGATGGATGCTCCTTCTTCGTCGCGTTCGACGACGATCAGACAACACCACGATGTAGCCCTCTCCACCACGTACCTCCGCCTATGGCCGCCTGAAGCTCGGCCACCCCTATGCCTCATAATACGCGCTCGAACACGACCCTTTCATCACCAGATTTTGGCAAATCCCGGCCTCTACAACATAAATCCACCGTTGGATTTGCTTGTCTCGATAAGCTCAACAATATTCGTTTAGAAAGTTTTGGATAATATTCGATGGATGAGGAGATCGAAGGGAGAAAGTTTTGAACGATTTCGGCCATTGAATGTTTAACGGTGGTTGGAGATATTTGGGGCTAGGGTTTACAAAAGGATGGGTTATATATATATTATATATATAATTTACTATTTAAAAACCCTGTTCACACTTGATTTTTTTCCCGATTTCCAAACGAAGCATGCCGCCTGGCGTTTATAATGTTTTACCCTCATTCCGAACATAATGAAACAAGTTTTGAACCCCAATTCGATCGTATGGAGAAGATAGCTTTTTGAACACAATTATCATATTAAATTTCCAACATTAAATTCAACGCGTTTCTATCCCGTACGACCAAACGGCAACTCCAAACGCTACAAAATTTGAAATCCGATAATAATACACTATTACGGATCCAATGGAACTGATTTCGTCGAGTTCCGAGATTGTTCCCTGGAAGACTATTTTTACTCGTCTATTAAAATTTTCAATTTTTGTAAATCAACTTTTAATTCAATTCAAAAGTCCACTATCATCACTCTAATTCAAATAGAGTTTAAATCAACTTTAGAAATCATTTCTATTCACATTTAACTCCAGATTCACATATTTACCCAATTTCAAATATTAAATTTACTATTCACCAAATCCATTTAATCGCTATATTTGAAATTTAAATTCATTCTTTAATTTCAACTAAAATTTTCATATTCAAAAATCAATTTATTTTCTAAATAAAAAATTTAAAATCATTTAAATATTCAAAATTGAATATTGGAAAATCCGGGTCTTTACATTCCTCCCTCCTTAAAAGAATTACGTCTCCGAAATTGCCAAGGTATGACGAATGATCCAAACCCATTACTTTTCAAAAAAACCTTTATTTAAAACTCTGTATTTACACTTCTCTAAGTCTTTTAGACTTACCAATACTGACTAATTTCTATTTATTCGTCAAAACCCTTTATTTCAAGCTATAATTTCAAATCAAATTTAATTAACAAAATTTTCTAACACTCTAAATTCTCGGAAAATTTTGACAATCTCCCCTATACGGAGAGCCTTTTACAATATCACAAATATGATAAATATAATATACATCGACCCACACGGTCGAAAACACAATATATAACAATATTTATATCACTTTCGCTTTTAATGCGTAAGCATACCTTATATTAGCGTTTTTAAGCGAGCGAGCTTACTTTATATGCAATTTCGCAACCGAAATCTAGCCCAATAGCCTCCTTGTACCTATACTTACTCAATTAAAACACGTAAGTTCTAAAAACATGAAATCTAATATCATTTCATTCATTTAACTAGTTAATCACGCAATTACCATGAATCAAACATGTTCTCCATGCATTTATAAGCAATTTTAAGGTTGCAATGCTAATTTAATTACTTTCAATCGATTCACATACCAATTCATTCAATTCGAATGATTTACAACCAAATTTACTTGCATCCAATTCATATCTACATACAATATATTATTATCCATTCCAAATTTATTATACATTAACTTATTCACTTTCTATTCATTCGCATTCAATTTATTCATGAAATCTTGTTTTTTCTCAATTTTATATTCAACAACAAATAAATCCATGCCAATTTATTTTTGGACCATTTCATAAGTTTATTTGAGCCAAGCTTCCATCCAAAAATATTAACTTAAGTTAATTCATTTACTTTCAATCATTTCAACCACATAACTTAAGTTCATTTCCATTGCAAATCAAATTTCATTTCATTTTAAATTTGATTATTATTCAATTTATTCACCTTTGATTAATTCGCACTTCCATTTACTTGGTATATCTCAATTTACATATTACTTGAGAATCATTTCATAACATTAATATTAAGGTTTATTATAACCTTTTATACAACACATATATTCATTTCCACTTCAAAACTTAATTTCAAACTCGAATTCATTTAAATAATATTCCAAAGCCATATTCAATTTATTTACACTTAAATTGTATTTATTTATAACTTAAGTCATCACTATTTCAATCCATTTCTATTTTATTCGATAACATTTCAAAATATATTTAATTTAGTTCGATATAATTCCAATTACATTTCAACTTTTATTTAACTTAAGTTAAATTTCAATCCATACAATCTATTTTAAGTTAACCAAGTTAAGCTCCATTTCTATATTCAATTAACTAATTAATTTATCTAATTAGTTTACTTCCATTTTATAATTGAATATCTGTTTTTATTTCAAAAATCACTTCAATTGGTTTGACTTGAGTTCAACTTTATTTTCTAATCCAAGTTGGATTTCCATTTCTTTACCAACATATCAATTCATTTTCATTTTTTTTTCCATTCCATTTCTCAATTTAATAAGTTGCACCACTTATTATTCACAATTTCATAAATTCGATATTTGAGTTTATTCCATTAAAGATTTATAACTTATAGTTATATAATCATTTTACAACCAAATTTTATATTCAATTCAATATTGTTTCAAGTCCAATCCAATTTTATTTAACTTAGCTTAAGTCAATTTTTTTAATCTCATATCGAAATTCACATTTCCAGGTTATAAGTTCAAAAACTTATCTTCTTTCAGTTTCACTAATCATTTAAATGGAAATTCCAGAATTCAAACACCCGTTTTTATTTCAAATCATTTAAAATA
Organism: Allium fistulosum; assembly: GCA_030737815.1. Taxonomy (NCBI): domain Eukaryota; kingdom Viridiplantae; phylum Streptophyta; class Magnoliopsida; order Asparagales; family Amaryllidaceae; genus Allium; species Allium fistulosum. The sequence continues at coordinate 960,119,320 of CM060904.1, forward strand.
AAAATATATATAATTAAATAACTTTGTTTTAACAAACCATTTCCTTGGAATTTTCAATAACAACTTAGTTTATCCAAAACAAATTCCTTCGGAATTTTCTAAAACAACACTTGTTTTCCAACAAAATCTCCATATCAAATCACTACGGTAGCAATCTGTCACTAAGAAACTCGAAAATGAACACCGATGAAGTCATGATCATCATCGGAATTATTTTCCAGCGACTGAAGTGAGTTCAGTGCTATATCACCTTCAAATCCATTTAAAACCATTTTTATCCAAAAAATATTTCCCAATAAACTAGTTTTCTTTGCAAACCATTTGGAAAGGTTTTCAAAAATCTCCGGGGTTTAAATTTCCACATCCTGGTTTGAATCCATTTTTAGTTTTTACTTATATGCATAATTCCATACTTATACAAACTTAATTTGATTGGATAAACCATTTCTAATTTTATTATTTTTTCTAGATTATAATAACAACAGCCAACACACCAATATACTAAAATTATTTCAGAAAATTATTTCTTTCATATCAAAATATAGTTTGGGTAAAATTATTTCATTTACCCACTTCAAAACCATATTGTGTCGGTTTATCGTGTTTAAGTGTTTAGAAATTCCTATCAATGTCGTGGTATCCCACTATTCGACTAAAAATTTTAAACCACTCAATAGATAAATCAACACAATATAAACAATTTATATTCACTAACCAATATGCGATCATATCTATTAATACACTCAAACTCATTCTAGGGTACTACTGACCCTATCCCTAATGAGTAATTCCCACCAAAGCCTAGGTATTCACACAACCTAAGCTCTGATACCAAATGTAGCAACACGCCGTTTCGTACTCTTTGAGTTAACATTAAATCACACTCCTCCAACCCAAATTGTATGAAAAGATGAATAACTAAGAGAAAGAAGAGGATAGAAGAAGAAACAGAAACAACAATACAGAATCTCACAATCGCAGCGCAACAAAATATAATATATATTAACATATCTTTATACAAAGAAAACTGTAATTATAATATACATACAATCATCAGAGTACAACAGTCAACAATCAATCTGGATAGTTATAATAACTTGTCCTCACATGTACTGAATATACAACATAACACACACAGCGAAAATAATCAAATACGAGTAATACGCCCAAAAACCTCCAATTCATCTCCTGAGCTCCATAGCATCCTAACTTGAATCTATAATACTCGGTCTGACCCGAGCATTATAATAAAATAACACCCGAGTCAGTCTGGAAAAACCAGCGTGAGAAAACACACTTAATTTGAATTACTACTATTATCAAAACCCTTTGAAATCAAAGGTATCTCGTAAGACCACGCCAAACATAAAAATGACGGGTTTTTACCTTACAATAACCAAAACACTTTTATAGAAAATCCAGTGATATTATAATAGTGGCTAAGTACAAATACTTAATAAAATAGCCAAAATTGTTACATTAATTAAAGTCCAGCATACTAGGCTCTACAATCAAAATTGTAAAGGCTCGTATTGGAGAATGGATTCCATACTATGACCAGGTAATGAAAAAACTCCGATGGGTGCATCTCTAGATCAATGCACCTGGGTCTGACAAGAACATCTTGTACCCTGCTACATAGAACTGGCCTAGCACTTGACTACTAGTACCGAATATGTCATCATCACGGTCTTCCGACCGTAATCGAGATCTCTCATGCACAACCAAATCCATAATAATAGGGTAATATAAATAGATGATGACATACTCTAATGGGAGCGACCCACTTAGCCCTGCTGCATCCCCTGTTTTAGTCATTTCCTGGTTGATGAGGATTGAGGCCACGTTTACCTCTTTGAATAGCAATCTCACTTGGAATGCTAACACTGCCTTCCAAGCAACAATGAAACGATAGCATTCATTCATACAAGTTGTCCTGGGTCTGGACAAACCGAATCTCCTTCGAGATCACCATCTCCATTATCTTTGAGATATCACAATTTGTAACGCACAAATCAGATCAAAGTGGTTTTTGGATAATTAAATCTGATCCCGGTCTCTTCGAAACGATCGACGATTTTGGCCAAATTTGAAAGTCGGTTATTTAACTATCAAATTATACACATAAGCAGTCACTAGCCAATATTATAATCTTTCAAAAACATTCATTTCATAATTCCTTTACAAAGATATATATTGAAATCTCTTGTAGTATCCCAACATTTGAAAACAATTTCAAATACTTATCTATAACAGGATATTTTAAAACCATTTCGACACCTAGAAATATTCCCGAATTCAATATGTAACACTTAGAAAAATATTACTATATATATATTTTAACACTTAAAATATTTTCCAAAAACCCTCTTTCCAATTCTTAGGAGAATACTTAGCCAGATTCTCCAAAAATCATTCTAATATCAAACTTAGGAAATATTTCATAACTTGTCTCATAATCTCTAGAATTATTAATAAATTCCTTTTTACAATTTCCAAAACCGATTTATATTCTTTTATAAACCCAACCAACAATTTATAACTTCTTTTATGAATTCAGATTTCATTTTCGAAGTTCTCGTATCTAAACACTTTGGAAATTTTCCTAAGTTTTCAGAATCCCATTATACGATTTCTCTTATACAATCTCCTTCATTGAATAAAACCCTTTTAACAAATCTCAAGAGAATTTATAAATAACTCCAATCAAATTTCAAAACTCTATATTTATAAAATAAGTATTTTTAAATAATAGTGATAAATTTTCAAACCATTTAAGTAACTATTTAAAATATCAAACCCCTTTCAAATAAACAACGATAAGTAATTTCCAATTCATTTGTAAATAATATTAATCGATTTACAAAGCTTATTATAAAAATTAGAACTCCTTTCAACTACTATAAAATATTTGAATAACCAACTTTTCAAAATATTTCAATCAAATAATAGTTTTCAAACTACATAGTTTAATAAATAAAATCCCATTTTAAAACAACTTAACTTCACAATAAAACTCTATTTTTAAAATTCAACATAATTGCTTTTATATTTATAAATTCTCTCTCTCGATTTATCACAAGTCAATTTACATTTCCAATTCCATAACTATTTCCAATTCCAAAATAGATTCCATTATTCTTTCTAAATCAGTTTCCATATCTCATTTTAAATTCACATGGTGAATTTATATTCTAAATTTACCAAACGATAAACTTTTCCACTTTATTTATAAAAATCATTTATAAATTTTATAAAATTCTTTCCAGTTTCCTCTGTTAACAACCGATTTATATTAAAAAATCCATTTATAAATCAATTTCTATTTAAACTTTCATTTAGAAATCTATTTCTTAAATAATCTAAACCATATTACAAACCATTCAAATCTCGATTTCGACTTCCATTTCATCTTTTAAGAAATCTCATTTAAAAATTCATTGTTTAAAATTACTCAATTTAAAATTCTCTATTTGAAACCATTTTACAAAACAGCTAAATAAATATCCAAAATAAAATCATTTATTCCTCCAAATCAATTCCTTCTTTAAAATCCCAAAAATTCAATATCAATAATTTCATTTCCAAAATCGCTTTTGAATTTCCTTTTAAAATTCAAAAATATTATTTATAGTATTTATAATACTAAAATTAGGGATAGTACTACTATAGCATCCAATAAATCAAATCATAACATAATCTATATCAGATATTCACACACATCATAGATTACTATATATGAAAATAAAATCAACATTTTTGAGAAATCCAGTTAGATCCCTCCAACCTGTTTCCCTGCATCCAGGCCCAGCCCAAAGAAGAGCGAGCAAGACTCTCACATAGGGCAAAACCACCGAAGATGGAAAAGGGGGCAACAAAATTTCCAGTTGTTGTTAGATAAACTTGATTTATTAAAGCGGCAGAGCAAAGAAATCCTCAAGTGGAAGTGTAATGCAATGGTTTCTTGCTGGTTTGTGCTCTTTTCACACAGGTTCAAATCCTGTCATTGCAAATTTTACTTTTTCCCTTTTAATACTTCGGCTAGGGCAATGTTTGATGTTGGGCCGGCACTGCCTGCATCCATAGATGTTATATAACAAAAAATACCAATCTCGCTTCGAGGCAGGATATTGCGGTAATATAGGGTCATCCGCTATTATGTGGGCCGCATAGTATCTCATCTGCTCCAATCGGCGAGAATATTCAATCCAACTACTAACATATGTACTAATATATATATAATATAACATCCAACTGATAATAATAATTAATCAATTCATCCAATCAACCAATCAACCAATAAATAATTTTTGACACTTTAAATTATAACCAGCTATCCAAATGAGTGAGATTTACTCACCTTGATTTTTAATTATCGCCAAAACGTTGTTTTTGAATTAAAATTGAAGTGGAATTCAAATTTCAATCCAAAATTCTAACAAGCTCCCAATCTGACCAAACAAGCTCCATAGCGTAGTGTTTGCGAATACGAACCTAGCGCAATTTGTTTCATCTGATTTTGACCTCGTATGACAAAGTTATGATATTTATAAGTTTAACGAGTTTAAAACAATATAATTAATAACCCTTTCTTTTTTTATCTTAACCTGGAAAAAGATCTGACCATTCAATGTGCAACTGAGAATCCTGACCGCTATGTTCCTTTTTCCTCGTCACATTCCCAGTCGAACAAACCTATACGCACGCTTTAAGAAATCGATGGCCGCTCCTTCTTCGTCGCGTTCAATGATGATCAGACAACACCACGATGTAGCCCTCTCCACCACGCACCACCGCCTATGGCCGTGTGAAGCTCGGCCACCCCTATGCCTCATAATATGCGCTCAAACATGACCCTTTCATCGCCAGATTTTAGCGAATCCCTGCCTCTACAACATAAATCCACCATTGGATTTGCTCGTCTCGATGAGCTTAACAATATTCGTTTAGAAAGTTTTGGATAATATTGGATGGATGAGGAGATCGGAGGGAGGGAATTTTTGAAAGATTCCGGCCATTGAATGTTTAACGGCGGCTGGAGATATTTGGGGTTAGGGTTTGCAAAAGGATGGGTTATATATATATATATATAATTTACTATTTAAAAACCCTGTTCACACTTGATTTTTTTTCCCGATCTTCAAACGAAGCATGCCGCCTGGCGTTTATAGTGTATTACCCCTATTCCGAACACAATGGAATAAGTTTCGAGCCCCAATTCGATCGTATGGAGAAGATAGTTTTTTGAACCCAATTATTATATTAAATTTCCAATATTAAATTCAATGCGTTTCTATCACGTATGACCAAACGGCAACTCCAAACGCTATGAAATTTGAAAACCGATAATAATGCACTATTACGGATCCAATGGAACTAGTTTTGTCGAATTTCAAGACTGTACCCTGGAAGGCTATTTTTACTCGTCTATTTAAATTTCCAATTTCTGTAAATCAACTTTTAATTCAATTCAAAAGTCCACTATCATCACTTTAATTCAAATAGAGTTTAAATCAACTTTAGAAATCATTTCCATTCACATTTAACTCCAGATTCATATATTTACCCAATTTCAAATATTAAATTTACTATTCACCAAATCCATTTAATCGCCATATATTTGAAATTTAAATTAATTCTATAATTTCAACCAAAATTTTCATATTCAAAAATCAATTTATATCCCAAATACAAAATTTAAAATCATTTAAATATTCAAAATTAAATATTGGAAAATCCATGTCGTTACAAAGTATGAATAAATGATGCATGTATAATGTACAAAAAGTAACAGGAAGCAATTGTCTATATATAAATGGGATTACTGAATAAATTGCATGTACAGAAAGCAATAAATCTAAAAGACTTTAAACTCAACCCTTATATCTACCACCTCACAGCTACTTCCCCTCTCTCCCTATATCTGCTCTCTAAGAAAAAACCCCAATTGTACATCTCCTTTCCCAATCGCTGTCAAATTTAACCAGTCGAGTTTCTTCATTTCCCGATTACGTGCAACCAATCTTTCTGCTGACCGAACATTCGATGACGGAGTGACCTGTCAATGTCCTCGCATCCACTACTCAGTCAATTATACAGGTAATTACTATTTTCCTCTACATATACGAATGCAAGTTTTGTCAACCAGTGTTTTACTAGAACCGTGTTAACGACTGTACCTACCGTTTAACCTTTACAAAAGTTTTGAGAGGCAAATCCTTCAACCTCCTGTTCTCCAACCGTTTCCATGTACGTAACCTTGAACTAAGGTTTGATGTCGAATGGTAGCTGGTTGCAAATTTTGTCACACTCTAAACCACATATCACCTCTGCTTGCACCGATGTTGATTTATCATCTGCACAAAACTTTCTGATTTTTTTTCCTATAGCAAACTATAGTTCTTTAAAACTGATTGATTATCTGCATTAACTTCGTAAAAAAATTTAAGTTACGTATAGGGTGTAAATTCCCAAACGTAAATTACTTTTTTCCTATCTTTGTTTTCCTCTTCTCTGACTAAAATTAAGTTTATTGTGTTTTCTATTCGAATTACTTTGCTTCTACACATTCAATTTTGTGGACAGAACCAGAGCACAGTATACCTCCTTCTCCTATAATTGAGCTAAAACTTTAACTGCATATCGTGGTTGTTTTGCCAACTTAAGTATACAGATTTCGAATATGGGTTTTGTTTCTTTCACTACTATAAACCCAATGTTGATATAAGACGGTAAGATTTAGAGGTGTGGTCAATATGATTTAGCATCATGTTTTGTTGTGTTTATTAAAATTGAGATTTCTGGTATTGTCAACTGTGATATGCATGGATATATCAAATATACATATGCAATCTCCAGTTAAATTTTATTTTCCGCCTTATGGGATTAAATGGTATTGTATTTGGTAAAATTATAACCATGTCCAACCTTAAAGCGACTTATGCAGTTTAGACTGACATCCATATAAAGCACAACATGCACTAAATATATGGCTATGAAGCGTTATAGACCATAATTAAAGTATCCTTAAATTATTTGATATTTATAACAATACTATGAGATTTTTTACGCTTATTACTGATACCAAAATTGTAATGCGGTTGTCAAATTGCCACCAATCCAGAATAGATATTGGTACTTAATTTTAAAACAGGCTACCGTTCATCGCAGGTTCATTGGACGGGGGAATTTGGTTGAGTCAGGCAAGCAACCCGGTTCAACTTGAGCAAGCTGAGAGAGTGGTCCTAAAAACAGGCCAAAAGCTAAAACAAAGTTAACCACCTTTTGTTGTACATCAACTTTAATTAAGTACGTGTAAATCCAAACTGTGCACAGAAGTCTAGTTTTTTGTCCAATTTGTCAGTGAATATTCACAACGAATGCAGCCTTTGAAGCAAGTAAACTTTGATTACAGTGATGATATTTTGGATTTCCCCACAAAATGTTCTTACAAACTGTATACTCAGAATCATCGATTGTGTTGTCGATGAGGAAACAAATTCCAGTAGATTTATTTTTCCCCATGTTCCACTACTGAATGTTTAAAAGTGGGTTACAATCTAAATTGGATGTGTTATGATCTCTAATTTTGATTGTTTTATATACTTAAATTACACGACAAGTTTGATATATATATTTTGTGTGTACTATTTTGCATCACGAACTTAGTTAGATAACCTATGGAATCCTTCCAGAACCTTACTTGATATTGTCTTCTTTTTAGTACTATTAAAAGATTTGTATACATTTAGTTTGTTGTTAGTATGAACTCGTCAGTTTCTGGTCATTGTTTTTTTGAAAAAAGGTACTTTATATATAACAAAATGATCATATATGACCATAACATGCCTCGTTAAAACCTTGCAACCCTCTAACCTAGATGGGTGCCTTGCAAGGAAAAAGAGTACATATCATGACCATATATTAACAATACAATAGCGAAAATGCAAGATAGACCAAGATGTCAAAAAATGGAGGAATTAAAACAAGGAAAACACACTCAAAATCATCCATATGAACATCTTGGGGCATAAAACAAAAACAAAAAATATAAAAAAGGCAGACACATGTAACACCAGCAAACAAAAAACAGGAGACAACTTCGGCAGATGGATTCAAGGCGCGTACATCAGGAGAGAGAAACACAACTAAAGTTGCATTTACTAAACTTAGATCTTAAAAAATCTCCACTATACCAAATTAATGGCGGACAGAGAACTTATTGAGATCTGGGAAAAATCACGAACAAGGCGGCAGATCTAAGAGGAACCAACTAGAAACCAGCTCATGGAGGATGGAATTCCATATCAAAGTTGCTATTTATACCAAAACCCGATAAGATATGTTCTAATTCTCTGTTAATCTTCTTAGAATCCAACGTGTTTAGAATTATATGCTTACAATCTTGGGTTATGAGAGTAATTCTAACACGAACTAGCAGTTTTATTCCTTTGAAGATCCTTGAGTTTCGTTTGCACCATAAATGCCAGACCGTTGAAGTGAATGCGATATTCATGACTTTATTAGATAGGATATTGTTGTTCTGAGTATTGCTTATAATATCCAATATAGAATTGATATCAAGTGAATTTCCATAATTAAGTCGAAGCTTTTGCATAATATGTTCTAGAATAATTCTAGAATAGGAGCAGTTAAAAAACAAATGATCCATGTCTTCATTAAGGTTAGAACAGAGGACACAGACTCGGTCGATAACATTATTCCATTTACCGATTCTTTCCTTTGTGTTCAGTCTGTTAAGTATTGCCAAAAGAGAACAAGTCGACATTTTAGGGGCACAACTGTGATCCCGGATAACACTAGACCACTTATATTGCATGTGTTTGTTTCTTATGTGATTCCATGCTGATTTAAAGAAAATTGACAATTTTTATTAGGGAGCCAGAACCAGAAGTCATGGTTCATTTGATTATGTTTTTTTTGTGAGAAAAATGTGTGATCCTCTAATAAAAGAGGGGAGCACACATGAAACTATATATATAACTCATAATATGGTGCTGCCAACATGCCTGGCAGGTGACATATCTATATACTGATAACAGAGTAAAAAAACAGGTACCCCTAAAATGAGCTCCAGCAAAGCCACTGCCCATTTCACCCCAATACCGAGCTCCGGCATGGCCACCGCCCGATAATGAGGTGTTAGAAGCACCTGGAAAACTAAAAAAAGGATCTAAATCTAGAGATGCTGGAAAACTACACCATCAAAAAGAAGACTCTATGAAGCTGCCTCTGAGGAAAAAGGCTAACCTGAAGAAGAAACTGATCCATAAAGTAGAACTCCGCTCTGAAGACACCATAAAGCTGAAGGTAACGTGTAATGACCCTAAAATAAAATATATAAAAAATTGCATGGGAGCTTCTGTTTGATAAAATGCAAGGGATTAAGGTGATTAAAAGAAAAATTGGAGCTCAAAATAAATATAGCTCTATGTCCAAAGAATTATATAAATACATACATTAATAGATATATGGAGTGTTTTCTGTTTTATTTAAAGATAGAATAAGATGAAGTTTAATAAAAAGGTTTACTTGTCTTATAATTGTGCTAAAAATAATTATCATAATATATGTGATTCTTATTTAAATATAGAAGGAGTTACTGATTTGACAAAGAGGCAGAAATATATATATATATATATATATACATACAGAATCAAATAAAAATTTCCATATCTTATATTTATTTTAAGAAAATAATATGGGTGAATGATTTTTACATTACATAATAAAGTATGATAGTATGCATGATTGAATGGAGATAATAGATAGGTAGAAAATACAAAGGAGATTTTCAGATTCCTTAAACTTATAAAAAAGAAATGAATAAAGGATCACATGCATATGGCATGAATAAAATGGAGACATGAAAATAGCATGCAGTGTTAAAAATGCATGATCCCTGAAATAACTAATTAAAGCAACCTAATGTGTGCATTTCCAACTTAGGACCACACAGGAATGTGATATGTACATGAACACCTAAGGGTATCAGGGGAATTACCCATTTTCTTAAACCCTAGAATGGATTTATAAATAACTGCACATAGCCAAATCCATCATTCTCTCGGGATCAAAACAAAAATAAAAGAATAAACTAGGAGAAACACCAGCTTGAGGCTTTGGGGGATTTGCTGTTTAAAGGACTAAGGCAGTAAAAGGAAAAACCTTAAGTGAGTATTTATCCTTTGTATGCAATGGCATTAAGTCCTATTGCAGGCAGCCTAAAATATTATGAGTCATTTAAATCTCTGAAATGATTTGTTATGGGTGATATAGATGTTTGTTTGTGCATTTTTGATTGGAGCATTAATCTGTAAGTGGGCTTTTAGAGTTAACATGTTTTGAGCATTCTTGTTCTATCTTATCATCATTAAACATGGATATAGATTAAATAGGGGAACATGGGGTTGAACCAGAAAATATACAAGTAGTTATATCTTTCTGAAATATGAATGAAAGAAAAACTAAATTGGTCACTTGGGAGTTAGTCAATGATCTGCTTACTTCAGGTGGGAGCAAGTATATGCATGGTGCAACTGCACCCTGAGGCCTTTGTGTGTTGGAATAAATTAAGTAACCTGGGAGTTTCCTTCACAATGCATACATAGTGTTCATTTGACAAGGAGTTAAAGACCATAAAATAAATGGGGACAGGGGTTTAAAGATCTGGGTTATAAATATTCAGATATGGTGTTAGATTTAATCAAGATAAACATTGTTCATTGATTAATTGCTGGGTGAAATCTGGAGTATAAAACCTGAATTTACTTATCTAAGATTTGGTGAGGATGGTTTAAGAATTGTACACATGATTATTTTAACTGTTTGCTGTGTATTGTTTAATTTGTTGAAAGTGATTTTGTATCTCTTTGTATGAACCAAAGCATGCTAAGTATAAAACCTGTTAAACTAAGAAGGCATTGCAAGATTACTAAAATTATGAATATGTATACAAAATTGATAAATGCTCATACCAGTGTAAACTGACCCTTTTGGTTGCCCTTGCAATCATCTGGGTGTCTCAAAATTCTTTGGGGCAGCTAAATGATTTGCTTGCAGGAAATTGAAGTTGGCTTGATGAGTAAAGAAGGCATTGGCTGCTAGTATAAATAAGAGAGACTTGTTTTAAAATTTGCAGTTGCATTGTAATGAAATTACTAGACAAATTCTATTTTCTGTAATTGAAGTTACTTGTAGGAAACCTTCTAAGTATTTGGGGTTGAAAATATGTACTTAAGCAAAACCTGTTGTGAGTGATCATTGGTGATGTTTGGTTAACTACTAATTTATTTTATGAATGTCTGGTTTGGAGAAAATAAGGAGATAGACATATCATATACATATGATATGTGCATATATATATTTGATCACTGATTTTTATTGCCTATATTTTGCCTTATGGAAATTAAACAGCTAAGGGGATTGATTTTTTTGAAATGAACTCTTAAGATTTTAGTAGAATATTCAAGTGAAATGAATTTGTGCATGGCAGGTAAATGATACTGGCATGTGCATGAATTCTGGAAGTTTGTATGTAATTGAGTATTTAAATTTCAATTTTTTTAAACCTTTGAGACGTCTGTCATAAAAATTTAGACGTCTGAGATCAAATTTAGACGTCTGTTACAAAAATTTGAGATGTCTGAATTTAGTTCAAAATGTTTTTTACTCTCTGTTTCAATTTTAGATCTCTGAGCCGTCTGTCATAAAAATTTAGACGTCTGAGATCAAATTTCGACGTCTGTCATAAAAATTTAGACGTCTGAGATCAAATTTAGACGTCTGTTACAAAAATTTGAGATGTTTGAATTTAGTTCAAAATGTTTTTTACTCTCTGTTTCAATTTTAAACCTCTGAGACGTCTGTCATAAAAATTTAGACGTCTGAGATCAAATTTAGACGTCTGTCATAAAAATTTAGACGTCTGAACTGCTGATTTTGCCTAGTTTGCCTATTTTCGAGTAAATTTCCAAGATTTATCGATTTTTGTCGATTCGACTTATTGTTATTAATTATTATTGACTTTGATAACTATCATGAGATTAAGTAAATGCTATTTTATGGATAATAGAATTATCAAGGCAGATAAATATATATATGTGTTATAATTTGCCAAAGTATACCTCTGGTAGTAGAACAAGACTTAGAAAAGAGACAAGTGACTATGTCAATAGCTTGTATGGTATTTTGATTTAAATTCCCTCTGATAAAAAAATAATAAAGAAACAATTGTATATCATCAAATATACAATTGACTTAATTTGTTTGTACACTGGTATGATTATATTGGTAAAACCAGGGTCTTGGGAAAAATATTTGGAAATTATATAAATATTCAAATATAAAAGAATTGGGGTTTAGTGGTGAATTCCTCTTGAAAGTTTAAAAAAAAATCTATGTGTTATAGAGTGAGGGTCACCACAGTTGGTATCAGAGCTATGTTTTGAACAACATAGTAAATATTATTGTATGCATATGGATGTTTGAATGCATTGTTTGAATTATTGATGTTGAATGCTTTTGTTTTATGACTGAATAAAAAAAAATATGTATGTACATGTGATACATGCACAGTGTGCATAGAAATAAAAATGAACCAAGTAAAGACACCAAAAATGATAGGGGTAAATAAACTAACATAAAAATCATATTTATAGCAATTATGGTAGGACCAAGGCATCACACAGGTGCAGGATCATCACGCGAGCCACCTGTGATGAGCATGGAGGATTTTGTGAGAGCTTTAAGGGATGGAATGGCACCAAGGCAAGACAATCCTCATAAGGAACTCTCCAAACTGCTTAAGACATGTACCACTTTGGGGGGAAAGGATTTTGAAGGTACTGAAGGAGCTATAGGTGTTCAAACTTGGATAAGAACTATGGAGAGGGTCTTCACAGATATGAAAATCAATGACCAAAGGAAGAGACAGATAGCTTCAAGGAAATTGAAGGGGGTTGCACTGGATTGGTGGGAAGTTGTGACAGCAAGAAGACAAGAGGATACTATCACTTGGAATAATTTCAAGGACATGCTTGAGGCCAGATTTGTCCCAGCATCTGCCAAGGCCACACTGCTAGAAGACTTTATTAGATTAAGGCAAGGAAGCATGAGTGTGAATGAATACACTCAGAAGTTTGAAGCATTATCCAAATATGGAATGGTGTTAATAGGAAATGCAGAAGCAAAGAATGCAAGGTACATTCAAGGCTTGAACCCTAGTCTGTCAAGGGCAATGTTGCCATACAAGGACAAAACCTTTGATCAGGTAATTGATCTAACACTCTCATTTGAGCAACATGACACTGCAAGGGAGAAATTCAGGAATATGAAGCTCAATAAGAAGAAGGGTGGTCAGAACAAGGTGCAACCTTATGACAAGAGAAATGCAAGTAAAGGAGTTAAGAAAGGGGAAGGAGCAATAGCACCTGAAAACAAGAAATTCACTCATTGTTTTAATTGTGGAAAAGCTGGACATTATAGTAACCAATGCCCTGACCCCAAGATACCCAGAGGAGGCTGCTATAATTGTGGAAAGATGGGTCATCTCAAGAAGGATTGCCCAGAAACCAATAGAGGAACAGCAAGGGTAGGAGCTTTGGCAGCAGGTAACACTGGGAATGTTGGGCAACTTGAAGGTATAATTTTTATTCATACCCAACCAATATCAGTAATATATGACACTGGTGCCTCACATTCACTAATATCTTTGGAAATTGTAAAGAAGTTAACACTTACATGTGTTTCTATTGATCAGCCCTTGGTTGTACACAGTCCCATAGGGAGTCATTGTATGTTGGGGATGAAGTGTACGGGTCTGAAATTAATTATAGGGGGTTATGAATTTAATTCAGATCTATATACCTTAAATTATCCTGGTATTGGGATTATTTTGGGGGTAGATTGGTTAATGAGAAATAAAGCAATTTTAAATTTAGAAAACCTTACTATTTCTTTGGAAACAAATGAAGGCAAAAGAATTACCATCTTAAGTGAAATAGCAAAGAATACATGTTTTAATAAAATCTGGAGTATTAATGAAGTTCAAAAGGAATTAAAAATAGAGGAAATCCCGGTAGTCAATGGATATATAGATGTGTTTGGAGAAGTGAAGGGAATTCCTCAAAACAGACCAGTTGAATTTAGAATAAAATTAATCCCAGGAACAAATCCAATCATTAAGAAGCCTTATAGAATGGGTCCAAAAGAGTTGGAAGAATTAAAACATCAACTAGAAGAATTAGAAGAGAAAGTATTCATAAGATCAAGTAGTTCCAGTTGGGATTCCCCAGTGCTTTTTGTTAAGAAGCATGATGGAACAATGAGGATGTGTGTGGATTACAGGGATTTAAACAAGGTAACTATTAAAAATAAGTACCCACTGCCTAGAATAGATGATCTATTTGATCAATTGCATGGAGCTAAAATATTTTCAAGGCTAGACTTAGCCTCTGGATTTCACCAAATGAAAGTTGCAGAGGAAAGCATTGAGTACACAGCCTTCAATACAAGGTATGGCCTTTATGAATTTCTAGTAATGCCATTTGGTTTGACCAATGCTCCCTCCTATTTTGTAGACTTGATGAATAGAATTTTTAGAGACTTTTTGGATAAGTTTGTCTTGGTATTTATAGATGACATATTAATTTATTCAAAGATAGAAAATGATCATGCCATGCACCTACATTTAGTATTATCCAGACTTAGAGAACATGAATTAAAAGCCAAGTATTCAAAGTGTACATTTTGGCAACATGAAGTAAAATTCTTAGGACACATAGTGTCACAGCAGGGAGTGAGTGTAGATCCAAGCAAGGTCATTGCAGTTCAATCATGGAGTAGACCCAAAACAGTGACAGAGGTGAGGTCATTCTTAGGTTTGGCAGGGTATTATAGGAGGTTCATCAAGGATTTTTCAAGAATAGCCGCACCAATGACCAAACTAACCAAGAAGAACCAACCATATGTGTGGACTGAGCAATGTGAACAAGCTTTTGAGAAATTAAAGCAAGCATTGGTGGAAGCTCCTGTCCTACAAATCCCGGAAGCAAATGAAGGAATGGTTGTATACACTGATGCTAGTGGGTCCGGGTTAGGTGCAGTACTCATGCAACATGGTAAGGTAGTGGCATATGCATCAAGACAGCTTAAACCCAATGAAACCAAATATGCAACTCATGACCTAGAATTAGCTACAATAGTGTTTGCACTAAAACTATGGAGGCATTATTTTCTTGGGGCAAAATTTGAATTATTCACAGATCATCAAGCATTGAAATATTTATTTTCTCAAAAAGATTTAAATATGAGGCAAGCAAGGTGGTTGGAGTTTCTAGCTACATATGATTTAGATATTTTGTACACTCCTGGAAAAGCTAATAGAGTGGCAGATGCTTTGAGCAGAAATCATGTTAGATTAGCCAGTTTGATGATTGATGAGTTTAAAAACCTTGCAGTGCTTAGGGAGGCAGATATATACAGCAAGGATGCAGTGAATTTTAAAGAACATGGTGATATGGTGGAGTATGGTACACTGGGAATAATCACAGTGAAGTCTAATCTGGTGGAGAAAGTTGGTAGCATGCAAGATCAAGATCAAAGTCTAAAGGAGAAGAAAGAAATGTTATTAAATAACATTGAGTCAGAGAATTTTAAAATAGATTCCCAAGGTTATTTGAGGAAAAATGATAAGCTTTGTGTACCAAACATTGCAGAGTTGAAGGAAGAAATCATGAATGAGCATCACAAGACCAGGTACACCATACACCCTGGTGGTACTAAAATGTATCATGATTTAAAAAGAAGCTACTGGTGGCCAGGAATGAAGCAAGCAGTGGCAAGATATGTGGCAAAGTGTTCCACATGTCAACAAATTAAAGCAGACTACCAAAAGCCTTCTGGCATGTTGCAACCTTTGGAGGTACCTCAGTGGAAATGGGAAAGTATTTCCATGGATTTTGTGGATGGTTTTCCTAGAACTAAGAAAGGCAATGATAGTATATGGGTAATTGTTGATAGACTAACCAAATCAGCTCACTTTGTCCCTGTCAGGTCAGATAGAAATGCATCTAAGCTTGCACAATTATTTATTAAGGAAGTGGTGAGGCTACATGGTATACCCAAGACCATTGTAAGTGATAGAGACACTTTGTTCACCTCAAGATTTTGGGAAAGCTTCCAAGAAGCAATGGGAACACAACTTTGTTTAAGCACTGCCTACCATCCTCAAAGTGATGGGCAAACAGAGATAGTGAATAAAATATTGGAAGATTTACTTAGAGCATGTGTGCTTGATTTTGGGGGTAATTGGGAGGATCATATTCACTTGGCAGAATTCACTTACAACAATAGCTATCAATCAACCATAGGAATGGCTCCCTTTGAAGCCTTGTATGGGAGACCCTACATGTCTCCTGCCTGTTGGTTGGAAGCAGGAGAGGGTGTAATATTGGGGCCAGATCATGTTAAAGAAACCACCAACATGATTGAATTGGTTAGACACAGAATGAAGGTAGCACAATCAAGACAAAAGTGTTATGCAGATAGAAAGAGAAAGCCAATGGAGTTTGAAGTAGGAGAGCATGTTTTTCTGAAGGTATCACCAATGAAGAAAGTGTTCAGGTTTGGAAAATCTGGTAAGCTATCACCAAGATTTGTAGGACCATATGAAATTATGCAGAGAATTGGTGCTATGGCCTACAGACTTAAGTTACCTGAGGAGTTGAGTGGTGTGCATCTTTTATTTCATGTTTCTCAATTGAGAAAATGGGTGCATGATGAAGGAGCAATTCTGGAGTCACCTACTCAAGTTCAAGTCCAGAAGAACTTGGTTTATACAAATGAACCAGTAGGGATAGTTGCCAAGGAAGAGAAAAAGTTGAGGAACAAGGTGATCAAACTGGTGAAGATCCAATGGAGCTTGGACACTAATGATTGTACATGGGAGGTTGAAGATAAAATGAGGGCTAAATACCCCAATTTGTTTACTGATGGAGAGGTATGTTTAAGCAGCCTAAGATGATTTTTCTAAATATATTTATATATTGTTTGTTTTCATAAAAATATGGGTATGGGGTTATGGAGTTAAAACAGGCTATAGATTAGTTTTTTTAATTGGAGAAAAATTATGGGGACATAATTCCTTTAAGGGGGAGGATATGTAATGACCCTAAAATAAAATATAAAAAAATTACATGGGAGCTTCTGTTTGATAAAATGCAAGGGATTAAGGTGATTAAAAGAAAAATTGGAGCTCAAAATAAATATAGCTCTATGTCCAAAGAATTATATAAATACATACATTAATAGATATATGGAGTGTTTTCTGTTTTATTTAAAGATAGAATAAGATGAAGTTTAATAAAAAGGTTTACTTGTCTTATAATTGTGCTAAAAATAATTAGCATAATATATGTGATTCTTATTTAAATATAGAAGGAGTTACTGATTTGACAAAGAGGCAGAAATATATATATATATATATACATACATACAGAATCAAATAAAAATTTCCATATCTTATATTTATTTTAAGAAAATAATATGGGTGAATGATTTTTACATTACATAATAAAGTATGATAGTATGCATGATTGAATGGAGATAATAGATAGGTAGAAAATACAAAGGAGATTTTCAGATTCCTTAAACTTATAAAAAAGAAATGAATAAAGGATCACATGCATATGGCATGAATAAAATGGAGACATGAAAATAGCATGCAGATTTAAAAATGCATGATCCCTGAAATAACTAATTAAAGCAACCTAATGTGTGCATTTACAACTTAGGACCACACAGGAATGTGATATGTACATGAACACCTAAGGGTATCAGGGGAATTACCCATTTTCTTAAACCCTAGAATGGATTTATAAATAACTGCACATAGCCAAATCCATCATTCTCTTGGGATCAAAACAAAAATAAAAGAATAAACTAGGAGAAACACCAGCTTGAGGCTTTGGGGGATTTGCTGTTCAAAGGACTAAGGCAGTAAAAGGAAAAACCTTAAGTGAGTATTTATCCTTTGTATGCAATGGCATTAAGTCCTATTGCAGGCAGCCTAAAATATTATGAGTCATTTAAATCTCTGAAATGATTTGTTATGGGTGATATGGATGTTTGTTTGTGCATTTTTGATTGGAGCATTAATCTGTAAGTGGGCTTTTAGAGTTAACATGTTTTGAGCATTCTTGTTCTATCTTATCATCATTAAACATGGATATAGATTAAATAGGGGAACATGGGGTTGAACCAGAAAATATACAAGTAGTTATATCTTTCTGAAATATGAATGAAAGAAAAACTGAATTGGTCACTTGGGAGTTAGTCAATGATCTGCTTACTTCAGGTGGGAGCAAGTATATGCATGGTGCAACTGCACCCTGAGGCCTTTGTGTGTTGGAATAAATTAAGTAACCTGGGAGTTTCCTTCACAATGCATACATAGTGTTCATTTGACAAGGAGTTAAAGACCATAAAATAAATGAGGACAGGGGTTTAAAGATCTGGGTTATAAATATTCAGATATGGTGTTAGATTTAATCAAGATAAACATTGTTCATTGGTTAATTGCTGGGTGAAATCTGGAGTATAAAACCTGAATTTACTTATCTAAGATTTGGTGAGGATGATTTAAGAATTGTACACATGATTATTTTAACTATTTGCTGTGTATTGTTTAATTTGTTGAAAGTGATTTTGTATCTCTTTGTATGAACCAAAGCATGCTAAGTATAAAACCTGTTAAACTAAGAAGGCATTGCAAGATTACTAAAATTATGAATATGTATACAAAATTGATAAATGCTCATACCAGTGTAAACCGACCCTTTTGGTTGCCCTTGCAATCATCTGGGTGTCTCAAAATTCTTTGGGGCAGCTAAATGATTTGCTTGCAGGAAATTGAAGTTGGCTTGATGAGTAAAGAAGGCATTGGCTGCTAGTATAAATAAGAGAGACTTGTTTTAAAATTTGCAGTTGCATTGTAATGAAATTACTAGACAAATTCTATTTTCTGTAATTGAAGTTACTTGTAGGAAACCTTCTAAGTATTTGGGGTTGAAAATATGTACTTAAGCAAAACCTGTTGTGAGTGATCATTGGTGATGTTTGGTTAACTACTAATTTATTTTATGAATGTCTGGTTTGGAGAAAATAAGGAGATAGACATATCATATACATATGATATGTGCATATATATATTTGATCACTGATTTTTATTGCCTATATTTTGCCTTATGGAAATTAAACAGCTAAGGGGATTGATTTTTTTGAAATGAACTCTTAAGATTTTAGTAGAATATTCAAGTGAAATGAATTTGTGCATGGCAGGTAAATGATACTGGCATGTGCATGAATTCTGGAAGTTTGTATGTAATTGAGTATTTAAATTTCAATTTTTTTAAACCTTTGAGACGTCTGTCATAAAAATTTAGACGTCTGAGATCAAATTTAGACGTCTGTTACAAAAATTTGAGATGTCTGAATTTAGTTCAAAATGTTTTTTACTCTCTGTTTCAATTTTAGATCTTTGAGCCGTCTGTCATAAAAATTTAGACGTCTGATATCAAATTTCGACGTCTGTCATAAAAATTTAGACGTCTGAGATCAAATTTAGACGTCTGTTACAAAAATTTAAGGTGTCTGAATTTAGTTCAAAATGTTTTTTACTCTCTGTTTCAATTTTAAACCTCTGAGACGTCTGTCATAAAAATTTAGACGTCTGAGATCAAATTTAGACGTCTGTCATAAAAATTTAGACGTCTGAACTGCTGATTTTGCCTAGTTTGCCTATTTTCGAGTAAATTTCCAAGATTTATCGATTTTTGTCGATCCGACTTATTGTTATTAATTATTATTGACTTTGATAACTATCATGAGATTAAGTAAATGCTATTTTATGGATAATAGAATTATCTAGGCAGATAAATATATATATATATATATATATGTGTTATAATTTGCCAAAGTATACCTCTGGTAGTAGAACAAGACTTAGAAAAGAGACAAGTGACTATGTCAATAGCTTGTATGGTATTTTGATTTAAATTCCCTCTGATAAAAAAAATAATAAAGAAACAATTGTATATCATCAAATATACAATTGACTTAATTTGTTTGTACACTGGTATGATTATATTGGTAAAACCAGGGTCTTGGGAAAAATATTTGGAAATTATATAAATATTCAAATATAAAAGAATTGGGGTTTAGTGGTGAATTCCTCTTGAAAGTTTAAAAAACAAATCTATGTGTTATAGAGTGAGGGTCACCACATAACGCCTGATGCAATCAATACTCCTAGAAAAAGCTATCCTGTACCTGCACGAAATCACAAGCTATCCTGCAAACCTGAAAAGAGACACTAGCAACCTATCTATTCCAGACCTGAAACAAAACTAGGAAACAAATTAGTAAAAGTCGCATATATGTATATAAATACAATTTATATACATATATGCTTGAACAAAATCTAATAAGATAATCTAAAAAAAACCTTTATGGACCCACAATAGAAAGCAGATTATTATACACCGAATTATCATCATTTAAGTTAGAAAAAGTATTAGTATAAATATTATTAATGTCAAAATTATTATTGTTATGTTTGAAAATATTAATATTATTACTAACCTTATTAAGATATTCCTTAAAAAGATTATTTTTGGATAATTTATATTTATGATTAGAGATCCAATTTAAGCAGAAAGATGAAATTAAGAATATCAATTTATTAATGTGATTATTGTTATTATTAAAAATTCTTTGATTTCTTTCAAACCAAATGTACCAACTAGATATGGTGAATAAAGTATCAAGAAAGTATCTATTATCCTTATTAAACTTAACTCTAAAAGAATTCCAATAGAAAACACAATCAGTAATTCTAGTACTTATATTAAATTCAAATATATTAAGGGTATTCATAAGAATAAAATGAGTGTCCATACAATCATAGTAAATATGATTAATATCTTCTAAATGTATATTACAAAAATAACATTTATTATCAATGCAAATATTTTTCCTTTTTAAAAATTCTATAGTATTTAATTTACCATGAATAATAAGCCACATGTGTAATTTAGATTTTGGAGGAGCGTTAGATTTCCAAATAAACTTAAAAAAACTATTAGTTACGCCTGAAAAGTTGATAAATCTATAGAATGAATTAGTGGAATATTTCTTGCTCTTATCCCATTCCCAACTAATATAATCATTATCATTATCAATATTATAAAGATTTAATCTAGCGTAAAGAAAATTGAGTTGTCTAAGAGTTAAACCTACTAAAATTCTGTTAAAACTAAAATTCCAAGGAGGGTCATTTTCAGAATCAAAAACTTCATATATAAATGCATATTTGAAGTTACAAATATCATATAATACTTCAAACTCATTCTTAAGAGGAGTAGCAGAAATCCAACTATCATGCCAAAAAGATGTATTATTACCTGAGTGAACTATAATATTAATACCTAAGTTAAAAATTTCACTACATTTTAAAATGGATTTCCAAATATAAGATTGCTTACGAGAAACCGAAGGACTAATCTGATAAAGATTATTATTACCATTATAGTAATATTTAGAAATAATCTCCTTCCAAGTGGCATTATCGTTGGTATTTCTAAATTTCCATAACCATTTACCTAGAAGAGCCAAATTCATATTACGCAAATTAATGACTCCTAAACCACCATCCTTTTTGGATTTACAAATAGTTTCCCAATTAACAAGACATTTGATGCTACTGTTTGGATTATCGCCACTCCATAGTTAATCTCTTCTAATTTTATCTATTTTATCTATCACCCAATCAGGAAAAAGATGCATAGTCATCCAATAAATTGGGAGAGCTGATAAAACAGAATTAATTAAAATCAGTCTACCTGCTCTAGATAGAAGTCTCCCATTCCATTTAGAAATCCTTTTTTTGATTTTATCAATGATTATTAACCAATCATCGTGCTTAAGTTTAATGGGTCTAATAACAAAACCTAGATAATCAATCGGAAAATTCATAATTTTACAGTTTAATGTATTAGCAACTAAATTTTCAACTGTCTCAAAATCATTTAAAGCTAAAACAGAACTTTTATCAAAGTATATTTTTAAACCCGATAAAAGCTCAAAACTATATAGAATAAACTTAAGAGTAATTATGTGTCTAGGAAGATGAGAGGAGAAAAGCAAGGTATCATCTGCAAATTGTAGGACTGATACACCATAACTCGATATATCATTACCTATATGACCCAAAGAACCTTTATCGATTGCTTTTTTAATAATCTTAGCAAAAACATCAGTAGCTAAGTTAAACAGAAGGGGCGATAAAGGTCCCCTTGCCTTAAACCTCTCTTAGACTGAATTTTATTACCTAAAATACCATTAACCATAATACTAGAGTTGCCAGTTTTAAGCAAATTCATGATCCAGTTAATCCATCTATTACTAAAGCCTCTAGCATGAAAAATGTCTATAAGAAAATCCCAATCAACCGAATCAAAAGCTTTAGCGAAATCTAATTTTAAAATAGCAGAAGTAATGTTATTCTTACAACAATGATTAATATATTCTTGAACAACTGCCACGACATCTATGATATTTCTTCCTTTTATGAATGCTGATTGAGAACAGTCAATTAGGTCATTCATTTTTGTATTAAGTCTATTAGCTAAAACTTTAGAAATAATTTTAACGGAGCAATTAATCAATGAAATGGGTCTAAAATCTTTTAAATTATTAGCACCTACTTTTTTCTGTAATAAAATAACATTTGCAAAATTAAATCTACCTAATTGAAGATTTCCGTTATAAAAATCATTAAAAATATTAATTAGGTCAAATTTTAAAACATCCCAAAAAGTTTTATAGAAGAAAATTGGAAATCCATCCGGACCCGGGGATTTATCACCCGGTAAATCAAAAATGGCTTTTTGGATTTCTTCTTCTGTAAAAGGAACATCTAAATCAGAAAGATTAATATTGGAGACAACCGGATAAAGATCATTCCATCTAACATTAATTCTGCATTTATTTTTATTGCCAAAAATATCTTTATAATAATCTGTGAAAGCCCTATTGAGGTCTCTTTGGTCAACTAGTTCTACATTATTAACTAAAATCGAGTTAATTGTATTACTACGTTTTCTACAATTGGCCATATTATGAAAAAAATTAGTATTATTATCACCTTCATTAATCCATTGGATTCTAGATCTTTGCTTCCACATAATTTCTTCTTTTTCAAGAATAGAGTTAAGTTCTTCTTTTAAGTTAGTGAGAACATTCCGCTCGCCAATATTTAGATGTCTAGTTTCTTCTATTTTGTTTAATTTAAGCATCTCATTGAGAATATTTTCTTTTTTAATTTTAATGTTACCAAAAATATTTTTATTCCAAATTTTAAGTGAAAACCTAAGTTCTCTAAGTTTTAAAACAAAAGCTTTTGCAGAATTATCTCTATATTTAATATTATAAAAACTCATATACAACCATTTATTAATTATTAAATTTGATAAGCTAGGATCTGGTAACCACATATTTTCAAATTTAAAAGATCTACTAATAGCTCTATGTCGATCACAAGTGAGGATAATAGGACAATGGTCTGAAAAAGTATAAGGCAAACCAGACACTCTACAGATAGGAAATATATCCTCTATTTCATCGCTAACGAAAAACCTATCAAGAAGAGCCATGGAAGGAGATTCCCTATTATTACTCCAAGTAAAATCTCTATTAGAAAGAGGGATTTCAATCAAATTAGAATTAATAATAAAATTGTCAAATTCCTCCATAGTAGAATAATCACCCTCTCGTGGAACACGCTACCCTATAAAACGAGTAACATTAAAATCTCCCCCCAAAATCCACGAACTCGAGGCAAAAGATCTAAACTCAAGGCATTCATTCCATAAGGTCCGTCTATCTATTTTTGAGTTAGGTCCATACGCATTAGAAATATTTATAAAGAATTATCAGAAAGATTAACTAGAATAATGTGTAAAGAGTGTTGTTTGTAAATACATTGAAGTAATTTAAAACAGTTATCCCTCCAACCAATCATTAAGCCCCCAGAAGACCCTCTAGAAGGTAAAAAACCCATTTTTTAAAATGATATCCACCTAGTCTTCTATAAAAACGAAAATTTGGGCAATCGATTTTAGTCTCTTGAAGGAGAGCAATGTCTATAGAATAGTCTTTAAAAAATATTCTAACCTTATCGCATTTATTTAGGTCATTCAAACCCCTAATATTCCAACTAATGATCCTCATGTACCAATAGGCCTAGCTCTATCAAGTTCCTTATTTCTAATATACTAACGATCTATCTCAATATTAGAAAAAATGAAAGAAGTGTCACTAGCTAACTGACTAAATTTAGAAGAAGACAAATTACCTAATGCATAAGATGAAAAAGTACTACCCAAACTAGAAAGCATACTTGAGCCTGAATTTGTAGCACCGCTCACGGTACTCAAATCAGGAAACTCACCTGAGGACTGAGAATGGCTACCCTATAGCCTAACACTACGACGAACAAAACCATAAGAAGCCATGTCCTTCCTATGTCTACCACTCTTCGATGAAGAAGAAAGAGAGTCAGAATTACAAGTAACAAAGACAGCATCTTTCAATGACAGGTGTGAAGAATCACTGTCATCCCCAAGCTTCTCCAAAGCAGACGCACCCCCAACTATAGATGAACTAACACTAAAATCCTCAGAACCAATCAATATCTTATGATCCAGCAAAACTTCTCCCATACTATCAACAGCACGCTGCCTCTTATCTGAACAAACAACAAACTTTCTATTTTTAGGCGAAAATAGATTCTGTGCAACAATAATTCGCAAACTCTGTGCATCATGCACATCCGGGTCCATGTGATTATCTGACATAATTCATCAAGAAAAAAATGTTCTTCCATCACTAATTCCTTCTCTTCATCAATGTGAATATCTGTTGTTAAAAACCATTCGTGAAAATCTCCTAACAGCCGCAACATATTGTCACATACAGGCTCAAACTCCACCCTAATTGAAGACTCCTCGAGCACTACCAAAGACTCATCAATCCATTGTTTAATATCGAAACTGTCAGTGCTAAAATTAGATTCAACTACCAAAGACATATAATTCTCCAATGCTATCAAACTCAATTCATTAACAAAACTCTCATTATATTTTGAGAACTGATCTATACTACTACTAATCTCTGAAACACTAACTGGTGAGATATTCTGAAGGTCAAGATCCAGATCAATACTACTACTAATCACTAACTGATGAGAATTGTCATTCACATATCTACCCAAACAGTCTACAGCAGGTTCAAGACAAACAATTTCCTTACTAGTATGAAAATAACCATCAGACTTTTCTGAGATAGCTTCTGTATCCAAACACGCAAATTTATTGGAAGTAGATATCTCAAATATTTCCAAACTGTGAGAAAATGGTTTACCTTTTTTGGTTTTTGCTTGAATGAAACCATTGTTCAGATCAATATCCTCACCCCTTACCTCTGTAACAGTTAGAAGATACTCGCATTTACAAGAAGCAACGTCTGGATCGAACAAGATAGGATCAAAAGATGATAATCCTTCACTCCATTCAATTTCAAAAACAGTTCTTTCCACCTTATTTACGAATTCCAGATTTTCCTCTGGATAATTATTAGTAATGAATTTCTCTGGAAAACTGAATCTGTCTTGATAGCCCTTTCCAATATTTGGCGAATTTACAATGTTGAAATGAGCTAAAAGATCTTCTAAAAACTTAAAGCCCTCGTTTCTTTTCTGCCAAAGATGATCTGATAAAATTCCTTTCAGCAGAAGGATTTTCAGCATAAATTTAAAGCCATGATCAACCAAGATTGAAGAAGAGACAGCATGATTAGATGAGAGTTCCATTTTACCAAAATAAAGTTCTGGATTGCCAAATTTTGCTTCGTATCCCATACCAATATTTGGAGAATTAACAATATTAAAATGAATAAGCATGCCCTCAAGATACTTAATTCCCTCAAATCTGTTCTGCCAAAGGTAATCAAGAAGAATCCCTTTCAATAACATGCATTTTGATACGAACTGAAAGCCGTGCTCTACAAGAGTATCTGAAGAAACAAGTAAATTAGAATTCGTCGAACACCTGTTCTTCTTATGACCAAATTTCCCATAAGAAAAACATCGAATTGGATCTCGGCATTGAGATGCCTAGTGATTGTTATCTCCACATCTATAACAGAAATTCTTGTTAATTTTATAATCTATCCAATTTTTGTTCGACTTCAAGAATCTAGTTTTACTGGATGGAAATCGATCTTTAACAACTTCTGCATAAGTACGAAGATGAGGATAATCTCGATTTAAATTTCGATCGAGAGTGTCCACTTGAGCAAGATTACGAATCGAAGACGATTTGAATGGATTTTGAGAGTAAAAACAAGAAGTTGTTGCCATTATTTTAAAAATATTTTCCATGAAACTTGATTTCTTGGTTCATTTGATTATGTATTTTAATATTGTGCACAATGTTATGACATTGAGTAGGAATACACTCGAGATGATTTTTCCATTTGTTATCAGATATGAGAGTAGAAACTATTCTGTTATTACCACCATAAACAAAAAATGACTGCTCCCCATATTTTTCCACCAAAGAAGTTCCCATGATCCATGGATCTAGCCAGATATCTGTGGTCTTACATTTACAATTTTCCTATCAATAAGACTAGAACACCATTCTCTAGCTTTAAGTAAGAATTTCCAACTGTGTGATGCACTGTTATTAATGGAAGCATTCCAAAAGTTAGAATTTTTACAATATTTATTGTACATCCACTTAGCCCAGATTGAATCACCTTGTAAAAATTTCTAAACCATTTTTACTGCCACTGATTTAGACAAATCATCAATTTTACTGATGCCCAAACCACCCTCATTCTTAGTTTTACAGACATCATCCCAACTCAACTTATGTGCTTTAGATTTCCAAATGAAATTTGCATAAATAGAATTAATTCTCTGAATGACATTCACAGGGATTTGGCAAAATTGTAGCCAGAAATTGGATCACTGGTGAATGACTATTTTTACTAATTCAATTCTTCCACTTATATTGAGCAGTTTACTATTCCAGTGGTTAAATTTTTTGTTGATTTTGTCTATTAGGCATCCGAGGTCCCTAGCTTTGAGCTTGTTGTTAGATAAAGGGATGCCTAAATAACTGGCAGTTTACCAATATTTATCTTAAGAATATCAGCTAGCTACTGCTTATTTTTAACCCCTTTACTGAAAAAAACAGTGGATTTGTTTTCATTCACATCTAAACCAGTGAAACACTTCAGACTGTGGAGTGTGTGCATAATGCTTACAACATTTAAATTGTTAGCTTTGGCCATAATTAATATATCATATGCATATAGCAAGTGAGTGATTATGGGATCAATATTATGAATAGGGGATAAGTTACCTTTCAAATACTCCACATCGAGATTAATTGTGAGGAACTCCATTGCTATAGAAAATAAGTATGGTGATAGGGGATCACCTTGCCTTAGTCCCCTTGAGCTTTCAATAAAATCAAATGGAGATCCTTCAATTAACACCAGAAAAGTTGGAGTAGAAATACACTCATATATCATATTTGCAAATAACATAGGGAAACCCATGCCAATCAGCATGTAATGTATAAACTCTCTATTAATTTTATCATAGGCCTTATGAAAATCAATTTTCAAGCAAAAGTTATTGGAGTTTTTCCTATTAAATCCTCTGACATTTCATAAGCGAGTAATGAATTCTCCGTAATAAGTCTCCCCGGGATGAAAGCATTCTGATTATATGAGATCAAGTCATTCATATAAGGTTTTAGTCGATTACAAAGAAGATTGGCTAAAATCATATATGAGACATTACAAAGAGAGATAGGTCTGAAGTCCGGGATATCAATAGCCTCAGGTTTTTTTGGGATGAGGCAAATAAATGAATGATTGATTTCTCTTATAATTTTGCCATATTGAAGAATGCTATTCATAGCATTATATAGTTCATCTTTGATCTTCTCCCAATGAACTTTGTAGAATTTCGAATTAATGCCATCAGGTCTAGGAGAACTATTGTCATTAATCTGAAAAACAGCATTTTTAATTTCCTCTATCTGAAATGGCATGCATAAACCGTTTCTAGCATTTTCCGAGAGGATTTTTTTTACATGTAATGCCAGGAAATTGCCTTGTGGCCTGTGATGAAGAGAACAGTTTAGAAAAATAACAAACTGCTTCTTGTACTAGTTTATCTGATGCTGAATTCCACGTGCAATTTAAATTAAGAATATAATTGCTACCTCGATTTGGTTTGATGACATTAATTTAACTGTAGAAGTAATTAGTTGACCTGTCCCCTTTAACCAACCAATTAAATTTCATTCTTTGCTCGGTATCTTTGCAACTCTTCTCATAAAAAATGAATCTGAGAATCTTTCAACATGTATAAATTTTTTAAATTATCATTCGGTGGTTGTTAAACTAACTGATTATACAATATATTAGCCTCCTCTTTCATATCAGCAACAATGGAATGATAATTCATCTTACTTTTAGCCCATGTTTTCAAAGCAGGTTTTGCAGCCTTTAATCTGCATAGAAGAATATGTAGGGGATTGCCATGAAATTCCTGAGTTAGAGCTTGTTGAAGAGCTGACTGGTACCCCTCTTAATGATGCCAGGAATTGCAGTACTTGAAAGGTATCCTCTTCTTCTTACCATTTTGAATCACTAACTTTAATGTAATAGGAGAATGGTCACTTATCGAATGATTATCAAAATTGATTCCAAATTGAGAGAACATGTTTAACCATAAAGAGTTTACGAAAATACGATCAATCTTGCTGTGTACGGAAAATTTTTACCCTCCCCTCCATGTAAAAAAAATTACCATTGAAGTTAGGTTCTACAGGTTAGAGGAAGTAATACAGTCAATAAAATCTTGATCGCCCACCAAATTATAAAGGCCATCATTAATTCTCTCATTAGGCGATAGAATAGAGTTGAAGTCTCCCGCCACTACCCAAGGGAGACTAAATTTTTTGACTGCTCAGAGAGATAATACCATAAATCCTTTCGCTTTGCCCCTTTATTGAAAGTGTAAATCGTAGAACACAAAATACTAGTACCATTAGCATTATGAAGAATACAAGTAATGAATTGATCGTTAGAATGGAAAATGATATTCGACCATTGGGAAGAATCCCATATAATTAAAATTCTGCTTTTCAGACTGGTAGAAATATTATGAGCGTATTTCCATTTATTATCAACCGTAGCCATAAATCTATCAATATGATCTGTGGATAGTTTATTTTCTAGGATACCAAGGAAAGAGTACCTTTTACTATTAATCAAGTGCTTAATTTCTAACTGTTTAGGAAGGGCATTCATGCCCCGGATGTTTCAAAATAGGAACTCCATTTATAAACTGTTTGCTGAATTGCTACTGTCGGCAGGGGTAGTAGCAACCCTGGATATCTTATGCTTTTTTGTCCTTTTATTTTTCCCTTTCAACCAATTGGCTAATATATTCCATGCAGGATTGTCTAGAATATCAGTTGAGGTAGAAGCTTTGAATTCAAAAGGGGCTTCTTCAAGTTTGATTTTTCGCGTGGCCCTGGTTCTGCTAATCAATTGTATTTCTGGATGTTGCTCAGCACTGTTAGTACAGGAGGGAGACTAAGTTGATGCACCAGGCTCTTCATCAATCATGATAGTTTCTTTAATATTGTTGATCTCAATATTCTGTGTATTCATATCAGTTTCTAAAGATATATTATCTAGATTTGGGTCTATATTAAGAGTCGAGAGATCACTCTCAAACAGGATTGTATGAGACTTCTTAGACTGCATTAATATATCATTGTTAGAACCATTATTTTGATCATTTATAATTGTATCTCCTTAAACTGCAATTTCCAGATAGTCTGAGTTATTAGAATTGGGAATTACTTGATCTTTCTTTTGGATTGGATCATCAATGTTCATGTCGCGGTCGAATGGTCCTGAGAGGATTTAGGATGCCATACTTTTGTGAATTGGCAATGAGAGTCAATATGACCAAAACTTGAACAGTTAGAGCAAATAAAAGGTTTCCATTCATAGGAACATCTTGCCATAAAATTTCAGCCTTCTTCGATAATATAGGAATCTTATCCGGAAAAACAAAAGAGTTATTTATCTCAATCAATACTCTTGCGTAAGCGATTTTGATTATACCTTTCGTAAATTTATCCAATTTGATAGGGGAACCAAGAACGGAAGTGATCCAGCTAATTCCTTCTTCCGTCCAGTAATCAAGCGGTAGATTAGGGAAACGAATCCAAATTGGGATAGAGTTGAGAAGTTCTTTGTTCAATTGCATCCTAAGAGACCATCTCTTCATCATCATCATTTTTTTGTTATAGAAATAAGGACCACCCTCCAGAGTTTTATCACAGTCTTTTTTGTTATTAAATTTAATAACATAAAAAACCATTTTCCTTTGAGTAAATAGAAAAATCATCTTCAAGTTTCCAAACTCTAATTATACAGTCCTTAAAATATGGTTAGTAAGGTTTGGGGCCAACTACGTAAACCACAATAGCGTTATCCCACTGCTTTCTAGCGTTTTGAACAACCTCCTCTGACATTTTAGCACAGTGCATCGAGTTAAAATTACGTGGTTGGTAAAACTTTAACATGACAGAAACCGGGATATTATTGCCCTTGACTACTTCATTCCACGCCCTACTAGACATGGTAGTAAATTTCCATTGTTATATGGGTATTTTTTTATGTCAATGGGTTGCTATAACATTGGACCAATAGTATGTGCTTACCATCCTTTAAAAATGAACAACTCTTTGTTTGATGAACTGTTGACTGTCCAGTTGATTTGCTCAAATGCTAGTGTATTTGCTTGGCAACCGTATATCTTTAAATTTATTCTATAGTTGATGTGTTATGTGTGTGCATAAATTTAAGTTGTAACAGAAATAATCACTTCCCCGTTCATATCAACATAATAGAAAGCATCAGCATACTAAATATAATCAGTTCTTTTAAACATCTCAAAAAAAATTTGACAGTACTCTGTTTTTAGAAATGTTAAAATAGTTTAGTTATTTTGAATTAGCCATTATACTAGCATTATTCATGAAGCCAGTAGACATTGAATAATTTGAATAACAAAGCGCATTGATTAGTGATTTCAGGAAACAAGCTGCGATTGTTGGAGCTGTTTTAAGAGCGATGGCAAAATGACAACACGCTTCAACGACACTGTAAATTGTCATACATAGAGGATTCTTTTTGCCATTCATGATTTTCTCTAGTGACAGGTGAAATTATAGTGTGTTGGTACATGTTGCATGATATATATTTGCATACAACCAGTTTCTAAAATCTGTTGTTGTCTGAATTCTTTTTAGTGGAAAAGGCCGTCTGATCTTCGTCATTTGACTACAATTTAGGTATGCCATTTAATTTCATTCGTTTGTCAAACAATTTCTTTTCCCTGTTGCACTACCTTCCAGCTGAGTGTTGCCCGATGATTTTTAGTACCTATTAGTTTGCTTTTGATTTTCATATTTTTGCTTATCCAATAAATAAACTTTCTTTCACGTTAAATTTTACATACCAGTATTGCCATAAAAACATATTACATCTGCACTTCTTTCATTTTACTTGATGTAGACTACTCCCCGTACCTTCAACATGTTTGTAACAATGTAAACCATCGTAGTGAAATGTGGAGTATGTATGTTTGTTTATTTGTGGATAATGATCTTCTGCCCAACTATTCATATTTTATACAAGTAGTAGTATTATCCTCATCTTGCTGCAATTTATGTTTTTTCCTTCTTCTCAACCATACTAATTAGATGTGTTTGTACAAGCTTGCCTTGCCTTATGGCTGTAGTTTCCCTATTTTTGTTTCCTTCAATGCCATCATCACTGATTAGATAAGTAGGTATGTGACTGTTAATGTAGGGAAGTACATATTTTAAACTAGAATGCAACAATGATTCTTTTTACAGCAACCTCTTCAAAAACTGACATCAAAATGTTGTTGATGTTGTTATTATTGGAATGTTTTTGAATACTAAATTGGTATATACGTTTTAAAGTAAAAAAAAACAAGCAATGGCTGTACAGTCCTCATTAACCATCATTTGAATCTCTTGACTTTTGGATATTGCAGGATCGATATCAAAATAAAAAATAACAACAAAATTTCATGCCACTGTATTAATCTGCAAAAATGGAAATTTTTATATCTAATATCATTGATGTATATCACAGCAACAACAGTCTATATCCAAAGGAGGACG
Organism: Allium fistulosum; assembly: GCA_030737815.1. Classification (NCBI taxonomy): domain Eukaryota; kingdom Viridiplantae; phylum Streptophyta; class Magnoliopsida; order Asparagales; family Amaryllidaceae; genus Allium; species Allium fistulosum. Next base: position 960,151,719 of record CM060904.1, read on the forward strand.
AGGAGCAACAACCAAAAGGTAGTCCTTTATGCATGCCGCAACTGTGACCATCGGATCTTTTTTTTCTTCATTCAGTTTATTCAATTATGTTTAACTTGTAATGGAAAGGATCCGTTTTGACATTCGTTTTATAGGATTAACTTTTAAACAAACCAATTATAGTCTATATAACCATTCCTGGTAATATTGATCATAGCAACACAAACATGCATTCAAAGAAAAAAAATCCTTATATGCAAAATCATAGCATCAGCTTTATAAGTAAGCTTCTATGTTGATATGGGTTGAAATATGAATAAATGATGTATGTATAATGTACAAAAAGTAACAGGAAGCAATTGTCTGTATATAAATGGGATTGCAGAATAAATTGCGTGTATAGAAAGCAATAAACCTAAAAGGCTTTAAACTCAACCTTTATATCTACTCCTAAATTGAAGGGCTAATTGGATGAATAAATTGTAAGATATATATTTAAAAAAAGAAAAAAGAAAAGAAGTACTTTATTTATTTTTCAAAATAAAACTTTTGGTATTTCTATTTTCACACGGATTCTTCGATGCCTTGATTTGGGTGCTACGCACTAATTTAGTTTTTTCTTCTTAATGAAATAAAATAATGGTTTGTGACCTGTCGATGAAGTTGGATCAAATAAGGAGTTATTTTTTATTTTATAACATAGTTCACCGACTTATATGGCTTGCAAATGTATACTGATAGTTAGATTGGTTGCATTTAGGTGATTTATACAAACACAATGAATGTTTGGTAATTGGTTTGGTTAGGGAATATTCATTTTCTTAAAATTATAAAACAATATGCATTGCTCAAAAAATGAATAGACTATGTTTATGATGCATTTTGATTTCAATTCATCATGGTTTGGAGATTATTATACTGACCGATTTTCTATGCATTCTGTTTTTTTTTGTTCAATGTGTTATGTGTGTCATTTTTCCTTTCTTGACCTTTTGCTTTTAACCAAAAACAACCATTAATTTTTTTAACCTTTTTTATTCCGGCCAGTTGTCCTCGACTCAGTACACTCTTCGAATCCAATCTCCTTGGTCCGAGTGGTTGATTTTGATGCGGGACGGCAGAATATCACACATACGTACATGCCAGCAGTCCGTATGCATATTTCGTCCAATATGTTTATAAATGGTGCACCAACATTTACAGTTATCTTTATGTTTCCTGATGTTGTTCATGTTGATATATTGCATTTGATGAGACTGTCCTGAAGCTGAAATAATTTATAAATCCAGATATGCAAGTCTGCAAGAGCAAGATGTAGATTGCTACTGGTGTTGAAACGGGCAAAAAGATATCATACAAGTAGGTGGATGCGGTGCAGCAATTGTTGTCATGATTTCGTAGACATGTCACTACATAATTTTTTGGACTTTCTTTGTTGACGCCATGAGGAAGACGCCAACAGATTATTTTTGATTGAGCGATCTTACCGTCGACAGAGTGAGTACCATTTTCCTATCAACAGTTTTTTTAACCCTTTGACCGTACATACTTTGCATAGCCATTTGTGATATGTTGTTTTCTGTAATGACCCGCTATTTCGAACCATTCCAATCGACAATCATCCACTCATGTCAGACTTGAATTGCTCAAAACAACAAATTGTTAATCTATATTTGGCAAAACTCAGCATATACAGTAAATAAATCTATCACAGAATCACAGACACAGAGTAACATAACAATAAGCAGCGGAATAGATAAATAGTAGTTCATGAAACTACTATAGAACATCAGAGTTTAAAACAAAATACAACAGAATATCTCAAGTATAAGAAGTCTCAAATACATAAGAAGAAGACAAGTATGAATATCAACAACTGGAATAAACTGAAATAACTGAAAGCTGAAAGATAGATCTTTAAGCAAAACTCCAAACTCTAAAGGTGAGTCTCAAATGCTGTGATACTCAGTTTGACCAGAGTATAAGCAAAACACAAAACACTCGAGTCAGGATTAACATTCTTATACCAGTAAATTCAACTCAAGTGAAATGTCAACTGAAATACAAGTAACTTAAAGGATGTTTGGAATTTCCATCCTTTAAGGATCCGTTAAACTATCTACATACATAATACAATATGCTACATAGATAATGTCTATAGTAAAGTAAACTATTAAAATAGCGTTAAGGCCTTACCCATATCCCCCTTAAACATTTTATATATTCCCGTAGTCTATATAGTACCGTAAGCTCCACCAAACCCGTGGTTTACCCAGAGGGCACTCCATAGGTACGGTACAAACCAAACTCGTAGAAGGTGCGATAAGGCATGTAACAAGGCACGCAAGGCAATGCCAGGGTAGGATTCTACAGTTTGCGGATCCGGACTGGTGGTAACGCATAGCAGCTACTACCGCCCACCTCGAGACACACTCCAAAATCAAAGGTGCACCCAATCAAATCACAAAGTAATAGAATGGTATCGAAGAAATGTGCCCAATAGGAGGAGCGACCTCACTTGGCCCGCCGTGGCTCCTGTTTTAGCCACATCAAGCTGACGCGCGAGAGTCGGGGCTACGTTAATACCTCAAAAAGAATCGTTGCCAAACCATCCAACTTCATTCTGGATTCTCCACCACGTACACTGTTGTTAAAGTGGTTTTCGGTATTGGTAGAGAGTATGACAATATCTGATTCCGGTTTCTTTAACAACCAAACGCTCATTTCACACCGTGGTCATTTTATACTTCAAACAGTTTATACTTCACATCAAAATATCATATCCATTTCAAAATCATATCACTTTCGAAATCATATTCACTTTCGAAATCATATCACTTTCGAAATCAGTATGCACTTTATAATCATATTTGTTTCCAAAATCTCAACCACCAAAAATAGGTTAACCATCATATCAAATATTCGCATTTAAATCCATTAAATCTAAATCATAACCATTCCAACTTAAACAGTTTAAATATTGAAAATAGTTTATATATTGAAATAGTTTAAATTAAAATAGTTTATATATTTAAAAATAAGTTATAAATTAAAATAGTTTATATATTAAAAAGAGTTTATATACTAAAATAGTTTATATCAAAATAGTTCAAATTAGAATTGTTTCTACCAATTTCACTAATCAATTCGAATCAACTTTAGTTCCAAAAATTCAATTTAAATTTCATTAATCCATTTTAATTGATATCAATCTCTAATCCAGGTTTGAACTACCATTTCAAATTCAATAGGGTTCAAGTTTAAATCTTCACACATTTACAGTAACTCAATTCGATAAATTTCATTTATATTTCAAAATTCAACTTTAATTTCATTTAAATTTGAAATATTCACTTAACCATTTATAATAACATTTAAATAAAATCTCCAAATACACATTTAAATCAAACCAAATATTCAATTTCAATTTATTTGAATTTGAAAATATTCATTTAATCACCTTTAATCAAAAAATCAAGTTATCAAATCATATCTTTAGAATCTCAAGTTCAATAAGTTTCAAATATATATTTTTTAATACAATTCTTAAACAAATACAATTTCAAATCAATTTTAATTTATCTTCCCAACCTTAATTTATTAAAGTTATTACAAAATCTATTTTTAAAATATAATTTTAAATAAATACTTAAACATAATATATATATTAATGAAATTAAATTTTATTAAATTAAATCTTATTTTATATATTTTTAAAATAATAAAGTTATAAGAAAAATCTTAAAAATTATATTTTCAAAACTAACTTATAAATTTAAAATTTCCAAAACATATAATTTTAAAAATTTAAAATTACACGTACATAAAAATAACATTTATTGTTATATTTAAAAATCAATACTTATTAAAGCCCATATATTCCCTTTCAAACTTTGGAAACATTTTCAAAATATAGACCAACGGTGTCCGTATATAATTTTCTACCCTATGGTCAAGTGATATGGATATTTATCATTTCAACCTGCAATTTAAATATCTACGGGTATATATCATTTCAACCCGCAATCCCATCACTTGGGTTTATCATTTGAACCCATAATGATTTTCCCCTCATCTATCAGATCGTTCGGGTATGTATCATTACAACCCATAGGGAATTCCTAAACTATAGGGAACTTGTAGAGTGAGAACAAATAATATAAAATGACATAGCCTATCAATGACAAATATGATCATAATTAACGATTCAAATATATATATACTAACAGGTTATTGGTGTTAATATTGTCAATTTACATTGGCGAACTAATGCAAATAATAACAGATCATATTTAACAATTAAATAACTAGTAATTTAAATTTAACAACATATTTCAATCGTTATTTCATGTGAATTGAATTTACTAAATAAAAGAATGTTAATCGTGAGTGATTGCTCACCTTCCGAGGTTAGAGAAACAAGAAGATGACACGGGCAAGCACACAGATACGGGCACGAACTAGCGGGACAACGACAAGCTAGGAATTGCTGCGACGAATTCGATATTGAGAAAGTAGGTCAAGATGGACTAGAGATCGATGAAATAAATATATGTTATATATATATATATCTAAAAATCAATTAATATTTATTTCAAACACAAATAAAATCTCCATATATATATTTGAAAACCAAACTCATATATACTTATTTATATAAACTAATATATAAACATATATATAAACCTACATACATATTATATTTTTAAAATCAATATTTATATAAAATCAATATAAACTTACTTTATTATAATATATGTATAAGCTCAATAGATCATATATAAACTTACATAAACTTATATATACAAACAAACAAGTTATATACAACTTATATAAACTTTATATATATATATATACACACACACACCACAAATTATGTACAACTTATATAAACTAATATTTTAAAATCTATATACATTTCAAAATTAAAATATCCATATGTATTATATTTTAAAACAATACTTAACAATAAATGAAAAATTAAATATATATATATATACTTTTTATAGAACAGATCAAATGATCGAAACTTACAACATATATGCATAATACCTTTTAATATATACTATTTTTTTATAATATAATATAATATAAATAATATAATATATACCTTTAACTACTATTTTTTAGAAGATAAGCTGCTGCTGTTATGATGGAGAGAGAGAGAGGTTGTGCGTCATTGGAAGGCCAGGGACAGTGTACGGATGACGGGAAAGGCCGATGTGGAGAGGGTGGCTTTTGGGTTCATGCGGATGGTCGGAAGGCTGTCACCTTGGGGATGGTGGACTGCCATGGTAACAAGGGTGGAGAGGAAAGCTTGGAGCAGCCGTGGGAAGTGCTGGGGAGGATCGAAGGGCAGAGGCCGAAGCTAGGAGGTCAGGGATGATGTGGTTCGCTGCATGGAGGCTGTCGGGTTTGGTTTGCTCGGCTGTGGGCAGTTCGAAAGGGAGGTGGCTGCATGGATCATCAGGGAGCTGCTGTGCTTCGGGTTGGCTTGAGATGGGCGGGTCAAGTGGTGTGGGATCGACTGCACAGTGTTCAGGTAAGGAGTCGGGAAGCTTGGAGGTGGAGATGGGTTTGGGTGGCTGCCGATGATAGGTTGTTGGAGTTTTGTGTGGGCTGCTCGGATGGTGGATGGACGCGCTGATGTGAGAGGGGTGTTAAGGCTCGGTTGTTAGGGTGGCAGGCCGAAGTTGCTGGGGAAAGGTGGTGCTTACCTAGGGAGGTGGAGTTTTGGCATTGTGGAGGGTGGGCCGATGATGGTTGTCAGTGGACGATGTGGGATGGACGTGGCCTGTAGGGTTGATGGTGGGAAGGAAAGGGGATGCGACTTGTCAGGCTTGCAGCATGGAGGTGGTTGTGGAGATGTGGATGGAGAGGTCAGGTGGCAGAGGGGAAAATTGAATGGCGTTTGGCGATGGCGACAAGTTTGGGTGGGAAGAAAGAGGGAGGCCGAGAGAGGAGGAAAAATACAAGGCGGTAGAGATGAGCAAACCAATATATATGAAACTGAAAGCTGTATATATTCTCAATTGTCTGCAAACTTATAATATACTAGTGTGAACCCGTGCTACGCACACGGTGTTTAGGATGAAACTTTAAGCAATTCGTGTTGTAAGAAGCTGAACATAAAGGAATTCTTTTGTTGAGTAATGCATATTACATTACATCTATTCTATGCGGTGTCTATTAAATATGCACCCATCCTTCCTTCCTTTTTTTATTTTGCAAGTAACACCGTCCAAACGTACCATTCACCTGAATTTGTAAGACTCAATGAGTGCAGGCAAAATTATCTTTCATACAAATTTCTCACATAATGCTTTGGTAACAAAATCGATGAAATTATGGAACTTCCTTTCACCGCACCGTTACAATGGAACATCAAATTATTATTTCATTACTAAACCAGTAATAGTATACCAATAGTCGGCCTGCATTGCAAAATTTATTTGATTCAGTTGCAGAATATAGCAGATACGTACCAATGTAAATAACAAAATATAAAATGATTGCAACCAAAATCAATCCCATAGTTTTTGCATATGCAAAGACAAACATTTAACGCAAATTTTGTTTAACTCTATATAAGTTATTCTATAATTGTTTACCGTTCCTATTAAGTTTGATACTTGCGTTTGACCTGACATTATCACCAATATAATAAAAGCATACCGAAAGTTGTGCATATGAAGTACCAAAAATCATGAATCAAGGTATGTATATTGTTTATATCATATATAGTCCAAACGCCTTTACTATATTTCTGTACTATTTACAGCAGCATAAAGTAAGGAAAGCAAAATGCAAGAACTACCAATTTTACAAAAATTAGGTAAGAAGTAGATGAAATAGCAACCTGCAAAGCTCAAAGCAGCAATAAAATACTAAAGAAAATTACAAAGACACCTTCGTGATTGATATTGAAAATTTAGACATATTGCGTGTCATAATTTTATTTTGGTATATTGGTAAACTAAGGTAAAAATCCAATGATAAAGTAATACATACACAAAGTAATAATCAATTTATATCAAACCACCAAATTAAAGTTTAGACCAAATTAAAAACATGTAAATACATCATTTAAAAACGAATTTGTAACAAAAAAAATAATTGACTTACAACTGATAATTTGAAGGCTAATCAACCTAAACCATTTCAATCATAGTATGAATGATTTTATTCTCAACGTAATATACTCTTTTCACCAGATCCACTAATATCTCAATAGTTGCTCTTTTCTTTCACTACTGATGCTCATGGTAGATTAGTACAGCAACTCTGAGTACAATTCCTGCATGTATATGGTTTACATTACACTTCATTGTGTCAAAAGTCAGAAAATTTAGATTGCATAATTCATGGAGGTAGAATGTATAAATCTCAAACTTCATTCCAATGTGTCAAAAGTCAATGTTAATTATTGTAATAGAGGTGAATGCATGTCATAAACTTTAATCCAAACAAAGATGATGCAGCCAAAAACTTTAGATTACATTCATCTACCTCCTTCTTTTTAGCAAGAAACAACTTAATTCATAAACCTATTTCTAACTCAATTTTTTTTCTATTGTTAGGAGATTTGATTTGAAGTTTACAATTTTCAAAAACTCCATATTGTACATTGATACACAGTATTGCATAATAATAGATGCGCATTGACGATCAAATTAAATTTTAGCATTTTAATATTTTCATGAGATATTACCCAAAAATAAGCTTAATTGACTATTATATGTGGAAACATATCCACGTGGAGAATTTTTTAAACATGTATAATACTGTCATAAATAATACCAATAAAGTTAACGTTAATTGTAGAATGTATATCCAAAAAATTCAACCTAATCAATATATAAATATATTATGAATATTTTTCTTTTATGGTTCTACCGAACTTACTCATGATAAAAAAGCCAATCAATTGAAAGAATATATTTTAAGGTTATAATCATGACCATAGACTGCAAATTCAAAAATGCATTTAAAACATTCATAAAAATATGGATAAAAAATATGTTCTAACAATATGCAACAACAACGGAAAGTACAATCCTTTTTCACATAATAACTACATAATAAAAATATTAACACTACTACAAAACAGGCCATTTGCATCGCCTCATTTGAATCGGTTTAAGTAAAAACTGATGCAAATAGAACTATTTGCATCAGTTCTGTCTTAATAACCAATGCAGTTGGTACGTGGAAAGCAGTAGGTAATAAAACGGTCAAATTTGCATCAGTTGTCATCAATAACTGATGAAAATACGTCGGTGCAAATAGTTTTAGTCGCATCGGTTTTAAAGTTAACCGATGCAACTACGTCCAACATAATACTTTTCGCATCGGTTTCCTTTCGTACGCGATGCAATTTCAAAACTAGGTTATTCCCGCGTTTCCAGTTATTTTTCCACCGTCCCATTCTATTCCCCAAAATAATTCGCGTGCTTCAAAGGAAAAAAAACCATAAAATCATTATTTTCGAGTCTCGAGTTTGCTTTGCGAATTCGCTGGATTGATTTCACCGACTGGCAACCAATTTCGAGTTTGCTCGGGTATAAAATTTTCTTTTCTTGAAAATTCCTACTACTTCCTATCATTATTTTCGAGTTTTCTCGATTATGTAGATGTCTGAAGCTCATCCATCATAAAAGTGAATTTGCTAGAGGATAAAATTGTCCATTTCATTTAGGATTAAGGTTTATTCCATTGATTTGGCATGAATGGCGGATAATGTGGGAAGGCCTTTAGATTTGTATTTGGTTAAGACGGAAGCAAATGTAAGGATAGAATGTGGATAAACTGAACAAAATGTTGAAAAATTTCAAAGTCAAACATCCTATCTTTCAGGGTGGATTACGTGAATAAAATCGTGTATGAAAATAAAATCATCCTTTTGTGTTTGTTTGGTTGCTTTTTTTTTAAATGAACAATTTTGTTTTTGTATTTTGTAGTTTGGTTCATATCAAATCTTGATGAGTAGTGAGTTTTCAATGCATGTATTTTATGTTTGAGATCTACTAGGCTTCCATAATAATTAATTTCAAGAACATACCTAATTCTGCCTCTACCTCTGACTCTGCCTGCATTGTTCCCCGTCTTGACTTCTACTTCAGGTGACACACACTTCTTTTACTTGTAAAGTATGCAACTCTAATAATCAACAAGGCAAGCAATGATCATTTGATTACCTATGTTCTTCCGATGCTTTTTAGAGCATTTACCTCAATGCATGTGTGAGCTTAAGGTGATAGAAGTGGGGCTGTTGGAAGTTAAGCATGGGCTGTTGCAGGTTACAGAAACATTGGATTTTCTTCATATTAATTAAGATAACATAGCTTAGTATATTATAAATTAAGTACTTAATTAGTTGAGTATTACATGTCTCAGAATCAAAAGGTCATTAAATTACCGATGATTGAAACTGGTCAAATCAAAAGATTATAAAATTATAAACACTATCGAAGGGATGTTATATATGTTAGCTTCTTTCTCAAGAGTGTCCCAACGTCATTTTCTTTCTATCTCATGATTTGCTGCATATACCACAGTATATATTAATTCTCCTCCTACTTTGTTATACAAAATGGTATTGATGTGTTGTTTACTCATAGAAATTACATGACCACCCCACACCTCACTGTGCATATAGATCAGAGTTCTACATTTCCCTCATTTAGTAGAAATATGTTTGGGCAGAAGTCAGAGAGGATGTAGGCAGAAGTCGGTGGGGTAGTGCAGATAGTATTTAAATACTAGATGAGGGTTTTTGAATCATAGAGTCTTTCGAAAGAGCGGAGGATGAAATTGATTTTTAACGATATTCGAGCTCACTATTATGGTAGAATTGTGGATGTGAGAGAAGAGGACGTGGATCTTGTTCCGAGCTGGAGAATTTTTGATCCAGGATAATATGGCTGCGTGTTTTTAAGGTCTGAAGTTTGTATATGTTGGTTTTTGGGTTCTGGTCATTGGGCAAGGTTGTGAGGAGTGATGCAGTGGTGAGTAGTGATGCAAGGTTTTGGTCATTGGTTTTTGAGCTCACTATTATGTTTTTGTTGTTGAAGAAGGTGTGCACTGGTATGCATAGTGATGGTCACTGTTGAGAAGATTGATATATGATATGGACAGTGATGAAGTTGGACTGGTATGAAATATGTATAATAGTGGAATGGATAACAGGAAGGGTGAACTTTGTTGTCAGGGTATGTATGTATGGAAGGCAGTGATGTATGGTTCTGAAGAGGCAGTGATTAAAAGATGTGAAGTGCAAATGTCAGTAATGCGTGATTGTATGTATAGCTGGGGAATAGTGTGGAATTTGTGGTTTTGGCAAGGGGCAGAGGTGGTCAGGCAGTGAGATATGGGAATGTGGTATGTATCAGTGGGTATTTGATGTTGTAGTAGTGATGAAGTTGATTGTGTACTCGTGTGATGATGGCAAGGGTGTGGATGGATGGTTATTGCAGCTGATGTTTCGAACACATGGCGTGCGTCACATGCAATGACCTCGGAGTGAAGACCATCGGGTTTATGTGTCCATGTAAGTTGTCTCAAGTGCGGAAATATCCAGACGTGACAAATATATATATTTCGAACACATGGCGTGCGTCACAATCGAAGAGCTTACTCTTAGCCCCACACTACGAAGGGTATGAGCAATAAACTTTTAATAAACTAGTTTACAAATCTAATGTTGATATTAACTTCATATAAATCTTATAATGTAGGAAACATTGTCTACTGCTTGTTTTTCGTATAGAAAAGAATAAGGTTTATGTTTTGGATCCCCGAGTCGAACGCAAATCTAAATTGGAAATTAGACCACAAGTGAATATGTATGTTTTATCTATTTGCCTTCTGATATCTTTTTTGCTTGATGCAAGTGAATATGTACGTTGTATTTAATTTTTTATTTTATGTGTAGGGCGTTTAAAACTTATAAGGCGTATGGTGGAAAATCTCGAGGAATTTACTTGAAATGGAAGACTATTAAGGTGATTTATTTTGTACAAAATAAAAATAAACTTCTATATTGGATATAAATTCAAATTAACCTATCTATTAAATTATTGTGTAATATTGTTGTAGTATCCTCAACAATCTAGAACGACGGATTGTGTATATTATGTGATGAGGTATATGTATGATATAGTAAAAAACCACGATCAAAGCACCGACATACTTGAGGTACCACTTTAATTTTTTTCCTTCATAATTTTTGTTACGTACTTATTCGATTAATGTTTCGAAACAATCTTGTAATTGCAGTACTTTGTACAAGATAGTTCTTATAGCCAGCAAGAGATAGATGATGTTCGTGATAATTTAGCTAATTATATCATGCATAACTGGATGTAGTCTTCTTATATGCTACTATATGGTGAGTTTATTCTTGTCTCTTTCATACTTTCAGCATTACATGATTAGGAGCTAAAAATAAAATAATTATAATTGAATACATTTTTTAAAATAATGACACAATGTTGTTTAAAAAAAATTAGTTAAAAGCTAAACGTACATATCCATTGCTCAAAATTAATATTTTGGCTATTTGTTTAAAAGAAAAAAAATTCGGGGTATTTCTGGATTGTTTACAAATCTATATTTTGGCTATTTGTTTAAAAAAGCTAAACGTACATATCCATTGCTATTTGTTTAAAAAATATGACACAATATTTTACATGCTTACTTTTAACGATAGCTAAAGAACACCCATTTGGACTGACTGCACAAGTGATACGAAAATTTATCTAAATCTGGATATTTTGGGGTGTAAAGAACTTTTTGCTAAGTACAATACTTACAACCTGATACATTATACCTAGATGTAGAAACACTGTTACTTCACCTTCTTCCCTACGATAGATTTGCTAAATAGATGTGAGCACTCAGCGGGCATAGAAACTCCCATTAACTTCCCCATTTGCTATGAGCAAAAGCAGCCTGGTTCCACTATTTAGTATTGGTTCAATTTTTACGTTGTGTTATACTTATCGAGCTTTATTTTTGTTTGGTTGATTCGTCAAGTATTGGCTAGGCGAGCATTGCATGGCGTGCAAGCGATTACCAGCAGTTTGCTTTCAAGCTACTAGTCAAATAGTATTGTTATGTTAAAAAATCGTTTTCAATTCAATGGTTACGTTGATTTTAAAAAGACTAAAATTAATTCAATGATTCTCTTGAATATTAAATATTATTAGACTTCCCGTTTGTTGTTAAGTATTGCAGCATTGTTGACAACTGATGTGAACACGTGAATATCGTTCATATTGCAATAGTGCCTACTACACCTTCAAACTGTATAAATGAAGTTTCCATCATTCTAACTATTATTATATAGAACATAGAAAACAATATCTAACAGTAAACATATGTCAATTCTATTAATGTATAAATGGTTGCTGCTTTGGTGTGACGGAAGTGATTTCGGTGGTTCGAATGAAGTGATTTGCAAAGGAGGTGGTTCTTCTGTGGTTTTGCAGTGGAGTACATTTAGATAATATCATTATTATCTAAATGTTCCCAGTCATTGCTTATGAGATTACAAAAAGCTAACGAGTTATTAACAATCAGTTTATGCTCTAAGAGACCCATAATTGATATATTGTGGTTGACAAGATGTTGATTAATTAACAAATCTACCTGTTGTTTGTATCCTTTATCTGTTCTGCCCATCCAGTTATCCAAAAGAAGTAGATTTAACAGTCAGTGGTGTTGATTTTAATTTAGTGTGATTTTTAAGTCATGATAGATTTTGAGCTTGGTAAGTAGGTAGAGTCAAAAATGGATTGTGATTGGGGTTGGTACTATGCAAAGGAAAAGATAATATAAAAACAAAAACAACAACAACAGTAAATAAGTGTGATGAAATTGGAATTGGGCGGATAGGTAGATGTGTTTGTTGTTTCGTGGACATAATTCCTTGGTTTGATTGGAATTCAGGAGGGTTCAGTAGGATAAAGCTATCATTTTGATACTTTAGCACAGTTGGCTACAATGCAAACTCTTTTTTCTCATTGAAATCAGATAAATTCTTGTTCTTTGACTCGGTTTGGCTTTGATTTATTTTGGTCAAATTTATACATATTTTATGTAGTTGATTTTATGCCCTTTCAAGCTTTAACATCTTTGGTTGTGTGAATCATTATGACAATGTAAACTGCTCCAAATTGTCTCTTTCTTATTTTTGTATTCGTTTCAGGTGGGAAGATATTGTGGTTGACAAGATGTTGTTTAACATCCTGTTTTCTAGTGAGAGTTCCTAGTTAACCATTGATTATTGCCTACTTTTCCGTTATTTTGTGTAGTTTCTATTTCAGAAGGGGGTTCAGACTCCTTCATTTCTAAAGAAACACTATCTTCACCTTCTGTGCCATTATGCCTTCTTGATTCATTGTTGAATTATCTGGGTGGTGATTGTCTTCACGAATAGGGATATCTACTATCATCAATTGTTGTGGAGATTGGGAAGGTGTTCTGACACTGAGTGAGATTGTCTACACTATTCTTTATATTTATTCTGGGACTGACTTCAATTGGCATTGTACAATTGGAGCGGACTATATTGTTCATATTTTCTTAATTCATTTTATCACTCCGATTTGAGTAGAAAACTTTATGGACCGCTCGAGTGACCTCTGTAGGATTTGAACTGTTATTTGTATCTACCTCCTTGCCAATGCTATTAATTATTTCTATATATTTTTCCCTAGGAACCCATGTTTTTCCCAGTGTAGAATTTTTGTGCATGACCAAAACATTTACAATTTTTGTATTCTGCAGGATCATATGCATATGCAGATTGCACAACTCAACTTCAGGTAGCTCAAGTACAAAATAGGATGAATGTTTGTGCATTTAAAGACCATCTTCTGCTTAATTTATCCGCTGTCAACGATACATTCTCTTCTCTGTATATATGTATTTTTGTGTCTACATATAACACGTTGCATTTATTTTTTACTACTGACTGTATGATTATGTACTGTGGAATTTATTTATGTTTTTCATTCTTCTGTCTAATTATTAAATCTGATTATGTATTTGCCATCAAATTTTATTTTGAATGACTTTAATATTGCATGCAATAATTTTTTGTTATAATCAATAATATATATAGTCTATTTGAGTGCCGTAATAATGGTTATTGAGAATGGCTTTTTTGCATCAGGTATAAATAGCTGATGCAATAGAGGGATTAGTTTGCATCTGTTGTTATAAAAAAACTGATGCAATAGAGGGATTAGTTTGCATCGGTTGTTATGATAAACAGATGCAACAAGTTACTTTGTTGCATCGGTTTTCATTACAACCGATGCAACATGGGGCTGTATTCAAGCAACCAACCATGGTATTTTGCATCAGTTTTTAGTAACAACCGATGCAAAAAGGACATTTTTGCATCGGTTTCAGAACTGATGCAAAAGTGTTAAGCCTTTTGCATCGGTTGCATATGCATCGGTTGTTGAACTGATGCAAAAGGGGGGCAAACAACCGATGCAATTGACATGTTTTGTAGTAGTGATTGTTGATAACTACAGTCAACATGAGTAACAAATAAAGAAAACTTGTAAAAGGATACTTCCCACATGAAAAAGGATACAATCCTGTGATTTCTCAACAAAATATGAGCTTAGGAACAATATAAGGCATCATATTGTATATTCTCACTACTATGTTTAAGTCTATAGTTTCACTCTTGCATATGATAACTTCAATTGATCTTAGGAGTGTACTATCCATGTCAAAAATAAAAGATACAGTAAACGCATTGACATAGAAAGCAATAGTTGAGCTTTTATCATGTTTTCCACTTAAAGGGACAAATGATAGGATTCGACATTTATTATTAAAAGGCCAAATACGGTGAAAATACATTTGAATATTCCAGCTATATTGCAGAATTAGCCATAAATTTAGGTCTGCATGAGATCACTCATGTAACTTCTTATATTTTTACATATTATACCTCGCCTATATAGTCCAAACTAAAAGATATAGCTACAAAAAAATCATAGTCTCAAGTACCTATTCCAAATGCTTATGGAAGTCTGTGGTTTCCGAAACCCCTAATTCTTCTATCTTTGTACTGAATTTTTCTTATTAGTCTCTGTAGAGATACTTTTGACCATATACGTTGTACTTATGTGTTTGTATATCCTCATTAGCAAAGTCAACTACTCAAACACCTTTTTAATAACCTCTGGAATGAGCAACATAAAATATAACTACATAAAGGTATATCTTTTAATTAAGGTATTGATAGTTTAAGGAGCTAAATGAGAAATACAAAATTTACAAAATATTATATTGACCAAATAGAGGTCACAGGAAAATTCTAATCAATCCCACACTGTCAAGCCTGTCTCTAACATGATCCATCTCAGGTAGTTACCACTCACATCAATCCAAACCCTAATGTTTAGCCTAAGTTTTCTAGTGGGTTGAAACCGATTTGAACTATTAATAAAACTTCTATGAAAATTGATTCTTGAAACACAGCCATATAATAGAAATTTATTTGCAACCTGTTATGGATGTTCCAATAAGCAATATGTCACACTTAGTTCTGAAGCAAATTAAATTTTGTTCCGAACCCATGCACGATTAACATTAACATCGATTGAATTTATTTGGTATTGTTTTAACAACTACAAACCCAAGGGAGCATTCATGGATAATAAAAAATATTGCAAACCTGAAAGTTTTTTTCCATGTGTCATTGCGGATGTGTTCCTTGATGTTCACTGGTTCTCTTTTTTGTCTTTTATTAACTCTGGCATGATTGCATGATCATTTATTTTTGTTTTGACTTTTACCCTCTGGACCTCCTGTTGGTTACATAATATTGTGTAAGACCAAAGTATTAACTTCCTTGTATTTGATACCTCTATAAAATTCTAATGAAGAGGTGCTTATCTAGTGCCACAAAAACGCAAGTGAAGGTTTAACCAAAAATGTTTAGAACTAAGATTAAGTGAAATATTGTACTTACACAGCAAATGGAAGAATAGGAAAATCAATGACATAAGGAATATAAAGTAAATAAGGTAAGGGAACAAAGGGTATAGAAAGTAAGGCATCATTAAACTACAATTTTACGATATTGAAAAGAAGCATAGTGAAATGTACATGAAAACAATAACCAAAGGTACACAAATTAAGTCTACTTTCAAATGTAAATTTAAATTCTGGATTAATTTAACATTTCAGATTTAGCACATTATTAAATTCTGACAAAGATCTAGGACAGGGCAGCAGACATCTTTAATTATCAATATTAGTTTGAGAAAAAAGTAGAAGAAACAGATGTTGGCACATGGAGGTCGATTAATCCTTTTTTAAAAGTAATAAAAGTAGATCTCTATTAAATTATTTGTAACTGTTCTTAATCAATTGGTCATTGGCTATCAACTGTTTAATCATTGTCTCCTTGTTATTTATTTGGTCTTAAAATGTTGAATATAGCTTAGCATAGTAGTGAATCATGCTAGATACAGTAATATTTACCAAAAGTATTTTGAACTTTTGAATTGCTTATGTTATAACACACAGAGAAGCCAGTGCAGAAATATGTCATAAACAATAGTTCTCTAAGAATATAACCATATTTATACATTATTATTTACTTAGGAAAGAAAACACTACATTTCCACTTAATGAACTACATGGATACTGTGTGTAGTTACAACCAAATGTTAATTTCACACACAATATGTACCTTCTATTCCTAGATATATGAATGCATGTCTCAAAAACCAACTTCCGAATAAAGACTACAAAAAATGTCCCCAGGATAAACACCAGATATTATAAAAGTTAATCATCCACTTATATCCAAATTCACATGCATATTTTGTAATAAAACAAACTACATTACTGTAAAGACAGATGAAATAAAAAATAACAACAGTCTTTCAAATATATCTACACTTGTCAACCACATAATATATATGTCACCTGGTATGACTAAAATTCAAACCGGTTTTCTATATTTGTATATAAATTGCCAAATTAATAATCCCGTGCAGGTCCTTAGAAAGTATCTCCAAGTGTAGCTGAAAAAGATGGAGTATAAAGAAACTAAAATCATAAAATACTGCAAATTTAAGCAATGAAAAATGCGTACACTAATTGGCTCAGTAATAGATGAATATATATATATATATATGTGTGTGTGTGTGTGTGTGTGTGTGTGTGTGTTCCATAATATTACATTATACTAATCTATGATTTTGTAAATCTTGGCTTAAAAATTGTCATGTAATCGGAAATTAAAAAAGTATTGAGAATACATCAGCTTAATCGGTAACAATATTTCAACAAATATGCCACTGCATATACCAAAAAGGGACTACTTTAAAAAGGTTTGTATGCTGACAGTCAAGATTGATTGATGGAATTCATACAAATATAATAAGAGTAAAGCATGTCAAACTTAAAATGAGGTAACTCAAGCATTATTTCTTTCTAAGTATGTTACACCCATCCAGTTTCATCAATACTCACATGGCAAAGCATTTCAATCCTGTACATATTTTGAAAATGTCTTGCTAAATATTCCATTGCAGTTACGTTATCACATCAAGAAAATACAAAATAAAAAAATAACTATTTTTTGATAAACAAAAATTTACTCGAAAGTAAAGGCCTACAATGCTAGTGCTTGATAATAATCGAGGTTTTATAATTTTGTTGATAAAAAACATAAGTAATGGAAAATTAGCATAATGTATGAATATCAAGCACAAAGGTTTTATATTTATAGCAAGAGTACACAAATTTCCACTTAAAAGATTATCACAGGTTTAATATACATTGCAAGTTCATAGTTTAAGATTTATCCACTACACGAATAATTAGCAATCCATCAGTCCAATGACCTATAGCAGGAAATATTCTATTTTTGCAAATAAATACCGCAATAGTGGAATGAATGTTGGAAGAAGGAACTGACCTTTATAAAAAGCACGTGCCACTCCAATCACATCTCCTCTAGAGAAAAATCCAATTCCATTTCCCTAATAATAGGAAAAATTAAATCATAGTATGCATAAAAAATGTTATATCAAATATGATATCAAGGGAATAATTAATTCAAGTGCATCAAACTGTTGAAATTTTACTTGATTTATAAATATCTAACCATTTACTCATATGAAGTTTGACATTCAAAGAAAACCCAAGGAGTTTGACATTTTTTACAAATATTCCTGATATTGTAAATAATTTTTTAAAATTATTCCCTTTAAAATCAAGCAAAATTCAAAGGTATGCTTTAGATTCATGGCATTTGTTCCCTCTAATTTGCTATTGTTCACATACATATTTTTAATGTGCAAATTAGCAGAAGAAATTAGTAGTTGGAAAAATTGTTTATTATATAAGTTGCAGTTTAGTTAGTATTACTTCACCCTAATTTTGCATTGTAACCTCACTTATATGTATCCAAAGACATGGGTTATAATTTCGTAGACCTGACTAATAAGTCATTTAGTTCGTACTTTATTTTATCCCGACTTATATGTAGTTTGGCTATAGCTTGGCAACATGGAACCTTAATTATCATGGTCAATTATGGAAAATATAAAGATTTTCAACTCATGCTATGCATTTCTACGGTACGCTCTTTTACATTTGTAGGAGTGCACTGTGTTGTTTTGTTGTTGCTATTTATCAGCTCTAGAAAAGTACCTTCTTTTAGTGATATGAAATTTTTTTACGTTTTTTTTGTAAAGAATAAGAAATCATAAGATATCAAACGAAATTAACCACTTTACATTTGTAGTAAATCCAGAACTATCATATTTGTAACGAAGCGGATTTTTCGCGTTCGAAAATCGACATCCCTACTTTACATCGTACTCGAATGCCGTAGATTCGACCGTTCAAATCCGAGTCGCCGGAGCTTATAACACAATTAAGTACAACAACACAGCGGAATAAAAATAGATGATATCATATACAATCCAATGAATACAATATCCAGTATGATATACAACAATGATATCAATATGATACAACAATATCAGAGATACAAGAAATAGCAGCGGAAAGAAAATAGATAACACCAGCAGTGGATAGAATATCTCCAATAGAATGCTCCAATCCATAGCTAGCGGAAAGCAAGGTCAGTCGTCCAAGGACTGACTAGCTCCAGATAAACTACTCAACCTGAATATTTGAAAAACCTCAACTCTAGATTGCTCGTGTAGAAAATTATGAGCACCCAGAGTTTAGGAAAGGAACAATAAACTCCGGATCAGTCATGGGACTGGTGTGAGCAACAAAAATAGTTTATCTTTAAAAACAAATAGTAGAGAATTTTAAAGTCAATTCGCAATGCTTTTGGAAAATGAAACTACCATAAGGCCTCCCGCCACACACACAATGCAAACGCAGAATTGGAGGAGATTTCTCCTTATGATAGTCAAAGATGCTTACTACGCAAATCATTGGATATTATTGCTAGTGCATAGTGAAGAAAACATTTCGAAAGTACAATATAAATCTTAGCCAACATAGACATTTCGAACTATGCCTACTATAGCTACCATCCAAACAGTGGGGCGCCACCATAAGTAGATGACAGGTTCTACAGCTAAAACCGTACAAGTTCCGTATTGGAAGATGGATTTCCAACAAATGGTCAGGCTAAGGAACTTCCTTTCCTCCTGCCGAATGGGATCGCCTCTGGCTGGACGTCCCGAGAGACAAACTGCTCTCTGCCGACACAAGGCCGGGTTACCCCTATAACAAGTAACTCACGAATATGCCACCCCCCGGTCCTTTGGGACCTTTATCCGAGGCGCCTCGATCAAACACACAATCACAATAAATGAGATCGGAGTATCCACATAGGTTAAATACCAGGGCTCCATACCTAATACCACCTTTTTCCAAAAGGAAATGACATACCCTAAAGGGCGCGACCCTCATAACCTTGCCGCATATTCCTGTTTCGACCATTTCCGGGTTGTGAGGTCCGAAGAGGTCTCGTCCACAAAGCTACGCTTTGACACAAAGCCATGCTTTGGGTCAACAGATGATCAAACTAATGATCACAAAGATAAATTGTAACGACCCGTAAATTTTTGATAATTAAAATAGTTAATTTAATAAGATTTCATGGCTTAATGTTGGAAGGATTAAAAATTTGTAATTTACTTATGATAATAATAACGAGAATGAGTTGCAAGAATAGTTATCTAAGTTAATTATTAATGAATTAAATGATATTCCAACCAATTGAAATGACTTAAATATTATAACTTGGTTATAAAGGGAATATAAGAAAACAAATGTAAATTTTGGGTTAACTAATGAAATAATATTTAGTCAATGGTAATGAAATCTAATTTGTATTGTATAGGTAATTGTGACACTTATTTGTAATAGTATATTTATAACTGTGATTTAAAAGTTAATGGTGATAATTATTGTAAGCTACCTGTTTATTCAGTCAGTCGAATTGAATTTGGAAACCAATTGCAAATGAAATGAAATTCTATATATTAACTGGGAGTATAATCAATAATTGAAGTTGAATAATAATTGTGAATTATTTAGAAATAAAACTTTGGAATAGACTGATTTCGAAGATTTAATAATAACGTGTATTGAAATATAAATGCTACTTATTGAATGAGTTTACGATCAATAGTTGGATAAATAAATGTTGAATTCATTAGATGTAAATAAAGTAATTGATTAGTAATGAGAATTCATTTAAAATGTAATATTGGAATTTGTTGAATATTGAACAATTAAATTGTTTAAATTTGATATTGGAAATAAATTGAATAATTGAATAGATTGAATAACGGGAATTGAATAACTGTATAACGGAAATAATTGTTCCATAATTTGAATTCGTTTTAAGGTTAAATTTTTATAAGTTCATTTTCAATTATTTCAAGATAATGAATTTCGGATAATCAAAATTGTTTAAAATTTAAATTGCAAATATTTGAATAATTGAGTTTTGAATATAATATGATTGAAAATGATATCGAAGATTGATATAAAATTTTATTTAAACAACAATGAATTTGTTAACATTTAAAATTTGAATTTTAAGAAATTCTGTAAATTTTGAAAGGTCGTCGATTTAATCGACGAGTAAAGTAGCCTTCCGAGGCACAGTCTCGGAATTCGATGAAACCAGTTCCATTGGATCCGTAATAGTTTATTATTATCGGATTTCAAATTTCGGAGCAATCGGAGTTTCCATTTGACCGTGGCAGCTGAAAACGCTTAGAAATTCATTTAATCGGTTTAATTTAAAATCGATCGTTTATTTCTATAACTCGCACAGGCGATCAAATTGGCTTCCGAAACACGTTCCATTGTGTTCGGAAGGCGGGTAAAACCTTACGAACGCCTATCGGCACGTCTAATTTGGAGTTCGTTCGAAAAAGCTCGTTAAAAAAATTGAAATAATATTAAATTAATATGGTATGCGTATATACATGTTTGCACCGTGAAACCCTAGGGTTAAGATTCGTGGCCGCCATTTCTTATTCGTTCAATGGCCGATAGTGATTTCCTTCTCCCTAAATTTTCTCCTTATCCATCGATTAATAGCAAAATCTTCTAACTACATTATCGAAGAGGGCAGTGAGATTTGGGTTTTCAACGGTCGTGATCGACTTTAGTTGAATGGATCGATGGCATTCTCTGTTTGAACGTGCAGCGTTCTTGCTCGAAAATCAAGGTCATGGGGGCACCGAGCTCCACTTGGTTTGGGGCGAAGGAAGGGGAGGTGTAGGGCTTCAATTCGGCATCGCCTGATCGACGTCACGGCAAAGGAGGGGGGTGCGGCATCGAGAGTTTGAACGGCATCTTGGGTTCGACTTGCCTGGTAATCGCGATGTGGAGGAAGGAAGTGTGTGCGGTCTTGATCTAGAGGAAATTTTGAACGGCCAGATTTCGATTTAGGTTTAAAATATAAAATATAAAAAGAGAATTGTTATATAAATTGTATTCAAACTTGAAAATGGTGTAACTCTTTCATACGTTATCAGAAGCAGACAAAACTTTTTGCGTTGGAATCGCAGAGATGAGAGCTTCGTTGCAGTGCAGATCCGGGAGCGTTTGGAGCTAACTAAAATTTCAGGTTAAATCGAACGTCGTTCGATTTGATTTGAAATTTAAAAATCAAGGTGAGTGTTTTATAACGCTCACACCGTACTAAAATATCTTGATGCTTGTTAAATTTAATATTGTGAAGTGATATGATTTTATTAGTCGTTGTTGATAAAATTTAACTGTCATCTAAATTGTCATCGAATTTAATGTTGGAAATTGAAATTGACAGTCAAATTAGAATTGAAATTTAATCGCAATTAAATTACCGAACATTTATAACTATGAAATTTCCGTGATTTATATTTGTCTGTTTGGATGATTGGTTGCGATGGATGCTATTGATTGATGTTTGAAATGTTTGGATGTTTATTTGGTTGTCGATATCCTGTCATCACCCTTTTTTATAAATTACAGCTGTAAATTGATTCATGTTGAATAAATTGAGAAATAGGTTGAAATGATATATACCTATGACACTATGATTTGATTTGAAGTGATATATATCTATTCTTGAAATTTAATTGAAATAACTGATCACTTGGCCATAGGATAGAAAATTATATATGGGCACCGGATTGGTTAAATTAAATAATTTGTAAAAATCTTTGATTTGGAATTACTTTAAATGGTTTGATTTAAAGGAATAAAATCTATTTTATAGAAATTGAATTTATCGCGAATCTGAGGTTGAGATGTTGAAATAAATTTTTGTTAAACAAATTGGTTAATAATTGAAGTTAAGACTGTGAAATTAAAATTGTGATATGATTGAATTTTCGTAAATTGATTCGATTTTAAAGGATTCAATTTTTATTCGGATTTGAATATTATTAAGTAAAAGTGTGATAAAGACAACATTTTGAAATTTGAGGAAATTGGATTCGAAAAATGGAATTAAATTAATTTGAAATCGAAATTGATTTGAACTGAAATTTGAGATTTGAATCGACTGAATGGAACTCGAATTTGATTCAGAATTGGTAAGTTGGAAATTAAAATGGTTGACTTTGAAGCTATTTCAAATTTGGTTTTCTGAAGTTATTCTGCTATATCAACTATTTTAAATACTTAAACTATTTTATACTAAACTATTTTAACCTATATTAATTATATTAAGTTATTTTAACTTATTTAAAAATATTAACTTATTTTAATCTATTTTAAAACTACTTAATTTAATTTAATTTATTTTAAAATAATTAACCTATTTAATTTATTTTTAATTATATTTAATCTATTTTTAAAGCTATTTAACCTATTTAATTATATTAAATTTATTTTTAATATATTTAACTATATTAAATTTAAAATTTAGAGTATTATAACTATTTTCAATTATTTAAGCTACTTTAAACTATTCAAAACTAATTTCCAAAATTTCCAACTGGTCAATAAGGTGAAATGTTTATATTTAAATACGAAGTGGGTTAAATAAAGTTACAACCTAAATTGAAATGTAACGATTTTTGAAATTGAAATGAGATATTGGGTGAAATGATTTTTGAAATGAAATCGTATATTTTGCATAAATACGATGATTGTGAAATGGAGTTGATTTTTGAAGCGAACTTGATATTTTGATATCAATTATGAATTGATTTTTGAAAATGTAAAAGAACCATCCGGTGTGTAATAAGCGTTCGGTTGTTAAAGAGACCGAGATCGGATATGGGCATACTCTCTATCGATACCGAAAACCACTTTAACAACTGTGTACGTGCTGGAGATTCCAGAAATGAAGTAGGATGGTTTGGCGACGATTCTATATGGTATGACGTGACCCTGACTCCCGTGAGTCAGCTTAGATGTGACTAAAATCAGGAGCTATACCGGGCTAATGTGAGGTCATTCCTCTTATCGGGCATATTTCTTCGATACCATTATATTGCTTTTGTGATTCGATTTGGTGGCCACCCCTCGATTGTTTGGGAGTGTGTCCGAGGTGGGCGGTAGTAGCTGCTATGCGTCACCACCAGTCCGGGAGTGCAATTGGTATATCTACCCTGGCATTTCCTCGTGTGCCGTGTTCACATGCCCTAGCGCGCCTTCTACGAATTTGTTTTGTACCGTACCTATGTGGTGTCCTCTGTGTAAACCTCTCGGAGGAGCGTACGGCATTGTATAGACTACGGGAATATATATATATAAATGTGTTAAGGGGGATATGGGTAACGCCTTAACGCTATTTTAATAGTTTATTTTACTATAGACATATTATAATAGCGTATTGTACTACATAGTAGATAGTTTAACGGATCCTTAAGAGATGGAAAATCCCGTAACATCTCTTGAGTTATTGCACGCACGTCGACACTGGATAAGAGATGTCAAACCCCGTAAACATCTCTGACGCCGTTACACTCATATTTATTTACGACCGATTTAACTTACATAAGGATATTTTAGTCCTGACTCGAGTGTTTTGTTTTTCATTACGCTCGGGTCAGTCCTGAGTTTTTCAGCTTATTGAAGATCTATTCTGGAGGACGAAGACGAAGATTTGGTATACTATTACTATTATTATCCTTGCATCATGTGGTCTGCTGCACTATTTTATTTGTTCTGTTGTATATGTATAACTCTGATAAATGTTGTATAAATGATAATCAAAAGTATATTAGACAGCTTCATGAACTGTTTATTTGATTATTATATTTTATCTTTCCGCTGCGAGATTCTGTGATTGTTCCTTGTTTCTTTTCTCTTCTTTTCTTATTTACCCCATTAACAATCCTCCCTTTTGAATGGTTTGAGTAGACAAGAGTGTTTGATTGTCAATTTAAACTGTCCAAAAAGGTGGGTCGTTACAGTTGGTATCAGAGCTTTGGTTTAGCGATAACCTTAGCTTTGTGGGGTCAGACTCTTTATAAATAGGGTAGTAATACCCTATGATGAGTCGCTGAGTGTATATATATGAGAGAGCGTATTTGTTAGTGGTATAAAATTGTTTTATACTGTGTTGGTTGATTTGTTGAGTGGCATATGGATTCTGGTCAATACGAGTAATTAACGTCATTGATAGGGATCTCTAAACACTTGAACAGAACAATTCGATATAGTATTGTTTTGAAATTGGGTAAATGAAATAATTTTGCCCCAATTATATTTTGTATATAAGGATATAATTTTTAGAAATTATTATAATATATCCAGTTTGTTTGGTTGTTAGAAATGATAATATGAATGGTTACCGTAAATTGGATATTGTGTTTTAATAAATAAGGTTTATTACAAAATAAATAATGATTAAACAACTTATGGAATGTTTTAAGAAGGTAAATTTTTGTAAGAATAATTTATAAATGTGACTTTTAAATCAAGGTGGATTTAAATTGAGAAATATTGAATTTAAGACCCGGGGATTTTGAAAATGGTTTTCAAAGTTTTGAAGAGAAGTGTATAGTGATATGAGTTGAAAAATATTTATGGAAATACTTTGGAAGGATTTTTAAGAAGGAATGAATTCAGTACTCCTCTCTTATGTCGCTGGAAAATAATTTCGGTGATGACTGCGCAGCATCATCGACGTTCATTTTCGAGTCTCCAAGTGGGGATACTTCTGAGAAGCTTTGCTTCGAAATTGTTTTGATAAATGGATTTTGGTTTAAACTCCAAAAGTATGATTTGATATATATATATAAGATATAAATGATTTTATCTTTATTTCAAATTGATTTGAAATGAACCGGGCATTTAAATTTCTAAGTTCTGTTAATTAATATTTTTCAAATTATCTGAGTGAAATGTGAATAATCAGAACTTATATAATAAGAGGAAAAAAAAAACTCTAAGCTAAATGTTTTGAGAAACTTTAGAGTTGAAGGTGTAACTCTTGAAATTGAAAAGTAAAGAAAATTTAAATGAATTAAAATTTTGAACATTCTAATTAAGTAAAATAAATCCTATAAATTTGTAATATATCAAATTGCATTCTAATAACATATAATATGACTTACCAAATGTTTAAAGGTTAAAATGATGTTTAGGGATGTAATGAGATATTATACAAGTAAGTAAAACTTAAAAGTGATTAAAATGTATATAAATGGAAATTTGATTGTGATAAGAATGTTATATACTTAAGTAAAATGTGAAATGATGAATGACTAAATGGAATAAGTAAGTAAACTTAAGAAAACAGACAAATGAATCGAAATAATATCCTTGTAAATTTGTTACGGAATTGAATATAAATTTGCAAAGAAATTGTGAAATTGAAATTTGTAGTTTTTAAGGTAATTATAAACTTGGATAAAGTCAACTTCTTATGTATGACTTTTATAGAATAATTATAAACTAAGTAATGATTAATAAAATGTTCCACAAATAAATCATTATTAACTGAAATTATGAAAATGAAGTAAAAATTAACAAATGAATTTGATATAGCTAAGAATCAATTGAAGAATGAAATTGAATTTAATTAAATTACATGGAATGGTTAAAATGAACTTAACTAAGCAAATTGTATGAAATGATGAATAAGAAATAATAGTATAAAAGAACATGCTATGTAAAGAAATGGACATGCTAAGTAATTAGGGAATGAATAATGCATTGTGTATAATTAATTGTAAATGAAATATGGTAAGTAAATAAATTGAATATAGACAAATTGTATAGAAATCTATTGGAAGGTAATACGTAAGTTGTACGTATATTGTTTTATTCGCATAACAATTTGACCCGAACTCGAGCACGGAATTTCGAGATAATTTATATCGATCCAAGTTAGGATTTTTCACTCAATTCTTAACGGCGAACCCTGGATATAAATTTTTGATTTGATTCTGGAATTCTCTATCATAGTATATGGCTATGCAAGGAGAATAACAGTTTTCCGATCAAGGAACCAAATCTGAGTCCGCACTAGAGAGTCAGGTGAACGATACTAGTTTGGAAGTGAAATTTTGTGATCGAATGAACGATCAGATTTGATATTGCGTACGGATGATATATGTACTTCGTACAGGTTTAGGTGAAGCTAATATTGAAAATTGATAATGCAAATTATAAATTGTTTTAAAATTATATGATTGGATATCATTGAGAAATAAGATGCAGGTATTTAAAAATCAAGGAATTTGGATTGCCCGACAAAAAGGTACACGTTTATTTGTCAATTGGATTGATGGCTTTTGGATGGAGCCACTTGGCTTTTGTTTCTTTTATTGGTTTGGGGCCCGTAGAGGCGTTTTGTAGCTGTATCGATCGAGCCGCGCAAAGGAGACGCTGCCGAAATTTTCCGTAAATCCGGGTGTTAGAAAATTTTTCAGGTTTTAAAATTTTATAACTCATTTGGATAACCAACTTGTAAATTTCGTAAGCTTATCGGAGTAGCGTAGTGAAAGTGTAGTAACATCTTTATAAATAAAATTTCATTGTTTTATAAGTTGATAATTTTGAATAAAATGTATCGAATGCCGAAATCTTTACTTAGTTCCTTTTCCCTTCTTTTTCCTTTTCGAGGACGAAAAGTTTTGAGTAGGGGAGAGTGTAACGACCCGTAAATTTTTGATAATTAAAATAGTTAATTTAATAAGATTTCATGGCTTAATGTTGGAAGGATTAAAAATTTGTAATTTACTTATGATAATAATAACGAGAATGAGTTGCAAGAATAGTTATCTAAGTTAATTATTAATGAATTAAATGATATTCCAACCAATTGAAATGACTTAAATATTATAACTTGGTTATAAAGGGAATATAAGAAAACAAATGTAAATTTTGGGTTAACTAATGAAATAATATTTAGTCAATGGTAATGAAATCTAATTTGTATTGTATAGGTAATTGTGACACTTATTTGTAATAGTATATTTATAACTGTGATTTAAAAGTTAATGGTGATAATTATTGTAAGCTACCTGTTTATTCAGTCAGTCGAATTGAATTTGGAAACCAATTGCAAATGAAATGAAATTCTATATATTAACTGGGAGTATAATCAATAATTGAAGTTGAATAATAATTGTGAATTATTTAGAAATAAAACTTTGGAATAGACTGATTTCGAAGATTTAATAATAACGTGTATTGAAATATAAATGCTACTTATTGAATGAGTATACGATCAATAGTTGGATAAATAAATGTTGAATTCATTAGATGTAAATAAAGTAATTGATTAGTAACGAGAATTCATTTAAACTGTAATATTGGAATTTGTTGAATATTGAACAATTAAATTGTTTAAATTTGATATTGGAAATAAATTGAATAATTGAATAGATTGAATAACGGGAATTGAATAACTGTATAACGGAAATAATTGTTCCATAATTTGAATTCGTTTTAAGGTTAAATTTTTATAAGT
This sequence comes from Allium fistulosum, assembly GCA_030737815.1. Lineage (NCBI taxonomy): Eukaryota > Viridiplantae > Streptophyta > Magnoliopsida > Asparagales > Amaryllidaceae > Allium > Allium fistulosum. Next base: position 960,180,115 of record CM060904.1, read on the forward strand.
TCATTTTCAATTATTTCAAGATAATGAATTTCGGATAATCAAAATTATTTAAAATTTAAATTGCAAATATTTGAATAATTGAGTTTTGAATATAATATGATTGAAAATGATATCGAAGATTGATATAAAATTTTATTTAAACAACAATGAATTTGTTAACATTTAAAATTTGAATTTTAAGAAATTCTGTAAATTTTGAAAGGTCGTCGAATTAATCGACGAGTAAAATAGCCTTCCGAGGCACAGTCTCGGAATTCGATGAAACCAGTTCCATTGGATCCGTAATAGTTTATTATTATCGGATTTCAAATTTCGGAGCAATCGGAGTTGCCATTTGACCGTGGCAGCTGAAAACGCTTAGAAATTCATTTAATCGGTTTAATTTAAAATCGATCGTTTATTTCTATAACTCGCACAGGCGATCAAATTGGCTTCCGAAACACGTTCCATTGTGTTCGGAAGTCGGGTAAAACCTTACGAACGCCTATCGGCACGTCTAATTTGGAGTTCGTTCGAAAAAGCTCGTTAAAAAAAATTGAAATAATATTAAATTAATATGGTATGCGTATATACATGTTTGCACCGTGAAACCCTAGGGTTAAGATTCGTGGCCGCCATTTCTTATTCGTTCAATGGCCGATAGTGATTTCCTTCTCCCTAAATTTTCTCCTTATCCATCGATTAATAGCAAAATCTTCTAACTACATTATCGAAGAGGGCAGTGAGATTTGGGTTTTCAACGGTCGTGATCGACTTTAGTTGAATGGATCGATGGCATTCTCTGTTTGAACGTGCAGCGTTCTTGCTCGAAAATCAAGGTCATGGGGGCACCGAGCTCCACTTGGTTTGGGGCGAAGGAAGGGGAGGTGTAGGGCTTCAATTCGGCATCGCCTGATCGACGTCACGGCAAAGGAGGGGGGGTGCGGCATCGAGAGTTTGAACGGCATCTTGGGTTCGACTTGCCTGGTAATCGCGATGTGGAGGAAGGAAGTGTGTGCGGTCTTGATCTAGAGGAAATTTTGAACGGCCAGATTTCGATTTAGGTTTAAAATATAAAATATAAAAAGAGAATTGTTATATAAATTGTATTCAAACTTGAAAATGGTGTAACTCTTTCATACGTTATCAGAAGCAGACGAAACTTTTTGCGTTGGAATCGCAGAGATGAGAGCTTCGTTGCAGTGCAGATCCGGGAGCGTTTGGAGCTAACTAAAATTTCAGGTTAAATCGAACGTCGTTCGATTTGATTTGAAATTTAAAAATCAAGGTGAGTGTTTTATAACGCTCACACCGTACTAAAATATCTTGATGCTTGTTAAATTTAATATTGTGAAGTGATATGATTTTATTAGTCGTTGTTGATAAAATTTAACTGTCATCTAAATTGTCATCGAATTTAATGTTGGAAATTGAAATTGACAGTCAAATTAGAATTGAAATTTAATCGCAATTAAATTACCGAACATTTATAACTATGAAATTTCCGTGATTTATATTTGTCTGTTTGGATGATTGGTTGCGATGGATGCTATTGATTGATGTTTGAAATGTTTGGATGTTTATTTGGTTGTCGATATCATGTCATCACCCTTTTTTATAAATTACAGCTGTAAATTGATTCATGTTGAATAAATTGAGAAATAGGTTGAAATGATATATACCTATGACACTATGATTTGATTTGAAGTGATATATATCTATTCTTGAAATTTAATTGAAATAACTGATCACTTGGCCATAGGATAGAAAATTATATATGGGCACCGGATTGGTTAAATTAAATAATTTGTAAAAATCTTTGATTTGGAATTACTTTAAATGGTTTGATTTAAAGGAATAAAATCTATTTTATAGAAATTGAATTTATCACGAATCTGAGGTTGAGATGTTGAAATAAATTTTTGTTAAACAAATTGGTTAATAATTGAAGTTAAGACTGTGAAATTAAAATTGTGATATGATTGAATTTTCGTAAATTGATTCGATTTTAAAGGATTCAATTTTTATTCGGATTTGAATATTATTAAGTAAAAGTGTGATAAAGACAACATTTTGAAATTTGAGGAAATTGGATTCGAAAAATGGAATTAAATTAATTTGAAATCGAAATTGATTTGAACTGAAATTTGAGATTTGAATCGACTGAATGGAACTCGAATTTGATTCAGAATTGGTAAGTTGGAAATTAAAATGGTTGACTTTGAAGCTATTTCAAATTTGGTTTTTTGAAGTTATTCTGCTATATCAACTATTTTAAATACTTAAACTATTTTATACTAAACTATTTTAACCTATATTAATTATATTAAGTTATTTTAACTTATTTAAAAATATTAACTTATTTTAATCTATTTTAAAACTACTTAATTTAATTTAATTTATTTTAAAATAATTAACCTATTTAATTTATTTTTAATTATATTTAATCTATTTTTAAAGCTATTTAACCTATTTAATTATATTAAATTTATTTTTAATATATTTAACTATATTAAATTTAAAATTTAGAGTATTTTAACTATTTTCAATTATTTAAGCTACTTTAAACTATTCAAAACTAATTTCCAAAATTTCCAACTGGTCAATAAGGTGAAATGTTTATATTTAAATCTTGGATTTAAATACGAAGTGGGTTAAATAAAGTTACAACCTAAATTGAAATGTAACGATTTTTGAAATTGAAATGAGATATTGGGTGAAATGATTTTTGAAATGAAATCGTATATTTTGCATAAATACGATGATTGTGAAATGGAGTTGATTTTTGAAGCGAACTTGATATTTTGATATCAATTATGAATTGATTTTTGAAAATGTAAAAGAACCATCCGGTGTGTAATAAGCGTTCGGTTGTTAAAGAGACCGGGATCGGATATGGGCATACTCTCTGTCGATACCGAAAACCACTTTAACAACTGTGTACGTGCTGGAGATTCCAGAAATGAAGTAGGATGGTTTGGCGACGATTCTATATGGTATGACGTGACCTTGACTCCCGTGAGTCAGCTTAGATGTGACTAAAATCAGGAGCTATACCGGGCTAATGTGAGGTCATTCCTCTTATCGGGCATATTTCTTCGATACCATTATATTGCTTTTGTGATTCGATTTGGTGGCCACCCCTCGATTGTTTGGGAGTGTGTCCGAGGTGGGCGGTAGTAGCTGCTATGCGTCACCACCAGTCCGGGAGTGCAATTGGTATATCTACCCTGGCATTTCCTCATGTGCCATGTTCACATGCCCTAGCGCGCCTTCTACGAATTTGTTTTGTACCGTACCTATGTGGTGTCCTCTGTGTAAACCTCTCGGAGGAGCGTACGGCATTGTATAGACTACGGGAATATATATATAAATGTGTTAAGGGGGATATGGGTAACGCCTTAACGCTATTTTAATAGTTTATTTTACTATAGACATATTATAATAGCGTATTGTACTACATAGTAGATAGTTTAACGGATCCTTAAGAGATGGAAAATCCCGTAACATCTCTTGAGTTATTGCACGCACGTCGACACTGGATAAGAGATGTCAAACCCCGTAAACATCTCTGACGCCGTTACACTCATATTTATTTACGACCGATTTAACTTACATAAGGATATTTTAGTCCTGACTCGAGTGTTTTGTTTTTCATTACGCTCGGGTCAGTCCTGAGTTTTTCAGCTTATTGAAGATCTATTCTGGAGGACGAAGACGAAGATTTGGTATACTATTACTATTATTATCCTTGCATCATGTGGTCTGCTGCACTATTTTATTTGTTCTGTTGTATATGTATAACTCTGATAAATGTTGTATAAATGATAATCAAAAGTATATTAGACAGCTTCATGAACTGTTTATTTGATTATTATATTTTATCTTTCCGCTGCGAGATTCTGTGATTGTTCCTTGTTTCTTTTCTCTTCTTTTCTTATTTACCCCATTAACAATCCTCCCTTTTGAATGGTTTGAGTAGACAAGAGTGTTTGATTGTCAATTTAAACTGTCCAAAAAGGTGGGTCGTTACATAAATGATCAAACAAATGATCATATCACAAATGATCAAATAATGATCATCACACAACAACACTCAGCATGTCACATTATCAAATTGGAAGTATATCGCTGATAAATTTCAACTACATAACCTCTGAGCTCGTATGTCTCAGAGAAGGGTGTTAAGCTAAGAGAATAAATTCTCCGCCACCAACAGAAATGTATTTGAAAGAAATCTGCTTTATATCTCAAGATGTAATGTCAGACATGTAACCATACAAGTCTGTTCCGGATTCGAACAGAACCGAAGGCACTTCCAAAGAAGCCCTTGCAATCCGGGTATTTACAATCCCGATCGGATTTCCCATCACTTAGGAGATCTCTATACCGGCGCGACTCAGTGCAGAGACAATCGATAGGTTATCCTATCGTTCTGGCAAATACCCGGTCTTCACCACCGGTCTTCAAATGCCATCCATATACGACGTATCATTATTCGGAATGGGTTATGTGACACAAAGGTCCTCTCCCGGCTAAACCGAATAGTGAGCGTAATATTTTAAAAACAAATGGATATTGGGATTTCAGTTAAGTCACAACTTAAACCAAACTTTTCTTCAAATGGTTTAACAAATTACCATTTTCAAATCTTTAAACAAAAAGTTTCATTTTAACAACCTTCAATGGTTTAAACAATTTCCACACTTTAATCTTTTAAACAAAAGATTCATTCACAGATTTTCCACATTAATTTCCATTTCAATTGGATTAACTAGTTAAATCTTTAAAACAAAGATTTAACTTATAGTTTTCAAAACAATTTCATTTCGGATGGTTTAAACAAATCACCACTTTAAATCTGTTAAAAATAAACAGATTTAATTCATAGCTTTCAAAAAGAATTCACTTATAACTTGGAAAACCATTTTTTCAATTCAAACTTGAAATTCCTTTAATTAAACTGGAATTTCATTTCTTATCTGAAAGCTTTTATTCTTTTAAAACAAACAGTTTTCATTTTGGAAATCGGATTCATTTATACGAGTTAAGGTTCTTGGGTTAAATCCAAATTCTCAAAATTATACTTTTAAAATGGTTTAATTTCATATAAACTCATAAATAAGTTGAACAGCCTTTTTAAACCCTAGTTTCCAAATCATAGAATTCAATTTCAAATATTGAATTCAAATTTAAATCAAATTATTTAAATTTTCAAAACTCGATTAAGTTATTCAAAATAACTTTTATCTTTGAAATTTCATTTCAAAAGCTTTTCACTTTAAACCCAAATTTCTAATTTCAAAATCAATTGAAATTTAATATTTCCATTTCAAAAACATCAAATTTAAATTATCTGTGACTTAACTGATTTCCTCGTGAAATCCATATTTGTGTGTGTAAGAGTGTGGTCCAGGGGTTTTACACAATAGTGCAACATCATACAATCATCACAGATCAGAATACAGAAATATAGAGTGATAAGCAATATAAACTATAACGCTTATCGTCCATTCACAAATTCACAGATAATATGCAGATATATAATCAATAAATGAATAAAATACTCAGTTAAATCCATAGAACAAAATATCACAGATCTGTTAGGACAATCAATTCAAGGCATCTCATACAATACAATCATTCATAAGTAAGGTCACGTCTTCAATAACCATTTATAAGTAGGATTTATTTATTGTTTAATCTTAATCAATCAAATTTATTTCTAAGTAAATCTATTACTTATGAACTAATTATCAAATTATGATTTATTAATTTATAAATCATTTAATATACGTTAATTTATCAAACACTTTAATCAATTATTCTCATTTTATCAAATTTATTAAATTAACCTTTAAACCAATTCCATGATAAATTAACCCCTAAATCATTTTAATTAAGTAATTAACAATTTACAATTGATTATCTTAACTAATAAATCCAATTAATTATCAAAATTTATCACATAAACTTAATTACTTAATAATCTCTAGTTAATTATCTTCATTAACTAATAACATTTCCTTTCACTTTTGATTAATCTCTAATTTCAACTATAAATTAATTATCCTCAATTACTTTCCAATTTAATTACTTAATATTAATTATTCATCTTAATTAACATTTAAAAGTCTTCTTTAAACTTGAAAATCAATTTATTGTTATTTACATATCTTAGTTGTTAATTTATTTAGTACTTAACTTAATGATTACTTAATTTACATATCACTTTTAATTTGTTTAAAACAAATTTTAATCCAAAACAAGTTACCCCAAAACCTTTCTTTTAAACACAGCCTGTTTTCTGAAACCTGGCAACAGGCCTAGCAACCCGATCCCCCTTAACAACTCCCCCGAGCCAAAAGCAATTATTCCCGCATTCGACTTCGAGCCTCCCCCTTCTTCTCCAACGCCTTTATCAGTCTCGATACGCAAGTGCACGGTGCACGTGCACCATTCATTCCGACCACCGTAGGTATCGCGGGGTCTCTCACCGATCACTCCTACCCACGCAAGCCCCTTCGAACACTCAGATCGAACAAAAATCACGCGAATCAAAATCGAGGCAATTTGAGTCGAACTGGAACCCAGCTTTATCAACGAAATCGCCTCGCGCCACTGATCCCCACCACCGGAACTCACGCGCACTGGACCAAAGCTTCGACACTCACTCACGATCCTCCTCCCCTTGGTCTGATCCCCTGAATCACGTTGACCACCACGAACCACCTCCATATACCTCATCGACAAAACTGGGTTGTTAAACCCTAGATCACCATCATACGGTCGCTACGACCATCTATAAATACCTCTGTCATTTTTCCGGAGTACGCTACCATTCAGGCCTCCCTCCACCTTAATCTCGACGACTATGGCCTTGCCAGTCGACGGCAATTGACTAAAATGTAACTATCGATCAACTCAAAACATCTCAACACCCACATTTTTAAAAATCGGGAACTTGCTTTTACAAATCATCATTTCAAAGTTCAAATTTGTTTCTGAACTTAAAACATGAAATTAGAATAATTAATTTTCCTGACTTATAGAAGTTATCACTGTATTTTGTCATTTTTGAAAATAATTACTCGATCTAAAAGCTGGAACTATTTTTATAATTAACATTACACTACTACAATCATTTTTCATTCACAGATCTAAGCTTAAATTTTATTGGATTAGGGGATATGAATTTTGTCTTGTTATTTAGAACAGAAATCGTAACAGGGACTAGATATATACATACAGGCATATACATTCATTTCCATTTCATACAGGATTATATACTTAATTATGCAAGCATATCTTATTTCACAACTTAAAAGATCATCACATACTACAGAGATATAAACTTAATAAGGGTTCTAAGGATGTTTGCTCACCTGGTAAAAAAGAACAGAGGAGAAGAGCAGAGCTTTTAGTTTTTAAATCTGAAAACTTTGCTTGATATTGATTTGATCTTCATCTCCAGGTTCGAAGGCTTTTAAAACTACTTTTGTTTTTTTTTGAATTCTATTTTTCTGGTTTGTTTAATTATCTTTGTGAACGAAACTGAAATTAGAAGAATTGATATATAGGATGAAGTTCACAGTATATATTTTCTGGTTTGTATAAAATAAGATCATAGATCCTTTTCCTTTGGAGGCTGATAATATTTTGTGATGGCATGCTATATTTGACAGGGATGATGTTATTTGTTTATACTCATAGGTATGGATGAAGATAACCTTGCATTTATTGTCAAGTACTTTCTGTTCCTACTTAAATATATTTGTTGTCCTTGCATTTTGAATATATTTGTCTATGTTTACTTGTTTCATATACAAGATCTCGGCTGAGAGGATTATATTTTGTACTGAGGAGATATTATACAATGTACATATGTTTCTTTTTTTCTATTTACCGGAATCATTTCATTGATTGTTATTTCGGCTTAGATGATAGCCTCAAGTACATATGTTTCTATTTTAGTTTACATGCATATCTTTTTACTTAAATTTCGTATGTACTTGTAATAGTTTTCTTTATTCTTTTTCAAGTGTACAGAATAGTTTTATACTTCCTGTACAAGTATGAACATGTTTTCCCTTCTTCCTTATGTCCTACAGCCTTGCTTTAGTCTAACAGCCTAGCATTGTAATCAAGTATATCTAGTTTATTTATTCCTAGAATTATGTCAAAAGTTTATTTTTTTTAACTTGGGGCTGATATGATTTTTGTTTGTTTGGTTTCATTTGCAAGTGTTTATGAATTTTATTTCATATGTATTTGGTTTTGTTTCATCTTTTTCTTTTATTATTCTGTAGTCTATACTATTTATATTACTTTGTATTGGTTTATTAATATGATATTAAGATTTATATTTTTACTTTACATTGTATAAAACTATATAATTTATTTATTATTATAATTTATCTTTGGCCCGTCTATTTACAATTTAAATTCAAATCAATTGTACATACATATATATTCACATATATACAATATTTATTAAATTTAAATGATTTATACAAAATATATTTGGATATCGGGGAAACTCGCATTACATGTATAATAAATTATACAATTTTAATTCAAAAATTTATTTAATTATCAATTTAAATTTATATAAAATCCGGGGTCGTTACAGACTTCCCCCCTTAAAAGAATTTCGTCCTCGAAATTGCCAGGGAGACACAAAGATAGATGAAGATTGTTTCATTAAATCAAACTGAACGTTTATTCTGCATTTGGCTTACCAAATCAGAATATCAATAACAGATACAAGAACGAATATGTTTGACACTTCACAAGATACTCGGGTTATCCAGATCTACGAAATATACAATGGTTTTGGTCAGTTCGAAGGGATAACTAACCATTCGTAGAATATATTGGGACCCAAAGAATAGATAGATGTATGGATACAATTTCAAAACTTTTAGTTTAGAACTAAAATATACCTATCAACCATAGCAAACAAAGCAAACAATTCATCCATACAAACAATTTTGGTCCATTCGGAGTTTATGTCCCATATTACTATATCGAATCTCCTTCCTGGATTTACCAGGAATTATCGAAGAATTGAAAAGATGACGAATCAAAGAGATTGACAGAGAAAATTTGTTTCCACTGTTGTTACAGGATATTGACCATTTATAGTCGTATTTCCATGTCCCCTATCTCATCCTCTTCTTGCACTCATACTCACTATCAGTGGATAGTAAGAGAATTTACTAAGGCATACAGACGGATATCTGAGAATTACTCATTCTAGGGTATACTTCACCCTATCTCTAATGAGCTACTTAATGTGTTATACTCCTGAGCTAAAGTTTTACCCTCAGCTCTGATACCAAATGTAACGAAGCGGATTTTTCGCGTTCGAAAATCGACATCCCTACTTTACATCGTACTCGAATGCCGTAGATTCGACCGTTCAAATCCGAGTCGCCGGAGCTTATAACACAATTAAGTACAACAACACAGCGGAATAAAAATAGATGATATCATATACAATCCAATGAATACAATATCCAATATGATATACAACAATGATATCAATATGATACAACAATATCAGAGATACAAGAAATAGCAGCGGAAAGAAAATAGATAACACCAGCAGTGGATTGAATATCTCCAATAGAATGCCCCAATCCATAGCTAGCGGAAAGCAAGGTCAGTCGTCCAAGGACTGACTAGCTCCAGATAAACTACTCAACCTGAATATTTGAAAAACCTCAACTCTAGACTGCTCGTGTAGAAAATTATGAGCACCCAGAGTTTAGAAAAGGAACAATAAACTCCGGATCAGTCATGGGACTGGTGTGAGCAACAAAAACAGTTTATCTTTAAAAACAAATAGCAGAGAATTTTAAAGTCAATTCGCAATGCTTTTGGAAAATGAAACTACCATAAGGCCTCCCGCCACACACACAATGCAAACGCAGAATTGGAGGAGATTTCTCCTTATGATAGTCAAAGATGCTTACTACGCAAATCATTGGATATTATTGCTAGTGCATAGTGCAGAAAACATTTCGAAAGTAGAATATAAATCTTAGCCAACATAGACATTTCGAACTATGCCTACTATAGCTACCATCCAAACAGTGGGGCGCCACCATAAGTAGATGGCAGGTTCTACAACTAAAACCGTACAAGTTCCGTATTGGAAGATGGATTTCCAACAAATGGTCAGGCTAAGGAACTTCCTTTCCTCCTGCCGAATGGGATCGCCTCTGGCTGGACGTCCCGAGAGACAAACTGCTCTCTGCCGACACAAGGCCGGGTTACCCCTATAACAGGTAACTCACGAATATGCCACCCCCCGGTCCTTTGGGACCTTTATTCGAGGCGCCTCGATCAAACACACAATCACAATAAATCAGATCGGAGTATCCACATAGGTTAAATACCAGGGCTCCATACCTGATACCACCTTTTTCCAGAAGAAAATGACATACCCTAAAGGGCGCGACCCTCATAACCTTGCCGCATATTCCTGTTTCGACCATTTCCGGGTTGTGAGGTCCGAAGAGGTCTCGTCCACAAAGCTACGCTTTGTCACAAAGCCACTTTGTCACAAAGCCATGCTTTGGGTCAACAGATGATCAAAGTAATGATCACAAAGATAAATGATCAAACAAATGATCATATCACAAATGATCAAACAATGATCATCACACAGCAACACTCAGCATGTCACATTATCAAATTGGAAGTATATCGCTGATAAATTTCAACTACATAACCTCTGAGCTCGTACGTCTCAGAGAAGGGTGTTAAGCAAAGAGATTAAATTCTCCGCCACCAATAGAAATGTATTTGAAAGAAATCTGCTTTATATCTCAAGATGTAATGTCAGACATGTAACCATACAAGTCTGTTCCGGGTTCGAACAGAACCAAATGCACTTCCAAAGAAGCCCTTGCAATCCGGGTATTTACAATCCCGATCGGATTTCCCATCACTTAGGAGATCTCTATACCGGCGCGACTCAGTGCAGAGACAATCGATAGGTTATCCTATCGTTCTGGAAAATACCCGGTCTTCACCACCGGTCTTCAAATGCCATCCATATACGACATATCATTATTCGGAATGGGTTATGTGACACAAAGGTCCTCTCCCGGCTAAATCGAATAGTGAGCGTAATATTTTAAAAACAAATGGATATTGGGATTTCAGTTAAGTCACAACTTAAACCAAACTTTTCTTCAAATGGTTTAACAAATTACCATTTTCAAATCTTTAAACAAAAAGTTTCATTTTAACAACCTTCAACGGTTTAAACAATTTCCACACTTTAATCTTTTAAACAAAAGATTCATTCACAGATTTTCCACATTAATTTCCATTTCAATTGGATTAACTAGTTAAATCTTTAAAACAAAGATTTAACTTATAGTTTTCAAAACAATTTCATTTTGGATGGTTTAAACAAATCACCATTTTAAATCTGTTAAAAATAAACAGATTTAATTCATAGCTTTCAAAAAGATTTCACTTATAACTTGGAAAACCATTTTTTCAATTCAAACTTGAAATTCCTTTAATTAAACTGGAATTTCATTTCTTATCTGAAAGCTTTTATTCTTTTAAAAAAAACAGTTTTCATTTTGGAAATCGGATTCATTTATACGAGTTAAGGTTCTTGGGTTAAATCCAAATTATCAAAATTATACTTTTAAAATTGTTTAATTTCATATAAACTCATAAATAAGTTGAACAGCCTTTTTAAACCCTAGTTTCCAAATCATAGAATTCAATTTCAAATATTGAATTCAAATTTAAATCAAATTATTTAAATTTTCAAAACTCGATTAAGTTATTCAAAATAACTTTTATCTTTGAAATTCCATTTCAAAAGCTTTTCACTTTAAACCCAAATTTCTAATTTCAAAATCAATTGAAATTTAATATTTCCATTTCAAAAACATCAAATTTAAATTATCTGTGACTTAACCGATTTCCTCGTGAAATCCATATTTGTGTGTAAGAGTGTGGTCCAGGGGTTTTACACAGTAGTGCAACATCATACAATCATCACAGATCAGAATACAGAAATATAGAGTGATAAGCAATATAAACTATAACGCTTATCATCCATTCACAAATTCACAGATAATATGCAAATATATCATCAATAAATGAATAAAATACTCAGTTAAATCCATAGAACAAAATATCACAGATCTGTTAGGACAATCAATTCAAGGCATCTCATACAATACAATCATTCATAAGTAAGGTCACGTCTTCAATAACCATTTATAAGTAGGATTTATTTATTGTTTAATCCTAATCAATCAAATTTATTTCTAAGTAAATCTATTACTTATGAATTAATTATCAAATTATGATTTATTAATTTATAAATAATTTAATATACGTTAATTTATCAAACACTTTAATCAATTATTCTCATTTTATCAAATTTATTAAATTAACCTTTAAACCAATTCCATGATAAATTAACCCCTAAATCATTTTAATTAAGTAATTAACAATTTACAATTGATTATCTTAACTAATAAATCCAATTAATTATCAAAATTTATCACATAAATTTAATTACTTAATAATCTCTAGTTAATTATCTTCATTAACTAATAACATTTCCTTTCACTTTTGATTAATCTCTAATTTCAACTATAAATTAATTATCCTCAATTACTTTCCAATTTAATTACTTAATATTAATTATTCATCTTAATTAACATTTAAAAGTCTTCTTTAAACTTGAAAATCAATTTATTATTATTTACATATCTTAGTTGTTAATTTATTTAGTACTTAACTTAATGATTACTTAATTTACATATCACTTTTAATTTGTTTAAAACAAATTTTAATCCAAAACAAGTTACCCCAAAACCTTTCTTTTAAACACAGCCTGTTTTCTGAAACCTGGCAACAGGCCAAGCAACCCGATCCCCCTTAACAACTCCCCCGAGCCAAAAGCAATTATTCCCGCATTCGACTTCGAGCCTCCCCCTTCTTCTCCAACGCCTTTATCAGCCTCGATACGCAAGTGCACGGTGCACGTGCACCATTCATTCCGACCACCGTAGGTATCGCGGGGTCTCTCACCGATCACTCCTACCCACGTAAGCCCCTTCGAACACTCAGATCGAACAAAAATCACGCGAATCAAAATCGAGGCAATTTGAGTCGAACTGGAACCCAGCTTCATCAACGAAATCGCCTCGCGCCACTGATCCCCACCACCGGAACTCACGCGCACTGGACCAAAGCTTCGACACTCACTCACGATCCTCCTCCCCTTGGTCCGATCCCCTGAATCACGTTGACCACCACGAACCACCTCCATATACCTCATCGACAAAACTGGGTTGTTAAACCCTAGATCACCATCATACGGTCGCTACGACCATCTATAAATACCTCTGTCATTTTTCCGGAGTACGCTACCATTCAGGCCTCCCTCCACCTTAATCTCGACGACTATGGCCTTGCCAGTCGACGGCAATTGACTAAAATGTAACTATCGATCAACTCAAAACATCTCAACACCCACATTTTTAAAAATCGGGAACTTGCTTTTACAAATCATCATTTCAAAGTTCAAATTTGTTTCTGAACTTAAAACATGAAATTAGAATAATTAATTTTCCTGACTTATAGAAGTTATCACTGTATTTTGTCATTTTTGAAAATAATTACTCGATCTAAAAGCTGGAACTATTTTTATAATTAACATTACACTACTACAATCATTTTTCATTCACAGATCTAAGCTTAAATTTTATTGGATTAGGGGATATGAATTTTGTCTTGTTATTTAGAACAGAAATCGTAACAGGGACTAGATATATACATACAGGCATATACATTCATTTCCATTTCATACAGGATTATATACTTAATTATGCAAGCATATCTCATTTCACAACTTAAAAGATCATCACATACTACAGAGATATAAACTTAATAAGGGTTCTAAGGATGTTTGCTCACCTGGTAAAAAAGAACAGAGGAGAAGAGCAGAGCTTTTAGTTTTTAAATCTGAAAACTTTGCTTGATATTGATTTGATCTTCATCTCCAGGTTCGAAGGCTTTTAAAATTACTTTTGTTTTTTTTGAATTCTATTTTTCTGGTTTGTTTAATTATCTTTGTGAACGAAACTGAAATGGGAAGAATTGATATATAGGATGAAGTTCACAGTATATATTTTCTGGTTTGTATAAAATAAGATCATAGATCCTTTTCCTTTGGAGGCTGATAATATTTTGTGATGGCATGCTATATTTGACAGGGATGATGTTATTTGTTTATACTCATAGGTATGGCTGAAGATAACCTTGCATTTATTGTCAAGTACTTTCTGTTCCTACTTAAATATATTTGCTGTCCTTGCATTTTGAATATATTTGTCTATGTTTACTTGTTTCATATACAAGATCTCGACTGAGAGGATTATATTTTGTACTGAGGAGATATTATACAATGTACATATGTTTCTTTTTTTCTATTTACAGGAATCATTTCATTGATTGTTATTTCGGCTGAGATGATAGCCTCAAGTACATATGTTTCTATTTTAGTTTACATGCATACCTTTTTACTTAAATTTCGTATGTACTTGTAATAGTTTTCTTTATTCTTTTTCAAGTGTACAGAATAGTTTTATACTTCCTGTACAAGTATGAACATGTTTTCCCTTCTTCCTTATGTCCTACAGCCTTGCTTTAGTCTAACAGCCTAGCATTGTAATCAAGTATATCTAGTTTATTTATTCCTAGAATTATGTCAAAAGTTTATTTTTTTTAACTTGGGGCTGATATGATTTTTGTTTGTTTGGTTTCATTTGCAAGTGTTTATGAATTTTATTTTCATATGTATTTGGTTTTGTTTCATCTTTTTCTTTTATTATTCTGTAGTCTATACTATTTATATTACTTTGTATTGGTTTATTAATATGATATTAAGATTTATATTTTTACTTTACATTGTATAAAACTATATAATTTATTTATTATTATAATTTATCTTTGGCCCGTCTATTTACAATTTAAATTCAAATCAATTGTACATACATATATATTCACATATATACAATATTTATTAAATTTAAATGATTTATACAAAATATATTTGGATATCGGGGAAACTCGCATTACATGTATAATAAATTATACAATTTTAATTCAAAAATTTATTTAATTATCAATTTAAATTTATATAAAATTCGGGGTCGTTACAATATCCATCAATTACCATGAAAATTTCCTGACATATTTATGATTTCTTATCCATGGGATTAGGCATGCCAAACTGGCACAAAGCAGTCAAAGACCAAATAGAAAACATGTCTACGCTACAGTAAAATGGAAACCCTAATCAACCCAAAATTAATCGGTAGAAAGAAAGAGCAGGAGGCGCTTACATATTTGTGAAGGTATAATAGGTCGCCACAAATTCCAAAACCGCACCAAAAACCCTATGTTGAACCGATGCTGACCATGCCGAAGAAGGGAGACGCAAACGATACAACTCTGACAATAAGGATGATGGAGTGCATAAGTTGGAAACGTGGAGGCACGCTATCGCCTAGTCTTGGCATTAGGTATACGGCGAGGAGGAGGTAAGACAGGCGAAACCGAGAGGTGAAAAGGGAAAAAATAAAAAGGAGAGAGCCGCGTCGGTTGGGTTTTAAAATCCAAGGAATGCTTGTGCGACCTAGAAATGCAATCAGTAATAATTCGGAGACTGTTCAGTTGCCAAATTTCAAGGGGGCCTGTGTGAGCTTGAAATCTAACTCACTAATAATAATATAGTATAGATATATATATATACATATGTATGTATGTATGTATGTATATTATTTTTATATGTGAAGCACCGAAACAAAAAGAAGCAAAGAAATAAAAATCAGAAACCGAACCAGAGAAATAAATTTTAAAATAGGGAATAGTGAAAGTCACTAGTTGAAATTCTGGGAATTATTAAAAACAAGTGACCATTTGTTTCCTACTGTTTGACAATTGGATATACACAGAATTTTCTAGAGACTCAAAATGGGTACCGATACGGCTAATCGTTACAAAGATTTCGCTGCGTACCGGACACCGAAATGCACAAATGAGTATACTGTGGAGATCAGCACGACGAGACGAACAGAATGGTACACAGATATTAGAGACATGACTATCCTATCAAAAGTCGAATTTCACTGCCAAAACTGCTGCTAAAACACCGAAAATAATATAAACGGTTCTAGAGTAGTCCAAATTTGGCGAAACGAAATATGACGCCTCACTCATTAATTGGTTTACATTTTTATTATATAAAAATATTTAGGTATCAAATGTTTTATTTCCATCAAATATTAACTGATTTAAATTTAAATAGAATTACACTACAAAATAAACTTCCATATTTTCTGATGAAAATCTGACATTTTCTATGTCTAAATGGACGTATTACAAATATCAAATTTTCATTGTTAAATTTAATTATTTAATTCCAAGCAAAATTTTAGTTAATTACGTTATAAAAACCGTTAAAATTACCGGATCGTTACATTTTCCGTGTGAAGTTTATCAGATAAATCGTCATTCAAGACATCGAAAACTGAGGCATATAAAATGTGGAAGATAGCTGTAGGTATGACCGATATTTTTTATCTTTTGTTGTAAGCCATCGACAGATATATATATGTCAGCTGTACATTATGGTTGTTAAAGCTAATTACATACTTTCTACGTTCTTAGCGCTGTTAGTTGTTATTGCAAAAAACCACGAGTTGATGGGGTGTCCCACCAACTCATTCCCGACAACATCTAACGCAGCCCGATGGGGGAACAATATATCTACCCAGGCTGTTTCACATTGTACCCATTCTTTTGCACTTGAGAATTACGAGCAGCGTATGTTACGCAGTTTAAATTGATAATTGCAACGATGTATTGGCTGTTCAAACCTTTTCTTACTCTTTTGGCTAAATTTGCAGGTAGAATGTTTTCAGCGCACAATTTTGGTCCTCCTACATGTACATGTTCGTACCGTGGAGCAGTGCTTTGGTTTGAAGAAAGAGTAAAAATGGAGAGTACGAACGCAAATCCAATATTTTCAATATGCTATCAGAAGGGAAAGGTTCGGCTGCCATCATATCAACCAGCCCCCGATTATTAGATGGAGCTTCTTGAATATAATGGAGGTTCTATTTCAAAGGGATTTCGGCAGCATATACGAGCATATAATTCTATTTTTGCTTTTACGTCAATGGGTGGAAATGTTGAATAGTGGTCGTGGTCCATATGTTTTTAGATTAAATGGTCAGAACCATAATTGGCTCACTTTTGCCGACGACGGGTAAACCAAAATTTGCTCAATTATATTTCTATGACACCGGTAATGAAGTTAGTAATTGGGTTTCATCGTATGGTGAAATTATGATGCAAAATTCAGATGTGGTTATTGTTAACAATCTATTACGCATGTTCAACCAATATAGCGAGTTGGCTAAAGTGTTTAGGATGGCTAGAGATAAATTTCATGCTTTGGAATACCAGCCTATCACCATTAAGCTGTTGGAAAGACGTTATAGGGATGGACGACAATACAATTTAGCAACCACGTTGGAGATTGCAACATTGATTGATAACTCAAATGTGGATTCGTGTGGTTGTCGGGATATTGTGATTGAAGATAGCAATGGAATCCTGAAAAGGATTAGTGAAAAACAACCTTCTTTTATGTCCATGCAATATCCAATTTTGTTTCCGTATGGTGAGGATGGTTTCAGGTGTGATATAGAATTCAAAGTATGTGACGTATGTTACCGACTAAAAGAATGACTGTTACAATGTGGGAGTATTATGCCTACCTTATTCAGCGCAGACGAGAAGATGGCTTGGTTCTGTTATGGGGTGGTAGGATTTTCCACCAGTTTATCGTAGACAGTTATACATGCATTGAAGAAGACAGGCTGTCGTGGGTTAAGAATAATCAAAGTACGTTGATTAAATTCTCGTGCGTTCTTCCCTTTTTACTTTTACTACATTTACTTTTATCCGTACTTTGATTCTATGATTGTTTCTGTGATTGTTAATTCCATCATTCTAAGTAAAAGCTTAAAGAATTTGAATAATACTTATATAATCCATTGAACATTATTCACCCTTCCTCTAATGTTAATTTAGCCTTAAGATCCCTATTTCGCTGACTCACATTTGGTATCAGAGCATTGGTTTTCAAAATATTCATAATCTGATTTTTGAAAAACTTTCAGTGGCAATTTTTGATAATATTTTTAACACTATTTTCAAAAAGATAATTTGCAAAATCATCATAATGTTGTTTCATAAATTTGCATTTTTTCATTATAAAAAGTCACGAGATCTTTTGAAAAGGTATGAATTGCAGGAACAGATGTGTTACACATCTTTTAATGAACAGACACCTGATGATCAAATGCTACAGATCAAAACAAACAAATGGTATTGGATAGTGGATGCTCAAGACAAATGACTGGAAATCTGGATATTTTGAAAGATATAGTTTGCAAAGATGGTGGATCGGTAAATTTTAGAGACAATTCTAAAGGATATGTGATCCACATCGACGATGTCGGTAATTCTAAAACTCCTACTATTTCTAATGTTTTGTTAGTTAGGAATTTAAATCATAATCTATTGAGTGTTAGTCAATTGTGTGATAAGGTTTCAAAATTAAATTCGTAAAAGATAAATGTCATACTAAGATAATGAGTTAAATATTATCTTTGAAGGCGTTAGGAAACGAAACATCTATATATTAAGTATGAGAATCTAAAATGATAACTTATGTCTTTTGGCTGAATCAAGTGACCCCTGGATTTGCCATAAAAGATCTGGTTATTAGAATTTCAAACTAATAACAAAGATTGCTAAAAATGATCTAGTTAGAGGTCTTCCCAAAATAAATTTAAAGGTTAATAATTTATGCGATGCATGCCAATTAGGAAAACTTAGAAAAAATTATTTTAAATCAAAAGATATGATTTCTACCTCTCAACCCCTTGAACTTCTTCACTTAAATCTTTTTGAACCTCTTAGATACAATCTGTAAATCACAATAGATATGTAGTTGTAATCGTAGATGATTACTCTAGGTTTAACTAGACGATTTTAAAAAAAATCAAAAGTGATGCTTTTGAAATGTTTAAAATCTTTTTTAAACGAATTCAAAATCAAATGACTAGTAAAATTAAAACTATTCGGAGTGATCAATGTGGAGAATTCGAAAATGAAAATTTTGAGAATTTCTGTAATAAGAAAGGTATAACTCATAGTTTTTCATTTTCTAGAACACCACAGCAAAATGGAGTAATAAAATGTAAAAATAGGACGATTCAAGAGTGCGCTAGCACTATGCCAAATGATAGTAATTTACCTAAAAAAATTTGGTCTAAAGCAGTTAATAATGTATGTTACATATTAAATAGAATTTTACTAAGACCGTTAACTAGGAGAACACCATATGAATTATTCTATAATAAAAAGCCTAAAGTATCATACTTTAAATTTTTTGGTAGTAAATGTTTTATTTTAAACACTAAAGATAATTTGGATAAATTTGATCCTAAATCAGATAAAGTAATCTTTATTGGATATTCGTAAAGTTTATTGAGTTTTCAATACTAGAACTAATATCAATGAAGAGACATTACATGTCTCATTTGATGAAAATTTTAAAGTTTATAATCTAAATACTCATGAAGAAGAAAACATTGATAACCCAAATGAAATTAGTAACAATGAGATTACCAAAAACGAAAATAATAATAATTCATAAAATTCACATCCAAATCAAAGAACAAAATACTTGAAAGATCATCCTATAAAAAATATACTTGGAAATATTGAATCTATTGTTAAAAATAGAAATCAACTAAATAAAATGAGTAACGTTGCTTTTATTTCAACTATTGAACCAAAAAATCCAAAAGAAGCATCAACTGATAATTCATGGATACCTGCTATGCAAGAGGAATTGAATCAATTTACAAGAAATGATGTATGGGAATTAGTCCCAAGACCTGAGAATAAATTCATAGTAGGAACTAAATGGGTATATAGAAATAAAATGAATGAACAAGAAGAGGTTGTGAGAAATAAAGCTTGATTAGTTGCACAAGGTTATTGTCAAGAAGAAGGAATAAATTTTAATGAAACCTTTGCACCCGTAGCAAGATTAGAAGCTATACGAATTTTACTTGTTTTCGCTAATCATAATAATTTTAAGTTGTATGAAATGAATGTTAAAAGTGCATTTTAAACGATTTTATTAAAGAAGATGTATATGTAGAACAACCCCCACTTTTTGAAGATGAAAAACAACTTAATCATGTTTACAAATTAAAGAAGGCTTTGTATGGTCTGAAATAGGCTCCAAGAGCCTAGTATGACAGACTTAAATCATATCTATTATAATGAAATTTTGAAATAAGAAAAGTAGATAGTACATTTTTTATTAAAAGAGATAAAAATGGTATTCAGATAATACAAATATATGTAGATGATATCATTTTTGGATCTACCAACAATAAACCAAATAAAGAGTTTTTAGAAATAATGACTAAGAAATTTGAAATGAGTCATATGGGAGAACTAAATTAGTTTCTAGGATTACAAATAAAACAACTAAGTAATGGAATTTTTATTTGTCAAGAAAAATATGCTAAAGATCTAGTTAAGAAATTCGGTGTGCCAAATACCAATGGTAAACCAACTACCACAGGGACAAATGAAGAATTAAATAAAGAAGAAAATTCAAAAGATGTAGATCGAAAATTATATAGAGGAATGATTGGATCGCTACTTTACATAACTGCTAGTAGACTTGATATAATGCATAGCGTTTGTCTCTGTGCAAGATATCAATCTCGACCTAAAGAAACTCATTCAAAATCCGAAAAACGAATTTGAGACAAGTAAATAACACATTAGACTTTGAACTCTTTTACCCAAAAGAAGACTCCTTTGAATTAATTTCATGTAGTGATGTTGACTATGCTGGTTCCAAATCAGACCGAAAAAGTAAAAGTGGAACTTGTCGCTTTTTAGGACACTCCTTGGTTTCCTAGTTTAGTAAGAAGCAAAACTCTATATCTCTGTCTATGATAGAAGCAGAATATAATTCAGCAGCATTAGCCTGTTCATTGGTTGTCTATATGCAACAAACTTTAAAAGATTTTGGTTTAAATTTTACTGAATCACCAATATACTGTGATAATACAAGTGCAATCAAACTATCTAAAAATCTAACTCACATGCTAGATTTAAACATATTGATATAAGAAACCATTTTTTAAGAGATAATGTAAACAAAGAAATGATATCACTTGAATTTATAGACACTGAAAATCAAATAGCGATATATTAACAAAACCGTTAAATCAAACATCATTTAAAGTTAGGAATTTTTTCTCGGTCAAAAATATAAAAATATTATAGTAAAAATTACAAAATATAAAGAAAAATAAAATAATCAAAATAATACTATGTCTATCGACATACCCTACCTTCATATGTCAACATATAACGGTAAATTCTATTTTTCATTTTTGTTTTCTTCCAAAATTCAAATTGTTGGTTATATAACAACCGAATTTCAACTTTCTTCTTCATTTTCCTGTATTCTCTCTGTTTTAAACTTCTAAGACAAACAGACCATGATGTCCTCTAATCCCAAACGTTCTAGAGAAGAAAATCCGTCGTTTTCCTTCCCTTCTCCTACCCAAGGCCCCTTCCAAAACACTATTATGGCCAAGATCACTAAAATGGAGGGTGAAATGAAGAATATTCTGCAAATGCTCACTGAAATTCAAGTGCTACAACTTCGTATGACCAAGATATAAGAGAAACAAAGCAGAATTCTTTGTAATTTGCAAAAATATCTATTAGGTAGTCCTATGAATCCAATAGTTATTGAAGATGAGTCTGCAAATTTGGCTATTCATAACCACATTCAAGGCAGCGATGACAAGGAAGAAGAGGAAGAAGAAGAAGATGAGGAGGAGGAAGACGCATGTAGGAAGATGATGAAGTTCGATGTGTCGGAGAAGTACGTTTTGATCGAGATGGAAATCTCGTCGAACAAAAAGGGAACTTTTGCCTTCATTATCCTCACTGCCACATTCACAAATCCCCGATCGTTAGGAAATCACGTTAGGATAATAATTGATTTTCTTTGATTATTTTAATGTGCGGTATGCATATTTTATTTGATTTGACAGTTTACTTTGTACATATATGTATAGTTTGGGGTTTGATTGGATTATGATTACTTTGTATTGTGATATTGGATGAATATATAGTTCGGTATGATTACTATTAATGATTTGTGTTATCACTTATCATTTCTTATATATCATTCTTCTCATTATTACTATAGTATCTTAGTTAGGGGGAGTTATAGTTGTTATTCACTATTTTTGTTGATGACAAAGGGGAAAAATATATAAAATCTAGGCGTAGATTAAGGGGGAGTTTTATAGCTCAAGGGGAGTAATATTATATTTTATATACAGAGTTGTCATCATCAAAAGGGAGAGATTGTTAGTATCTTGGGTATTGGTTCTGACGATAACAACTATAGGACATTATATAAAATATAGATATTAATGTTTTATCAAGGTATATATATATAGTATGTAGTGCAGGATATTAGATAGGTATTGATTAAGAAGACTGTATTGTATCAAGATGTTGATATCAAGAGTAGATTCAAGGTGTTGATATAAAGTTTTAGGAGTTCGAGAATGAAGACTCATAAGTATTGAAGAGTTCAAAATTTCAAGATATTCTAGAAAAGTTATAGAGTCATAGAATTTATGCTAAAACCTTGATAGCACTTTCCTGATCTCTCTCGTCTTTTCTAATTTTGTTTTCAATTATTTTCTAAATATTCTAGTTTTAAAATAATATTTTCTAAATATTTTCTAAAATGATTTTCGATCTCTTATACTTATAAAGATATTATTTTAATATTTTTAAGTTTATATATTGAATTTTTGTTGATACTTTAATAATTTATAACTATATTGACTATATATATATATTACATTATATCGAATATTCTTATTAAATCCTTCAAAATTATTTTATAAAGTTTAATTAAGTTTTAATATGATTAAAATATGTAGAAACTATGTTTAAATGTTTATACAAAGTTTCAAAATATTTTACAAAACTTAATATTTTCAAAACAATTTTTATTAAGTGATTTTTTCAAAATACAAAGGGATATGTCGACATTTCCTTTGCAAGTATGTCAACATGCTAGCCGTAAATTTCAAAATTCAAATTTTTAAAGGAAGTGTATTTTCTTCGTAGATCTTCGCGAATGGACATGACCTTTGTTTCCCTATATATACCAAACTTCCAAATGAATTTTCATGAACTACTTTATTATTTTTCTATTATCTTTTCACTCTTTTGATTTCTAAATCAATTTCTATCGAAACTCTGCCGAAATTCAACCAGAATCAAATTCAATCATTACTAGTTTGATTCTCTTTCATATACTCTTTGATTTCTCTCATCTCTCTCAAGATCAAAGTGTTATTCAAGAGTTATAGGATCAATTGTAATCAAAAACAAAAATCTGAGTCTGTAAACTCTATCAAATCATACTCTTATACTATGTGGTGTGCTTGGTATCCCTGAAGTCCAAGTACGTGTGATTATAGGCTGTTTAAATCAATTGGATGTGCTTAGTAGCACGTAAATCTAGTGGGTGTGCTTGTGGCCCGGAAATCAAGTGGCTCTACCAAGAGGCTTTGATTTTGGAGGGTGTGCCTCGTAGCTTTGAAATCAAGATTGTATTTGTATTTACTAGTTGAAAAGAAATCCGTACAAAGAAAATTTGTATTTGTATATGCTCATATAATCCATTCAACACTATTCACCCCCCTCCCTCCCTCTAGTGTTAATTTAGTTTTAAGATCCCTATTCCGCTGACTCACAGCTTTCACCTCATATCTTTGATAGCCTTCATTTTATTCATTCGATAGCTCTTATTGCATACTTTCGATAGCTCTTATGTCATAATTTCGTTAGCTTTCATCTCGTACCTTTGATAGCAGTCAATGCATAAATTTGATAGCTCTTATCTCATACTTCTTGTAGCTTTCTTCTCATACTTTTGATAGACATAGGCAAAGCCTTTGGTAATGTTATCCCACCTTTTGGCAAATCCGTGACATCAAGAAATTGACTAGTAACCAATGACGGTTCGTCTTAGAGATCGGTTAAACACGGGCTCACTAGGGATATCGACGAATTTTGTCCAAGTCCGGATCGAGCTAAAATTGATATGACATGACAAGCGAGGCTAAGAGAGCCAACATTCCAAATTTCAAGTCAATCCGAGTTCGTATGCTCAAGTTACGATCGATGCAAGATTGGATGAAAACCAGCCACTGTTCGAATCGATCAAGTTCGAATCCATCAACTAGCCTCTGTTCGAATCGATCGAGTTCGAATCCATCAGGGAAGCTTACTTCGACTCGATCGGCTCCACATCGATCACCAAGGCCTACTTCGACTCGATCGGCTCCGCATCGATCACCATAGCCTACTTTGAATCCATCAAGGGACAGCACACTTCGTATCGATCAGCCAGAGTCTACTTCGCATCCATCGCCTGAAGAGCTTTGTTCGAATCCAGCATGCTTCTATAGTTTGAATCCATCAGGTGGCTGCTGTTCGAATTGATTGAGTTCGAATCCATCAGGGAAAGCTCTGTTCGACTCGATCGGTCAATATCCACTTTGTATCGATCTGCGTCCATCAGGAAGCAACAGTTCGACTCGATCATCCAATGCCCACTTCGTATCCATCTGAGAACTCCTACTTCGTATCCATCGGCAACAAACACTTTCATCTGTGTCGCATCGCTCAATCTCAAAAGCTCTCTTCGTATCGATCGATCACCAATCGATACGAAATGCACGCCTCCCATCGATGCGAAGCAAAGCACAATAGTCGATACGAACCAAGAAGCCTTCATTGATACGAACTATGCAGCCTTCATCGATACGAACTATGCAACCTTCATCGATGCAAACAGGCCAACATCCATCGATTCAAACTAGACTGTTTTCATCGATTCAAACTGGGTACGCTACAGATCGATGCGAAGGACGCGCGCAACGTTAACCTGCTAGCGCATGTCGCCATCGATTCGAAGTCATCGAGTCGAAATGATCGATACGAACGAAACAGCCTGCCGAATATCACTATTTCGTATCGATCATATCTCCTAATCTACTAGTCCAAATGCTATGAAATTTTCACAGAAGCTTACGTACATGCTAAGGAATGTCCATGCCAAATTTCAACTCCATCGAACACAATCTTGATCGATACGAAATCCGTTCGTATCGATCATGGATCGGGCCCAAACTTCGCGGGCTTGGGCACGCGGGCTTAGTCACGTGCCAGAGGGAGTCTCCCGAGATCTGAGCAAAATATTAGCCTCCTACACCTATAAATAGAGCCCCAGGGCATACAGAAAAGGGGATCTTCTTCTTCTTTGAATTCTCCAATGCCGAGACTCTGCTGGATCCAGTTCTAAACTCCATTGCTACTGCTACCAACGAATTTCACTGCTGTAAATCATTGTTATTTGCTGTAACCCGCTGAAATCAATTGTAATCATCAAAGAGAGATCAATAAAGCAATCAACTTCATAGTGGACGTAGGCAATACGCCGAACCACTCTAAATTCTTGTGTCTCCGTGCATTTTAATTACTTTCATATCTGTTTTTTGGAGTTTTTGTTAGATAATCCTCTTTTTCCATTTAATTTCTTCACTTTATCTCTTTAAAAACTTCTGAAGAGTGTTGTGCCCAATTTTGGTACAAACACTTTGGTGCTTTCACCAAGAATAAACCCAATTTTTCTCCTGCTCCTTGGATCTCCTATCGATACCGGATTGCATAAATCCAAGAAGAAGATCTAGATCTCCGACTTTGAATCCCTTCCATTCTATTCAGATTTGCATCAGATCTAGGAAAGGACTTCATCATGGTGAGTACACGTACCACTTCTACAACTGCTGATCAAGGAGGACGGGACAGACATAATCCTGTGCAATTGCCTCCATCCAACCAAGATGCTGTCGGGCCTTCAGATCCATCAGGCTCGGTCACCAGACAAGAATTCCAGATGTTGCTTCAAGAGTTGACCCAGATTCGACAACAACTTACTGAACAACTGCACGCCAACACAGAGTTGACCAACCAGCTGAATCGCCAAAGGCGCAGAAGATCCAGAAGAGATCAAGGTTCTTATTCTTCTACGGAGAGTTCAGCCTCCTCCGATGGCCATCACCGGTCCACACGCCAACGGCTGGATGTAAGCTACACCCAGGCCACAGGACACCAACCTGCTTCGAATCTTGGTCAGCCCAGAATTGGACCGTCCACTAGTCATCAAACAGGACCTTCATCCCGAGGAGGTGCTGCTCCTTATCATGTCACAGGCAACCTCACTACCACCACCACTACCGAACAAGGGGTTGATGCTAGAAACCAAGCTGATCCTCAACGTAAACAACAAGAGAAGACTCCATAGCCTTATGTCCCAGAAAATGTTGAACCAAGGAGGCAAGGCACGGACCGTCGACCGCGTCCGGTCCAGACTTGCGCTGTGGAACCCGACCACACCTTGGCCCAACATGCTCCTAGTATCCGGATGTCGGATATACCAACGATGATTCGTCAAATGATCCGTGAAAGTCAGGGTCTCAGTAATGACGACTGGGGAATCTCTCAGAGTCATACCCCTTTCATCGATGACATATTATATGCTGAACCACCTCGGCGCTTCAAGATGCCAACTTTGCCAGTCTACGAAGGGAGTTCTGATCCCAATCAACACATCCTGAAGTACGAATGGCTGATGAATGCTGCGAGAGCCGATGATGCAGTAAAATGCCATAGTTTTCCCATTTCCCTGGGGGGCATTGCAACCATGTGGTTTACTCGTTTGCCACCATGATCCATTTCTAATTTTGACCAGATGGCCACCAAGTTTGTTGAA
This sequence comes from Allium fistulosum, assembly GCA_030737815.1. Taxonomy (NCBI): domain Eukaryota; kingdom Viridiplantae; phylum Streptophyta; class Magnoliopsida; order Asparagales; family Amaryllidaceae; genus Allium; species Allium fistulosum. Next base: position 960,207,143 of record CM060904.1, read on the forward strand.
GAATTCCATATGCATGTAGCGAGGCCTAAAGATGTTAACACTCTGTCTAGTGTTACACAAGCTCCCGGAGAAACACTTAGATGTTACTTGGAGCAATTCCATGCTGCGTGTGCAGAAATAAGCAATCCCAATGACAACTCTATCCTGATGGCATTGACTAAAGGGATTGACCCTGATTCCGAGTTCGGAAATTGGTTAGCTGGGAAACCACCTGCGTCATTGGACCGTTTCTATTCCAAGGCAGCCCAATTCTTGAGAAGGGAGGATGTGAAACAGCCTAGGAAGCAGGATGATGCAGAGCCCAACATCGAAGGAATCCAGAGTAACATCGCCGTTAAACAGTCCAGAGATAGTTCTGGAAAAGTTCAGTTGAACATACAAAGTAAACAGAATCAACAGAGGGACAATGGAAATCAGGGAAAGAAGCGAGATCAGAGCCGTGGTCCACGACGTAGAGCTCCCATGTTTGACAATTATACTCCATTGAATACGTCGTTGGAAAATGTGTATTTGCAGACCTGCAATACCATGCAATACAAGAAACCTGCTCCGAAGCCATCAACGGAAAGACAAGTCCAAACAGGAAAGTTTTGTAGATTCCATGAGAGTTATGGCCATAACACAAATGAGTGTCGTCATTTACAAGATCTCATTGAGAAACTGATACGTGAACGGAAGTTGGATTAGTATGTGCGGGCGCCGCAGTCTGGTGGTGCGGGCCCATCAAATCAGAATCGTGCGCCAAATCTGGAAAGACAGGAGGAACCCGCTCGTACTGGCGGGAGGTTGGTTATCAATACAATAAGTGGTGGTCCTCATCCAGCAGACCGAAGCTGGAAGGAAATGGAGTCGTATGCCAGCTCTATCAGGCATGCAGACTTCGAGTGTTATAGTAGTTTTGATGAAGGGGCTCCGGCCAAGCAACAGAAGACGATGAAAGATGACATCGTGTTCAGGAGCAGGGACGCCGATAAAGTCGAAGCCCCCACTATCTATCCACTGGTCATCTCAGCTCAAGTAGGTCCTGCTTGGATGAAGAGGATCTTAGTTGACAGTGGAAGCTCTGTGAATATCATTTTTAAATGATCTTATGATCAAATGAGAATGGAAGCAAAGGACTTGAAACCTTGTCAATCTCGAATCCATGGTTTCAACGGAAGTGCTACTATACCCACTGGAATGGTGGAACTGCCAGTGAAGTTGGGAGCTGGAGAACACCGAAGAGTATGGATGTTACAGTTCGTTGTGTTGGACATAGACTCCCCTTATAAATCTTTCTTGGGACGACCGGCCCTCGCTGAATTCAGGGCTGCCATAGCCCCGTGGTGTTTGACTTTAAAGTTTCCCACTGATCGTGGAGTGGGAATCATTCAAGGAGATCAGGCTGCAGCAAGAGCCTGTTATTTTGCTGAGCTGCGGGAGGCGCAGCGAAAGGAAAAAGGAAAGGGCATAGAGGAATCTCTTTGCGTCCGTTTTGCTGATAATTGACAATTAACGCCTGGGCCTAGGCCCGAGCACCCCAACCAATTCCAAAGGGATCTTGACCCAAGAGAAACCGAAGATGAAGGAGAATCTAAAGAAAGTCAAGCATCCCCGGCCGAACTGACGATTGATGTCCCAATCGACAATGATGATGATTCAAAGATGATAAAGATTGGCTCTCAGCTAAGCCAGCACACTCAAGAGGAATTGGTTGAGTTTCTACGGGCGAATCTTGACGTATTCGCCTAGACGCATTCTGATATGTGTGGAATCTCACCAGACATCGCGAGCCACTCTCTGAATATTGACCCACGGCATGTCCCAGTCAAACAGAAAAGGCGTGGTATGGATCCAGAGAGATATGCCGCCCTTAAAGAAGAAGTAGAAAAGCTTAAAGCGAACGGGTTCATTCAAGATCCATTATATCCAGAATGGGTGTCGAATCCCGTGCTCGTCCGAAAGTCAAACGGAAAGTGGAGAACATGGGTCGATTACTCCGATCTGAACAAAGCTTGTCCCAAAGACACTTTCTCGCTTCCCAGGATTGATCAGCTAGTAGATTCAACAGCTGGGCATGAGCTCTTATCCTTCATGAACGCGTATTCTGGCTACAATCAGATACCGATGCATTTACCTGATCAAGAACATACCAGCTTCATAACCAATATGGGACTATATTGCTACAAAGTTATGCCATTCGGACTCAAGAATGCCGGGGCTACTTATCAACGATTGGTCAATCGGATGTTTGCCAATCAAATCGGGAAAACAATGGAAGTATATGTAGATGACATGCTTGTGAAGTCACGATTTTCCACTGACCATGTTAAAGACCTGGAAACTATGTTCAACATACTTCGAAAATACAGAATGAAGCTTAACCCACTGAAATGTCACTTTGGAGTTGCATTCGGAAAATTCCTCGGGTTCATCGTCAACGCTCGAGGGATCGAAGCTAATCCTAAAAAGATCTTGGCTATCAGAAATCTTGAAACTCCGAAAACCATAAAGCAAGTTCAGAGTCTCAATGGAAAAGTAGCAACATTGAGCAGGTTCATTTCAAAGTCCAGTGACAAATGCATTCCCTTCTTCGATCTGATCCAAAAAGGAAAACGAAACTTTGAATGGACCTCGGAGTGTGAGGGAGCTTTCCAAGCACTAGTTCAACATCTGTCCACACCACCTATCATGTCAAAGCCTATTGATCATGAGAAGTTGTTCGTATATTTGGCGATATCAGAACGCTATCAGCGCTACATTAATTCGAGAAGAAGACAGGATACAGAAGCCAGTATACTACGTCAGCAAACGATTGACTGGAGCTGAAGAAATTATCCAAAGCTAGAGAAGTTGGCTTATTTCCTTGTTATTGCATCAAGAAAACTCCAACCGTATTTCAAGGCACATCCCATTATTGTTTACATCGACCAGCCGTTACGACAGGTCCTTTCGCGGCCTGAGACGTCTGGTAGGTTACTCAAGTGGAACATCGAACTGAGCCAGTTTGACATTACTTACACTCCAAGACGAGCCATTCAAGGATAAGTCCTAGCCGATTTCATAGCTGAATTTACCGTTCTAGAGGACTTGCCCGAAACCAGTGAATCCCCCGAATACGTCTGGAAGCTGTATACCGACGGTGCATCAAACGATCGGTGTTCGGGCGCTGGTGTTGTACTTGAAACTCCCGAAGGCCGATCTATATGTTATGCTTTGAAGTTTGATTTTCCTGCGACCAATAATGAAGCTGAATATGAAGCCCTCTTAGCTGGATTGAAACTTGCTAGGGATTTGAGAATTATCGCTGTGGAAGTCTATTGTGATTCACAGTTAGTTGTGTGTCAAGTACGGGGAGAATATCAAGCGAGAGATCGAAGGCTGGTTGCTTACTTAGCTCGAGTTCAGGAAGTGCTAAATCAGTTTGATTATTATGCCATTTATTGTATACCTCGAAAACGCAACCAAAAAGCCGATTCATTGGCAAAGTTAGCTTGCACAGGTGAAGCTCGGCAAATGGGACTCGTTCCCGTAGAGACGTTATCTTCTCCAAGCATTGATCAGGTAGAAATAGACTGGGTATGCGAAGCCGTCCTCGAAAAGGATTCATGGATGACTCCACTCAGAAATTACATTGAGCACGGAACCCTGCCGGAGCGCAGGAGTGAAAAGAGACAAGTCCTTCGGAAGGCCTCGTGATTCACCATCCAGAAAGGAATCATGTACATAAGAGGGTACTCTGTTCCTTTACTCCGGTGTATCGCTCACGATGAAGTTAAACGAGTATTGCATGATGTACACGAGGGAGAATGTGGCGATCACACTGGGGGGCAAGCACTTGCCAAGAAAATACTTCGATACGGATATTACTGGCCTACTGTGAATCGCAATGCGTCGGATTATGCAAAGAAATGTGATAGGTGTCAGAAGCATGCTCGAATTCCTAGAGCCCCTCCTACCGAGATAAAGCAAATGGTCAGCCCATGGCCGTTTGCAATGTGGGGCATCGACATCATTGGTACTCTACCTCTGGCAAAAGGTGGTGCAAAATACGCCATCTTCGCGGTTGATTACTTTACAAAGTGGGCTAAAGCTGAAGCTCTTGCTACCATAACAACGAAGAAGGTATCAACTTTGTAGTCTGCAACATCATCTGTCGATTCGGTCTTCCACACACCATTATTACGGACAACGGAACCCAATTCGACAGTGCTGAATTTAAAGATTTCAGCAAGCGATTTCACATCCAAAAGAAATTCTCTGCAGTTGCACACCCTCAGGCGAACAGGCAGGTCAAAGTGGTTAATAAAGTTATAAAATACATTCTGAAAAAACGACTGGAAAAGGTCGGGGCAAGTGGGTCGATGAACTTCCTATGGCTTTATAGGCTTACCGAACAACCCATAAGTCCGCGACCAGTCACACTCCGTTCTCTCTTTCTTATGGTTCAGAAGTTGTTATCCCGGTCGAGCTAGAAGTACCTTCTCATCGTGTGACGTACTATGACCCAAAGACTAATGCTATCCTACTTGCTGAATCCCTTGACTTACTAGATGAGAAGCGTGAAGAGGCTGATTTGAGGGCAGTCGCGCATCGAAGCCGAGTCGCCCGATTGTACAACGCCAAGGTCCGTCCGCGAACCTTTGAACTAGGCGATCTCGTCTTGAAAAGAATCTATCTGGTTCCTTCACATATGAAGCCGACATGGGAAGGACCGTATGTTATTGAACAAAGGCTCGGAGATGGCACATTCAAATTATCGACCGTTGACGGTCTTACTCTACCAAGAGCCTGGAATAGCGAGAGTCTTCGTCGCTACTACACATGACAGGCTATGTTTATTCATTTAGTTTATTTTCTATTTCGCAATTTTTTTCTGCATTTTGAAATTAGAATTTTTAATAAGGCAACTGACTTTGCCATATTTTCTTATTTTAGCAATAAAATGCAATCTCTTCGAGCCAGAGTTGTGATTTACTTGAAATGCTTCATATGATCATCACTATGCACAGAGAGCTAAGTTTCACCATACGGTGGAATTTATTCAAATAGGGAGTGACTGTGATGCAACCGGTCACTCGCTAAGTGAAACCTGAGCTCGAGGACAAGCCATCACATCAAAGTCAAAAACGGATTAATACACGGCAATCCCTCACTTAACTCCCGGTTCCCAAAGTGCGAACTGGAATATTAAAATACGTCTAAGAAGAGGGTGGATCCGTCCGCCAAACGACTTCGTCCGTATCTGAACCAAGTTTGAGGAGGATGGACCCGTCCATCTAACGACCTCACTTGTTAACTCAGGGTGGATGTGATTATACCATCCATGATCCTGATAAGCCTTTCGTTCCCAGAGTGCGAGCGAAATCCAAAGACATCCAGCAGATGTGACTGACCGTCTGCTTATCAACTCCGGATTCCCAGAGTGCAAGTCGGAGTATAAACAACAACTCCGAACTCCCAGAGTGTGAGTCAGCGTATAAACATCAACTCCGGATTCCAAGAGTGCGAAGAGGAGTATAAACATCAACTCCGGATTCCCAGAGTGCGAGTCGGAGTATAAACATCAACTCTGGATTCCCAGAGTGCGAAGCGGGGTATAAACATCAACTCCAAACTCCCAGAGTGCGAGTCGGAGTATAAATGCCAACTCCAAACTTCCAGAGTGCGAGTCGGAGTATAAATGTCAATTCCGAGTCCCCGGAGCGCGGACATATAATTAAAACTTAAGCCAACGTGACCAACCGCCAGTAAGCAAATGAGAATCCCCGAAGTGTGGATACGATCACCGATAGTCGAACAAGTATGGATGAACCACTCAATCTCCACTTGTCCCAGACATCCGTTCGGTGGCACTAAACTCAACATGTCATAAATGAGAAGCGATCGCTGACTAGTGCCCTACAACTCACCCCCAAGACTGGAGGGAAGGACTTAAGCATCGACCATTAACTGGAGCAGTGCGACGTCAAAATTCGACTCATTTCCTGGTCGTAAACCATGTCCACAGTTTTCGGACCTGGCAAACAGAAACAAACTTAACTCGGAACATGAAACTTTACAAGTGCATTTCAGACATTGAAACACTTAAGCAAATACACAAGAAGCTAAAAAAAGAAAGGTTTCATTTCTACTATTTATGAAAGAAATTCGTGTACAAGTTTCTTCCAAAAAATTCCTACTAGCAGGGGCCGAACCCGCATCTATACACGGCCAACAATATGAAAATCAAAATAAATCGAAGAAGCGTGTTTAATCTTTCTTCTTCCTCGGCTTCCTTCTTGGTGTAGACCCGTTGGAATCGCCACTACCCTTCCTCTTTGATCCTTTGCTTTTCGGTGGTCGGTCTCTAGGCGGGGGCATGATCTCAACATCCTCCTCCGAGCATGAATGGACCGAGATACTTCATGCAGGCGGAGTCGGAGGAACATGATCAAGTATAGAAGATGGAATGGGCACACTGGTATCGAAAACTATACCGCCATGCGATATCACTCTAAGCAGAGCTGGACCAAGTGCCGCCGTTCCACCTCCAAAACTGCCGCCATGAGCCGTTGCCGCCATTTCAGCGATGATTTCGGCCAAAATCTCCTCTTCAGTAACCACTCGGGCCTTGCTGGGAACATCAGCAGTTGGCATCGAAAAGCTTGAAGCAGGAACGCCTCCGCCCATGACAAATGGTAAGTCAGCTAAAGGATCGCCATGACGGCGAAAGAGTTCCTCCATCAACTGCTCGTCAAAAACAAGAGAGCTTCCCTGCATATCGTCAAGAGGCGCAATTGTAGTTACAGTGATCGCTTCGGTAACGATAGCCTCCTGTGTCTGATATGATTCTTGAGTAACAGGAGGCCCGACATGTGCGGCATCGATCACTGGACAAAGAATAAGATAACTGTCAGAACTTAATTCGAGCAAGGATTCCGACTTAAGACAGATATGTGGAATGTTCAGAATACCTTCCTCAGATTGACTTGTAAGCGGCTGAACGGCTTCAGTAACTTGCACTGTAGCCAGAGACATCTGCGGCTGATCGGGATTGTGGGCAGGAACAGCTTGGGGATCGACCGCAGATGAGGATTCGGGCTGGGTTGACGCTGGAGCTTCAAGACTCGCCTCATGATGGTCAACCCCTGAACCCTCTCCTACTTCAAAGTGCTGGGCGCTGAGTCTTTTCTTTTCATGCAAAATCATTGACTCATGAAGAATCTTCCTTTCATCTTCATTCAGAATGCGATTCATGAGTTCAAACTCATCCATAGACTCACCCAGATGCGCCTCCTTCTCTTCTTCAACTAATCGGCCCCAGGCGTTGTATTGATGCGCCGGATAATCATCGAGCCAGGCTAGACCCCTGTGCCTTAGCATGTCAGCGTTGTAAACAACGAGAAGATCTTCGATATCAGCCTCTAGCCTGGACTCGGCCGACTTCACTTTCTCCTCAACCTCAGTCTCCACCACGCGGACCTTAGCCACAGCCGCGTCCCTTTCACCCCGGAGCAGAACAGCCTGTTCGCACGCCTCCTGGGCTGCATTATTCGCATCATCCTTTTCCTTAGCCATGTCAGTGAATTTGGCCTTAAGCTCGTTGAGTTCCTTGACTGCCGCATCCCGTTCGGCGGTGACTGTGGTATTCCGATGGCCCAACTCCTCCACCAAGGCAACATGTGTCTGCCTCAACCTTTCCATTACCATGTTCGCTTCATCAGCTTTTTTGGTGGCCTCAATTTCAGATTTCCGAGAAGACTCGGCCTCAGCAGTGAGCACTTGAATGATCCGGTCCCTTTAAGCAAGCTCGGATTTCATCTTCTCGATTGCTTTGGCTCGATCAAAAGCCACCTTGAAAGCCTTCTCTGCAGCCTTTACCCACTCTCTATACTGGGTGTAGATGTCATGAATGTAATCATGCATCGTGTTTTCCACTCCAGATGGGATTCTCTTTAAGTGAGGTGGAAAGACATAGCCATCGAAGCATATGTTCGGGAACTCCTTCCTCATTTGGGCCAATTTAATGGCCCCTTCTCCTGTAGGCTCGGCTGGGACCTGCTCTGCAATCATGGAGGCCGTGGTTTCGACTCTCTGGAGATGAGTCTCGGACCTAGAAGTGTGAGAAGATGGCATGTGACGTGGAGGCTCTGGTGGATGAGGAACAAGAACAGGAGGCGGAGATGGAAGTCTAAGAGGTGGAGAGCAGGACCTAGATCGATGTATGTATTCTCTGTTCCTGTCCCGCTCGTACCTCTCTTGATTAGAGTACCCACGATCGCGGTCTCTATCAGAGTCTCTCCTGCGGGAATCATGATAGGTAGAAGACTTTTGAGCCGAGTGAAGATTCCCAAGCATTGATCCTCTTTCGAACATCGTACCTGAAAATGAGAGGCGAAGGAAAAATTAGTGATTTCTTAAGTTGGACGATTTATAGTTATGAATCATGTAGTGCAGTGAACTGTATGCATGTGCAACCCCCCGACCAACCAGAAATGTCGGCCGCACTCATAGCAAGCGACCCGCTCAGTTCAAGAGCATTATCAAGCTCCTACATCCCGGTGTCGTGTTGAAACGACACATAATCCGGAATCGGAATATCAGCAAGCCCTTCAAAAGGATTCTCTACTTGCGGGGGAGGAGCCTCCGAAATTCTAATCCCCTGAACAGGCAAAGACATAACCACGGATTTCAATCTCATGGATTTAGAACGCTTGTGAGCAACTGCCTTGCCTTTTCTCCTTCCTCCTGAATCTTGAACATCGGAAGAAGGCCCAGCGTGGAGTTCATTATCAGTAGGCGTTCTCTTCGGATCAACTTCTTCAGCTATTACGACTGTGAGCGCCTTGGGTTTCACCCGCTTCTTCGAGACTGCTCTAAGTGTCCCTTCCAGCCGTATGCTATGCTTGCGTTCGATCAGCCCGACAATTCTCAAGTTTCTGTCAGTTAGAACCAAGTCAATGTGCCTCTCCTCACCCGGAACTGCTTGGAGAATCCGGACTAACTCTCTGAAATACCCGCCGTTAGGTCGGGAGATTGCGGCTATGAAAGAAGAGAAGTATGTCAGTTTTGAGGTTGGTTATAATTGTCTCGATAATTCAAGAGAAAGATTGCAACGCTTACGTTTATCCAACCATCGCCTAGCGAATCCAGGGGGGCGCCGAACGTAGAACCATTCAGTTTTAAAGTAACTCAGCCTTCCCCAGGACCCAGTTACTATTTGACAGTTCCTAACCGCTTCCAAGAAGGTGAAAGAAGGGCTGTCTCCATGACTCTTAACATTAAATAGATATCTAATCTCGATCGGCTTTGGTGGTCGAAAGAGAATCTCCATAAACAGAATGAAGGTGCTATTCAACAAGGCATATCCGTTGGGGTGTAGCTGGGATGGAGCTATTCCAAGGAATGGTAACATCTACCTTATATATTGATTGAAAGGAGGAAGTGTTCCCGCCGTACAAGCATGACGGTTAAAAGCAGTAAACCCCTCCGGGGGAACATGTGGCCTGTCGTTTGGCCCAGGCAGTAACACGTCTTCAAGTGATAAGCCGTGCCTTAAACAAATCCGTCCCAACATATCTTCAGAAATACCGGACGGCACAGAATCTTGAGGATTCATAATGAACCGGGCGTTTGGAAACTCGTCTGGGGCTGGATCTATGACTTCGACTTCAATGACTGGTATCTCGATGGTTGGAGGAATTGAACTCGGGAGTTCCTGCTGCTGTGAACTTGAAGGTTCCATAACTAACTAGTTCATGAAAAATCATCGTTAAACAGACAATAACACTCGTGCATCCCCCAGTGTAAAGTGTGTGAGTGTATTGTGCAGTGCAGTACTGAATATCACTTGAGAAATTCTACAGGATTGAAGAAAGCATGTGAACGATAAGATTTCAAATTTCAGTCGGAATGACCGTCATCGCTGACTGTCACAACCGTGCCATCCAGGTATTAGCAATCGATCCAAATTAAAGTTGTGAAAGTTTTGTTAAGTTACAGTGTCATCGACAAGCTTCGAAGGAAAGTCAAATATGCAGTCCAACAGTCAAGTCCAATTATGCTGAAATGAAGCTCGTCGGAGTTAGATGTTCAAATGCACAAGAGTTTTCAAGATCATCAAGGTTAGGCATATTGTTGATCATCAAAGTTCGGGTTTACATCAATTTGTGTGGTTGTTCACATCCATCAGGGGAACGGATTCGAGTTCGTATCGATCGTTCAAAGACACTTTCGTGTCGATCCCATGACTCGCAGTTCGAATCGATCGAAGCCTACTACTTCGTATCGATCAGTAAAACACCCACTTCGTATCGATCAGAAGACGACTATTTTGTATCGATCAATATCAACTCAAAACAACCAATTCTAAGTAACTGTTCCATGACCGATACGAAGCCCAAGGTAAGACAGTGATACAAGATTTCGATTCGGGGATCGACACGAAGCAAGACACTCTCTTCCTCAATCGATACGAGATTGTGGCCAAAAGACTGCCCACCAACCATTTCGAATCCGTTGTTTCTTCTTCTTCCCCAAATCGATTCGAACTCCATTTTATCCTTCCTTGACCTCGCACGTTATCTACTTCCTCGAGCAACGTTTGGACACGAGTTCGAAAGGAATGGCATGAGAATCTGGATCTCATCGTTTTAGGTTTGATTTTGTTCAATTGATTACCTGATTTTGACAACTGGTTAAAGGGTTTAAAGATTTTGGTTCGATTTGAAGTCGAGCAGTTTTTCTTTTCCAAGTCTTTGGAGCGATACGAAGACAAGGCAGAGGAGTATAGGGTAAAAAGTTGAAAGTGGCTAAGTCCACAGTATTTATATGGACTCGAAAACGCAGGTAAAAAACGATTCATATCCCGGTGGATTCGATCAGTTACAAGACATCACCACGGGATCGATTCGAACAAGCCATTCGAATCCATCAACTTGAGCCTTTGTCGAAGTGAAGTTTCCAACGAAGGCTTTCCTGAGTCACCCAAATCCATCGATACGAAACCACTGTTCGTATCGATCATTTTCGAATCCATCCCCGGTTTAGCGACATGAAGTGTACAGTTCGAATCCATCCCCGGTTTAGCGACATGAAGTGTGCAGTTCGAATCCATCGAACCACGGCATCCAGGGGTCAATATTCATCGATACGAAGGCACATTTCGTATCCATTCTTGTGGCTCACGCCAATTCGAAAATGAATTCCACCGAAGTTCGTAACCACTGATACGAACGATCGTTTCGTATCCATCGAATCTCATATCCATCGATTCGAAACACACAACAGGGGCTGTTCTGAAGACATTGAACTCTATCGGTACGAACGACCGCTTCGTATCCATCAAGCCTAACGCCCATCGATTCGAAATGCTCATTCCGTATCCATCAATACAATGAATACCAATGCAAAAACAATGTTTTAACCTTCTACACCGATTCAGGAGAGGATCGATACGAAGGAACATTCAAAAACGAACATCGAGCGTTGTTACAATTCAAATCTCGCATTGGTTCAGGAGAGGATCGATACGGAATTCGATACAGGATAAACTGACAACGACTCATGAACGTACAAATGTCAACGAGAGTCAGATTAACAAATATGCATATATGTCAGACTGATATTCAACATTCCAGGTTTACAGGAATTGGAAACTCATTTGATAACAATTACAACAACAAACGGCTAATCGCTAGCATACAACAATCAGTTGCAACAATACAGGGTACAGCAGTTGACAGTCGAAGATTACAACTTTCATCGAAAAGACGATAACTATTCAGAATGAAGATTGCAGCATTTCAAAGCACATCATGTTTCCACAAGACGTACTTTAAGGGGCAAATGTTATCCCGCCTTTTGGCAAGGCCGTGACATCAAGGAATTGACTAGTAACCAATGACGGTTCGTCTTAGAGATCGGTTATACACAAGCTCACTAGGGATATCGATGAATTTTGTCCGAGTCCGGATCGAGCTAAAATTGATATGACACGACAACCGAGGCTAAGAGAGACAACATTCCAAATTTCAAGTCAATCCGAGTTCGTATGCGCAAGTTACGATCGATGCCAGATTGGATGAAAACCAGCCACTGTTCGAATCGATCAAGTTCGAATCCATCAACTAGCCTCTATTCGAATCGATCGAGTTTGAATCCATCAGGGAAGCTAACTTCGACTCGATCGGCTCCGCATCGATCATCAGGGCCTACTTCGACTCGATCGGCTCCGCATCGATCACCATAGCCTACTTCGAATCCATCAAGGGACAGCACACTTCGTATCAATCAGCCAGAGTCTACTTCGCATCCATCGCCTAAAGAGCTTTGTTCGAATCCAGCATGCTTCTATAGTTCGAATACATTAGGTGGCCACTGTTCGAATCGATCGAGTTCGAATCCATCAGGGAAAGCTATGTTCGACTCGATCGGTCAATATCCACTTCGTATCGATCCGCGTCCATCAGGAAGCAACAGTTCGACTCGATCATCCAATGCCCACTTCGTATCCATCCGAGAACTCCTACTTCGTATCCATCGGCAACAAACACTTTCATCTGTGTCGCATCGCTCAATCTCAAAAGCTCTCTTCGTATCGATCAATCACCAATCGATACGAAATGCACGCCTCTCATCGATGCGAAGCAAAGCACAATAGTCGATACGAACCAAGAAGCCTTCATCGATACGAACTATGCAGCCTTCATCGATACGAACTATGCAACCTTCATCGATGCGAACAGGCCAACGTCCATCGATTCGAACTAGACTGTTTTCATCGATTCAAACTGGGTACGCTACAGATCGATGCGAAGGACGCGTGCCACGTCAACCTGCTAGCGCATGCCGCCATCGATTCGAAGTCATCGAGTCGAAATGATCGATACGAACGAAACAGCCTGCCGAATATCACTATTTCGCATCGATCATATCTCCTAATCTACAAGTCCAAATGCTATGAAATTTTCACAGAAGCTTACATACATGCTAAGGAATGTCCACGCCAAATTTCGACTCCATCAGACACAATCTTGATCGATACAAAATCCGTTCGTATCGATCACGGATCGGGCCGAAACTTCACGGGCTTGGGCGCACGGGCTTAGTCACGTGCCAGAGGGAGTCTTCCGAGATCTGAGCGAAATATCAGCCTCCTACACCTATAAATAGAGCCCCAGGGCATATAGAAATGGGGATCTTCTTCTTCTTTGAATTCTCCAACGCCGAGACTCTACCGGATCCAGTTCTAAACTCCATTGTTGCTGCTACCAACGAATTTCACTATTGTAAATCATTGTTATTTGCTGTAACCCGCTGAAATCAATTGTAATCATCAAAGAAAGATCAATAAAGCAATCAACTTCATAGTGGACGTAGGCAATACGCCGAACCACTCTAAATTCTTGTGTCTCCGTGCATTTTAATTACTTTCATATCTGTTTTTTTGGAGTTTTTGTTAGATAATCCTCTTTTTCCATTTAATTTCTTCACTTTATCTCTTCAAAAACTTCCGAAGAGTGTTGTGCTCAATTTTGATACAAACATGTATAATAACAGCTGAGGTTCAATATTAAGTAAAGTACCAAAATATTCATACATACAATTTCCCTCAAAATTAAATTCATTCCTTTTTTTATATTGCTTAATTAATAACAATGAGATTCAATCTTATCGCCTCTAAATAATGTAGAGACATACCAATATCCTTTAATGGTATCGTTGCATTTTTATAAACATCATCCACAAAGAAAATTTATCAGCATCCATCTTGTTAGGTAATGGTTGAGATCAAGATTTCTCATAAACAAAATTCACATTTGAAGATTTCTTTAGAAATTGTTATATTTAGAATCAAGCGAGGGATATATGAAAAGCGTTTTGTTTTTGTTTTTGTTTCTTTCCTTTTAGAACATTGACCTAAAAGAATGACCATGAAAAAGGCTATCAGGTAGAAAAGTAAAATTAAAGTACAAAATAATAATTTTACACCATTTTAAACAAGAAAAATTAATTTTGTAATGTTTTTTATCATTTCTTTTATTCTCCCTTTAATAATTGTTAAACTAAACATTAATTCCATTAAACTTTTTGTTTAGGTGGTCTATGCATAATATAAAAATGATGCTAAAATTACATACATGCATGATAATTAAAATAGGGACAGTTTGGCACAGGTCCCTAATAAGTTTCAAAATACACAAAAACCCCAGTAAAAAAGTTTGTAAATTAGGTCCATAGAATTAAGTTACCGAATAATGACATACACTTATGCAATTATTCAATGAATAATTACGGACATTTATGCAATTATATCAAAAAACTGCAGACATTTCTACAATTATTCACTGAAAAATTGCGGAAAATTCAGCAACTATTCACAAAAAAATTGCGGAAATTTCTACAATGTTTTCAAAAATTTGCGGAAAATTCCGCAATTATTCACCAAAAAAACTGTGGAAATTTCCGCAATTATTCACCGAAAAAATTGCATAAATTTATGCAACTTTTGGATATAATTGCATAAATGTCTGCAATTATTCGGTGAATAATTGCATAACTATATGCGATTACTTAGCAACTTAATTCTAGGGACCTAATTTACATACTTTTTTTTACTGAGGTTTTTTTATATTTTGAAACTTATTAGAGACCTGAGCCTAATATTCACATTAAAATATCCTGTGGTACTGGGTTCATACCACATGCATCCTGGGTGCTGTACCGTGCTATAATAGCTGTGTGAATGTACCGTGCTATAATAGCTGTGTGAATGATCGTAATCAGAACTCTTTTCCTACTTATGAATGTGACAAAAATATTTTTTTCACAATACTGGAAACAACTCAGTCTGTAGCATTATATTAGTCTAGGTCTAGGAGTGAAAATTTTAAAATCAGTACACATCCTTACTCAAAAAATAGAAAGATATCCGAAATCCAAAAGCCTAATATGGATATAGTATCAACATTAGGATATATCCATGCAATTTATGAAGATAATAGTTGGGATTATGCATGTTTTAGTAAATGATTGATATTTAGTGTCTTATCAAGATAATAATTCGTATATTATGCGCGTATAAATGCATACTTACTGTCCAAAATTGAATTTCGTCATCATATTATTTTTATTTCTCATATTTATATCAGTATTATAATTGTAAAGAATTTATGTTGAATAGAAAATTTCCATTTAGTTGCTTAAGTTTATCACTTGTGACCGGAACGACTAAATATCCGATATTAGTCGGATACCCGATGTTCAAAAAGAATTTGGATGCGGATGTGCCGCATCCATTCGAAAGTACATGCAAAGGCCTATTTACGTCTAAGCAGTTAACTGAAATATCATAACATAGCATTAGAGATGCATTAATAACAAGTAGAATTTTGTCCCAAATCAATCAACATCTTCTCAAAAAGATAAGAATGCAAGGGACCCTTCATTTCCACAAGAAAGTTAAAAAAAGAATGAAATAAATTTGATTTACCACAACATTATTCCACAATTTCAGCAACACAGGAATAGAAAGCGCAAAACATATATATAAGTACATATTGTAAATTCAATAAAAGAAGAAATTAATTAATAATTACCATGACCAAGTAGACTGATCATCAATATTGCACAGATAATTATTAAAATTCTCATCAGGAACTTGCACCATTGTATTCGAAAGCGGCCTAATCGAAGTGAAAAAAGGAATGCTTTGTTGATGATTAAGCGAGCTATCAATAGTCGATGTTCTTGATATATCCAAATTGATCTCTGAGCTGCACGAGTCCGTTTGTATTGTGTTCAGATTGATTAGTTCCGATGTATCTCTCCCTTTAAGAGCCATTATCTACAACGAAAATTAACATCCATTATTTTATCATATAGAACCAGTAATCATCATATATAGAATAGTTGTAAGACAGCTAGTTGCATAAAATTGATCTATCCTGAGAAGTTGATTTAAAGTAGTTTAACTGGAAGTCATGCAGTTAAATGAGTTCGTGTCCTGGTAAGGTAACAGACAACAAAATGGCTATGATTAAAAAAAAAAGGAAAAAAGGTACGGCCACATTTCCCTGTTCTATGTTATACAACAAGATAGGCATATACAATATTGTAACAAGTTTACCTCAGCTTGAAGCTTCTTATTCTGGGCAAGAAGAGCCTCATTCTCCGACTTAGTAGCTTCAAACTGCCTCTTAAGCACATCATAATCCTTCTCTAATTGCTTAGTTTTACACCTAGCCCTTCTATTCTGAAACCATATAGCAACTTGCCTTGGTTGCAATCCAATTGCTCTTGCTAGTTGCATTTTCCTTTCTGGTTCTAATTTGTTTCCAATCTCGAAATTCTTTTCAAGAATTCTCACCTGCTCGATGTTCAGCCTCATCTTCTTCTCCCCTCCTCTCGAACAATCATCAGAGTAATCATCGTCTTCCACACCTGTTATGTTAAATATTCGATAATTCGCATGCTAATGTAAAATTTAGTACACAAGACTCTTACTACAATGTTATTACCTTTAATGTCTTGAGGATTAGCGGGGAGAGAGAAGAAGGAAGAATTGTGAGTGAATTGTTGATGATCTTCGATTTCATTTTGAGACTGTAGTTGTTGCGCATGGAAGTTAGAAGGAAAAAAGGAGAAAGAAGAAGACATTCCATTACAAGCCATTTGGTCTGAATTGACCATTTGGTTGGGGAGCAAATGTTTTGAAAATGAAGTGAGAGAGAACTTTATGGAAGCATAACATGGGTTGTATAATTGTAGTAGGAAGAATATGCATTATAATAAGTGCATATATATATATAAAAAAGAGGTATCTTTGTTGATATGAAGTCTATGTTTTCACCACTCTGGTAATTAGTTCTTGCTGTAATGAAATTCTGGTGCTATCCAAAACAGTAACTTGTCTTCGTTGATAATGGCCAAAGAATTCAATTACATGTCAGTGGGCATTCTCTGTACAGTTCAACTGTTGAGTTATAATCAGGGAAAGGGAATTAAGTAAATTCTTTTTATAACATGACAACTAATTTGTTATAGTATTATACAACCATTAGTAAAGAGATATAGAAAGTTAAATCATAAACGTCAAAGCATAGATGGTAGCACAGAAATGTATATCATGAAGACTAATTGAACTTTGTTTGCATAACTAGTATACGTAATATAATAACAAGTAAAGGCAGAATACAGGGCTGGCAATAGAAATGTATATACATAAAAAAGATGGGAAGAATCTTTAAATATGGGGTCCTAGCATATGAGCTGCATGATATGCTACCTAACAAATATATAGCTGTCGTGCCTCCTGTTCTATTTCTTCACATACACTGTTTACAATATGATAGGAAACGCACAGTAGTTACAGATCCAAATTTCAGAGCCAACTTAACAATGATTTCAAACAGAGGCTCTAGAGCTGTGTTGTATTGTATCACAGATAGAGTTAAAACTATTAGCAAAAAAAGAAATAATAATAATAAACAAATTAAAAAAATTGAGCAAAATATTCTTGCCCATTTTGAAAATCAGAAGGGTTTGAATAAGGATAAGTTCATCAAATTTTTACTATAGAAAATTTGTTTTGATAACTAAGATGTTCTTCAAAAGCAGGTTTTATCAACATGATACGTTTTGAAGGCAAAAAAATGAAAATAAATAAAAATATAATAATAATAATGAACTTCACATTTAAGTGGAATAAATAGTTGCATTCACTTACCCGCATATGGTTCATCTATTCAAAGCACTGAAATACTGATGATAGTCTAAATCTTTTTTGAAAATTATAGAGTATATGTCATCAAGTTAACACGCAATCTTTCCTATGTTTAACCCGGTTTATTTGGAACATTCCAAAGAAAGTTACCTTCATTGTTTTAAATAGTACGGGAAAAAAACTAATACTAATGACTAACATAATTCAAGGATATAACTATGTACAATTTACCTTGGACTTTAACCTGGATTGAACTCTCAATAGTCGTTCATAAATTGTTTTTTTTTTCCTCCTAATGTGTAATAGAAAAATCATAAAAAATAGACTGTAGTTGGGCAGTTCACCCCTTGATATATTCTCATACAAAAATGCCAACCTAATTCACCATCTAATTCAACATAGCTCCACTCACAATTTTGTGATGGGGAATCTGAAATAAGGGGTGATCATTTTATATTTGCTAGTGTGTGCATGTGGTCCTACATAGCTGGCTGGGATACAAACTTACACATCATATCATGTTCCTCCAAGTTTACAACTATATACATTGCAGCAAAATCTTATCCTCATTTTTTATCTTCTTTTTCTACTGATAGTGTTTATAGATGCATGAAAGAGTTATAAATGCACTCTATTAGATATTTAGATATGATAAAGTATTCATCTGGGTTAAATTTCACTCCAGTGACAAAACAAACTAAATACTGAAGTCATTCCTTCAGATATAGTTTAATATTCATATCGACTAAAGTAACTGTTGTACCTTATAAAATAAACTTTTCTGCCATAAACTAATATGCTATATAAGTTGGGACATAGAATTTGCGAAGTAATATATAAAAAGCAGTTTTATCCCTTGATTTTCATTTTTCCACTTCTTTGCAATTAAAAATCCACAACTTCTTTAAAAAAAAATGCAGCACTGAAAGCAATTGAGCAAAATACAACGTGAGTCTAAATTCCTTAATATATACATACATTAGTAATCAATGATTTATGACAACATATACTTTGATCTTAACCAATCCCATTTCAACCTAACTATTCTCATTATAATCAACTAAAATTAGAGAATGGATATTATGCGTATGAAAGAACCATAGCCAAAAGCATTGAGATTGCGGAAAAATTCTCTTAAAAATAAATAAATGTTAGATACCTTTTTTAGACAAATCATCAAGCAGGTTGCGTGCAAGCTGTCCCTCGCAGCACACAATCCACAATTCGTTCATTTTTTGAAAAAGATTTTATGGGTTACATATGTTAGGGGTACAAGAAGCCTTATTAAAATCAAGAAATGGGCTTTTTAAGGCCTATTTATGTAACCCTTAGGAGAAACATTTTCCAATAAATCCGTATCGAGAATAAACTAATGTACTATTCAAAATTTCAAACTAGTCAAACAACAGCTAGTTGACCATATATAATTGCTACTTTTCATTCCGCCATTTCCCCCTTATTTTATGACCACCTTCTTTTTATATTGAAAGCACACCCCTTTCTTTCATCCGGTGTTTGCATTAGCAAAATTTAATTAGTGTATTTCCTTCATATGACAATCTGTTAACTCTTGAATATAGAATCTTTCTATAGTCACAAAGAGATTGTTGTTTTTCTTCCGTCACAAAAATATTCAATGTGTAACCTATATGAAAAGAGACGTATCATACTTCTCATTATTTTTGGCTGTACTTTATTTCATTAATCTTCAAGTTTGCACGGATCAAGTAGACAGTAAATTTTTTGCTTCTCTTGTTACATACTTATGTTTTATCAAAATGTTATTTGTAGCTAATAAACTGAGCACTTGCTTGTTTTTATTAACACAAATGCAATCTTATCAGCTTTTTACTAATCTAAAAGAATTGCATAGATTAAAGTGTGCACATATTTTGCTATCTCCCCTTTCCAGCTTTAAATACTCTCAATTTCACATCACTTTTCACAAATATTTACAACTTGGTATTTCCTTAATTCTAGTTTCTAGGTTATCATCATTTCACCATATTCTCCTCTCACTTACCAATACACCCACTCAAATCCCAATATTTATACCACCTAACCAAATCCCATGGAATGTTCTTCCTCCATTTTCTATTCAATTTCTTGAAGTATATGTATCACTAACTCTTAGACAATTAGCCAACAAAACCTCGTTAACTAGTCCTACTTCAACATATGGGATGCCATGCTTCAAAGCAAGGTCGAAAAGACCTCTTCCTTAGTCCTAATTCTCTTCCTCGACGTAAATCTTTATCCGATATAGACACTCCTCATGTCGTATCTCTCACTTCTTGCACACTTGGTTCTCTAAATATCAACTCTTTAAACCTCGATTCCACGACTAATTGCAGTGTTATTCTCGATGCTACCAAAAATGAAGTACCCATTGACGTTGAAGATGCTCGAGTTTGGTCTAACAAAATAAACCAAACAATACCAAGAACACCAACACAAACTCCACCCAATGAGCCCGAACCAATCGATGCTATCGAGCTCATGGCAGGCTTTCATGGAGATTGCTCTCCTCTCGATAGAAGATCTTTCTCGTTTCACCCTACAATATCAAAACCTAGTAAAGAAGAATGTAGCACTATAGCTATACTTTACTTCACAAGTCTAAGAGGAATACGAAAGACGTATGAAGATTGTTGCATTGTGAAGTCGCTATTGAAAGAATATGGAGTGAGAATGGATGAGAGAGACGTGTCCATGCATAAAGAGTTCAAAGATGAGTTGAAAGGAAATGGTTGGAGCCTACCAAGAGTTGTAGTTGGCAGTAGAGATTATGGCGTAGAGGAGATTAGAAATATGCATGAAGTTGGAAAACTGGGTAAAGCTTTTGAAGGGTGCTTGTTTAGAAGTAAAGGTGATCAGTGTGAGGTTTGTGGTGATGTTAGGTTTGTAATGTGTATGAATTGTCATGGGAGTTGTAGGATTTATGTCGATGAAGAGTACGAGGAGGAGGAGGAGGAGGAGGAGCTTAGGATTGGGTGGAGGAGATGTTTGGATTGTAATGAGAATGGAATTGTTCGGTGCCCGACTTGTTGCTTATAGATATATATATATATATATATCATTATAGCATCGGTATAATCTTTGGTGGAATTTTAATTTGTATATGTGGGTTTCTTTCACAAAGAGGGAGAGCATATCATACTCTGGTAGTCCACCAGAGTAGGTGATCTCAATTCATTCTTGATACTACTAAAAGCATTGTGTTTAAAGGTCATGACCATTGTACCAATTTTCACAAATACCAAACTACTAAAGCATTGATATGATTGTTATTATCGAAATGTAGTATATAAATTATTTCAAGTTACGTTTGTAACAGTATGGAAACTGAAGTGGGGAAAATTTTGTTTGTGTAAAAAAACTGGTATTAACCGTTGATACGTGCAGAGCCGGCCCAAACATAGGGTTGTCCAAACTCATTTATATTTAGGCAAAATTCTAAAGTCCATTTATATTTGGATAAATGCATATACTAACAACCTGAACATAATACCATTGTTTAAATTTTGTCAAAAGTATACTTACCAGATCTATAAAGTATAAATCTGTTTAAGTTGTCCCTAATCCGAGGGTTGCCCCAGCCCACGGGCTTAGTGGGCTGCCCTCTAGGTCTGGCCTGGATACGTGGGATAATCCACATTATTCTTACTACTATAAACCGTAAGTACGTGCATCTAATATGTCCAGATATTTACATTTTATTTAATAATAAAAAATGAGTGAATGAATGTGTGTTGTAAGTATAAATATGTTGGTAGTCTCAATATTTTTATTTCAAGTTGTTTTGTTAGTAGTGTCGGTGACAAATTTATAGTAAAATTCCATTAATAAGTAGTTGAGGAGAAGAGATTGTGGAGCTTGCAAACCAGTGGTGGTGTTACGTTGATAGATGTAGGTATTTTCAGAATTTCAAAATGATACCGTGAAAATCAACGTCATTGAATTTTCTTTATTAATGATACTGTGAAAAACATCGTCATTGAATTTTCTTTATTAATGACTAGTATAAACTGCACGTACGTGCATCTAGTAGCTGGAGCGGATATGTGTTGTAAGTGCAAAAGTTTTTTGATAATCACAACGTTTTTATTTTAAGTTGTTTTGTTGGTGGTGTCGGTGGCAAATTTGTAGTAAAATTCCGTTGATGAGTCATTGAGAATGGATGGTACTGGATGTTGCAAACTAATGGTGGGTTTCCGTTTATTAATAACGGTATTTTTGGAATTCACTACAAGAGAAACGGCTGTTTCCAACGGCGGGAAGCCGTTGGAGGCCGTTGGAAAGCCGTTGGAGGCCGTTGAAAATGCCGTTGGTATACGTTTCAACGGCTTCCAACGGCATCAACGGGGTTATACCAACGGCAAATTTGCCAACGTGGCAAATCCTGTTGATCAAACTGCCATTGGAAATCCGTTGAAAAACGTTGGAATTTGCCGTTGGATATAAATGACCAGTTGACCGTTGGTCGCCGTTTGAAGCCGTTGGAAATCTGGATATATTTTTTTAGATAAAACCAGCAGTGCTTGCTTCCAACCACACACAACCACAATTATATCAAAACAACTTCATTTCGAGCATATATATATAACAACTATACCAAAACATATCCAAACATATAGATATAACCAAATCATGCATATTTTTCAACATAAACCAGTATCCAAACATAACCAACATCAAAAAATCCAAACCAACATCCACAACCAAACCATCAGAATGTATCAAATCCAAATATACACAGAAACCATCAGAATGTATCAAATTCTCACCAACTCCAAAATATACATGCCAATAACAAAACATACCTAAATCACTCCGCACCAGAACCACCAGATGAAGGAGGCTGTCCATACTGTGCGATGAACTCCGCCATACGACGGTTCATCTCCTCCGTCCTTGCTTCATGCAGCAAATTGCGTTCCCGCATCTCGGCAAGCTCGGCTCGTAGCTGTGCAATTTCTTCCTTATCTTGAGCCTTTTGATACTCTTTTTGGGCTGTCTGAGTCTGTAAACAAATTTAAATTATCAACTACACTAAAAAAATTAGTATTAAAATAATTGCAAATTAACTAACCTATATATAATCACTAACAAATTCATAAAACAAACTACGGATATGGAAGCATCTGCCGCGGGTATAAGGATAGTTCAAAATATGAATGGAATACACTAGTATAAGGATATTTACTAACTTAAAATTACCGATTGGCTTCCATATCCATAGCGTCTGACGCGGGTCACTGGATCCATGATAGACTCAAAAATGGCGTCCTTCTCATCGGAGGTCAAGTGAGCTCGTCCCGTATCCTCAAGTAAGGTTGTCCGCGCTTCTTGGAACTTTTGCTGTCATGCAAAATATAATTGAATTTAGTTAACGTTATTTCAATTAACTTGTAAGTTTTAGTTACTTATGTTATACTTACATAGGCAGCACGCGCTTTGTCATCGTGGTCCCAAGAGTAAGAAACTGCGCCGGAATCATCGACCTGAGTCAAGGCATGTGTATGGGTAAACACATCCCAATAACTAACAGCCCCCCCCCCCCCCCCCCCCGCGTTGTCTCTTCTGAAATATGCACATATAAATATACATGATTTATATTTTAAAAAATTAAAACTTAAAATAATTAACTATTTATCTTATTTAATAATTATACCAAATCTTCCCGGTGATGCTGGAAAGACTTGGAACCACCGCGATGTGTAACGGGGTTCCTGCTCCTGTTTGCAGAATTCCTCTCGGACTGCCTCTGCAAATTTAAATTGAAAACAAAAATTGTTTTGACCGTTTTAATTATTTATATATTATTTGCCTCAAACAATTTAAATTAAATATATGATAGATTTACCACAAAATCCTCGTTGCTCCACCAGGTGGCGAACTCATCAAAGGCAGCTTCACTCATCCAATGAGGCCTCTTTCCTGATGTTTTGACGTTGTTTATTGTTTCGCGATAGTTTTTTGCAATTTTGCTGCTCCAATGGCGCCGGACAACAGAAACATCAGAATCGGCCAAGTCAACTTCCTCCTACACGTTTGAAAAAATATGAGTTATACAGTTGCTACAAATAGTGCAAACATGAATTGACATAATGTACATGACTACATAATGCAATAATTGATATACCACACATACCAAAAAGTCCTGCCAGATAGCCTCCCGCACCCCCTCTGGTATCGCAGTCCACCTCGGCCAACACGAGGTCATACGAGCCATATACGCCCGTCGCGAGATCGTGAGCACTATGTTGGAAGGCTCCAACGTAAACCCACCGCTGTGTAAAACAGAAAAAAAACATTTAATATTCCTTTACAACTATATATATTTGATAAAAGATTGTATGGAATAAAATTTAATTTTGAAACTTTATACTTACCTGCCATCGGCTTTGGGTTTCAGCCATACTGTAGGCCGAACACCCGGCTGTGAAGGACCAGCATCATCACCTCTCTATGAGCTGGAAGATCCGGAGTGTGAACGTCTGCGTCCCGACATACCTATATGAAATCATAGTATAAAGAAAAGCAAGAGTAACATTGATTAATTTAGTATGCAAATGGTGTCAGAATAATGAACATGGCGTAACATACATTATGGCGTAACATAAAAGAGACTATGTGATACATATCATATAAAATTACTTTGGAAACAGAAAAATGAAAAAAAAATTACCTTCTCAAAATATTGATTAGTGATCAATCCTCATCGCTTTCGGATTTAGACTCTTCTTCGCACTCTATATTTTGTTCCTCTATACTCTCAAATGCTTCAAATAATGCATTTGATTCATCGTTTAGAGGTCCAAAATCTATTTGATCGTCGGTTACTATTATTCTTCTATTTTCCTCGTTATCTGCTTGGTAAGCTTGTTGTTCAGGAATATTCCATCCATCAAATGTAAACCTTGGTTTGGTTTTAAAAACAGCCGACCAATCTATTTTATCTCTTCTTAAAGATGGGTAAGGAGCATAATAAACTTGAAGAGCTTGTTTGGCAAGTACAAAAGGATCGTACTTATAATACCTCGAAGTATGTTTTATTTCTATAAGATTATATTTTAGATCCACGTTTATTCCAGAACCTGGAACGTTGCTGAACCAGTTGCATTTAAACAAAAATACTTCTTCTGCAGTTCGGGTGAAATATGTCAACTGCAAAATCTGGGTCAGCACGCCATAAAAGTCATTTATGTGATCATTTGGATCATCACTACCTTTGACAAATACACCAGTATTGTTAGTTGATTTTTCGGCACTGTATTCTTTGGTATTAAATTTATATCCGTTGACAAAGAATATTGGATATGTCTTGACTATCCTTTTTGGTCCCATAGCTAAATGTTTCAATCGTTCATCTACAACACAATTTGTTGTATCAAAAACGTAGTTAGAAAACCAAGCAGCAAATTCTTTACCGATATCGTCGTTTGGATGTTGTGATTCGTAAATACTGCAATTATAGAACAAATGTTGCATTATGATTAAAATACATGTGTGCATATTTGTGTATACATATGTGTAGATGATATGCATGTGTAGACGTATGTGTATATATATTACCTAATAAATGGTGCAACTTCGGCACAGTTGAGAAGAATGTACGTGTGTGCTACTTGATAATCTCTATCATCCAACCATACTTCCACACATTTACCAGCAGGCCGACCAGTTTTTTTAAAAATAGATAAAGTCGCTTGACAATCATCTTCATCAATGCCTTCATCATTACGCGTAGCACTTTCAAATGATATGTTCACATGGTCGCTGAAATAGTGAGAGAAAAAAAACGAAGCTTCTTCTTCGATGTACGATTTGCAAATCGAACCTTCAACTCGAGCTTTCTGTCTCACTTTTTTCTTTAGATGATTTAAATACCTAGCAAAAATTATTTTAAATTAATTTTTTATACATTTAATTAAACCAATATGTAATAAACTAAATATTAATATACCTTTCAAATAGATACATCCATCCATATTGCACAGGCCCTCGAAGACGTGCTTCAAATGGAAGATGAATAGGTAAATGCTCCATAACATTGAAAAAACCTGGAGGAAATATTTTTTCCAGTTTGCAAAGCAAAATCGGGATTTCTTCCTCAAGTTTACGTAGACGATCAACTTTTAATGTAGTTGAACAAATCTCTTTATAAAACAGACTAAGTTCTGTTACAACAGTCCAAACTTTTACGGGCAACAGTTCTTTAAAAGCGACGGGTAATAAATTTTCCATCATAACATGACAATCAATGACTTTTCATCCCGCTAAGTTTACTGTTCTTATAGTCAACCCATCTACGAAGATTAGTAGATATGCCATCTGGGAATCTTAATCCTTCCACCCATTTTAAAACTAATTTAACTTGATTATTGTTAGCTCATAGCAAGCTTTTGGCTTTTTTGTGTCATTTGGTTTTATATGAAGCTCAGGACGATTACATATTACTTCGATATCACGTCTTGATTTCAAATCATCTTTCGTCTTCCCTTTAACATTCAAAATTGTATTAAACAGATTATCAAACACGTTTTTCTCATTATGCATCACGTCAATATTATGACGAATCAAGAGATTTTTCCAATAAGGCAATTCCCAAAATATGCTCTGTTTGCACCAGTTATGAATCGATGATTTACCTTGAATTTCAATTTGTTATCCGGTTTCATGTATTTTTGAATAATCCTTTACAAGTTCATAAATTTCTTCGCTTGACCAAACCGTAGGTGGTCTCAAAGTTTCATGTCTATTAGCTGTAAAGTTTTTTTTATCTCTTCGAAAAAGATGATTAATATGAAGAAAACATCGATGACAGTCAAACCACGAAACTTTCTTTCCATGAGGTAAAAAAATTGCTCGTGTTTCTTCCATGCAATAAGGACAAGCTAGACGACCGGCCGTACTCCAACCTGAAAGCATTGCATATGTAGGAAAATCGCTGATTGTCCACAATAAAGAAGCATACATGCGAAAGTTCTTTTTTTGGAAAATATCATATGTCTCTACTCCCTCGTACCACAATTTTTTTAATTCATCAATCAATGGTTGTAAATAAACATCGATTCCTTGTGTCAGATCATCGGGACCAGGGACGACAACTGTAAGAAACATATATGGAGTTTTCATACACATCCAAGGAGGTAAATTATAAGGCGTGACAATTATAGGCCATGACGAATATTTCAAACCAAATTGAGAGAATGGAGAAAATTCATCCGTATATAAACCAAGTCTAACATTACGAATTTCGGACGCAAAATCAGAGTATTTCTGGTCAAAATGCTTCCATGCTTCCCCATCAGCTGGATATGTTAATGTACCTTCTTCCTGTGTTCTCACACCGTGCCATCTCATATGTTGCGCAGTTATAGAAGATGCATATAACCTTTGAAGTCTAGGAGTAATTGGTAAATAATGCATACGCTTATACGGGACTTCCTTTCCCTTTTTCTTTCTTGGTTTGTATCTTTCCTGATTACATATTTTACAATTTCTAAGGTTGATATCTTCTTTCCAAAACAACATGCAACCCTTTAGACATGTATCTATTTTTTGATACGGTAAACCGAAAGCCGACATCAGTTTTTTTACTTCGTAATGATTTTCGCACATTAGATTATTAGGAGGCATATGCCGTTTCGCAGCTTGTACAACAGCCGTAAATCCAGATTCTGTGAGGTTGTATTTGGATTTCATCGCAATGTATTCAGGAGTTACCGATAATTGGGTTCCGCTTGTGCAGCCTTCCCAAAGGGGTTTTTTCGCGGCATCTAACAAATCATTTTTTTTTGCCCCAATATTTGGTTCTTCTTCAGCATTACCATCGTCATCAGTTAATTGAGGAACATGAAACATTGAACGTGCAGCATCTTCAACCATATGTTCTACAAGATTTGTCGTACCAATTTCATTACTCACCACCTCCTCATCTTGTACGGGATTAGATGCTAACTGTTCCCTATGACGATCCCAAATCAAATAGTTCGACATGAAACCATACTGACGCAAATGAACTCTAACCATTTGTGGTATCAAATGCTTTAACAGTTTGCATTTACTACATGGACAACGGATTTCTTTGTAGTTTCCGTTATTACGTAAAGCAAAATCCATAAATACGCTAACACCATTATTAAAATGTTCACTTGTTGAGCCTTCAGTATCGACCCTTCGTTTTTTGTACATCCAGCTCCGATCAGTAAAATAATTGTCCATTTACCTACGTATATAATTAAAAAGTACGATATAAATTTGCATTGACATTTTTTATTAAAACAAATTTATAAACATTCTTCTTGTTTGTGTTATATCTGTTAAAATAATACTTAAAGCTTATTTTGAAATGAATATGTGTTTTTTGTTAGCGAATTTGATATTAATTGATCATTGACACTTTGTTGATGGGTCATCCTACCTCCCATTACAAATACAATAACGTAATTAAATCACATAAATCATTTCAATTTAAACGATTCAACAAAATTTCGACAGCACTTCGCTTTAGTTCCCGAACAGTACACAATTGCGTATACACAGGGAACATAAAGGGAAGCGCTGCCAAAATTTTGCGAACCGTTTAAACTGAAATGATTTACGAGATTTAATTACGTTATTGTTTTTGTAACTTGTCCAATACAGTAACAAATCCAACAAATACTGTATACGATGAATATAGATGTCCGTTCTATTAAAAAAACAAATATCCACACAACGATCATATACAATACTTATCAGACGGGGCCAAAAACACTCTAAGGGTTTAAATTTTAAAATTAGCGATACAAAAGTTTAAATTTTATTTTCATAAAATTTAAACTTTTATATCATAAACAATATCACGTCCAGTCATGCACAAAATGTATCATGTATATATCCTATCATAACATGTCAAAAGTGAACAATTTATAGGTCAAGATCATCACTTTCTACGTACGATTTTACGCAATTCAATCATCAATATAATAACAAGTGAGGTTCATGCTTAGGTTAGTAACAATTATTAAGTGTAACACTAATTTAATAATAAACCTAATTTAACAAATCATAGTTAAACATGCAATAATTAGTTTAATAACAATAATTAAGGTCCAATACACTACACTACACAAACAATAGCACAATATATACACAAAAATTACCAATTTAACCTAAAATTAAAAATTTAACAAAATTATGGTTTTAGCAAATAATACCTGATTTTGAAGGTTGTGGAGCTTGCAAACGAAGATGATGATGTTAGAACGTGTAGAAAGGGATAAAATGAGGTTGGAAATTTTTTGGGGGGGGGGGGGGGGGGAATTGGGGGAATTGGGGAAATTGGGAAAGTTTTCGTGTAAAATTCGAACGAGGAAGAAGAAGCTGAAGCTGCAGGTTAGTCGCGGATTTCCAACGGCGAGCAACGGCTTCCAACGGCATGTGTTTTTTGTTATTACAAAATTCCGGGAAAAAGCTTGTCGTTGCTCGCCGTTGGACAATGGCCGTTGTCCCCCCCCCCCCCCCGTTGCTATTAAAGATATTTACATTTTATTTAATAATAAAAAATGAGTGAATGAATGTGCGTTGTAAGTATAAATATGTTGGTAGTCTCAATATTTTTATTTCAAGTTGTTTTGTTAGTAGTGTCGGCGACAAATTTATAGTAAAATTCCATTAATAAGTTGAGGAGAAGAGATTGTGGAGCTTGCAAACCAGTGGTGGTGTTACGTTGATAGATGTAGGTATTTTCGGAATTTCAAAATGATACCGTGAAAATCAACGTCATTGAATTTTCTTTATTAATGATATTGTGAAAAACATCGTCATTGAATTTTCTTTATTAATGACTAGTATAAACTGCACGTACGTGCATCTAGTAGCTGGAGGGGATATGTGTTGTAAGTGCAAAAGTTTTTTGATAATCACATTTTTATTTCAAGTTGTTTTATTGGTGGTGTCGGTGGCAAATTTGTAGTAAAATTCCGTTGATGAGTCATTGAGAATGGATGGTACTGGATGTTGCAAACTAATAGTGGGTTTCTTGATAACAGTATTTTTGAAATTGCAAAAGGACACCGTGTAAATGCTAGTCATTGAATTCTCTTTATTGGTAGTAAAGATAAAGATGGAGATGAGATAAAGATAGAGATGTATATTTTTCTTGATATCACATTCTTCTTATGATTTAACGCTTCCAAATTGTAGCATGAAGTGCAGTAAACATCAAACATGTAGTAAAAGCAAGCATTAGAAAACAAGAAATAATGAGCCAACTTTATTTTAGTTGTACTAGTGAAAAATGCCTCGCCGCATAGCGCCGTTCCATTGTTGACTACTGTTCAAAATGGTACCTTGGTTCTTTCTATATTTGTTTGCTATTTTAAAAAGATAGCTCCTTTTTGCGTATATTTCAAGCCCTTTTAGGTTACTTGCAGAAAG
The DNA here is from genome assembly GCA_030737815.1 of Allium fistulosum. Lineage (NCBI taxonomy): Eukaryota > Viridiplantae > Streptophyta > Magnoliopsida > Asparagales > Amaryllidaceae > Allium > Allium fistulosum. Next base: position 960,237,258 of record CM060904.1, read on the forward strand.
TTTGCTTCATTATTGCTCAAGAACCGTTTGAGTGCCAACTGCCAAGCACTAATATATGGCCTGAGTGGTCCATTGAACAACTCATCCTTTCCATTTTTTTTTTTAAGAATTGCTGAACACTGCACAAATTTGGGACACATGTCACAGTATGCGTCAACATAAAATGAATATAAAGAAAACTGAACACCACAAAACTTTGTATTGATAGTTTGATACGGCTGTGTATATACACAGAGGCATGCATACATACATACAAACATACATACGTGTGTGTATATAATATATATACACACACATACATACATATATAATCAAACCAAGAAGATATAGAACATAAATTGTCTTCATTGTTGGTTGTTGCACTATAGAATAAAACCTTCATGACTGAAATTACATATTTTTTACCCACCCAGTAAATCTGCCTTTTCACCCATACAAAACCAAACATATTTGAGATACATTTATTTTCCACCGCCAGCGAAAACTAAAGAAAACTATGTAAAAATATGTATCAGTGCATTGATCCTCCTCCAGTAGTATTTATGTCTTTCACTCGTGGTAAGATGAAGAGTCCAAGAATTCCACCTACAGCTGCAAATGCAGCTGCAAGGGCAAAAGCTGGAAGATTTCCCTTTCCAAAAAGTGAATCCCATGGCCCTGCACCTAATGCTATTATCACCTGCAACATTCATAAAGTTCAGAACATTCGATTCATTTTCTGATTCCGAGAATTTGAACACAAATAAATCTAAACATGTAACCTTTTGAACTATTTGAATATGCTGAAATGCACCAATTGATCTAATTCAGTATATTTTAGCAACATCCATAAAGTATTTTATATTTTTTAAATTGTGTGCATTTATCATATGTGCATGTGACACAAGATTATATCCAACTGGGGATAATTTTATTTTTCTCAATGGATGCTGACCTGAGGTACCACAATGGAGATGTTCAAAACACCAATGCACAACCCTATAAATAGCATTCAACAAACACATTCTTAATATTAATTTTTTCGTTTTAGAAAATAATAAAAAAATAGTAATGGATCTTTTCTATGTATAATTTACCAACCTTGACCACCGCCTCTTGTTTGTGCAATGGTTGATGCGACTGCGAAAGGAACACTATATAGAATCTGCAACATTTGACTTGGAAGTTCAGAATACAAGAGTTGATAATAGTAAAACTAAAAAACTAAAATGGACCATAAATATAATAGGAAGAGTACTTACAGACAGGGGCAATCCAAGAAAGGCAAAGATAATCAAAGCTACAATTTTAACATCGGCATTGGCTGTAATATAGCCATGAATTCCTCCTTTATAACCTTTTACTGACCACGTGCTTACGATTGCAATGGCTGTCATAGCCAGGAAAACCATGAAGTTGCCGCTCACCCAAACTACCCTTGCAGTAACTTTTCTACATAGGGGCTCTATCAAGAATCCACCAATCAAGAGAAGAATCTATATAAATTACATCAAATTCCAAAACTAAGTTAAATTCGTAATATTTTTTTCTTAATAATTGCATCAACAAAATGAAATATGTTGATCTTACAGAATTCAGTAGTAAACCAAATGCTCCAGTTCTAACTCCTCGATCATATGCATCAACTTGATCTTTAGTCCCGGATGCAGATCCATGGAATACTTCACGCCCCATCCAGTCCGTGTCATATAAAATGAAAGGAAACCATGATAACTGATTACAATAAATATTAAAAGAAAAGTTAGACCATTTGTTAGATAAATACAAAAAATGATCCAGATTGATCAGGTGCATTTTAGCGTATTCACTATTTAGAAGGCTGTAAAAATAAAACTGATTTCAATATGGATGAACATCTACTTTGATTTAGAATTCACGATGAAGATGATTTTTCAGTAGTATCTATGTGATACAATGTTGTAGTAGCATGAAGTACAAACTAACCCAAGTAATAGCTGTCATAAAAAAGACTTGAGGCATTCCTTTAGGCAAGTTTTTAATGCTTTTGAAAATGTCCAAAAACCTTGCTGGTGTTTCATCATCATTGTTAGCCATTTCTGACAGAGGAGTTTCGGTAGCCATGGATATTGTTACAGTTAAACATATTAGCAGGAATATCTGAATCATCATGCATAGATGCTATTAGGACATCATATTCAAACTTTTATTCTATGATATAAAATAGTAACAAATTACTTACCACAGCAACCAGAAACGCACCTTTCAAATTTGCACACGCTTCACAACATGCCTTGGTTTGAAGAAAAGGGAACCATCTGTGAAGACATAGTAATCAAAATTACATTTATAATTGAACATATAAAACTTAATTTCAATCTTTTTAATAAGAATAATGTACTTATGCCAATTTCCAGTAGAACCAGAAGAATAGCCCAAAATGTTTCCTACAGCCATCCAGCATGCAAATATAGCATTTCCAGCATTGCATCCATGCTTGCCTAATTCGATTTCAAACACAATATTTCAAATTATTATACAAATAATATATAACAAAATGGAATGTAGAGTGATTAAACATGTTAAAAAACCTGAAATGTCAGCCATGAGAGCTCGAGCTGGTCCCTGCATCAAACATCATACATTACATTAGGTGTTAACATAGGACATTTAGCTATAATACATAAAATTAGCAGGGTTAATTCACTAGGCTTACTTGCACTGCATTGTTAGCAAAATCTAAAACCCAGAAGCCAGCAACAAATATAAGTGCTGCTTTCCAACGAGAGCCAGTGTAGACACTGCAGTCTTCTTTAGTGTCGCCCAAGGCAAAGCCGATGTCAGACGAAAATGCAATTATAATCACCTATTTATGACACAAAGTAATAGCATAAGATTTTAATTATATTTTTTATATATATGAGGAAAAAACAACATATGTACTCACTGCTGCACAAATAAGAAGACATCCCATAAACATAAACGGTCTTCTTCTTCCATATCTGGACCGACACTGATCACTGTATATACCAACAATCGGTTGAACCTGAAATTGAATAGAACATATATAAGACACATTAGCTGCACAAACAAATTATTTTTTAGGGTAATTCTTGACAAAATATTTAGTGGTACTTACGATAAATCCTGCAATAGGGCCGCAAAGCCACATAAGGGAAGAAAGTGCATGTGACAGTCCCAGTGTCTACGTAATGAAAATACATCAGCAAAAATAAGTGATAAAATAACATGTATAATGCTTTTCGTAATCATAATAAATACTTTTCAATAAAAAAAAATTTATCCACTAGGAAGGTATTTCTAAAAATAAATTGATTTTCCCACTTTGTTTCATATTTGGATCTAGGAATAATTTGAGCTAATATTCCTTTTAGATAAAAGTTAAGTTAACTATTGTCTTATATCAATAATACAACAATCACCGCCTTTGATGTAAGAATTGGAGTGAAAATGTGTTCAATTCCCCTAATTCCCAAATTGAGTATCCCATGTATGCAGCAAATCAAATGTTTTAAGTTTAAATTAAAAACAGGGATTACATTCAAAATAAATGGTTGAATATCAATAGAGAATGAGGCGCTTCAATTTTGAAGACGAGAAATTAGTCTTATCATTATTCCCTTAAAATCAAACTTGCAAATCGGTGATATCCAAAATTAGCCATATTCCGCATAGCTAACTTTCAGACGTTGTAGCAGTAATTGTCTTATATATGTTAACAAACTTACTAATTAAATGAATTTTATCTCTTTTAAAATATTTATGGTAATTACATTTTGATCCCATAAATGCTCCTTTTTTTGAGCTTAAATGGTATTTATTCTCCAAGAAACATATCTTTTTAAGGTTTAAACCACATTATTCACATAATATCCATCATCTATTTTTTTTTCCAGCAGAATCACTTGCAGTATAATATAAAATATATACTGAAATCAGAATTGAATTACTTTTATAAATAATTTTCATGTAGATTTTTACAAATTAGTTCACAATATTTTTATAAATTGTTTTGAACTAATATTCCAAATAGATAGAGTTAACATTCATCATTGTCTTATATCTGTATACATAATTATTAGTCAAACAAATGTTGTCCGTTGAAAAAGAGTTTTTGCTAGATTGACCTAATACGGGCTAAGGACCTGGAAAAAACAATGGAGGAAATTTAGTGAACCAAGCTGTATATAGAGACACAATTTTAGCGTTTAAGTTCAATTCTTTGCTTTTCATTTAGCAAATTGTAAATGTTTAATTTTTAATTTCTTGTGTCATATTTTTAAAGTTGTAGCATCTGTAAATGAAAATGGTTTAAAAATAGAATATTTTAAAAATTAATTCAATTCTAATTTTGATGTATATTTCACCATATCATAATGTGAATGGTTCTGATGGAGAAATAAATAAGACAACGAATATCATGTGAATAGCGTGGAGATAACGGAAATGTAATAAAGACCATTTAATTCAAAAGGAAAAGCATTTATTGGGTTAAAAGATAATTAAGATATGTTTTTTAACCGAAAATTATGCTTCAAGGATTAAGCGGAAGGAATCCCAGCCCTAATTAAACGGTTAAACATATCAATTCAAGTCAGACACATTTATTTGTTACCGTTTCCTTTTGACCAAATGTTGTGATAATTTATTATGTTGTAAATGTTGTCTATGTTAAAAAAATATATGGCTTAAGTTCCACTTTTAAGAATATCACATAAGAAATTAAAATTTAAATACTGACAATCTGCTAAGAGGAAAGCGAGGAGTTGAACTTTTTGAATAATCCATATCCACGAAGATCTTATATATATTTCTCTGTTATTTCCGATACATTCATTTCAGAATTTGACAATCCATGTAGATTTCACGACATTGGAAAACAAAAGCAATATTATTTACACCAATTAACAAAGCATGTCATTCAAACAAACGAATAAAAAGCGTCAAACCTGAACATAAGGTGTAAGAAGAGAAAGCTGCAAAGCCCAACCATATTGAACACCACCTGCTATCATGCACGAAAATATCAATCGGATGAAGCTTATGTCCTTTGTAGGTGTGCTTCCCATTGACTTCTCTACATCCATATTGAATCTTCTATTTATATCAGTTAAGAAAAAGGAGATAAAAAGAAAACTGATCTAGTCTGTATAATACTCTAATACATATATCCAAGGGCTATATATATCGTTTAGGCAAGATTACGTTGTACCTGCGGAGTATCATAAGGTTTACATTTTGAAACTATGACACATAGACACGTGTAATATTCATTTAATTATCTGGTACGTTGCTTATAGACATTTCATATGAGTTATTTGGTTAATGAATTTTGGATAAAAGACACCTATGCTAGGTTTCAATTTGGGAAGTCTGTTAAATGACATTTATAACTGAAAAATAAATAATATAATGAAGATAAGTCATGAATTAACCGGTTACATCTGCTATAATTCTTTTCAATTTAAAGCAAAATCTTCATCATCAAGAAAGCAATAAAAATATATATTACGAATATTTGTTGTAACATGGTATAAATGGGTTCACTTTTATTAAAAGGATAATGTTTTCATCTTTATCCGTTGAAATTTTTTAAACCCTTATTTTTTATAGTAACTATCAAATTCATCTGTCCCCTCTTATCAAAATCAAAATTGACATCTTTATTTATTTATTTTTTCAAAAGCTAAGGCAACCCTTTCTTTTAAAATAAAGAATTAGGTTGTTGTTTTCGCGTTCTTTTCGATAAAATGTACTTAAAAGTTTAAATTTAGTTGTTTTTTATTGAAATTTGTTATATTACGTTACTAGATAAAATGATATACAATGATAAATAATTAAGCTTTCAAAGTTATGTATCTTTCTAGATTTGGTGGCTTCACTGTACATCGTACTTTTATAATGCAAACTACTTACTGCTTTTGAATTTACTTAATTACTACTCCAAAATACTTTTGCATTTATGCAAGGTCAAATTTTTGAAAGGGGAAATTAATTTAAAAGACAAAAATTTGTATATTTTTAACTTCAAGGACACGACCTCAATATTTTAAGCACAAAGACCAACATTCTCCTAAAAATTAATTATAAGGACAAACATTCTTCCAAAACTGTTATCGAACTAAAAACTGATACCTAAAAACTGCTTTCGATAATTACAAACTGATACCCAAAAACTGCTATCAATAACAAAAAACTGATACCTAAAGAAAGTTGCCCTTCAGACTAAAATACTGAAGGTCCGTCCTTGAGGCTAAAACGCTGACACCAAAAAAATGTGACACCAAAGGTTTTACAACTATTAATAAAGATATTCAAGAGAAAATGATTTGTACGAATATTTAGTTATATTTTTTACATTGAAATCATGTTTAGTTAGTTTGAATTTTTATTTTAAGGTTGTAATACCTAATTTTCTATTAGTTTTAATTTTTATTTGTATTATTAATTGATAAAGAATGATTTTGTAATAGAAGTTTGTTTTTTAAATCCTATTTTTAAGTGATATTAAGATTTGTTAATATTTGTTGAAAGATGGTTTGAATTTGTGAAGGAAGTGTAGTTTTTAGATCATATTTCTAGGTGATATTAAAATTTGCTAATATATGTTGAAAGATGGTTTGAATTTATATAGGAAGTGTAATTTTAGATCCTATTTTTAAGTGATATTAAGATTGATTAATATTTTTTTAAAGACGGTTTGAATTTGTAAAAAATATGTAATTATTAGACTCTATTTTTAAGTGATATTATATGGGTATTTTTGGTAGTTTACGCTGACATCAAAAAAGTGTGACACCAAAAGTATTACAACTATTATTGAAGAATTTGATTATTTGATATTTTTGTGAAAACTCAAATTGTTAACCATTAAAGATAACATATTAATTACAACGAGCGTTATGGCACGCGTGTCGCGCGTGATCATGGAATGTGCTTCGTGCGCGAATTGTTTTTCTAGAAACTATATATATTTAACATATTCAAGAGAAAATGATTTGCACGAATATTTAGTTATATTTTTTACGTTGAGAGAATGTTTAGTTAGTTTGAATTTTTATTTTAAGGTTCTAACACGTAATGTTTTATTAGTTTTTATTTTTATTTGTATTATTAATCGATAAAGAACGATTTTGTAATGGAAGTTTTTTTGTTATTAAGAGTTGTTAATATTTATTGAAAGATGGTTTGAATTTGTGAAGGAAGTGTAATTTTGGATCATATTTTTAGGTGATATTAAAATTTGTTAATATATGTTGAAAGATGGTTTTAATTTATAAAGGAAGTGTAATTTTTAGATCCAATTTTTAAGTGATATTAAAATTAATTAATATATGTTGGAAGACGTTTTGAATTTGTAAAGAAAGTGTAATTATTAGATCCAATTTTTAAGTGATATTAAAATTGATTAATATATGTTGGAAGACGTTTTGAATTTGTAAAGAAAGTGTAATTATTAAATCCTATTTTTAAGTGATATTAAAGGGGGTATTTTTGGTAGCTCACGCTGACACCAAAGTTATTTCTAATAATAAATTGATTTTCCCACTCTGTTTCATATTTGGGTCTAGGAATATTTTTGAGCTAATATTCCTTTTAGATAAAAGTTAACTATTGTCTTATATCAATACAACAATGACCGCCTTTGATGTAAGAATTGGAATAAAAATGTGTTCAATTCCAATAATTCCCAAATTGAGTATCTCATGCATCCAGCAAATCAAATGTTTTACTATTTATATAAAAAAATTAATTAATAACAGAGATCACATTCAAAATAAATGGTTGAATATCAATAGAGACTAGGGCATATATATTTTGAAGACGAGAAATTAGTCTTATCAATTATTCCCTTAAACTCAAAACTTGCAAATCAATGGTCCCCCAAATTAGCCAGATTCCGCACAGATAACTTTCAGGCGTTGTAGCAGTACTCACCTTATATATGTTAATAAAATTACCAATTAAATGAATTTTATCTGTATTAAAAATTATATGGTAATTACATTTAAATCCCATAAATGCTCCTCTTTTTGAGCTTAAATGCTATTTATTCTCCAAAAAACATATCCTTTTGAGGTTTAAACCACATTATTCACATAATATCCATTATCTCATTCTTTTTTTCCCAGTAGAATCACTTGCAATATAGTATGAATACACACACACACACATACTGAAATCGGTATTGAATTACTTTTATAAATAATTTTCATGTAGATTTTTACAAATTAGTACACAATATTTTTATAAATTGTTTTGAACTAATAGTCCAAATAGATAGAGTTAATTTCACCATTGTCTTATAACTATATACATAACTATTAGTCAGACAAATATTGTCTGTTGAAAAAGAGTTTTGCTAGATTGACCTGATATGGGGTACGCGGACCTGAAAAATAATGGAGAAAATTTAGTGAGCAGTATAATGTTAGGGCTGGGATTACTTCTGCTTAATCTCTTCCCGGTTGAAGCAGAATTTCCAATTAAAAAACATATGTTAATTGTATTTTGGAACTCAAATTGTAAATCATTAAAGATAATATATTAATTACTAAAATCGTTATGGCACGTGCTTCACGCATGATCATGGCATGTGCTTCGTAAGCGAATTGTTTTTCTAGAAACTGTATATATTTTGACAAGCACCATTGTCTCAGTGGTTAAGTGATTCGACTTTGGTGCGAAAAGTCACAAGTTCGAAACTTGCGTAGTGTAATTCGAACATATATTTACATGTGAGTTATGTTATCCTAGTGATTTGTTGTATCTAAGTACCTATTCAAAAAAATGTATATATTTAACATATTCAAGAAAAAATGATTTGCACGAATATTTAGTTATATTTTTCACGTTGAAATCATGTTTAGTTAGTTTGATTTTTATTTTAAGGTTCTAATACCTAATTTTTTATTAGTTTTAAGTTTTATTTGTATTATTACTTGATAAAGAATGATTTTGTAATGGAAGTTCATTTGTTATTAAGATTTGTTAATATTTGTTGAAAGATGGTTTGAATTTGTGAAGGAAGTGTAGTTTTTAAATCATATTTTTAGCTGATATAAAAATTTGTTAGTATATGCTGAAAGATGGTTTGAATTTATAAAGGAAGTGTAATTCTTAGAAACTACTTTTAAGTGATATTAAGATTAATTAAGATTTGTTTATAGACGTTTTGAATTTGTAAAGAAAGTGTAATTATTAGATCCTATTTTTAAATGATATTAAAGTGGTATTTTTGGTAGTTCCCGCTGACACCAAAAAAGTGTGACACCAAAGGTATTACAACTATTATTAAAGATATTCAAAAGAAAATGATTTGCACGAATATTTAGTTATATTTTTTACGTTGAAATCATGTTTAGTTAGTTTGAATTTTTATTTTAAGGTTGGAATACCTAACTTTTTATTAGTTTTAATTTCAGGAAAATAAGCACAGGGATGAAGTTGTAAAAAAAATTAGTCTCAGGGACAACAAGTTTGTTTTTAGTCTGAAGGACACTTTATAGTGTAAACAAAAAATAATAGTTGCAACTATCATTCTATGATTTACATTAAAAATTGTCTTTCATCATAAAAAGCAAACTTCTTGTCCTTGTAGCTATATTTTTCTCTAACTTTTTCCCTGAGCCTAAAAACCCCTTAATAATACAAATTTTTTAGTTTTTAAGTGATATTAAGATTTGTTAATATTTGTTGAAAGATGGTTTAAATTTGTGAAGGAAGTGTAGTTTTTAGATGATATTTCTATGTGATATTAAAATTTGTTAATATATGTTGAAAGATGGCTTGAATTTATAAAGGAAGTGTAATTTTTAGATCTTATTTTTAGGTGATATTAAGGTTGATTAATATTTGTTTAAAGACGGTTTGAATTTGTAAAAAAGTGTAATTATTAGATCATATTTTTAAGTGATATTAAAGGGGTATTTTTGGTAGTTCACGCTTATATCAAAAAAGCGTGACACCAAAAGTATTACAACTATTATTAAAGAATTTGATTATTTGATATTTTTGTCAAAACTCAAACTGTTAACCATTAAAGATAACATATTAATTAATACGAGCATTATGGCACACGCTTCGTGCGTGATCATGACATGTGCATCGCGCGTGATCATGGCACATGCTTCGTGCGCGAATTATTTTTCTAGAAACTATATATATTTAACATATTCAAGAGAAAATGATTTTCATGAATATTTATTTATATTTTTTACGTTGAAATCATGTTTTGTTAGTTTGGATTTTTATTTTAAGGTTTAGTACCTAATTTTTTATTAGTTTTAATTTTTATTTGTATTATTAATTGATAAAGAACGATTTGTAGTGGAAGTTTTTTTGTTATTAAGATTTGTTGAAATATGTTTTGAATTTGTGAAGTAAGTTAGTTTTTAGATCATATTTTTAGGTGATATAAAAATTTGTTAATATATGTTGAAAGATGGTTTGAATTTATTAAGAAAGTGTAATTTTTAGATCCTATTATTAAGTGATATTAAGATTGATTGGTATTTGTTGATAGACGTTTTGAATTTATAAAGTAAGTGTGAATTATTAGATCCTATTTTTAAGTGATATTAAAGGGGTATTTTTGGTAGTTCACGCTGACACTAAAATAGTATGACACCAAAGGTATTACAACTATTATTAAAGATATTCAAGAAAAAATGATTTGCACGAATATTTTGTTATATTTTTTATGTTTAAATCATGTTTAGTTAGTTTGAATTTTTATTTTAAGGTTGTAATACCTAATTTTTTATTAGTTTTAATTTTTATTTGTATTATTAATTGATAAAGAATGATTTTGTAATAGAAGTTTATTTGTTAAATCCTATTTTTAAGTGATATTAAGATTTCTTGATATTTGTTGAAAGATGGTTTGAATTTGTGAAGGAAGTGTAGTTATTAGATCATATTTCTAGGTGATATTAAAATTTGTTAATATATGTTGAAAAATGGTTTGAATTTATAAAGGAAGTGTAATTTTTAGATCCTATTTTTAAGGGATATTAAGATTGATTAATATTTGTTGAAAGACGGTTTGAATTTGTAAAAAAAGTGTAATTATTAGATTCTATTTTTAAGTGATATTAAAGGAGTATTCACTACAAGGAAAAAAGCATTTTCCGACGGTAGAAAACCGTCGGCGGCCGTCGGAAGCCGTCGGAAAATGCCGTAGGAAAATAAGGTGTCGGGGTGCAGTGTTTCCGACGGCTTCCGACACATCTCGTCATTCGTATTTTCGACGGATTCCGACACTTGTCGGAAACCGTCAGAAGCCGTTGAAAAAAAATAACCTGAAAGCTGTTGAAAGCCGTCGGAAATCTGCTGTAATTTTTTTATATTTCTGCTGCAATATAGCCTTCCATCCACATTTCCCATACAAACACTATTCTGTAGAATCCAATATATAATATTCCAACCAAATATCAAAAACCAAACTATACACAATTCACCAAACAAACAAAAAATATAAGATTAAGTCAAGACACATAATCATCACCCAATATCCCAACATCCACATAATTATACAACAAAACAGCTAAGTGTATCATAACATAGTAAATAAATCAACAACTATCTCCACCATCTACCAAATCATACAAAACAGAAGAAAAAAAACATACCAACCAAAGCAATCAATCAATCTTCTCCAGAACCAGAGCCAGTAGAGGAAGGGAAGCGACCACCATACTGCTGCATGTACTCGGCGATACACTGGTCTAGCAACTGTGTGGTCTCTATGGCCTACCGACGGTTCTGCTCCTCCAGCTGCGCCACTCTAGCCCACAAATCTTCGGTCTCTGCTAGATCGATCTGAGCTCTAGTCTGCCTACCCCGTCTCTGACTGCTGGCCAATAATAAATATTTAATTTAGCTGTGCGATCTCTGTAAGTGTATGAGCATGTATGTGAATGATTAGCAGTGTGATAATGTTATTTAATTTAGTTTATGCATGTTTATGTAAGTGTATGTGCAGGTATGTGAATGATTAGCAGTGTGATAATGTTATTTAATTTAGTTTATGCATGTATAATGTATACATTTGAAAATATGTTCTTTTGGCCGTTTTTAAATTGTGATTCAACCATTTATTAACAAAAATAATAGTACGTTACATTACGAGATATCACTGCTTTTGATCTCTTTAACAGTAAATGTGACAAATTTATGCATGTGTACAGCATATATCAGGCAAACTAAATTAAATAACATGTCTTTTTAGTTATTTTTTTGAAATGACATTCAAGTAACTAATTAATATATTTTGGTAATGCATAATGCTTTCATAACGAAGTGACTCAAAACCAATATACTGAATTTGAAAACTTATATGATACCCAATATATTATTTACTTACCACTTGATTGCCAAATCCGTATCGTCTTCCATGCTCCGATGGATCCATAACTGACTCAAAAATAGCATCCTCCTCATCCATCGTCAGCCGATCTCGACCTGTATCAGCAAGGAGTTTCTGGCGCTGCTCCATAAACTTTTCCTGCATTAACAAATTAATATCATCATATCTTATTTCATTATATTTTAACAAGTAGAACAATTACTAATACTGCATAAAATGAAATATGCTTACATGGCTCTTGCTGGATTTATCATCCTGCCATGTATACGAAACTGTCCCGTTCGGATTTACATGCTCGACAGCATGCGTACGAGTAAACACGTCCATATAGCCCACGAGACCATGCGCCTCAGCTTCCTGAAATTGATTTTTACATATAATTATTGTACATTTAAAATTATATAGCACAAACTATTTACAATTTGCATTCAGTAAATTTACCAACTCCTGCCGATACTGTTGAAATGACTTCGACCCTCCGCGATGAGTGACGGGATTTTTATTTCTGTTTGCATAGTTTCTTTCCGACTCTGCTTGTACATTCAAAATTTGATACATTATTTATCGATCATGTATTTTTTTATATTTACTACCAGTCAAATAATTTTAAAAAAATTAGTATACTTGCATTCGCCTCGTCAGTTTCCCAGTATCCCAACCATGCTTGCCATACGCTTTCCCCTATCCAACGTGGTTTCTTACCTTATTTCTTGATTTCGGATATCGAGTCCCTATAGTTTTTACGCATCTTCTTCATCCAATATTCTCGTTCCAACAATATATCGTCTGTTTGAATGTCTGTCTCAGCCCGTGTTTCACAATAAAAAGCAAAAAGAATATTAAACTGTAAACGATAAACAGTAAAAAAACGACAAAAACGAATTAAAAATGGAAAACAGAAAAATATACTTACTAGGACATCCTGCCAAATACACTCTACTATGTGGGGAGGGATGTTATCCCACTTCGACCAACACGCACTCATCCTACTCTGCTAAGAAGCTCTAGAAACATCCAACACAACCTTCGAGGGAAGTAGGTCGAACCCCCTGTTTTTAAATATGATACAGATAAGTACATACGTATATCAAAAAAAATAAGATGCTAAATAAAATTTAATTCTTACCCCTCCGCTCTAGGTACTAAAGAAACTACAGGACGCTGTGATGCTTGCGATGGACCACTGCCATCGCCTCCTGAAGATCGGGAAGAGCTCCTACCTCTAGATGACATTACGATAAACCTGTGACGTATATACACATCATTTCAAAAGAGAATAATAACATGATAATGAAATATATTTCATACGTAAATGACATCAACGGTATAAATTGCTAAATTAATGACTGAAATGGAAATAGAAATGGAAGTGTGTTATACCTGATTCATAATGGGTCTCATGTTCCGACGATAAGCAGATTACATTGCATTTTAATAAAAATTGCTAAATAAATGACAAATGAAAATGACATAAAACATGTAAACAATGGTAAACGTACAGATTTGGTTTCATAGTTACATCAATTTCATAATACATCAAGAATTCAACATAGTTACATCAATTGCAAAAAAATCAGATTCGAATTTTTATCAATCATCGTCGTCTTCTGATTCAGATTCGGTCTCGTTTCTACGATATTTTCCTCTGCACTGTCAAACGCTTCTACCAAAACATTTGATTCATCGATCAAAGGACCAAAATCTGTATGATCGTCTGTAATTATTATTTCGTTATTTTCCTCAAGATCTGTTTGATAAGCTTGTTCGTCTGGAATATTCTTCCCATCGAATGTAAATCTGGCCTTTGTTTTAAAACTGCAGACCAATCTGCTTTATCTCTTTTTAGAGACGGATAAGGAGCGTAATAAACTTGCAATGCTTGTTTGGCTAGTACAAAAGGATCATACTTGTGATAGTTCGATGTATGCTTTATTTCGATAAGATTATAATCTTGTGCACATTAATTCCAAAACCTGGAACATTGCTAAACCAATTGCATCTAAATAGAAACACCTTCTCCGCGGGTCGTGAGAAATATGTCAGTTGCAAAATTTGTGTTAGAACGCCATAAAAATCATTTATGTGATTTTCTAGATTGTCGCTACCGTTAACAAATACACCAGTATTATTCGTTAATTTTTCTGCACCATATTCTTTGGTGTTAAATTTATATCCATTGACGAAATATATTGGATATGTCTTGACCACTCTTTTGGTCCCATCACAAGATGTTTCAACCCTTCGTCAACAACACAATTTCTCAGCTCATAAATGTAATTTGAAAACCAACCGGAAATTCTTTACTGAGATCTCCATTCGGATGTTCACGTTCATAAACACTGTATATATAAACAAATTATTACATTAGGTTATACACGTGCATGCATTATAGAAAAGAATAAAACACAAATTATTATTTCAGATTACCTAACAAACGGTGCAACCTCGGCATAATTTAGAAGAATATAAGTGTGTGCTACATGAAGATCTCTATCATCTAGCTATATTTCTACACATTTTCCAAAAGGCCGACCATGTTGTCTAAAAATAGAAAACATTGCTTGAGAGGACTCTTGTTCGTCGCCTTCGTCGTTACGAGGAACACTTTCAAATGATATATTCACATGGTCACTGAAATAGTGAGAGAAAAAGAATGAAGCTTCTTCTTCGATGTAAGATTTACATATCAAACCTTCAACTCGTGCTTTTTGTGAGGAATGCGGAATATGGATCTTAAGGCTAGGAATAACACTAGAGGGGGAGTGAATAGTATTTATAAGAAATTACTAAATCTTTTTGAGTTTATGTTAATTTGTACACAAATGTATGTAATATTCAGACACAGATATAATCACAGAAACAAACACAGATGTAGAAATAAAGTAAATGCAGTAAAGGAAAGAACACACCGGATTTTATACTGGTTCGGAGTTACCCTACATCCAGTCCTGCACAACTAAGTACGGATTTCCTTTCAAAGGAAATTCAACAATTACAACCCTCGGTTTCAAGGCTACGAGGTACACCCTCCAGAATCACAATCCTCTGGGTAGAGATACTTGATTTCCGGGGCAAGAAGTTCACCCAATTGATTTCCAAGGCTACAATCACACCTTTTCTCGCTTGATTGATTTCCAAGGCTACAATCACACCTTTTCTCGCTAGATAGATTACAAAGAAGCCTATAACTCTGAATAGCACTGGGATCTTGTTGAGATAGTGATAGAGAATCAAACCAGAGATGATCTAGTTAGATTCAATGTTGATTTCGGCAGAGTGATGATAGAATTTTGAATAAAAAAATGTGGAAGAAGAAGAGAAGTGAAAAACCATAAAATCTAATGTTAAATTCGTTGAAACTAACCCCTATTTATAGAAGAACAACAGCCATGTCCATTCGTGAAAGGTTATGACGAATAGACACTTCTTTTGAAATTCAAATTTTTGAATTTAACTGTCACTATGTCGACATGGGGTACTAGGACATGTCGATATCCCAAAGCATTCTTTGATGATTTGATTTTCTTTGAAAATAACCTTTATCTTATATTAAAAGCTATTTAAACTTTATAAATATACTTGAATATAGATAAAATACATAGATAAATATAGAGAATAATATATATATATATATAATTTTATATTTAAATCTAAGTATAAATATATTATAATTAAAAGATAGTTTAAAACAAACGAAGTTTAAAAACAAGAGTTTATTAAAAACAAAAAAAAAGAATATTTTATGGCTAAAACATCTTTTTGAAAATCATTTGAAAAGATAATTTTTAAGGCTAAAACATTTTGAAAAGCAGTTTTGACAATCATTCTGAAGTAGTTTTGAAAATCATTTTGAAGTAGTTTTGCAAGCTTCTTCCTGCAGAATATCTCATCATATCAGGACTCGAGAACTTGTACAAAACCAGGATGTTCGTGGGTTTGTAAGCCACTTGTCGTAGGTTTGTAAGCTACTTGTCATGGATTTGTAAGCCACTAAAAAGGTAGAAATGGGTTCCATCCCAAAGGAAAATGGAGTGAAGATTTCAGTGCTATTATGAATTTTTAACATAATTCTAGACTCAATACTTATCTTGAAATCTTGAACTCTTGATAATCTTGATATTCTTGATACTCATGAGTCTTCAATCTTGATATCTTGAATCTTTATACTGTACAGTCTTCATTCTTGGTACCTGCATGGTTAAATCCTGCATATACATATATATCTAAACTATAATGTTAGTATTTATATTTTATAATCTTATTCTAAGGTTGTTGTCATCAAAACCATCATCTCAAGGACTAACACTTTTTGCCTCACTTTTTTCTTCAAATGATTTAGATATCTATGCAAAATTAATTTACATTAACTTCATCTTTCAAATGCAATTAAATTACGTGATAACATATTACATACCTCTCAAATGTATACATCCATCCATATTGGACAGGACCTCGAAGTCATGCTTCAGATGGGAGATGAACAGGTAAATGTTCCATTACATTAAAAAAACCTGGCGCAAATATTTTCTCTAATTTGCAGAGCAATATAGGAATATCTACTTCAAGTTTACGTAAACGTTGCACTTTTAAAGTAGTCGAACAAAGCTCTTTGTAAAACATACTAAGCTCCGTTACTACCTTCCAAACTTTTAACGGCAGTAGTTCTTTGAACATAACGGAAAATAAATTTTCCATCATTATGTGACAGTCGTGGCTTTTCATTCCGCTCAATCTACCGTTTTTAAAGTCAACACATCTACGAAGATTTGATGATATCCCATCAGGAAATCTTAACCCTTCCACCCATTTTAACGCAACTTTAACTTGATTATTATCTAACTCGTAACATGCTTTGGGTTTTTTACTGTCATTTGGTTTCATATGAAGCTCGCGACGTTTGCATAATTCTTCTATATCGCGTCTTGATTTCAAATCATCCTTCGTCTTCCCTTTCACATTCAAAATTGTGTTAAAAACATTATCAAATACATTTTTCTCATTGTGCATCACGTCTATATTATGACAAAGCAGAAGATGTTTCCAATACGACAACTCCCAAAAAATAGTTTGTTTGCACCAGTTATGAACAATCGATTTGCCTTCAATTTCTGTTTGCACTTCAGTTTCATATATCTTTGGATAGTCCCTAACAAGTTCATATATGTCTTCGCTTGACCATATCGTCGGTGCTTGTCTGATTTCTACTCTATTAGCTAAAAAGTTTTTATTGTCTCCTCTGAAGGGATGATTTACATGGAGAAAATACCGATGACAGTCAAACCATGAAATTTTCTTACCATGAGGTAAAGAAAACGCTCGTGTTTCATCCATGTAATATGGACATGCTAGACGACCGGCAGTACTCCATCCTAAAAGCATTGCATAGGCAGGAAAATCACTTATAGTCCACAACAAAGAAGCAAACATACGAAATTTTTTCTTCTTGGATACATCGTATGTTTCTACTCCTTCGTTCCACAGTATTTTTAACTCCTCAATCAACGGTTGTAAATATACATCGATTCCTTGTGTCGGATCGTCGGGGCCAGGAACGACAACAGTAAGAAACATATATTGCGTTTTCATACACATCCATGGAGGTAAATTATACGGTGTAACGATAATGGGCCAGGATGAATATTTAGAACCAAATTGAGAAAATGGTGAAAAGCCATCCGTACATAATCCTAATCTAACATTTCGACTCTCCGCTGCAAAATTTGGATACGTTTTATCGAAATGCTTCCATGCTTCTCCATCGGCCGGATGTGTCAGCGTACCCTCTTCCTCCGTTCTCACACTATTCCATCTCATATTAGATGTAGTTACAGAAGATGCATATAATCTTTGAAGCCTTGGAGTGATGGGTAAGTAATGCATACGCTTGTACGGAACTTCCTTCCCCTTCTTTTTTCTTGGTTTGTATCTCTCCTGATTACAAATTTTACAATTTCTAAGGTCTGCGTCTTCTTTTCAAAACAACATGCAGCCTTTTAAACATGTATCTATTTTCTTATAAGGTAAACCAAAAGCCGACATAAGTTTTTTAACTTCATAGTGATTTTCACACATTAGATTATCGGGCGGCATATGTCTTTTTGCAGCTTGTACAACAGCCGTAAACCCAGCTTCAGTGATGTTGTATTTTGACTTCATCGCAATGTATTATGCGATTACTGACAGCTGAGTGCCGCTTTTACAACCATCCCAAATAGGTTTCTTAGCAGCATCTAGTAAATCATAATTTTTTTGCTTCAATATTTGATTCTTCAACATTTCCATCATCGTCGTCAACTTCAACCATAGGAAACATTAATCGTGCTGCATCTTCGACCATATTTTCTATACGGGTCATCGTAACTACTTCGTTAACGACACTTTCAGACTCTACAGAAGTATTTGCTACAACTTCTCCATGCCGATCTCAAACATAATACTTGGGTACAAAACCGTTTTGGCACAAATGAACTTTCACAATATCCGGTAACAAATACTTCAAATGTCTACACCTACTACACGGACAACGAATTTCTAGATCGTTTCCGTTATTACTTAAAGCGAATTTAACAAATACGTTTATACCATTATAAAAATCTTCTTTTATTAAGCCTCTCAGTCCTTTTCTTTGATACATCCATCTCCTCTGATCAACAAAATAATCAATCATTTTTTCTATTTGAGAAAATGAGTCACAAGTTCAAAATTTAATATTTATTTTCAAGAATACAAATTCGAAAAAGATTATTTTCATGGTCGTCTAATATTTGAATTGAAAGAACTATTTCACAAATTAAAAAATATTTTCAAATATGACACATTTTATTTTTTAACGTATCGATACAAAATTTTGTACAAAAAGATATTTTTTTTCCGTGGTCAGACATCCTAGCTACTTCCCATTACAAACACAGTAAGCATTTACATTTCGTATATTACTTCGTCTCAAACGATTCAAGAAAATTTCGGCAGCATTTCCCTTTTGTCCCTGCATTGTACACAAATGCGTGTACGCAGGAAACAAAAAAGAAAAGTTAGGCCAAAATTTTATGAACCGTTTGAGACGAAGTAGTATACAAAATGTAAATGCTCACTGTGTTCATAACTTGTCCAATACAGGGACAAATCCAACAAACATTGTACCAGATGAATATAAATGGTCATTTTTTGAAAAAAAACGACTATTTATATAACGATCATGTACAACACTCGTCAGACGGGGCCAAAAACTCTCTAAGGGACATTAGTTAATTAAATGTGCGCATTTTACGAAAAAATACAGTTTTACTAACTGTTCACATTTACAAAAATATATTTTAATTTAACACATTTATTCGACGTATTACATCAACTTAAGGCCGGTTTAACATTTTTGTCATTTTTCAATACACACAATTATAATTTAGACTCATGCATTTTTTTGTTGCATAAGTCAATACATGCACAATATAATACTCCTAGCTCATGCATTCATTTTATCTTATTCCAACTAACACAATACAATGATAGCAGCGCTACACACATATACAATCGTAGAATCAAGGCATACACAACGATTTACATATACACGAACAACCATAAATTATACATGTTTTTCACAATTTCACGATAAAAGATGAAATAGGTATACCATGGAATGCTAGAAACTATTATAACACTATTGGAAACAATTTCAATCACCAATTAGCCCTAATTTATCAACTTATGCAAATCTAGAAATAGGGTAAAAATTGAATTTTTCACGAAAATAAGAGATTATACCTGAGCTAGAAAGCAAGAGAGGTTGAATTCATTGCCTGGGAGGATGCAAAAATACGAAATTAGTGATTGGAGGCTTGGGGAGTGAATTTGGGAATTTGTAATTAGGCTTTGGGTATTATGAAATGAGGAAGAAGAGGCTCGGCTGGAGCCTGTATTATGCGATTTTCCGACGGCTTCCGACGGCCACCGACAGCCCGTCGGAAGCCGTCGCCCCCCTGTCGCTATTTAACCCTTTTCTAGTAGTGATTTTTGGTAGTTCACGCTGACACAAAAAAAGTGGGACACCAATAGTATTACAACTACTATTAAAGATGAGTACTTTTCAAAAATTTGTCCTTTAATCTGTCTAATTAGATAGCAGGTTAGAAATGCTATAAACTAGTAAGCATTTAAATTAACTTATTTATGCAATTTTGATTGATTTTATATTATCTGTTGCATTTGTTAAGGTGGTAGCTAGTTGTTTCTATTTTGTTTTTTGGTTATTAACTTATAATGCAAACTAGTTTGTTGTCATGCTTCATCCAATGGCACGCAAGCAATTTTTTTTTAAAAGTTATGAATGCATCTAATTTATTCTACCATCATTTTGAGGCTTTGAATGAAAACAACTTAACTTATGGATGAAAAAAACTTAGCATATGTTTTAACAAGTAACATTCATGTGAATTTATTTGTAAAATTTCACACTTTTTTTTTAAAGCTTGGAAAGAAAATTATAAAAACAGAGGCAATTTTTAAAAATCAACCCTTTTAGACAAATAAATAAGACATTAAATCAATTAGTCGTTAAAACATAGTATATAATATCACGAAGTTGATTATGAGATGGGGAACTCGATTGATTTTGGATTCTAGGCCACCGCCAAGTTAACAGCTGAGACGAACGAGTCAAACAACATGAATGTTGTATTTGTTTATTGTTTTGATAATAGTGTGTAAACTATTAATCTCATGTAGACCAATAATGAGAGTGTATTTACAATTTTATGTATTATATGTGCAATTTTTTTCTGATTATCTAAGTCGGTTTCTTACAAGGTTTAAGATCACGCTTTCGGTCCTACTTCAGTTTTTTGTTATCTTAAAATTTTCAACCTAGTTTGTAAATTTCGATTTTAGTTTCAATTTTGGATTTTGTTACATATTATTCATATAATTATAAATATATTTATTTAACTTACTGAAATTAAACATATAATTTATAATTCATGGAAAAGTAAACATAAACGAACAATAATTATTAGTTTTAAATATTTAATCATAATACTAAAAAAAATTATTCGTCAATTCATTTTTAACCATTTTAGTTACAATATTTATATATTTTATGATTTTCTATGTTTCCAAAGTTAAAATTTCAGATTTCAGATATTTACATATTTCAAACTCCAATAAATTCCTATTTTTTTGTAAAATTTGAAGTTCCTTTGTTTATTTTTTTGAATCGGAGTTTCGATTTGATTTCATTTCAGTCCCGATATATTTACACCGAAACGGATCAACGAGCAAAATTTAAATGTTTCGATCAGGACCTCCAATCTTGGTTTTTTACGCGTTGAGGTCATCTCAACTTTGGATAAGCATGTTTATTACTTATAGCAAGCAGTATCAAAAAGATAGGTAAGAGAAAATTGTTAATTTATATGTTACATTGAGAAATTAGTATGGTATTTGATGTCTTTGAATTATTGCAAAAGGGTTTGAGGTTTAAAGAAAAAATGCTATTATCATTCAATGATTATGCGATGATGCACTGATTTATTATACGATGTATCATCCTACAAAGTTTACAACCATACTGTCTTTTTTCGAACTGCTACTATATAAATGCAAATTAAATTAACAAGGTGACAATATCTGATTACTACAACAATGGAGAACCATTCAAGTCGATACAAAGAGTCATATCATATGTTTACAAAATAAAGGAATTAAAATTTTGAAACACCATAATCATCTCATGCTTTTCATCTTCCTGCAATTCTTTTTTGGCTTCATGGCCATGAAATCTGAGCTGATAGTTCACGTAACATAAGGGTTGTAATATGAAATTAACCAAAAATGATAAGTAGGTACAGATGTCTGTAGAAATTATTAAAGAGTGGCAAAGGGCATTTTGATGTAAGAAAGAAAAATAACAGACTAACATAGATAGCGGAGGATAAATAATTAAAACAAAAACCATTGTATGAATGAGAATCATATTCAAAAGAACTATGGAAATGGTGGCATTCTCATGACCTCGTATACCTTTTCGAACTTTAAATTCACGGTCGACATCTTCAGCAGCTACCAAAATCATCAACCATCCATATGACTAAAGGAGATAACTTACTTATCGCCAAAGTCATCAACCATCCATGCATGTGCTCTAAATAGTTTGTAAATTTCAGTTACAACTTGATCTGCATCTAAAATATCACGTGAAGATTATTTGAAACAATCAGAGTGGAGGAAAACAACATGGTTCTAAGTAGTCTATATACGACTTCGATTAAATTTGTATGTCAAAATATTTTCTAATATAGAAAGTTTACGATTTCTAAATTTGAACTTTTGCTTGTCTGTTTGAAAATTGATGAGTAGGAACAATAGAGAGAAAGTGATGGAAAGCAAAATTCAACATGACTATGAAGCAATTGATAATTGTCGTCCGCTACCCAAGGTTAACACAATGTCCCTTCAAACTTGTACACTCGGGATTGAATGATTTAGAGGTTTGTAGAAGTCATTATGAATTTAAATATATTTGATGAAGATACAATTTTAGAAGAATCTGTAAAGATAGATAAGCATTCCATAAGAAAGGCGTTTTCTCATAAATAAAGAATGCAGAAGATCAAGAAATGAGAAGACTTTTGTTTTTGTTATAATTATCCAACAATCTCACATCAATTAAAACAAAAATCAAAGAAGATGAATGGAAATAACCTGTGCAATAAGAAAGTTTCATATGTAATTAAGTACCAATGTATTTTGATTGAATTGATAAAGAAGTGAATTCAAAACTCAATCTAAATAGTGAATTTCTTCTTGAACTACAAGGATTTGGGTCGGGAGCTCACAACATGTACTACACTTTTAATTTCTACAAACTCTTCGATAAATATGCGTTTTTAATGGACATGCACCTACATTGGAAATCATGAATGCTTTAGAGAGTTTAAGTCTCTCATAGAAGGCGGCTCACCTTCACATCCAAGTTGGTGAGTCCATCAAGTGCTCCACTATAAAACCACACTTATGGCTAGCGACTCATTAAGAGCATAATGCCCAACATCATACAATAAATAAACATAATTCATCAAATGCATCTCAAAAGCACTATTAATATGAGCTATGAATTATATACAAGTAATAGGAAATTGCCTTAAATAAATTAATAAAATCCATCAAGTGCAAGTGCGTCTCAAAAGCACCATCAATATTGGTTATAGATTTGAAAAGAGCAAAAAGGCTCAAACTAAGATAAATTAGTATATTCATCTAGTGTGTCTTAAATGCACCACCAAAAACTAGTTATGTAATATACAAAGCTAAGAAGCTCAAACTCATAATAAATAGTAGAATCCATCAAGTGCATCTCAAAAGCACCACCAAAAACTAACTATGGATTGCATAAAAGCAAAGAAGCTCAAACTCATATCAAATAGAAGAATCTATCAATGAGTCTTAAAAGTACCACCAATGAATGATTATGTATTATATAAAAGAAAAAAAGCTTAAAATCATATCAAATAGCAAAATCCATAAAATGCGTCTCAAAAGCACCACTAAAATTGCTTATCAAATATATAAAAGTAATGAAACTCAAACTCATATCAAATAGAAGAATCGATCAAATGCATCTCAAAAGCACCACCAAAATTGGTTATGAATTATATAAAAGCATAGAAGATCAAACTCATATCAAATAGAAGAATCATCAAGTGTGTCTCAAAATCACCACCAATAATTGGTTATGAATTATAAAAAACAAAAGAAACTTACAATCATATCAAATAGCGAAATCCATCAAGTGCGTTTAAAAAGCACTACCAAAAAACTAATCAGGGATTATACAAAAGCAATCAAACTCATAAACACAAAAATAGGAAGGTAAAGAGTAATCATGTTGCATTATTTGACCACTATGGGTATTTATTACATTTTTCTTTACTCTAGGCTCGAGGCTCATTCCTCTTGAAAATTCAAAGACTAATTTCCTTTGAATAATTTAGAAAGTGGATCCATGAAGTTATATTTGATCTTATTCATTTTTATGATATCACTTCATCTACCAATTTCTCGATTACTTTAGGTTCAAAATAGACGTGTCTTCTCTTTCCATTACAAGCTCTTTTAGAAATTCCAATGTTTTCCAATATGGGTATAAATTTAACTCATCACATCATAAGTAATAATATGTCTAAAAGTTCAAGAGAAATAGTACGCTTCCTACGATTTTACCAAATTCATCCTCTGAATTTATGACATTCAGATTCATGAAAATAATTATAACTGTTTGTAATTTGTGAGTTAGAATCAACAAATTTAAGTAATATTGAATTTTCCTTTAGGTAGTAATTATGTTGTTGAGAGCTTATACAATCAAGTAGTTGCACTTTAACTGTTTGTTAAAATGTCAAATCAAATTAATATCTAATTCAAGTAAAAAAGAAAAAAAGAATCTAACATTGAAATCTAGATAAGTAAAAACATAGAGAAACATAAAGAAATAAAGAATTCCATGTGGTTCGAATGTTAAAGAATCCTACCTCCATGCGGAAATATCATTTTTATCTTTTATATTCCTTGTATAAACATTAATGGCAGAACGTACAGAACTTTTAGTTATTAACTTTAAAAAATGTCAAATTGGAGAAAAAGATTCCATTCTTGTTATAGTGTCTTTTCTATTTATAAAACAATGATGCATGTGGATCACCACGATCCCTCTACCCATGCTCTAGTTTTTGCTTTTGGATCATGTCATGTGTCATCCACCTGTTTCATTCATTTGATGTGCACAGATTGCTGATGTGTCTTTGGTGAAAAACTATGATTTAAGTGGTTGAATTTTGGGCTTTGATGGGAAATTTTAAATTGAAGCAGGAACACTCGAAATTGAGGTGGGAGACTCTAAATTTGGACAAACTCTTCCTTTCCGCCCTTGAGAGGCAAATAGCTTATGCACTGTCTCCTTGCATGAATGATATTGTGACTAGTTGTTTCTCTTTTTTCTTTAGGGTGAACTTCACCGCCTTTATAATCTTTACTATAAGGGTGTTGAGGGTCGTGCCTTTGTTCTACCTTGTGCATTTTTGATACTCACAAGGATAAATTATGTTGTTTAGTGTGTCACATTTGCATGACACTGCCCTAGAGATGGAGATACTTGGAGTTAAGCTGCATTACTTGGTAATAGAGGCCAAGTCGCCATTTGTAGGGGTAGTTGCCTTTTGCAGTTCCATGTTGAACTGCTCTTAGTGTTGGACTACATAGGTTATTGATTAGGAAAGCCAATGTCTTTGCTGTCTACTTAAGTGTGGACCTCCTTTGGAGCGCTGTTTGAGTGACCCTGTGCCCAGCTTTTGGAACGCTTTCGATTCTATATGGTATTTCTTAGGGAGTCCTCAGTGAGTGCATTATAGATCTGCACTTGAAAGTGTTTGCAGTGCATAA
Source organism: Allium fistulosum (assembly GCA_030737815.1). NCBI lineage: Eukaryota > Viridiplantae > Streptophyta > Magnoliopsida > Asparagales > Amaryllidaceae > Allium > Allium fistulosum. The sequence goes on from CM060904.1 coordinate 960,263,032, forward strand.
GATTTTAGAAATAATGTTAGGGCTTATTTGGCCGTTTGATTGTAGCATAGCCCTCTTCTTCTATTCCCTCTCTTTGCACGCATATGTTTGCTACATCCTAATGATGGTTCATTTCTTTATTAGCCTATTCTGATAGTGATGCACTTCTTGTTAGTCCTTGAGATGATGGTTTTGATGACAACAAACTTAGAATAAGATTATAAAATATAATACTAACATTATAGTTTAGATATATATGTATATGCAGGATTTAACCATGCATGTACCAAGAATGAAGACTGTACAGTATAGAGATTCAAGATATCAAGATTGAAGACTCGTAAGTATCAAGAATATCAAGATTATCAAGAGTTAAAGATTTCAAGATAAGTATTGAGTCTAGAATTATGTTAAAACTTCATAATAGCACTGAAATCTTCACTCCATTTTCCTTTGGGATGGAACCCATTTCTACCTTTTTAGTGGCTTACAAATCCACGACAAGTAGCTTACAAACCTACGACAAGTGGCTTACAAACCCACGAACATCCTGGTTTTGTACAAGTTCTCGAGTCCTGATATGATGAGATATTCTGCAGGAAGAAGCTTGCAAAACTACTTCAAAATGATTTTCAAAACTACTTCAGAATGATTTTCAAAACTGCTTTTCAAAATGTTTTAGCCTTAAAAATTATCTTTTCAAATGATTGTCAAAAAGATGTTTTAGCCTTAAAATATTCTTTGTTTTTGTTTTTAATAAACTCTTGTTTTTAAACTTCGTTTGTTTTAAACTATCTTTTAATTATAATATATTTATACTTAGATTTAAATATAAAATTATAGTAAAATTATATATATATATATATTATTCTCTATATTTATATATGTATTTTATCTATAGTCAAGTATATTTATAAAGTTTAAATAGCTTTTAATATAAGATAAAGGTTATTTTCAAAGAAAATCAAATCATCAAAAAATGCTTTGGGATGTCGACATGCCCTAGTACCCTATGTCGACATAATGACAGTTAAATTCAAAAATTTGAATTTCAAAAGAAGTGTCTATTCGTCATAACCTTTCATGAATGGACATGGCTGTTGTTCTTCTATAAATAGGGGTTAGTTTTAACGAATTTAACATTAGATTTTCTAGTTTTTCACTTCTCTTCTTCTTCCACATTTTCTTATTCAAAATTCTATCACCACTCTGCCGAAATCAACATTGAATCTAACTAGATCATCTTTGGTTTGATTCTCTATCACTATCTCAACAAGATCCCAGTGCTATTCAGAGTTATAGGCTTCTTTGTAATCTATCTAGCGAGAAAAGGTGTGATTGTAGCCTTGGAAATCAATCAAGCGAGAAAAGGTGTGATTGTAGCCTTGGAAATCAATTGGGTGAACTTGTTGCCCCGGAAATCAAGTATCTCTACCCAGAGGATTGTGATTCTGGAGGGTGTACCTCGTAGCCTTGAAACCGAGGGTTGTAATTGTTGAATTGCTTTTGAAAGGAAATCCGTACTTAGTTGTGCAGGACTGGATGTAGGGTAACTCTGAACCAGTATAAAATCCAGTGTGTTCTTTCTTTACTGCATTTACTTTATTTCTGCAAATGTGTTTGTTTCTGTGATTATATCTGTGTCTGAATATTACATACATTTGTGTTCAAATTAACATAAACTCAAAAAGATTTAGTAATTTCTTATAAACACTATTCACCCCTCCTCTAGTGTTATTCCTAACCTTAAGATCCATATTCTGCATTCCTCACATTTGGTATCAGAGCAAGGTTTTCAAAAGTTTCATAATCTGAGTTTTGAAAAGTTTTCAAAATGGCTACCAACACTGGTACTTTTATTAACACTAGTATCCCTGTCACTAGTTCATTTGTAGAAGGTCAGTCTACTGTCAGACCACCACTTTTTAATGGCTGTAACTATGCATATTGGGCATGTAGGATGAAAATATATTTACAATCTGTAGGATTAGATACTTGGAATATCACACAAACTGAATATTCTGAACCCACAATTGATTTTGCACAGTGGACCGCTGAGCAAAAGACTATTGCACAAAATAATTCTAAAGCAATGAATATTCTGTTTTGTTCACTTGATAGGAATGAATTTAATAGAGTGTCAGTTTGTAAGTCTGCATATGAAATCTGGAAAACTTTGCAAGTGACTCACGAAGGAACAAGCAAAGTTAAACAGACCAAAATTTCCATGCTCACAAATTAGTTTCAGTTATTTAAAATGAATACTAATGAGTCTATTTTAGATATGTATAGTCGATTTTAAGATATTGTGCATTCTTTAATATCCTTGGGAAAGGAATTTTCGGAAGAAGATCAAGTCAGAAAATTTTTAAATTATCTCACGCCAGAATGGGATCAAAAGACACTTGCAATTGAAGAGGCAAATTACATCAGTACCTTAAAGATAGAAGAATTGATTGGAAATCTAATGTCGTTTGAAGTCCAAATGATCGGGAGAAGAGAAAGCAAAGCATCTGAAAAGAAATCAATGGCATTCAATGCATTAACCGACGGATCAGACTCAAACAGTGATAATGATGAAGAGATAGCATTTATGACCAGGAATTTTCGGAAATTCCTGAAATACAGAAAGATGAATAATCTCAAGAGAAACAACTATAAGAATTCTGGAAATCAGAATGCAATGCCAAACAACGTCAAATGTTTCAACTGTGATGAACCAGGCCATATCAAAAGAGACTGTCCGTATCCAGAAAGGCAGAATCCTCCTATAAATAATGATTCAGTAAAGAAACGGAAGCGTGCATTTACTGCTACTCTAGATGACTCAGACTCGTCCTCAAGCGATGATGATCAGAAGACAAATAACTCAAATTTGTGTTTCACGGCAGTTAACGACTTCAACAAATTCAAGGAAACGGACTCAGAAAAAGGTACACATTTACAATACAATTGATTGAAATTGCATGCTTAGAATTAGATGATTGATTGCTTGATTGATTGATTTTGAATTGGTGTGTTGATTGAATTTGAAATTTATTTTTTATTTTATTATTATTATAATTTTATTATTATTTTACTTTTTTTTAATAATATAATAATATTTTCTGGAATATACTATAATAATATTCCAGATATATATATATACATTAAAATAATAAATATATATATATATTAGAATACTTAGGAAAAATAAATCATAGAAATTCATAGGCATATGTCGACATGGTCCCTACCCTGATGTCGACATAGGTACCAGAATTTGAAATTCAAAATTTGAATTCAAATGGCTGAATTTCCCTCCACCTTTTCACTTCATTCAATACTCTGAAAAGGCATCATTTGACCAGAGAACATGTCTTTCAAAAATATATTTATTCACTATCTTTTATCACAACTTTTCACTTTCATTTTCAAATTCAAACTCTCTCTTCAAAACTTCAAGCTCTCTACTCTCTACTTTAATGGCTTCTTCAAGCAACCCCTCCACCATGAGACTTTCCAGAAACTTGAAAGAGCAACTCCTCAATAATTCGGAGGCCATAAAAGCATACATCAATTATGCTAATTATGGAAAAGTCCATCCCGGAATGTTTGCTATTTTCAAGATTTTGCTTCTTATGAAATTGATACTCTTTTTGCAAACAATCAAATTCTTAGTCTTGTTGATTCTTCTCAAAATGATTTTGTTTGATACCCAAATCTTGTTAAAATTTTCTATGCAAATCTCAATCGAGAATTTTATGAAGGAAATGATAATGAAATTTGGAGTAGTGTCAAAGGCACTAAAATTGTTTTGAATTGTGATCTTTTGGGTACCATTCTCAATTGCAAAAGCACGGGAATGGATCTTTCTAGTTTACAAATCGATGAACATGATCGTGAGACATTTCATCATATTTTTGAAGGAGAAGAAAACTTTGAATTTAAAAACTGAAGCTTTCGTCCTAAAGCAAGAATTGTCAATCTTCTTTTACAACATACTTTGACCTCAAGATCGGGAAATTTTAACAATCCTACTTCAAAAGTGTGCAAAGCGCTTTTTGCTATTTTCGGAAATTATGATATCAATTGGGCGCAAGTTATTTTGGATGAACTTCGTCCTAAAAATTTTGAAATGGGAGAAAACACTTTATATCATGGAATTTACCTTACTCGGATTTTCAACTATTTTGGAGTACATTTCAAAGGAGAAGAATTTATTTCAAGAAAAGTTTTTAATATCTCAAACATTTCTCTCATGAAAATCCCATATGTTTTTCAACCTTATGAGACTCTTGCCGAAAAGGAAGAGCATTTGGCTCATGAAGAAATGGAAGAGGAGGAAGAGGAAGAAGAAGAAGAAAGGGATGAAATGGAAATAGAAGAAGAAGAAGAAGGTGAAACATCCCTAGAAAGTATTGAATATCCCTCCAATCCTACCAACAAAACCCTTCTCAAAAACCAAAAGATTATTGTTAAGAATCAACGGGTTCTTAAAAGATCCGTTAGTAAGAAGTTGGAAAAAATATCATTCAAGACGAACAAGTTTTTCTCCAAAGTCAGCAAGAAACTTGGATTATCTTCATCTTCATCATCTTCTAACTAGTTCTATATTTTCATATCATGTCGAATTGGTTTAAGTTTGTTTTATTTTGAGTGTTTATGTAGTTTTTTATGATTAACCATTGTATCACTCTTCTATGCAATGAAATTGAATTTCCTTTCTGTTATCTAGCTTATCTTATCTCTTGAATAAATGCTAGTATATTATATAAATATATATATACAAAATTATTCACAAAATCAAAATTACCATCAAATTTCACTGCCTCATGTCGACATACCCTCTACGACCATGTCGACATGTACTGGTCAGAAATGACACTTCATTTTGAATTTGAAATTTGAATAACTGCCATATGTCTATTCATTTCAAACGAATTTCTACACCTATATATACCTATTTCTTCCAGAATTCATTACTGAATATTATTTCTTATCTATTCTATCTCTCATTCTTCTCACAATTTCAAAAATGGCTAATCCAATTCATAACTTATCCGAGAATCTTGAAGAAACTCTTAATTCATTCAAGAATATTCTCTCGTTCATACTTCGTAACCAGCGACACTTAGAATTGAGTCAAATGCAGATGATCAAGGAGCAAGAAAGGCATTTCGATGGATGATTTCTTCCCTGCACAAGGATGATAACGAAGTACATCCTCCTGTCTCTCTCACAAATGACAATGAAAATTGGGATGCCATCAAAGCAGACCCTATTTTCGGAGAAGAAGGATGGGTGGAAGTTCCTCGTAACGTTTAATTTGATTGCTTTATTTAATTTGATTACTTTGTTTGAATTAATTGCTTTGATTGAAATTGTTTGTTTTGATTGATTTGATTAACACTTGGTGTGGATTGATGAATGTATAAATATACATTGATATATTTATAATCGTAGATTGAATATCATGTCTATAAGTATAGTTATTTCTTAGTATACTCTATTATATAGTTTATTAATGCAGGTACTTGAGTACAAGAATGAGGGGGAGTTATATAGTTTGGAGTTAGTTTGTTTTTGTTGATGACAAAGGGGGAGAAATATAAAATAGGAGAGTTAGGCATAGATTAAGGGGGTTATTAGATTTAGGGGGAGTTATTAGGATAGAAGTAATATTTTATAAACAAAGGTTGTCATCATCAAAAAAGGGGAGATTGTTAGTCCTTGAGATGATGGTTTTGATGACAACAACGTTAGAATAAGATTATAAAATATAAATACTAACATTATAGTTTAGATATATATGTATATGCAGGATTTAACCACGCAGGTACCAAGAATGAAGACTGTACGGTATAGAGATTCAAGATATCAAGATTGAAGACTCATGAGTATCAAGAATATCAAGATTATCAAGAGTTCAAGATTTCAAGATAAGTATTGAGTCTAGAATTATGTTAAAACTTCATAATAGCACTGAAATCTTCACTCCATTTTTCTTTTGGGATGGAACCCATTTCTACCTTTTTAGTGGCTTACAAACCCACGACAAGTAGCTTACAAACCTATGACAAGTGCTTACAAACCCACGAACATCCTGGTTTTGTACAAGTTCTCGAGTCTTGATATGATGAGATATTATGCAGGAAGAAGCTTGCAAAACTACTTCAAAATGATTTTCAAAACTACTTCAGAATGATTTTCAAAACTGCTTTTCAAAATGTTTTAGCCTTAAAAATTATCTTTTCAAATGATTTTCAAAAAGATGTTTTAGCCTTAAAATATTCTTTGTTTTTGTTTTTAATAAACTCTTGTTTTTAAACTTTGTTTGTTTTAAACTATCTTTTAATTATAATATATTTATACTTAGATTTAAATATAAAATTATAGTAAAATTATATATATATATATTAATCTCTATATTTATCTATGTATTTTATCTATAGTCAAGTATATTTATAAAGTTTAAATAGCTTTTAATATAAGATAAAGGTTATTTTCAAAGAAAATCAAATCATCAAAAAATGCTTTGGGATGTCGACATGCCCTACCCCATGTCGACATAGTGACAGTTAAATTCAAAATTTTGAATTTCAAAAGAAGTGTATATTCGTCATAACCTTTCACGAATGGACATGGCTGTTGTTCTTCTATAAATAGGGGTTAGTTTTAACGAATTTAACATTAGATTTTATGGTTTTTCACTTCTCTTCTTCTTCCACATTTTCTTATTCAAAATTCTATCATCACTCTGCCGAAATCAACATTGAATCTAACTAGATCATCTCTGGTTTGATTCTCTATCACTATCTCAACAAGATCCCAGTGCTATTCAGAGTTATAGGCTTCTTTGTAATCTATCTAGCGAGAAAAGGTGTGATTGTAGCCTTGGAAATCAATCAAGCGAGAAAAGGTGTGATTGTAGCCTTGGAAATCAATTGGGTGAACTTGTTGCCCCGGAAATCAAGTATCTCTACCCAGAGGATTGTGATTCTGAAGGGTGTACCTCGTAGCCTTGAAACCGAGGGTTGTAATTGTTGAATTGCTTTTGAAAGGAAATCCGTACTTAGTTGTGCGGGACTAGATGTAGGGTAGCTCCGAACCAGTATAAAATCCAGTGTGTTCTTTCCTTTACTGCATTTACTTTATTTCTGCATCTATGTTTGTTTCTGTGATTATATCTGTGTCTGAATATTACATACATTTGTGTTCAAATTAACATAAACTCAAAAAGATTTAGTAATTTCTTATAAACACTATTCACCCCCCCTCTAGTGTTATTCCTAGCCTTAAGATCCATATTCTGCATTCCTCACACTTCTTTATTGGCCTAACTTTATTGTTGAACTGTGGTGCTATTCCATCTTTTAGTGTCAAACAAAAAATGTAGTGCATCCCTATATCCCTTGGGTATTAGATTGTTAACACAAACCTGCTATTTTTGTACATTGATTTATGAATGCAGTGCATTGCTATTTGCATATAGCTTTTCAAAGGAAGATATGTTGTACTTTGGCGTTATTAGTGTAGCTTTTGGTACAGTAGTGCAGTATCTCTATCTCATTGGCACTTCTGGGTTATGCTGTAATTCTGTCTATAATGGTTGCAGATTGTTTTCTACACTGTATGACCACTTTAGGTTTTAGGGCTCATTATCATAATGTAACACTGAAATTAGGGGGATCGGCATAGTATTCAAATCTTTATCTTTGTCTTAAGATTTCTAGGTGCAATATTCTCTGGACTTCTTCTTATTCTTTACTTCCTCTTCTTGTAGCTGACTTTTATTATGAGAGAAGCCCTTTTCAGTTTGTTGCTTGCATCATTTCACCTTCAATAGGGCTCGGGAAATGCGGATGTAATACTTGCCCCCTAATTCTGCAACGATTATAGATGGGTGTGGACTTGTCTCTATATACACCCAGCTTTCGCATCCCATCACTTATGTCTACTCCATCCTTTCTTTTCAGAAAAGGAAAAAATCTTAGTAGCTATTTCGCTTTTAATGCTCTTGCACATGTCGCTTCCCCATTAGCTGACCCTCTATAGAACTGTAACATCAATCTCTTCGTTTACTAAGTAAATCTATCTTGATTTTCGTGCTCATTATTCTCATTGTTTTATCCATCGAATGATGCTTCAGAAATTTTCCATCATTCCGTTTGTGTGGCAAATATTTGACTAAGGTAAGTATATATATATATATATATTCTTCCTCTTATTCTTTTACATTCCTATATTATCACAAAAGAAAAGAGAAAGAGGAGGAGAGAAAATGAGAAAATCTTTATCTGCTAAGCCAATTCGTTTCCAGAGTTCAGATTTTCTTTCAAATTGAAGCAAGAATTTTGTGTAACACCCCATATTTTTATAACATTATTTAGGATATTTAATTATCTAGAATTAAATAAAATAATGTGGAGATTAATAGGTTGAGATTTGATTTATCTAAGGGTAGCTGTGCCATGTTAAATATAAATCAAATGAAACAACATGGACTAATGTGTTAGGAAATAAGGAAGGGCAAATTGGGAAATAGGAGAGGCTTATACCCTAAACCCTTAGGAATGATACACACATTCATTATCATTTTACTCAAACTAAAATATACCAAGGTCGGCCACCATTATTGTTCTCAAGGAAAGATAAGAGCTAGGATTCAGGAGAAGGAAGTTAATCAACTAATTCAACATTAAATCTCATATCTTTTAATCCCAAAGCTAAGGTGAATAATTACTACATCCCATTTTCGTATGGTTTTCGGTTTTAAGATTACATTCGAAATGTTTCTGCAAGTATATGCCATGTTTTGATGATTAAAGTTATATATATGCTTGTTGGTGAATTATGCAAGTTTATAATTGTTTTTATGATATACTTGATAGGAAAACTCAATTAAATGACATCCAAATGCCTTGAAAATATAAATATAGGTCAGAAATGATATTTTAGAGATGGATTCCAATTTTCATAATTTTCTGAATTATGTGGATTTTATATTAATTTTCTAGTCAAGAAAATGATTTGTTGGGTTATAAAATTATTTACGGCTAAAATAATTATTATTTGGGTTTGAAAATTTTATATGTTGGAAAACATATTAAAATAGATTTTTTGGAATTTTTTCGGATTTTTCTTAAGTGTTTTGAGGAATATATAAAATTATTTAAGGTTTGGGACTTAAATGTTTTATATATTTTATTAAGGAGAAGGGGCATTTTATAAAATAAAATTATTGTTTATTCTGAAATTATTGGCAGCACGTTTTTTGAAAAGTATTTATTAACTAATGAGAATTTGACAAACAAAGGCAGGTCAGTTGAAAAGTTATCTCTTTTAAGTTAAAAACAAGAAAATCATGCTTTTAGATGTTTCAGCCATTTTGGCATCAAAACTTCTGACCCAAACCTTCCGACAAGGTCGAAGGGTATCAAAGCTCTCGACAAGGTCAAACCAATGCATATGTTATCAAGTTGATTGGTACATAATGAATTGGACAAGGTCGAAGGGTACTTAGCCGAAAGGTTGGTTGCCAACGAGGTTGGGGTATGTTTGAAACCTGCTTGCTTTTGAAAAGAAGCTTTCGACTTGGTTGCTTTCGACCAAGTCAAATATTTAAAATGAAGGTTTTAAACCTTTCGACAAGGTCGAAAGGTTACTGCCGCTTTTCTTATTCGAAGTTATGGCTTTCGACAAAGTCGAAAGCGTTGGATCGATTTCACCCTAGAGGGGGGTGAATAGGGTGATACTAATAATAATAAAAATTTAATGTGGAAATATATGAAATAATCGCAACACTGGTAATAGCAGAATAATAGCAGAATATTAAAAGCAGAAATAGAACAACACAGATTTACCCAGCTTCGGCAAAATCCTACCTACGTGTTGCCCCCAAGGTTTCTACTAGAAATTAAGCAGTCAGACGCTTACACACGTAAACTCATGACACCCGCTATCGACTAACCTAACTCTACGCTCAAAACCCTACCACAACTCAGCCACTGAGTTGCGAATTCTCGAACCACACCACCGTAGTTCGTCCCCTAGTCACACGTCTAGAATTTACAAAAGTTTAAAAGAGAAATACAAAATAAAAAAAAATTGAAACAAGAAACCCTAATTTAAAATTAAAAGCCCAATAATAATTATAAAGATGTCGGCCCAAAAGAAATATGATATCTCCCTTTTCTTTTTATATTATCGACCGATTCCTTTTGCTTTCGTTATGTACTTTGATATGTCTTCGTACCTCTTCAAGAAATTAGGGCTTCTAGAAATTGAGCACTGCCGATTCAATTGATCGATCGAATAGATAATCTCGTGTTGCTTTGTAGACCGATCGTCTTGCTTGTACTATACTCGGCTGCTTCAATTCGTCGAGTTCGATTTGAATTGGTATGTGATTTCCTTTTATTGATATGCTTGAACTCGATGTGATTCAGGTTATTAATTTGAAACTTTGCTCTGTGATATTGCTTAAACTCGAATGCCTAGTAGCCGATGATGAAATTGGGTTAAATAGGATTCGAAATCCTATAATCTCGTTCGTATATGTTTTTTAACTTTTTCAATTCGTATATTTTCTTTTGTTACTTTTGCTTGGTCACCACAGCTTTCATTTTCTTTGGATTTGGTTCCGTTCTTTTCTCTGTTGACATCTCTGATTTTGGCCATTTGATACTGTGATAATATTTTGCTTCGACTTGTTCAATTTTGTGTCACCTGCTAGTTAACTTCCTTGCTGGCAGCATTCGAATTTGAGATAATATTTTGACTTGTTGAAAAACACTTTGACTTGTTCAATTTACTGTGTATATATCTGTTTGAAAATTTTGACCCACGGCTTGATTTGTGTTCTTTCACCTCTGCTGTGTTGATGACGCTTTGAGTACATGTTTACCGTTTTACTGCATCCCATATTGTTACTGCATATATATATATATATATGTATACGTGTGTGTTTGCACATGTATATATGTGTACTTGTGAAGGTTTGCTCGACTTGATTCTCTGTTGTCACCTTTGTTGCATTTTTTGAATGCTGGTCATTTCCATTTGTATACATACATTTATGTATGTATATATGTGTAATGGCTTTGCCATCATTTCTGGTCGTTCAAGTATATACATGGTGTACTTGAGTTGATCTAGTCGCACTTCATTTTGATGTTGTTGTCACTGCCCGTTAGACTTGAAGTCTGTATTCATGTTTGAAGCTTCATCGTGATTTTTGAATTTGTCTGTGTTTATTAACATTGTATTTGACTTGCACTGCACTTGTATCATCACTGGTGCCATTGATATTTGGGTCTGGTGCACCATGTAGTTTGCTTGAAGTTTTAGCCTTTCCTCCATTTAACCTGGTGATTCTCTTGTCATGTTGTGGTTTTGTAGTCTCTGGTGCATGTGTGCTGGTTCCTGTACACTTTGTGGAGTCTGGTCTGGTTTCCACTGAAATGTTAAAATTTGAACTCTACACTTGTACCATTTGATGTAAGGTTTTGATACATTTTTTTTCATGTGTGTTCATGTATATATGTATGTTGAGACTTTCATTGTCTTCGGCATTGCCTGACCATATGCATATGTATATATATGTATGTTTGTTGCACCATGTAGTTATTGTGTGATATTGGTCTGGGTTGATCTGCACTGCTCTGTCCACTGCCGTGTTGCTTCTGTCCTTGTTAGACTTGAAGTCTAGTGTATGTGCAATCTGATTCACGATAGTCTTGTATTCTCTAGTCTTCACTTGAATTCTCATATTTCTTTGACTCCACTGTCGAGTCTCTTCTCATGTGTACACATTTGTGCACTTATTAGCATGGTCTGGTTTTGTTGCATGAGAACTTGTACTCGACAATTTTGTGACGTATTTGTATTGCACCTGAGTTGAATCCAGCCTCGGCTCGGGTTTGACCTTGTGCTCACCTGTCCCTGCAGTTTTATCAAGTGTATATCGGTGTGAACGACCTTGTGGCATGTACAGTGATACACTGTGCATGTCACGGGTTGTTCGTGTAGATGAATTTAAAAATAAATATGATGACGAACAACCCAAATAACCCAGGCATATAATATTTTCAAAAACACATTTTATTTTACACTACAAAACTATTTTATTTTCAATTTTACTGCGTCAGTGTTTACTTTGCAGATAATTCAGATGCTGGATACAAATTGGAATACAGCTGAAGAACAAATATGAGTAAACGAGTGATATGTAGTGAGGAAAGTTATGTAAATTGAAATGTATTGTAATTGAAATTTTGTATATATAGTGAGAGCACAAATTTGTACTATTCAAAATTGTAATAAAATATTTGTTTGAATAAAATGTCCGTTTGAATTTAAATTCTGTGTTATTTATTTTATTCAGCAAATATTTATTTAATTATGTGAAAAATAAAATAGTACAATAACAAATACATTTAAATGAATATATATATGTTTATTATCATCAAACAAAAATCATATACTTGTATATTTAACAATCTCCCCCTTTTGACGATAACAAACATATAGGAAGTGAGTTAATGGAAGTATCACTAGATGAAACACACACACACACACACACACACACACACACACATATATATATATGAAAACTAGGATAAGAGAGCGGCTAATGGAAGTATCAGTAGGTTCCTAGTCAACCCATGAAAATTAGGATGTGAAGTGAGTTACTGGATAAATCCACAGGTTCCTAGTTAACCCATGAAAACTAGGATAAGGTGATTAGCTATTGGAATGACCAATAGGTTCAGGGGAACTCATAAATTGATTAAGTTAACTAGCAGGAGCCTATAGGTTATTAGTAGTCCCATGAAAACTAAATGTTTAATAGTGACCCTAGAAACTATAGTTATGACAGGGTGTCTGGTTAAACTGGGAATGGGAAATACTAATTATTTTCAAGTATGCACATCATCATAATATTTTGAAAATGTATGTTTTAACCACTGTGAATGCAGGAGCACAATATATGGTTTTAAAAAGGTTTTAGGATACTAGTAAGGGAAAAAATCCATCCCGCTAAGCGGCATGGTCTCACTAGATATCTAAAAGGATTGAGAAGTCAGATAATTATTCATACCAGGCTTTATGTTTGACTCGAAGTTTATGTTTACCCCTTAAACTCTCGGGTACTGTAACGATCCCATTTTTAAGTTAAATTTAATTTGGTAATTATATTATAATTTGGATTTATTTGTGAATTAATTGGTAAATTAATTTGAAATTTTCCACGAACAAATAAATTGTGTATTTGTTATACATATGAAAGTAGACTGTTAATAGATTTGGATTGGAAATTTAAGAATAAAATATATTTTAAATAGAGTTTTGGTTTTTGAAATTCAAGAAATAAAATTGGATTTATTAACTTTATATTTCCAAGGAACTAATATATATATGAATATTTATTAGTAATGTATAATTTGGATTTCAAATCATTTTCTTATTAAGTTGTATAAGTATAAATTAAAAATATATACATGTATAAGACAAAATATGATTCACAAATTATTAAATGAAAGAGTTTAAAACACAATTTAATCACAAATGACATTTGTAAGAAGAAAAATAAATGCATAAAACAAGTGTAAATTACGGAGTATCATGCATTAACAAGTGGCAAGAATTGTTTCTTTAAAATTTAATTATATATATATATATTAAGTATTTTTAGAGAAATCTGGTTACTTCATTTCAGCTCAACATCCTTTTCTCAATCCTCTTCCTCTCTTGCTTCTTGAAACAAAAGAAAATAAAGGCTGAATCAAAACAACAACTTCAGATATTTTAAATTTTAAACATATGCAATTCAAAGCTTTAAGCAATCAAAAGAAAATCAAAAACCTGGAAATCAAACTAAATCAAACAGTTTTCAACCTGATTCAAGAATAAAACCAAAGCAAAGATCTGATCATCTCAGATCAAACAAGCAAGCAAACATCAAGCAAGAAACTAGAAAAGAAAAATCAAAACTAAAAAGCAAACAGCTTCAAGTTCAACCTGGAGCAACAAATTCAAATTCAAAGAGCAGATTTAACTCAAAGACAAATCAAGTAGCATCTCTAAATAAATCAGTAACAGATCAACATCAAGTTCCAGTTTTCAAGCTAAAAACCATGGTTCAAAATTCCGGCGGAATTCCGGTTTTTTCGGTCATTCCGTTCCGGTTCCGCTCATAATCGGAACGAAATCCGGTCAAAATTCCGGTTCCGGTCTAAATTCCGGATTTGCTTTTTAAATATTGAAAAAATTATAAAAAAATAAAAAAAATACAACAAACATATGGTAATTAAAAAAAAGAAAAGCAAATTAAACATGACAATAAATAAATGGACAAAAAATCATGTGTATGGACAAAAAAAGTTATACTTTTGTTAATTTACATCGAATCATAATAAAAATTTCAAAAATTGACCAAAATTTTAAAATCTTAAATGAACAATACAGAATCTTAAACAATGATTTTTTAATTAAAGTGTATTTTATATGTAATGTAAAAAATGTACTATAAATTTATGACAGTATTGAATATTTATTAGCGTAATTAACAAATTAAAGCAAAAAAAGGTACCGGAATTAGAAAATCGGAATTAAAACGGAACTTCCGAAATTTCCGGAACGGAACCGGAAATTTTAAAATTACCAATGACCGAAACGGAAACGGAAAACGGAATTTCGAACCTTGCTAAAAACACTTCCAGGCTTGCTTCTCTGTTTCATGGCAGGTGAGTAAACTTAATTTTGCAAAGCTAAATCTGTTTATATAACCTGATGCTTGTGATGATCATTGAAATGATGATGTGAAGTGTGTTGTATGAAAGTGAAGTATGATTGCATGTATATATGAATGAAGGTTTTATTATGCATGTCAGTGAACAAGTAGATTTGCCTCTGTTCTAAGTATATAGGGTTAAAAAAAAACTTATTCAAAATTTAAAATCTCATCTCCTAAATTATTTTAGGCTCTGATGTTTAAACAAAAATTGTATGAAATAACAAGATATAGGTTCTAAAAATATTTTCAAGAAAGATCTGAAGGTAGGCTTAACTAAAAAGAAGAAATACAGTGAAATCTCAAAGCATGTTAAAATTCGACTTAGATGATTTATTGTTTCATTTATATAATCTGTTTTGTAATCAAAAACTATGATTTTTAAAAATAGTTTCAAGATTTTTAGTTTGATTTGAGGGGGAATTTGTGAGTTGAACGGGAAACATATTTTGGTCAAGTTCTGACGATCGACAAAGTGATGTGTCTCTGGATTGTAGCTGGAAGTAGCTGGGAGGTCGTAGATCATAGGAAAAATGCTAGGAGAATTTTTAGGTGGCGGTGGTGGCGTAACGACGTCGAACTAGGGTTTAAGCCTAGTTTTGGGTAGTGGTTGATTTCGAGGCAAATGCGGTGTCGACGACGCATCAGGTTCGATCGGACCGGGGGGAAATGATACGTGGGTCGGAGGCGAAGGTTCAGGCACGAGGCCGTGGTCTCAGGTGGTCGTGGATGGTGGTATGAGGTGGTTTTCGTTGATCGATGGATTCCAGTGGTACCCTGTGTGCTCGATTTTGATTTACGACGAAGTGATGGGTTCTGGGTGGTTGTTTGGGGTGAGGCGATCATCGACAACTTGTGAGTGGTCTGGGTGAGGATCGGAGGTGACCGGAACGGCGTGCATCATGCACGCGTTCACGTTTGTGTTTGGGCTGATGTTGGTGATCGTGGAAAATAAGCTTTAGCTCGGGTTTGTGCTCGAGAAGTTGTGAAATTGGCTCGGGGATTTTGAAAGGAGGCTCGGGTTGTTTAATATGATTACAGGTTTTAAAATTTTGAAAGTAAAATTTTGTTCCAGGTTTTAAAAATTAAAAGAAAACCAAAGTTTAAAAGTAAAAAAAACAAATGCAAGTTATTAACCTGCTTTGAAAGCAAGTATTAAACTTAGTTTTAAAAGCTAAAAAAAAAGAATAAAGTTTTCAAAGCTTAAAAAAATAAAAGTAAAGTATTAATGAAATTTTTAAGTAAATCTATTTAAACAAGTCTTCAAAGAAAATGTTTATCAAGTTTTCCAAGAAAAAGTTTTATATATTATAGGGAGACAAATGTTTTGAAGTCGAGTTTGTTTGATTTGAATTAGGATAATTATTTAAATTATTCCTAAGTGTTTCAAATGGGATTTGATGACGGAATTAAGTAAGTAATTAAGATAAGTGGTTTATCTTAAGTTAATTAAGGCCATGGGCAATTAAAGATTAAATAAATTAGTTAGTAATTAAAAGGTTAATTACTCAATGTAATTAATTAGAGGATTAATTACTTAATGTAAGGATAATTTGTTAATGTAATTAATTAAAGATTAATTAATTTATTTAATTACTTAAAAGATAATTACTTAATGAAAGTAATTAAATAATGTTTAAAGGTTGATAAATTAAGTGATTAAACAATAATTAACTAAAGGATAATTAATTAGTGTGATTAATTAATTAAGGTAATTAATTTGAGGATAATTAATTAAAGGTTAATCAATTAATGAAATTGATTAGGGATAATCACTTATTGTAATTAATTAAGGGTTAATTAATTAATGTAATTAAGGGAAATTAATTAAAGGATAATTAAATAATTAAAGGTTAATTATTTAATGATTAAAGGTTGATTAATTAATTAAAGGATAATTAATTCAAATGGTTTATAATTAATTAATGATTAATTAACCATGATTAGTAATTTATTCATAAGTAATTAATCTGGTTTAAATTAATCAGATGACTAATTGATCTTACTTATGGATGTTTGGATTGTATGGAATGCTTTGAATTGTTTGAAATCCCTGATGTGTGATGTTCTGTGATATGATTGAGCTGTGAACTGTGATTTATTTATCTGTGATGAATTTACATATTTATCTGTGAATCTGTGAATGAAGATAAGTGTTATGGGAATTATACCGCTTATCGATATTGTTATGCTTGAATTGATGATGATCGATGATATTGTATTGTTGTGTGTAAAACCCCTGGACCACAGTACACACACAAATATGGATTTCACGAGGAAATTGGTTAAGTCACAGATATTTTGAATTTAATATTATTTTATTCAAATGATGAAAAGTTTAAAGGTTGAATTTTGAATCCAAATTGTTTTGGAAATGGAAATGGGGTTGAATATGAAAAGCTTTTGAAAAGGAAGTTTTGAATTTGAAAATTTAGTTTAAATATACTATGTCTTGTTTAAGTTTTGAAATTATTTTGGAAATTATGATTTGAAAGGGCATACAAGTTATATAATATATATATATGGATTTTAAACCATCTTTAAAGTATTTTGAAATATATTATTTTGGGAATTTAAATTCAACCCAAGTTTATACTTTAAAGCCTATAACTTTTGTATATTTGATCGGATTTTTCTGAAACGAAAAGCATTTGTTTTCAAATAATAATAGCTTTTATATAAAGGAAATAATTTCCAGTTTTGTGAAAGGATTTCGAATTTGAAATGTAAATTGTTTTGAAAGCTATGAATGAATCTTTGTTAAAGATGGGTGAACCTTGTTTCAAATTGAAGTGGATTTTAAAAAGGTGGATTTTTTGTTTAAAAGATAAAAAGGTGGATCTTTTGTTTAAAAGATTAAAAGTGGAAATTTGTTAAACCATTCAAAAGGAAAGGTTTTGGGGATTAAAAATTGTGACTTAACTAAGATCCCAATATATCCATATGGTTTTAAAATTAGCGCTCATTATTCGATTTAGCCGGGAGAGGACTTTGTGTCATATAACCCATTCCGAATAGTGATACGATGAAATGGATAGCATTTGAAGACGGTGGTGAAGACCGGGTATTTTTGAAAGCGAAAGGATTAACTGTCGAATGTCTCTGCACTGGCTGATCCCCGGCATAGAGATTTATATCACCCTTCGTGATGGGGAGTCCGGACGTGATTAGGGATTATCCGGATTTGCAAGGACTTCTTTGAAGTGCCTTCAGTTCTGTTCGAACCCGGAACAGACTTGTATGGATTGTATGTTTGACGTTACACTTTGAGATGTAAAGCTGGTTTCTATCAAATACATTTTTGTTTGGTGGCAGAGAATTTATTCTCTTATCTTAACACCCTTCTCTGAGACGTACGAGCTCAGAGGTTATGTAGTTGATGGTTACTAGTGATACATTCCCAATTTGGTAATGTGGCATGCTGAGTGCTGCCGATCATTTGTTGATCGAAGCATGGCTTTTGTGAAAAGCGTAGCTTTATGGACGAGACTTCGTCGGACCTCACACCCCGAAAATGGTCGAAACAAGAAGGATGCGGCAAGGTTATTGGGGGTAGCGCCCCTTAGGGTATGTGCATTTCCTTCTGGATAAAAGGTGGTATCATGGTATGGAGCCCAGATATTTAACCTATGTGGTTGTTGGAATTTTGTTGGTGACGAGCGCTCAGATAAAGGTTGGTTACGACCGGGGGATGTCATACTCGTGTAGTAGTTACCTAGTTACAGAGGTAACCCGGCCTTGTGTTGGTAGAGATCCGGTTAGGTTCTCGGGGCGTCCCTCCAGAGGCGTAGCCATTCGGTAAGGAAGTTCCTTAGCCTGGCCATTGTTGGAAATCCAAACAAAACAATACGAACCCTGTACGGTTTTAGTTGTATAACCTGCCATGGAATGTGGCGGTAACTTGCTATTGAACATGGTAGCTATAGTAGGTATACCATAATGGTGGTATGCTGGCTAAGATTAATATTATACTTTCGAAATGTTTTCTGCACTATGCACTAATAATAATATCAAAAGGATTTTTGCGTATCAAGCATGTTTGACTATCATAAGGAGAAATCTCCTCCAATTGTGCGCTTGCATTGTGTCTGTGTGTGCGGGGAGGCCTTATGGTAGTTTCATTTTCCAAAAAGCATTGCGGATTTCTTCTACTTCTTTTGTTGTTTGTTGTTTAAAAGATAAAAGTGTTTTTGTTTGCTCACAACAGTCTCATGACTGACCTAGAGTTTATTGTTCCCTTTCTAAACTCTGGGTGCCTACAATTTTCCACTCGGGCAGCCTAGACTCAGGTTATCAGATAGTAGATAGTAGATATGGATCTAGAAGTCTTTGGTTTGGCGATTGCATTGGGGATCGCATTTGCTTCAAGTTCAGAATGATGGTGGTTTGAGCTATCTTTGCTTTGGAGTTATGTTACCGAGTTGCTACAATCAGCTTGATAGGAGTTTGAGCCTTCGGATTTGGAAGTCTTTGAGTTTTGGAGATGGTGTTGCAGTATGGTGTTGGATCTTCTGAAGTCTATATTGTGTCATTTTTCCGCTATTGTATTCTGCTCTGATATTTATGGATCTGTTGTATCATATTGCATCAGATATTGTATCCATTGTTGTATCAATGATATATTCATTTCTTTTTCCGTTGTGCTGTTGTACTTAATGTGTTATAAGCTCCGGCGAACCGAATTCGTCATTCGAATCTCCGGTATTCGAATACGAGCGAGGTATTTGATGTCGATTTTCGAAGGTCAAGTCAGGGTCGTTAAAGGTACTCAATTGATTTTGAGTAGTTTGAGATTTAAGGTTATCTGGTTTCTTCTTTGACGAATAAAGCTTCGGAGGCATGCAGGAGGCAAATAGTTATTTAGAGTTTTCTTTTTCGCTGTATATTTGTTTGTAAAGGCAGATTTATTAGCCTTCTATATACTCTGATCAACCAAGGGGGCATCTTCATGTGTTGCTCTTGGCGTATATGTAATAATTATATTTTGCAGAACGTGGTAACACTTTTGGGATTATGTAGTGAACATGAAAGGTTTTAAATTGAATATGGAATTATGTTTTTGAATTGTTAAATTTTTTCCATATTTATGTGATCTATGTATCAATGTATCTAACACCGCTATATTTGGTCGTCGAAGATTAATAACTATGGATGACTGCAGCATCCGTAGCCGTTAGTTTTGGGCCTCCAAGTAGGGGGATGTTACAAGTTGGTATCAGAGCGAGGTTTATGAAACTTTAAAAGAAAAGTTAAACCTAAAGAGCTTTTTGAAACATAATCCAACGAATTTAAAAATATGATTGGGGTTTGGGTTAACGCTATAGTAACGTACTTGTATTTGGTATATAGGTATATATATCTAAGTGTGTATTCCCCTCTCTCTTAGACCGTCTTCTGTATATTACTAAGGCTCATATGCAGATATATGAGAAAGAGGATATGGAGGTAGGAAACGGAAGAGGAAATCTAGGTGGAGGAAGCACCACAACCGACGGAAATGTTCGACCCAATACTCGGAGAAACCAGGGTCGATAAGCTAACGCTAATCAAAATGCAGAGGCCAACATAGGTGCTGGAAATCCGCCAGTGGATGCGGGGATGGTGTATCAGTTGTTGGCTAATCTTTTGCAAGCAGGAGCTGCTGGAAATGTTGGTGGAGCTAATCCTGTAGTTCCAGTTGGATATAACTATGCTAAGCTGAGTAGAGACTATATCAGTCTGAAGGAAAGTTGTTTCTTGGAATAGAGGGTGTTGTTGAAGTTGAGAACTGGCTATTGAATTGTGAAAGGATCTTTATAGATTTGCCAAAGCTTTGTGTTGCTGTAAAACTGTTACTGTATACTATAGTGGGATGAAAGAATAAATTATAGTTGGAATGCTCATAATGGAATAAATTATAGTTGGAATGCTTATGGATCTCTGTTAATGCTCATAAAACTATTACTGTATTCAATGTTGCATCAGACACATTTACGGAAAATAATAGTAGCTTTTGGTATTAATTCATTTGTTTTTTATATTACTATGGTTGTATAACTTTAAATTACTAACACTAATATCAAAGACAATTACATAAATCTATGTTTTTACCTAATTGTTGATTCACATGTCAACTGAATATTTTGTTAATTCAATGTTGAAATGTATATGTTTTTGAATTTGGTACTGTACATTAAAAAAGGTATAGGCATCAAATGCAATAATCTTTTGGTTTTTCACATTACAATTTAAATGCCTAATATAGAAATGGATTCAACCACAGAGATACCAGTAAAATGGTATACAAAAATAGAAGTAATAAACTGATATATTCTTCTCTTAAAAAGAAAAAATGTTGGCGTTTCAAAATTTATCCTAATAAGTGTAATTATTTGCTTTCCATACCTGAATCGATCGCCACAAAACAACTTTTAATTCATCACATAGATTCCTCCAGTCATCAAGTGTGTATGGGACCTGCTCCCACATAAGCGGTCCAAGAAAGGAGGATAAACATACTGACCCTGGCCCTATTAGTATGCATACTTCATTGAACTCAAATTCAGCTATCATGAATGTTTACTGGGAGTTTTTTGCTTTTGTTGGACGTCTGCTGCCTCTTTTCCGAGATGTACTTGCAGGTTCGGCTTCACTTCATCTCCCAATTTCCATCTCAGCATCATCAGTTTGGTCAAAATGGAATTCATTTTCTAAGCAGAGTTTTTTGTCTTCATTGTTTTCATTATAAGCACTGGCTCGCTTTCTAGCATTGACTTCTCATTCTTAGCCTTCATTGAAAGCACCGACTAGCTTATTATCATTGACTGCTTGTTCTTTCTCTTCATTGCAAACATCGGCTGGCTTCTTACGTTTGTCATTTAAATTATACTTCCGCTTTGAATTATGCTTCTGGGATTCCTCTTCAGTCTTTCTCTGGTTACGAGTATGTACAAGGCTTGGAAACATCTCTTTTCTGCAAATGAAATAAAATACGGTATTGTTTAGATTTATGATAAAAAGGAAATAGAGGATAAAACATAAATTAGTTCAGTGAATCTGAAGGCACCTTAAAATTAATTCATAAATAAATTTTTTTACAGTGAGCATAATATCCATGTGCTTGTAAAATAAGAGCTAACATCTTTTACATCAGTGATATCACTTATATGTAATGAACATTTTTAGGCACCAAAATTTCTATACTGAAACCCAAGACGATGGTTATTCAGTATTTGTCAACTATCCATATTCCCATGCTTATGTATTCTGATGCTTTTAGCTAGAAGTGCTGTTTGAAAAGGATGAAACTTACACCAAAGATTTAGTATAATAATGATAAAATGCCAAGTTTGCATTTGCAATTAAAAAATAATTCCTGTATACTCCATAAATGCTATTGCATACCATCCATGAATATATTTGATATTTAGTTATATATTTATTGCAATGACGTACTCACATTTATGAACCATTATACATATATATCAAACATCTCAATATAATGAAAAGAATCATATCACAAAATTCTGTCTTGTCTTTACTCAGCAAATAACATCAACAAAATAATAACATAACATATTTAGCTATTAAAATCTTGAAAGCATCAACTGCACCACTAAATGCTTACTGATAAAAAAAAGGAAAAAAATTAAGTATTCATGATATTAGTCAGTTAACCACATCAATAGTGCGCTAAGGAATTATGCCTAAATTTTGGAAAATTTACCATCATTTTTCCAGTTACAGAGCCAACTAAAATGCCATATCTTATGATGTTAAGTCTATCCTTTACCTTTTTAAACATCTATGCTTACTATAATCATCAACGAATCCAAGTTGTAACAGAACTGACATTAACTTGTACATGTATAAACTAGTGTAACATCAGTTGATATGATAGGTAATGTCAGTATAGTATGCATCATCAAATATGTTAGAGTTGTGAAACGAAAAACATTAATTGCTAAGGTATAAACATGATTAAGAAAAACTACAACATGCATCTATTAATGTATTTGAGAAAAACATTAATTGCTAATACACTTAAAAACAAATCAACGGCCACAATATAGCTAGTGACACGAGTGGAGATATGTAAAGGAATGCATTAATATAGAAACAGCTAATACATAGAATAACACTGCAGATGAACAACAATCACTAAAGAAAATTAATACAAGTTCAAGTGAATTTCCAAATAGCCCAGACTTATACTATCATAAATTAATAACCACGTTCAAGTAGAACATATAATCTACTCAAGTATGCCTTCGCAATCCTCCCTAACATAGCTAACATCTTCATCATCCATTTCAGTTATTTCGCAATCTTCCACGACTTGAATATCTTCCTCAATGAAATCATGTGACTCTAAATCATCAAACCTTCTTGATGGTGCTTTCATTACAACATACCAATTAGAAACATCATTTTCTCTTGAATAAAATACTTGTCTTGCTTGAGATGCAAGTATGTATGGATCTTTTGAAAATGATGCTTGATGTAAATTAACAAGAGTGAACCCATCATCATCACTTTTACTCCATTTTCTATATACGTCCAACGACACTTAAAAATAGGAATGTAAAACAAATGATAGTCTAATAAAATTATATCCATCATTATTCCATAATAAGTGACCACATCAACCACTTGGGACGTATCTTTTGCACTTGCTCTGCACATAGTAGTTGCATCAAATGTCACCCCATAATTCGGGGTTTCTCTCCCTGCATCTTTTATATGAAAATGTTGCCCATTGATGATATATCCTTTATAAGACATGGCATCATTCTTCGGACAAAAAGCAATCCATCTTAACATGTCATCAAGATCCTTGGAGGTAATAGGTATCTACAACAAATTCCATTTGGAAGGTATATTTTAGAGTAATATTAGTAGTCAAATGAGAATATATTTGGAATCTAACTAACCTTTCTTTTAATCCAATTGGCGAAAAATTTCGTATGTGTTTCCCAAAGTAAGTTTGAATTTTTTCTCATGCGCTGGTCTGAATATTCTAATTCCTCCAAATGCAAATTAGTATAGAACAAGTGACTATAAGTTATATTTAGCATTACGAACACATCAAAATAATTAAAACAATGTAACATAAACTTACTCTATAAATGGTTCCACTACAGCCATTTTCATTAATACGGCTAAATGAGCACTATTTTTCTCATTAACTGACAATGTAACTGTCTTGGACATTGAGATCGGACATCCCTCGAGTATTACGCTGCTTTAATAATCTTCATTTCGAGCTTCTTTCTCCTCTATATGTCCTGATTTTTTCAAAAATTCTTTGAAAAACATCATGGATTCTTCTACAAGATAGGATTCTGTAATACATCCCTCTGGTCGTGCATAGTTTCGTACATAATCTTTAAGTGTCTTCATATATCTTTCGAATAGGTACATCCAACGAAAATGAACCGGTCCACATATTAGTGCTTCTTTTCCAAGATGAATTGACAAATGTACCATTATATCAAAAAAAGACGGTGGAAAAAATTTCTCGAGCTCACATAAAACTTCAATAATCTTAACATTGATTTGTTCTACATTCTCTCTATTAAGAACACGTTGACATAATTTGTTGAAAAAAGAACATAAGCGAATTATTGCTTTTCTTGCCTTCTTTGCCATCAATCCTCTCGATACTACTGGCAGTAAGTGTTGCATTAACACATGATAATCATGTGATTTCAATCCACTAATTTTGCAATCCTGCAACAAAATCCGATTCTTCAAATTTGAACAGTAGCCATCTGGCCCTCTGAAATCGTACAATCTTTTGCAAAATATTTTCCTCTTGGAATTTGATAACATGTATGGAGCCGGTGGAAGATATGTTTTATTCCTACGAGGTTGTGCATGAAGCTCATGTCGAATTCCCCAATCCTCTAAATCCTTTCTACAGTTGGTTTCATCTTTTGATTTATTACCATGCAACATCGTGCCCAATAGACTTTCACTAATGTTTTTCTCCACATGCATCACATCTCAATTGTGACGTAATGGAAGTTCCTACGAAAACCGAAACAATAATACATTATTGGATTTTTCTTCTGTTAAAACTATGAAAAGTAAATAAATTAACCACTAACCTTCCAATATGGAAAATCAAAGAAAATCGATCTATTTTTCCACCTTGATAGCTCCATTCTTCTAGAATCGTTAATATTATCATCTTCATCTTCTGTATCATAAGCACACTTCCTCTTCTTACTTTTCTTTTCTTTTTCTTTTCCAAAATCATTTGGATAATCCTTCAACAATGCATAAATGTTCCTCCCAGTTAGAATTCTAGGAGCACTACCTTTCTCTATGGTGATATCAAACAATGCCTTTTGTTTCCTCCGTGAATCTGAAGTAGGTAAAAATCTTCTATGACCCATGTAGACATTCTTTCGAATATGATTCAACTAATGAAAATGGCTATTGACGCCACATAATGAACAAGATTTTCCCCCCTTCACACGACATCCAACAAGATTCATAAGCTGGAAAATCATTAATCGTCCATAGAAAAATTACATTTAGTTTAAAAAAGTTTTACTAAATGCATCATAAGCATCAACTCCAATACACTACAAATGTTTCAAGTCTTCCACCAAAGGGACCAAATATACATCAATATCATTCCCGGGTTGCTTTGGGCCTGGAATAAGTAAAGTTAACATAATATTTTCCTTCTTCATACATAACATATGCGAGAGATTGTATGTCACAAGCATTATCGGCCAGCAACTATATTTCGAACTCAACATGGAAAATGGATTGAATCCATCTGTAGCAAGACCAAGCCTAAAATTGCATGGATCAGATGAAAAAGATTTATACTTTTCATCCACCATTTTCCATGCCATAGAATCCACGGGGTGATGCATTTTTCCATCATTTCTTGCATTATTAAAATGTCATCTTAAATCTTCTGCCATCTTTTGAGATCTATACATTCTTCTAAATCTCGGAATTATTGGAAAGTGTCTCAACACTTTAACTGAAATACCTCGTATAACAGTATCTTGATTTTTCTTCCATCTCGAAGAACCACATTTTGGACAAGTATTTAAATCTTTACATTCTTTTCTGAAAAGGCAGCAGTCATTCTCACAAGCATGTATCTTTTCAAAACTCATATCGAATGCTTTAAGAAATTTCTTTACTTCATAAAAGGTTTTGGGAAGCACGTTATCCTTCGACAAAAATAAATGTTGCACAGTTAAAAGCTTATCAAACCCACTATCAGACAAGCAAGTCTCACATTTAAGATTATACAAAACGGTGATGGCAGATAATTTTGTCTGATCTGTGCAACCTTGATACAATGGAGTTTTTGCATCTTCCAAATTCTTGATGAACCCATACTCTTTTCTCTAAGAATCAACATTATCTTTATCATCATAAATAAATTCATGATTCAGATCTTCATCTTCATAGTGAATCATCTTAAATAACTCAGATATGTCAAACGCATTTGTTTTCTTCTTTACATTTACCTCTTCACCGTGGTTAAACCATACACCGCCTATGTATCTAGGATTAATTCCTTTCATAATTAAATGTTCAACGATGATGTGGTCATCATGACGACTAAGAATCCAACAATCTTTGTAGGGACATAAAAAAATTTCTACACCACTTACATTCCTCTTTGGAGCATGCACGAAATTCACTTCTCCTTGTCGGTATTCTATACTAGTTCTATCACAAAAGTTAAAAACATAAAAAAAATTGAGTTTTAATATTATATTACATGTTTTAATTCTCAAAATACATATTAAGTTAATCATCTTATTATCACCTATTTAAAAAAATCCAATCTTTTTCCATCATCGACATATGAAGGTAAATAAGTTTCCAAACTTTAACGAAGATATTGGTTATCTGTTGTAATAAAAAAAATAACTACACATTTCCAAGAATAATTAAATGCAAAAAATTGCAATAAGCACTCTAAATAATTGAAAAACTCCAATTTCCAAGAATAATGACATTAGGAATATCAACTTCTAAATACATTTGTAGAAATCTTTCGTTAGTTTGGGAAAATGGCAGTAAAAGGTTTATAGCAACTTTAACAAGTTGGAATAGTTGGATCAGACAATAGATTGTTATGAAAAAAAAACACCAATGGAAAAGAAAACGTACTACAAAACTGATGTTATGGAAAATGTCATCAATGCTACATTTCTTTTTATATTTGGAAGTAATAATTATGTAAAAAACACAATGATTGAAATACATATAAAATCAAGTGACTTGTTGCAGATCATCGTAAAAAACTTTTAGTTAAAGAATAAATACATGTCAAAATTGTTCGCTGAACCAAATAACCATTTATAGTAAAATTGAGCTTTACTATAACCTTTATATGATGAGTTTTGAAATGCTTAGACAAGAATTAATTCAATAATATATTTTTAGTGAGAGTAAGATATTTCAAACATGTAATCCAAACTGAGCATACTGGCAAGAAAAACTACAGTTGATATGACATACAATTAAAGTTGATATAAATAAATCGAATTAAAACAAGTTTAAAAATCTTAGACTAAGTCACTACAATGAAATAAACGTTAAATGTAGGTTGTAGGTTATATGTATAGTACACCAGGTTAATTCATATGGTTTTCGATGTCATTATTGGTGGTTATCCTATTTCATATAATAAGTTTTCAGGTAGAAAGTTAGGAGAAATAACAAACTCCAATACATTTTATTAATTGTATTCTTATATACTTCAGCAATAAAAACAGAATAAAAAATGTAAGAAGAGTATATTACTAAATAAGCAATTATATGCTTATAATCCTAACTACATTTTACCCTAACAAAGGAGTATATGTTATAACACAGAAATCAGTATATCATTTTGAGAAATTGAACATAAAGAATAGTAAACGACTAAAAATTAAGTTTTACCACATTTTAAGTGCAGACTACATAAAGACAATTTTAAAAGGTGTATTTGTTTACATTATACCATGTATTTTTCTCTAGATGAAAGATTTATGGTATTAAGATGCTCAAAATATAGCTATTAAATAGAAGTTTCATCAGAAAATCAAGCCACTAATTTAAGCAAAAATAAAAAAATCGATCAAATTGAGAAGAAAATTTTCACTTAAATGTTTTGTTAGTGCTACAATTTAGTTATTGTATGCGAAAATTTAAATCATGCATCAACAAAAATTCCAACACATATGGTAGAACTTTTAGTTTATTAAATTCTATATTTAAAACACAAAATCTGTAATACAAAATTATCTTTCCTCCATGTCTTGATTAGTAAGACTGCTATAAACAATAAACAAGAACCACTTGCAGTAATCACTTATACTAAAATAAAATAACCTGCAGTAATCACAAACAATCGCAAAATTATCATTCCTGTTTATTGTGGGAAATAAAATAACCTACAATCCTTATGCAATCTAGACTATCTAATTATTATTTTACATGTCAAACTGACCTTGTTTACATGAACTTAAGAGCAAGTTTACCAAAAATATGTAAAACGAATAAAATTGTATAACATAAAAACCATATGGCTAGAATTTGATCATTTCAAAGCAACAAAAACTCAACAAAACATGCACTCATTCACATAGATAAAACCAAACAAAATTCATGCAGCATAAAATATGAGCATATTGAATAGATAGTGAATAAATATTTGAATACAAAAACAAATACAACAATATCCCAATAGAACATTCATATACCAAAGAAAATCAAAGCATATATCATCGTTATATCTTAGATTATGCAGCATTTACCAACTCCCCCTACGTATAAACATGACAGAGATCATTGTAAGATATTAACACCTAATTTTCATTCTAAAACTTTCAGTTCTTTCTATACCCCCTAAAACGAAATAGTTCTTCACTACTTAGTCCTTAAACGTCTTACAGTGTAAACAAAAACAGTTCAAATTAATTGCTAAACAGTTCAAATTAGTCGCATTTATTAAAATAAAATATATAATAAAATCAACTACTCAAATTAGGGTTAAATCAACTATTCAAGTTAGACAAAAATTCGAGAATACGATGCATTCAAATTAATATAAAATCAAATTGAACCACAAAATTGATTTTAAAAATTCATACCTAAATATACGTATACCATGAGGAGAAATTCTTGCTAGCTGCCGCAATGATGTTGAGTGGAGTCCAACGACGGAGTCGACGATGAAAAGGAGAAACTCTTCAGCGCGATGAAATTTGAGCTCGATTAAAAGGGGGAAATTTTTCTTCAGTAGAAAGCGAAAGGGGCGAAAGTGAAAGAGGATAATAAATTTTCTAAGTATACAAGTGGATTTAGGTGGGTCACGTTTATTTAGCTTACGCGGAATTTTGTACGAAAGGCGGGAACGCGAAATGTTTTTGGCCGCGTTTATGTCATTAGTAAAAATATTATTGGTTGCATTTAACAGAAATGCAACAGATTTTTGCAACTATAAATGGTTTTTCTTGTAGTGGCTTCATTGGTGGAATAGTGTGACGACCGGAGTCTCGGAGGAAGAGCAGACGCGGGCTAATTTTAGGAGAAGGTTCGAGTAGAGGTTCTTGTCTGAGGTTGCCAAATCGACATTGATGAGGATGTTTATGGATCTTGTCTAAGGACAAATGTCTGTGATTGAGTATGCCGCTAAGTTTGATGAGCTATCTCGATATGGTTATGCTTTGATTGACACTGATGTCAAAAGGAATGAGAGATTCATTAGAGGATTGCGGCCAGAGCTAGGTAGAATGGCTATGACTCATATTAGAGAAACTTATCATGTGATGGTGGAGATAACCATCCGCCATGAGGAGATGCTTGCTGTTTCAGCTAGGGAGAAGCCGGTTGATTCTTAGGGTCTTCAAGGAAGAAAAAGGAAATTCTTTTAGAAGAAAGGAGCCCAGAAAGGGGAGGCCGCTAAGAAGGCAAAGGCTGATTTGGTGTGTTATAAGTGTGATAAGAAGGGCCATTATGCTCATGAGTACCGGACGGGCAAAGGAAAGAAGCCTGCAGAGAAAAAGAATGTGAAATGCTTCAACTATGACCAAGTTGGGCATTACAGGAACCAGTGTCCAGAGCCAGTCAGGACGGACAATGGGAAGGTGTTTGCTTTTGAACCACCGTCTTCTTCTAGACCTACTGCAGCAGAGAAAGGAAACACTGTGATGGAAGGTACACTTTTGATTCAGAGTAAACCAGTTAGAGTACTTTTTGATATCGGTGCATCCCATTTTTTTATATCACAGTATTTGGTTGATAGGTTATGTATAGAACCCACATACCTTGTCACTTCCTTAAGTGTTGCGAATCCAATAGGACGATATACAACTCTTGGGATGAGATGTAACCAGTTAGAACTTAATTTGTTAGGTCTTAAGTTTGCATGCAGTTTGTATGTTTCTGATTTCATAGATTTCGGGATCATTTTGGGTATGGATGGTTGGGTAAGTATGAGGCTAGAATATTTTGCCAGGATCAGGAAATAACATTGAGGCACACAGATAGTCATAACCGAATCATTTTCCCAGTGAAAATTCTGGTAAAATTGTTTGCGCTTTGTTGAGTACCATGGAGGTGGGAGAAGAGCTTAGTCAGGTTTGTGTGGCTAGAGAATTTGTAGATGTCTTTGAGCTGGTTACTGGATTACCATCGAAACGAGCTATTGAGTTTCGGATAGACCTTGTACCGGGAGCTGAACCCGTCAATAGACCACCCAGCAGGATGACACCGACAAAGATGAAGGAATTAAAGGTGCAGTTGGTGGATTTGGAAGGCAAGAATTTTATCAGACCAAGCATTTCGCCTTGGGGAGCAGCTACGGTGTGTGTGAAGAAACCAGATGGGTCATTAAGGATGTGCATCGACTATCGTAAATTGAACGAAAGGACGATCAAGAATAGGTGCCCTCTGCCAAGGATAGACGATTTGTTCGATCAGTTAAGTGGAGCCAAGGTATTCTCTTTGCTATATCTGGCGACGGGATTTCATCAGCTTAGTGTGGTAGAGGATAGTATTCCTTTGAAGGCGTTTAGGATAAGGTATGGATTGTACAAATGGTTAGTTATGTCGTTCGGACTAACTAATGCGTTGGCATTCTTTGTGGATTTGATGAACCGAGTTTTCGAGAGCACTTGAATAGATTTATGTTAGTCTTCATAGGTGATATTTTGATATACTCTAAGGATGAGAAGGAGCATGAAATTCATCTTAGAGTTGTGCTTGAGACGTTGATGGAGCATCAATTGAAGGCTAAGTTTTCGAAGTGTCATTTTTGGAAGAAGAAAGTAAAGTTCCTTGGTCATGTAATCTCAGAGAGGGTAGTCTGTAGATCCGACTAAGATTGAGGCAATGGATAATTGGAAGAGACCCGAGACGGTGACAGAGATAAAGAGCTTTCTTGGATTAGCTGGATATTATCAAAGGTTTATAAAGGATTTTTCATGGATAGCTACACCGATGACTAAGCTTACGTGAAAAGATATGAAGTTTGCATGGATTGATAAGTGTGAGGATGCATTCCAAAGCGTGAAACACTTATTGACCCATGCACCGGTGTTGGTGGTTCCAGAGGGGAATCGGGATTAGTTGTTTATACTGATGCGTGTGGAACTGGATTGGGAGCTGTGTTGATGCAAAGAGGTAAAGTGATTGCTTATGCTTCTAGAAAGCTCAGACCACATGAAGTTAGGTATCCTACGCATGATTTGGAGTTAGCTGCCGTTATATTTGCTTTGAACGTATGGAGGCATTAACTTTTAGGAGAGAGATTTAAGCTTTATACAAATCATAAGTTGTTGAAGTACTTGTTCTCTCAAAAGGAGCTGAACATGAGACAGTAGAGATGGTTGGAGTTTATTGCTGCTTATGATTTTGGAATTGAGTACACGCTCGGGAAAGGAAATAAGGTAGCAGATGCACTTAGTAGGAAACATCAGAATGCGGCGTTGGCTATGATTGCTGAGTGGAAAGATTTGGAAGCATTATCAGCTTGTAGAGTGCAGTTTAGATCTGAGGCAGGTTCTAGTGCATGAAGTGCTGTATTATCTTGTTTAGAGGTTCAACCAGTAATGATTGAGAAGATAGCTTCTAAATAGGAGGAGGATCCAGGTTTTGGCTGAACGGATCAAAAGGTTAAGGGAAGGAACATAGAGTGATGACTTAAAGGATTTCAGTCTTGACCAGAAAGGGTGGTTGAGGAAGAAAGGAAGGTTGTGTGTTTCAAATGTAGGAGACATGAGGAAAGAAGTTTTAAATGAATGACATCATTCGAAGTTCACTATCCATCCAAGAGGAACGAAGATGTATCAGGACATGAAGAGGAGTTTCTTTTGGGAAGGTATGAAATGGGACATAGGTTTATGTGTTAACCAGTGCTTGAATTGCCAACAGGTAAAGGCTGAACACCAGAAGCCAAGTGGATTGCTTCAACCATTGGAAGTTCTGATGTGGAAGTGGGATTCCATCTCTATGGATTTTATCGATGGGTTGCCAAGATCTAGTAAAGGAAATGAAAGCATATGGGTCATAGTAGATAGACTGACTAAGAGTGCCCATTTCATTTCGGTAAAGTCAACTAGGACGGCACCTATTTTGGCGAAGTTGTTTATAAAGAATGTGGTTAGACTGCATAGGATTCCTAGTAGTATCGTTAGTGGTAGAGATTCTTATTTACTAGTGAGTTCTATAAGAGTCTACAGGAAGCATTAGGAACTAAGCTCAACATGGGTACCGCTTACCATCCACAGACTGATGGGCAAACCAAAAGAGTTAACAAAGTCTTGGAGGATTTGTTAAGAGATTGTGTATTGGATTTCGAGAGATCATAGGAAGACCATCTTCATTTAGTCGAGTTCTCGTATAACAATAGTTATCAGACTAGTATTGGGATGGCACCGTTTGAAGCTTTGTATAGAAGACCATGCAAGTCTCATGTATGTTGGTTAGAGACAGGGGATAGGTTGGTTCTTGGTCCAGATTTGGTAAAGGAAGCTGCAAAGAAGATTGAGTTAATCCGAGCTAGAATGAAGGAAGCTCAGTCTAGGCAGAAAATTTATGCGGATAGAAGGAGGAAGGACTTGGAATTCTCTTTTGGAGACTATGTGTTTATTAAGGTTTCACCGATGAAGGCTATGATTAGATTTGGAAAGTCGGGAAAGTTAGCACCTAGATTCGTTGGACCCTTCCGTATTGTTGAGAGCATCGGGAAACTCACTTATAAAGTGGAATTACCGAATAGTTTAGCAGGAGTCCATGATGTTTTCCATATTTCTCATCTTAGAAAGTGTGTTAGAGACCTAGAGACTGCTATAGAACCTACAGAGTTAGAGGATTTAGTAGTAGGGCTGGACTTTACTATCGTTAGAAAGCCGATTCGGATTGTGGCTAGAGATGAGAAAATGTTAAGGAACAAGATAGTCGGATTAGTAAAGGTCCAGTGGAGCGACGATGCTAGAGACTGTTCTTGGGAGACTGAGAGCATGATTAGGGATGCTTGTCCTGATTTGTTTGATGGTATGTTTTACCTTTGATTTTTTTGTTGTATACCTTATCGTAATTTCGAGGACGAAATTCTTTAAGGAGGGGAGTCCGCAACACCCCATATTTTTATAACATTGTTTAGGATATTTAATTATCTAAAATAAAATAAAATAAAGTGGAGATTAATAGGTTGAGAGTTGATTTAGCTAAGGGTAGCCGTTCCATGTTAAATATAAATCAAATGAAACAACATAAACTAATGTGTTAGAAAATAATAAAGGGAAAATTGGGAAATAAGAGAGGCTTATACCCTAAACCCTTAGAAATGATACGCACGTTCATTATCATATTACTCAAACTAAAATATACCAAGGCCGGCCTCCATTATTGTTCTCAAGGAAAGATAAGAGCTAGGATTCAAGA
The DNA here is from genome assembly GCA_030737815.1 of Allium fistulosum. Taxonomy (NCBI): domain Eukaryota; kingdom Viridiplantae; phylum Streptophyta; class Magnoliopsida; order Asparagales; family Amaryllidaceae; genus Allium; species Allium fistulosum. Next base: position 960,296,687 of record CM060904.1, read on the forward strand.
GAAGGAAGTTAATCAACTAATTCAACATCAAATCTCACATATTTTAATCCCAAAGCTAAGGTGAATAATTACTACATTCCATTTTTGTATGGTTTTCGGTTTTAAGATTAGATCCGAAATGTTTTTGCAAGTATATGCCATGTTTCGATGATTAAATTTATATACATGCTTGTTGGTGAATTATGCACGTTTATAATTGTTTTTATGATATGCTTGATAGGAAAACCCTATTAAATGACATCCAAATGCCTTGAAAATTTAAATATAGGTCATGAATGATATTTTAGAGATTGGTTCCAATTTTCATAATTTTCTGAATTTATGTGAATTTTACATTAATTTTGTAGTGAAGAAAATGATTTGTTTTGTTAACCGGTTATTTGACCCGGTAACGAGAGGCTCAGCACAGGGTTCCCATTTGGCATTCATAGTTCGGCACACAGATGTTACTTTTTTTGGGCCGAGGTATCTTGCCACTGGGCCCACTAGGGAAGTCCAACCCATCTTCGTCTATAAATAGAGAGTCATGGGCACAGTGAAATGGACCTCTTTTCGAGAACACTAGGGAGACTCTGCCGCTTTCAAGACTCACTCAATTTAGTTCAAACTTGTATTCAAGTCATTAATATATGGATTGTATTTGTATTCAACTACTTGTGAAAGCAATAAAGATCAAAACTCAAAGTGGACGTAGGCAGTTACGCCGAACCACTATAAATCTGGTGTTCTCGTTTTTGTTGTTCTTTTGGCATTGAATTACACTATTTTTCAATTCTAATTTATCTTCTTCATTAATCTCTCTACATAATCTTTCTCAACGAGGTTAGTGACCAATTTTAGTGCTAACACTTTGGTGCTTTCACTGAGAATTGAATTCTCAGCTTGATTGGATCTCATCGTCTACTAGTGGATTTCCATATTCGCGAGATAGATCTAGTTGTTTACTATAAAACTTCCTATTCTACTCAGATTTGAAAGAAATTTAAAGGAAGCTGATAACCATAGATTGGATTCACTGATGTACGCAAGATCTGGGGATTGGACGTTGAAGTTTGCACTCAAGTTGAATGAAGGCCGACCCTCCTCTGAAGGCAATTTGGCCGAACGCCCCAGAAAAGGCGTATGCCGAACGCCCCTGAAAAGGCTTATGCCAAACGCCCCAGAAAAGGCTTATGCCGATCGCCCCAGAAAAGGCTTATGCCGATCGCCCCAGAAAAGACGTATGCCGAACGCCCCAGAAAATGCTTATGCCGAACGCCCCAGAAAAGGCTTATGCCGATCGCCCCAGAAAAGGCGTATGCTGAATGCCCTAGAAAAGGCGTATGCCGAACGCCCCAGAAAAGGGGTATGCCGAACGCTCCAGAAAAGGGGTATGCCGAACGCCCCAGAAAAGGCTTATGCCGAACGCCCCAGAAAAGGCTTATGTTGATCGCCCTAGAAAAGGCTTATGCCGATCGCCCCAGAAAAGGCTTATGCTGATCGTCCCAGAAAAGGCGTATGCCAAACGTCCCAGAAAAGGCTTATGCCGAACGCCCCAGAAAAGGCTTATGCCGAACGCCCCAGAAAAGGCTTATGCCGAACGCCCCAGAAAAGGCGTATGCCGAACGCCCCCGAAAAGGCGTATGCCGAACGCTCCAGAAAAGGCGTATGCCGAATGCTCCAGAAAAGGTGTATGCCGATCGCCCCAGAAAAGCCGAGCGCTCCAGAAAAACAACTCCATGCCGATCCACTCCAGCTCCATGCCGAGCAAAACCATGCCAAACGACTCAGTGTATGCCGAGCAGAACCATGCCGAACGACCCAGTGTATGCCGAGCGGAACCATGCCGAACGACCCGGTGTATACCGAGCGGAACCATGCCGAACGACCCAGTGTATGCCGAGCAGAACCATGCCGAACGACTCATTGTATGCCGAGCAGAACCATGCCGAACGACCCAGTGTATGCCGAGCGGGACCATGTCGTTCCGAGCGACCCAGTGTATGCCGGTCCCTCTCTCAAAAAACAATCTGACCGGTCCCTATTCCAAAAAATATGGATCGGGCACGACCCCCCTATTTTAAAAAAAAATTCGGATAGTGAATTCAAAACTCAACTTAATAAAGGAACATTCTATCCACTTCCCTGACATCCCATGATCGACCAGGGCATAGAGGATCTAGCGACAGCTTATGAACGGCATCAAGGGAACGGACAAGCAACCGCTATTCAAACGGTACTCCCAAAGGTTGGAGAACATAGATGATATGACTCTAGCAAACGCCAAGATGACTCCAAGCACCATTCTTCCCTGACCCAGCACTTCGAATTTAGTGACTCCAAGCAAACTAATGTTTGACTCTAAGCAATTTATTCCAAATACTAACGAGGGTATCATACTGATCGCGTTTGAGGATAGTCAACCTCCAGATATATTTTGGCAGCTAGTTAGCTAAAGAGCCTCCTACGACTATGGATTGTTTCTTTTACAAAATGAATCAGAACTAAAGTGAGGAGGAGTGGAGCATACTAGGAAAAATAACAACGCAGGCCTGTCGGCTAAGGACATTGATTCTTGTAGACAAAACAAGATCTCAAAATTCGACTCATATGCTCTTTGATAGATTCAATCGATAGCCTCTACTTGGAAGCTCACGACTCAAATTGGTACTGGAAACCAACCTCGAGAGAGCCTATCGAAGTCCAGAGAAAATCGGAGGAATGTTGTATATTCCAAGATGCACACTGATCCTGACAGTGGCGATTACAAACACCTCCAAGGTGTGATCGAAAAGCTTTTTCGGAAAAGAAAGCTTTAGTAGTACATGCAAGCCTCATAGAAGGGCAAGCCAGGAATTGTAGATGCCCATCAATAAAGAACTATAATTAATAATTGAACCGTTGGCAGTCGGCATCCCGCTAGAAGGGGCTAGGGGCAGAGTTGAACAGCAAGCACACGATGCTGCTCCACTTATCAATGAGATTTATCCCAAACTTCTTTAGATTATTTTCTATTTCAATTTGAAATGTGCTTTGAATTACAACAGACTTAAACTAAACTTCTTCCAAAACGATGCAGGTGACCAAGTACTCAAAGTTGGCTTCCAACCAATCCACGCAGACCTTAATCGGATTTGTGGAGTTTCATCAAGACGAGCTTAATTCGTTCGCTCATTATCAACCATGTGCCTTTGATTTGTGGCCAAGGACTAGAGATGGAAAAGCTCATCACGGTCAGAGCCCAATACAAAGCCAACATAACCGACCATCCATCCATCGACCTCCACATTTGACTTGGAGACCTAAACAAGGCTTGGAATGAATATGGCCCAATCATCCACTCCAATCGAGTCATAGAACAAAGTTTGACAAAATACAGATACCCCTCATGAAGCTCAATGATGCCAGGATCCGTCTAAAGTGGACGTGATTTGATCATCTACACATCAAATCCTACCCTAAACACGAAAGGTTGTTCGAAAGCCCAACTTGAAGTAGCTATGGTAGACTTCCTACTCATTAACCATCGCTCTCAATACATGGACGCGACTGCGCCGTGAAACATATGCAACTTACTTTGTCTACCCAGTAATCCATCATCCTCGTTTTCTGGAAAGAGATACGAAGCAAATTGTGCGAGACTTGATTATCCAACCCCAACATGGATGTGATCCAACCATCTGTCATATACCTCCTTCCTTGACTTGATTGGAAGAGCTATAATCACCAAGCGGACGAGAATCGACCATCTATTTTCAAAGTTTCATCCTTGATGCTGGGGGCATAGTCCCATTCCATGAGCGAACGTGGTTTGATCGTTCATTCGACAATATTAGCCTCGATACGGTAAATGAAATACAAATCAAACGGGTGGAAATACACCTGCACTTCATAAAAATCTCTAAGTCCCTGAAGCGAACTAGCGTACTCTAAGTTCCCAGAGTGCGGACTAGAGTATAAACGACTTAAGGAAAATCTCTAAGTTCCTGAAGCGGACTAGAGTACTCTGAGTCCCCAGAGCGCGGACTAGAGTATAAACGACCTCAGAAAAATCTCTAAGTCCCTGAAGCGGACTAGAGTACTCTGAGTCCCCAGAGCGCGGACTAGAGTATAAACGACTTCAGAAAAATCTCTATGTCCCTGAAGCTGACTAGAGTACTCTGAGTCCCCAAAGCGCGGACTAGAGTATAAATGACTTGAGGAAAATCTCTATGTCCCTGAAGCGGACTAGAGTACTCTGGGTCCCCAGAGCGCGGACTAGAGTATAAATGACTTTAGAAAAATCTCTATGTCCCTGAAGCAGACTAGAGTACTCTGAGTCCCCAGAGCGCGGACTAGAGTATAAACGACTTGAGGAAAATCTCTAAGTCCCAGAATCGAACTAGAGTACTCTGAGTCCCCAGAGCGCGGACTAGAGTATAAACGACTTTAGAAAAATCTCTAAGTCCCTGAAGCGGACTAGAGTGCTCTGAGTCCCCAGAGTGCGGACTAGAGTATAAACGACTTAAGGAAAATCTCTAAGTCCCTGAAGCGGACTAGAGTACTCTGAGTCCCCAGAGCACGGACTAGAGTATAAACGACTTCAGAAAAATCTCTAAGTCCCTGAAGTGGACTAGAGTACTCTGAGTCCCCAGAGCGCGGACTAGAGTATAAACGACTTCAGAAAAATATCTATGTCCCTAAAGCGGACTAGAGTACTCTGAGTCCCCAGAGCGCGGACTAGAGTATAAACGACTTGAGGAAAATCTCTAAGTCCCTGAAGCGGACTAGAGTACTTTGAGTCCCCGGAGCACGGACTAGAGTATAAACGACTTCAGAAAAATCTCTAAGTCCCTGAAGCGGACTAGAGTGCTCTGAGTCTCTAGAGCGCGGACTAGAGTATAAACGACTTAAGGAAAATCTCTAAGTCCCTGAAGCGGACTAGAGTACTCTGAGTCCCTAGAGCGCGGACTAGAGTATAAACGACTTCAGAAAAATCTCTAAGTCCCTGAAGCGGACTAGAGTACTCTGAGTCCCCAGAGCACATACTAGAGTATAAACGACTTCAGAAAAATCTCTAAGTCCCTGAAGCGGACTAGAGTACTTTGAGTCCCCAGAGCGCGGAGTAGAGTATAAACGACTTCAGAAAAATCTCTAAGTCCCTAAAGCGGACTAGAGTACTCTGAGTCCCCAGAGCGTGGACTAGAGTATAAACGACTTGAGGAAAATCTCTATGTCCCTAAAGCGGACTAGAGTACTCTGAGTCCCCAGAGCGCGGACTAGAGTATAAATGACTTCAGAAAAATCTCAATGTCCCTAAAGCGGACTAGAGTACTCTGAATCCCCAGAGCGTGGACTAGAGCATAAACGAATTTAGAAAAATCTCAATGTCCCTGAAGCGGACTAGAGTACTCTGAATCCCCAAAGCGTGGACTAGAGTATAAACGACTTGAGAAAAATCTCTACGTCCCTGAAGCGGACTAGAGTACTCTGAGTCTCCAGAACACGGACTAGAGTATAAACGACTTCAGAAAAATCTAAGTCCCTGAAGCGGATTAGAGTACTCTGAGTCCCCAGAGTGCGGACTAGGGTATAAATGACTTCAGAAAAATATCTAATTCCCTAAAGAGGACTAGAGTATAAACGGCTTGAGAAAAATCTCTAAGTTCTTGAAGCGGACTAGAGTACTCTAAGTCCCCGGAGCGCAAACTAGAGTATGAATGACTTGACAAAAATCTCTACGTCCTAAAGTGTGGACTAGAGCATAAACCATTCGACAAATCTCTACGTCCCCGGAGCATGGACCGAAGCATGAACACAAATTGGGCACGAGCCGACCGGGGGAAGAATAACTCTAAGTCACTAGAATGCAGAGTAGCATATAAACTTTGATAAATAGATGAGTGGATTCCAACCGTTCTCTATTCTGCAAACTTCGGCCTAAAATCGACGGGAGGAGTGTAAACTCGCTAGGGATGGAGTTCGACCATCCGACTTGTGGCTTGGCCAAATCAATGTATGAAGCAAGAGTACAAATCACTAAAAGCTGAATACGACAGCTCATTGTAGCTCTAGTTTGGCGTTCTTTACCACTTAAGGCAACAACTGCAAGGAAACCTTAATACAAAGCCAATCGGAATGGCATCCAAAGCTACGAACGACCGACTATATCATACCTCAGATCGATGGTCAATATCGATCCACACCAAGCACATACGAATGTGATTCGAATGTCCCTTGAAAAAATTTGACCACCAGAGTGTGGAAAAAAGAGTAAACCATGAAGACTTGGTCATTAATTCTCCAGCACCCTTTTTCGATCCATCAGGAGGAGTATGAAACTGGATGAGCATGACCCGACTGCTCTTGAGGCAACTTTACCCCAAGATCTGATTACAGAACATGAACCAAAGTGGACGTGGCTGACCGTCCAATATCCAGCTTACACCCATAAACTAACGACGGATCGGAGTATTCCCCTTGGAATGAAAAACCACAATACAATCCAGGATAGGCGAGACTCAGCCTTTCATCAACTGACCTGATCCCACAATTCAAGGGGAAAGAGAGTAAAGCTAAAGAGGGCATGGTTGGCCTTCCTACTTATTGGTATATACCCTAGGCTTGGAGGCACGAGTGAGAAGTAGGATGAGTGTGAACCGACTATTCACCGATCAACTCTATGTTTTTGGAGTTTAGGTGGGAATATAAACATAGCTAGGGCGAGACTCAACCGTCCACGCAGCACATTTGTCAACCCGAGACTGGGAGCAGAAGCGTGATCATCCAAAGACTAGCTACTATAGCTCAATATTGAAACTTATGTATAGTGCTTACAGTTACTCAAGGCTACGACCAAAAGAATGCCTAGAGATAGAATCGTTAAATCAATGCCAAAGCTCATGGGCAACTGACTGTCACTCCAACCCAAAGGGCGAGTGAAGGATCATGAATGCATTGAATAGAAAATGTGTTACTCGAATGTACAAGCAAATTCAAACTCATAGCAAGATCCAACTATGTAGTTGCACGCTACTCGAGGCTGACCCCTACTCGACATTTCCTTCAACGTGCTTTTAAGCCTGATCTTTGGCCATTTGCAGATAATCAATTAGAGCATTCAGAGCCCTTCATTATTAGACTTAACAACTCATGACAAGACTCTAGGGCTCGACCAGAGTAACCATCAACGTCTATGCCTACCATCCATTACGATAGGGCATACAATAACCTGAGACGTCTGAAAGACTACATAAATAGAATATCGAACTAAGCCAATTCGATATCACTTGTTTCCTTCAAAGGGCTATACAAGGACGGAAATTAGCAGACCTCATACCCGAATTCACTGCATCAGATGACTACTCAACGAGTAGTAGAGAGCCAACCAATATATGAAAAATGTACGCGGATGGAGCATCCAGTGATCAGTGTTTTGGCGCAGAAGTCATGTTAATGACTCTTGAGGAACGATCGATCTGCTACGTCCTGAAACTCGATTTCCCTGTAACGAACAACGATGCTTAGTATGAAGCCTCGACCACCAGCCTCAAACTTGCTAGAGGACTTGGAGTGGAAATTTTATATATCTTTTGTGATTCCTGATTAGTAGTATGCAAAGTTAAGGAAGTTGATCTTGCTAAGGGGCATTGTCTTGCTCCTTATCTCGACCAGGTCCAAGAGCTACTAGCCGACTTCACGTATTACATCATTACACACATCGTCAGCGATAGAAATGAAAAGATTCAAGTCACTGGCCATGTTAGCCAGTTTCAGGGACGCGCAACGGACATACTTTGTTTCGATTGAAATACTTAATATTCCAAGCATTAAAGGATAGAGATCAGCTAGATCTTGGAGACAGAGCCAGAAAAGGGGTCATGGTTGACTCCTGTCAAAGACTATCTACAATGAGAAATTCTTACTGAATGGAGGAATGGAAAATGACAGATCCTCCTAAAAGCTTCATGTCAAATCATCCAAGAAGAAGTCATGTGTAGAAAGAAGTTTATCCATTCCCATGCTTTGGTATATCACCCATAATGATATCAAATGAGTCTTGAGCAAAGTATATGAAGAAGAATGTGGCGAGTACATCAAGGGGCAAACCCTAACAAAGAAAATACTCTGCTACGGGTATTACTGGCCAACTATCAATCAAGATGCGGTTGATCATGCTAGACAATGCGATGAGTGCAAGTTGTTTGAAAAAAACTCTGGGAACCCCGCCGATGGAAATTACTCAAATGGCTGGTCCGTAGCCGTTTGCCACTTGGGGGCATTGACATCATCGTCTTCTTTCCGATCCTAAAGGTGGCGTGGAATACGCCATTATAGCGGTTGATTACTTTACCAAATGAGCAGATGAAGAACTATTAACCACGACCAAGATAAAGGAAATAATCAACTTCATTGTCCTTAATGTCATCTGTCCTTATGACCTTCCATGATCCATTATAATTGGTTGAAGCTATGAACAAAATCATCATAAAGTCTATTCTGAAGAGAGGTTTGGAAAAGGCTAGAGGTAAATGGGTGTATGAATTCTCAACTGCATTATGGGCTTGTAGAACTACCCATGAGTTCGCAACTGGCCATACTCCATTCGCCCTTACTTATGGCTCCAAGGCCATCATCTATGTAGAACTTGAAGTCCCCTCTCATCGAGTGGCTGATGACAACCAATATGACAAAAAAAATATAAACAAGGAATTGCAATTGAATTGCAATTAAACTAGAAGGAATTGGTGATAACTCACGAAAATATAAAACGCATCCAGGAGCTAATGGCAAGAACATTTACCTGAATGTGCACGTTTATAGTTATAAAATTCGACTTCTTGAAATCAACAGAATTTGGATTTTCACATAGGGTTATTAAGAAAAGACTGGATTAGATAGCCGAAGTTTACTAGCCCTAAAATACCAGACACAGATGGCCACTGATGAACTACAATCCTGAATTTATACTATTGGAAATCGACCAAATGTTGGGACGACCAAAGAAGGATACGATACTTTAGGAGGATAAAATTGAAGAATAATGACTATTAAGAAAATATGATGGATCTCTTTCTAGAGACTCTAACTTGCTTCGATTCAAAGCACGTCATGTATGCAACAAGACATACTTTGGGGGGCAAAGTGTTAACCGGTTATTTGACCCGGTAACGAGAGGCTCGGCATAGGGTTCCCATTTGGCATTCATGGTTCGGCACACAGATGTTACTTGTTTTGGGCCGAGGTATCTTGCCACTGGGCCCACCAGGGAAGTCCATCCCATCTTCGTCTATAAATAGAGAGGCAGGGGCACAGTGAAATGGACCTCTTTTCGAGAACACTAAGGAGACTCTGCCGCTTTCAAGACTCACTCTATTCAGTTCAAACTTGTATTCAAGTCATTAATATATGGATTGTATCTGTATTCAACTACTTGTGAAAGCAATAAAGATCAAAACTCAAAGTGGACGTAGGCAGTTACGCCGAACCACTATAAATCTGGTGTTCTCGTTTTTGTTGTTCTTTCGGCATTGAATTACACTATTTTTCAATTCTAATTTATCTTCTTCATTAATCTTTCTACATAATCTTTCTCAACAAGGTTAGTGACCAATTTGGTGCTAACATGTTTGGTTATAAAATTATTTAGGGCTAAAATAATAATTATTTGGGTTTGAAATTTTTATGTGTTGGAAAACATATTATAATAGATTTTCTAAAAAATTTCCAAATTTTTCTAAAGTATTTTGAGGAAATATAAAATTATTTACGGTATGAGACTTAAATGTTTTATATATTTTTTTAAGGAGAAGGAGCATTTTATAAAATAAAATTATTGTTTATTCTGAAATTATTGGCAGCACTTTTTCTGAAAAGTATTTATTAACCAATGAGAATTTGACAAACAAAGGCAGGTTAGTTGAAAAGTTATCTCTTTTAAGATAAAAACAAGAAAATCATGCTTTTAGCATGTTTCAGCCATTTTGGCATCAAACCTTCCGACCCAGACCTTCCAACAGGGTCGAAGGGTATCAAAGCTCTCGACAAGGTCAAACCAATGCATATGGTATCAATATGCTTGGTACATAATGATTTGGACAAGGTCGAAGGGTACTTAGCCGAAAGGTTGGTTGCCAAAGAGGTTGGGGTATGTTTGACACCTCCTTGCTTTCAAGAAGGAGCTTTCAACTTGGTTTCTTTCGACCAAGTCAAATATTTAAAATGAAGGTTTTAAACCTTTCGATAAGGTCGAAAGGTTACTGTCGCTTTTCTCATTCAAAGTTATTGCTTTCGACAAAGTCGAAAGATTTACTTGTTTTTAAAACCAGCCGCTTCTCCATGCTTTCGAAAGGTATCAAAGCTTTCGACTTAGATGATTTACCCATGTTTTATGATTGATTTATAGCCCAAGCTTTCAAAGAAGGTGTTTTAAAGGCTTAAGCTTATTGTTTTGAAGATATGTTTTAGAGCTTTCGAAGCAGACCTTTCGACAAGGTCGAAGGGTTGCTTCCAATGAAGTCGAAATGTTTTAAAAGTAGATTTTCCACATGTTTAAAGTGAACCCGGTGAGTTTTCGAAAGGTTGTATTTTTAAAAGGTTAATTCTTTCGAAAGGTTTTGTTTATTGAATGGTTTCAAAGGATTCGAAGGGTAGATTTCAAAGGGGTAGAGAGGTAGCTTCCGAAAAGGTCAAAAGGTTCTGTTTTCTGAATGGTTTCGAAAGGTTTTAAATGGAAGGTTTCCCAAAGGTTTTCTAAGGCAATATTTTGAAGCATTTTTAAAGTAGGATGTCTAAGGTTTTAATGCTTTCGAAAGGAAGGTTTCTAATGGTTTCAAAAGGTTTGATTTCCAGTGGTTTCGAAAGGTTTGATTTCCAATAGTTGTCGAAAGGTTTGAAAACCCACACTCTCATTTTTAAAGTAAAACCCATGCCTTATATAAAGGAGTTTTGTAATGACTTTAATAATGTAATTTTGAAGAAGTAAGTTAAAGGTGTTAACTATGTTTTATGAAATGAATTTCAAGGACCTCAAACCCACAAGAGTGGTACTGCTAAGTTGATGTTTTGCTTCTTCATATATGAATATATTCACATGATAACCCATAACTGTATTCTAAGGAAAAAGGGGTAGAAGAACCAGCTAGGTTAACTCAATGGTGAATATAAATTACTTAAACTCCTGAATGAGTAGAATTGCATTCAAGGAGTCAAGGTGATAAAAATAAATATAGGATGCCTAAACTTTATAGTTATTGGAGGTAACCAAAAGGTTCATAGTAAACCCATGAAAACTACGATTAAGTAGTTATTGGGGGAAACTAACAGGCACATAGTTAACCCATGAAAACTATGTATTAAGGGTAGTTAGCAGGGGCTAATTGGTTTGTAGTGAACCCATGAAAACTATATCCGGATTAAGAATTGGCATTAGTCAATAGGTTCCTAGTAAACCTATGAAAACTAGGATAAGAGAGTGCTAATGGAAGTATCAATAGGTTCCTAGTCAACCCATGAAAACTAAGATGTGAAGTGAGTTACTGGATAAATCCACAGGTTCCTAGTTAACCCATGAAAACTAAGATAAGGTGACTAACTATTGGAATGACCAATAGGTTCAAGGGAACTCAGAAATTGATTAAGTTAACTGACAAGAGCATATAGGTTATTAGTAAACCCACAAAAACTAAAAGTTTAATAGTGACCCTAGAAACTATAGTTATGACAGGGTGTCTGGTTAAACTGGGAATGAGAAATACTAATTGTTTTCAGTATGCACATCATCATAATATTTTGGAAATGTATGTTTTAACCATTGTGAATACAAGAGCATAGTGTATGGTTGTATAAAGGTTTTAGGATACTAGTGAGGGGAAAAACCCGTTCCGCTAAGCGGAATGGTCTCACTAAATATCTAAAAGGATTGAGATGTTAGATAATTATTCATACCAGGCTTTATGTCTGGCTCGAAGTTTATGTTTTCCCTTAAACTCTCAGATACTCAATTGATTTTGAGTAGTTTGAGAGTTAAGGATCTCAGGTTTCTTCTTTGACGAATAAAGCTTTCGGAGGCATGTAGGAGGCAGATAGTTATTTTTAGATTTTTTTTTCTACTAAGTATTTTTTTGTAAAGGCGGATTTATTAGCCTTCTATATACTCTGATCAACCATAAGGACATCTTCATATGTCACTCTTAGCATATGTGTAATAATTATATTTTGCTGAACGTGGTAACACTTTTGGAATTATGTAATGAACATGAGAGGTTTTGAATTGAATGTGGAATTATGTTTTTGAATTGTTAATTTTTTTTCATATTTCTGTGATATGTGTATCAATGTATCTAACACCACCATATTTGGTCGCCGAAGATTAATAACTATGAAAAACTGCAGCATCCGTAGCCATTAGTTTTGGGCCTCCAAGTAGGGGGCGTTACATCTTGTTTCTTGTAAACCTCTTTATTTTAGCATTTTTTTGAAAATTTACCTCATGATTTCAAAATGGCCTCTTCTTCTTCCCCTTTATCTTTTCCCTCTAAGATAACTCGTCTAAAAAACACAGAGGGTATTTTGAATCAATTTGGGTTCATAGGCTATGAGGTTTGGGTTCCTAAACCTCATAAGTATATTAACACTCCTCCAAATTGGTTCACCTCCCTCACTCCCGAACATATACAATGTGGGCTCTATCCCCCCAAACCGAGTCCTCCGTCAGTGGCTGGCCATTATTGATTTTGTTTCCGTCTAGCTCGCTTTTGTGATCGCTACCTTTATTCTCTATGTTGAGAATGGCTATACCCCCACCTAGGTTTTGTTTTTGTTTTATATCAACAGAAGTCCTTCAAGGGCGATGCTTTTTTATTATGCTCAAGCTAAGAAAGCGATCCCAACATCTGTTCCCCACAAGACTCGGTGATAGATCGATTTATATTTCTTTATTTCAAATTTTGATAATTTTCCTTCTTCCTTCCTCCTATATTCTACTTGGCTCATTTTTTTCGATGACGCTGCCAAGTCGTATGAGTCTTATAGGAACTGTATTCTAGAAGTGGGGGCATAGGAGACGTAAATATTCAAACGTTTTTTTACTAAAGAGTTGCTAGTAAAGCATGCGTTTCTATGCCTGAATCACTAATACACTCGTATTATCTTTAAGCTTTCTGACAATTTCGAAAGAGCCTAGGGTTACAGTTTTCTAAAATTAGACTTAAGATTTACTATTTTATGTTTCCGGCCTTCACAAGAACTTTTCCTGACCTTGAGATTCCATTTAAATATAGGTAAAATGGATGTTGATCTCTTGGATGTGCTTCGTTCGCCTAGCTAACCGCTGAAGAAGAATATCCACAAGAGAAAACATGACATTGACAAAGGTTCCGACCAAAGATTCAAAAGGTTAGTCCTTTCCTATCCCCCCTCCTTCAATGACTCTCCCTGTTTCCACTTCGATGGCTCTCCCTATTCCTCCTCTACAGTATCTTCTTGACCCATGCACTCGGTATTTGCCTTTGCCCGAGGACGCCATATCTTAACTTGCTGAGAGGGGTGGAAAGATTGCAATGGATAATTTATCTAGTATTGCTTCGTCTCCCTCTTCTCTTCTCCCTTTCTATTTCCTGAACTTCCCTCTTTTGATCTCGTGGCCGAGTTGAAAAATTTTTGGTCCTACATAAGTGCTTTTGCTTTCTGTTCCCTCTCTTTTCCTTTAATTATTTAGTTATTCCTTACATGTTTATTACTATATTTATTTTTTAGCTTAGGGCCTTGACAAGATAGGCTTAGAAGAGATGGGAGTGAGAGCAGGTCGTGTCTTTGGCTAGCATTGCTGAACTCAAAACAGGTCTTACTTTGTTCACTTTTGAGAAGGCTAAGATTATGTTGACTTTGATGTATATCATCTTAAGGTTGGGAGGAGGAAGGGGGGAAGAGAAGACTACAGAGGAGGCATTGGGCTCAAAGGTCCTCAAGCTGAAGGAGAGAGATGTGGAGTTAGCGATGTTGTAGAAGAGAATTAAAGAGAGTGCTTCCAACGTGGTCTATAAACTGTATGCCATGGCTCGGCGTTAGTTCGGTTCCGAGGTCAACCTCGACTTTTTGGGAGACTCGGCCAAGATTGACAAGGCTCTCACCTATTACCAAGTCAAGTGGCACGAGGAGGTTGCTGCGAAGAATGTCACTCCTTTTTCCTTTGTGCAATTAATTAGGGATGAGGAGCCTCGAGATGATGAGGCATCTAAGGATGCCGAAGTAGCTAAAGAGATCGAGGTCACTTCAAATCCTTATGTAAATACTTAAAAATTTTAGTATGTGGATTTTAAGATTTCTTTAATATGCAATGAAAGTTAGCTTATTAACCTTGTTCTTCATGGTATATTTCCTTTATTACCATTTCATTTTATTAGTGTCTTATGGATGACTGGGTCGTCTTCGCTGTTTTTTTATTTGTTTTAGTTTTTCGAAGAAGTTCTATTTACTAGACTTCTAAAAGAAAGAGAGGACATGCTTAAAACTCAAACCCTAGAATGTTTTGGTCTTAATGCTGTGGCCATTCTTAGGCATAAGGAAGAATTAGACGAGTCTTTTACAAAACTTAGGGACAAAACCCAAAGGTTGCTCTCCAGAACTGATCAAGTAGTTAAAGAAAATAAGGCAATCAGTGACTTCGTTCTACGCCAATGGAAATATACCCTAAGGGCTCTTTCCCACTTAATAGCTATCACTTGGAATGGTTTAAGCATAGGGTTAGAAATTTACATATGGATTGAGTTCTGCTTACTTTTGTTAGTTTTTATATATGGGTTTGTTGGATTTGTCGTATGACTATGTAGTTAATAATATATGTTCCTATTTTGATTTTAACGTAGTGCATTCTGATTTTCTTTGAGTCAAACTTTTAATCATTACCCACTAGGTTGGTCTCCATGGGCTTTCATTCGAATTTAACAAAGTCCTTGAATCTAACATTGATACTACCCTCATCGTTTATGGCCTTGATGACGTTAGTGTGCCCGAATTTGAGATTGAAATGTCAACACCTACTATGGCCTTGGAAAAGGAAAATATTTGTCTTACAATTGCCAATGTTAGGCTTGAGAAAGACTTAAAGGAGGCCCATGCGGAGCTTAAGGATGTGAAAGATGCATCGAGCCATCAACACCAACTTAATGTTAAACTACGCGAAGGAGTTGCGACAGCTGAATCGAAGCTGGATGAAATGCAGCAATCGTCAACAAACAACGAGACACACTTGTTGTCATTTATTAGGCAAAGATAAAAAAATTTAATAAGGCCATAGAAGATCTAGCTATACAACTTGGCCGCCAGCTTGAGGAAAAGGAATGCACTAAAGAAAGAAGAATGATAGAGGGACCAAGTTCGAATTTGGTACCTGCTCCTCGTGTAGGTGTGAATCTATCTTTGGTGAAAGAGTGGAGGAAGAGGGTGGAGTCAAAGGTGCTTCCCCATCCATGGATGGAAAGGTTGGAGGACTGATGCTCTTAGGTATTTTTGTGGCTTTTCCAGAAAGACCTTAAAAACTAAGGCTCGGTAATTGATACATAGAGAACACGAGGAAGGAAGTTGCACTCAGAATTTATGTGCTTGAGGATTCTTTACATGAAGCTCAGGGTAGGATCCCCTCCTTCTCAGAAAAACTTAGATGAGAGAAAGTTGAAAGCAAAATGGAGCAGATTTTCTCGCGCGCACCAAGGACATCTTTTCTTATCTCTATCCTACACTCGATTTGAGCTTTTTATGCATTGTAGAGGGTTTCGAAGTAGCCGTGGGGGGCCAATGGATCCTTGGGCATGCGCTTGTTATGACCCCTGAAAAACTATTCCCATCAGTTCAGTTCTACCTCTAGCCAGCGTATTTTAAGTGTTTTTACTGTAGTATTTTATGGACTTATAACTATGAATGACTTTGTAATTTTATATTATTTGATACATTCTTGGGTTATACAAACATCAGTAAATTAAGTTTTCTTTGCAAAGTTTGTGAATTTCCTATATGTTTTGTATTTAGTCGTATTTCTCCTTAATTTTTCTTTGTATGGACCCTTTGGATATTCAGCCTGTTTTTTTGATCAAGATCCAAAGATAGCCGCCCTTGAAGGGAAGCTTGATTCTGCTTTTATCAAGGTCGCATAATTGGATTGTTTGCTAAGGAAGTCGAAGGCATATACAAGGCTATATATATGAATGAAATTAAGGCTTTAGAATGCAAAGTTGAAGAGTTATAGGAGCAAAAAAGCAAATTAGCGTTGAGGATGCTCCTTCCACACCTTTAACTAAGGGTGTAGTGTCAAAACCTAGTTCTGCTTCTACTTCCCTATTTGGGGGCAAATCTATATCATTCTTATATGGAAGAATGAATTGAAAAATTATTATGAGACCTAGTTTGCTAATTAAAAAAGTCATTATAAAAATGGGTCAGAAACTGCTGGTGGTGGCAGTTCGCCTTATATTTCTACCACATAGGAACTTTTTGGACCTTACACCCGAATAACTGGTAATTAAAACATAGTAGCAGCTTTTGGATGAGATTGATCGGATCTTGAGAATGGCTATAGATGTGTAAATGACCTTGAAAACAAAAATTTTAGATTAGAGTTTGAGGCCAGCCTTGGTGTTGTTGCTACTTCTCAAGGTGGGTTAGACATGGCTTCTTTGGTTGAGCAGCTTCATAATCAGAAGGTAGGAAGGGTTATGTGGGAGATTGGTGTGAAGCGTGCGTTTGACATTTTCACTTGTTTTTGGCCGGGGCTCGATCTAACCTTCCTATACAATCATGCACATTATGAATTTGATCGATAAGACTATGTTGATGCTTGGACTGGTGCTATCTACGAACCTTGGATTGCTTAAGGCTGTGTTTCCCCTGGTCACTCATTAAGTTATCACCGAATTGAATGAATAATCTCATGCTCTCCAACTTAACTGTAGCTCTCCCTCAAGCCTCGCAATGACGTCCCGCAGATCACATCGTCGGAGAATGATTATAACCGATTCTTCCTCCGAATTTGAGTCAGATTTATGATGTAGTTTTGTTTTATTGTAGCTCATTAATTTTCTTTTGTACTTTTAAAGTGTTCGTAGAAATACGGGATGTGTAAATATGCACAGATCTTCAATGTATATTAACAGGACTAAATAAATATAAGAAAGTCCTTGTTCTTCGCTGTTTTCTTAGTGAACTTCCAATAATTCCTAGAACCGCATCATTTTTTGGGTAGTTGTTGCGTATCCCATGAGCTGTTTCTTCCTTGCCATATTTGAATTTGTTGTCTGCGTAGTTCATGCTTCCTAAATGTTGTTTTTGGTGTTTGAACCCTATCGTGCGCTTAGCATGGTCTACCTCGCTATTTAGGGGCAGATTGTTGCTTTATATGAAGTCAGGTAATGTATTTACAACTTTCTCAACGGTTTTTTGTACTGGTTCAAGCTGTCCAATTTTTTTACTTCTAGTGTGGCTATGTTAATAGAATTAACAAAGAGAGATTTTTAGCTTGTTCGAGACGTCCAATATCCCTATGTCTAGTTTTGTTATTTAGCCGAGAAAGTCGGGCTGTGTTTTGTGCATTTTTGTTTTGCTAACTGGTGCAGGCCGTCTAATATCCCTACATCTAGTATGATTATTCAGCTATGCCAAAGAAATTAACACGGAGAGATTCTTATACTAGTTCGGGCCATCTAATATCCCTACATCCTATTCATTGTATTAGTACTTTTCATAATAATTTCAATGCTTATTACATAAGTAATGTAGATTATACAAAATATGGTCTAAGGTGCTCCGAGTTCCATGTTCTTGGAACTAGGTTGTCATCAGGTTTCGATAGTCAGTATGCATCATTATCCAATACTTCTGCTATAACTAATGGGCCTTGCCCGTTTGGGCCTAGAGCTCCATCTGCTGGGTCATCCGTGTTGACCATTACCCTTTACAGTACCAAATCTCCCTTACAGAAGTTCTTTCTTTAAGTCTTGTGTTGTAATTCCTTGCCATTCTTTGTCGGTATGCGGCAGATACCACTACTGTCTCTTCTCTTCTTTTTTAAATATGGTCAGGGGCAGATTTTTTTAATTTCTTGTTCTTCTTCATTTGTAAGATATTCTTCTATGTGATGGTACATCAACTTCAACCAAGAGCATGGTCTCATATCCATAGGTCAATGAGAATGTGGTATGACCAGTCGAAAATCTGGTCGAAGTTTTATAGGCCCATAGTACCTAAGATAGTTCTTCTGCCTACTTCCCTTTTACTTTGTGCGGCTTTTTAATAAGCAACTTCTTGATAATCTTATTTGCCGCTATGATTTACCCATTTTCTTGTAGATGCGGGACATAGGAAAAACTTTTAATTATGACATTCTTCTGACAGAGCACAGTGAATTCTTTGTTCTCAAAGTGGGATCCATTGTTAGAGATTACCTTGTAGGGTATTCCAAATCTGATATTTATATTTCTCACTACAAAGGTGACTAGCTTTTTTGTTGTGACTATAGATAAGGGTTTTGCTTCCACCCATTTTGGTGAAGTAGTCGTTTGCAACTATTGCATACTCTGCTCCTCCTTTTGATATAGGAAGCAAACCTATTAAGTCTATGCCCCATATATCAACGAGTCATGGTCTAGCTAGTGAGATGAGCTCATGGAATGACTATCTATGAATACTTGTGAATCTTTGACATTTTTCGCATCTTCTCACATTTTCCCTTGCATTTGGGAGTGATGTAGGCCAATAATAACCATGTCTTAGTACCATCTTTGCTAACTTGGATCCCTTAGAATGGTCCCCACATTTCCCTTCATGTACTTCTCTCATGACTCCAATCCCTCTTCTTTGGAAACACACCTAAAATAAGGGTGGAATAGCCACTCTTGTACAATGTGCCATCAAAGAACGAGTAGTACAGTGCTCTATACCTTCTTATTTGGGCTTTATTTTTGTTTTGAGGTAGGATTCCATTTAGTAGGAATTGTTTTATCGGGGACATCCGAGTAATTTCTTTGTTTTGTTGAAGTGGAGGTTTGGTTGAGGGTTGCCCTTCGTTTTCCTTGGTTTCCTGGTCTTGGGACCCTTGTATCGTTGCCCATTAAGCTTGAGTTTGTACTAGTATTTGATTAGCATTTATTATGCTTGGCTCTGCCTGATGCCCTATTGGAACTGCCTTCATTTCATTTGCCACTTTAGTGCTTGCAAGTTTAGCTAATGAATCGGCAGAAGAATTGTTCTAACGTAGAATCTGTTCTATACCAAATTGTTTGAGTCACTCTAGCAATTTTTTAAAATGTTTCACATATTTAGCTAAGGTTGGCTCCTTTGCTTGGTAGTTGCCCTGCACTAAATTTACCACTAATTGGGAATCGTTATTAATTTTTATATCAGTTGCCTTCATTACCTAAGCCATTTGCAAGCCTGCAAGATGAGCTTCATATTCTGCTATTGTTGGTTGCTTTGAACCTAAGCTGCACTACCGCATACAATTTCTGATTATCTGGCATAACCGACATATATCCAATTCTTGCCCCTATTTATTTGAAGCTCTGTCTACAACCAGTTGCCAAAACTGCAGGGTGAATGCTTCATCCTTTGGTTGGGGCTTGGTTGGAAGTGTGCATTCTACGATGAAGTCTACTAGTGCTTGACCTTTGATCGCTTTTCTTGGGCAGTATGTGATGTCATGTAGGCTGAGCTCCTTGGTCCATTTTTACAGGCAGCCAGATGTCTCTGGCTTCTACAGTATTTGCCTTAAAGGTTTACCTCTAAGGACTTTGATGGGATGTGCTTGGAAATAATGTCTCAGCTTTCTTGCCGTAAGGAGTAAGTTGTAGACTAACTTCTCAATGATTGAGTAATTTAATGTTACTTCTGATAAACGCTTGTTTGTGAAATAAACAGTCCTTTGAGTCCTTCATCTTCTCAATCACTGTAGCACTAACAGCTTTATCAGTTACAACTAAATATACATATAAATCCTCACTTGTTATTAGTTTAGATAAAATGAGAGTGTTAACCAGATGGTCTTTCAAGTTTTGGAATGTGGCCCTGCACTCTTCAGTCCATTCGAAACTTCATCCATTTTATATTGGATCAAAGAATAGTATGAAATTGTCAGTTGCTTTTGAGATGAACCTATTTAGTACTGCTACCCTACCATTTAAGCTTATGAGATCCTTTGGCTTTGTTGGGATTCTCATCTTTCTTATGGCTTCGATCTTCTCTGGGTTTACTTCAATGCCACGTGCGCTTACTATGTACCTTGCAAATTTACCTGACTAAATAGCAAAAGTGTATTTCAATGGATT
The DNA here is from genome assembly GCA_030737815.1 of Allium fistulosum. Lineage (NCBI taxonomy): Eukaryota > Viridiplantae > Streptophyta > Magnoliopsida > Asparagales > Amaryllidaceae > Allium > Allium fistulosum. The sequence goes on from CM060904.1 coordinate 960,316,954, forward strand.
CAACTTCATATTATATTGCCTTAAGACTTCAAATGTTTCTCCTAGGTCTTGCACATGACTTGATGCTGCCTTTCACTTAACCAACATGTCGCCTACGTATACTTCAACATTCTTTCCAATCTGATCTGAGAACATCATATTTATCAGCCTTTAGTAGGTTACCCCAACTTTTTTGAATCCAAATGACATGACCTTATAACCATACAAGCCATTATCCATAGTATGTTGTTGATCTGGCTCGAACATTGCTATTCGATTGTATCTTGAATATGCATCCATAAACAGGAGCAATTCCTGTCTGCTAGTTGCATCCACCAAGGGATCAATTTTAGGTAAGGGGAAGTTATCCTTCGGGCATGCCTTGTTGAGATTGGTATAACCGATGCATGTCCTCCACTTTCTATTAGGTTTCTTTACGATTATTAGGTTAGCGGGCCACTTTGGGTAGCACAGCTCCCTAATGAATCTGTTTTCTTTCAGCTTCCTAACTTCTTTATGTAGAGCATTATATCTTTCTTGATCTAAGGTTTTGCACTGTTATCTGACTAGATGGGCATCAGGGTCAATGTTAAGTGCGCGAAAAAGGATGGTTTGGTCTATTCCTACCATGTCGGAATGGGTCCATGCAAATACATCCACCGATCTCTTCACGAATTCATCTATTGGCTCCAATTCTTTCTTCGTCGCTCCTAATCTTAGATCTATCTTTCTTTATGCCTCCTCCTCGATTTGAGAACTAACTAAGAGTGCTTGCTTCTAGGACTCTTCGGAGAAGTATTGTGCGTAGATCAAATTATATTTGTCAGTGCCGATCATGTTTATATATGTCCTTTTCTCTCTTTTGTGGTTGCAGGATGACTTACTTCAGCATTAGTACTGGCACTTGGTAATGACATAGTTTTTATAGTTGGTTGATTTCTTGTTTATTACCGTTGTCGCAAATGTCAGAAGAGACAACACAGTAGTTCAGAACAATTTTATTGCTAGAGTTAAGATTTACATTGTATAGCTTCCTTTCTAAAAATTGCCTTCCTCTCACTAATCCTGTTGCAAAGGGAGTGTTAAATCTCATAAGCAAGTCTTTCTGAGAGAAAACTGCCCCAAGTCTATTAGCGTGGGTCTCCCTATAAAGGTATTGTATGGTGATGGCTAGTCAATAATCAAGAAACTTGCATAGAAGGATTTATGTAGAGGTGTTTTTCCGGCTGTGACAAGTAGGCGTGCCGATCTAATAGGGATGGTTGCTATCTTGTTGTAGCCGTAAACTAGCTTAGGGCCAAATTTAAGAATTTTAAGTGGAAACTTCATCTGGTCGTATGCTAACCTTGGAGATTACATCGACTGAACTTCCAGAATTTACAAAAAAAAATTCATGGCACAATTTGAAATTTGCACCGTGACTACAAGCGGATCCTGGTGTGGAAAAACAACTCCTACTACATCAGCTGCTATGAAAACTATCTCCCGTGCTGGCTTTTGTTAAATATGGAAGACCGTCTTCTGTTGTGTTTTGGCCTTTGCACCTATTCTCTCGAGCTTTCTTACTTGTTCTAGCAAGGTGCGGTCCACCATAAATTAAGGCTACGAGGTTTGAAGAATTTCCTGTCTGGTTTTCATTCGGATTGGGAGTGAGTTCTCTGGCCTCATTCTCATTGTTGATCTTCTGAAAGTTGCCTAGATACCCTTTTTGGATTAGTCTTTCTATCTCATTCTTTAAATGTCTGCAATTGTTGGTATGGTGGCCGTTGGCTCTATGGAAATAGAAACATGCTCCATCTAATTATGTTTTGCTTTTTTTCCTTTGCTCGGTACGTTGTATGCCAGCTCAGACTTGGTCATCTCATATATCTGCCCAAGAGTGTGAATAAGGGGTTTTTGTCGTGAGGTTCAATTCATTTTGTCGTTTCACTGGTGGATGATACCATTTAGCCCCCTTTTCTTGGCATAGTTAGAGGGAGAAGTTCTTTGAGGTTGCACTGCACATCTGGCTTCTTCCATTCTAATATAGCCGGATTCTCTTTCGTATAAAGCCTTCATGCTATGACATGACTTTTTCTACTATTTTTATCCTACATAGAAATTTCTCTTCTTATCTCGACGTGTGCCACCATTAGCAATGCTGCTTCACTAGTCACTCTGATCCAAAGTGCCTCGGCTTTGAAGCATTTAATGAAGTTGCATATGCTTTCATTTTCACCCTGCTTTACACACAATACATTATTTACATCCGAGGAAGCATCTCTTTTCAAACTGAATTGCCTTAGGAAATCTATGAATAGTTGTCTCTAAGATCAGACCATCCCTGGCATGTTCCTCTTGAACCATCGAGAGGCTGCACCGGCTAAATAAACAGGGAAAAGCTTGCATCGAGCTATTCTTTCTACCTTCAAAATGTCCATGTAATACACGAAAGTGCAGATGTGGTCATCGAGGTTGGTAGTTCCATCGAACTTGTCAATTGAAGGTGATTTAAAGTTATCAGGGAAGTCTACCTCTCTGATGGCTTCACTAAATGGAGAAAAGCCCTCTTCTCCTACTTTCTTTCCCATACTTTGCTGGCAGATATTTGCTAGTTGCTCTATATGGGCTTTTAATCAACGGATTCCATCTTCCCTATGGTCAATCTGGATTGAATCGCCCCCATACAGCGAATGGCATCATCATCGAGGGCAAATTGGCCTGTTTTTTTAGCAGTAGTAGATTTATATTTGTAGGATTTGATTTGATCTGAGGGTTAACTTGGATTTTTCTTTTTAGTTTGACGTCAGTTTTTTCTGGCCTGCATCACCATTCCCATTTTTGGGAGTGTCGTTTTCACTCGCCCGCCGCGCAGTCGGTGAGTGATGGCAATGAGCTGTGGAACGTAGAGGAGAGGCCGGTCTGAGAACAGTATGATGAACCATTTTCTTTCTAGCCCTTTCATTTGTTGGCTTATTTGGTTTTTGTAAGAATGGAGTGCAGCCAGGATCATATCCATAGGAGCATCAGTTGAAACTTCTGCTTCAGTTTGATGTTTCGACACTACGAGTAGCTTCTTCGAGGTTTTTGAAGCAAAATGTGACTATTCTTGTGCAGGGGAAGGGGAGGAATCTGTGTGATTCATGGAAAAGGGAAACGGTGGTAAGATTTGCTTGAAAGGTTAAACAGAGAGTCGAGCCCTCCTTCTAGTGCAAAAAATGTTAATGAGATATTTCGGTCTCACAACAACTCATATGATCATGAAAATAATTGTATCGTAATTCTGCGTGTTCGAATAAACAAATTTAAGTACTAGTAAATTTGTCTTTAGATAGTAATTATGTTGCTGGGAGCCTACATAATCAAGTAGTTGCACTTTAACTGTTTGTTAAAATGTCAAATCAAACTGATATCTAATTCAGGTAAAAAAAGGTAACAAAGAATCTAACACTGAAATATAGGTAAGTAAAAATTCAGAAAAGGATAAAGATATAGAGAATTTTATGTGATTCGGAAGTTATAGAACCCTACCTCTATGGGGAAAAATCACATTTTTCTTTTGTATTACTTATACAAACATTAATGGTAGAGAGTACAGAACTTTTTGTTATTAACCTTAAAAAATCTCGAATTGGAAAAAATGATCCCCTTCATGCTACAGTGTCTTTTCTATTTATAGTACAAAGATGCATATGGATCGCCACAATCCCTTACCCACTGCTTTGATTTTCGCCTTTGGATCATGTCATGTGTCATCTATCTGTATCATTTGCACAGATTGCTGACATATCTTTGGCGGGAAACCATGATTTTGGCGGTTGAATTTTAGGCTTTGGTGGAGAATTTAAAATTGAAGAAGGAAAGCTTGAAATTAAGGTAGGAGACTTTAAATTTGGACAAGCTACGTCTTTCCACCCTTAAAGGGTGAATGGCATATGCATTATCGCCTTGCATGAATGAGAATGTGACTAGTTGTTTCCCTTTTTTCTTTGGGGTGAACTGCGTCGCCTTTATCATCTTTGCGATAAGAGTGTTGAGGGTTGTGCCTTTGTTCTGCCTTGTGCATTATTGATACTCATAAGGCTGAGTTATGTTGTTTAGTGTGTCACATTTGCATGGTACTATGTCACATTTGCATTGTACTACCCTGGATATGGAGATACCCGGAGTCAAGCTGCATTACTTGGTAAGAGAGGTCGAGTCGTCATTTGTGGGAATAGTCGTCTTTTTCAAGTCTATATTAAACTACTCTTGGTGTTGGATTACACAGGTTACTAACTTGGGAAGCCTATGTCTTTTCTATCTACTTAAATGTGGACCTATGCTCAAGCGATGTTTGAGTGGCCCTGTGCGTAGCCTTTGGAATGCTTTTGATTGCACATAGTACTGCTTAGGGAGTCCTTAGTGAGTGCAGTACAGATCCACAATTCAAAGTGTATGCAGTGCGTAAGCTTTAAGGAATATGTTAGGGATTATTTGGCATTTTAATTACGACACAGTCCTCTTCTTTTATCCTTCTCTTTGCACTCTTGTGTTTATTACGTCTTGATGGTGGCACATTTCTTTTTCAGCGTATTCTGATGGCGGCCGTTTCTTTATCAGCGTATTCTGATGGCGGTGCACTTCTTTATTGGCCCGGCTTTGCTATTGAACTGAGGCGCGATTCCGTCTTTTAGTGTCAAACAAAAAGGGTAGTGCATCCCTATATCCCTTTGGTATAAGATTGTTAATGCATACCTATTCTTTTGTACATTGATTTATAAGTGAAGCACATTCCCATTTGCATATAGCTTTCTGGGGGGATACGTTCTACTCTGGCATTATTAGTGCAGCATTTGGTGTAGTAGCATAGTATCTCCATCTCGTTGTCAGTTTTTAGTAATGTTGTAGTTTTATGTACAGTGGTTGTAGATTGTTTTCAACACTCTGTGACTACTTTAGGTTTTCGGGTTCAGTATCACAATGTAACACCGGAATTGGGAGGATCGACGCAGTCTTTGAATCTTTGTCATTGTCTAAATATTTTCAAGCGCAGCACTCTTTGGACTTCTCCTTATTCTTTGTTTCCTCTTCTTGTAGTCTAATTTTTATTATGAGATTAACCTTTCGGTTTGATGCTTGCATCATTTCGCCTTCAATTAGGCTATTGAAATACGGGTGTAACATTCTTATATATGCAAGAACCATGGAGATATAATATATGCGCACCTTCATTTCCTAATTATAAATAACATGCATCATATTTCTTCATTTGCGTTTTGTTTCTCCTGACACCTCATATTCAAAAGCTCTATTACAAATCCAAAAGCTTTCTTCATTTTTATGAATATCTTTTGCATATAAACTTTGATTCACGCGCGATTTCTTCTGTTGGATTCATATTTAAATTCCGGACAACATGAAATTGATTTAGTTGAATTTGGAGACTGTTGAGTTTTTGCGCTTCTATTTGGATTTTTATGGGCTAAAATCAAAGGTGAGTGTTTTAACCCACTCACAACTACTAGATTATCTTATGTTAGTTAAATTAAATTTATGATGTGATTAGAAATTGATTGGTTGATGTTTGGTATATTTAAATTGTCATGCCTATTAAATCTGAATTTTGTTGATTATTATTGCCCTTTAATTTAATATTAAATTTTAATTCGTTAGTTTATACTTGTTATTGATAATCAGTTAGTTATTGATGTTTATTACTTGATTTGAATGATGATTTTGATGGATGTTTGATTGTTGATATTGGATGACTGGATGTTATATTTTATATTGTTGTAATACTGCAAGTTCCCTATGGGTTGAAATAATACATACCCGAACGATCTGATAGATTATGGGAAATCGGTATCAGTTGAAATGATAGACTCAAGCGATTTCATGGATTTGAAGTAAAATTTGGGATTGCGAGTTGAAATAATATATACCCGTAAAATTTTAATTAATTGCGGATTGAAATGATAAATATCTGTATCGCTTGACCATAGGGTAGAAAATTATATACGGACATTGGATTGGTTAAATTAAACGATTTTAAAACCCTTAAATCTCGGATTGGATTAAATGATATTTTGAAGGAAATTGATTTATATAAATTGAATTACTTTAAAAACCCAAGTTTGAAGGTTGGAATTGGAAATTGGTTTAAATCAAAATTCTAAAGTATTTTAATCTATTTAAAGTATTTTAATATATTTTAACTCTAGTTAAAGTATTTTAATCTATTTAAAGTATCTTAACCTATTTTAATCTATTTTAGATCTATTTAGAGTATATTAATCTATATAATCTATTTTCATTCTATTTAATCTATTTTAATTCTATTTAATCTATTTTAAATCTATTTTTAAAACTATCTAAAAATCCATTTCAACCATTTTAATCTATTTTAAACTATTATTAATTTATTTTAACCTATTTAAAATCCAAACTGGGTAAAATAAGATGATTTATATTAAATGAATAAGGTTAAATGATATTATAAAAAAAGTTAGATCTTAATGACATATTTGATTAAATATGATGATTTTGAAATGATAATTTAACCTATTTAGTCGATATGATTTCGAAAGTGAATATAATTTCAAAAGTAATACGGTTGAATTGAATATGATATTTTGATATCAATTATGAAACAATTTTAGAAATTTAAAAGAACCATCCGGTGTGAAATAAGCGTTTGGTTGTTAAAGAGACTGGGATCAGATATTGTTATACTCTCTGCCAATACCAAAAACCACTTTAAAAACTGTGTACGTGGTGAAGATTCTAGAATGAAGTAGGATGGTTTGGTGTACGATTCTGTATGAGGTATTCACGTAACCCAAACTCCCGTGAGTCAGCTTAAATGTGACTAAAACAGGAGCTATACCAGGCCAAGTAAGGTTGCACCTCCGATCGGGCACATTTCTTCGATACCATACTATTACTTTGTGATTGATTTGGTGGCCACCCCTCGATTTTGATTATGGGAGTGTGTCCTGAGGTGGGCGGTAGTAGCTGCTATTCATTACCACCAGTCCGGAAGTGCAAATGGTAGAATCCTACCGCAGCATTGCCTCGAGTGCCGTGTTCACATGTAGTAAGTTAAATTAAAGATACAAAATTACAGTGTCTACGTTTAATATAAAAAATATTTAAGTATATATTCTTTATTCTTGTACATCTATTGGAAAACTTCACCATAACCTTATTAATTACTTTTATCATAAACTAATATAAGTTAGCAGAAATATTTTTACACCACAACATATCAAAATTTGTGCTACTATGATTAACATATATAATTAACCAAAGTAATTTCTTAAAAAATGATATATTCTTAACAATATAAATAGTATGAAATCAAATCCAAAACCCAAAAAATAATTCCGGCAAAAAGGTAGAAAGTAAAAGTGGAACGTACCATGGTATTACTTAATATAGTTCTTATCCTTTTAGTGATTAATATGAATATGTCAGATTCAATTCAAATTTGCATAAATTCCTTGGTTTACTTCTCATTCACATCATGAATTTTAATCCTTGCTCCAAAACCCAAATAGTTTAGTCCTTATGAAAGGTAGATTTAATTTTTCTTTTAAATTATTTGAAAATTGATGAATAGGAACAATAAAGGAAAAGTGATGGAAGTTGTATCGTGGATGAGGCCACTGACTTAAAAGAAAAATTCGGTATGACTACAGTGCAATCGATAATTATCGTCTGCTCTTCCAAGGTTAATACAATGACCCTTAAAAAATGTGCACTCAAGGTTGAAGGATTTTATAATAACCTGTTTTTGAAGTTGTCATGTTATACAAATTTATTTAAAATAAAAATGTTCATATTTGATTTTTTTAAAAATCAATAAATAGATGAATAATTATTGAATATAAATATTTTTTAAAATATATGGTGTATCAATTTAAACTAAAACCAAATCTATAATTCAATGATATAATTACTCATATGTGAATGAAGAGATTTCAATTTGTAATTTAAGGAGATAAAATGGAAATCAATTTACATAAGGACTTAACTGAGAATAATACTGGTTATAGATTTATTCATTTCATTTCCCTTCTTTTAACACTTCAAAGCCCAAGCCCATGCAAACCCAAACCCACCTCCTTACTTATCTCTAATTCCTTAGCTTGCCTCAATTTGCCTTGCTTAATCCCCAAAATCGAAAATCAAATAAAAGAGAAAACTACAAGCGGAAGAAAATCACGATTGGGGCCAATGCAAGCAAGGGGGAGTGGCGCATGGTCGACGTCATTGGGAGGAGGTTATGCGACATTTACGGAGGGACCTGGTTAGCAACGCAAGGCTGATGGAGGCACGGTGCTGGGGGTAGATGAGGTTCGACTGAGGTGGTTTCAGGCAAGGTTGGCATCGACTTGTGGCTGGCCGATGATCGAAGAAGCTAGGGCGGTTTCGGGTGGTTGCTGGCAGATGGTGGTGCATGCGAGGTCTTGTGGTAGTAGTGGCAAAGGCTGAAGGTTGATGTGTGCTTAAAGTTAAGGTGTAGGAGCGAATGGTTAAGTTGAGTTACTTCAACTAACGTTACTATCTCTATAATATGAATCCTTTTCTGCATGTCCTTCCCTAATTACAGATTTCGATAAATATTTGTTATGTGTAAATGAATTAGTTGATATATGGAGTCGTGCCATATTTTATATTGTTTGTTGAATAGTTGGGTTGAAAATTGATTGTTTGGTGATATACTGATTGTTATGTGGATTGAAAGAGGCCAATTTACAAAAAAAACTCTGTTCGATTACAAATTGAATTTTATTACACTACAAGAAAATGTGCTTTTCACAGCATTAATAAACAACATTTCCACTAAAGTGCTGACAAAAATATTTGAAAAGTAAATACTAGAAACCTGAACGTTGTTTAAACTAGTGAATATTAGGCTCAGGTCCCTAGTAAGTTTCAAAATACACAAAAACCCCAGTAAAAAAAAGTGTGTAAATTAGGTCCCTAGAATTAAGTTACTAAGTAATCGCATATTGTTATGCAATTTTTTGGTGAATAATTGCGGAATTTTCCGCAACTTTTTGAAAAAATTGCGTAATTTTCCGCAATTTTTTGGGTGAATAATTGCGTAATTTTCCGCAATTTTTTGAAAAAATTGCGTAAATTTCCGCAATTTTTTGGATGAATAATTGCGGAATTTTCCGCAATTTTTTGATATAATTGCATAAATGTCTGCAATTATTCACTGAATAATTGCATAAGTGTATGTCATTATTCAGTAACTTAATTCTAGGGACCTAATTTACAAACTTTATTTTACTAGGGTTTTTGTGTATTTTGAAACTTATTATGGACCTGTGCCAAACTGTCCCTTTAAACTAACCTGCTTAATTTGAGATTATTTTCGTTATGCGGTTACATAGCCCCCTTCCTTTCTTCCTTCTTAACTTCTCTTCCACACAAACTAAGAAAATAGCAAAATAACAAATCTTCCCCCATTATTTTAAACCTAATTAAAATCCTTAAAACATGTGTAATCTATCATGAAATTTCCTTAGTCCCCAAAATTCCGCCCCCAGTATCCAGTTCACTCAAGCCCTAATGCCTCTTGAATCTGTTCTTAGAATACAATAAAACATGAATCTGATTTTTAGTTTATTCCATAAAAAAGAGCATAATTCAATCAAGAATTATCAATCGATTCTCTTTAGAAACCCGAATTGAGGTAGTTTTAATCTTTAAATGCAATATTTAAATTTTTTGTTTTTTTGTTATTATTATGTATAAGATTGCAAATTATGTTTACCAGTTCTAAAAGAATAGAAGACAGAACTCTATACGGTAGGGTTAATCAATAATTAACATGACATACATTTAAAAATAAATTTGTACATATGATGGGACTGCACTTATATATTGGTCTTTCTTGTGTTCTTAACCACTTTCTTTCTCTTATCACGAAGTTCACTCTATAAAGCTTCCATAAAGTAAGCTTGTGAGGGGAAGCATGAAAACCAAAACCTTATATAGAAGCACATACATTGTTTGTATGAACAGATTTGTCGTAAAGCAACTCAGATCACTAGATAATTTCATATTATGAATTGATATTTTATAGAGCGGTGTTGGCTCTAGAAGTTGCATTCTTGATAGGTTTATTTTTCAAAGTGTTAAAATGTTTTCAGTAGATTTCAAAATGAGGTTTTATCTACTTTGATCCTTATTGGAATTTAATTTATATAATATAGTTAAATTATATTATATTCTTAACTTATTTCTTATTTTAAATTTTCCATTCAAAGATTTTAAAGATAAATAATATTTATTAACAAAACCTTTTTAAATTTACCATTATAAGTTTATTATAATTTCAAAAATGTTTTAGAGGAAAAGATAAAATATGGTATTATTTTATAAAAGCTGTTATGAAAGTAATAATTTCAATTCCAAGTTATTTTAGTTACAAAAGTTGTTTAAATGATTTTGAAAGAGTTCAAAAGCCTTTGAATATAGAAATCTTTTGAGAAATAATTGTAAGATTTGAAAATGATTTGTGGAAAAATTATTAACATTTCTAAGAAATATTTTTTAAAATTACACACACACATATGCTTTCAAGCCTTATACAAGAAGTATATTGGAGGGAATATTAATTTAGCCTTTGAAATTTCATACTTATATTTTAAAAATAAAATATATGTTTTAAAAATAAATAAATATTCATATTTCCTAATGAGTTTTGAAATATTGCTATGCAGCAAATTCTTCTTTCTATAGAATGAGAAATATAACTGAACGATTTAGTAGTATCGAGTGGTATGAGACATTCGGTATCACTTCATTGGTTAATTGTAATACTTGTTGTGTAGAATATTTGAGTAAGTGGAATTTACTAGCTTTTAGTAAATACATGAATATTGCTAGGTGGTATGGGACATTTAGTGAAATTGTAGTAATTGCTAAAGTGACAATGATTAACACTTTAGAGTTGTATTATCTTGGGGTGTTTGGCCATATGAGTTGGTAAATCCTTAAGAAAAATGTAACTCCTGATTTTTAACAATCATAATGATCGTTCGATTTTGTCGATCCGATTGATTGCTCATGATCTTAGTAACTTACTAGACAGCTCCAGGATGCTAACTTCTTCTAGAGATCAATTGATGGTCACCATAGGCTTTTGTAGTTGACGGGCTATCACCATATGCATTTAGTAGCTTATTAGTGGTTACATCGTCATTTTGTGCTTATGCATTTGGTAGCCTACTCGTGGTTACGTCGTGATTTCATGTTAACTAAGAAGAGATATGCAATTATTAGCAGCTTTCAAGTAGCAACATCGTGTTTTTGTGATTTATCCAAGAGGGGACCGTACCTCTATGTTTTGTCCAGGAGGGGACCGTACACTTAATTTGGTGATATCCTTATATGGATTTATTTTAGTTCCATTAGTTTGAATGGACATATGTGAATCACCATATTTGCATATGGTAGTCTATAATAGACTTGAGAATTTATGAAATGGTGATTATTTTGTAATGTATCATTTTGGATTGATTTGGATTGGCATATTTTATATGACTATGTGATTATATGTAGTATATTATTGTGATATATTATTCTCACATCTTTAAATAAGATATAGTCTGACCCATTTATTTTATAATATTCGGGTCAGGCCGAGACTCACAGGTACTGGGACTTGCTGACAATGGACATGTGTGGTAGCATGAGGGTAAATTATTTTTGACGATTTGAGTTTATCTTATGTGTGTATACATACATACATACATACATACATACATATATATGGATATATTTTGTATGTCATGCTATGTGTATTACTTTAGAGAGCAACCTTATACTGGTTTTGGATGTGATATTGTATATATATTAGATATGTGGGCCTAGTATTATCATTCTGTAGACTCGTACTTTTGTAGTTATATATGATGTATATTATTCCCCTACGATCTATGATTCTATAATTGATATTGTATATTTTTCTTATTTAATTTAACATGTATGTTTATTGCTTTGTGCTACGACTGTACATGTCAATTATTCAGTTCACATCTTCAAATTTTTGGTAAGAATGATGTATAAGTGTTAGCCCAAGGGAATATTCACATCAGTTCGCACATAAGAAACTTCATTCTTTGTATTACTAGACGTCATTACTTAGTAATACTCTTTAGTAGTATAGGTATAGAAGCAAGGCGTTACAGCTTAGTATCAGAGCAAGGTTAGAACAATATAGAATATAAGAGGCACGAATCTTATCCTTAGAGTGATTTAGTTTCCTCGGTCTTCATTCTTCCTCCACTTATTTTCCTCTATTAATCGCTTAATCATGTAGCTATATGCTCCTCGTTGGCTTGGAACTCTAGATGATGACTATCTGGAGCTGCATCGTGTGTTTGATTTCACAAACAGTCTCAGTTTGCTCGTTGATGTCTAGGTTCTTCAATCTTTGGGAGAATCACTATTCAACTCTTCTCTAGCGCCTAGTTAAATCCATAGCAACCATGTGAGCTCCAACATCCTAAGCTTCCACACCCATACCACCAATACCAATAGCATGCTACAAATCATCCTCAGAGTTAGATAAGTTAACGACTTCAGCTTCCTACCCCTCCAACGACCTTAAATTATGGTCGGTGCTGACCTAATTCTAATAGGTACCAATTTGAATTCCCTTAAGAGGGGCTCTTATAGTTCCTCCAGCACTTTTCCATACTTCTCTAATAGTTGGTTCCTTTTGTTTTTGGTTTTTCATCACTTTTATTCTGACTAGAAGAAGATAGGTTCTCCTCTTCAGTTCCATAGTCTCCTCATCCTCCTGATCCTTCATGACTGCTAAGTTAGCATGACTCTACTAGTATCCATTTTGTCCAATAGAGCCTTCTGACTATCTTCCATCATCCGATTCAAGTCTGCCATCATCTTATAAAACTCCACTATTGTGACCATTTCCTGAGGGGAAGATGGTCCTGGCAAAATTATTGTGGACTGGTTGCTAACTTCAGTATGATGAGAAGCTCCTTCATCATCACCAGATATTGTTGTAGATCTACTAGACTTCATTCATGGTGCCATTGATTCCAAATTGAAATTCATTCAAGCTTTAGATAGAAAAATCTCCTAGATCTAATATTTGGACACTCCAATGAATAATAAATAGCTAGATCTACGACTGAGAAATACCTTCCTCGGCGAAAGTACTAAATATGTTAAACCAAAAAATGGCTCAATGTCCCAAAATGAAATGAAATGAAGAGATCTAGCAAAATAAAGCAGAAAACACAAGGAATCTATATAGTGGTTCGACAAATCAAAGGCCTATGTCCACTGTACTATCATGTTTCCCTAGCTCCAAATGCTCTCCAACCTCTTGTAACTACTTCCATTGCTCTTCTAAGGATGTTCCAAAGTCCTTGAACCATTCTGTCTTCATCTCGATGTCCAGATTTGATTTAGAGTTGTTTGGTCAAGAAGCTGGATAACACCCACCTTATTGTGTTTTTACATTTGTTAGTTTAAGTACCTACTATGTGTTCACACTGCCCTCGATTGCCATATGAGCCAACAGTCTGGTACATAAGGAGAAATCGAGATCGTGGGCACTATGATCTATTGAGGTCGCCACATATCGATGTGAAAAGGTAGGATGTGGTGACATAAGGAACGAGTACCAAAAATACTATTGGAGCATTACACTTTGTGTTTGTAACTCTCCTAGACCATTATTGTTTGTTTCTCAATCTCCCCATGGAATATAGCAGTAGTATCATAAATCCCTTATTAGAGGCAGCTGAAGACTTACCGTGTGTTCATCTAACCCTTATCAAGGAGTGCTTATTAGCACCATAGACTTACTCTATGTTCATCCACATGATATGGATTTATTGTGTGTTCATCCACTTGTTATGGACTTACTGTATGTTTGTCCATTCGATGCAGACTTGCTATGTGTTTGTCTAAGAACTTACAATGTGTTCATCCATATATTGCATTTCATGTTTGCTTATATATACCTACGCATAGTCATGAGCTCACCGCTATAAGGATTTACTATGTGTTCCTCCTATCAACTAGATAAGTTTGGTAGCTTATACTTCTCAATGACTTATTTATGATATGTGATTTCTTGTATACTATATCATGATGGTTGACATTGCTTCGTGTGTACTTATATATTGTTTATGCTAGTCGATACTTACGTATGGGATGACTATATCATGTTTATGGATCATATCATGTACTTACCTTTTGTTTAAATATAGTCTGATCTGTTTATTCTTTCTCTAATACTCTGGTCAGACTGAGACTTGACAGGTTCAGGGACATGATGACTATGGATGTTGGGCTAGTGCTTTTTAGGAGATGATGTTACATATATTTTGTCAGACTAGCGTGTGTATCTTTTTGTTTGTCTCCTAGTTGGCATGGGTGTATGTTATATATGATGATGTATAAATTTTGGGCTCTTAGGTACGTCTCTATATGTAATTTTTTAGTGAGTTGGATACTCTATTTCTTAAAATCACAGTTTGGGTTATGTTATGTATTATATACTATCTGCTGCGACTTGTGATTCTATGTTCTCTCATTTGTATCTCATACTGTTTTATCATAGTATAGCCTATGTGTTTATTGTTTTATGTCAGTACCAGTAATGTATTTTGATATCATATTTTGAGGTAAGAAATACATATCGGTGTTAGCCCAAAGAAATATTCATGTGTGGCCACTCCTAACAAGCCTCATTCTCTGTATTACTAGATAGTATTCATTAGTAACACTCTTTGGTAGAATGGATATAGAAGTAAGGCGTTATAAAATATCACATGTTCCATCCTAGATAATGGTAAGGGCGTAGAATATCTTGTTTTTATACCCAAAATATGTGTTGTTAGGTCTATGCAAATGCATCCTTAGAGTTTATAAGCTTGATTCTTTTGGTGTTCAAAAATAAAATAAAATTCTATTTTACTGTAAATTTTGTATGGGTATTTATATTTAGTGAAACTTTCATAATTGTGGGCAACAAGTAAAATTTCTTTATGTTTATGGATTCTATAATATATTCATATAAGTATTATTCTTACTCATGACATTTGATAAAATAAAGAAAATGGTAACTGTTTGCAACTAAATTGGTCACAAACACCCAAAAATGGTTTTTTGTAGAGAAGTAAGTAAAGAAAATAATTAAACTAAGTAGATAAATCAACAAGAAACAGAGAACCAACTATAATCAGAGACATAAAGATTTATAGTGGTTTGACCTTGTATGCCCACGTCCACTTTGAAGATTATCCTTTATTGATCACTTATAAATATGATTACAATAGTAGAAAATAGCAAAACACTTGATTATAATAGAGTCTAGAGTAACAAGCAGCGTAAAGATCCTCAGAATGACCCATCAGGCCGGTATTTATAGTGAAGACGGCCACCAATCTCTCTGAAATTTCGGCTGAAGGACCTTCTAATCCACATGGGCCCACTAGAGGGATCGTTAGGCCCAATTCCTAATGAGGAAAGATCGGTACCAATCCCTTCATCGGTCAATTTTTAGGCAGCGATCCCTATGGTGGCTTCTCCATGCTAAAATATTTTTAGCCTTCAATTTTCATGTCATTTGGACCACTAGAACTTGAATAATTGTTGATCTTTGATTTAGCATGACTTAAGTGTTGCCTTTTGCCGATTCCTCTCAAGGGGTGTATATCGATCCCTCTAACTTTATCTATTTGATGTGCAATCCCTACGGTAAGTTCCATAGGGTCCATATACCTTGATCTCCAAATTTCATATGCATTGGTCTTGTAGATCTTGAATATTGGTTGCTTTCTGCATAGATTTTATAGTATTTTGATATATGCCAACCCCTCTTCCATCAAGCTTGCCGACCCATCCTTCATGATGTATGCCAACCCCTCTTAATGAGCCATGCTATACCGACCCCTTCCATCCAAGGAGCCATATTCCATACCTCGAGCATTTTACATCGCATATCTATCAATTTCGTTCAATTCTGACTTTATATAACCATTTGTATTTGACGTTCGGGCCCTACAATAATCATTCTGGAATCATCGACCTTGATGGCCTTCAAATTTAACTCATGCAATTAGTTCAATATAACTGGGCTAGAATAACGGGTAAAACTTGCCCTCCTAAAGTACGTCTTATGATTAACATGACGTGGTTAGAATCGTTGAGAATGAATCCATCTAGCTTTCTGAATGGTTGCTATTCCTTTATCAGATCGTTTTTCCAAGGTGTCGAACTCCTCATTGATTGCCATGACACCTGGTCGATTTCTAATAAAATAAATCCAGTGCTATATTCCGTCAACATATAAGTCCGGTTTTGTGAGACTAATAAGATTTTTTTCATCTGGTCCAGCCTCGAACTAGAAGGTTTCAGGTTTTAACTTCAATTTATGTCAATTTCAAAAAATTGAACTTTTAGCTCATTCATGTGCACATTCATATACACCTTTTTCGTTATTGGCTTTGGATGTTCTCGCACGTTCACGGGTTGTTGCCAACTTCCCTGCATTTTCTATGTACATGTTTATAGTCGAACCCTTATAATCATTTTTTCATTCATTCATTTCATTCTTTTGAAGGGATCAGCATGCATTATGCCGATCCCTCCTTTCCACTGCTCACTTCTATAAGGATCGGCATACCTCTTGCTGACCCCTCTCTGTCTTTAAATGACAACGCATGGGCCGAACTCCTCTTTCTTTACACCATACCGACCCATTCTTCCCTTACATATATATGCCATCACCTTACCTTCCTTGTTTCATTTATCTAACTTTCCTAACTTCTAACTCTACACCGAACCCTCCTTCTTCACTCGCGAAACCCTACCCTCCAATCCTCATCTTGAAATTCATTTGCAATCTCACCTATCCCATGAACTTGTCTCTTCCTCCTTTCAGTTCGTACATCCTTGAGCACTCACCCACATTCAAATTAAAATTCTCATATAGATAAGCCTCCTTTTCCCCTAGCCTTTGGTTATATGATGAGATAAGGGATTCCAGAGTTTGGCACAATGATGGAGTGGTGGTTGAATATGTTTGGGAGAGGTGAAATGCTGGATTTGGAGGAGTTCGACAGGGCGAAGGATGAGGAAGGAATAAGAAGATGGAGCAGAGGAGGGGTCGGTTTTGGAGTTTTGGACCTATGCTGATCGGTATAAACATAAGGGTCAGTATGTTATTAGGTAGAAGGGAAGTACTGGAGGTTTTGGTGGAAGATGGAGAAGCAGAAAGTGAAGTGAAGGGATCGGTAGATTAGGGTGAAGAGAGGGATCAATAGAGAGGCTTTGGGAAAGGGATCGATATGTAGGTTTTGATATACAGGTATCAGCATAAGGACTTGTAGGGGTTCTTTGAACTTATAAACTAGTCTAACCTTACTTGTTCGAACAGTTACTACCAATTCATCTCAATTAACTTAGACATATGATGACGATGAACACTAAAACTTGCATATTTACTACCGAACTCGAGATTGAATAATCAAATCCTTGGATCTTTCAACATAGACTAAAAAACTTACAAATGGACTTGAACGACAAACCTCACACTTCGATATGCCGATAGTCGATCCCAAATCTTTCACAACCGATCAATCTCTCCGCCAGTTGAGACGGTCAGCGATGACGATCACTCTGGTCGGAATATAAAGTCTCGTCGTTTTACTTTGATTTTCTGATTTTAAACTGTTTATATCTGTTATACACTACACTGCACTAGCTCACACTTAGCACGTGGGGAACAGATAAACTTTTCTAACCTCGGTTATCTACTGAGTATAGCTTAATAAACTCTACACGCTCAGAGCATTTAGCTGCTATGTCTTTCAAAACGGTCATGCAACATATTGATCCTAAAGTGAAATCGAACTCTGCGACTATATCCAACAGGCTTTCTCTACTCATCAAGCAGAACAGATGGAAGTATGTGACCCATCGGTCAACCTTTTCTCAGATGTTCTGGTCCTTCCAGCAGAGGATTGAAGTCCCACTCAAGATGCAGTAGAGGGTGCCATTCTTCTAGATAACCCGATAGCTTTTCAAGCCTCCTGAATTAGTGAGGCTGCCCTTCGCATGCTGTGTTCCATACATGGAATTCCATCCACAGACGTCTTGATTCCCTCGACAAATGACCGACCTCACTTACCCTCGGAGGGTACACTGCGTGTAAGAAATTTATGTGCTGGGCCGGATGCATACCACACTTTAATTCGTTTATTCAAGAGATGTTGAGATATCTAGGAATATCTCCCACTCAACTCCATCCGAACAGTTACGCTTTCCTGCATGGAACCTTTTTGCTTATGAGCATTCTATTTCATCCGTCGACTCCTAAGGACATAAGATTCATTTACAACTTTAAACGGCGGTCAGGAATTCCTTCTTACGTTTTTCTTGAACCCTCACCTAGCTGCCAAGTCTTAACAGGCACCTGGAATTAACCCTCTCCGTTCAAGCACAAGTGGTTTTATGTTCAATGTCCACCTGACTTCGCAAGGCGATGGTTGGAAGGACGTAAGTATTATTTTCACTTCATTCTTGAGTCTGTTAATCCTAGTCATATTTTTGAATCTACTAACATTCGGGATTCTTACAGGTGTCCGTCCACGTCCTGAAGGCGTTTGTTTTTCAAGAGCAGTCGACGTTATTCGCGCTACCCCTATCAAAGATAGGGACATTAAACTTCTTGAAACCGATGGGTTACTATCTTTATTTATGCACTTGGATGATGGTCGTAGCATTAGGCTCCCGGGAAGTGTAGCATTGCCAAGAAACATCATAGAGCAAGAAAAGGATGCCATCAATCCCGTCGTGTCCCCAGCCGAGGGGACTCGGAATGACATTGAAGAAGGTGAGATTAGGGACTTCCAGGCCAATAAACCTGGCGATGCTGATGTGGACCTAGGCAAGGCGCCTGTGGTCGAACCACCATAAGGGGCACAATCTCAAACACCCACCAAGAGAAAGAAGAAGCTGGCATATAAACTTCGTAGAAGAAAAACTGCCATATATCCAGAATTCCTCATCACTTCTATTGAAGAAGAATCATCTTCCCAACACTTGGAAAGTTCACTGAAGGGATTCTCAAATCTCCAAATTCCCATGGTATTATGACCCACGAATTTCAAATATCAACATCGAAGGGCTCAATTCTTCTACTAGGAGGGGTGTAAACATTCTTCCTACTCATAAATGAGAGAGAACACCCATAAACAAGGCAGCCACCGGTCTATCAGGGGGGAACAATGGGACACTCAAGACCACATGCACTTCACTACACACTCTTCATCAATCATAGTAGTTACTTACATGTTCTCATTTGGTCCTTGCAGGTGCAATGACTCAGTCCTTAGCATTTGATTGCTTAAGGGACTCTTTGATGCATTATCGATCCAGCCACGATTTAGAGTCTGGCAGGCGCAGGGAAAAAGACGACGGACGGAAAAAAGCTATCATTCAAGAGAATCCTCCTCTTCTAAGTGCAAGTTCAAGTCTTAGACATCTCGCCAGGGAGATCAGGCTAATTTTACTATGTATAGCGGAGACCAACCTCCCTTCCGTAGTCCACAAATTGGCACATCACATGAGCATCACTCTGGTACTTCTAGCTTAAGTAATCTCGTAACTGTAGATCAAGCAAGTATCCAATTGCCGCTTTCGATCCATCCGCGTCGGCTGTTGCTCCTGATACTTCTACAGCGGAGAAACTTGCCGAACTTAAGGCCACTTTCTCGAAAATCTGTTTCGATGGGCTTAAATTCCTTTCCACACTACATATAATCCTGGGCACGCCAAAGCAAATTCTCTCGCATGTGTTAATGATGTCTTCATGCAACATGAATCATTCCAACACTTAGCGAAAAAAATCTCCAAAGTTTTTCAATCAACCGACAATATGAAATAGATTGCCTCAAGCAAGAGGCGATACATGATAAAGACATAATCAAATACCAAGATGATGAACTATTGGAGTTGATAACAAAACTTATTGAGGCGAAAAAGAGTTCTAAGGTAACGTTGGAGGCAGCGAGCCATTTAGAAGCTTCCCATAAGAAAGAATTCGATGCTTCCCTCAATCGTAGTAGGGCATTTGCTTTGGAAAAGGATTCCTTGCAAAAGGAAAAAGTTGTCCTGGACCACCGCGTCATGGATTTTGAGGAGCTTCTCAAGAAAGAGAAGGAAGAGAAGATTGAGGCTCGGGATGAATCACAAAGGTACTACGAAGAGGCTGTTGAAGCCAGGAGCCTGAAAATTAAAATAGATGAGCAATTTGCCAAAATAGAAGCCTTTAAAGAGGAGGCACGAGAGGAGGCCGCAAGGAGATGATGGAACAAATTGAAACCCAAGTAGAAGATGCTAAGGAGTTCGATCGAAATGAAATCAAGGACTTGTTTGTATCATTTATCATCGATTACAACGCCAAAGTCCTCATCCACCATGACTTGAGTTTTCGTGACGAAGGATATCTCGAGTCACTTGTTGAGCCTGGGAGCACATCATTGAGATGAAAAGAGGGAGCTAGATGGAGCTAATTTTGATGAAGAGAAATTACTGCGAGAAATCCTTGGTAGAAATGAACCCCTAGATCTTGCCACCGCGATACTCTGATATTTTGACGTTTCAGTGCCTTCTGACAAAGAGGTACATATTTCCAAATCCTTGAAGGCCAATCCTAAGAGCCCCTCTTCTTTCCAAGCGGTTGGAGCATCGGTTTCCTTTGGCCTGGAGCAGGACTTGAGCTATGATCCAGATAAGCCCGGTTTTCAATCCAAAGTATTGTCCCATGTTTTGGAAGGGTCACTCCAGCAACAACCGAGAGCCAGCCGGATATGCGTATTCCACTTTATTCTCTAATTTCTAAGAGGTTTTGTTCTTCATGCTCAATGGTTTTAGGCTTGTCTTCCTGTTTTAACAAATTTGCAGGTCTTTCGGGTCTCGGACAAAATCCTAACAGCAATGCTGCTGTGGAGCAACAAGAGAAACTAACAGAGATTACAACAGCCACTGATGTGCTGAGGCCCGACGCTCAAGTCATCGGAGCTCTTGACGATGATAAGGTTGAAGATCTACTCCCGGTGTTTGAATCTGACAAAGTTGTAATTACCGACACCTCCGAACGCGTTGATGAGATTAGCCTAAATTAGCATATCAAGAAGGAGGAGTTGCTGAAGAAAAAGGCCAAAGTTGAGCCCACCGAGGTGGACATTGATGATCCACACCCCATCCCACTGCAAGTTATTCTACTTGGGGGTCGATTTTGAGAGAACTCCCTCCTACTTTTGAATGCTCTCCTGCAAACAGTGGCAAAGGATCCAGGATGAGAAACATTGGGGGCTCAAGTGACACTACTCCTAAAAGTCCAAAAAGGAGAGAACATTAAAGAAATAGTCGTCGCTTCGACTCAATGTGTACATAGTTTGCATAAGTGTTTGTTCGTCATTTTCTTTTATTAGTTGTGGTTTTATGGGTATGATTCTCGGTTTTTTTTGAAATAACTTGTACCACAATTTTAAAACCTATTATGTGAATAAAAATTATTGTTTTATGTTGAGGTTTCATGTGAACTGCTATTTAAGAAGTTGAATTGTTACTTTCTATTCAATGTACTTGTAATTCGTTGTTCATCAATTCTAGTAACAATTCACTAGCTCTACCCAAAGGCCTCTATCTGGTCTTGGCCTTAGGTCGTATCAAATGTTAGGCTCGAGCCTTAATGTGACGCCGTCGAACTCGGTGGTTTTTGTGTATCCATACTCCTGCCCCCATTCTTAGATTAGCGGGGTTAGATGTTGGATGGTCTAACTCAATCCTAAGCGGGTTTATACTCTTCCTTTCGATTTCAGCTTGGAGTTCATAAAACAGTGAATGGTAGTACCTCACTAATCTATCTGTTTATGCTCATATCCGCACTCTGGGGATAAGATTTAGTTGATGGGTGGTCGAATCGCACCTAATCTATGTTTATACTCTAGTCCGCACTCTGGGGACTTAGAGTTATTTCATGGGCGGTCGCTTTACATTCGATTTATGTTTCTACTCCAGTCAGCACTCTTGGGACTTAGAGTTATTTCGCAGGTGGTCGATTCACACTCGATTTATGTTTATACTCCAGTCCACACTCTAGGGACATAGAGTTATTTTGGAGAGCAGTCGGATCATACTCTCCTTAATTGATTGATTTATCCCCTAGGGTCTGGGGTTTAATTTAGTGAGCGATCGGTCGTGTCTCGGTCGCTCATGTTTATTTAGTTCCACAGTTCGGCATGATTTATTCGATCATCGGATGGTTGAGCCTTATTTATTCCTCATTGTGTATCCTGTCCATTGGATTATGAATGGGAGTTATCAAATGAATAAGTGGACCAAGCTCGTCCTGTTTAGTCGCATTAAGAACTAGTGTAATTGATTAATGTCAAACTTTGGGAGCCTGTTTAGACATATCGTCATCAATCAGTTTCATCATGTAAATAATACATAATGCTAAAACAAACATAAATATAAAGAAAGTCCGAACTTTATTCGCTAAATGGAAAGGAATAACATAATCTGTCTTATTACACATCTAGAAAATCAAATGCTAAAGCAAATTCTGAAAGCAGATACAAATGAAATGAAAAAGAAATAAACTAAGTGAAATAGCATCGTAAAGGCTCGCTATTCCACACCCTTGGAAGTGTGATTCCAACGACAGTTGCTAGCTTGAATGTTCCCTCTCCAAGCCTCTGTTCAATGACATATGGTCCTTCCCAGATTGGATTCATGTGCGACGGGATAGGAAAAACCAATCTTAGGATGAGATTGCCGATTTTAAAGGTTCTAGGTCGGACTTTAATGTTGTAATATCGGGCGACTGGTGTCGATGCTCAGCTACTGTCAGATCAGATTCCTCGCGCTTCTCATCTATAAAGTCAATAGATTCCAAAAATAAATCTTTATTTGTTTTGGGATCGTAGTAAGTCACTTGATGAGATGGACCCTCAAGCTCAACAGGGATGATGGCTTTGGAACCATAAGCAAGGACGAATGGAGTATGGCCAGTTACGGATTTGTGGGCGGTCTTGTAAGCCCACAATGCTATCGGGAGTTCATCTACCCACTTGCCTCTAGCCTTCTCCGAATACTGCTTCAGAATGTACTTTATGATTTTGTTTACAACTGCAACCTATCCTTTTGCCTGAGGGTGAGAGACCGCTGCAAATCTCTTTTCAATACGAAACCTCCGGCAGAAGTCTTTGAACTCAACACTGTTGAATTGAGGCCCATTATCTGTTACAATAGTTCGCAAAAGACCAAAATGACATATGATGTTTCGGACAATAAAGTTGATTACTTTCTTCGTTGTGATCATGGCTAGAGGTTTTGCTTCGACCCATTTGGTGAAGTAATTAACTGCAAAGGTAGTGTACTTTGTGCCACTTTAGAGATCGGTAAAGAACCGATAATGTCTACTCCCCACATGGCAAATGGCCATGGGATGACCATTTGCATGATTTTCGTCGATGCAGCTCTTGGAACTTTTGCATATATCTGGCACTTATCACATCATCTTACATAGTCAGCGGCATCTCGATTGACAGTTGGCCAATATACCCATAACAGAGTATTTTCTTTGCTAGAATTTGATCTCTAGCGTGGTCGGCACATTCCCCTTTATGAACTTCTTTTAGAACGTTTTATCTCATTATAAGCAACATACTGGAGTAGGGGAATTGAAAAACCTTTTTAGTGCACAATTCCTTCTTGCATGACATATCGCGAAGCTTTATGGAGGACTTGCTACTTTTCATTTCTTTGATCTAGTAGAACTCCATGTAGAAAATAGTCCTTGATCAAAATCATCCACGATTCCCACTCAGGCTCCACTTCCAGCATCCAGTCGATTTCTATCATGTTTATACTTGGGGCATTTAATACTTCGACCGGAATCAAGTCTATCTGTTATGCATCGCCGGTGCTGGCAAACTTTGCAAACGAATCAACCTCTCTATTTTGATCCAGTGGAATATGCGAAATGTCATAAATTCTGCCGACAACTCTTGGACTTGGGTAAGGTACGAGACAAGCCATTGTCCCTTAGCTTGATAATCTCCTCTGACCTGGTACACTACCAACAGTGAATCACAAAAGATTTCAAGAGATTTTATTATGAGTTCTCCAGCGAGTTTAAGTCCAGCAATCAAAGCTTCATACTCAGCTTCATTGTTTTTCATTGGGAAATCAAGCTTTAAGGCATAACAGATTAACCGATCTTCAGAAGTTACAAGCACATTTCTAACTCTAGAACAATGATCATTAGACGCACCATCAGTATAAAATTTCCACCGCATGGTAGAGATTTCACTGCCTTTTGGAGAATCATACTGCACAGTAAACTCTGCTATAAAATCTATTAGTGCCTGACCCTGGATAGCCCTTCAAGGGAGATAAGTAATATCAAATTGACTGAGCTCGATATTTCACTTGAGTAACCTTCCAGACATCTCAGGTCACTGTAGGACCTGTCGTAACGACTAGTCGGTGTAAAAATTGATCGGGTGTGCTTGAAAGTATGGATGAAGCTTTCATGATGCAATCAGTAAGCAGTATGCCAGTTTCTCTATTTTTGGATAGTTACTTTCAGCTCCCGTTAATCGTTTGATGATGTAATACATCGGCCTCTGGATCTGATCCTCCTCACGAAGAAACGCGTCACTTATAGTGTGTGCCGATACGGCCAAATAATTGTGCAAATCTTTACGATCCGCTAGCTTCAACAAGATGGGGTCTCTCCAAATGATTCACCAAATCTTGAAATTCGTCTTTACAATCCTGTGTCCATTCGAATTTACTTTTCCCTTTCCTAATCAAACCAAAGAAAGGAATGCATTTGCCGATAGCTCTGCAAATAAATCAGCTTAAGGCAGCAACTTTCCCGTTCAGACTCTGCACTTATTTAATAGTCCTTGACGCTTGGTTATCGCGGATAGCCTCAATTTACTCGGGATTAGCTTCTATTCCACGAGCATTCAAAATAAAGCCCAAGAATTTTTCTGATCCAACACCAAAAGAACACTTCAAAGGATTAATTTTCATCTTATAACGTCGGAGGGTGTAGAACATTCCTTCCAAGTCTCTAATGTGGTCGCTTGATCGTTGTGACTTCACGAGCATGTCATCAACATACACTTCCATCGTTTTTTCAATCTGATCTTTAAACATCTTGTTGACTAAGTGCTGATAAGTTTCTCCTACATTCTTTAATCCAAAGGAATTACTACATAGCGATATAATCCAACATCAGTAATGAAACTGGTGTGCTTCCTGATCAGCAATATGCATCGGGATTTGGTTATATCCTAATTACGCATCCATGAAAGATAGCAATTCATGTCCCACAGTTAAATCCACCAGCTGGTCGATCCTCGAAATGGGAAAACCGTCTTTTGGACACACCTTGTTCAAATTTGAATAATCGATGCATGTTATCCATTGCTCATTTGCTTTTTTCACAAGTACAAGATTAGATACCTATTTAACGTAGAGGGCATCACAGATAAACCCTTTGTCTTTGAGTCTATCCACCTCCTCTTTGTGAGCGGTAGATCTCTTCAGATCCATGCTGCGTCTTTTCTGCTTCACCGGGATATGCCTCGGGTGGATATTCTATACATGGCTCACAATGGCAGCTGAGATTCCACACATGTTAGAGTGAGTCCAAGCGAACACATATAGATTAACTTGGAGAAAACCAGCAAGTTCTTTCATCATCGGTGGACCGAGCTGTGATCCAATCTTTAGGACTTGTGATTCGTCATCATGGCTGACCGTGATATCAATTGTCAACTCAACCAGTGCAGCCTTGGTCTCTTTGGGCTCCTCTTTATCATCTCTTGGATCTATATCCCTATAGAACTGACCGTGGCACCCAAGCCAAGGCTCAGGCGCTAGTTGTCAATCTTTGGTAGCTTAGATGCGGACAATCTTATCCATACCCTTACCTTCTTCTTTGCGCTGAGTATTCCTCAACTCAGCTACATAACATGCACGTCTAGCCGCCTGATCACCATAAACAACTCCAACACCATTATCTGTCAGAAACTTCAAAGTCAAAAACCATGGGGCAAGAGCTACCCGGAATTCGGCTTGGGCCGGTTGACCCCGAAAAACATTGTATGGAGAGACAACATCCAAAACAAAAAAAAGCAAGATCTGCACTCACCTTCGTTCATCTTCTCCTAACTCCACAGGTTGCTTGACGTAACCAATGGCTTTAGTTGCTACACTGTTAAAACCATGTATATGAGCTTTAGACGGTTTTAAATCTTTGGCTTCCATCCTCATCTGATCATAAGCTTTTTTTGAAGATTGTATTTACTGAACTTCCACAATCAATTAATATCCTTCTCACCAAAGCGGGGCCAATCATGGTCGAAATGACCATTGGGTCAATCGTCGGAGCCTCTATCTTATCTGCATCTCTGTTCCTAAACACAATATCATCCGCCATTGTACATTGCTGTTTTACTGGAGCTCCATCTTCCATATTCGAAAAACATTCAAAATCCACATGCCTAATTATACTAGCATAGCGCCTTATCTACTGGGTGCGGTCCTCTGACTATCGTATTTATCACCAATCCGCAAATGCTCCTCAACCCTATGCAGCATTTGTCCTCGGTTGGGGTTAGATGTCCCCTGCCCACCATCCTTTGGTACTTTCACAAACTGTTGTAATTTCCTTTCTTGAATTAGTTTTTCTATAACATCTTGGAGATGCCTACATTCATTTGTATTTTGCCCATAGCACTCATGAAACCGATATATTTCTCGGTCTATTTCTGCTTCTCTATTGACTCTTTTGGAGGCGGCTTCCTATAATGCATGGTATTGCAGGTAGACATATACATATTCTCCAAGGACTATTCAATGGTGTGTAAGTATCATACATTGAAATCTTAGGCTTCCCTCTTCCTGGATCCCCCTTTCATTCTCAGTTCCCATCTCCACTTCTCTTTTGTTGATTTGGTTTACTCTGGACATTCACTTGGACTTTTCCAGAACTGTCATCAGACTGCTTTATTGCAACGTTACTTTATTCTCACTCTCCACTTGGTCCCGCAACATTCTTTTCATAGAGGACCAGGCTCCCTCCTTTCTCAAATACTGAGCCGCCTTTGCATAAAAGCGCTCCAACGTTGCAGGTGGGTTCCCAGTTAACCAATCACTGAAATCAGACTCTAGATCGATCGCTCTTGTCACGACTATGAGTATATCATGGTCATTCGGATTACTGACCTCTATAATAGCTGTATGAGGTCTCTCTAAATAATATTTCAATGATTCTTCTGAAGCCTAAATTACACTGGATAGGGATATCATATCTTTGGGATGAGTCGTGTGCATCCAGAACTGCTCAACAAATTTGGTTGCTAAATCATCGAATCTAGAAATTGATCGTGGGGTTAGTCTTGTGAACCATGTCATCGTTATTCCAAAGAGAGTTATAGGAAATCATCTACACTTGGTCGCATCATCCTCTCGTGCAGAATCCATCAGCCATTCATATTTCATGATATGCTGCCTAGGGTCGGCTTTTCCCTTGTAGGTGGATATATGGAATGTTGAACCTCCTCGGATATTATGGATGTAAAACATTATCAGTGAATGGGGTATGGCTTCTCGAGATTCCACAATCATCGTTGGTCAAGCCCTAGCTCTCTCTCATCAACTGTCTGACCATTGCTGATAAGTCCAACATTTGGATGGTTGGTGCCAAGCGATGGTCGTGCTCCACCACATGTGAATGATCCGGTCGATGTCTGTGGGCCGTTTCACGCTTCTTGGTTCACCATCTTCCCGATGCGCATATCGCACATTCATTTCATCATCATTCTGGGAAGGTACCTGGTCATCATTCAATCGAACTCCATCATTTAAACCAACAAAAAAAGTTCCACCTCGATTCCCAAGGTGTATGGGAGGAATCCCTCCTCTAGAGGAGGGATCGTTTCCAATCTTTTTGGAGGGATCGGCACCAATCGGTTCTGGTAGAGCACGATAGTCTGCCAGGTGATGCTCCAAAGTTTCTACACAATATTCTTCTATCTTACGGTGCCTATGCCTGTGATATTCATCCAATGAGCTAGAACTTTCCAATGCCGAATAAGGAGTGGGATCCCTTCTAGCTTTCCTCCACTACTGCTGATTACTTTGGTTCATCAAGCTGATATTGGTCTGAATTTGCTGATGTAGTTGTCGATGGCTCTCCATTAGCTCTCTCATTAAATTATGAAATTCGGCTCTTGTAATAGAATCATTGAGATTCTGAACTTCAACTGGATCAGGATTTACATTTGTGGTTGATTGCTTGGGTCTCCTTGCTGAATGCTAGTATTCTTATTTCCTACCACGTTCTGAGAAGTAGTTCTATTATATCTCATCATTATTAACAGCCTTGCTTAGATCTGTACAAATCTGAGTAGTATTAGCAACTTCTTGAAGATAACTGAAGATCTTCTTTGGGGGATTTATCCAATCTATAGCAACAAATTGATCCTAGCAAGCTAAGAATCAAGGTTTCGGTGAAAGCACCAAAATGTTTGCAACTAAATGGGACATAAACACCCAGGAATAGTTTTTTGTAGAGAAGTAAGTGAAGAAAAACAAAATTAAACTAATAGATAAATCAACAAGTTATAGAGAATCAACTATAATATGAGACACAAAGATTTATAGTGGTTCGACGTTGCATGCCTACATCCACTTTGAAGATCATCCTTTATTAATCACTTATAAATCTAATTACAGCAGTAGGAAATAGCAAAACACTTGAATAAAACAGAGTCTAGAGTAACAAGCAGTGTAAAGATCCTCAGAATGACCCATTAAGCTAGTATTTATAGGTGAAGACGACCACCAATCTATTTGAAATTTTGACTGAAGGACCTTCTAATCCACATGGGCCCACTAGAGGGATCGCTAGGCCCAATTCCCAATGAGGAGGGATCAGTTCTGATCCCCTCATTGGTTGATTTTTTGGCAGTGGTCCCTGTAGCGGCTTCTCCATGCTAGAATACGTTTAACCTCTAATTTTCATGTCATTTGGACCACTGGAACTCGATTTATGGCTTGATCTTTGACTTAGCATGACTTGCGTGCTGCCTTCTACCGATCCCCTCAAGGGGTGTATACCGATCTCTCCAAATTTTTCCATTTGACGTGCGATCCCTAGGGCAGGTTTCCTAGGGTCCATATACCTTGCTTTCCAAATTTCATATGCATTGGTCTTGTAAATCTCGAGATATTGATTGCTTTCTACATAGTGTTTAGTATTTTGATGTATAACAACCCCTCTTCCATGAAGCCTGTCGATCCATCCTTTATGATGTATGTTGATCCCTCTTAATGAGCCTTGCTATACCGACCCCTTTCATCCAAGGAGCCATATTCCATAGTTTGAGCATTCTACGTCGCACATATATCAATTCCGTTCAATTCTGCCTTTATATAACCATCTGTACTTGACTTTCGAGCCCCATAATCATCATTCTAGAATCCTGGGCCTTGATGGCAATAGGATCTAACTCATGCAATTAGTTTAATATAACCGGGCTAGAATGTCGGTAACAATAACTTAGTTGTTATTCATCAGTTGCATAAGACATTCTAACTTTTGCTCTATATTAGTTAAGTACAACCTAAAAGGGATTGCTTTTTACCTTGATAAGGAATATGGTTAAATTATGAAATAAACAAAAGCTTGAGACTAAATACCATTTTATTTTTGAATTTCAGATGAAAGCTAATTCATCGTTGCTTCAACGTTATCTTCAATTATTCTTCAGGTTTTAATTACTTATATACATATTTACTTTCTTTCATGCATTATATACATGCAAAGTTGTTGGCTATATTGATGTGGATGAATGAACTAAGTAAATTATACCAATATTAATAATTCCAAGTTTGCATCTCTTGCTTCATAGTTTTCATAAAAAGGAAAAAAACTCCAACATTTTAAACGCTATTGTTTCATCATTTTTGTATGATTTTCCCATTCGATTGTACCCCAAAAAAGAACGGTTGGCAAGGAAATTGACACAAGGAGTTTTATCATAGTTTGGAGATGGTGATTGAACTCTGACATTATCACTTGGACGTCCAAGGCTGAAATCATTAAAAGATGAATATATTGTTCGTATAATTTTTTTTCAGGAGGTTAATCTGGTTTTTAAAAATAAACAGTAGGGATTTAATTTTAATATATCTATTAGCATAAAAGTTTTGTCAACATAACCCTATATATATTTTTTATTATGTTTCATTACGTGACTTATTGTAGACCACGACATGAATTTTAGACAATTACCTGCAGTTTCTTGACACTCTTTGGCTATCGTCACTGAAATACCAATTGTAAGCGTAAAAGTTATGCTATTTATTCTTTTTTATTCTATTTTTATTATATTTTTAATCAATGATCTCACTAACTTTATTTATAGGATACAGGAAGCTCTTTGTCAAAGATGCTACTACTTGGAGTGTGAGGTTTATGCAACCAAGAGTTTATCAGGTGAACATGGAAGAACTACATTTTTATCATATCTCAAATTATATTACATTTATTTATCACTTACACAGCATCTTATTCATCAGCAAAGAAATTTCTTCTTAGTGGTACTTAATATATGTTTTATCATATTCGATTACGACCAAAACTATTCATTGATTGTTTATATATGCATTGATGGAGAAGTAAAATGTTTGAGCCAAACATGTTTATAAGAAAGAAAATAAGCTAAAATTTATAAACTATAAGTAAAATATATGCAATTATTTAGTAATGATGTACCTATATTACAATCAATTAAAGTTCGATTGTTCAGTTATCAATAAAGGATTTGAAAGGGACATCCTTTATATATGGTGTTAGAGGATGTTGGAATTTTGCAATTCAATGTTCATAGACACTATAACGTCCCTCGTTTTGAGACCCGAAAATGAACATCGACGATGTTGCAGCCATCATCAGAATTATTTTTAAGCGACAAAATATGATTTTTTTGTGAATAACATTAAGTAAACACAAAGCACCTAAATAACATACATTATTGTCAACCGAGTTTTTAACCAAGCACAATTCAACAGAAAGTAGAGGCTCGAAATGAATAAGATACGACTCGAGAACTTGAAAACACGATTAAGATGAAAATGAATGTATCTCAAAAAAATTTACTCGGTTTAAGGCTGAGCAAATCACTCGGTAACAAGAGGTTTCTCTTGGTACCGAGAGGTCTTTCCAACTATTTGAGCCTTCTGAACTTGATATACTCCACTACCTTAACCATTTTTCATTAAGTGCTTTTCTCGGAGAATAAACGAGCAATCCTCAGTATTGATGAGATGAAAGCAAATAAAATGATATCACAAGTGTTATTAGGAGAATCATCATAATCAATCCAAAGTCTATGGAAAAGAGCCTGAAACACATCAAATAGAAAATGGACAAATGGCACAAATGGAAGAAGT
Organism: Allium fistulosum; assembly: GCA_030737815.1. Classification (NCBI taxonomy): domain Eukaryota; kingdom Viridiplantae; phylum Streptophyta; class Magnoliopsida; order Asparagales; family Amaryllidaceae; genus Allium; species Allium fistulosum. The sequence continues at coordinate 960,348,451 of CM060904.1, forward strand.
GACTTTGAACAAAGCAAAACCACTCGATGCCGAGAGCTTTCTCTCGGTACCAAGAGGTTTTTACGGCTTCTGGTCCCCACATGTTCACTTATACAACATTGGGTTCGCTTCTGGACTTTAATGCAAATGGGCTCCTAAATTTGTACACTTGTTCTCTATAAATATCAACCCTACTGCAACTAAAGAAGGATCTTAGACTTTGCTCCTTCTTCATCTCCTATCTCTCCCTCACAATAGTCACTTAGGCAGATACTATTGGTAGTTCCAAGCTTAGAAACTTGTCAATCTATTGTACTAGTGACTAATTCTTTCTAAACTCTCTCAAACTTATAATCAATAGAAGATATAAAATGGATGTAAGCTAGAGATTGCCGAACCACTATAAAAATCTTGTGTCTTGCTGTTCTCTTTTCTTTTATTTTTTTTATCATTTACTAGACCTAATCCTATGACAAGTTACATTTAGGTATTGTGCCACTTTTGACTTCAATATTTTGGTGCTTTCACTAAGAAACTGAACTCAAGGTTAGATCTAGCTCGCTATTGTGGATTTTGAGAGATCCAATAGTTATATCTGGAAAATTTGCTTAAAGAACTAAAAGGTTTGTAGATAGAAAGTCATGGCACTAAGGAGATCTGGAAGGTCATTAGGAGCCGTGGATGGTGGCGATGAAGGAAATACTCACCATATGGAAGTTAATAATTAACGAACAGTACCAGAATCTTCTGCTCAACATGAAGTAGTTACCAGAGGAGAGCTTGATAAAAATGATACAATAGCTTAACCAAAAGATGGCGGATAGCCATGAAGCACTGATGGATGCTTTGCTAACCTTGCAACCACTGAGAACCAAAAGAACTAGAGGGGAAACTTCACCTGCGATATAATAAGAGAATTCCTCCACTTTTGACAAAAATAGAAGAGATGGGAAGAAAATAATAGAAGGTAGGAATCGCTGGAGTTGTTGAAGGACTTGTAGGAGGAAGCAGAAGCGCTCTTCCATTAAAAAACCAACTAGTGCCGAAAGGATTTCTCTCAGTACCGAGAGGAATCTAGGAGGGGGTAATGGAAAAGAAGTCGATGCAATGTGGTCTCTAATGAGGAAGTGGATCTACAGCTTAATTATGATGGTTTTGAGTTGGATGTCAATGCTAATGGAGACGGAGTTCAAACAGTTGTAGCACAATCAACCGCACACCCAAGGAATACTGAAGGAGTAGTTCACCCAGAGACAGGAGGAGCTACGCGTTAGCAGCAAACAGAGATCATTTGCAGAGTCAAACAATCGATGCAGCTCTTGATAGCCGACCATCGGATTACCATGCTAATAAGGAATACATATCTTTAAAGGCTAAACAGTTGTGGAGGAAATAGAAGACATAAAGAACGAGGATTGGGGCTCCGCACCAAGTAGCACTCCGTTCATTTAAAATGAAAAGATTATTCTAGAAACTTCACGATGCCAATAATGCCATCATACAATGAAATTACTGACCCGAAACAATACCTACTCAAGTACGAATGACATATAGATGGGCTACAGCTACAGATGCTGTTCGTTGTAGATGTTTCCTTATTTCTTAGAAGTAGTCCTTCTATGTGGTTCACTAGGCTCACGCCAAGGTCTATATCTACCTTTTATGAATTAGCCAAGAAGTTTTTGGAGCAATTTAGGCTCCATGCTGCCTCAAAGAACACGATGTCCCTATCTGGCTTGTCTTAAGGACTTAACAAGTCACTAAAAGGTTTCTTGAACCGATTCAGCATCGCTGTTATGAAGGTTAAATGATGTGCACGTAATTGTGTATATTTTTACTTCCATATTTAATCAAATTTAATTAAATAAATGATCATATAGGACATTTTAACATGTTTAAACCAAAATTCAAATTATTTTCAAATCATCAATTATTCATCTTCATATAGGGGCAAAATGGTCATTTTTTGCATATATTAATTTGAGAATATTTATTTTCACATTTTAAATTTTTTTGTAGGAAAATTGGAAGGAAATTACAAGTGGCTTTATGGAAAATATGCATGCACAAGAGAATACAAAGGAATGAAGATGGAAATAATTCATTTCGTGAAATATGGAGGACCCCACCTAACCACCTACCTTGATGTACAGTTTAGTAGCTAATGCACATGCTAATGATCATTAAAGTTTCATGCATATTTAAATGGAGGATTATCTCATGCTAATGATAACTTGGTGACCACACTTCCTAAATAGTTTTGGTAGTTCCCTAAAATATGGAATAAGATTTCAAACTTGTATAAATACCCCTTATGTTCATATAATTAGCTCCCTTTCTATTAGCCTCCTTAGTTAAGGATCAAAAATAAATTAGAAGCTCTCTTTCTTCTTCATGGCTACTTTGCCATTTTTTTTAATGTAATTTTAATACATGCTCTTCTCTTTTCTTGTTTATTTCCTTTCATGCTAGTAGTGTAGATCTTTTATTCATGCAAGTAGATTAGCTTTTATTTTAGTTTAACTAGTTATCTTTTTTACTTTGCTCCATTTTTTCTCTTGTTTTTTGTTTTATATTGAATGCTACAATTGTTGATATGATAACAAATATGAGAGGCTAAACCTCTTCAATTTAGGGGTAATGAAGCTCTCTTAATCATGTAGCTTCAACATTTGGATAATTATTGATCTCTTTTTATGCTTAATGGAAATGATTGAATGTGGTGAATATTTTGTTGTTTAGCTTTGAATTTGAAAGCCTATATTATTGACACCAAATAGGCTATGCTTAAACAAACAAAACACAAATTATCTCTTCATCTACATATGATTATGTTAATGAAGTGAATGTTAAAATCAAAATTTGACGGTCTATATTTCTAATCAATAGTTAATAGGCCATGCTTACAATAGACTTATTTTTTATTTAATTGTCATTTTCATGAGAGTTAAAAAGTAGTTTAATGGGTGTGTTATAGTTTGATGGATTATATTGGACTAATTAATAGCTCAAATATGTCATACTTATGATAAACACATCAATTAAACACACTAATGACCAAAAAAGAGAGATCGTAATTTCATTTTGTTGAACTATGTGATCTTGAGAAGGACATTACCGCTAAATTGCATTCTACTCTCATATTTTTATCCATTCTAGCTTTTGTTAGTTTTTACATTTTTTTTAGCTTAACACCACTTCTACTTTGGTTAATTTGATTGAATAGAAATTTTAAAATATAAACAATTCCATACGGATCGACCCAAACTCGCCGCGTACTAGAATTGTACATCGTGCGCTTGCGGTTATTTTTAATATAAATTCAGTTGGTTATTTTCTAACTCGATGGATATTTAGCCAGTTCGAACAAGTTTTAGACGCCGTTGCCGGGGAATTGATTTGATTTTAATTTTCTATTCTTTGAATTATTTTAGTAGATTTTTGTTTGTTTTTATTGTGTTAATTTGCAGTTAAAAAAGAATTGAGTGGTTGTTGTGTGATTTTTTGTTTTCATTTTTGTTTGCGTGATTGTTGTTTTCTATTTGTTTTGCATTTGCATTGCTATTATAAAAAAAATACATACAATTTCAAAACAAAACAAAATTATTTTTGTTTCCTTTTTCTTTACAATTTTGCATTTACGTTTACAATTTCATTTTCCTTTTTATAGTTTTGCATTTACATTACCTACACACTACATTGCCACTTCCTCGAACGCGAAAACAACTGCATGCTGCCATAACTTATTAACTCCACTTGGTTCCACTACAAACAGTTGCTTCGACCACTTCCTTCCCCTGCCTTTACATCTACCCCATACACTACCACCATCCCTCTGCAATTTCAACTTGCAGCCTCCAACTACCGCTACTATTTCACCACTGCCAACTGACATCTGACTTCTTCCTCCACCACTGCTTCACCCAACACAGCAGTGCCAGCCACTGCCTCTGTCATTCATACAAACTGCTCATTCATACTGCGACTTTCCTACCATTTACATCTCAACCAACATACAACTACACCTTGCAGCATTCCAACACTCCATTGCATATACAACTCTGTCATTTACAACTCTGTCAACATACCACATACAACTCCTCAGTTCACTGAGAAAACAACTCTGTCATCATACAACATACCACATACAATTCTGTCCTTTACAACTTTGCATCACTGAGCATCAATTTTCCAATCAACAACACCATCCAAACAAACCCCATCCTTTTACAAACCCCATCCAAACAACAACACCATTATTGTTTCACAAACTGCTGCTCTACTTCCTTAATGTTACACTCTGCATATCAACAATACACTCTGCATATCAACAATAAATTGCATATTCAACCTTCACAGCCATCAATCAACTTGTCAACATCTTCCTACCCAGACCACTGTTGCACTCCATCCAACAGCCACACTTACATCATCTCAATAACACACCAAAACACAGCTGCAAACCACTCCTTATCACTATTTCAGCTGCAAACAAACCAATTACACACTGTCATCACTCTCCTACCACACAACTGACCAAACAACCATCATTTCTGCATCTCTGTGCATCACGATACCATACAACCATCAAATCTCCTCTGTCAACTCCATAACACTTCAACAAAGTTGATCATCACCACCATGCCTTGCCTACAACAAACTGTTTCACACTTGCAACCCCTTACTTGCCTGTAGCATTCACCATACCCCAAACTGCAACTTGTACTCCTCACACCTAAACACTTCAACACTCCCCACACCTGAAACTTCTTCACCCATCAAACTCCATACACAATTCATCTCCAGTAACTTGGCTTCCTTTCTTCACCTTACTGCCTGCACAATACCCTCTACTGCCACAGTCCTCCACACCATCAAAGCACTTCCACCATTTTCTTTGAACATTCTCCACTGCCAATCAACCTCTCTGACCATAAATCAAACCTTGCTTACCACACAACCATCTGAACTGCACTACCATACACGGCCATCCTCCACTTCTTTAGTCAACCACCTCCTCTACCAGCAAGTACAACCCAATACATACTATAGTGACACCTACTTCAATACACTATGCTACTACAAACACCCCCTCTAACTGCCACTACTGCTCTCTTCTCTACTCCCCTCTTCCAATACGAACTCCTCCACCTGACTGCAATCATCTCCTGCAAACATACGACCTTCTCATCAACCTAGTAACCACCGCGATCAACCCAAGTCTCCGCAACAATCAAACTAGACTACATCGCCAATACCAAACCACAACCCAAAATTGAACTTGAGAATCGCAGTCTTCACCAAATCGACAACCATCGTAGCGCCTAATCGCCAACTGACATGAATTCAAATCGCGACCCAAACCGCCAATCATCTCGCCTAAACCAGCAGCCTACGCCACCACAAATCCTCCAACGCCAAAATCGCCTTGGTTCGATTTCAATTTCTGGATTTTTTGATTTGTCATTTTTTTCAAGGAATAAGAACTTAAGAGCATCTTCAACCCTTTGTTAATTTGAATGTAAAGTCAAAGACACATCATCAATTAACATTTTTGTTAAGTTTACTTTCTCCAATGCAAATGTTGAATGAATTTTGAAGATGACGTGTCAAACAATTCACAAGACATTGTGAAACATAATGTCTAGTTGTAGACATTGTAGTCCACAATGTGGAAGTGCATATATCCACCATTATTTAGTTATTTGATTTTTAAATTGCTCCTAAAATGACACATATACAAAATTGTATTCTTTTAGACATTTGCATTGAAGAACAATATTCTATTTTATTGTAGAGGCTTGTTTTATATAGTTCACATTGTGAAATAGATGAATACACATAAGCATTTATGACATTACATTCAAATAGGAATGGAGATGCTCTAAGAACTGTAGTCAAGTGTGAACGTGGAATAGAGAATATTTTAAATTAGGAAGTGAGCTTTGGGTTATACGGGCTAGGTTTGTATTGGAATTGTTTATGTTTTGGATAGCCTTTAAGTTAAAAAAAGAGGGTGTTTTATTATGTAAGCTTTTCTCTTTTCAAAAATAAAAATTTTAAAAACAAAAAAAGAGGGAGTTTTCTTAGTTTTGTTTCATTTTATCCTTTAAAAAAATTAATTTTGTTTTGTTTTAATTTGTTTTAAGGGAGGAAGAATTAGCAGAGGAAGAAAGATTAGTTGAAGAGAATGAAGAACTTTAGAGGAGAGAAATTATGGTAATTTTTCATTCCCCCAATTCATTTGCACACAGTCTATTTGTAGCCAACTTTCTAACAAACATCCTAGGTGGCTATATAGGGAGCACTCCTGTAAAGACCCGCAAATCCGTCTTCCGAAAACCCGACACTGCTACGTCCACTGTAGCAATTGCCGAACAATCGGATGGCGAAAACGCGAAACTTTAATATTTAAAAGAAGAGGAGGAAGAGAAGATAGAAGAAAAGGAGAAGAAAGAAAGAAGAACAACAGAACAACGGCAGAACAGAACACAATATCAGAATCTTACACATCGCAGCGGAACAATATATAATAGATAAACACTAGTCTTTTAAAACAAAGGACTATATCAGTTTATACATACATCAATCATCAGAGTAAATATACAACAATGGACAGTTATATAAACTAGTCCTCATACAGAATACACAGCGGAATAAAATAATATCAGATACAAATACTACGTCTCGTCATCCAGCTTATCTCCAAAGCTCCAGAATATCCAGATAACCTGATAATCTAACTCTAGACTGCCCGTGTGGAAATTGGTGGGCACCCAGAGTTTAGAAGGGAAACAATAAACTCCGAGTCAGTCATGGTGACTGGTGTGAGATCGTAAAACAGTTATTCTTTAAAATAAACAACAGGATAATTTTAAAGTAAATTTCGCAATGCTTTTGGAAAATGAAACTACCATAAGACTTCCCGCCACACACACAATGCAAACGCAGAATTGGAGGAGATTTCTTCTTATGATAGTCAAAGATGCTTACTACGCAAAAGAAACAAATTCTTTTTGATATTTTTATTAGTGCATAGTGTAGAAATTTTTTCGAAAGTAGAATATAAATCTTAGCCAGCATAGACATTTCGAACTATGCCTACTATAGCTACCATCCAAACAGTGGGGCGCCACCATAAGTGAATGATAGGTTCTACAACTAAAACCGTACAAGTCACGTATTGTTTCTTTGGATTTCCAACAAATGGTCAGGCTAAGGAACTTCCTATCCACGATGGGTACGTCCCTGGAATAGACGACCCGAGAACCTAACGTTACGGTTAGATCTCTGCCAACACAAGGCCGGGTTACCTCTGCAAAAATAGGTAACTACTGACACGCGTATGCCATCCCCCGATCGTCACCGATCTTCCCGAGGATCCCCGATTTCCAACAAACCACATAGAAAAATAATGCAGTAACCACAGAGGTTAAGTATCTGGGCTCCATACCATGATACCACCTTTATCCAGAAGGAATGACATACACTAAGGGGCGCTACTCCCTAGAACCTTGCCGCATCCTTCCTGTTTCGACCATTTCCGGGGTGTGAGGCTCGATGAAGTCTCGTCCACAAAGCTACGCTTTCTACAAAAAGCCCTGCTTCGGGTCAAACAAAATGATCAACCTATGATCACCAAGATATAAGATCAAACAAATGATCATATCACAAATGATCAAACACTGATCATTTCACAGCAACACTCAGTATGCCACGTTACCAAATTGGAATATATCGCTGATAAATTTCAACTACATAACCTCTAAGCTCGTACGTCTCAGAGAAGGGTGTTAAGCTAAGAGAATAAATTCTCCGCCACCAACAGAAATGTATTTGAAAGAAATCAGCTTTATCTCTCAAATTGTAACGTCAGACACACAATCCATACAAGTCTGTTCCGGGATCGAACAGAACCGAAGGCACTTCTCACGAAGCCCTTGCATATCCGGATAAATTTCTAATCACGTCAGGACTTCCCGTCACTAAGGGTGATAAAACCTCTAAATCGAAGATCAGTCGATGTAGAGTAACTCGACGGTAATCCTTCCGTTTTCAAAAATATCCGGTCTTCAACACCGGTCTTCAAATGCGATTCATAACGACGTATCACATATTCGGAATGGGTTATACGACCCCATGGTCCTTTCCCGGTTAACCCGAATAGTGAGCGTAAATTCAAAAATAAGTGTGGCATTCAAATTCATCCAATTCACAACAAATACCTACCTAAAGGTAATTATTGATAGTCGGTTATTTAACTATCAATAAAGATGCGCAACATCATCAGATTCCAAATAATTTTCCCAAATTATTTCATCTTCCAAAATATCTTTATTAGATATAAAATTTCCACACTTCAAAAATAAAACAACGTTTATTTTTCTAAACAGTTTCCCTTTTCTTTTTATAAATTCCATAGTGAATTTATGTTTCAAAAATGTCTATTGATATACGATTTTCAAATCGTTTTCAATATTCGATTTCGATTGATCTTTAAGAAGATAAATCTCAAAAACGTTCATTTCATATTGGAAAACATTCCATACTTATTTAATAATAAGTATTTCACAAATCATTTATTTTCAACACTTGGAAAATATTCAATATACTTAAATCAATATTAAGTATATATTCATTCTTTAAGGAAACATTTACTATAACAACATTTATTTGAGTCAAAACGAATGTTACGTAAAACATCGTTACGACGACTCAAAATCACTAGTATAGGGATTCGGAATTAAGATAGATATATAAATCCCAATACTACATCAAAACATTTCCTTTCGGAAATCATTTACTATAACAACAGTGTTATAGTCCACCATTTCCTTAATTTCTCGAAAACGTCTATTTCAACAAGAACTGTTGAAATCTATGCTTTCAATCTATAATACATTTTAAAACACCTTTAAAACGTTTAACTTCATTTTTAAAATATTACTTCTTCAAAATGAATCCATTTTACTTAACAATATATTCACTGTCCAAAATCGTGAATAAAATTTACTTAACCCCATTTCAATCATTCCTACACATTTTTATTTCCATAAAAATTTGCTATTCAAAATCGTGAATATATTTTCTTAAATACTCTTCTATATTAAATTTATCACATTCAATCTATTTTTGAATTTATAAGCACGTTTATAAATTCTATTTCTCTTTTAATAACAACTTCGGCTTATAAACCTTCTTTTATCAACTTCTATATTTAACTTATCAAAATAAGTGACTTTGGGTTTATAACAACTTTTATAAATTTTTAATTCTATTTATAAAAGCTTCAATACCAAATCAATTTCAATATTGACTTCAAATTTTATTTATCACTACTAAGTGAATTCCTTATTTTCCTCAAATTATTCAATATTCTGTTTTGAAATGGATTCTTCAAATTGAAATCATTTTACATTGATTTCACAACTTATTTCAATTTACCAATTAAATTCCAAACTGAATTTCCAACTTATCTTCTTTTAAATAAATTCCTTTTTAAGAAAATAAATTTCAATCGTTTTCTTTCAATCTATTTTAAAAATCCAAATTTTAAATTAAATTCTTCAATTCAAAATCACTATTATACGAAATTCATTTATTTAACATTTTCACTTTATTCTGGAATTTATTCGATAAGATTATAAAAACAACTTTTATACTTTAAAATTCCTTTCTTCGAATTTATTAAATTTCTAAAATTAAATTCACTTAGAAATTTCTATTTTGATTTCCAAAAATTCAATTTCGCTTATCTTTGGAATCCAATGATGTCAAAACATCCATTCAGCTAAATTTTAGCTTTCAAACGATTTCCAGATATCAATATGATTTATAGCATCACTAAAATCATTCACAGATTCATATCACAGTATAAATAAATTCAATCAAAGTGAGGGGTCCAGTTGGATCCCTCCAACCTGTTTCCCTGCATCCAAAGACGTCAGCACAATACCAATTCCGCTCCAGTACGGAATTATCGCGGTATATAGGTTTTTATAAATCCGCTTACTAACGGCGCAATAGGGTCTCATCCGCTATACGAGGCGGGAAATCATCAATCCAATATATATACATATGCCAATATGTATATATTGCTATATATAGATATATCCTAAAATATCTAATACCACAATCAACATAGCAATCATATCAATCAATAATAACTGAAAGTTCCACTTCATTTTTGAGTGAGAAAAATCTCACCTTTGCTTTTATTAGCAATCCAATTTCCATCTTGACTCGATTTCCTTGATTTATAACCTTGTATAAATAATTTATAAAATCTATTAATATCCGAATTTAATCGAATCAACAATTTTCGTTTTGATAGTTTTAATCAGTTAATGGTTTTATTTCAAACCAGTTTCATTTAATAAAATTCGCTAAACTAGAAATTTACTTTAAAACTAAATTCCCCTTTAAAAATTTCTAAGTAAAAATAAAAATAAGTTAAACACCCTAAATGACTTATTTATCAACCCAGTAAAACAAATCCTATTATTTTTTTTTCTCTTTTTAACTTCGGTAACATATATACTTACTTATTGTTTTCCTATGCATATTAAAATATGTCTATCAAGTTAAAAACAAAACTGTTTTACATAAATTTTTCTGTAAAAATTATTTCCCAAAATTTTCCTGTTACAAAACAGTTTATACCTTTGATTTATTTCAAACTAATTATTAATTTCTCCTTTAATAATTTTATTTAACTAAACAGGTTAAATATTTAAAACCAACTTCCTTTTCATAAATTAAGTCAACTAAAATTTCCTTTTAACTAACTTACTAAATAAAAATTAAATCTATAACTACATTCCCAAAAAAAATGTTTTTGATAACTAAAATAAATGAGGCAAGTGTATTAAATGAATTTATCTCCCTTACTGGTTATGTACATAGATATATACATCTAAAATTAATTCCAGCAACGATACCTTACAGCATTTCCAGACTCGACCACCACGAGATGCCGCCAGCCTTCCAGCGTCGTATGAACGCGACCCCTACGTGCACGAACCCTAAATCCACACGCCATCACCGCGAAGTCCCCCACTTGAATCGCGCCTACGCCCACGCGATTTGCGCCTTCGATCGCGAGTCGCCGCGATCCTACCTTCCCCAGGCCATCGCCTTGCGTGCGCCTCCATCGAACTCAAGCAGAGCGACGCGATGAAGTCGCGATCCCATCCAGCTTCGAATCGAGTTCGCCTCGATCGCGAAATCGAGAAACCCCCAATCCCAGTCGCCTTCGTCGAACGCGAGTGCCGCGCTCGTGAACTCCCCCCCTCCTCTACGCCGCCGCTCGCTGAAACCCACTCGCGAATGCCTAGGCTTTGTTTTTCGAATTCGAAGGGCTCGGCAATTTCTGAATTGAACGAGATAGAAGGAGGAGGCCATTTATGTTTTCCTTTGTTCGATTTTTTTTTTCTTTTTAAAACTGAGGAGGGACGAGGTATTTGAGATTGAAGACGGCATGGGTTTTCACGTTTTCTTCCCGTGATGCTCGGCGCGTATAAAGGAGGAAAGTAGCTGATGTGACCAGATTTTAAATTTTTAAATTTAAATCGAATTTCATTTTATTTTAACGCGTTTTATTTCCGTGTGCTCACATATCCACTCAGAAAATTACGAAAATTGAAATCCGGCAATAATACAACATTCCGGACCCAATGGAACTGGTTTCGTCGAATTCCGAGACTGTTTGAAAATTGACTATTTTATAATTATCGGTTCGAGTGATTATTTTCAAAACTGAACAAAACAGTTCGAAATTAAATCCTGAAGCTTCAATCATCTTCAGTATTATCAATACGAATTTTAAAAGCTTTCGAAATATTTTTCTTCAGCTTAAAACTGAAGATACAAATATTTATTCGACTATCAATAGATTAAATTCTGTATTTTAACCGCAAATTTCAAAGTTTTATTCGGGATTCAAATTAAATTATCGTTCAAATATTTAAAATTAATTAAATATTTCCAATTAATCCGTTCAAAATTCTGGGTCGTTACAGACTTCCCTCCTTAAAAGAATTTCGTCCTCGAAATTACAAGTTAAGAAAAGTGGTCCTTAACTCGTCTACTATTTTTCAACATTCAATAGTTTTATCAATTCTTCAAAACAAATCTTCCTACTAAAGATTCGTTATCAATTCAACTAAATTTTCCAACTTGAATTCTAAGTTCCAAACAACATTGTTTAACTTCTAAATTCAAATTCGAGTTTAAATTCAAACTTAAACTTTCAAAATTTCTCAAAAATTTTCTAACGCCCTAAATTTTCGAAAAATTTCGCCAGCGTCTCCTTTGCGCGGCTAATACGGTACGACTACAAAACGTCCCTACGGACCCTCAGATTTCAAAAAGAAAAAGAAAAAGCCAAGCGGCTAGAGAGAAATCATCAAAAACTCATATTAAAACTCAAATACATACCTTTTGTTGAGCAATTCGAATTCTCTTTGAAAATCAAATCCAATTCATTTATACCTGTATATCCTACTAGCCATAATATCTAGTTACATATATTCAAACCATTTCGTACATTCAATTACAAAATTTTCAATATAACTGCTTATATCATCTTTGAGTTCGCTATTGAAGTTATATCCATTATCTTCAATTTTACATTTCAAATTTTATTTGAATTCAATTTCACATTTCAGTTTCTCATTTGAGTTCAATTCACAATTCCAATCTAATTTGGATTCAATTTACTTTCAATTCTGAAATATTGAATTTTATCAATTATCTGTCATTTACAACTGCACTGTCTTAAATTAGTTCCAATTACTAATTCATTCGTCTTCAATTTGAATTCCATTCCAATCAGATTTCAAATATTCTATAAGTTAACAACTTATTTACATCTTGATTTATACAAATCGCTTCTACATTCATATTACTAATTCCATTCCACTAATAAATTTTAATTTTCGATCATTTTCTTGGAATCCCATTCCAAGTTATAAATTCGTTCACAATTTATATTTACACTTTTAATTCATATATGAATTCATTTCCTTATGCTTCCAATTCATATTTAAAATTTCATTTGTTAATGAACTTTAATTCCCATCACATTTACATATTTTACATTACAATTTCTATTTGGATAAGTTATCAACTTATTAATATTTCGTGAGTATTTTTAAATAGGATTCCAGAGTCGTTTCCACTTTTTCAAAAAAAAATCATTTTGAAATCAATTCAAATTATCCTTTGAATTTCAAAACAAAACCCAAATTTTTCAAACAACTTCCTTTTAAAACAATTTGGCAGCAATTTCTCTTTTGGAAACCCGAAAATGAACACCGGTGATGTCGCGATCATCATCGGAATTATTTTCCAGCGACCGAAAAGAGTTTAGAGCTTTCATCTCTTCAGAATACTTTTCCAAAATCCTTTGAATTTCCATTTTCAAACCAAAAAGATTTAAATTTTTCCAAATCTCCAAAATTTTCAAATTCTTTTCAAAACATTTCCAAATACTTCTCTGGAATTCCGTTTCAAATTACAATTCACATTTATAATTTACATTCTTAAATTTCATTAGTATGTGAATTTATTTCTTAAATCTGGAGTTATGATTTCAGTTTCTTATTCAATTTCAATAAAAATGATAACTTTCAATATTATCACTTTCCTAACATCCATGCAACCATATACTGTAATACTTTACAGAAAATCATTTCATTTATATACAAAAATAGTTTTAGGTAAAATTATCTCATTTACCCCATTTAAAACAATACTGTGTCGAATTGTTCTATTCGAGTGTTTAGAGATCCCTATCAATGATCGTTAATTACTCGTATTGACCAGAATCCATATACCACTCAACAAATCAATCATCACAATATAAAACAATTTTATATTCAAATAACAAATACGCGCTCATATCTATTATTACACTCAAACTCATTCTAGAGTACTGCTGACTCTATCTCTAATGAGTAACACCCAACAGAGCAGGGTTGTCGCTTAACCATATGCTCTGATACCAACTGTAAAGACCCGCAAATCCGTCTTCCGAAAACCCGACACTGCTACGTCCACTGTAGCAATTGCCGAACAATCGGATGGCGAAAACGCGAAACTTTAATATTTAAAAGAAGAGGAGGAAGAGAAGATAGAAGAAAAGGAGAAGAAAGAAAGAAGAACAACAGAACAACGGCAGAACAGAACACAATATCAGAATCTTACACATCGCAGCGGAACAATATATAATAGATAAACACTAGTCTTTTAAAACAAAGGACTATATCAGTTTATACATACATCAATCATCAGAGTAAATATACAACAATGGACAGTTATATAAACTAGTCCTCATACAGAATACACAGCGGAATAAAATAATATCAGATACAAATACTACGTCTCGTCATCCAGCTTATCTCCAAAGCTCCAGAATATCCAGATAACCTGATAATCTAACTCTAGACTGCCCGTGTGGAAATTGGTGGGCACCCAGAGTTTAGAAGGGAAACAATAAACTCCGAGTCAGTCATGGTGACTGGTGTGAGATCGTAAAACAGTTATTCTTTAAAATAAACAACAGGATAATTTTAAAGTAAATTTCGCAATGCTTTTGGAAAATGAAACTACCATAAGACTTCCCGCCACACACACAATGCAAACGCAGAATTGGAGGAGATTTCTTCTTATGATAGTCAAAGATGCTTACTACGCAAAAGAAATAAATTCTTTTTGATATTTTTATTAGTGCATAGTGTAGAAATTTTTTCGAAAGTAGAATATAAATCTTAGCCAGCATAGACATTTCGAACTATGCCTACTATAGCTACCATCCAAACAGTGGGGCGCCACCATAAGTGAATGATAGGTTCTACAACTAAAACCGTACAAGTCACGTATTGTTTCTTTGGATTTCCAACAAATGGTCAGGCTAAGGAACTTCCTATCCACGATGGGTACGTCCCTGGAATAGACGACCCGAGAACCTAACGTTACGGTTAGATCTCTGCCAACACAAGGCCGGGTTACCTCTGCAAAAATAGGTAACTACTGACACGCGTATGCCATCCCCCGATCGTCACCGATCTTCCCGAGGATCCCCGATTTCCAACAAACCACATAGAAAAATAATGCAGTAACCACAGAGGTTAAGTATCTGGGCTCCATACCATGATACCACCTTTATCCAGAAGGAATGACATACACTAAGGGGCGCTACTCCCTAGAACCTTGCCGCATCCTTCCTGTTTCGACCATTTCCGGGGTGTGAGGCTCGATGAAGTCTCGTCCACAAAGCTACGCTTTCTACAAAAAGCCCTGCTTCGGGTCAAACAAAATGATCAACCTATGATCACCAAGATATAAGATCAAACAAATGATCATATCACAAATGATCAAACACTGATCATTTCACAGCAACACTCAGTATGCCACGTTACCAAATTGGGATATATCGCTGATAAATTTCAACTACATAACCTCTAAGCTCGTACGTCTCAGAGAAGGGTGTTAAGCTAAGAGAATAAATTCTCCGCCACCAACAGAAATGTATTTGAAAGAAATCAGCTTTATCTCTCAAATTGTAACGTCAGACACACAATCCATACAAGTCTGTTCCGGGATCGAACAGAACCGAAGGCACTTCTCACGAAGCCCTTGCATATCCGGATAAATTTCTAATCACGTCAGGACTTCCCGTCACTAAGGGTGATAAAACCTCTAAATCGAAGATCAGTCGATGTAGAGTAACTCGACGGTAATCCTTCCGTTTTCAAAAATATCCGGTCTTCAACACCGGTCTTCAAATGCGATTCATAACGACGTATCACATATTCGGAATGGGTTATACGACCCCATGGTCCTTTCCCGGTTAACCCGAATAGTGAGCGTAAATTCAAAAATAAGTGTGGCATTCAAATTCATCCAATTCACAACAAATACCTACCTAAAGGTAATTATTGATAGTCGGTTATTTAACTATCAATAAAGATGCGCAACATCATCAGATTCCAAATAATTTTCCCAAATTATTTCATCTTCCAAAATATCTTTATTAGATATAAAATTTCCACACTTCAAAAATAAAACAACGTTTATTTTTCTAAACAGTTTCCCTTTTCTTTTTATAAATTCCATAGTGAATTTATGTTTCAAAAATGTCTATTGATATACGATTTTCAAATCGTTTTCAATATTCGATTTCGATTGATCTTTAAGAAGATAAATCTCAAAAACGTTCATTTCATATTGGAAAACATTCCATACTTATTTAATAATAAGTATTTCACAAATCATTTATTTTCAACACTTGGAAAATATTCAATATACTTAAATCAATATTAAGTATATATTCATTCTTTAAGGAAACATTTACTATAACAACATTTATTTGAGTCAAAACGAATGTTACGTAAAACATCGTTACGACGACTCAAAATCACTAGTATAGGGATTCGGAATTAAGATAGATATATAAATCCCAATACTACATCAAAACATTTCCTTTCGGAAATCATTTACTATAACAACAGTGTTATAGTCCACCATTTCCTTAATTTCTCGAAAACGTCTATTTCAACAAGAACTGTTGAAATCTATGCTTTCAATCTATAATACATTTTAAAACACCTTTAAAACGTTTAACTTCATTTTTAAAATATTACTTCTTCAAAATGAATCCATTTTACTTAACAATATATTCACTGTCCAAAATCGTGAATAAAATTTACTTAACCCCATTTCAATCATTCCTACACATTTTTATTTCCATAAAAATTTGCTATTCAAAATCGTGAATATATTTTCTTAAATACTCTTCTATATTAAATTTATCACATTCAATCTATTTTTGAATTTATAAGCACGTTTATAAATTCTATTTCTCTTTTAATAACAACTTCGGCTTATAAACCTTCTTTTATCAACTTCTATATTTAACTTATCAAAATAAGTGACTTTGGGTTTATAACAACTTTTATAAATTTTTAATTCTATTTATAAAAGCTTCAATACCAAATCAATTTCAATATTGACTTCAAATTTTATTTATCACTACTAAGTGAATTCCTTATTTTCCTCAAATTATTCAATATTCTGTTTTGAAATGGATTCTTCAAATTGAAATCATTTTACATTGATTTCACAACTTATTTCAATTTACCAATTAAATTCCAAACTGAATTTCCAACTTATCTTCTTTTAAATAAATTCCTTTTTAAGAAAATAAATTTCAATCGTTTTCTTTCAATCTATTTTAAAAATCCAAATTTTAAATTAAATTCTTCAATTCAAAATCACTATTATACGAAATTCATTTATTTAACATTTTCACTTTATTCTGGAATTTATTCGATAAGATTATAAAAACAACTTTTATACTTTAAAATTCCTTTCTTCGAATTTATTAAATTTCTAAAATTAAATTCACTTAGAAATTTCTATTTTGATTTCCAAAAATTCAATTTCGCTTATCTTTGGAATCCAATGATGTCAAAACATCCATTCAGCTAAATTTTAGCTTTCAAACGATTTCCAGATATCAATATGATTTATAGCATCACTAAAATCATTCACAGATTCATATCACAGTATAAATAAATTCAATCAAAGTGAGGGGTCCAGTTGGATCCCTCCAACCTGTTTCCCTGCATCCAAAGACGTCAGCACAATACCAATTCCGCTCCAGTACGGAATTATCGCGGTATATAGGTTTTTATAAATCCGCTTACTAACGGCGCAATAGGGTCTCATCCGCTATACGAGGCGGGAAATCATCAATCCAATATATATACATATGCCAATATGTATATATTGCTATATATATAGATATATCCTAAAATATCTAATACCACAATCAACATAGCAATCATATCAATCAATAATAACTGAAAGTTCCACTTCATTTTTGAGTGAGAAAAATCTCACCTTTGCTTTTATTAGCAATCCAATTTCCATCTTGACTCGATTTCCTTGATTTATAACCTTGTATAAATAATTTATAAAATCTATTAATATCCGAATTTAATCGAATCAACAATTTTCGTTTTGATAGTTTTAATCAGTTAATGGTTTTATTTCAAACCAGTTTCATTTAATAAAATTCGCTAAACTAGAAATTTACTTTAAAACTAAATTCCCCTTTAAAAATTTCTAAGTAAAAATAAAAATAAGTTAAACACCCTAAATGACTTATTTATCAACCCAGTAAAACAAATCCTATTATTTTTTTTTCTCTTTTTAACTTCGGTAACATATATACTTACTTATTGTTTTCCTATGCATATTAAAATATGTCTATCAAGTTAAAAACAAAACTGTTTTACATAAATTTTTCTGTAAAATTTATTTCCCAAAATTTTCCTGTTACAAAACAGTTTATACCTTTGATTTATTTCAAACTAATTATTAATTTCTCCTTTAATAATTTTATTTAACTAAACAGGTTAAATATTTAAAACCAACTTCCTTTTCATAAATTAAGTCAACTAAAATTTCCTTTTAACTAACTTACTAAATAAAAATTAAATCTATAACTACATTCCCAAAAAAAATGTTTTTGATAACTAAAATAAATGAGGCAAGTGTATTAAATGAATTTATCTCCCTTACTGGTTATGTACATAGATATATACATCTAAAATTAATTCCAGCAACGATACCTTACAGCATTTCCAGACTCGACCACCACGAGATGCCGCCAGCCTTCCAGCGTCGTATGAACGCGACCCCTACGTGCACGAACCCTAAATCCACACGCCATCACCGCGAAGTCCCCCACTTGAATCGCGCCTACGCCCACGCGATTTGCGCCTTCGATCGCGAGTCGCCGCGATCCTACCTTCCCCAGGCCATCGCCTTGCGTGCGCCTCCATCGAACTCAAGCAGAGCGACGCGATGAAGTCGCGATCCCATCCAGCTTCGAATCGAGTTCGCCTCGATCGCGAAATCGAGAAACCCCCAATCCCAGTCGCCTTCGTCGAACGCGAGTGCCGCGCTCGTGAACTCCCCCCCTCCTCTACGCCGCCGCTCGCTGAAACCCACTCGCGAATGCCTAGGCTTTGTTTTTCGAATTCGAAGGGCTCGGCAATTTCTGAATTGAACGAGATAGAAGGAGGAGGCCATTTATGTTTTCCTTTGTTCGATTTTTTTTTTCTTTTTAAAACTGAGGAGGGACGAGGTATTTGAGATTGAAGACGGCATGGGTTTTCACGTTTTCTTCCCGTGATGCTCGGCGCGTATAAAGGAGGAAAGTAGCTGATGTGACCAGATTTTAAATTTTTAAATTTAAATCGAATTTCATTTTATTTTAACGCGTTTTATTTCCGTGTGCTCACATATCCACTCAGAAAATTACGAAAATTGAAATCCGGCAATAATACAACATTCCGGACCCAATGGAACTGGTTTCGTCGAATTCCGAGACTGTTTGAAAATTGACTATTTTATAATTATCGGTTCGAGTGATTATTTTCAAAACTGAACAAAACAGTTCGAAATTAAATCCTGAAGCTTCAATCATCTTCAGTATTATCAATACGAATTTTAAAAGCTTTCGAAATATTTTTCTTCAGCTTAAAACTGAAGATACAAATATTTATTCGACTATCAATAGATTAAATTCTGTATTTTAACCGCAAATTTCAAAGTTTTATTCGGGATTCAAATTAAATTATCGTTCAAATATTTAAAATTAATTAAATATTTCCAATTAATCCGTTCAAAATTCTGGGTCGTTACAACTCCCTATAACAACTTGCAGCAAAAAGCAATAACCGAAATACAATTATAAAAATAAAAGGAAAATGCTTCATGCACTAATAACTTGTATGCTCCATTTGTATTGTTTCAGTCTAGGAATCTTCTAGGCCTTGCAGCAGGTAATGCATGTGATTTGCAGCAGGTAATGCATGTATCAGATAACCGTATCATTACCATCCCCTCGAAATCAACCTTGTCCTCAAGGTTGTAAGGTGGTGTGATTGTAGTAGAAGTTGATGGTAATGAGGCTGCCTCATGTGGGTTAGGACAAAGTTCAAGCATGGAGATATGGAGAACTGGTTGGATAAGAGCTGCTTGGTGCAGTGAAAGTTTATAAACAACTTGTCCAATACTCCTTTTTATCAATTCAACTCTTCTAAATGTATCAAATGTCATGTATAGACGAATGTGATTTCCACCAAAAATTCCTCTAAGCATTTCATCGAACAACTTAGCTGCCTTGGTAAAACTTCCGCCTGGATCAAATATGAATACTTTCTTACCAAATGTCTTCATTTCATTTCTTCCAGGCATTAAATAAAACAGCTTAAGCTCATAGTTTCCAACCATTTTATCATACAGTTTACAGCCCTTCCATATAATGGACTGCAGGTGGACGTAAAATAAAGTGCAGGAGCTGATTTCATATCTTTCGAGTTGGAGTGATGATTCGGTTGGGTTGTTCATTTCAACAAACAAGTTGCGTGCATCAATCCGTTTCTGCTCAATAGGCCATGTAGAATTCAGTGCCGGTAGTGGTGATATAACCAAAGGTGGTGTTGGTGACATAACCAGAGGTGGTGGAGGAGAAGTTATAGACAAGTGGGATTGGGAGATGGTGGATGTTGTTGATGACAGAGCAGGTTTGTTTGGCGATGAAGGCAAGCAAGGAAGAGTTGTGAATTTACCTACACCAAGAAGCAAAACTTTGTCAAACTGGTTTATGGCCAAGTCAGGTCTGGTGCGATTTGAAGGGGAATAAGTGATTGTAGAGGTAGCAGCAGCGTTCGGAAATGGAGTTGGAGGAGCAGCTGTTGTAGAACCTGCAGCAGTGGCATGAGATGGGGTTGGAGATGCTAGATAGCAGGAAGGAGTTAATAGAGGGGCGGATATTCGACTGGTGATGGAAAGAGTTGCTGTAGTGGAGGTAAGAGTGGCAGCAGAAATTATTCCAACCCCAGTAGTAGTAGTCGGAGCAATCGGGTGAGGTAATCCAGCTGGTGTCGCTGCTGATGTAGCAGATCTGGATTGTATTGGTTTGTAGGATGATATTTTGGAAAAAGTTTCGGCGATGATTTTTGTGAAACACTGTAGGTTTGCATTTTGAGAGGCGATGGCGGATTTTATGTCGGCGAAGGTGGAATCGTCAGATCGGAGCATGGTTTGTTGCAAAGAAAGTGTGCTTTGAATGGCTAGTAGGGAGCTACGGATGGCGAGGTGGTAGGAGTTGTGAAGAAGTTGCTGTGAAGTTAGTGTTTCACTCATGGCGAGAGGAGAGAACGAAAGTGAAAGCACCAAATGATGCAGATCTAAGGGAGGAAGAATTAGCAGAGGAAGAAAGATTAGTTGAAGAGAATGAAGAACATTAGAGGAGAGAAATTCTGGTAATTTTTCATTCCCCCAATTCATTTGCACACAGTCTATTTGTAGCCAACTTTCTAACAAACATCCTAGGTGGCTATATAGGGAGCACTCCCTATAACAACTTGCGGATCTAAGGGAGGAAGAATTAGCAGAGGAAGAAAGATTAGTTGAAGAGAATGAAGAACTTTAGAGGAGAGAAATTCTGGTAATTTTTCATTCCCCCAATTCATTTGCACATAGTCTATTTGTAGCCAACTTTCTAACAAACATCCTAGGTGGCTATATAGGGAGCACTCCCTATAACAACTTGTAGCAAAAAGCAATAACCGAAATACAATTATAAAAATAAAAGGAAAATGCTTCATGCACTAACAACTTGTATGCTCCATTTGTATTGTTTCAGTCTAGGAATCTTCTAGGCCTTGCAGCAGGTAATGCATGTATCAGATAACCGTATCAGTTTTCTGAGTTTTGTTTCATTTTATCCTTTAAAAAAATTAATTTTGTTTTGTTTTAATTTGTTTTAAGTTCCATCCTACTATATATATAAAATTAATAAAAAAACTATTATATATATCTTGTTCATTAGTTTTATTTATTTTGTTTCATTTGTTTTATTTTCCATTTGTTTGAGTCTAAAAAAACAAGTTTCACTTTGTTTGTTTTTCATTTTTCATTTATTTTCATTTATTTTCACTTGTTTTATTTTTAGTTGTTTTAGATTTCATTTATTTTATTTTCATTTGTTTTGTTTTTCACTTGTTCTATTTTCTTCTATGATAAATATATAAAAAAACTATATATATATATATATCTTGTTTTTAGTTTCAGATTACCAAAGCAGAAAATCAAAAAGGAGGAACCGCTTGCTAAATAACTGCTTTGCTTGCTTGCTATACAAAAAACATGTCGCCAATTTAAAATAATTTGCTAATAATTCTGCACGCTCTGGTATCATGCCCTCATCTCCTGTTTCTATTTGGTTCGCTTTGTTGGTTGTTTGCATTTTAAAAAAAATTCAAAAACAAAAACAAAAAAATTCGTTCGTAGTTGCATTGTTAATACACGTTTAATTTCAGCTTTGTATTTCATCCTAAAATTTTGATTAATAATAACGGTTAGACATCGATAAGCTTAATTATATATTGACAAGTTGTCTTCTTACGATAATTTAATTTCTTGGTGTCTAGGCTACGGTAGAGCAACAATCAGTTATAAATATTACGGTGATTCATAAATATTATAATGATTATTTCTCTGAATGTATTTAAACCTTTGGCTGCATTGCTACGGTGATTCATGGGGCACCGATAATCCTGTTCGTTACCTGGCTGAGAAGTATCTTGTTGGATTAAGACAAAGTGCGATTATACAATTTTGAGTTAGGAGCTACTTAGGATAGAAAATTTATAATTAAACCCTTGCATTCATTTAGTTACATTAGTTTATGCATGTTTAAAAAAAAATTCAAAATAAAAAACTAAATTTTTTTTTGTAAATATTCCTCAATTTTTAGTTTTTTAACCCTTTCTTTTGAAATTTTTCAATCAAAATAAAAATAATCCAAAAAAAATTTGAGTTGGTTTTTTTTAGAAAAGCAAAAATCCCAAAAAAAAATATATAAAAACTTTTCAAAAAAAAATCAAATTTCCCTTTTGAAAAATAAATTCATTTTAGCAAATAGTTTTCCTTTATAAAAATCCAAAAAAAAACCAAAAACTTTTGAAAATGTCTCGATTTGCCTACTCACGTGAATTTTACAATAGTTGTGAAAATCAATATAATCCATATAATTTCACTTCAAATTCTTATGAATATTTTAACAACAACTATTGCATAAAAAATTCGAATTTTGAGCCAAATTTTTTTCAAAATGATGAGTAACCATCGACTTTTGAAAATAGCATTGAAATGATTTCGTCTTTACTTGAACTCTCTACATAACAAAATCAAATGATAAAGAATTGTGTACTTCATATTTGTGCAATAACTCGAGTCAAGGATTTCAAAATTTGAATTCAATTCAAGATTCAAAGGATTTCGAGTATAACCCATGCCAATTCAATTTCAAACTTTAAAATGAATTTCAAAATCAAAACGAAAATGGAAACAACTATTTAAACGATTTTGGCAATGAGAATTGTTTCAATGATGTTGAAATTTTTTATTCTCAATAAGTTCAAATCAAAAATTCTGAAGTTAATAGTTATAAATTGGATTTCATTGAGCAAATGGATGAAATTTACAATGATCATGCAGATTTGTTGTTTGAAATATATATGAAACAACGTGAGAAATAAGATCAAATCCCAACGTGTGACGAGTCAAATAAAAATCCACCTTTTACTCAAATTGATGATTTTCCAATAACAACTTTTGAAATTGAAGATGACAATCTTAATGAAGTTATTGAAAGTACGGTAATTGAGTTAGATTTCAATTCTTTTGCAAGCGTGGAACCAAATTTAAAATTCGATCTTCCTTTTTCCGATTTCGAAAATTTAAATACAACAACTTTGGATTTTGAAAATGATATATGCAATGAAGTTGTTGATAATCCAACAAAGGAAGACAAATTTAATGAACACGAATTTTTTGGAATTTTTGAAAATGAATTGTTCAATTCTGAAGGGGTAGAGTTAAATCACCATTTTGATTTTGAAATCAATAATTCTGAAGAATTTTTCAACGATAAGTTTAAATTTCAATTTGGTGAAAATAAACTTGAATTTCAACCAATTGTTCTATCAACCTCAAAAATCATCGAAAGCCAAACAACTCATAATAATTTTAATAAAACGATGTTCATTTTTCCAAATCAACATTCAACTTTGAAATCTTTTATGGTTTAGTTTTCTGAGCTTCAGCTGTGTCTCGCATACTTGAAGAGACAAATGAATTGGACTTTGAAAGACCGTTTCATTTACTATCTAACAACGTATTTTCCGAGGTCGTGTAAACAAGTGTTTCATTTTATTGTAAATATAGGCCATATTGTTGTTTTATTTTTCTCCTTTCACTTGGGTTTATTGTGGGGACATAGTCAAAATCAAGTGTGGGGGGAGCCTAATCTTCCTTTTCATTTTTTATGGTTGATTTTTGCATTTTCTTTCCAAAACTAAAAAAACAAAAAAGTTAAAAAAATCCCAATTTTTTTTAATTACTTTTGAAGAAACACTATAGGATAAGTATAGGATTTTGGTTATTAAATTGACTTTTTGAAAAATTTATTTGTCTTAACAAAAATAAAAATAAAGTTTGATTACAAGTAACTATGGTTTAACTAGTATATAGGAAGATTCATGGATGATAATCATGAAATATATCCTAATTGAAAATCTTTGTCTTAAAAAGTGGCGGATTTAAAGTAAATGATATAACATTTTTTATCTTCTAAGTTAAATGGTGCTAAGATGATTTTGCAAAACTCTCTCTTCCAAAACAAAATATATATATATATATAACAAAAAAAGAATTTTTTTTGTATATATGTATATATTTTTTATTAACACCTAGAGTCGTGTGTTCACTCGCCATGCTCTGTACCCTTATCACCTAAGCCCGAAAGGTAGTGATCGATCGGTATATCTGGCCTCAGTTTATCCGAGTTAGGTGTATGTATATAAAAATTCTTTTTAATAATCCCTACAGTTGATAGATGTTCATACTTGTGTGTTCACTCGCCATGCTCTGTATTCCCCTCACGTAAGCTCGAAAGGCAGTGCATGGGTAATATACCTGGCCTTAGTTTTCTGAGTTAGGAAAATGTAAATGTTGTTAATATCAATAAAATTTCCAAATAAGAGAGAGTAAGCAATTGAAATCCAATCACTATTTTGACTTGTTTGATTTGACTTGTTATTCAAAAGAAATGAAAATACCACTTTGAAAAACTTTGATAATCAGCTAAGGATATATTTCATAGTTACACTATATTATCAACCGAAACAACTAACCAAACTTGAGTTTATTTGTTATGATAACTTAGTTTTTATTGGAAATTTTGACAAGTAAAACGACTAAAATTTCATTATGATGACCAAATTTTATATTAATTTATTCGTGTTAATTTAAAAGAAAATTCTTCATTTGTAAATATTTTCAAAAACTTGCATTCATCTCATTGTAAATAAATCTTGCATTTAGGAATTTTTCATTTTGTAAATATTTTTATACTGCATTTGGATTTTGTGGGTAGTATCCGCTGAAAACCCTCACAAGACAACACTCGTCCTACTAGGGACACCTAAAGGTTTAACGGCATATTGCATATGCTCAATGCAATCATGCTCCCTACGAAAATGGATTTATCTTAGTTTTAGTTTATTCGAGGACAAATAAAAAGATAAGTATGGGGGTATTTGATGTGCATGTAATTGTGCATATTTTTAGATATTTAATCGAATTTAATTAAATAAATGATCATATAGGGTATTTTAACATGTTTAAACAAAAATTCAAATTATTTTCAAATCATCAATTATTCATCTTCATATACAGGCAAAATGGTCATTTTTATGCATATATTAATTTGAGAATATTTATTTCCACATTTTTTATTAGAAAATTGGATGGAAATTACAAGTGACTTCATGGAAAATATGCATGCACAAGAGAATACAAAGGAAAGAAGATGGAAATAATTCATTTCATGGAACATGGATGACCGCACCTACCTATCTACCTTGATGTACAATTAGGAGCTAATGCACATGCTAATGGCCATTAAAGTTTCATGTGCATTTAAATGGAGGATTATCTCATGCTAATAGTAACATGGTGGTCACACTTCCTAAGAGGATAGTTTGGGTATTTCTCGAAAATATGGATTAGGGTTATATAAATACCCCTTATGTTCATGTAATTAGCTCCCTTTCTCTTAGCCTCCTTAGTTTAGATCAAAAATAAATTAGAAGTTCTTTTTCTTCTTCATGGCTACTTAGCCATTTTCTTTTATGTAATTTTTTTATACAATTTTAATACATGCTCTTCTCTTTTCTTGTTTATTTCCTTTCATGCTAGTAGTGTAGATCATTTATTCATACAAGTAGATTAGCTTTTATTTTAGTTTAATTAGTTCTAATTTTACTTTGCTCCCATTTTTCTCTTGTTTTTTTATGTTGAATGCTACAATTGTTGATATGATAACAAATATGAGAGGCTAAACCTCTTTAATTTAGGAGTAATGAAGCTTTCTTAATCATGTAGCTTTAACATTTTGATAATTTTTGATCTCTTTTTGTGCTTAATGGAAATGATAGAATGTGGTAAATATTTTGTTATTTAGCTTTGAATTTGATAGCCTATATTATTGACACCAAGTAGGCTATGCTTAGACAAACAAAACACAAATTACCTCTTCATCTACATATGATTATGGTAATAAAGTGAATGTTAAAATCAAAATTTGATGGTCTATATTTCTAATCAATAGTTAATAGGCCATGCGTAGAATAGATTATATTTTATATTTCATTGTCATTTTCATGAGAGTTAATGGGTGTGTTATAGTTTGATGGATTATATTGGGCTAATTAATAGCACAAATATGTCATACTTACAATAAACACATCAATTACACTCACTAATGACCAAAAAAGAGAGATCATAATTTCATTTTGTTGAACTATGTGATCTTGAGAAGGACATTGCCGCTAAATTGCCTTCTACTCTCATATTTTTATCCATTCTAGCTTAACACCATTTCAACTTTGGTTAATTTGATTGAATAGAAATTTTAAAATCTAAACAATTCCATGCGGATCGACCCATACTCGCCGCGTACTAGAATTGTACGTCGTGCGCTTACAGTTATTTTTAATATAAATTCGATCGGCTATTTCTAACTTGATGGATATTTAGCCGGTTCGAACATTAACAATCCGAAAGAAGATCTTATATTAATGGCATTGATATAAGGCATTCACTCGGACATGGATTTTTGTAGTGGTTGATGATGAAACAACCAACTACTATAGAGGAATTACATCGAAAATTAAACCAGTTTCTGCGGTTGGAGGAAGCGAGTCTGTTTGATGGAAAGGTTGGCTACGGACAGTCAAAGGAGGTTATCCAAAGCAATGTGGCAGCTAAACAATTTGGAGAAAGCACTGGTAATGCAGTGAAAAATGTTGAATACTATGGTAACCAGAAGAATCATAATCAAGGCCTCAGCGGTAGGCGTAATGGCAACAAGAAGTGTCCGAGAAATCAATTGCCCGAGGATTATATGCCTTTAAATGATATGCCAGAAAATAGTTATCTTGCTACTCAAGGAATTGAGCAATATAAGAAATCAGTCAGAAGGGAAGCAACAAAGCAGGACAAGTGATCTAGGAAGTACCTCCACTTTCATGAAACTCATGGACATAACACCAATGAATGCCGTCACCTGAAGGACTTGATTGAGTAGCTGATATGGAAGAACATCCTCCAGCAGTATGTTAAGCAATAGCAAAATCATAACCAAGCTATGGAGCTGCAAAGGCCACTTGCCCAAGATAAACCACTTGGACCCAGAGGAGAGGGCCTAGGCAGACGGATGGAAGACTGGTTATCAATGTGATAACAGGAGAAACTCACCCAGCAGAGAGAAGCTGGGGAGAGATAGAAAGATACATGAGCTCGCTGAAGCCCGCACTATTGGAGAGTTGCTATGCCATCAAGGACGGAGCTCCGACTAAGCAAATGAAGATTATAATAGATGACAACATGTTTAGAAATTGAGATTCAAAAGGAGTAGAGGTGTCGACTCTTGATCCTATGTTGATAATAGTTAAAATCGGATCGGTAGTTGTGCATCGGGTATTGGTGGATAGTGGAAGTTCGATTAACATTCTATTCAGAAGGACGTTTGACAAAATGAACATCGATATGAAAGATGTGATGGCTTACAGGACAAATATTTAGGGATTTACGGACGAAGCTAAGCAGTCGATCGGGAGGATTGATTTTCCCGTAGAGGTTGGTGAAGAGTGGTTTATGTCCAGAAGTTTGTTATTGTTGTTGAATTCTTGGCATATAATGCTTTCTTGGGCCGACCGGCCCTAATAGACTTTAGGATTGCTCTGGCTCCATGGTGTTTGATAATGAAGTTCCCTACGGAGAATGAGATTGGAATGGTGCGAGGAGATCAAAGCGCGACAAGGGAATGCAATATTGCAAAACTGTGAGACGCAAAGTGCTGAGAGAAGGAAAAGAATGTGGGGAGAACTCTCCACATTCAAAAGCCGCAAGCACGTTATAGAGTAGCCCCTGGCTTGGGAAGCATAGTTGATTCGACAAGTCTATAGATCCCAGGAAAAAGTCAGGGGAAGTATGTGAAGCACCAGTGGCCCTATTGTTATGGATGACCCTACTCGAGTATTGTAGATTGGTTCTCAGCTTGGAATTGGATTACGAAAGGAACCGATTAATTTCCTCTGAGGGAATCTAGACTTATTTCCTTGGACACATTGTGAAATGTGTTGAATATATATGGAGATAGCATGTCATTCACTACATATCGATCCCATGTTCATAGTAGTAAAACAAAAAAGGTGCAACATGGGTTCAAAGCGATTCACTACGTTGAAGGAAGAAGTTGATAAGCTATTGGCTAATGGCTTTATCCATGACGCTTTATTTAACAATCCTGTTTTCTACGTCGTATAAATAAATAAATTTAATAAAAAAAAATTATTTTAATTTGATATTTTATAATTATTATTTTTGAAAGTGAATATTTGTTTAGTTGAAAGTTATTAAAAAGGGACATTTACTTTAATAATTGAATTAAATTATTTTCAAATAATATATTGAATAATTAATTTGAGCGAAACAATATTAAGTTGAATGGAACTTTTATAGTTATCAAATTACATTTTTGCTAAATAATATGTAAGTCAATTTAAATCAGATTGGAATTTTATTTACAAATAAAATATAGGAGTTATTTAGAAAGAAAGGAATATTAAATTAATTGGTCTAAACTAGGCCCCTTTCAATAATCGCCTTACTCTCTTATTTGAGAAGCCTCCCTTATTTTATTTCCAAACCCGACCCTATTTCATTTTCCTTAATTCCTAATTCATAAAATCACAACCTTAAAAAAAAAATTACCACGTGTGATTTGGAAATTAATCGATGCGAGGATGAAAGGAGGAGGCGCGATGACATTCATGACCAAGGATTTGTGATCGCTGCATTGAATACAGAAGGAGAGCAAATTAGGACATTGCGATTGATGGGAGCGAAGCTTATCAATGTCAGGGAGGAGTTGTGTTAGTGGTGTTGGCGGCTGTGGGCATGATAGGAGACTGCACAAATTCGATGGCTAGAGACGTTGATGTTAGCAGTTGTTGAAGGTGTGTGCACATACTTAGTAGTGCATGCATTAGTTTTTGGGCGTGGGATGAGGCAAGTGCAACATGGGTGATGGCGAGTGGTTGTGTGTGTGAAACTTGGTTGCTTATGTTGTGCTAGCGCGCAATGAGGACAATAAATACTTCACTTGGATTTCTGTGAGTACACACTCATAACTATATCTATAATTCATTGATTACTTATCATATTCATTTCTCGTATTGGTTAATTGGTTAGTTGAATATGTAGTTGGAATATTGAATTGATTGTTGTGATACTGGATGTTATTGTGGGTTTGATAGTGGTGTCTATGTATGTTGGGTTATTAAAAATGCAAAAGATATGATGTCCGTTTGCATTTTAATTTGTTTAATTTATTTATATTCTATGTACAGAATATTGATGGTCGAAATTTGACTCAACCGCACGATATAAATTTATATTGATGATTGTTGATGATTTTGGAGGATTTCACTCCACAATTCATATTTTGGACGTTCGAATGATTTTTTGGTTTTAAAATATGTTTGCAACCTTCAATAAGTTATTTTTGATATTTTGAAATCAAATTGAATTTATAGATAAATAAAACTAACTGGAAAATAAAATGATTTCTTGAAAATTATTTGATATAAAAGTTGTTTTGAAAATAATTTATTTCTAATAATTAGAATATAAAGTGAAGGCTTTGAATTATAATTATAGTTTGAAATGAAAAGAATTGTTTTTAAGACTTATAAACTTATTTTAAAGTATTATTTGGTTATAGAAAATTATGGAATAGTTTACATAATTAATTTTTATTTGTAAATTGAGTTTGGATGTTTTGAAATGAATTTTAGTTATTGAACCTTATATTGGAATGACTTTAATAAAGGATATTTAATTTATAAAGTGTTTTTTAATGTTTTAAATTATATAAGTAAAGACTAGGAAACAGAATTTTGATATTAAAATTTTTATTTTAGAATTATATTTTATTGTTAGAAATAAAAATAATTTATTTGAAGTTTATGTATACATGTAATTATTGTGAAATAATAACCGATTATCATTAATTTATTTTCCTCTCTTTCAATTTTTAATGACAGCTTCATCGCTTTTTCACGCCCATGTTACTTTTCCTTCTCTCCCTTCCCATATCTCCCTTACCTTGCCCATTCCCCCTTATCCACCTCCTCCTCCATGCCTACCCCGACCCTCCCTTTTTTTCTTCTCTTTGCTCATATGACGCTTCTTCCTTTCCTGGTTCTTCTCCCTCTCTTGTCAATCTTGCTTTCCCCTCTTCCTATAGTCCCCTCATCCCCCTTCTTGAACAAGCTTGGACTTCCCTATTTAAGCATCTTTCCTATAATGTAGGAAAGTATGTACCAGTTCATAATGACATGTCTTACAATGGTGAAGCAATTATCACTTCTCTTAATGTTATCTCGACTGGTTCAGCTATCTAGAATGATTATATGAAGGGTTCTTCTTGGATAAGCCGCTTTTTTGCACTTCCGTGGTTGAGCATTTAAAAAAGATATGGAAACCTAAAGGAAGCATTAAGGTAAAACCCGGTGGCACTATCTTCCTATTCCTTCTTTTTGATGAGTCAAATAGGAGAAAAATTATTCAAAGTAATCCATTATCATGAAGAATAAAATATTCATTTTACAGCAGTGGGATCCTTCTGTCAGCAATGTTTGTGGTTCGATCAGGGCTGTACCTGTTTAGGTGTAACTCTATAACATTCCTATATTTGCTTGGTCTCAACTTGACATCAACTGGCTTGCAAATCGTTTGGGTAAATAGATATGTTTGGTTGAATCAGCTAAGAGACTTGATCGTATTCAATATGCCAAATGTTTGATTATGATAACCCCATTTCAAGAATTGGTTGATTCCTTTTCAATGCAGCTCCCTGATGGTTCAACCAAGCTAATATATGCAAGCTACCAATGGAAACCTGACATGTGTTCATTACGAAGTATTTGGTCATTTTAGTGAAAATTGTCAAAATAACAGCTTTGAAGAAGAAGATAATATCATTGATAATGAAAATTATGTAGGAAAACAGGTTAAATCTAAAGCACCTGATGCTGAATTGAAAAAACTGATAAAAGTTTTGCTGGTTTTAAAAATAAAAAGGTCTAGAAAAAAGTTGTTCACCATAAGAAAAATATGGTAATTAGAAATGAAGCTTTTGCTACTGTTCAATATGAGGATAATATTATGCATGTTCAAGTTGAAAGTGAAAAGTCCAAATGCACAGCTTTTGTTACAAATGTTAACTCTTCATCTGAGGAGAATAGTGTTATAGAAAATGTCCCTTTAAGTAATAAATTTGCAGCTCCTAATTTGATTGAAGAAGGTGAAACTGATGAAATCAATAAAAGTGATGATACTATTGTTGTCAAAGAAACTGATGTGGTTAATGATCCATCTATTATGATTAGCATTAATGGTATTGAAAATGATGTGATCAATCAAATAGATACAAGTCCCTCAATTTCTACTGCTGATATAACTTCTAGCCCCTTATTGAACCATATGGCCTTGGTGCACCAAACCACTTCTGATCAACACTATAGCTCCCCTTATTTGCAATCTTTGGTTGCTCCTAAAGCCATCATTTCTTCTGTTGAAAATCCACCTCTTAAACACACTCCTAATAAATCTCACTCCCCTATTATTACTTCAGATCGACTTCTTGTTTCAAATTCCCTCATCACTAAGTCAAACATGTTTTCTCAAATCCCTCATCCCATCCTTTCAGCGATTTTATGTGCACTCTGTTACACTCTCCTAGAAACATGCACAAGACATGCACACTAATACTTCATTTATCTCCCCTTGCTCTAAATCTGATCATTCCATCTTGCTTTACATTGGCAATTGTTAACTGGATTTTTAACCCAATAGAATTCAAAGTGAACTAGAACATCTACAACAAGTCAAAATTTCTCAAGGATCGACCATGAAGACCAGAAGGAAAAGAAGAGAAAGACCAAAGAAGAAAAATGCCAAAACAAGATAACGCAATGGATCGCTAGCGATCCATCGCCTATGGATCGCTAGCGATCCATAAAGCTTGCTCGTGGATCCTCCAGTCCTCTTGCATCATGATCTAATATGTTCCCTAGAGATGCTTGCCAAGTTTCATAGCATGCCAAACAATCTAGCTCGAGAAGTAAAGACTCACCAGATTCAAGTTGTTTCACCGAAAGCAGCTAACTTAAAATGGTCATACAAAACTCATACGAAGTCAGATTGACTTTAAATTTTGGTAGAGCATTTAGAAGACATAGAAGAAGGCTCGCAAAAAAAGAGAGCATTTGGAGTTGATTTGATGGATCGATAGCGACCCATCTAGAGTGTGCCCCACCACCTTATATTCCTATGGTGGGTCCCTAGCAGCCTCTAGAGTGTTCCTGCAATGTTTCATTCAATTTCGTTAAGATTTGAGTGAGTTATGGATGATTTTTCTGGACCGGATGACCCATGAAGTTGAATGATCAAACTAACTCCAAACGAATTAATATTTGGACAAGGCACTTAAATAGAAGATATGAAGAAATCAAACAAAGATCACTCAAAAATATGCTAAGTGAATGGATAGCTAGCAATCCATCTCCTATGGATAGCTAGCGATCCATCCCTCAAACTTTCCGAGCTCCTTCGTAACAGTAATTAAAGGCTTCTAGTAGAAAAATATGCTAAGTTGGTGGATAGCTAGCGATCCATCCCCTATGGAAAGCTAGCGATCCATCACCTATGGATAGCTAGCAATCCATAGAATAACTTAGATTGATTTGATATTTTCTTTGATGACTTACCATAACAACTGTACTCTTCTAGACTTGGATTTATTGCCCAACACTCACTGAATTACCCTATAAATACTCACCTACCTGCAATTAGAAATGGATCTTTTTTCGAGGAGAGCGCCGCCGTTACTCTACTGGAATTCCTTCACTTCTTCAACTTTCTTCTTCCTCACAACAATCACAAGGGGGCTACTGTGATTCTCCAGTCAACCCTTGTACTTGTGACTTATTCTAACTCATTGTAACTTAGATCTAACGACTAACTAGTTGATATCTAGAGAGATTCAACTAGTATAACCATAATAAAGATTGATTAAAGTGGACGTAGGCCAGAGTCAGCCGAACCACTATAAAAATTATGTGCCTCTTTTCTTATTCTACCTTTTATTTTGTTGTTTATCTGATATTTGTGCTGCTGATTATTTGCACCGGTGCTTTCACACTTGATTCAAGGTGTTGATCCATTTTTTGGGTTAACAGCAGTAATTCCATTTTTGACTCTCATGATAGAACATCTAATTTGAACACCGTATCTCTCCATAAGTCTACCTCAAATCAAAAGTTTTCTCACCAAGATACAACTGATACTGCATGCACATCAATTCCAAAGAATCATAAACCAAAGAACCACAAAAAGAAGCTTAAATGAAAAATAAACCCTCTTTCAAACTTGTTTCTGGTAATGACAAATAACTGTCAACATAAAAAAAAGAAAATTTTCTAATATCCTCTTCCTTCAACTCTAATGATGACTCCGACTGTTCTTTCAAAGTATACCCTAATAACACTCCTTCCACTTCTCAAAAAGTATTAGAAATTCAAAAAAGAAAACCTAATTAGTTTATTAATGATGAACAACATTGTTATCCCGCCTTTTGGCAAGGCTGTGACACCAAGAACTTGACTAGAGACCAAAGACAGTTCGTCTAGAAAATCGGTTATACACAGGTTCATTATGGACATCGATGAATTTTGTCCGAGTCCGGATCAAGCTGCAATCAACAAGACACGACAAGTGAAGTTATGAGAGCCAACGTTCCAAATTTCAAGTCAATCCGAGTCCGCATGTTCAAGTTACGAACGATACAAAAGTGGATGAAAACCAACTACACTTCGACTCGCTCAGTTCGAATCCATCTGGGAAGTCCACTTTGACTCGCTCCACTTTCGCGTCCATCAGAAAACCACTGTTTGACTCGCTCCACTTCGACTCGCTCCACATCGACTCGCTCCACTTCGACTCCATCACAGAACCACTATTCGACTCGCTCCACTTCGACTCCATCTCAGAGCCTCTGTTCGACTCGCTCCACATCCTTCAGAAAACAACAGTTCGACTCCATCGATACGAAACCATAGTTCGTATCGATCACCGTCGACTCCGTCTCCTATGCAGTTCGTACCCATCGTGGATCTTCTGATCGAATCCATCGTGTTGCCATATTCGAATCAATCGACCAGGGTTGAGCTTCTATCGATACGAACAAGGCGAGGTCCAAGAGCGACTCGATCAAAGGCGGAGTGATCCAAAGGTTCAAACGCCATGTCATCGAGTCGAGCAGCGACTCAAACAAGACCGAGTCAAACAAGAGTAAGTCGAAATAAGCGAGTCGAACGAAACAGCCACCCGAGAATCCCATTTCGTATCGACCATATCTCCTAATCTACAAGTCCAAATACTATGAAATTTTCACAGAAGCTTACGTACATGCTAAAGAACGTCCATGCCAAATTTCGACTCCATTGGATGAAATCTTGATCGATACGAAATCTGTTCGTATCGATCACGGATCGGACCAAAACTTCACAGGCTTCGGCGCGAGGGCCTGGTCACGTGCCAAAGAGGGTCTTCCGAGATCTGAGCGAAATATCAGCCTCCTACACCTATAAATAAACCCCCAAAGCCAACAGAAAAGGGGTTCTTCTTCTTCTTCTTTGAAATCTCCAATGCCCAGACTCTACCGGATCCAGATCTAACCTCCATTGCTGCTGCTACCAACGAATTTCACTGCTGCAAATCATCGTTGTTCGCTGTAACTTGCTGAAATCAATTGTAAACATCAAAGAAAGATCAATAAAGCAAACTACTTCATAGTGGACGTAGGCAATACGTCGAACCACTCTAAATCTTGCGTCTCTGTCTATTTCTTTGTATTTTAAGTTTATTATTCTTCATTTTTATCCTCTACATTACTTAGATCTGTGATATGTGATTATATACTGCTGATTTGTGTTCACACACTGGTGCTTTCACGATATTTGGGGTTTGTGACCATTTTTGGTACAAACAAACATTGTTGCCTGAAGCATTAGGGGAGACCCATAAAGACATAAAGCTTGATCGAATAAAATCTCACATCCATAAACATAATCTTTCATTTATTTCCATTTTTAAAACCAAATTCAACTTATATCTTTCTTAAGGAGCTATTAATTACATTAATCCTGCCTAAAGTTTTCTCAACAATCTTTCTCATGCTCCTTATGGTAGACTACTAATCTTGTATGATCCTACCATCTTCATGCTTAGTCCTATATTATATGATAAGCAATTCATCCATACTCATGCTTCTCACCTCCCTTCTTCCACTTTGATGTTTATCACTTTCATCTATGCTGATAACTACTCCAAATGACAGCTACTTGATGACTGTCTCCCTCATTGTAGACAGAACTCTCACCCTTCGATTGTAATTGGTGATTTCAATTTCTCCTATCTCTTTTCACATAAATCTAGAGGAAATCCTTAACTTTTAGAGGATTTGCTCCTCTTAATGAAACTATGCACAATGCCTCGATTATTGATATTCCATTCAATGGATCTGCCTTTTCTTGGACCAATAAAAGCAGCA
Source organism: Allium fistulosum (assembly GCA_030737815.1). Lineage (NCBI taxonomy): Eukaryota > Viridiplantae > Streptophyta > Magnoliopsida > Asparagales > Amaryllidaceae > Allium > Allium fistulosum. Next base: position 960,384,758 of record CM060904.1, read on the forward strand.
TGATTTTTGAACCCTTACAAAAATTAATTATAGCTTTACAAACTTTAAATCTCTCTCTCTTTGGCCTTCCTTACAAATCCACATCATTATGCCTAAACTCTCCACCACTGCCCTCTCATTCTTTCCATTGGTGATGCTGTCATTAGTGAAAAGGTAAATTTTAGGTTTTTCGATGAACGATTAATGACATTAACTTCTTACAGGTGGTTAAGGATGCTTGGCAGATTCAGGCTTTTGAAAATCCTATGTTCATTCTTCAACATAGATTGGAACATTTGACTTGCCCTTACACTTTGGGCTAAAAGAAAATATGGTGATGGTATGAAGCTTTCTTCTAAAATAAAATAAAAACTAGAACAGGTACAACAACAAATTATGCATTCTAGCCTTGTTCCTAATCTTGGTCAACTTGAGTCTGATTTGACTTCTCAACTTGATGCTGCCATAACCTCTTAAGCTAATATGACTAAATAGAAAAATAGCAAATATTGGTCCTTATTTGGTGATAGGAACTCTAAATTTTATCATGCCTCTCTTATAATCAAACAAACAAAATCCTCCATACACCAAATATGAATTGCTTTTATTATTCTAATCCTGATAATGTTGATAATACTTTTCCAGACTATTTCTCTACCTCTAATAATTCATCTTTCATTACCTCTCTCCCTCTATCTAAACTCTCCTCAATCATGAAATCTTCCATTACTTCACCAATTACTGATGCAGAAATCAAAAACTCAATCTTTACAATGAAAAGTTTTGCTTATGCAGGGCCTGATGGTTTCAATGCTACCTATCTTCACTCGCTGCTGGCATATCATCTCTTCTGATGTGCTAAAAGCAGTACACAGTTTCTTTGAAAAGTGAAAAATGTTCAAATCTATAAAGAACGTCACCCTCATACCCAAACTTGACAATCCTTTTAATATTTCACATTTCAGGCCTATTGCTTGCTATAACATTATATACAAATGCATTTCCAGGATACTTGCTTCTAGGTTGAAGCTGGTTCTTAACTCATTAGTTTCCCCTAATCAAGCTACCTATCTCCCTAATATAAACATCCTTGATAATGTTCTCTTTACCAATGGACTTTTGAATTTTTACTCTTCTCCATACATCTCTCCAAGAGGTGTGCTCAAAATTGATATTAGAAAAGTATTTGATTTGGTAAAATGGTATCCCTCTCATGTGTATCATGAAGAAGATGAATTTTCCTACTCAATTTACCAATTGGATTTTTCAATGTATATCCAGTGTTAAGTACTCCCTTGTATTCAATGCACACAATGTTGGTTATTTTAAAAGAAATTAGGGTTTGAGGCAAGGTGATCCTATTTGAGCTTGTTTATTATAATCATGGAAACACTTACTTATGCTCTACCAAAGTAAATTGAAGAGAAGAAATTCATCCTTCACCCTAAACGCAAATCTCCTATGGTTACCTCCCTAGCTTTTGCTGATGATTTAATCATTTTTACTAAACTTTCCATTGAGCCTGTAAATTCTATCATGGTAATCCTAAATTCCATCTCTAAGTTCACAGCATTAAAGATAAACCCTAAAAAATTTCACATTTTGCTTGTTGGCTTGCCTATGCAACAAATACAACAATGCTTGTCTATCACACAAATGATTCCTCTACAGGTTGATATGTTCTACTTAGGTGTTCCTTTAGCTTCAAGAAAAATCTCCACCTTCTAATGCATCCCTCTTTATGAAAAGATTACCAATGTCTTGAATAGATGGCAAAACAAGTTTCTTTATTAGCCTGCCAGACTTGTCATCGTTAACTCTATGATTTTTTCAATGATAGTATACTGGTGCAGAACTTTTTTCCTCCCAATTAAGCTCATTTCCATGATAAGAACTGCTATGATTAGATTTCTTTGGTCTGGCTCAATTCATAATACGAAACTCTTTCCCCTTGTATTTAGTAAATTGGAATTGCCAAATGTTTTGGTGGGCTTGGAATTGAAAATCTAAAAACATGGAACATTGTTGCCCTCTCTAAACACTTTGATAGCCTCAAAAAAATTAATAGCTTATGGGTTGCCTAGTCATTAAATCATAACTTGAAGAATGAAAACCTATGGCTGATGAACTCCAAACAAGCACACAACTGGGTTTGGAAAGCAGTTTTAAAGTTAAGAGATAATCTCCTTCCTTATAATAGATTGGTGCTTGAACCTGGGAGTAATGTTAACTTTTGGACTATTCCTTGGATTAAATAGGGGTTGATTCTGAAAAATTCCCTCTCTCATGAAAACCAACAACAAAGTGGTATTCCTATGCACGCTAAATCTATTTCTTTCATAACAAACAATACCATTTCCCTTCGATATACATGTAGCACTACAATCAACCTGATTTGGAACTCATTTAATAATATCGGCTATACCTTTGTTGCTTCTGATTCTTATTGACAGTCTAAAGACATGAAAAACCACTCAAATAACATAATGTACAAATCCCTTACTACTTCCTTAGAGCTAACAAGGTTTCCTTGGTTTAGAAGAATTTGAAACCAAGTTACTTCTGAAAAGTTGAATTTCATGCTTTGGAAAATTATTAAAAATGCAATACACACTCTTATCAACCTAGCTCATAAGGGTCTCTTTGTTAACACTGCTTATGTTTTCTGTAAATGCAGAGTTGAAGACAACTACCATCTCTTTTTCAACTACACTTTCTCTTAGTTTCTTTGGAGGAAAATCAAGTTTAAAGGTGGTATTGTTAATCCTATTTGGGATAGCAAGAAGGAATGATCCAATATTTATAAAGCAACAAGATGGAAGGAATCATCTTCCTTTAAGCTTCTAATTTTGCTCAAGGTTCTTTTGCATGAAATTTGAAAAGAGAGGAATGAGAGGGTCTTCAATAACAAGCATAGAAAATGTTTGGAAATATGCTATGATATGTGTCGTGATATACAACTAGCCTTCTCTCACTCTCATCAGTTTCCTTTCGATAGGTCTACAATGCATAATTGGAGTTGTGTCTAGTTTTTTATTGTTTTTTTTAATTTCCTTTCTTTCTTCTTTCTTTGTTCTCTCTATACTGCCAGTCTATACTTGTAAGTGTGTTCATACATTGTTATAAATAAAATGGTACGGCTCCATTCAACCCTGCCGACTTTGCCAAAATAATAACTGATTACATAAAAATTATGATTGACTTCTATAAAGTGATTTTGAATGTCATATATACAAATATATATATGTATTTGAATACTTGATTTAATTGTTAAAGAAATATTTTGTCGAATTGTTTATTTCAAAGTTTGAATTAAAAATGTGGATTTTATGTATGATTTTTATATCTTCTGATTTTTCATTACCTATATAGATTTTGATATTGTAAATGATTAGCCATTAATATATATATATATATATATATTTGATTAGTGATTTAACATGATACGGTGATGACATCCTTTATACGATTTTGTGATATTTCATTCTATGTAACGAGAAATCTAAATAACCGAAGTTATAATACTGTATGGTATGGAAATTTCAGTAATATTTCTTCAATTACTCTTTGGACTCATTATATAGAATAGTGTAGATATAAGTAAAGATTATAAGCAGTGAATAAACGTTTGAGTATCACGTAGTGGTATGGGATGCTGTTGTGATATTTATTCGATTATTCATTACAAGTAGATGGCATTAATGCGATGGGAATAGATTTATTTGTGTGAGGTGATATACATAGTGATGAGTATGGCTTTATGTTTATATTTAATGAGTATGGCTATGTGTCTAACGATGACCATGACTTCATTTCTATATGTATTAGTTCTATACGCCATTATTATGATGTGCTCCTTTTATTTGCATTGGAGAGTACCAGATGGCTAGAATCCACCCTAGCGGCCTGATTGTGGTGTTGCACCCCAAACATGTGGCATCCTATATATGTGTGTGTATTTTCCCTTTCACTTCGTGCGTTTAAGCTCGGGTCACCAGTGCTAGCATTCGATTATCTATAGGGGCTAGAGTCGATCGTGACTATTGAGTCCTCGCGTTGATGAGTACACCGGTGGATACATGTTATGATTTTATGATGGTAACTAAGATTATAGAGACTTTGTGTCTTTGGAGCTTGCTTTGTGCTATCAGTACCCCTTCTTCTACCGGTGGAGTACTTTTTTGGCATTTACTATTGATACACCTCACTTTAATATATATATAGGCTATGTGACCCACATATTGTTATATATATGGCTTTACCTGGGACTTCATGTTTATCTTATAGTCATTTCCCATCATGACGATTTCAGTAGTTATATATATGGGAGATGGGATTATACCTATGTTAGATGTCTAAAGTATAGTGGATTCCCCTTATATTGATGGATAGCCTATCCTATTACATGTATATTGATGATGATGTTCTATTTATAGAGATCTAGTGATATATTTGGGTAATGCTGTATGCTAGCCTAATTATACTTGGTGATATCTCACTTATAGATGTTTTCTGGATTTTGATGATGATTTCTAGATATGGATAATTCACTCGATTAATGTTGATTTAATGATTTTTGAATTGATATGTTTCCTTATGAACGATGACATCTTTATACATGATTTCATGATATTCGTGTTATGTGATGTTTTGTTGATTATATATGATTTTACCATTGTATACCATGTCTATGTTACTGTTTACACATATATTGACATTGTGATCATTGACTTGAGTTATTACTTTTTATTATATATATTTATTAACCCTTGATATAGACATTGTCTGACCCATGTGTTATTTATATAATACTCGTGTTAGTTCGAGACATTTCAAGTACAAGGACGATGAGACCAACATTAGTTTTTCTGGGCATAGAAGAGACTAGATATTTATTATTATAGATGTTCATTTTATATTGTATAGTCTCCAATGTGTATATCATTGTGATGTGTATTGGATATATATTGTATATTATATATTATCTCAGTGATTGACTTTGTGATCTCTGTTATTTATCATATATTATGTATTATTCTATCCTGGAGGCATACATTTTTATTGCATTGTGTCAAAACCAAGTATGTGTATGTGAGTTATTTAAGATTTTTGAGATATGTACCAGTGTTAGCCCGATGGAATATTCATGTATGTACCCCATATTGTCGTAGTCTCCATATTACCTGACATTATTACTATGTAGTATTCTTAGATAGTATGTGTGACGACCTGTAATTTTTGAGTCTTAAAATTCAAATATTTAATTTATTTTAATTTGTGAATCTGAATTTAAATTATAATTAAATACATGTTCTAAATAACTGTCCGGTTTTTGGTGACATATTTTTAATTTATAGAATTTATCCATAATTTTTTATTTGAAAATAATTGAATTTCGTTTGACGTATTTTACGACAAACGTCGGTATTTTTGTAACTTCACAGAATTTAATAACCTGTCTATTTTATTTTTGTTTTATGATCGTGTCGCACTATTGTGAGCGATTGTATTTTTATTGTCGTTCACGGCCCGTACACAAATGGAATAGTGTGTGTAGCGGGATATCGAAATATTTCTTTCCAAACAATTTTTAAATTCAAAATCAAATCAAATCAAATTTCAAATGTATGGTCAAATCTTAAGATGTGATATGCGATAGTGAATATTGGTTAACTTGCAAATTTAGTTTAACTTGAGAGAACTTGTTTATCTAGTGTGTAAAATGGTGTATTTATTTTGTTTATAAAAGTGAGGTCAAGTGAACACCTTGAAATGACCCTCCTATTTCCACCCTAATTTCATAAGGATTTTTTTTTTTTTGCTTAGAGATGATATATAGATATATCATCCATTACAAATATGTTTTCCAAGGTCATTTTCTTTTTCCAATTAACAAAAAATATCCAGGATCAAAATAACTTACCAATATAAATATATCAGTGTATATCTAATAACATACACATACATATGAAGATGTATGTGTTCTTCTTATTTAAGTTCAGAGTATATACTTTATTTTTTTTTATAAGAACATTCTGTTTGATTTAGATTTTTAGCATTTCAGATTAATTATTGTATCCTGATTTTTGGCTCTAAAATCCACTGGAAACCTGTATTTTAGTCTGTCATTATAATTTAGAAATGATCAAGTAATAATCAGTGGTAAACAAGCTTCCAATATAGATGATTGTGTTAAAGTCTGGATAGTATCAAATTCAGTATAAAAGAAAGTGGATCCTAAGTGAACACAAGCAACATCTAGGCGTAATGGAAACGCGCCTAACTTATACACAAGAGGTCACTGGTTCGAGTACTATGCAGGTCGGTTCAACATAATTTTTGTTTTTCTTCTCTTTTTTTTTATGGTTTGAAATCTGATATCTACCTATCTCTGTGCATATATATTTAATGTTTGCCTATAACCTAACATACAAAACAATTCTTCTTACTTTACTATTTTTGAATCCCATTCCTATAGCTGTTCTAGGAATTATAATTATATTTTTGCTCAAATATCAACATGTACACAGATATACATGTACATGTCAATATCTCTGCTTATTTTCCAGAAAACTGGGTGAAACAATTGCTAAAGGTACTAAGCTTTGAAATGCACTTTTATTTTTAGAATACAATCTATCATGATCAACCCCTACTTCATTCATTTGGAGCTGGTTAACTCATGAATCCTGTATCTACCACATTAGTTCAAAGCAATGGAGATACCTTTCTTTACATTCTGTCTGAAGCCTTTAGAAAAACATTTTACTTTTCTCAATACAATTCAGAAATGAATTCAAACTTATTTACAAAGCATTTCAGTAAAAAGAAGATAAAATCCTTTAAATTTACTTCTTGCTAAATCCAGAATTTGTTCTAAACTCAGTGCTCTGTTATGTCACAAGATTAGCTAATACATATATATATATATATATAAATTATACAAAACAGTAGCTCAACTATATATGCATATTTCTCTTCCAAACATCCATATCAATAATTAAAGCCATTTTCTTGTTTCCCACTCAGATTCTTTTTCCTTTGAGATTTTAAACCTTAATGCATAACAATATATTTAACATGATACAACTAGTTCATCTAACCATAAAATATTCAATACATGACTGGAAATCTTAGAAACATAATATTTTTCCTGAATACATGCATATATAATCAATTTAAGTTCTTATTGAAACTAGCTAGCATGTTCATTCACTCCTCCATAATAGCCATTACTTCATTTTACTTAGTGCCTGGGTTACCTGAAAGAGCATAAGTGGCTGCCTCATTTTAAAATGAGACACCCCAGATGCCATGAGCAAACAAGGGTCAGATCTATGATCTGGTATGAGTAACATCAATTCATTCATGATATTAAGCAATAGAGAATATAAGGGTACTAACTTGTTATTTAAGCAAATTTCTGCAATCCATTACTTTAACATAGTATAGCTAAGTTGATTCAGGTATGATATATTCATTTATCATTCTTTCACTTGCATACATAATCATACAAACATAATTATCTATCTGCAACAATTTCATTCACTGGAATCATCTTGGTTCCATACCATTCAACCTAAGAAATATCCATATTCCTATTTCTTCATATACAGGTTGTATTATTCAATTTAAATCCCTGCCTCATCTGCTATTAAGGAATCACTGGGACACATTGCAATGAACTAATTCACATCATTGCACAAAGATCTCAGGGCTTAAACAAACCATGTGCCAACTTGCATACTTCAAATATGACAAGCATTCCAGCAGTCTTCTTGGCCTTCCCTTCCCTAGTTTATTTACTAGTGTATTGTCTTAAATTCTATCATCAAATATGCTAAGTGAACATATCACTGCAAACATGGAAACATCCATAATCTTTCCTAGCATAATTCTCCTCAGAAATAAGCAGACAGTTATTTCCTAAATGGGGTTAATATGTCTAGATCTTAGTAAAATATAAGAACATTTTCAACTGTAAAAAGAGACATGGCATGTTATATTGATCTGCAAGCCTTTATGATTGATTCAGATTCAAGATCTGGTTCAATCATAATTTTAGCTTGTGGGTTTCTTTTTTTTTTTTGATTTGATTAAGGGCTCAGCACTTAGAAAATTTCTATTGCACCCTTAACATTTTTCTTTTCAAGCCTCAGCACTTATACCAAGTATAATGCAGCTCCAATCATTTTCATAAGGTTTCCATGCCATAGATCTATAACAGTTGAGAGTATTCTCTATATAAATTTTTAAGATCCTAGACTTTAACATTCATGAGTAAAAATAAAACAGTGATGATACACATTCAAAGACAAATGTCTCAACAAAACAGAGATCACCAAAACATCCATATCAAATCATATCAGATTTAAAATAAGACATCAAAAGCATTGATGAAATCATATACATCCAAACCAGAAATATATATATAAATGGCAATAAAAAGTGGCTGCCTCAACTCAGGTCTTAATGCCATGAACTCAGTGAGATTACTCACCTAAATATTTCCTCTTAATAATCCAGAAAATTCTTGTTTGAGTATTTTCTCCTTCCTTCCAATATTTTTCTTCTTTTCTTTTTTTTTTGTGCAGCCCCGGGGTAAAGACAATCCTACTGTCTATTTATATGCATTTTCCTCTAGGGTTTTATTGAAACAGAATTCCATTTCTGTCCTGGCTAGCATCATGCATTTTTCATTCATAATACCCCGGCCATATTAACCAATTTAAAAGCTGCATTTTCTTCCTTTTACTTTACAGAAAATGGCCACTCACCTAGTCATGTTAAAAGTGTGACTATCTTATTTTATATTTTAATTATTTCTGAAAATTCCCTTTGCTATTTTTTTGCCTATACAAGCTTATTAACTTGTATCACATTTCATGTCATTTTAATGTCATAGTTTTACTTGCTTATATATATATATATATACTTTTCAGTACTTAAAAATATATATATATTTGTATACATATCTTATCTAGGCTGAATTAATTTCTCTTTAATTTCAGAAGCATATGCACCTATATGTATACAGGTTAATATACATAATTTTCTCTTCTGGGTTTTAAATAAAATTTGTTTACTGATTTAAAGTAAAACCTACTTTTCTTATTTTCTAAGATGATCCATATAATTCCAGAAATCAGATATCCATGTTGCCAAAAATCATGTTTGTATTGCTTTTCAATTCTTGTTTTAAATCCAAGAAATCTGGAGTTCTTCCTTGTGCCATTTCAGTGTGCACGTGCACACATATACTTGCACACTATTTATTCCAGAAATTTCACCATATTTAAATCTAAATATTTCAAAAATTAAATCATTTTTCAAAAATGATTTTTCACAAAATTTTGGGGTATTACATTCACCCCTCCTTTTAGGAATTGTGTCCTCACAATTTTCTAACATTTATAGTGAGCATCTTTTTCTTTTCTGAAAACTTATCAAACATATGCATAAGCAAACAAATTCAACCATATCAACCATGCATAACAAAATTTTCCAGAAGAGAAGGAAAAAAAAAATTACCTTTTAATTTGCAAAAAGCTTAGGATAATCCATTCTAATCTTATCCTCTAACTCCCATGTGCAGTCATTAGGATCACTACTCCACTGGATTTTAACTAGTTTCAAGGTTTTTCTCCTTAATTTCTTTTCTTCCTTGGCTATAATCCCCACTGGTTCTTTTTCATAAACCAAGTCAGGATTTATTTGAATTTTGGTAGGCTCTTCCAAAATGTCTTCTTTATCATGTACCCATTTTCTAAGTTGGGACACATGAAAAACATTATGCATTGCTTTCATTTCCTCTGGTAGTTCTAATTTGTAAGCCAATGAACCAATTCTTTCCAGAATTTTATAGGGTCCAACATACCTTGGTGTGAGCTTACCTTGCTTGCCAAATCTCATGACTTTCTTCATAGGTGAAATCTTGATGAAAACAAAGTCTCCCACTTCATATTCCACTTGCTTTCTCTTCCTATCTGCAAATTTCTTTTGCCTATCTTGAGCTGCTGCTATTCTTTTCCTTATTAACCCAATTTTCTCTGTAGTTTCTTTAACATATTCAGGTCCAAGAACAGCCCTTTCTCCAGTCTCTACCCAGCATATAGGTGATAAACATGGCTTGCCATATAAGGCTTCAAATGGTGCCATCCCTATGGTGCTTTGGTAACTGTTATTGTATGTGAATTCAGCTAGATGGAGGTGGTCTTCCCAGTTGCCTCCAAAGTCCAGTGTACATGCTCTCAACAAATCCTCTAAGACTTTGTTCACCACCTCAGTTTGACCATCTGATTGTGGATGGTAGGCAGTGCTTAAGCACAATTCACTCCCCATAGCCTCTTGAAAACTTTTCCAAAACCTTGAGGTGAAGATGGTATCCCTATCACTCACAATGGTTTTGGGTATGCCATGCAACCTTACTACCTCTTTCATGAATATTTGAGCCAATTTTGGAGCATTTCTTTCTGTTTTAACTGGGATAAAATGTGCTACCTTAGTTAGCCTATCCACTATTACCCATATACTTGTGTTTCCCTTCTTAGATCTAGGCAGACCATCTATGAAATCCATGGATATGTCCTCCCACTTCCACTGTGGTATACTAAGGGGTTGCAATAGTCCTGATGGCCTTTGTGTCTCTGCCTTGACTTGTTGGCAAGTCATGCACTTTGCAACATATCTGGCCACATCTGACTTCATCCCCTTCCACCAAAGATTTCTTTTCAAATTTTGATACATCTTGGTGCTACCTGGGTGTATGGAGTACTTACTCCTATGGTACTCATTTAATATTTCCTCCTTCAATTCTATATTTTCTGGAACACATATCCTATTTTTATTCCTTAAATATCCATTTTTATCAACTTGATAATTTATTACTTCCTCCCCTTTTGATATGAGCATTTTCTTTTCCACCATGTTTAGGTCTTGTTCCTGCATTTGCCCAATCCTAAGAAGTAAATCTGATTGCAGAGATATCATACTTAACTTCCCTTTACCTTCACCTTCTTCAATGGGCATCATTTGTTCCTCACTGTTTTCCTCAATTTCCAAATCAGTAAGTATAGACAAATCCCTAAACTCTTCCATCATCAACATGGCTACTTTGGCATGTTGTCTACTCAAGGCATCTGCAACTTTATTTGCCTTGCCTGGTGTATACAGTATATCTAGATCATAGGCAGCTAGGAACTCTACCCATCTATGTTGCCTCATGTTCAAATCTTTTTGTGAGAATAAATATTTCAGTGCCTTATGATCAGTATACAAAATGAATTTGGCACCTAACAAATAATGTCTCCAAAGTTTCAAAGCATACACAACTGCTGCTAGTTCAAGATCATGGGTTGCATACCTGGTTTCATGTGGCTTTAATTGCCTAGATGCATAGGCTACCACCTGGTCTTGCTGCATCAACACAGCCCCTAACCCAGAGCCACTTGCATCAGTGTACACAACCAAATTTTCATTTCCTTCTGGCACTCTCAATACTGGTGCATTAATCAGGGCTTCTTTTATTTTGATAAAAGCTTGCTCACATTTTTCTGTCCATACAAAGGCTTGGTTCTTTCTAGTTAAATTGGTAAGTGGTGATGATATTTTTGAGAAATCTTTTATGAATCTCCTATAATATCCTGCCATCCCCATAAATGATCTAATCTCACTGATGGTGCTAGGCCTTTTCCATGCTTGGATTGCCACTACCTTGTTAGGGTTTACTGATATTCCTTTGGCAGAGATAACATGCCCAAGGAAATGCACTTCTTCTTTCCAAAAGGCACATTTTGAAAATTTTGCCTTTAAATCATTTTCCCTTAGTCTAGACAAAACTAAATGCAAATGATTTTTATGCTCTTCCACTGTCTTGGAATAAATCAAAATGTCATCAATAAAAATCAGTACAAATTTGTCTAAATAATCTCTAAATATTCTATTCATCAAATCAACAAAATATGAAGGGGCATTTGTCAAACCAAATGGCATAACCAAAAATTCATATAAGCCATATCTGGTGTTAAATGCAGTATACTTAACACTTGAGTCTTCAACCTTCATTTGATGGAATCCTGATGCTAAGTCTAGCCTAGAAAATATTTTAGCTTCACTGAGTTGGTCAAAGAGATCATCTATTCTAGGCAATGGGTATTTATTCTTGATGGTTACTTTATTTAGTTCCCTGTAATCTATGCACATTCTCAAGGTACCATCATGTTTTCTTACAAACACTACTGGAGAACCCCAGCAGGAATTACTTGGCCTTATAAATCCCTTGCCTTCTAATTCTTCCAACTGATTTTTCAATTCTTTTAGTTCACTTGGCCCCATTCTATAAGGTTTCTTGATTATTGGACTTGCTCCTGGAATGAGATTAATTTGGAACTCAACTGGTCTGTGGTGTGGAACACCCTTAACTTCCCCAAACACATCCAAGTATTCATTAACTATGGGAATTTCTTCAATGGTTAGTTCTCTCAGATCTTTTTCTAAGTCAACTAAATGGTACAATTTCCCTTCCTTAGCTACTTCACATAGAACTGTGATTCTCTGGCCTCTAGAATTTTGCAATGATATGGTGGATGAGTCTAAATTAATTATGGCTTTAAATTGCCTTAACCAATCTACCCCCAATATAACTCCTATATTTGGGTAATTTAAAACATATAAATTGGAAATAAAAATATTTCCTCCTATGTTTAACTCCACATCCACACAATTCATGTTCAAAACACTAGAACTCCCTAAGGGACTTTGTACAAGCAATGGGGTTTCAACCAATATGCAGTTTAATTTTAACACTTTAACTAATTCATAGGAAATCAAAGAGTGTGTTGCTCCAGTATCATATACTACTAGTATGGGTATGGCACAAATGAGTAACGTACCTTCCACTTGGCCATGATTTTCAGCATCCATTTTCACTGCAGATTTGCCTTTTCCTTCCAAAGTTGCCAATTTCCCTTGCTGTTTATTCTCAGGACAGTTCCTCTTCATATGCCCCTCTTTCCCACATAGGTAGCATTTGAAGGCTCCTCCTTTTAACTCCGGGCACCTTGGTTTGATGTGTCCTTCTTTTCCACAATGATGGCAAACCAATTTCTTCTTAGTATCATTGGCTTTTGTGTCTTTACTCTTCCTGTTGTCTGCCTCCTCCTTCTTTTTATCATAAGGGTGATATCTTCCCTTATCCTTCTTGTTGTTGCTCTTAAAATTCCTATATTTTTCTCTTTCTTTGTCATGTTGTTCCAGTTTCAAAGCCAGATCAATTACTTGATCAAATGTTCTATCTGCATATGGTAGCATAGCTCTGCTAAGTCCTGGGTTCAGTCCTTTTTATATACCTATCATTTTTGGATGCTTCATCTGCCACTAGCATTGCTCCATAGTTGGATAGCCCCTCAAACTTTTGAGTGTATTCAGTGACATTCAAAGTTCCCTGCCTAAGTTTGATAAATTCTTCAAGCAAAATGGTCTTGGCTGATGCTGGTACAAATCTTGCCTCCAACATTTCCTTGAACTGATTCCAAGTGATTTCATTTTCATTTCTTCCAGCTATGATCACCTCCCACCAGCTTAAAGCTACCCCTTTCAGTTGTCTAGAAGCTACTTGCCTCTTCCTTTGGTCATCCAACTGCATGTCATTGAAAATCCTATCAAGTGTTCTCAACCATGCTTGAATTTCCATCACACTCTCAGTTCCTTCAAAACTCTTGCCTCCCAAATTGGAATAAGTCTTCAGTAGTTTTGAAAGCTCTTCATGTGGGTTCTCAGGCCTATGTCCAATTCCATCTCTTAAAACCCTCACAAATTCTTGCATATCAAGCATTTGAGGTGCACTGGGTCCTGCATTGTGATGAGATCCTCTTCCTACCATGGTCTGCTAACTAAATTCTGGGTAAATGGTATTAGTATATTATGAGTACTTCTATAATTTCTAATTTCTTATCTAAATTATTTCATCCAAAACAAACAGACATAATACATTTCTATAATACTTAACAATCAATGCAACCAAGTGCTCTGATACCAACTGAAATGACCCTCCTATTTCCACCCTAATTTCATAAGGATTTTTTTTTTGCTTAGAGATGATATATAGATATATCATCCATTACAAATATGTTTTCCAAGGTCATTTTCTTTTTCCAATTAACAAAAAATATCCAGGATCAAAATAACTTACCAATATAAATATATCAGTGTATATCTAATAACATACACATACATATGAAGATGTATGTGTTCTTCTTATTTAAGTTCAGAGTATATACTTTATTTTTTTTTTATAAGAACATTCTGTTTGATTTAGATTTTTAGCATTTCAGATTAATTATTGTATCCTGATTTTTGGCTCTAAAATCCACTGGAAACCTGTATTTTAGTCTGTCATTATAATTTAGAAATGATCAAGTAATAATCAGTGGTAAACAAGCTTCCAATATAGATGATTGTGTTAAAGTCTGGATAGTATCAAATTCAGTATAAAAGAAAGTGGATCCTAAGTGAACACAAGCAACATCTAGGCGTAATGGAAACGCGCCTAACTTATACACAAGAGGTCACTGGTTCGAGTACTATGCAGGTCGGTTCAACACAATTTTTGTTTTTCTTCTCTTTTTTTTTTATGGTTTGAAATCTGATATCTACCTATCTCTGTGCATATATATTTAATGTTTGCCCATAACCTAACATACAAAACAATTCTTCTTACTTTACTATTTTTGAATCCCATTCCTATAGCTGTTCTAGGAATTATAATTATATTTTTGCTCAAATATCAACATGTACACAGATATACATGTACATGTCAATATCTCTGCTTATTTTCCAGAAAACTGGGTGAAACAATTGCTAAAGGTACTAAGCTTTGAAATGCACTTTTATTTTCAGAATACAATCTATCATGATCAACCCCTACTTCATTCATTTGGAGCTGGTTAACTCATGAATCCTGTATCTACCACATTAGTTCAAAGCAATGGAGATACCTTTCTTTACATTCTGTCTGAAGCTTTTAGAAAAACATTTTACTTTTCTCAATACAATTCAGAAATGAATTCAAACTTATTTACAAAGCATTTCAGTAAAAAGAAGATAAAATCCTTTAAATTTACTTCTTGCTAAATCCAGAATTTGTTCTAAACTCAGTGCTCTGTTATGTCACAAGATTAGCTAATACATATATATATATATATATATATATATATATATATATATATATATATAAATTATACAAAACAGTAGCTCAACTATATATGCATATTTCTCTTCCAAACATCCATATCAATAATTAAAGCCATTTTCTTGTTTCCCACTCAGATTCTTTTTCCTTTGAGATTTTAAACCTTAATGCATAACAATATATTTAACATGATACAACTAGTTCATCTAACCATAAAATATTCAATACATGACTGGAAATCTTAGAAACATAATATTTTTCCTGAATACATGCATATATAATCAATTTAAGTTCTTATTGAAACTAGCTAGCATGTTCATTTACTCCTCCATAATAGCCATTACTTCATTTTACTTAGTGCCTGGGTTACCTGAAAGAGCATAAGTGGCTGCCTCATTTTAAAATGAGACACCCCAGATGCCATGAGCAAACAAGGGTCAGATCTATGATCTGGTATGAGTAACATCAATTCATTCATGATATTAAGCAATAGAGAATATAAGGGTACTAACTTGTTATTTAAGCAAATTTCTGCAATCAATTACTTTAACATAGTATAGCTAAGTTGATTCAGGTATGATATATTCATTTATCATTCTTTCACTTGCATACATAATCATACAAACATAATTATCTATCTGCAACAATTTCATTCACTGGAATCATCTTGGTTCCATACCATTCAACCTAAGAAATATCCATATTCCTATTTCTTCATATACAGGTTGTATTATTCAATTTAAATCCCTGCCTCATCTGCTATTAAGGAATCACTGGGACACATTGCAATGAACTAATTCACATCATTGCACAAAGATCTCAGGGCTTAAACAAACCATGTGCCAACTTGCATACTTCAAATATGACAAGCATTCCAGCAGTCTTCTTGGCCTTCCCTTCCCTAGTTTATTTACTAGTGTATTGTCTTAAATTCTATCATCAAATATGCTAAGTGAACATATCACTGCAAACATGGAAACATCCATAATCTTTCCTAGCATAATTCTCCTCAGAAATAAGCAGACAGTTATTTCCTAAATGGGGTTAATATGTCTAGATCTTAGTAAAATATAAGAACATTTTCAACTGTAAAAAGAGACATGGCATGTTATATTGATCTGCAAGCCTTTATGATTGATTCAGATTCAAGATCTGGTTCAATCATAATTTTAGCTTGTGGGTTTCTTTTTTTTTTTTGATTTGATTAAGGGCTCAGCACTTAGAAAATTTCTATTGCACCCTTAACATTTTTCTTTTCAAGCCTCAGCACTTATACCAAGTATAATGCAGCTCCAATCATTTTCATAAGGTTTCCATGCCATAGATCTATAACAGTTGAGAGTATTCTCTATATAAATTTTTAAGATCCTAGACTTTAACATTCATGAGTAAAAATAAAACAGTGATGATACACATTCAAAGACAAATGTCTCAACAAAACAGAGATCACCAAAACATCCATATCAAATCATATCAGATTTAAAATAAGACATCAAAAGCATTGATGAAATCATATACATCCAAACCAGAAATATATATATAAATGGCAATAAAAAGTGGCTGCCTCAACTCAGGTCTTAATGCCATGAACTCAGTGAGATTACTCACCTAAATATTTCCTCTTAATAATCCAGAAAATTCTTGTTTGAGTATTTTCTCCTTCCTTCCAATATTTTTCTTCTTCTTTTTTTTTTGTGCAGCCCGGGGTAAAGACAATCCTACTGTCTATTTATATGCATTTTCCTCTAGGGTTTTATTGAAACAGAATTCCATTTCTGTCCTGGCTAGCATCATGTATTTTTCATTCATAATACCCCGGCCATATTAACCAATTTAAAAGCTGCATTTTCTTCCTTTTACTTTACAGAAAATGGCCACTCACCTAGTCATGTTAAAAGTGTGACTATCTTATTTTATATTTTAATTATTTCTGAAAATTCCCTTTGCTATTTTTTTGCCTATACAAGCTTATTAACTTGTATCACATTTCATGTCATTTTAATGTCATAGTTTTACTTGCTTATATATATATATACTTTTCAGTACTTAAAAATATATATATATATTTGTATACATATCTTATCTAGGCTGAATTAATTTCTCTTTAATTTCAGAAGCATATGCACCTATATGTATACAGGTTAATATACATAATTTTCTCTTCTGGGTTTTAAATAAAATTTGTTTACTGATTTAAAGTAAAACCTACTTTTCTTATTTTCTAAGATGATCCATATAATTCCAGAAATCAGATATCCATGTTGCCAAAAATCATGTTTGTATTGCTTTTCAATTCTTGTTTTAAATCCAAGAAATCTGGAGTTCTTCCTTGTGCCATTTCAGTGTGCACGTGCACACATATACTTGCACACTATTTATTCCAGAAATTTCACCATATTTAAATCTAAATATTTCAAAAATTAAATCATTTTTCAAAAATGATTTTTCACAAAATTTTGGGGTATTACACACCTTTCCATTATTTTTCCAATCTTCCTCTTCCTTTTAATTAGGCTTCCAGTAAAGCAAATTCACATTTTCCCTATTCCAGAAAATTTCAAAATTCAAAATCAATTGGGATACTACACTAAAAATCATATTGATACCGGTTGTGTTGTGTGCATCGAAGTTTGGGGCTCTAGGCTTAGTCATGGCCGAACATAGGGGAAGCGTGGCTAATGGTAGGTGCTATAGTAGGTGTGGGTTTGTCCATAGGCGCATGGCTTACGTGTGATTTTATATGTGTGTGTTTGGGTGCATGGCCGTGCATGAATTGAGGAATATGGGAGAGGGTATCTTCGTGTGCATGCTTTTGGCATGGAGGAGGAGGATGATGGCATGGGTGGAGGTCAAAGGCGAGGTGGAGTAGGCCAGGGTGGAGCAAACAGTGGCTGGGTGTGTGGGACGTGAGCATGCGCAAGTAGGGTAAAGAGTCTAGAGTGCACATTTTATATAAGAGGAAGGGCATTGGGTACTGTACATTGCAAATAATTTTGCAAATAGTCCTATATAAATATGTTCTATTGTGTGATGGAAGGGAAGGGTCCTTTGAGGTGCAGCAAATGCATGGTGCCCTTGGGACATGTTTGCGTGAGAAGCAAAATTTTCAATTTTCTTATTTATGTTTACTTAAAGTATGGAATTTTTTAACGTGAATATTTTTCCCATTCTGAATTCGTTTGGCCCACGAATTTTTGCATTGAACTCGTATGGTTGAGCTAACATTATAGTATAACTTGTTGATAAATTTGATGATGTATAAAATTATGATATAATAATAGGGTCTGGATTTAATTATGTTGTTTTAAATAATAACATTGTTAAATTTATTACACCTTGATAGTGACATCTATTTGGCCAAATAAAACACCGACCTGCTAAATAAAATTTAGTATATTATTTTGGACATTTATTTAGTAGAATAAAACACCGTTCTGCTATAAGTAAATTATGTGGATTTTTTATAATCTGGTTAGCAGAATAAATCGCTGTTCTACTATTATTTTAGTTGGAATTTATTCATGTGTTAGTAAATTAATATGTGGAAAAATTAATATTGAATAAGTGATGGATTAAATAGTGATCATGAATTGATGATTTTAATTACATATATGATGCTTATGAAAATACCAGTTATGCGACATGGTAGTTAAATTGAACAAATGGTAGCTTGTTTAAGTACCATTGTGGTTGCTAAGCCTCCATTTGAATAATGTTTAACGTTAGTTAATTATCATAATTAAGGGTGTATAAAATTTATTAATTGTTTTATTTAGGTTGTTTAAAGGTGTTTAATTATTTTATTAATGATGTTTTAAAGTGTTAACTTATTTTATTAAAAATGTTTAGAGTAAACTAATTGTTTATATCATGATGTTTAAAGTAAGTTAATTAATTATTTTATTATAGATGGTTTAAGTTATTTAATTATTTTATTAGAAAGGGTTTAAAGTTATTTAATTTTATTATTAAATATATTTAAAGACATTTAATTTTATTAACTATTGTTTAAAGATATTCAATTATATTTTTAATGTAGTTTAAGTTAATTAATCGATTAAATTAATAATAGGTTAAGTTAATTAATTACTTTATTAAGAATGTTTAATCAAATAAATTTATTTTACGGACAGTTTGGCACAGGTCCCTAATAAGTTTCAAAATACACAAAAAACCCCAGTAAAAAAAAGTTTGTAAATTAGGTCCCTGGAATTAAGTTACCGAATAATGACATACACTTATGCAATTATTCAGTGAATATTGCAGACATTTCCACAATTATTCACCAAAAAATTGCGGAAATTTCCGCAATTATTCACCGAAAAAATTGCATAAATTTATGCAACTTTTGGATATAATTGCATAAATGTCTGCAATTATTCAGTGAATAATTGCATAACTATATGCAATTACTTAGTAACTTAATTCTAGGGACTTAATTTACATACTTTTTTTTACTGGGTGTTTTTGTGTATTTTGAAACTTATTCGAAACCTAAGCCTAATATTCACTTTATTTTATTACTATTGTTTTAAAATAAATTTATTTTTTCATTTACGATGTTTTAAGGTGATTTATTTATTAAATAAAGGGAGGTTGTAAATGAGAAATTAGTTTATATAGGTGATTCTATTACATAAAGGATTTATTTAAAAGAGATGTACGAATGATATTTTGAAAAGGGAATATAAACGACATTTTGAAAAGGAGTTTTATAAGTGATATTTGGACAGAGATTTATAAATGATAATTTATAAATAAAAGAACAAGTGATAGTTTTAAAGGGTAACGTAGATTGTGTTAAAATGGGTTTGATTTATAAAAGGATTTTTATTTAGGATTGTATAAATGATTTATATAAAGGAGTTTTATAAAGAGATACTTATAAAAGAGTTTATAAATAAAAAGGAATTTCATAAAGAATTTAGAGATTTATAAAAAGAAGCTATATAAATATATTTGGAGATTTATTAAAGGATAAGTGTTTTGGGTTATAGTAAACAAAGTTTTAAATGAAAGTTGTTTGACCCAATTTATATGGTTTGGGAAACATGATATCTCCTTTAAATTCGTAAATATAATTATACTGCTGAGATAAGTATATGGTTATATTTTCAAAGTATTGAAAAATATAGTATTTTGTGAATATACTTATACCATCGAGATAAGTATATGGGAATGATTTCTAAGTACTTACAAGTGTATTAATTAATGAATTATTAATTCAAGAGGCTTAGCGGTTACTGAAGTGCTTAATCAAGTTTAGTTTCCTATCAAATTAAATCCTCTATTTGTTTGCTTGTTTGTTTTATTTGATAGTTAGATAACCGACTACCAAATCTTGGTCTAAATAATTCTTCTTAATTTTGCTGGTATGAAAACTCTCTTTCCCGTAACACCAAAGGATATAACTCTAGAAATATCTAGGAGAAATACATGAGTTATATGGCACAATCATCTTCATTGATGCTGTACTGTGCATATTAATCCCATTTTATTCTCCTTGGAGAAATGATAGGGATATCCGTCCAATTAAATGGTTAAGGGTGATCACCACTCCTATGTATTGTCTGTATGTTTCCAAAAGAACCGAAGTTGAGATTACTAGATAATCGTCGATTGGTTTCTGGAGCGCCCGGTAAGTGAGGGAGTGTGCATATATGAGATGGCTCGAAACTGTAACCAGTCCAAAACCATATACATGTTCTATGCTTAGGAGGAGTTTCGTGATCTATTGAGATGTAGGGATCCATGTGTGATTCTGAGACCTGTTGAGGTATGGGAGTCCATGTGGGATTGTGAGATCTGTTTAGATGAGGATATCCATGTGTGATTCTAAGATCAATTCAAGTGGCGACTCGTGGCCTCAAATGCCGGATGTAGCCTTACCAGCGGTAATGACTAAAATCAAAGATATGAGGCATAGCCAACATAGGGTGCACGCGACACCCTCTTAGGGATAATTATATGGATGTGCATGCGCGAGCGATGCACTAGGTCTTAATGAGACCATGTTTTTCCTTTTGTACATCACTAGGGATGTATGCTACTTCGTAAAGATATCTTTGATCCTTTTGCAGGAGGACCATTCCCAAAGGTTTTGCGGGCCTCTCCAGTGAATCCTACACAATTAGCGAACGTGCCTTAGCGATTTTTGATTGTATACCTATTATTTTTGTGATATACACCCAAAGACATCATAGTTACTTAATTATTATATTTTCAACCCCTAGACATTATTATAATATCAATGGATTTTATAATAAAAGTGTTTTGGTTATCGTAAGGTAAAAATCCATCTGTATTTATGTGCGGTGTAATCTTATAAGATACTTTATTTCAAAAATGTTTGATAACATTAAGTAATCCATTTGATTGTGTTCTTCATGCTGGTTTTACCAGACTGACCCAGGCGTTGCTTTCCTATAATGCTCAAGTCAGTCTGAGCATATTTTTCATATTTAGCTACATACTTTGGAGCTTTCTGCAGATGATTTGGAGACCTCCAAGACGTACTTCCGTATTTTCCTTTTATCCTCTGTTGTTTGTTCCTGTGGTATTTACCAGCAACTATAAGGATAGCTTGTTATAACTTCCCAGGGATGATGATAACATAATTGTACTCTGATTGATGTATGTATATAAAAGTTTAGTTTTCTTTTGTAAAGATCATTTGTATATTATATGTTACTCATCATGTTTTGTGAGATTATGTTCTGTCTTTTCTTTCTTTCACCGCTAATGATCTGTCTTCCCAACACTTGGATGATCGACATGTAAATACTATGGATGTATTAGTGTCGACTTCCAGGGATCAAAATGGCATGTTCTTAAAATATGGGTATAGAGGGTGGAGTGCTACAAAAATGGTATCAAAGCAAGGTTTAGAAAACTACAGAGTATAAGAGACATGATTCTTAGCCATAAATGAGACCTAGAGTCAATGTCCCCCTGGGTATGTGGTAGATTATTTTTTATACTTAGGTGATAGTATGTAACAACCCAGATTTTTGATAACATTATTTAGAATATTTAATTAACTAAATTAAATAAAATAATACGTTGATTATGGGATTGAGATTTCATTTTATACAAGAGTAGCCGTGCCATTTAACCAATGAATTAAAAGAAGGGTTAAAATGAATTACAGGAAGGGTAAAATAGAAAATAGGCTATTCCTATATCCTTTAAACTTGGCCGTGTATTCCCACTCACCTCCATTTCATTTATCAAAATTTTCAAAAGCAAGAGGCCATGCAACATTAATAAGAAAAAGGGAAATAAGATTAAGAAAAGCTAAAGGAAAAAGCTTAAGGAAATCAAATCCAATCACATCTCAATCTCTATAATCTCTAATGCTAAGGTAAATAGTGTTTACATCTCATATTTGTTTTGTTTTTGGTTTTAAGATGAATTCTGAATATTTTGCATTGATTTGCCATGTTTTTGAATGATGGAATGATTGTGTATACTTGTTGATGATTTATGGTTATCCATATTGATTTTTTGATATTTTTATTATGAAAACCCTATTAAATGACATCCAAATGCCTTGTGAATTTTTATGAAGATTAGAAATGATATTTTAGAGATGGGTTTCAATTTTCATATGTTTATGAATTTTTGTGGAATTAATATGAATCTTCTAATGAAGAAAATGTTATTTTAGATTATAAATTATTTACGGTTAAATAATAAAAGGTTTGGGTTTAAAATTTTATATGTTGGAAAACATATTAAAAGAGATTTTCTGGAATTTTTATAGATTTTTCCCAAGTGTTTCAATGGATATATAAAATTATTTAAGGTATAGGACTTAAATTCTTTATATATTTATAAAAGGAGAAGGGGCTCTTTGCAAATAATTCAAATTTGTTATTTCTGGAAATTAGTAGCACTTTTGAAAAAGTAAAATGTCAACCAATCAAATTTAGACAAACAAGGCAGGTTAGGTACAAAAGAAATAGTTTAAAAGGACAAATAAATAGGTTTTTCACTGTTTCGATGCTTTCGGCACCAGGTTCCGCCTCCTTCGCCTTCGACACTGTCGAAACCAATGCACATGGTATTAGGGGACTGATACGTAGTGAATTGGATGTAGACCAAAGGTATAAGGTTAAACCTGGGGTTCCGAAGGGATTAAGGCACTATTTATTTTTTAAAAGAAAATGCGCCTGCTTGCTTTCGACTAAGTAGCTTTCGACTTTGTTAGCTTTCGACTAGGTCAAATGGATTTAAAGAATGGTTTCGATTGGGTTGCACCTTTGTTTATAAATGATTGCTTTTGACTAAGTCAAAACCTTTAGCTGTCGCTTTCTACCTTTCGACCCAGATGGTTTCGAAAGGGTTGTTTTACTTTGTTTTTCTAAAATGTGGCCACTTCTCTAATGCTTTCGAAAGGATGATTTCAACACCATCACTTCTTTACGTAGGAATGATTTCAAAAGGAGTGCTTTTGACTTTATTGGGTTTCCGATCCTTTTGCTCTACTTGAAGGCATAATCCAAATGGTTTCGACCAAAACGATTATCAAAGGTTTCGAAGGGGTAAGTTTTAGAATGGTTTCGAAAGATTTCCACATATTTTAAATTGAACCCTAATGCTTTGGAAAGAGTTAAGTTTTGATGCTTTCGAAAGGTTTCAATGAAAGGTATCGAAGGGGTGGTTCCCAAAGATTTCGAAAGGGTTGTGAGGAAAAAAATTTCCTATGTTTTCGAAAGGCGATATTTATAGGTTTTAAAGAAGGATGTCTAATGTTTTAAAGCTTATGAAGGAAAGGCTTTTAATGGTTTTGAAAGGGTTACTTTCAATGGTTTCCAAAGGGTTGCTTTCAAGGGTTTCGAAGGGGTTGTTTAAAGGTTTTAAATAAAGGTTTCGAATGTATTAACTAGGAAGTATAGCCTATGTGTATTCAATTTGAAAAGGACTTTAACTTATTTAAAAGGATAGCTAATCCTTATTAAATTTCATCAACATTATTTTGAGTAAAGTATATATATCATGGAAAAATATCTAGTGTAAAGCTAAATATGTATTTTCCTTGTATATGTATGATTTAAAACGTTACATCATTTTGAAAAGTTTTTCAAGGAAAAACATAAAGGGTAGTTTGTCCTATGAAAATGACTCAGATTAGAAGGCCAGAGACTTGTATAGGGTCGCGCCCTATGTCATTAGCTATTAGCCCCTAGCTAATTTAGTCCAGAATTCCAGTGTGTAGGGCTTAGTCATAGGTAAGACTAAAATGTTGGTTAGCACACAGAACGGAATATTTATGTATAGAAGTAGGTTATTGGTAAGCCACAAAACATTAGGATCAGTTGACCCTTAGAGATGTAAGGTAAGGACTGACCGTCTAGAAGTTTTGTCTAATAGATGTATAGACAGTTTGATATTTATCTGGTAGGCCCAAGTCAGCCAAAGGGATAGTTAGTCCAGTTTGCGGGCAGTTAGCCCAGTTTTTTGATAGATAGTCCACTTATTACCTATTTTTAGCATAAAGGATATCGCTATAATTATTATTAGAATCAGTTTGATTAACTAGTTTGGTTGTAGGAAAAGATTTGCAAAATATATGTTTTCAAAAGGATATTAGTAAAGGGAAACCCGTTCCGCTAAGCGGCATGGTCTCAATCAATATTAATAAACTAAGATTAACAATATTACTCACACTAGGCTTTATGCTCTGACTCAAAGTTTTTGTTTCCCCTTAAACTCTCGGGTGCTCAAAATTGATTTGAGTAGGATAGGGTTGAGGTTTTTCAGTTTTTCGTTTTTTGGCGAATAAAGCTAATGTGCACGTAAATGTGTATGTTTTTACTTCCATATTTAATAGAATTTAATTAAATAAATGATCATATAGTGTATTTTAACATGTTTAAACCAAAATTCAAATTATTTTCAAATCGTCATATATTCATCTTAATATAGGGGCAAAATGGTCATTTTTGTACACATATTAATTTGAGGAAAATTACTAGGATATTTTAATATTATTTTATAGGAATTTGGATTCAAATGGAAGAGGGTTTCATGAAGAAATATGCATGCATAAGAGAAGATAAGCAAATGAAGATGGAAACAAATCATGTCATGAATCATGGAGGACCCCACCTACCCACCTACCTTGATGTACAAATTAGAAGCTAATGCAGATGCTAATGGCCATTAAAGTTTCACGCACACTTAATGGAGGATTATCTCATGCTAATGATAACTTGATGGCCATGCTTTCTAGAGGGGTAGTTTGGGTAGTTCCCAAAAAATGGATTAGGGTTTCAAAACATGTATAAATACCCCATATGTTCATGTAACTCTCTCTCTCTCTCTCTCTTAGTCTCTTAGCCTCCATTTAGTTTAGAGGCTCACAAATAAATCAAAATTCTGTTTTCTTTTTCATAGCTACATAGCCATTTTACTTTCATGTAATTCTCTTTTCTATGCAATGTTAATTAATGTTCTCTTCTACTTACATTCTCTCTTTCTTCTTATGTTAGTAGCTCAGTTTCATTTCTTATGCAAGTAAAATAGTTTTTATTTCTTTTTATTTAGCTCTCTTTTCATTAGCTTGTATTTTCCTCTTCTTTTTATTTCATGTTGCAATCTACATTTGTTGATATGATTACAAATATAGAGGCTAAATCCTTCAATTTAGGGGTAATGAAGCTCTCTAATTATGCAGATTCAACACAATTTGTTCATTTTGATCTCTTTTTGTGCTTAATGGAAATGATAGAATGTGGTAAATATTTTGTTGTTTAGCTTTGAACTTGATAGCCTATATTGTTGACACCAAATAGGCTATGCTTAAACAAATACAAACACAAATTACCTCTTCATCTACATATGATTATGGTAATGAAGTGAATATTTAAATCAAATTTGATGGTCTATATTTCTAATCAATAGTTAATAGGCCATGCTTATATTAGATTATATTTTCTATTTCATTGTCATTTTCATGAGAGTTAATGGGTGTGTTATAGTTTGATGGATTATATTGGGCTAATTAATAGCACAAATATGTCATACTTACGATAAACACATCAATTACACTCACCAATGACCAAAAAAGAGAGATCATAATTTCATTTTGTTGGACTATGTGATCTTGAGAAGGACATTGCCGCTAAATTGCCTTCTACTCTCATATTTTTATCCATTCTAGCTTTTGTTAGTTTTTACATTTTTTTAGCTTAACACCACTTCAACTTTGGTTAATTTGATTGAATAGAAATTTTAAAATCTAAACAATTCCATGCGGATCGACCCATACTCACCGCGTACTAGAATTGCACGCCGTGCGCTTACAGTTATTTTTAATATAAATTCGATCGGCTATTTTCTAACTTGATGGATATTTAGCCGGTTCGAACATTAACCATCCGAAAGAAGATATTATATTAATGGCATTGATATAAGGCATTCACTCAGACATGGATTTTTGTAGTGGTTGAAGATGAAACAATCAACTACTATGGAGGAATTACATCGAAAGATAACCAGTTTCTACGGTTGGAGGAAGCGAGTCTGTTTGATGGAAAGGTTGGCTTTGGACAGTCAAAGGCCATGCTTAAAATAGATTTTATTTTTAACTTCATTGTCATTTTCAAAAGAGTTAGCAAGTGGTTTAATGGGTGTTATAGTTTGTTGGTTTATATTGGGCTAATTAATAGCACAAATATGTCATACTTATGATAAACACATCAATTAAACCGACTAATGATCAAAAGTAGAGATCATAATTTCATGTTGTGTTGATTTATGTGATCTAGAAAGTGGATTTATCTCTAAGTGCCTTCTACTCTCATATTTTTATCACTTTTAATTTTTGTTAATTTTTACATTTTTTTAAGCTTCAAACACTCTCAAATCTTGGTTAATTTGATTGAATAGAAATTTTAAAATCTAAACAATACCCTGCGGATCGACTCGTACTTGCTACATACTAGAATTGTACACCATGCATTTGCGGTTATTTTTAATTTAAATTCGATCGGCTATTTTCCAATCTGATGGAGAATTAGCCGACGAACAAAAGCTTTTGGAGACGAGCAGGTAGCTGACGGATAGCTAATTAGGAGTTATAGTTTTATCTTGTTTTGATTTCGCTGTGTATATTAAGTCAAATATGACTATATTGACTTTGATCAACCACGGGGGCATCGTCATATGTTGCTCTTGGCGTATTTTTGTAATGATAATACTTGATCTTTACTTGGGATAAAATATGGGATTATGTAACTTGGATATGAATTATTATTTTGAAATGTAATCGGTAAAATGTTGTTTTTGAAATCTGTAATTTTGTTCATATTCAACTACTTCTGATAATATGGATACCATTAGTATTGCCGTATTTTGTCACCGGAGGTTAATGCTTTGGACAACTGCAGCATCTGTAGCGCTTAGCTTTTGGCCTCTAGATACGAGATGTTACATAGTAGGAGTATACAATGATAACCGAGGTAATCATCTGGGGATGTATTTGTTATTTTTCTTACTATATATGTATATATATTTCTCATCTGTACTTCTTCAATATGTATTTGTGTAATCTGAAGTAGATGTTGTTGAGGGAGGTAGTGAAGTAAGGACTTGTTAGTCCGACAAGTAGTATCGGTACTAGTGAATAAACCTTTGTGTGGCTTGTATATGAATGAAGTGATCCAGTATTGATCAGAGTCGTGCAGTGGACATCGATAGATAGCTTTCAGCGGAAATGTATATCTTATTGTATTGATGCTTGATTGATTATATGGATGTGTGATGGTTTGTATTATTATTAGTATATATGAATTTTGGAAATAATTATTTATATTCAAACAAACAAATGATTTAATAAAATATGTAGATAGTTTTGTAAAATGATTGGAAATATTTTAATAGTTTTTTTTGTGTTAGCTTGTTCATAGAGCAGTTTAAGGATTCTTGTCAATACCTCTTATCAGATTTATCGACGGGTATTCCTAAATGCTTATACGTGGCAGTCCGACGCAATATTTTGGAAATGGTGTAAGAAGTAATTTATTTACAAAATGGAAATATACATACATATACATACATACATACATACATATATATATATATAATTTTCTAGATTTAAATATTTATGAAAAAATTATGTAACCATTGGATATTAGTGTGAAGTTCAGACTGGTGAAGCAACATAAATATATTGTCCTAGGTAGTCAACATTACAGCCAATTGGTGAAATGAATCGGTAAAAATGGATGTGTGATAATGTTGTATATTTGTAATATAAATTGATTTGTGGAAAGTTTGTATTTGTCTAAGGCTGAAAATAATAATAAATAAATAAATATGTTACCCATTTTTATAATAAATTTTTTATCATGGAATTTATGGGACGATGTTATACATATTTTGAATTGTGTATGGGGCAAATGGGTGTGTGTGCGCGCCTTAAAAGCAGTAAACCATAGTTCGATTATGAATGATTTGAAAACATAATAGATTTGGTAAAAGAAGTGAAGATTTTTCTGCCTTCTTCATTATTTAAAGATAATATAAGGAAGAATTGATAGAGGAGAAAGGTAAACATTTTGATTTATTTAAGTAAATTATTGAGTTTATGTATCCTTGTGGTTTATATTATGGTAATTCATACATGACAGATTAATGACTTTACTCTTTCCCTTTTAGTTCATTTTGTACGATCGATTGAGAAGCTATGATGATTTTCTAAAAAAAACCATTATTGCAAAGTTAGATTGGTGTACACATTTATATTTCTGCTCACCCTTCTTATATCCATAATTTTATCATGACGGCGAGCCAATTTTGAATGACAATTTGCAAGTTTTAGCCATCTATAAATACTTTACTGAGCTTTATTTTGTTTGTAATTTGAACTTTATCTTGACTAAACATGACAACTTAATTTCTATAGAGTAAAGTTTATTGTCAACTTAAAGTATCATATAGTAGCTTTGCCTGAAAATTTTGTTATGCATGGTTGATATGGTTGAATTTGTTTGCTTATGCATATGTTTGATAAGTTTTCAGAAAAGAAAAAGATGCTCACTATAAATGTTAGAAAATTGTGAGGACACAATTCCTAAAAGGAGGGGTGAATGTAATACCCCAAAATTTTGTGAAAAATCATTTTTGAAAAATGATTTAATTTTTGAAATATTTAGATTTAAATATGGTGAAATTTCTGGAATAAATAGTGTGCAAGTATATGTGTGCACGTGCACACTGAAATGGCACAAGGAAGAACTCCAGATTTCTTGGATTTAAAACAAGAATTGAAAAGCAATACAAACATGATTTTTGGCAACATGGATCTCTGATTTCTGGAATTATATGGATCATCTTAGAAATAAGAAAAGTAGGTTTTACTTTAAATCAGTAAAAAAATTTTATTTAAAACCCAGAAGAGAAAATTATGTATATTAACCTGTATACATATAGGTGCATATGCTTCTGAAATTAAAGAGAAATTAATTCAGCCTAGATAAGATATGTATACAAATATTTTTTTTTTTAGTACTGAAAAGTATATATATATATATAAGCAAGTAAAACTATGACATTAAAATGACATGAAATGTGATACAAGTTAATAAGCTTGTATAGGCAAAAATAGCAAAGGGAATTTTCAGAAATAATTGAAAAATAAAATAAGATAGTCACACTTTTAACATGACTAGGTGAGTGGCCATTTTCTGTAAAGTAAAAGGAAGAAAATGCAGCTTTTAAATTGGTTAATATGGCCGGGGTATTATGAATGAAAAATGCATGATGCTAGCCAGGACAGAAATGGAATTCTGTTTCAACAAAACCCTAGAGGAAAAATGTATATAAATAGACAGTAGGATTGTCTTTACCCCGGGCTGCACAAAAAAAAAAAAAAGAAGAAAAATATTGGAAGGAAGGAGAAAATACTCAAACAAGAATTTTCTGGATTATTAAGAGGAAATATTTAGGTGAGTAATCTCACTGAGTTCATGGCATTAAGACCTGAGTTGAGGCAGCCACTTTTTATTGCCATTTATATATATTTCTGGTTTGGATGTATATGATTTCATCAATGCTTTTGATGTCTTATTTTAAATCTGATATGATTTGATATGGATGTTTTGGTGTCTCTGTTTTGTTGAGACATTTGTCTTTGAATGTGTATCATCACTGTTTTATTTTTACTCATGAATGTTAAAGTCTAGGATCTTAAAAATTTATATAGAGAATACTCTCAACTGTTATAGATCTATGGCATGGAAACCTTATGAAAATGATTGGAGCTGCATTATACTTGGTATAAGTGCTGAGGCTTGAAAAGAAAAATGTTAAGGGTGCAATAGAAATTTTCTAAGTGCTGAGCCCTTAATCAAATCAAAAAAAAAAAAAAGAAACCCACAAGCTAAAATTATGATTGAACCAGATCTTGAATCTGAATCAATCATAAAGGCTTGCAGATCAATATAACATGCCATGTCTCTTTTTACAGTTGAAAATGTTCTTATATTTTACTAAGATCTAGACATATTAACCCCATTTAGGAAATAACTGTCTGCTTATTTCTGAGGAGAATTATGCTAGGAAAGATTATGGATGTTTCCATGTTTGCAGTGATATGTTCACTTAGCATATTTGATGATAGAATTTAAGACAATACACTAGTAAATAAACTAGGGAAGGGAAGGCCAAGAAGACTGCTGGAATGCTTGTCATATTTGAAGTATGCAAGTTGGCACATGGTTTGTTTAAGCCCTGAGATCTTTGTGCAATGATGTGAATTAGTTCATTGCAATGTGTCCCAGTGATTCCTTAATAGCAGATGAGGCAGGGATTTAAATTGAATAATACAACCTGTATATGAAGAAATAGGAATATGGATATTTCTTAGGTTGAATGGTATGGAACCAAGATGATTCCAGTGAATGAAATTGTTGCAGATAGATAATTATGTTTGTATGATTATGTATGCAAGTGAAAGAATGATAAATGAATATATCATACCTGAATCAACTTAGCTATACTATGTTAAAGTAATTGATTGCAGAAATTTGCTTAGATAACAAGTTAGTACCCTTATATTCTCTATTGCTTAATATCATGAATGAATTGATGTTACTCATACCAGATC
Organism: Allium fistulosum; assembly: GCA_030737815.1. NCBI lineage: Eukaryota > Viridiplantae > Streptophyta > Magnoliopsida > Asparagales > Amaryllidaceae > Allium > Allium fistulosum. The sequence goes on from CM060904.1 coordinate 960,416,038, forward strand.
ATAGATCTGACCCTTGTTTGCTCATGGCATCTGGGGTGTCTCATTTTAAAATGAGGCAGCCACTTATGCTCTTTCAGGTAACCCAGGCACTAAGTAAAATGAAGTAATGGCTATTATGGAGGAGTGAATGAACATGCTAGCTAGTTTCAATAAGAGCTTAAATTGATTATATATGCATGTATTCAGGAAAAATATTATGTTTCTAAGATTTCCAGTCATGTATTGAATATTTTATGGTTAGATTAACTAGTTGTATCATGTTAAATATATTGTTATGCATTAAGGTTTAAAATCTCAAAGGAAAAAGAATCTGAGTGGGAAACAAGAAAATGGCTTTAATTATTGATATGGATGTTTGGAAGAGAAATATGCATATATAGTTGAGCTACTGTTTTGTATAATTTATATATATATATGTATTAGCTAATCTTGTGACATAACAGAGCACTGAGTTTAGAACAAATTCTGGATTTAGCAAGAAGTAAACTTAAAGGATTTTATCTTCTTTTTACTGAAATGCTTTGTAAATAAGTTTGAATTCATTTCTGAATTGTATTGAGAAAAGTAAAATGTTTTTCTAAAAGCTTCAGACAGAATGTAAAGAAAGGTATCTCCATTGCTTTGAACTAATGTGGTAGATACAGGATTCATGAGTTAACCAGCTCCAAATGAATGAAGTATGGGTTGATCATGATAGATTGTATTCTGAAAATAAAAGTGCATTTCAAAGCTTAGTACCTTTAGCAATTGTTTCACCCAGTTTTCTGGAAAATAAGCAGAGATATTGACATGTACATGTATATCTGTGTACATGTTGATATTTGAGCAAAAATATAATTATAATTCCTAGAACAGCTATAGGAATGGGATTCAAAAATAGTAAAGTAAGAAGAATTGTTTTGTATGTTAGGTTATAGGCAAACATTAAATATATATGCACAGAGATAGGTAGATATCAGATTTCAAACCATAAAAAAAAAAGAGAAGAAAAACAAAAATTGTGTTGAACCGACCTGCATAGTACTCGAACCAGTGACCTCTTGTGTATAAGTTAGGCGCGTTTCCATTACGCCTAGATGTTGCTTGTGTTCACTTAGGATCCACTTTCTTTTATACTGAATTTGATACTATCCAGACTTTAACACAACCATCTATATTAAAAGCTTGTTTGCTACTGATTATTACTTGATCATTTCTTAATTATAATGACAGACTAAAGTACGTGTTTCCAGTGGATTTTATGGCCAAAAATCAGGATACAATAATTAATCTGAAATGCTAAAAATCTAAATCAAACAGAATGTTCTTGTACAAAAAAAAATAAAGTATATACTCTGAACTTAAATAAGAAGAACACATACATCTTCATATGTATGTGTATGTTATTAGATATACACTGATATATTTATATTGGTAAGTTATTTTGATCCTGGATATTTTTGTTAATTGGAAAAAGAAAATGACCTTGGAAAACATATTTGTAATGGATGATATATCTATATATCATCTCTAAGCAAAAAAAAAAATCCTTATGAAATTAGGGTGGAAATAGGAGGGTCATTTCAGTTGGTATCAGAGCACTTGGTTGCATTGATTGTTAAGTATTATAGAAATGTATTATGTCTGTTTGTTTTGGATGAAATAATTTAGATAAGAAATTAGAAATTATAGAAGTACTCATAATATACTAATACCATTTACCCAGAATTTAGTTAGCAGACCATGGTAGGAAGAGGATCTCATCACAATGCAGGACCCAGTGCACCTCAAATGCTTGATATGCAAGAATTTGTGAGGGTTTTAAGAGATGGAATTGGACATAGGCTTGAGAACCCACATGAAGAGCTTTCAAAACTACTGAAGACTTATTCCAATTTGGGAGGCAAGAGTTTTGAAGGAACTGAGAGTGTGATGGAAATTCAAGCATGGTTGAGAACACTTGATAGGATTTTCAATGACATGCAGTTGGATGACCAAAGGAAGAGGCAAGTAGCTTCTAGACAACTGAAAGGGGTAGCTTTAAGCTGGTGGGAGGTGATCATAGCTGGAAGAAATGAAAATGAAATCACTTGGAATCAGTTCAAGGAAATGTTGGAGGCAAGATTTGTACCAGCATCAGCCAAGACCATTTTGCTTGAAGAATTTATCAAACTCAGGCAGGGAACTTTGAATGTCACTGAATACACTCAAAAGTTTGAGGGGCTATCCAACTATGGAGCAATGCTAGTGGCAGATGAAGCATCCAAAAATGATAGGTATATAAAAGGACTGAACCCAGGACTTAGCAGAGCTATGCTACCATATGCAGATAGAACATTTGATCAAGTAATTGATCTGGCTTTGAAACTGGAACAACATGACAAAGAAAGAGAGAAATATAGGAATTTTAAGAGCAACAACAAGAAGGATAAGGGAAGATATCACCCTTATGATAAAAAGAAGGATGAGGCAGACAACAGGAAGAGTAAAGACACAAAAGCCAATGATACTAAGAAGAAATTGGTTTGCCATCATTGTGGAAAAGAAGGACACATCAAACCAAGGTGCCCGGAGTTAAAAGGAGGAGCCTTCAAATGCTACCTATGTGGGAAAGAGGGGCATATGAAGAGGAACTGTCCTGAGAATAAACAGCAAGGGAAATTGGCAACTTTGGAAGGAAAAGGCAAATCTACAGTGAAAATGGATGCTGAAAATCATGGCCAAGTGGAAGGTACATTACTCATTTGTGCCATACCCATACCAGTAGTATATGATACTGGAGCAACACACTCTTTGATTTCCTATGAATTAGTTAAAGTGTTAAAATTAAACTGCATATTGGTTGAAACCCCATTGCTTGTACAAAGTCCCTTAGGGAGTTCTAGTGTTTTGAACATGAATTGTGTGGATGTGGAGTTAAACATAGGAGGAAATATTTTTATTTCCAATTTATATGTTTTAAATTACCCAAATATAGGAGTTATATTGGGGGTAGATTGGTTAAGGCAATTTAAAGCCATAATTAATTTAGACTCATCCACCATATCATTGCAAAATTCTAGAGGCCAGAGAATCACAGTTCTATGTGAAGTAGCTAAGGAAGGGAAATTGTACCATTTAGTTGACTTAGAAAAAGATCTGAGTGAACTAACCATTGAAGAAATTCCCATAGTTAATGAATACTTGGATGTGTTTGGGGAAGTTAAGGGTGTTCCACACCACAGACCAGTTGAGTTCCAAATTAATCTCATTCCAGGAGCAAGTCCAATAATCAAGAAACCTTATAGAATGGGGCCAAGTGAACTAAAAGAATTGAAAATTCAGTTGGAAGAATTAGAAGGCAAGGGATTTATAAGGCCAAGTAATTCCTGCTGGGGTTCTCCAGTAGTGTTTGTAAGAAAACATGATGGTACCTTGAGAATGTGCATAGATTACAGGGAACTAAATAAAGTAACCATCAAGAATAAATACCCATTGCCTAGAATAGATGATCTCTTTGACCAACTCAGTGAAGCTAAAATATTTTCTAGGCTAGACTTAGCATCAGGATTCCATCAAATGAAGGTTGAAGACTCAAGTGTTAAGTATACTGCATTTAACACCAGATATGGCTTATATGAATTTTTGGTTATGCCATTTGGTTTGACAAATGCCCCTTCATATTTTGTTGATTTGATGAATAGAATATTTAGAGATTATCTAGACAAATTTGTACTGATTTTTATTGATGACATTTTGATTTATTCCAAGACAGTGGAAGAGCATAAAAATCATTTGCATTTAGTTTTGTCTAGACTAAGGGAAAATGATTTAAAGGCAAAATTTTCAAAATGTGCCTTTTGGAAAGAAGAAGTGCATTTCCTTGGGCATATTATCTCTGCCAAAGGAATATCAGTAAACCCTAACAAGGTAGTGGCAATCCAAGCATGGAAAAGGCCTAGCACCATCAGTGAGATTAGATCATTTATGGGGATGGCAGGATATTATAGGAGATTCATAAAAGATTTCTCAAAAATATCATCACCACTTACCAATTTAACTAGAAAGAACCAAGCCTTTGTATGGACAGAAAAATGTGAGCAAGCTTTTATCAAAATAAAAGAAGCCCTGATTAATGCACCAGTATTGAGAGTGCCAGAAGGAAATGAAAATTTGGTTGTGTACACTGATGCAAGTGGCTCTGGGTTAGGGGCTGTGTTGATGCAGCAACACCAGGTGGTAGCCTATGCATCTAGGCAATTAAAGCCACATGAAACCAGGTATGCAACCCATGATCTTGAACTAGCAGCAGTTGTGTATGCTTTGAAACTTTGGAGACATTATTTGTTAGGTGCCAAATTCATTTTGTATACTGATCATAAGGCACTGAAATATTTATTCTCACAAAAAGATTTGAACATGAGGCAACATAGATGGGTAGAGTTCCTAGCTGCCTATGATCTAGATATACTGTATACACCAGGCAAGGCAAATAAAGTTGCAGATGCCTTGAGTAGACAACATGCCAAAGTAGCCATGTTGATGATGGAAGAGTTTAGGGATTTGTCTATACTTACTGATTTGGAAATTGAGGAAAACAGTGAGGAACAAATGATGCCCATTGAAGAAGGTGAAGGTAAAGGGAAGTTAAGTATGATATCTCTGCAATCAGATTTACTTCTTAGGATTGGGCAAATGCAGGAAAAAGACCTAAACATGGTGGAAAAGAAAATGCTCATATCAAAAGGGGAGGAAGTAATAAATTATCAAATTGATAAAAATGGTTATTTGAGGAATAAAAATAGGATATGTGTTCCAGAAAATATAGAACTGAAAGAGGAAATATTAAATGAGTACCATAGGAGTAAGTACTCCATACACCCAGGTAGCACCAAGATGTATCAAAATTTGAAAAGAAATCTTTGGTGGAAGGGGATGAAGTCAGATGTGGCCAGATATGTTGCAAGGTGCATGACTTGCCAACAAGTCAAGGCAGAGACACAAAGGCCATCAGGACTATTGCAACCCCTTAGTATACCACAGTGGAAGTGGGAGGACATATCTATGGATTTCATAGATGGTCTGCCTAGATCTAAAAAGGGAAACACAAGTATATGGGTAATAGTGGATAGGCTAACTAAGGTAGCACATTTTATCCCAGTTAAAACAGAAAGAAATGCTCCAAAATTGGCTCAAATATTCATGAAAGAGGTAGTAAGGTTGCATGGCATACCCAAAACCATTGTGAGTGATAGGGATACCATCTTCACCTCAAGGTTTTGGAAAAGTTTTCAAGAGGCTATGGGGAGTGAATTGTGCTTAAGCACTGCCTACCACCCACAATCAGATGGTCAAACTGAGGTGGTGAACAAAGTCTTAGAGGATTTGTTGAGAGCATGTACACTGGACTTTGGAGGCAACTGGGAAGACCACCTCCATCTAGCTGAATTCACATACAATAACAGTTACCAAAGCACCATAGGGATGGCACCATTTGAAGCCTTATATGGCAAGCCATGTTTATCACCTATATGCTGGGTAGAGACTGGAGAAAGGGCTGTTCTTGGACCTGAATATGTTAAAGAAACTACAGAGAAAATTGGGTTAATAAGGAAAAGAATAGCAGCAGCTCAAGATAGGCAAAAGAAATTTGCAGATAGGAAGAGAAAGCAAGTGGAATATGAAGTGGGAGACTTTGTTTTCATCAAGATTTCACCTATGAAGAAAGTCATGAGATTTGGCAAGCAAGGTAAGCTCACACCAAGGTATGTTGGACCTTATAAAATTCTGGAAAGAATTGGTTCATTGGCTTACAAATTAGAACTACCAGAGGAAATGAAAGCAATGCATAATGTTTTTCATGTGTCCCAACTTAGAAAATGGGTACATGATAAAGAAGACATTTTGGAAGAGCCTACCAAAATTCAAATAAATCCTGACTTGGTTTATGAAAAAGAACCAGTGGGGATTATAGCCAAGGAAGAAAAGAAATTAAGGAGAAAAACCTTGAAACTAGTTAAAATCCAGTGGAGTAGTGATCCTAATGACTGCACATGGGAGTTACAGGATAAGATTAGAATGGATTATCCTAAGCTTTTTGCAAATTAAAAGGTAATTTTTTTTCCTTCTCTTCTGGAAAATTTTGTTATGCATGGTTGATATGGTTGAATTTGTTTGCTTATGCATATGTTTGATAAGTTTTCAGAAAAGAAAAAGATGCTCACTATAAATGTTAGAAAATTGTGAGGACACAATTCCTAAAAGGAGGGGTGAATGTAATACCCCAAAATTTTGTGAAAAATCATTTTTGAAAAATGATTTAATTTTTGAAATATTTAGATTTAAATATGGTGAAATTTCTGGAATAAATAGTGTGCAAGTATATGTGTGCACGTGCACACTGAAATGGCACAAGGAAGAACTCCATATTTCTTGGATTTAAAACAAGAATTGAAAAGCAATACAAACATGTTTTTGGCAACATGGATCTCTGATTTCTGGAATTATATGGATCATCTTAGAAATAAGAAAAGTAGGTTTTACTTTAAATCAGTAAACAAATTTTATTTAAAACCCAGAAGAGAAAATTATGTATATTAACCTGTATACATATAGGTGCATATGCTTCTGAAATTAAAGAGAAATTAATTCAGCCTAGATAAGATATGTATACAAATATATATATATTTTTTTAGTACTGAAAAGTATATATATATATATATATATAAGCAAGTAAAACTATGACATTAAAATGACATGAAATGTGATACAAGTTAATAAGCTTGTATAGGCAAAAATAGCAAAGGGAATTTTCAGAAATAATTGAAAAATAAAATAAGATAGTCACACTTTTAACATGACTAGGTGAGTGGCCATTTTCTGTAAAGTAAAAGGAAGAAAATGCAGCTTTTAAATTGGTTAATATGGCCGGGGTATTATGAATGAAAAATGCATGATGCTAGCCAGGACAGAAATGGAATTCTGTTTCAACAAAACCCTAGAGGAAAAATGTATATAAATAGACAGTAGGATTGTCTTTACCCCGGGCTGCACAAAAAAAAAGAAAAGAAGAAAAATATTGGAAGGAAGGAGAAAATACTCAAACAAGAATTTTCTGGATTATTAAGAGGAAATATTTAGGTGAGTAATCTCACTGAGTTCATGGCATTAAGACCTGAGTTGAGGCAGCCACTTTTTATTGCCATTTATATATATTTCTGGTTTGGATGTATATGATTTCATCAATGCTTTTGATGTCTTATTTTAAATCTGATATGATTTGATATGGATGTTTTGGTGTCTCTGTTTTGTTGAGACATTTGTCTTTGAATGTGTATCATCACTGTTTTATTTTTACTCATGAATGTTAAAGTCTAGGATCTTAAAAATTTATATAGAGAATACTCTCAACTGTTATAGATCTATGGCATGGAAACCTTATGAAAATGATTGGAGCTGCATTATACTTGGTATAAGTGCTGAGGCTTGAAAAGAAAAATGTTAAGGGTGCAATAGAAATTTTCTAAGTGCTGAGCCCTTAATCAAATCAAAAAAAAAAAAAAGAAACCCACAAGCTAAAATTATGATTGAACCAGATCTTGAATCTGAATCAATCATAAAGGCTTGCAGATCAATATAACATGCCATGTCTCTTTTTACAGTTGAAAATGTTCTTATATTTTACTAAGATCTAGACATATTAACCCCATTTAGGAAATAACTGTCTGCTTATTTCTGAGGAGAATTATGCTAGGAAAGATTATGGATGTTTCCATGTTTGCAGTGATATGTTCACTTAGCATATTTGATGATAGAATTTAAGACAATACACTAGTAAATAAACTAGGGAAGGGAAGGCCAAGAAGACTGCTGGAATGCTTGTCATATTTGAAGTATGCAAGTTGGCACATGGTTTGTTTAAGCCCTGAGATCTTTGTGCAATGATGTGAATTAGTTCATTGCAATGTGTCCCAGTGATTCCTTAATAGCAGATGAGGCAGGGATTTAAATTGAATAATACAACCTGTATATGAAGAAATAGGAATATGGATATTTCTTAGGTTGAATGGTATGGAACCAAGATGATTCCAGTGAATGAAATTGTTGCAGATAGATAATTATGTTTGTATGATTATGTATGCAAGTGAAAGAATGATAAATGAATATATCATACCTGAATCAACTTAGCTATACTATGTTAAAGTAATTGATTGCAGAAATTTGCTTAGATAACAAGTTAGTACCCTTATATTCTCTATTGCTTAATATCATGAATGAATTGATGTTACTCATACCAGATCATAGATCTGACCCTTGTTTGCTCATGGCATCTGGGGTGTCTCATTTTAAAATGAGGCAGCCACTTATGCTCTTTCAGGTAACCCAGGCACTAAGTAAAATGAAGTAATGGCTATTATGGAGGAGTGAATGAACATGCTAGCTAGTTTCAATAAGAGCTTAAATTGATTATATATGCATGTATTCAGGAAAAATATTATGTTTCTAAGATTTCCAGTCATGTATTGAATATTTTATGGTTAGATGAACTAGTTGTATCATGTTAAATATATTGTTATGCATTAAGGTTTAAAATCTCAAAGGAAAAAGAATCTGAGTGGGAAACAAGAAAATGGCTTTAATTATTGATATGGATGTTTGGAAGAGAAATATGCATATATAGTTGAGCTACTGTTTTGTATAATTTATATATATATATATGTATTAGCTAATCTTGTGACATAACAGAGCACTGAGTTTAGAACAAATTCTGGATTTAGCAAGAAGTAAACTTAAAGGATTTTATCTTCTTTTTACTGAAATGCTTTGTAAATAAGTTTGAATTCATTTCTGAATTGTATTGAGAAAAGTAAAATGTTTTTCTAAAAGCTTCAGACAGAATGTAAAGAAAGGTATCTCCATTGCTTTGAACTAATGTGGTAGATACAGGATTCATGAGTTAACCAGCTCCAAATGAATGAAGTATGGGTTGATCATGATAGATTGTATTCTGAAAATAAAAGTGCATTTCAAAGCTTAGTACCTTTAGCAATTGTTTCACCCAGTTTTCTGGAAAATAAGCAGAGATATTGACATGTACATGTATATCTGTGTACATGTTGATATTTGAGCAAAAATATAATTATAATTCCTAGAACAGCTATAGGAATGGGATTCAAAAATAGTAAAGTAAGAAGAATTGTTTTGTATGTTAGGTTATAGGCAAACATTAAATATATATGCACAGAGATAGGTAGATATCAGATTTCAAACCATAAAAAAAAAGAGAAGAAAAACAAAAATTGTGTTGAACCGACCTGCATAGTACTCGAACCAGTGACCTCTTGTGTATAAGTTAGGTGCGTTTCCATTACGCCTAGATGTTGCTTGTGTTCACTTAGGATCCACTTTCTTTTATACTGAATTTGATACTATCCAGACTTTAACACAACCATCTATATTAAAAGCTTGTTTGCTACTGATTATTACTTGATCATTTCTTAATTATAATGACAGACTAAAGTACGTGTTTCCAGTGGATTTTATGGCCAAAAATCAGGATACAATAATTAATCTGAAATGCTAAAAATCTAAATCAAACAGAATGTTCTTGTACAAAAAAAAATAAAGTATATACTCTGAACTTAAATAAGAAGAACACATACATCTTCATATGTATGTGTATGTTATTAGATATACACTGATATATTTATATTGGTAAGTTATTTTGATCCTGGATATTTTTGTTAATTGGAAAAAGAAAATGACCTTGGAAAACATATTTGTAATGGATGATATATCTATATATCATCTCTAAGCAAAAAAAAAAAAATCCTTATGAAATTAGGGTGGAAATAGGAGGGTCATTTCAATAGTTTTGTAAAATGATTGGAAATATTTTAATAGTTTTTTTTTGTGTTAGCTTGTTCATAGAGCAGTTTAAGGATTCTTGTCAATACCTCTTATCAGATTTATCGACGGGTATTCCTAAATGCTTATACGTGGCAGTCCGACGCAATATTTTGGAAATGGTGTAAGAAGGAATTTATTTACAAAATGGAAATATACATACATATACATACATACATACATACATATATATATATATATATATAATTTTCTAGATTTAAATATTTATGAAAAAATTATGTAACCATTGGATATTAGTGTGAAGTTCAGACTGGTGAAGCAACATAAATATATTGTCCTAGGTAGTCAACATTACAGCCAATTGGTGAAATGAATCGGTAAAAATGGATGTGTGATAATGTTGTATATTTGTAATATAAATTGATTTGTGGAAAGTTTATATTTGTCTAAGGCTGAAAATAATAATAAATAAATAAATATGTTACCCATTTTTATAATAAATTTTTTATCATGGAATTTATGGGACGATGTTATACATATTTTGAATTGTGTATGGGGCAAATGGGTGTGTGTGCGCGCCTTAAAAGCAGTAAACCATAGTTCGATTATGAATGATTTGAAAACATAATAGATTTGGTAAAAGAAGTGAAGATTTTTCTGCCTTCTTCATTATTTAAAGATAATATAAGGAAGAATTGATAGAGGAGAAAGGTAAACATTTTGATTTATTTAAGTAAATTATTGAGTTTATGTATCCTTGTGGTTTATATTATGGTAATTCATACATGACAGATTAATGACTTTACTCTTTCCCTTTTAGTTCATTTTGTACGATCGATTGAGAAGCTATGATGATTTTCTAAAAAAAACCATTATTGCAAAGTTAGATTGGTGTACACATTTATATTTCTGCTCACCCTTCTTATATCCATAATTTTATCATGACGGCGAGCCAATTTTGAATGACAATTTGCAAGTTTTAGCCATCTATAAATACTTTACTGAGCTTTATTTTGTTTGTAATTTGAACTTTATCTTGACTAAACATGACAACTTAATTTCTATAGAGTAAAGTTTATTGTCAACTTAAAGTATCATATAGTAGCTTTGCCTTATAATTTGTAGGCTTGCTATTTTATGACATATTAGTGCTAAAGAACCACCATCTTGTTAAGTGAATATTCTATGGTTTATATGGTATATTTGGAATGGTTTTACAACTTGACATGAATAATATATGGTTTCATGATATGTTGATAGCTTGACATGAATAATAGAACATTTTCTTCAAAGAACCATAATTAACAGAAAAATATGACTGCATATTTTTGGGTATGCATGTGTGGTTGTGCACCTATATTTCACTTGGTTATGATTATATTATTTATTCATTTCTTGCCTTTGTGTGTGTTATTAGCACCTTTCATTTATTTTTCCGACTCTTAGACTGTAATGTAGAAAATATGAGATTCATATATGAAAGCTTGTCCCACTGAATTCCCTCCCTTAAATCTAATATAATATTCAGAATATATCAACCTACTCGAGCTAACTAGAATAGAGAAGGCTTTATCAAATAATTATTATAGCAAATATGTTGTGATGCCCCACCACAAGATCCACAATAACAAAGGGTATTACTGGGTAATACTGTCTGTTAGTGCATAGAATAGGGCTGATTAGGAGCGACCAACTGTAAATTTTGCTTTAAGCGAGTATTGATATGTCGATTAATATGCTATATATTTTTCTTTCTCACGTGGAATCTACATGTGCAATCCGGGATTAAAACAAACTATGGTGGCTATAATAATAATCCAGAATAATATATGATAAATACAAATCACAGAATCACAGAATATACATGGCGGAGTACAAATAGATACGAGCTAATCAAATCGAATAGATACATAATATCAAATATAAGGTTGCGATCAAAACGATCCATATAATACATCTGTACTACATCTCATGAAACGAATATGTACACAAAAGAGTCTAGGCTCAATATAAGATACAATACTAGATGAATGTATACATGTACAAGATGAAGGTAAGATGAATGATAACTAAATAACTAAGGTATCTAGAACTATCAAGCTGGAGCATCAAAAATATCTCGGCCTGACTCGAGTATTATAAAATAATAAGCGGGTTAGTCTAGACAATAACAAATGAGTTAATCAAGATAAATAATGGATGTAAGGAAATAGATCTTAAATATAAACATAAAGCCAAGTATTGGCAAACATCAAGAATGCTTCAAAAACTCCAAGAATGTAATCACCAAATATTAAAACCCCATGATAATTTATAAAAGCAAACTCCCTGAAATATTTGGTGAATATGCAAAACACAAAGAATCTAGAAATCATCATTAGAAATCCAAAAAAATTACATTAAAGGAAAATGTGCCAAATAAACCCAAGATTGGTGAATAAATCCACTTACATACATGTATACCCAAGATAGCCTGAAACCTATAATATCCCCAGATAGGCGCGACCCTATAGAAACCCAATATAGTACAAGACCTATAATCCCAAGAGAGGTGCGAGACCTATGAACCCAAGACAGGCGAGAGCCTATACACCTAAGATAGGTATAGGACCTATAAATATAAGATAAGCGGAAGCCTATAATCCAAGGGCGAGAGAAACTCGTCGATAATTACCATGTACTCTCAAATAGCGATCGAATAAGTAACAACCATATGAACCATACACGTCGGTTTACCTAAACGTTTACTATAAGCTAGTAAACTCCATTCATGTGCACAAGAGGCTTAATCGAAAAAGTCTAGGAATTAATCGAAAAAATAAAACGTGAGCATTCCGTACCACTTGTTTTATTAATGCGTTTAAATTGATTCCTCATTCGATCGATGTCATGCAATTTTAAGAAATAGTTTACTTTGAAATCCTTTATGAAAATATTATTTTATGAACTAAAATATATATATAGTAAAGCCTTTGTTAAATATATATATATATATATATATAAGTATAATTTTTAGACCAGTATTCCATCAACTTTAAAACCATCAGTAATATAAATGAATAATATATCTATACTCTAAATATTCTTTATAAAGAAATTAGATTTATGCTTAAAGGGTTTATGAGAAAATGGTTTGATTTTTGAAATCAGCCTTTTATAGAATTCCAGTTGGAAACATGCGGTGAAGATTGTGTAAATTGCCAAAGACCCATAGAACAATTCTATGTTATAATAACTCCAAACTAAATTCACAAATTCATAATTCAAAATCCCAAAATAGCAATGAGATCGACATAGGAAACAACATATGTTAAACCGAAATGTGATCTAACGCCCCAGATGCTATTTGTAACAAGTTAACTCTTAATTGATTTGATCATGTATGAAAGGCCAATTTATCATTTAGGATCCATTGTGTGATTTAATGGTTAAACAGAGGATTTATGGTGTATTATTAGGAACATTTAATTAGGTAGGTTAATTGAAATAATGTAAAATGGTTAATGGGTTTAGATTTGTGATTAGTAAGGGTAGAGATGCCATATACAAATGAACTAAAGAATTGAAATGTTAAGGCAAATAAATAAGGGGCAGATTTGGAATATGAGTATTCTAATACCCTAAACCCTTAACCCCATCATTCTCACATTCATTCGAAATTCACAAAACAAAAATATAAGCTAGAGGCCGACCACCATTAAGAAAAGCAAAGAGAAGATTTCAAGAGGAAAAGCTTAAGCAACTTAATCAAGATCAAATCTTAAATCTTTAATCTTAAAGCTAAGGCGTATAATGACTGCATCTCATATTTCTTAGGTTTTTTCAGTTTTAAGGATAATTAAAATTAATTTGCAAGGTTATGCCATGTTTTTGAATGATTAAATGTTTATATATGCTTGTTGATGATTTATGCTTATTCATATAGGTTTTATGATATGTTTTAATGTTAATACCCTACGAAATGACATCAAAATGCCTTGCAATTTTAGATTTAGATCAAATATGATATTTTAGAGATGGTTTTCAATTTTCATAATTTTCTGAATTAATGTGGATTTTATATTAATTTTCTAGTGAGGAAAATGATTATTTGTGTTTTTACGGCTAAATAATATAAGTTTGGGTCTAAAATTAATATATGTTAGGAAACATATTAAAAATGATTATCTGGAATTTTTGTAGAATTTTCATAAGTGTTTTAATAGATATATAAAATTATTTTAAAGTATGGGACTTAAATGTTTTATATATTTATAAAAAGAGAAGGGGTATTTTGTAAATGAATTAAATTATTTATTTCTGAAATGTTGGCAGCACTTTTAGAAAAGAAATTAGTAATAAATAATAATTTGAAAAACAAGGCAGGTTAGTTGAAAAGAATTTCTTTTCAAAGTTGAAATCAGTTTCTATACGCTTTTAACATGTTTCGCCACTTTCGGCACCAATGGTTCCGACTTAGTAGCTCTGCCACCATCACCATCGAAACTAATGCGCATGGCATAAAAAACTTGGTGCGCAACGAATTGAATATAGGCAAAAGGTATTGGGTCGAAACCAAGAGTTCCGAAAGGGTCGAAGCGCTACTTTGCTTTTAAATGAAAACGCGCCTGCTTTGCTTTCGATGGATATGCTTTTGACTTGGTTGACTTCCGACTGGGTCAAATTGGTTTAAGGAATGGTTTCGAATGGGTTGCATCTTTTATTTCAAGTAAATGCTTTCGAAGGGGTCGAAACTCCTAGCTGCCGCTTTTCCTATCTTTCAAAACAAAGTTTTCGAAGGGAATACTTTGCTTTTAAAACATAGCCGCTTCTCCAATGCCTTCGGAAGATTGGTTTCGACACCAACATTTCTTTACTTAGGAATTGCTTTCGAAAGAGCGCTTTCAACTGAAATGTTTTAATGACCCTTTTGCTCTTTTGAAGGTAGAACCCAAATGGTTTCGAAGAGGATGGTTTTAATGGTTTCGAAAGGTTATTCCATATGTTTTACTTAAACCCAAAGGCTTTCGAAAGATTTGATGTTTTAATGCTTTTGAAAGGTTTTAACGAAGGTTTTGAAAGGCATAAAAGGAAAGGTTTTCCAATGGTTTCGAAAGGCAATGTTTAAGTGTTTTTAAAGATAGGATGTCTAAGGTTCTATAACTTTTGAAGGAAGGTTTTTCAATGGTATCGAAAGGTTTATATGAATGGTTTCGAAAGGAATGTTTTTTGGAGTTTCGGCCTAGGTGAAAGAAAAGGGTTTAGTTGGTTTCGAAATGTGTACTGTCAATGGATTCGAAAGGGGTACTTTAAAAGTTTTAAATGTTTTCATCAATAAAGATTTGAGTAAAGTATATACAACATGCAAGGTGATTTTGAGTAAAGTATAGAGTATATATTTTCCTAGCTTAAGTTTGAATTAAAGGTTTTAAATCAATTTGAGATGAAAAGGTTTTCAAGGAAAATTTAAGGGAAAATTACCCTAAGTAAAGTGACTTAGATATTTGTACAACATATGGGACTGGTATAGGGTCGCGCCCTATACATTAGCTATTAGCCCCTAGCTAATTTAGTCCAAAATTCTAGTATTTAGGGCATTGTCACAGGTAAGACTAAAATGGTGTTACATACAGAAAGGTATATATTTGTACAGAGGTAGGTTATTGGTGAGCCCGCAAAACCATAGGATCGGTTGACCTAGAGAAAGTAAGTTAGGGATATACCGTCCTAGAGAGGAGTATCTAACAGATGTTAGATTATTTGTTTATATTTTCTGGTAGGCCTGGGTCAGCCAAAGGTTGGTAGTTAGCCAAACAAAACTATAATATTCGGATAGATAGTCCATTTTTTACCTTATATGTATGTTTACATGATAATGCTTTACAAGTTTAACCAGTTTGGTTGTAGGATTATGATTTGCAAAAGATATGTTTTGAAAGGATATTAGTGGGGAGAAACTCATTCCGCTAAGCGGTGTGATCTCACTTAGTATCAAATAACCGAGAAATAGAGTATTATTCACACCAGGCTTTATGTCTGACTCGATATTTATGTTTTTCCCATTAAACTCTTGGATGCTCAAAATTGATTTGAGTAGGATGAGGTTGAGGTTTACAAGTTTTTAGTAGGTTGGCGAACAAAAGATTTCGAAGACGAGCAGGTGGCTAACAGATAGCTATTTAGGAGTTACTATTTTATATTTTTTTATTCCGCTATTTTGTATTAAGTCAGTTGTGACTATATAGTACTCTGGTCAACCAAGGGGGCATCTTCATATGTCGCTCTTGGCGTATTTTGTAATAATTATATTTGATCTTTACCTAAGAAACGATTATGGGATTATGTAATGGAATATGAAACATGTTTTGTGTAATGTAATTAGAAAAGTTGTTTTTGGGAAATCTATGATTTTTTTTCATATTCATGTGCCTCTAATATTATGGATACCATTAACATTACCGTATTTGGTCACCGGAAGTTAATGCTATGGATGACTGCAGCATCTATAGCACTTAGCTTCAGGCTTCCAAATAGGGGATGTTACATATGGTGTTATAGACCCCTATAGATTGGCCTCCTTAAATTTGTAGGACTTAAGGACGCTTTGTCCCTATAACCACATGAGATGAAGGCCGAAGGGCGTTCATTTAGGTATAGATCACCTTAAAGCTCTAACAACCAAATGGATTCTATGACATAATATATGTTTATAGAGAGTTAAGGAGACAAGCATAAGTCATGTGCAATGGTCATTAGGCATGCTAATAGCTGTGTAGATATTTTGTATGCTCGAAGTCAATATTCATATATATATATAAAAAACTATCCATTCCCATAACATAATAAGAAGCATAAGTGAGGAGATCATAAATGATCAAGCTTATATCCTTGATTTTATTAAGTGCAAAACGGTTACAAATTGGTAGGTTTTGTCCCTAAATCAATTTAGGGTTACAAGAGTACGATGTTAGAAAAAAAGGATGGAATGGAAAAAAAACTCCCAAAATGTGACCCCTAGGGTCTTATTTATAGACGAGGGTCCAGGCCCTTTTGCCTTCTTCCTTCCATCATCTTTGGAAGGAATGCCTTCATTTCCTTTCGAAATTCTTCTAGCTCCGCCTCCATCAATGTCGGTGGCAATCTTTCCATTCTATTGATTTGGTGCTGAAGGTTCTTTATTCTTCTTATATAATGCTTCCTCCACACTTAAATGGGTGCTTTCGTCACTGTTGGAAGCAATGTCTTTAAGTATATTAGCTAAGCATTCCTTTAATGCCACTTTTATATGTGAATTGGGCGCTTACGATACCATCGGAAGGAACTCTTTTGAGAAGCGGAGGGGAGCCGATGCGGCACTATACTGCTGAAGGCATACTGAATCCCTTTATTGTTGTTGAGCTATGGCGACGCCACAGGTGGAGTATTCTTTCAAGAATTACAGAGGGCTTGTAAGGAGTGTGATGGAAGGACGATACTTGCTTATGAAGGATGATTGTTTTGAAGGTTTAATGAATGCAGCATGGAAGACTTTGGTAACACTCGTGGAAGGGAATCTTTCAATACTTGTGGAAGGGATGGCTTCGGTAGAAGAATTGACTCCTGCAGAAGCTTCTCCTTTGATGCTTACGAAAGCATATCCTTTAATGCTGGCAGAAGCAACTCCTTTGTTGCTTGCGGAAGCTTCTCTTTAACCTTAATGGAAGAATCTCCTCCAATGCTTGCAGAAGGGAATCTTTTAACGCTTGCAGAAGGGATGGCTTCAGTAGAAGAATTGCCCCTTGTGGAAACATTTTCTTTGATGCTTGTGGAAGGGAATCAACACTCGTATTATAGCTTCTTCTTTCATACTTTTACTCTTGAGAGGATTTTGTGGATAAAATTTAGCCCCTTATATGAAAGAAGCTTTCATTCTTTAAGACAAAAATCCAAGAATTATTTTTTATATTTTCCTACAAAACACAATGCAAATAATATTTATTGTTATTAGTTTTGGAATCTATATAAAAATATGTTCAGTAATATCACTAGAAGTTCCTGATAATAGAAGTCCAAGAACCCAAAGTCGAAAATAATATAATTCAAGGAATCCAAATCCAAGAATAATAGAAGTTTAGAGATCATAATCTTGAAATAATAGTAGATAACCAGTAATCCATATATGGTGATGGAAGCTCAGAAATCACCATTTATATATGAAACCAGAGATTTGAATCAGGAGATAATAATAAAAGTCTTGAAACCCCTTTCTAAAGGTAATAATTGAATAGAATGCCTAAATCCACATCTGGTAATAACAAAAGACTAAAAATCCATATCTAGCTATAATAATTGAAGACCAGAAAACCATGTCTGAATAATAATAGAAGGCCGAAAATTCCAAATAGTAGAACACTAGAAATCCACATCTGGAATACTAGAAGACCAGAAATACATATATGGAAATAATAATTGAAGACTAGAAAACCATATCTAAATAATAATAGAAGACCAGAAGTCTACATCTGGCAGTAAGAGAAGAAATCAAAAAAAACAATATCTGAACGATAGAAGACTAGAAATCCATATTAGCAATAATAAAAGAAGTTCGGGAATCATCATTCGGAAATAATAGAAGTAGGGAAGTTTTTATCTGGAATTAATAGAAGAAAACCGAAAATCCTTGTCCAGTAATAATAGAAGTCCATAAATCCTTTATATGGATATAATAATAGAAGACCAGAAATTTCCTTCCGGCAATAATAAGAGAACTCTAGAAATAATTATCCGGAAATAATAAGAGAAGTCCAGGAATCATCATTTGAAAATAAGATAAGTTCAGGAATCATCATTTAGAAATAATAAGAGAAATCCAGAAATCATCATCTGGGAATAATAAGAGATTTTTTATCTTGTACCACCCTTCGGGCCTTTGAATGTTTGAATTTTTGATTTTATGTGCCACTCCACGGGCATTGGATGTCTTAATCATTTATTTTATGCCACTCTTTGGGCTTTGGATGTTTGAATCCTTTATTTTGTGCCACTCTTCAGGCTTTGGATGTCTTAATCCTTTATTTAATGCCACTCTTCGGGCTTTACATGTCTTTATCCTTTATTTTGTGTCTATATTTTATGCCACTCTTTGGGCTTTGGATTTCTCAATACTTTATTTTGTGCCACTCTTCTGGCTTTGGATATCTTAATCCTTTGATTTAACCCCTTACTACCATCTTAGTTAATGCATCAGGTCATCCTATGCGTATGGTTCGCTTTCATCAAGCAGGACCAAAGACTTACCTGACCTCCCTCTAGAAAGCACTTCAAACAGGCCTTATGGGTGGGAAATAAGGCCGGTTCGGTACTTTGAACCGACTGTCTTGGGTGGGGACCAAAGACTTACTCCGTCCTCCCTCTAGGAGGTGCTTCAAACAAGCCTTATAGGCAGGAATGAAGGCTGGCCGATGCTTTGACCCGGCCATCTTAGGCAAGGACCAAAGGCTTACTTCATCCTCCCTTTAGGAGATGCCTTGACCTGGCCATGTAGGCACGATCAAGAGCCTGTAGATGCTCTAGGTTGGCTATTTCTGGCGCGACTAAAGGCTTAATTTGACCTTCCTCTAGGAGGCGCTTTGACCTGGTCATCTTGGCATGGAAAAGGCTTTATACCATCTTAGGTAGTTTCCAAATTTGAGTATAATTTTACTCTCAACCATGTAGATATGCTTAAAGATTGTACCTTTATTCATTCACTATTGGGAAGTACGGTCGCAAATGTTCTCCATTCCATGTTCTAGGGACCATGTTGCCATCAGGTCGACATAGACGATAAGCTCCTAGAGGAATCACTTTGTGAATAATTAGGAGACCTTACTAATTTGGTCAAAGTGATCCAACTACTGGATTCTTAGTTTTGCCATTACGCTTCGGAGGACTAGATCTCCTTAAAATGACTTTGTTTTTACTTTTGAGTTGTAATACGTTGATATCCTTTGTTGATATCCACTAGTTCGCCGCTGCTTGGTCTCTTAGTTCATGTATTAAATCCAAAGATTCTTTTCTCAATTCATGATTCGAATCGATTACATATGCGATATTTTGATGCGAAGGTATCTCAATTTCAACTGGTAGCATTAACTTATAGCCATATGTTAAGGAATAGGGAGCATGACCCATTGTAATTTTGGTTGACGTTCAATATACCCATAGCACAAGTGGTAACTCTTCCACCCAATTTCCTTTGGCTTTGTTTAAGCACTTTTTGTAACATCCCCCACTTGGAGACCCAAAACAAACGGCTGTAGATGCTGCAGTCATCCATAGTTATTAATCCTTGACGACCAAATACGGTAATGTTAGATACATTGATACACAGAAACACATGAATATGGAAAAAATTTAAAACATCAAACAAGTTCCATATTCCATTTTGAAACATTTTAAATTCATTACATAATCCCAATAGGAGAACCACATTCAGAGAAAATAAATTTATTACAACATACGCCAAAAGCGACATATGATGATGCCCCTTTAAATGATCAGAGTATATATAGGGAATTTTAACAACTTTGCCTTTACAACAACAACACAGCGGAATCAAAATAAAAGAGAACTCTATATAGCTATCATGCCTCCTGCACGTCTCCGGAAACTTATTCGTCTAAAGAGGTACTTGAAAACCTCAACTCTCAAACTACTCAAAATCAATTGAGTACCCAAGAGTTAAAGGGGAAAACATAAACTTCAAGTTAGACATAAAGCCTAGTGTTAACTATAAAATCTCCTCGAAGGCAGAAGTATGAAAGAAGAATAGTCAAGTTGGAGTTTTGATGAAGAGATAATCCAAGTTATCATGGAAGACTTAAAAAGGGTTGTTCGAAAAGACCAACTGTTCATATAGTGTAAAGCATTCGACTCGGATGAAAACAAACAGATCCTTCTGCCACAGTCAACCTTTCAACATAGATGAGAAAGTAGTGATGACTTTAAAGCCCCTTCCGAAAGCAATCAATAGCGCTCCTTTCAACTACATGCCAAACCTTTCGAAGTCAAAGGTTTCGCTCCAAAGTAACCTTTTTGAAAGCTTAGTAAGCCTTTCGAAAATGGTTAAGGCACTTCCAACACACCTTTCGATAGCGTTGAAAAGTGCTATAAAGAAAGCTACACTAAGAAGTCGGTAAAGAATGGAAAGCAACCTCTCGACAACATTGAAAAGTAGCACAACTCTCGATAACATTCAAGTAAAGACAAACCTTTCGACAGGGTCGAAAGGTTCACAAAAGATGTGAAGGACATACCTTTCGATGAAGTCGAAAGGTTAATGAAAGCTTAAGAGTCGCAAACCTTTCGACAAAGGCGGAAGGTTCATAACGGAACATGAAGAATAAACATTTCGACAAGAACGAAAGGTTCAAAATGAGGCAGACCTTTCGATGAGGTCAAAGGGTTCATAATAGCACGAGGGAGGCAGACCTTTCGACAAGGTCAAAAGGTTCACATAGTATGCAAAGCAGAGACCCTTCGATAAGGTGGAAAACTGGGACGTAGAAGAAATTGACTAAGAAGCACAAGAGATTCATAACCTTTCGACACACTCGAAAGGTTCATAACCTTTTGGTGAAGTCGAAAGGTTTGAGACGATATATAAAAGGGGGACCTTTCGACTCAGTCAGAAGCTTGAAGATGAAAGATGGGCCGCCTGCATCTATAAATAAGACCCAAGGGGTCCAGTTTTGGGGACCGATTTCTGGATACTGATTCCATCTTCTTTTCTCCACTTTCATAGAGATAATTTTACTTGTAAAATCCCTAAATTGAATTGGGGGGAAGAGCTCAATTTCTTGTAATATATTTTGGATCTGAAATAAATGAAGATGGCTCGTTCATGATGGATATTGGCAATGAGGATAATCTTTAAGATCATTAGCTAGAC
Source organism: Allium fistulosum (assembly GCA_030737815.1). Classification (NCBI taxonomy): domain Eukaryota; kingdom Viridiplantae; phylum Streptophyta; class Magnoliopsida; order Asparagales; family Amaryllidaceae; genus Allium; species Allium fistulosum. Next base: position 960,437,753 of record CM060904.1, read on the forward strand.
TAATGATCAATTGCACATGATTTCAACCTTTTTCTCATAATCTCTTTTGATATGTGCTCTATGTATACATAAGATCAACTTAGATATTCCCCATTGAAACACATCATCATTAATATCCATATTTAACATAAAACGATGATGACGTGTTACATTTATTAGGTGTATGATCATGGTAATAACTAGATTGGTCTTATATAGAAAAAGTAAAGGGGTTAAAAATATAAACTGGGATTGCTTCAAAAGGAGGAAAATCATTCGGCTTTGTCGAAAGGTTTACTTTCTAACGAAATCCTGTGTTATATATATCTAATAACCGCTCACGATAGATTTAATTCAAAGGGAATCTACTTCTCTGAGTATTAGTAAACCCTTTGAATTGATTCCATAGGAACAAAATGGACATCAATGGGGTCGGAAGCAGTCAAGTTTGGCGATTAGTTATGCTTCTCCTTATAACAATGTTGAGAGGTTTCATACATTACCTTTCGACACGGTTGAGAAGGAAGTGGTAGACATCAACCACAACTACTTTCGATTCCAAGAGTAGACGGAATTCATCAAATTACTTATTTCTGAAAGATGAATGACTAAGAGTTACTTCAACCTAGTCGAAAGGTTGGGTGATCCTATTAACAACCTTTCGACAAAGTCAAAAGGTTGGGTGATCCTATTAACAACCTTTCGACAAGGTCAAAAGATTGGACTAATTCCTTCCACCTCAACTTACACGAAAGGTTGGGAAGGTCATGCCTATAACCTTTCGACAAGGTCAAAAGGTTCAACAATCTAATATATTTTCAACCTAGTCGAAGGGTTATTGTAGCTTCATTAACCTTTAGACAAGGTCGAAAGGTATGACATCTCATCATTCTTTTCTCCTAGATTAATCTAATTAAAGCAATTTGTTCAAAGATACACTTTCAGAAGTGAAATTATCTCATCTACATAGTTATGTCCAAGAAAGATTATCTTATCAAAGCATTGAGGATAGTGAGAAGTTTTCTTGTTAATACTTGGTATGAATAATAATCTACCATCTCAAACCATTTAGATATCTAGTGAGACAACGCCGCTTAGCGGAATGGGTTTTCCCATCACTAGTATCCTAAAATCATTATAAAACCATATACTGTGCACCTACATCCACAATGGTTAAAACATCTCAAAACTATATGATTATATGCAAACAAGTAAATCAATTCTGCATTTCCCATCCCCATTCATTTCTGACTAACTGTCTCATTTAAGTTTTTGGGGTCACTACTAACCTATTAGTTTTCAAGGGATTACTAATAACCTGTCAATGTTTATGGACTCTTTGTCCAATTTCATAGTTTTCATGGGATCACTAAGAACCTATTGGCCCCTGCCGATATCTTTACTGTTTCATTGGTTCTCCCTGAACCTATTGGTAACTCTAATATCTTTCCTCTTATCCTAGTTTTCATGGGTTGACTAGGAACCTATTGACTTCTGTCAATATCTTAATTCGAATATAGTTTTCATGGGCTAACTATGAACCTGTCTTCCTGACATCTTCATTTATACATAGTTTTCATGAGATTACTATGAATCTATTTGCCCCTGCCAATATCTTCTTTTAATATTTTAGCATCCTATACTCTGGTCATCCTGACCTCCTGGATGCAACTCTACTCATTCTGGAGTTAATTTAATTTATATTCTCTACTGGGTCAACCTAACTGGTTACTCTACCTTCCCCAAATTACAGTTATGGGTCCATTACAATGTGAATATGGTCAAATACATATATGAAGAAGCAAACATAATAATACCATCCCTTTTGGTTTAATATCCTTGAAATCATTTCATATAAGACTTGGTTAATCCGTTTAACCTATTAATCAAGGAAATCTTCTTCAAAACTCCATTTCAAAACATTTTATTTATGCCACGGTTTTCTTTAAAATGAGATTGGGTTATTTGTTTTGAAAACTAAGGCTTTTGAAACCCCTGGACAGCCTCCTTCGAAAGCATAGAAAATTTCTTTTCAAAACATTAAATATATACCTTTCGAAGCTCTTTAATCATCTCTTTCAAAACCAAAATATACCTTTTGAAAGTATCAAAACATTACTAAATAGTTCCTAGAAACATAGCCTCGAAACCAATGGAAGTACCCCTTTCGAAACCATTGGGTTTTGCTTAAAAACATCTTTTGGATCAAAGTGAATATATCCGAAAGTGCCTCTTTCGAAAGCTTTAATCATCATATAAAATTGTTTGGGGAAAGCTTGGCGGCATCGGCACCATCCTTTTGAAAGCTACAAAACATTTAAGTAAAACATTGAAGATTTGCATCAAACCCCCTTTTGAAGCTATTACCTTTGAAACCCTTGAATCCTTTCGAAAGCATTTAGGAAGTGGCTTAGCTCATCTTTAAAAACAAAAGATATCTTTCGAAAGCATTGATGACATCAATACACTTGAAAGGCAAAAGAACAGAGGCTGGATTTCGACTTAGTCGGAACCACTACTTTCGAAAGCATCATTTTATAAATAAAGGAACCCATTCGAAGCCTATACTTCTAAAACATAAAATGACATTCCCTTCGAAAGATATTAGAAAACTCCTTTCGAAGGCATATGTTTCGATTCCTTCGAAAGCTTTACTAAAACAAGGTAGGCACTTTCTCATTTGAAAGTAAAACTAAGGTCTCGACCTCATCGGAAGCTGTGCTTTCGACACTATGCCTTCCGCCTTCCTCCAATCCACTACATACCATATACATGATACCTTATGTATTGGTTTCGGCTTTTGTGGGGTTTTGATTTGATTGAGGGTGGAAGCTATGAGTCAAAAGGTGCTTCTAAATAGAGGCGGAACCCACTTTTCTGGGTGAACCTTATTTAATACCAATTAAAGCAAACACTTTCTAACTAACCTGCCTACGTGTAAGCATATGATTGGTTGCCACAACTTTTAAATTCTTTACAAAGTAACTGCTACTTATTATCAGATCTAAATCAAGGAAAATTTAACAATTAAGCCCTTGTATTAAGCAAAACCAAAATTGCATTTAAATCCTCCATCTAAAAATAATTTATTTTCCCAAGTAAATCTCCTAGAAAAAATCACCAAAAGTTACAAAAATTCACTTTCATCATGTTATCAAACATATCAAAATTTCAAACCCAAATTCTTCCTAAAATAGTCGAAACAAATTTCTAACCCAATTCGATCATAGTTTTCTTTGAAAATTCATAATACTTTACATAGCCTGGAAAATTATTAAAATTAAAACCCAACTCCAAAATCATGTTTTGCATAACATAAAAATTTTCCATGGCATTCAAAGATCATTTACAATCAGTTTTTCCCTAAAACCGCATAAATCCCCATTTAAAAAATCTTGTTTAAATCAAACAAATTATAATTCAAGCATATTATCATCCAAAACATCATAAAAATGAATTTAATCTTAAATTCGAAAACATATGATCATAAAAAAATAGAGATGGTATAAATTATTATTCACCTTGATTAGGATAAGGAGATTGGATTGAGATTAATTCCCCCTAAGCTTAAATCCCGAGCTTTTGATTGAATTCCTTTTTTGTTTCTTTGTTAATGCCGGCTCCTTTATTAGTTTGGGTTTTGATTGATTTTGTGAAAATGAGAAAAGTGAACATGAAAGGTATAAGGAACGAAAATATATAAGGGTAAGGGATTATGTGTGGCTATTTCCCAATACACCCTTGTGTAGGTTAATTAACTTATAAACCATTCTTAAGCCAATTTAATTTGTTAAACACAGCCTCCTTATTATTTATTGAAATCTCAATCTCCTTATCATTCTAATTATTACATTATTTTATTTTATTTATCTAATTAAATCTTTCGAATAATGTTATCAAAATTAGGGGTGTTACAGGCTCCGCTCCTTACTGAATTTCGACCATGAAATTCCGTAAGGAATAAATACTACACATAGCAATCATCTGTAGCCACTCGTAAAAACCATACTAGCCTACCTGACTAGCAGTTATCTATATAAATATAATATAGGCATATCCTCAAAGTAGATCAGAATAAGTTTCTCTGATCCTTTATTCTGTCTCTCAAGTATAGTCCTTCTCGTTGTCGCTCCGTTGAACTTTCACCAACTTGACTGTCCTGTTCCTCAATCTTTTCTCATCTCTCCTCAATCTTTTCTCATCTCTCACTACAACCCAAACTGGTTGTCTAACAAAAGTCAAATTTGGCTCTACTATCAAATATTCCAACCCTATTGGAGGAACAGTTTTCTCTGGATCATGCACATACTTATGAAGATGAGACACATGAAATACATTATGGACACCTATCATACTGCTCAACAACTCTACTCTGTATAGGAGCTTTCCGATCCTCTTTATAATCCGGAATGGGCCAACATATCTTGGTGCCAGTTTCGCTGACTTTCCAAACCATACCACACCCTTCATCGGTGATACTTTAATAAAAACCTTATCTTCAACTGAAACTCTAGGTCTTTACGCCTCTTATCTGCATAACACTTCTGTCTAGATTGAGCTTCCTTCATCCTTCCTCGGATCAACTCAATCTTCTCTGATGCCTCTCTAATCAAATCTAGACCGAAGACTAATCTGTCTCTAATCTCCAATCAATATGCTGGTGATTGCATGGCATTCCATACAAAGCTTCAAAAGGCGCCATTTCTATACTAGTCTGATAGCTATTATAATAGGAAAACTCAACCAAATGTAGGAGATCCTCCCAAGATCCACCAAAGTCCAATACACAAGCTGTTAGTAAATCCTCGAGTAACTTATTGACTCTCTCTAGCTGCCCATTCGTTTGAGGGTGATATGCACTACTTATCTTGAGCTTAGTGCCTAACATGTCTTGTATATTCTTCCAGAATTCGCTAGTAAACAAAGCATCTCTGTCACTGGCTATGCTACTAGGAACTCCATGTAGTCTAACTATGTTCCACATGAACAACTTAGCTAAAACATCTGTCGTCCTGGTTGACTTAATTGGAATGAAATGGGCACTCTTGGTCAACCTATCCACTATAACCTATATAATTCCATTTCCTTTATTTGACCTTGGCAACCCGTTTCTAAAATCCATTAATATCGAATTACATTTCCAAACTGGAATCTCTTGAGGTTGAAGCAATCCGCTCGGCTTCTGATGTTCGGCTTTCACTTATTGACAGTTTTCACACTACCTAACCCACAAGCCAACATCCCTCTTCATACGTTCCTAATAAAAGCTCCTCTTCATCTCTTGTTACATCGTGGTCCCTCCAGGATGAATTGTAAACTTGGATCGATGACATTCTCCAAGAACTTCTTTCCTCACGTCCTCAACATTCGAAACACAAAATCGTCCCTTCTTTCTCAACCATCACCTCTGGTCAAGACTAAAATCCTTTAGATCATCTGTGATGACCCACCTTTCTGACCCCTGAGAACGACACTTAATACATCCATGGTATTCATGTGCCATTGCCCAAGTATCTGAAAGACGAGTTGTCATGGGGTAAAATATAAGAACATAACAATAATCTCACAATGTAATGGTTAAATATAACATAAAATTAAGACAGTACATAAGGTTACTCTCAACATGGAGTTATCAGAGTTACAACAAAAGTACTACTATCAGCCTAGGTAGTTATAACAACCTGCCTTTAAATATACATATATAGAGCCAACATCTCATAACAGCGGAATTAAATAGCTAGATAGATAAGGAGCCTCCTGCTCATCCACCATCATCAAAAGAGCCCAAAGAAACCTGTTATTTCCAGACTACTCAAATATAAATGAGTACCCGAGAGTTTAAGGAAAACAAACAATTCAGGTCAGACAATAAGTCCGGTATGAGTAAACTCCAAATAAAAAAATAGAACACACAAAATAACCGGTGAGAGCACGTCACAAAAACGCAGAACGGGTTTCCCCTCACAAGGACAACATCCAAGCATAAAAGAATGGACATAAATAATTAAACACCGTGAAGAGCGCAAGATGCTTCCCGATGCAATTAAGAAAGAATCATCCAAAGATTTGAATCAAAAATAAGGAAAAGGAATTTTTCCAACAATGACTAGGAGGGTGCGCCCCCCTATCGAAAGTATACCTCTAGAAAATATACTTGAGAACTACGATGGCTCTCAGAAACCTCCAAGCCGGACCCCACCAACCTTACCGAGTATCCGAGTATTTCACATCTCCGTGCGCATACAACCGAAACCAATCTAGAGTAGATGTGAAAATACCCTAATGGAAGCAACCCCACATAGCTTGGCCCCCACTCTCTCTTTATTTAGTCATTTCCGATAAAGGATATCAATGCTCTAAATGAGCAACAAATCGTCTTAGATTGACGAAACAAAAACAAAAGGAAGAAGGGTATCGAAATTGATAGTCAAGATATCAACTATTTGGGATAACAAAACGATCGTATATGGAAATTAAATCTTATACTTTTTCAATGCTTGGGAAATATCCATATACTTATCTCATCGATATAAGTATATTCACAAAACATTTGGGAGGATTTCTTATTTCAAAAGCATACTTAGATGAGTCAAAAACAATTGTCTTCAAGAAAGGTGAATGTTTTTCATACCATTATAATTATAAAGATCATTTATGGAAATCAAATCTCCTACACTTGTCACGTTTCTGATATTCTCGACTTACTCTACCCCTCTCCCAGAAACAAAGCTAGGTAAGTCAGGGCACTGGTTGCTCCTAGCCTTGCCTAGACACTTCGGTTCCAGATCTCACAGATAGAGGATCAATCTACTCATCGGCTTTTAGTGCCAAGTATAGGACTACTTACTTTCCATAAATAACCCATTTAAATCATTATATAAATTTTGAAGCTCCTTTAAAATACTTTAAACAAAGATTTAAAACTTCCATTCAAATCATAACTTAAACCCATCATCTTTAAAGGAGAATACGACCAAGAGGGGTGAAGCTCCCTCTTAATCAAATGAGATAGCTAAAAGGGGTGTTATTTCCTTTTAACCAAAAAGCCACTAAATGTCAATCCTAAGTTAAAAGGTGGTGTAAGTTCCCTTTAACTAAACATCAAAGTTATTGCTCATAGACTGGCCGAGCACAAATCAAACAACCAAACAAGAATAATAACAGACCCATTATTATTAATAATTTACAATCAACAGTTAACACAACATTTATTAAAATGTGAATGAGTCAAAGGAAAGAGATTAAGATTACACTCACTATAAATAATTAAACTATACTCACAGAATAAGTTATACCCACTAAACTATGAAAACAAGGAATATGCTCACATAATAAGTTATACTTGCTAAACTATAAAAGCAAGGAATATACTCACAGAATAAGTTATACCCACTAAACTATGAAAACAAGGAATATACTCACATCCTATTTGCTTTGATGGAGACATGGAATACTTCACCTTTGATAATGAATTTTAGTTCTTTTCTTTAGTTTGTGAATGAATTAAAATGAGATATGGACTTGGCTATTTATAGGTGAAGAGAAGGGTACTTTAGTCATTTCCTACAACCTAACCTGATTCGACCAGATTTTGGTCCAATAGAAACCAGCCATATGGCCTAATTTGATTCGACCACATTTTGGTCCAATAGAAAACATCCTTGTGGCTTAATTTGATTCGACCACAATTTGGTCCAATAGGAATTCTCCTTATCAACTATGGCCTAACTTGATTCGACTAGATTTTGGTCTAATGGAAACCATCTGCATGGCATAACCTGATTCGACCAGATTTTGGTCCAATGGCAACCATCCGCATGGCATAACCTGATTCGACCATATTTTGATCCAATGGCAACCATCCGCATGGCATAACCTGATTCGACCAGATTTTGGTCCAATGGCAACCATCCGTATGGAATATAATAATCATTATGCTATTTTGTTTTATTAGGCAAGTAATTATACTATTCTGTTTTATTAGGCTAGGTTAATAATTCTTTCTTGTTTTATTAGACAAGTAATTATACTATTCTGTTTTATTAGGCAAGGTTAATAATTCTCTCTTGTTTTATTAGGCAAGTAATTATATTATTCTGTTTTATTAGGCAGGGTTAATACTTCTAGATATAAAATCCATTATTTAATCATTTAAAAACATATTAACTATTCATGTTCAAAGTGATTAAATTATGGGTCGTTACATCATCAATCTTAGTTCCAACCTCAAGCCTTCTGACCTTCTCGGCTAATACTGGATCCTCTTTCTACTTATAAGTAATCCCGTCGATCAACACTGGTCGAACTTCTAAACAGGACAACATGGCAATACTCTGACTAGAACTAGCAGTCGATCTTAACTTCACACTATAAGTAGTTAAAGCTCCTAACCATTCCATTCTGCCAACATAGTTAGCACCACATTCTGATACCTTCTGCTTAGAGCATCCGCTGCCTTATTTCCTCTCCCAGGAGAATACTCTATACCAAAATCATAAGCAACCAAAAACTCCAGCCACCTCTACTGTCTCATATTCAACTCCTTCTGAGATAATAAATACCTTAAATACTTATGATCCATGTATAGCTCAAATCCCTCCCCTTAGAGATAATACCTCCAAATAGGTAATACCTCCAAATCTTCAATGCGAAGATAAATCATGAGTAGGATATCTCACATCATGCGGTCTAAGCTATCATGAAGCGTAGGAAATCACTTTACCCTTCTGCATCAACATAGCTCCCAATCCAGTTCCATATGCATCGGTATACACCACTAACCCTTGGTTTCCTTCAGGAACTACTAACACAGGTGCATTGGTCAATAAATGCTTTAACTTATGGAATGCTTCCTCACATTTGTCGGACCAAACAAATTTCACCTCCTTTCTGTTCAGCTTACTCAAAGGCGTTGCTATCCACGAGAAATCCTTGATGAATCTCCGGTAGTAACCAGCAAGTCCAAGAAAACTTTTAATCTCAGTCACCGTCTCTGGTCTTTTCCAATTATTAATAGCTTCAATCTTATCTGGATCGACTGACTACCCCTTTTCTGAAACCATGTGACCAAGAAACTAAACCTCTTTCTTCCAAAAATGACACTTGGAGAACTTCGCTTTTAGCTGATGCTGCCTCAGCGTCTCAAGCACAACTCTAAGATGATCTTCATGCTCTCTTTCATCCTTAGAGTATACCAAAATGTCATCTATAAACACTAACACGAACCTATCCAAATACTTGGAAAACTCGGTTCATGAGATCCACGAAGAAAGCAGGTGCATTCATTAACTTGAATGACATTACTAACCATTTGTACGAACCATACCTATTTCGAAATGATGTCAAGGGAATACTGTCCTCTGCCACTCTTAATTGATAAAAACCTGTCGCCAAATCCAACTGGGAAAACACTTTGGCTCCACACAACTGATCAAATAAATCATCATTTCTTGGCAAAGGATACTTATTCTTTATCGTCCTCTCATTCAACTTACGATAGTCGATGTACATCCTCAATGACCCACCTGCTTTCTTCACGAACACTGCGTCCGCTCCCCAAGACGAACAGCTTGGTCTAATAAAATTCCTTCCTTCTAGATCCACTAGCTGCACCTTCAATTCCTTCATTTCAGTCGGTGTCATCCTGCTAGGTGTTCTACTTATAGGTTCAGCTCGTGGCGTAAGATTTATTTGAAACTCAACAGCTCATAGCGTAAGATTTATCTAAAACTCAATAGCTCGTTTCGGTGGTAGTCTTGTGACCGGCTAAAAGACATCTACAAAATCTCTTGACACTCGAACCTAACTTAACACTTCTTCCACTTCCATAGCGCTTAACAAAGCACAACTACTCCAGTCAGAATTCTCCGCTGAGAATATTATTCGGTTATGACTATCAGGATGTCTAAGTGGTATCTCCCCATCTTGGCAAAATATCCTAGCCTTATACTTACTCGACCAATATATATAAAAAATGATTCCGAAATCTACGAAATCGAAAACATACAAACTGCATGTAAACTTATGACCTCAGATCAAGTTCTAACTAGTCACATCTCTCCCCAGAGTTGCATACCCTCCTATTGGATTCGCAACACTTAGGAAACTAACAAGGTATGTGAGTTCTAAGCATAACTTATCAACCAAACACTAGGATATAAATGAATGTGATGCACGGGTATCATATAGTATCCTAACTAGTATACTCTGAATAAAAAACATACCTTCCATCACAGTCTTTCCTTTTTCAGCTACAATTGGCTTAGTAGATGATGGTCCAATAGAAAAAACCTTTCCCTTGTCCGTCCTAACCGGTTCTGGACACTGATTCTTTATAATGCCCAACTTGGTCAGAGTTGAACCACTTCACATTCTTCTTATTTGCAGCCTTCTTCCCCTTGCTTGACCGACACTCATTTGCATAATGACCCTTCTTGTCACACTTAAAGCAAAATAAATTAGCCTTTGCCTTCTCGGCAACATCTCCCTTCTGGGCTCCCTTCTTCTTAAAGAACTTTCTTTTCCTTCCCTGAGAACTCTGGGTTTAAACTAGATTCTCTCTAGCACAAACATCAAACATCTCCTCCTAGAGGATTGCCATATCCACTACCTCATTACAAGGACCACGGATATGTGTCTGGGTCGCCCTAGCAAGCTCAGGTCTCAATCAGCGAATGAATTTCTCATTTCTCTTAATGTCAATGTCTATAGTAGCATGTCCATATCGGGAGAGTTCATCAAACTTAGTAGCATACTCGATTACCGACATCTCTCCCTGCACCAAATCCATAAACTTTCTCAGCAATACCGACTTAGCAACTTCAGATAAAAACCATTGTTCAAATCTACCTCTAAAATCTGCCCAATTTAACTCCTCCTCCAAAACCCCGACAATAACACTATTCCACCAATGAGGTGCTGCCCCTTGCAACTGCCTAAAAGCCAACCTCATCTTCTGTGCATCAACCTAACCCAAACCAGCAAAGATACTTTTACAATGTAACAGCCAATCCTCAACTTCTATTGCATCCTCTGTTCCCATAAACGATTTCCCACCAAGACTAGTGTAATCACTGCTCATCTTAGCATAATTATTCCCAACTGGATCCATGGGAGTAGCTTCTCCAGCAACAACAGCAGCTACTCCTGCTTGCACCATATTAATGAAGAACTGATACATCACCCCCATATCTACCGGTGGATTTCTAGCACCCACATTAGCATCGGCATTTTGGTTAGCATTTGCCTGTCGACCTTGGTTCCTCCTAGTATTAGGTCGAACATTTCCGTTGGTTGTGGCGCTTCCTCCATCAAGATTTCCCTTTTCATTTCCTACTTCCATATCCTTTTTCTTGTAAATATGCATACGAGCCTTAGTAAGATACAGAAGGATGGTCTAAGAAAGAGCGGAATACGTACTCTTTTATATATATATCAAATACAAGCGAGTTACTATAGCGTTAACCCAAACCCCAATCTTATTTTTAGATTCATTGGATTATGTTTTGAAAATATTATAGGTTTAAATTTTTTTATGTTTCATAAACCTATGCTCTGATACCAACTTGTAACATCGCCCACTTGCAGGACCAAAACTAATGGCTACGGATGTTGTAGTCATCCAAGTTATTAATCCTCGGTGACCAAATACGGTAATGTTAGACACATTGATAAATAGAAACACATGAATATGGGAAAAAATTAAAACATCAAGCAAGTTCCACATTCCATTTCAAAACATTTCAAATTCATTACATAATCCCAATACGAGAACCACGTTCCGAGAAAATATATTTATTACAACATACGCCAAGAGCGACATATGAAGATGCCCCTTTGGATGATCAGAGTATATATAGGCAATTTTAACAACTTTTCCTTTACGACAATAACACAACGAAATCAAAATAAAAGAGAACTCCAAACAACAATCATGCCTCATGCACATCTCTGGAAGCCTATTCGTCTAAAGAGGTACCTAAAAACCTCAACTCTCAAACTATTCAAAATCAATTAAGTACCCGAGAGTTTAAGAGGGAAACATAAACTTTGAGTTAGACATAAAGCCTGGTATGAATAATAATTTACCATCTTAAACCATTTAGATATCTAGTGAGACCACGCCGCTTAGCGGAATGGGTTTTCCCTCACTAGTATCCTAAAATCTTTATAAAACCATATATTGTGCACCTGTATCCACAATGGTTAAAACATCGCAAAATAATATGATGATATGCAAACAAGTAAACCAATTATGCATTTCCCATTCTCATTCATTTCTAACTAACTGTCTCATTTATAGTTTTTAGGGTCACTATTAACCTATAGGTTTTCATGGGATTACTAATAACATGTTTAATGTTTATGGACTTCCTGTCCAATTTCATAGTTTTTATGGGATCACTAAGAACCTATTGGCCCCTGCCAATATCTTTATTGTTTCATGGGTTCTCCCTGAACCTATTGGTAACTCCAATATATTTCCTGTTATCCTAGTTTTCATGGGTTGACTTCTGTCAATATCTTAATCTGGATATAGTTTTCATAGGCTAATTACAAACCTATTGGCCCCTGCTCATATGAAATCGTAGTTTTCATGGGCTAACTATGAACCTGTCTTCCTGACATCTTCATTTATACATAGTTTTCTTGGGCTTACTATGAACTGATTGGCCCCTGCCAATATCTTTTCCTATACATAGTTTTCATGGGCTTACTGTGAACCTATTGGCCCCTGCCAATATCTTCTTTTAATATTTTAGCATCCTATACTTTAGTCTTCCTGAACTCCTAGATACAATTCTACTCATTCAGGAGTTAATTTAATTTATATTCACTACTGGGTCAACCTAGCTGGTTATTCTGCCCTTTCCCAAATTATAGTTATGGGTCCATTACAATGTGAATATGTTCAAATACATATATGAAGAAGTAAATACAATAATACCAACCCCTCTGGTTTAATATACTTGAAACATATAAAACTTGGTTAATCCCTTTAACCCTTTAATCAAGGAAAAATTCTTCAAAACTCCATTTCAAACACTTTATTTATGCCATGTTTTTTTTAAATAAAATTGGGTTATTTATTTTGAAAAATAAGGCTTTCGAAACCTTAAAACATCACTTTCAAAACCCCTGGATAACCTCCTTCGAAAGTATAGAAAAATTCTTTTCAAAACATTAAATATATACCTTTCAAAGCTCTTTAATCATCTCTTTCGAAACCAAAATATAGCTTTTGAAAATATCAAAACATTACTTAATAGTCCTTAGAAACATAGCTTCGAAACTAATGAAGGTACCCCTTTCGAAACCAATTGGGTTTGCTTTAAAACATCTTTTGGATCAAAGTGAATATATACGAAAGTACCTCTTTCGCCAGCTATATTCATCATATAAAATTGTTTGGGGAAGGCTTGGTGGCGTCGGCACCATCCTTTCGAAAGCTTCAAAACATTTAACTTAAACATTTAAGGTTAGCATCAAAACCCCATTTCAAAGCCATTGCCTTTGAAACCCTTGAATCCTTTCGAAAGCATTTAGGAAGTGGCTTTGCTCATCTTTAAAAACAAAAGACACCCTTCGAAAGCATTGATGACTTCAATACACTCGAAAGGCAAAAGAACATCGGCTGGGTTTCAACTAGCCGAAACCACTACTTTCGAAAGAACCATTTATAAATAAAGGAACCCATTCGAAAGCATATACTTTTAAAACATAAAATGACAACCCCTTAGAAAGCTATTAGACAACCCTTTTCGAAAGCATATATTTTGACTCCTTCGAAAGCTTTAATAAAACAAGGCAGGCGCTTTTTCATTTGAAAGTAAAACAAAAGTTTTGACCCCGTCAGAAGCTATGCTTTCGACACTATGCCATATGCCTTCCTCCAATCCCCTACGTACCATCGAAGTGATACCTTATGTATTGGTTTCAGCTTTGTGGGGTTTCGACTTGATTGAAGGAGGAAGCTATGAGTCGAAAGGTGCTTCTAAATAGAGGCCGAACCCACTTTTCTGGGTAAACCTAATTTAATACCAATTAAAGCAAACACTTTATAACTAACCTGCCTACGTGTAAGCATATGATTGGTTGCCACAACTTTTCAGATACTTTACAAAGTAACCACCACTTATTATCAGATCTAAATCAAGGAAAATTTAACAATTAAGCCCTTCCATTAACCAAAACCAAAATTTCACTTAAATCCTCCTTCTAAAATAATTTATTTTCCCAAAGTAAATCTCTTAGGAAAAAATCCTCAAAAATTACAAAAATTCACTTTCATCATGTTATCAAACATATCAAAATTTCAGACCCAAATTCTTCCTTAAATAGCGAAATAAATTTCTAACCCAATTTGATTATACTTCCCTTTGAAAATTCATAATAATCTTTCCATAGCTTGGAAAACCATTAAAATTAAAACCCTACTCCAAAATCATGTTTTACATAACATAGATTTTTTCCATGGCATTCAAAGATCATTTACCCCTAAAACCACATAAATCCCCATTTAAGCTATCTTGTTTAAAAGTTTAAATCAAACAGCATATAATTCAAGCATATCATCATCCAAAACATTATAAAACCGAATCTAATCTTAAATCAGAAAACATATCGTCATAAATCAAAATAGAGATGGTATAAATTATTATTCACCTTGATTAGGATAAGGAAATCAGATTGAGATTAATTTCTCCTAAGCTTGAATCCCTAGCTTTTGATTGAATTCCTCTTTTCTTTCTTTTTTAATGGTTGGATCCTCTATCAGTTTGTGTTTTGATTGTTTTTGTGAAAATGAGAAAAGTGAACGTAAATGGTATAAGGATCCGAAATATATAAGGGTAAGGGGTTATGTGTGACTATTTCTCAATATACCTTTGTGTAGATTAATTAACCATAATCCATTCTTTAAGCCCATTTAATTTGTTAAGCACGGCCTCCTTATTATTTATTCCAATCTCAATCTCCTTATCATTCTAATTATTACATTATTCTATTTAATTTATCTAATTAATTATCCTGAATAATTTTATCAAAAATTTGGGGTGTTACACTTTTTGAGAATAATTTTGATAGTCTTATCCGCTGCTTCAATGGCTCTGTTAACCATTGAATGTGCTACAGAAGAGAAACTCTTAATAATTCCATCCTTGCAACATAATCAAGCAAATTCTTCACTCTTGAATTGCTTTCCATTATCGGATATGATTTTATATGGAAATCCAAATATTGTGACAATGTTCTTGATCACAAATTTGAGTACCTTTCCTGAAGTGATGTTTAGAAATGGCTCTGCTTTCACCCATTTAGTAAAGTAGTCAATGGAAACCATTGCATATTTGTCCCTTTCCTTTGATATTGGCAAAGGTCCCATCAAATCAATTTTCCATGCATCAAAGGTCCATGGACTTGGAATTGTAGTTAATTGGCTTGATAGTAAACAAGGAATTTTGGCATGCTTTTGGCATCTTGTACTTCTCTTCACATAATCCATAGCTTGATTGGTCATTTGGGGCCAATAGAAGCCTTGTCCCATGACCTTCTTAGCCAATTTTATACCATTGGAGTGGTGTCTGCACAAACCCTCACGTGCTTTCTTTAATTGTCTTAATTCGTTTTCCGGATTCATACATCTTAAGTAAGCAAGGGCATATCCTTTCTTATAAAGTATTTCATCCATCATAGTGAAGGTTGGGGCTTGATATCTAATTTTTCTAGCCTTTGTCTTATTAGTTGGTAGTGTCTGTTAACAAGATATTCCATTATTGGTGTCATCCGATTATTTTTGTAGCGGTCATTTGCTTCTGAATTGGTGAGATCTTCCTGAATATTTTCATTCTCAGTTTCTTTCTCTTCTCCTTCATGAATTAGAGCTCCAGATCTAGTTAACACAAGTAACTCTCTTCCTGGCTCAGATACTTTATCTTTAATTCTGGGATTTGCTTGACAACCCACCGATACAATCTAGGTTTTCAATGCTCCCCTTGAACTGGCCAGTTTTGCTAATGAATCTACTAGTGAATTCTTTCCTCTTAGGACATGATTGATTGAGAAATCTTGTAGTTGAGTCAACATTTTTAGTTCCTTCTTCACATATTGGACTAATTTGGCATCTTTAGTCTGATATGTCTGCTTTTGTTGGTTTACCATCAACTAAGAGTCACTGAAGATTTCAATCCTTGAAATTTTAAATTACAAAGACAAAATGAAACCTGCTACCATTGATTCATACTCTACCATATTATTTATAGTCAGGAAACCAAGGTTCATGGCATAGTACAAGAGGTGTGCGTCTGGTGTGATTATAACATACCCTGCTCCAACACCTTGTTCATTTGATGCTCGTCCACGAATAATTTCCATTTGGGCTTTTGATCCTTTTCTTCCTTTGGCTGCTCTTTGACAAAGCTTTTTCATTCATCGACGAAATCGGCTAAAGCGTGTCCTTTAATTGCCACCTGCGATTGGAATTCAATGTCATATTGGTCGAGTTCTACTCCCAATTACACTAACCTTCCCGAAGTTTCCAACTTACTGAAGACTTTCTTAAGTGAAAAGTTGGTTGATACCTTGATTGGATGTGCCTGAATGTTGGCTCTTAGTTTTCTTGTAGTGAATATCAAGCAATAAGCCAATTTTTCTATGATTGGATATCTGACTTCTTCTGCTCACATAATAAGTGGGAAGTTGAGTTCTGTTTTCCTCTTTGATTAGTACTGAGCTTACTGCATGCTCGGAAACTGCCATATATAGGTACAGGTTTTTCCCTCCCACCGTACTGGATAATATCGGTGGCTTTTTGAGATGGTCCTCCAGTTCTTTAAAGGCTTTTTGGTAATCTTCTTCCCATTCAAAATTCTTTTTCTTCTTAATTACATCAAAGAATGGGATGCACTTATTGGTAGCTTTGAAGATAAACCTACTCAGTGCTGCTACCCGTCCATTCAAACTCATTACGTTTTTGCTAGTTTCAGGCTCAGCCATGTCCTTTATAGCTTGAATTTGGTCGAGGTTGGCTTTATTTCCTCGAGCTCTAAAAATATACCCCAAAAACTTCCCAGACTGAACTCTAAAAGAGCATTTTTGCATATTAAATTTCATTTGATGTCTCCGTAGCACTTTAAACATTTCTTGAAGATCCTTTAAATGATTACCTTTCCCTTGAGACTTCACAAACATGTCATCCACATAAAGTTCCATATTCCGGACGATCTTCTCTTTAAACATTCTATTCACTAGTCTTTGATAAGTGGCGCTCATGTTCTTTGACCCAAAAGGCATCACGTTGTAGCAATAGGTTCCCTATTCTGTGATAGAGCTTGTATTATCTTTGTCTGGCTTGAATGTGGGAATTTGATTATATCCTAAAAAAGCATCCATGAAAGACATAAACTTTTGTCCACTGGTTGCATCAACTAACTGATCGGACATGCTTTGTTTAAATTGGTGTAGCCGACACAAGTCCTCCATTTACCATTCGACTTCTTAACCAGTACTGGATTTGCTACCCATCTCGGATAGAATACTTCTCTAATGAATCTATTTTCAAGCAACTTCTTAACCTCTTCTTTCAAGGCATCAGATTGAATTTTATCAAACTACCTTTCTTTTGTCGTACAAGAGTTATAGTCGGATCAATGTTCAAAGCGTGGCACATAACTGCGGAGTTGATTTCGATCATGCATGGATGAGTCCATGCAAATACATCCTTGCTAGCTTGAAGGAACTGAATTAAGTCTGCTTTAAGGTTGCCTTCTAATTATTTCCCAATTTTGACCTTCTTTGTCTGATGACCTCGATCCACATATATTTCCTCAAGATCTTCAATAGGCTTTATTCTCTCTATTTCTCCACGGCAGTCTAAATTAATGACAATTTCTTCATTATACACTTCCTCCTCTACCAAGTTAGTATCACTTCTCTTCCTTTTCCTTTCAAATGAATTGTACTTCTTAAGCGTATGTTTAGTCGTATTACTGGGTCTTGATTTCGCTTTGGATGGTAGATGTAAAAATCCCTCATCCAAAGGCCTAAAAATAGTAGACGAATCATAATAAAAGCATGTTCGCTTTGCTATTGTTCCAAGGTAGCAAAATACATTTCACGAGAGTTAAATTGCTCCCCCTTAATAGTTCCCCAACCCCTCTTGATCAAGAACTTTACCATTAAATATTTGGACAAGACAAAAGCATCTTCCTCGTCCAGAGTAGGACGACCAAAGAAAGCGTTGTAATATGAAGGTTGATTGATGATCATGGATAGTGTCTCGAAAGTCCTTCAGCATAGTGGTAAGCCCATCTATACTAGTAACTTCAGTTGTCCCACTGAAGTTGACCCTTTGTTGTTGAACCCAAATATAGAGTAAAGAATGAGCTCTAGCTTTTCTTCAAGGATCCTTATTTAATCGAAAGCATGTTTGAAGATAACATTGACAATGCTTCAGTGTCTACGAGGATCTTGGTAACTATGCAGAGTCTGATTTGAGCAATGATCATAAGCAGGTCATTATGAGGGTGTCTGATTCCTTTCAGCTCTTGCTGGGTGATGGTAATATTACACAGTTGGATGGTATACTGAGGGTCTTTAAATGGGTGCTCCTCTTGAATAGAAAACACTCCCTATTTAGCTTCTCTGATATACAGTTTTCTTGCTCCTTTGCTACTTCCGGCCAGATGCGGTCCTCCATGGATCACATCAATTCTATTAAGTGGTGGGCTTAGATTTAGCTGATTTTCCTCTTCTAGGATGTCCACGACGTTGTTAGAAAGTTTTTGTAGCCCGTTGACAATTCAAGGAACCTTCTATCCATCCTTGATGGATTCTTTTAAATGTCCTTCATGAATCAGCTTCTGAATTATATCGGCCAAGACACGGCACTCGTCCATTTTGTGGCCATTCACCTTATGATAAGTACAGTAGTCACCTACTTTCTCCTGCTTGGAGGTCTTGGCTTTGAATGTGGTTAGGAAACTAAACTTCTTCTTAGTCATAGCATAGGTGTAGGATAAAGGCTTATTCAGGGTAACAGAGTTGGTATTTGAGTTATCTTCCCACCTTGACCTCTTATGACCACGATCGATGCTAGCTCTCCCCACCTCTCTCTTAGGTTGCGCCTTTCTCCAAGCGCGGTGCATTCCATACATTCAGATGAATTCGTCAGCCTGAAAGGGAAAGTCTTGAAGGTTCTTAAATCCATGGACGTAAAGCTCTTTCTAGAATGGTATTTGCTATATCAATCAAGAATGCACCGCAATTAGCTTATCCCTATCATTCATGTCCTTGGCCTTTAGTGCTTCCACATTACATCTTTTGAGGTAGTCTCCTAATAGCTCTCACGGTCTTTGTCTTATGTTTGCTAGCACAGTATATTCGATGGTTGGATCCTTACAGATACAGAATTGGGCAGAGAATTCATAAGAGAACTGCTTCCAAGAGTAGATAGTTTTCTCATGGTACTGGCGGTACCATTTATCGGTTGCTCCTTGGAGCATCACAGGAAAGAGTTTGCATCGAACTGCACGGGATGCATTATACAGGTCCATCTGGCTCTTAAATGCCATTAGGTGGTCATCAAGGTCCATGGTTCTGTTATATCTCAAAGACGGAATCTTGACATGCGATGGGATTCTTGTAGACATAATCTCATCGGTGAATGGAGCTTCTCAATGATTATTTTTAGCTCTTTCGTCTAAGGTTCTCTTTCCCTTATCATTAAACATATCTTTCGCTATTTTCTCTACCATGTCCTTTAAGTAAGCTTCTTCAATATGATAATTGTGTCTAGCAAGTTGGTACTCTCTAAAGGTTAACTTCTAGGTTGTTCCTTAGACTTGTCGTCACCTCGTCCTTGGTAACTCGGCTTAGATGGGTGATTATCCTTCATCTTCTACAGGGGTGAGTTGAGCTTACTTTTACTTTTGAGTAGAGAGGTGTGTAAGTTTCTTTTTGGTGAGTTCACTTCTTCCCCAACAGTAGGTCTGACATTTTGGATGACTTCTAAGTGAGTACCACTTCTAATAGCCCCTTCACTTCCATTAACCGGTTTTCTAAGCTCTTTATTTTAGTTTCATTGCTGGTGAGTTATGCCTGTTGCGATGGTTGAACGGGCTCTGAGCTTGTAATGTTGAAATTAGGGGTCACATTTTCCTCAAGATTTGTTGTATACACGACTACTTCTTCGTCTGAAGGACTGGCTTTCTTAGGTCTCACCATTTTCTTACAACAAAACTTTACATAATTAGTTTCTAGATAAGAAGTAATGAGTCGACTTCCTTCTAGCGTCAAAATTGTTAAACAAAAATATGATCTAACACCCCAGATGCTAT
Organism: Allium fistulosum; assembly: GCA_030737815.1. NCBI lineage: Eukaryota > Viridiplantae > Streptophyta > Magnoliopsida > Asparagales > Amaryllidaceae > Allium > Allium fistulosum. The sequence continues at coordinate 960,458,065 of CM060904.1, forward strand.
TTGTGATAAGTTAACCCTTAATTGATTTGATCATGTATGAAGGGCTAATTTATCATGTAGGATCCAATGTGTGATTGAATTGTTAAAGAGTGGCTTCATGGTATCATAGACTCCTTTATAGATAGGCCTTCTTAAGTTCATAGGACTTAAGGATGTCTTTATAACCACATGAGATGAAAGCCGAAGGGCATTCATATGGGTATAGATCACCTTAAGGCTCCAAAATTCAAATTGATTCTATGACATGATATATGTTTATAGAGAGTTAAGGAGACAAGCATAAGTATTGTGCAATGGTCATTAAGCATGCTAATGGCTATGAAGATCATTCTTATGCTCGAAATCTATATTCATATATATATATATATACATATATATATTCATCCATTCCCACAACATTCGAAGAAGCATAAGTGAGGAGATCATAAATGATCGAGCTCATATCCTTGATTTTATTAAGTGCAAAATGGTTAAAAATTGGTAGGTTTTGTCCGTAAATCGATTTAGGTTTACAAGAGTATGAGATTAGAAAAGAAGGATGGAATGGAAACCCCCACCCCCAAAACATGACCCCTAGGGTCCTATTTATAGATGTTGGTCCAGGCCCTTTCGCCTCTTTCCTTAAATTATCATCGAAAGGAATGCCTTCACTGCCTTTCGCCGTTTTTCTAGCTCCGCCTCCATCACTGTCGACGGAAATCCTTTCGTTCCGTTGATGTTGGTTCTGAAGAGTCTATATTCTTGTATAATGCTTCCACCACACTTAAATGGTTGCTTTCATCACCGTCGAAAGCAATGTATTTAAGGATATTGGCTAAGCATTCCTTCAATGCTGCTTTTATATGTGAATTGGGCGTTTTCAGCACCAATAGAAGGAGCCCTTTTGAGAAGCGGAGGGGAATCGATGCAACACTATGCTGCTGAAGGCACACTAAATCCCTTTGTTGTTGTTGAGCTATGGCAGCGCCACAGGTGGAGTGTTCTTTGAAGAATTGCGGAGGGCTTGTATGGAGTGTGATGGAAGGACGATACTTGCTTATGGAAGGATGACTATTTTGAAGGTTTAATGATCGTGGTAGGGAAGACTTTGGTAACACTCACGGAAGGGCATTTTTGAACACTTGCAGAAGGGATGGCTTCGGTAGAAGAATTGACTCTTACGGAAGCATCTCTTTAACTTGACGGAAGCACCTCCTTCGATGCTTGCGGAAGGGAATCTTTTAACACTTGTAGAAGTGATGGCTTTGGTAGAAGAACTGACTCTTGCAGAAGCATCTCCTTTGATGCTTATGGAATCATCTCTTTTGATTCTTGCGAAAGGAAATCAACTCTCGCATTATAGCTTCTTCGTTCATATTTTTACTCTTAAGAGGATTTTGTGGGTAACACCATCAAAATCAAGCAAATAGCAAAAGGAAGCTGAATAGACGAATGAACGATCAAACAACGTGAACCAATGGGCCGAACGGAGTGACCTGGGCTTAGCCATGGTCACCACTAATGCACCGGTCTGGCAGGACCGGTCCATAGTAAGCATGCTTGGAGTGAGCTCTAGGCGGCTCCGACGGTGATCCGGTGGCCCATCGTTGCTCGTTTCTTCATCATTATTCCTCTCGACTCTTGGGGCACTGATATAACACTCATGCAAGCACAAAAACATCTATAATTAGATGACAATCAAGATCATATGAAGTGGAAATTCAGTAACATAGAGTTGAATAGCAAAACCTGTGAATAACATAAGAGATTGAGATCAGTTTCACATCAAATTCATCCATAACAACAAACAACTACAACAATCATTTATAGGTTAGAAATATGATATAAACTCATTGATTTGAGCTTGAATTGATGATGATAACCTAGATTATAGTGACCCTGAAATTTGAACACTTCGTCTTTGAATATCGATACGTTTTGAAATATGCTTAAGTATTATAAATATGATATTATGACCTTATTTAACATCATTTAATTAACAAATAATGATAAGAAACTTGTATTTGAAAAGTGTTTACAAAATATATTCTTCAAAGAAAAATCGATAATGTGACTAGAAATCGGTTTATCGATAAATAGTTTTTTGATGGATATAAGTTGTTCGAACTATCGTGCACTTGTTAAATGATCAAAAAACATATTAGCAACTAATTAACACTCTTCTGTTCATAAATCATGGAATGATCTAGAAGCTTGGGATATTATTATGAGATGGGTAAAATGGTAAAATGAATAAAGGAGAAGTGATATAAAGTTGTCATGATAAGAAGCTATTAATTTCATTAGGGTTGTTTGCGCCAAAAAAGGTCACAAACCTCAAAAGTAGTGAAAGCACCAGTGTTTACACACAAAGTCTAAATATCCAAACACAGATTACAGATCCAGATAATGTAGTGAGTAAAAGTGAAGAAATAGCAAATGTAAAATTTGTAAGAAAGTAAAGAACACAAGAAATTTATAGTGGTTCGGCTATCTCCGGCCTATGTCCACTTTGAATTGATCTATTTATTTCCTTTATACTGTGATTACAGTTACAATCCTTTGAATATCAATAGCCAAAAATGGCAGAGTCCAGCCAAAAGAGAAAAAGATCCCTTTCCTGAGCCATGCCCCCTCTATTTATAGGTGAAGGATCCAGTACACCAAACAGGCCATTTTGTAACACTTTTCCGCTTTCAATTTGTAACAGTTATAACCATTACCAATTTCTAACAGTTATTTCCGTTACCAACATTTATCACGGTTATTACCGTTACCAAATTTGGTAATTTCGTAAATAATTCAATGCAATATGGATAGAATTGTAATTTTATCTTCTCTTATCACTTAACCTATTTCTAACGAAAAACGTTTCGTTCTTTCAACCTTGTTCCTCTTTCGGCTATTTTAGGGCTATCTACCGTCTGCCATTTAATTCTCGACAATGAAGGAAAACAAAATTCTACAACATTCATAGCGATGTACAGACACCTCTCTTATCCTTCATCTCCCACTTTTATCAAACTCTACCTCGTAAAGCCCCAAATTAAAACCTGCTATGATTACAAACCCTAATTTTACACACAACAATGATTTCCTAAATTGCAGAAAGAAGGGAAAGATGATGACTTGTCGATTCAAGCTAAAAATGAAGGAGAATAAATAACTTTCAAAATACGCAGGAAAAGGCAGTTGATGATCTGGTTAGTTTGGAAACAAGTAATCGGCGTGGAGAAAGTAAAGAATTTAGGGTATGTTTCTCAGCTTAGGGTCGATACTGAATTTATATTTATGTTTGTCTTATCACCTTTGATCTGGTTAGTTACAACTTAGTTCTGCTAAATTTTTCCTCCATTATCATCTTTGAGTTTTAACAGCCTTCCCTCTCTTCATAATGTTCCCTTATATATGAGAGGTTGCCTTAGTCATTGGATCAAATTAAATTTAATAACTCAATATGAGCGTTCACATATAAAGTCTAGCAAACATGTTCCTTTATTCGTGGAGAACAAATATTATGATTTGGGTAAGTAGGTGTGTTAAGTTTTCTTTCCCATCTGTTTAGTATACAGGTAATTATTAAAATGGAACTTGTTACTGTGCCTCTACTTAAGTAGCTTGCCAAATAAATGGCCATTGTTCATACATTTGCTGAATATTTTAGGTGTTGTGAAAATGAAGGAGATATGATCTTCTACAAGTTAGTGGTTGATGATCTAACAGGTGTGATAAATTTATCAAGTTTAAAGTGGAAGAAGACTGTCAAAATTTTGAGTTAAAAATTCGAAAGTAACCATTAGTTTGCCTCTCAAAATAACGACACACCAGGTCGCAGTAGGAAGTCTGATTGTTGATTACCTCAACATAGGAGTGTTTCTGTATGATCAGAATCCTCTACCATTTCATGTTTTTTCGTGTAATAAAATAGTAAGAATTGCAATAATCATTAAAAAAATGTTTAATGCTTTTTAGTTATAAAGCATCACTGAATACCTGCTTGCCTACTGCAATAATAAATAATGGATGTCTCCTAAATGACAGTGGTATATGATCTCTAGATTATCTATTTAAAGGTCTTAGAGTCAAATCCCATTGGAATCAAATTAACCAGTGTTAAAAAAATATGACTTAGCGATAAGTTTGACTATCCGGCTACCCTTTTTCTCTGTAACCTGTTTAGATTCGTCCGCTGCATCTTCTTTATGATTTTATGTTTATCCGCCGACCACCTCTTGGGGGCTAGATACCTAATGTAATAAGTACTGAATGTTATGATTCAGCATTAAGCTCTTTTTTAGGTGCAAATCAAACCAAGGCTTAAAGCAAAATATAACAGCTTTACATAGAGGTTACATGATTCTGATGCTTTCATTAATGCATTATAATTCCACAAAAATTAGATGTTAGCTTGAACTTGTATGTGAATTTAGTCTCTTGCTGTTTGCAAGACCAACATAAACAATCTTTTACACACATATATGTCAACTATATGTCATCTGTATTACTTGTATTATAGGAGTTTAGGACTCCTCCGTCCACAAAGTACAAAAGTAAAACAATATATTAGGCAATTCACAACAGAAATTCATTGTTCATCAACACAGTGTCAAATGATAACACAGCTTCTAGCACATGCCAATTTGTGTCGATGTTGACACAGGATTTGGATTTTGCAGGCACAATCATAAAGAGAACGGTTCACAACAACTTCTCAGGATTGTTTTTTGGGCTACCGTTTACCAGACCAAACTCTGATTTTGTTCAAACCGTGAAAAATCATTTCCCCACCGACTCCAAATTGTTAGTTGTTTGCCATTAAGGATTGAGGTTGGTCCTTATTGGATATGTTTTTTGTTATGTTATCTTTGGTAAAATTGTGGGATGCATAGCATTGCCTTTGTACGAAGCTATATCATAACGCATCAAAAAACAATATTTACAAATCATCACTTTTTTTGTGCATAAAGAAAACCAGAAAATATCAAAAAATGTATGCATCCTTTTATTCCCTATATACACACATGTATCTTCTTAATTCTTTTTTTTTTACATTATCGAAGGTCTACAGCTGCTTCCTCTAAACTCGATCAACAAGGCTTTTAAAATGTTTCATGCATTACTTCAGGTCTTCGATCAATAAAGCCTGGTAATACTTAGATAATCTTAAAGAATTGATAAAGGGTACAGTTACAACTTAGTTTTGCTAAATTTTTCCTCCATTATCATCTTTGAGTTTTTGATAGCCTTCCCTCTCTTCATAATGTTCCCTTATATATGAGAGGTTGCCTTAGTCATTGGATCAAATTTAATTTAATTTGTATCTATTATAATAAAATGACGGTATCCATTGATTCTTCAGGTGCTTTTGTCTATAAACACTACTTATGTGGCTTAATGAAGGCATTCATTTGAAATAATTTATACTCAAGTGTCACCACTTAATGAAGGCATTCATTATCTTGGATGCTAGTTTGAAAAACTCAAGTGATGTTCCCCAGTGCCGCTACCCGTGCCGGTGTTCTCTACCACCATTGCCGCCCCACCTCCTCGTCGCTATTGCGACCTACTTTGGTAAAACCTGATTTATGTTTCAGTTGATTAAAAAAATCTGATTTTATGTTTAGTCATTTATGTAATTAAATCCGATTTATGTTCTAGTTGATTTATGACATTATGCAATTAAATTTGATTATTTTAATTACATAATCCTTTACCTGATTTATCACTTATATAAATTAAGTTACATATATTATAGTTCTTAACGAAATTATATAAATTATATAAAGATTAGAATTGATATACAATTTAAAATGATAATTTATATTGTGATCTGAATTTATATTACACCATTATTAATGGAAATGATAGAAAACCAAATGTGTACATTCAAATTTAGTAGGCACTTGTATATAAAAGGAAAGAAATAAACAAAAAACCCAATTTTCCTAAACAATTTTGGATTTCTATTTTGTGCAAAGGAGCTTAACTGACTTATTCACCAGGTTTCGGTAATATTTGTTGTCAAAGCCAATTGCAGATTAGATATCTAATGGTATCAGATTGTTATCCCTGAAGCTTGAACTACTTGGACAGTTAGGCTTTCATGTTTCGTTTCTAAAGCTTGTGCTCCTAGCTTTGCCAATGGTATGTGCACCTATGTACATCAATTATTCATGTAAATTTTATTTTATATACAAGGAAAATGTAAACGCGAATAAACAAATAAACAAACTGCTTTCTGTTATCGTTATATACAAGGAAAATGTGCACTTGATTTATCGTTGATATGTTCACTACTGTCTGTTATAAATAAATAACCAAACTGCTTTCAAGGGTAAATGTTGATTAGCTGAAATTGCTTTCCAGATGACAACAGCTATAGCAATATAGGACGTTCGCTTTCTGGTGTTGTGTAACAAAACTTAGTAGTTAAGATAGGTTCATATAACATATAATTATATTCTGGCAACAAGTATATGTTGGATGGAAGGATTTGTTTTGTAAGTTAATTTGCAATAGGATTTGATTCTATATTCTATGTAGGTGTATATATTATGAAAAGCAATATAATTCAGATTTATACCTTATGACATATGTAGAGCAATTTGGAAGCAATGTAGAGCAGTCGGAGCCACTGTAGCAAGTATTACAGCCGCAAGTTGGAGCAGTACCATCAACTACCATTCCATCTAAATTTTGCTTTTCTGGTGTTGTGGGAGCTGAGATATTTTGCTGAGATTTCGGCCTAGAAGTCCCTTGGTCCATAGAAGCCCGCATGAGGATCGGTGGGGCCTATATCCTCATTCCTAGATCGATCGATAAGGCCTTCATATTGATAATCCCTAAGTTAGAATCAACTAAAATCAATCATGGTGAAAGATGATAGTGCAAAGTCCTTGCTCTCCAAATTTCATGAAGTTCCAACGTGTAGATTGTGAGATATGATCAATCCAAGTTCGAGTTTGCAAGTGTAGGCTGATGATTTCGTAACCATAGGTTCGTATCCATCATTTCATATCCATCCATTGTGCTGCTATGATCCATGCGATGCGCTCCATCCTTTGCTCGGTTCTTCTGTATCGATTGATACGAAACACGATCAATACGAAATAGCTCTTGAGTTCTTGTTGCTTTCGTATCCATAAAAACACCCTTGTCTTTGCATCAATCCGATGCACTCTGGTGAAGTATATGTTTTCGTATCGATTTGAGTTGGATCGATATGAACCGTGATCGATCCAAAACAAGATGCAAAGCGCATTATCCATCCTAGAGTTAATTGATCGATACGAAATGTATCGATACGAGATGTATCGACATGAATATCAATCGATCAAAACCAAATGCCACAGTGACCGATACGAAAGTATCGATATGAATCCATTTTTCATGAATATTGATCCATCCATATCTTGAGCGTACGAACTTCGATTGACCTAAAATTCAAAATGTAGCCTCACTAGGCCTTGCTTATCATTCCTTATCGATCTCACCTTGATTGGAGCTCGATCCAATTTTGACTGTATCGATCATAGCCTTGAGTATATTCCATCCTAAATCCATGCAATCACCTCTCCGGGCATCCAACCTTGACGATTGTAATGCCCATTGAATTGAATCCGGCCTTGCCAAACGGTGGGTTAACACTTTTCCCCCCGAAACATATCTTGCGATAGGAAGATGTGTTTTGAATTGCTGAAAATTCAAAATCTGAGATCCACAATCCATAGATAGCCATGTTATCTAATCTTTAATCCAATCCATTGCCACACAGGCAACTCCTCACCGCTTCACCCTCACCACACTGTAATGCAATCCGTAAAACAAACCCCAAATCTTTAATCAGCAAGGACTTTGCACTATCATCTTTCACCATGATCGATCTCAGCTGATTCTAACGTGGGGATTATCGATACGAAGGCCTTATCGATCGATCTAGGAATGAGGATATGGGCCCCACCGATCCCCTTGCAAGCTTCTAGGACAAAGAGACTTCTAGGCCGAAATCTCAGCAAAATGTATCAACTCCTTCACCTATAAATAGAGGGGGCATGGCTCAAGAAAGGGATCTTCTTCTCTTTTGGCTAAATTCTGCCATTTTGGTTATTGATATTCAAAAGATTGTAATTGTGATCATAGTATAAAGGAAATAAAAGGATCAATTCAAAGTGGACATAGGCCGAAGATAGCCGAGTCATTATAAATCTAGTGGCTTTTCTTACTTTCTTTCATTTAAAGTTTACTATTTCTTCATTTTTACTCTCTACATTATCTCAATATGTGATCTGTGACTGCATATTGAGGATCTGTGTGTAAACACTGGTGTTTCATTACATTCAGGATTTGTGACCATTTCTGACGCAAACAAGGATTTTGAGGGGTTTTTGACCTTTTTCCAACATCATTCCTAAGCCTATATAAGGAGGGGTATAACCTTAGGAAATTTATCACAAATATTCCAAAGCTTTGAGCAAAAATTGCAATGGCATCATCTTCTTATTATTATTAAATTCCTAATGCAAATAATTTGCAATCCATCTCCAAAATCACCTCAAACTTTGAGGAAAGCCTTGCAACCACATAACAACACCTTTTACCTGGTTAGATTGTGATAATGCAAAGCCACACTTCATCCACCTCAATAGCCCGAGAGCATGTAGGAGAAAGAGGGCGGCTACGAGCAAGGCAAAAGCAAGAAAGGAAGGAAGGAAAGGTGGTTGCTAGGTTGGGTTGGACTTTGGTTAGCTTGGATCTTGGTTATTATTGGATTAAAGGTGAGTTAACATCTCACTTTGGATGAAAAATATAACACTTATAAGTTATGTTTTATTGTGTTAATGTTGTTGATTGTTTTTAACTTATGTTGAAAACAATGGTTGTAACTTCTTACTTTAAAAGTAAGTGACATATGCGATCCATGTCAATGGAATTGAACAAACTTGGAATGGACTTGAGTGGACTTATATGATATATGATTAGGCCGTGAACAAAGCACATAGGTTGTAGTTGAACATAGGTTGGAATATGACATGGATTTAGAAGTGCACTTACAGTGACAGTCGCTATAGATGCAGTTCGAAATTGACTTGATTTGGCAATTATTATGGAACTTTGTAGAGAGATCCATAGGGATTTCTCACCATATCAATAATATTTTACATCCATATTTGTTGCTATTACAAGCTTAAATAGTAAAAAGTTAAGCAATATTCTGAAAATGACCAAAACATCACTAATGCAAAACTGCCCCGTTCAACCTTGATTTTTGGACTTCAAATGTTTCAAAAAGGACTTTAAGTTTGAGCGAGTTGTTTCATTCTTTTTAAAAGTATTTCCTAACTCATATTAGAGGATTTAAAAAGTAATTTTGGAGTTATATGAATTTTTAAGAATCAGATGTGAATTTTTAAAGGAGATATATTTCGTTAAAAACATATTATTTTCAAATTTCTAATGATTTTTCTAAACCTTTTATTTTCAAGTGATAATTTAAATAAGTGTTTTAAACTATGTAAGTATTATGAAGTATAAATATCTTATATAAATATCTTGAAAAATATCTTATATAAATATCTTGGAAAATATCATGTTTTAGATTATATAACAAAAGGTTTAGAAAGGTGTTAGCAATTGCTTAATGGCCAAATAAATAATTGTTTAATTACTTATTAGGAAAGTAATTAACTATGTTAACACTAATAGGTCGACGAAGTAATCTTATCTATTTATGAGAGTTAAGAATGATGTCTAGTAAGGACAGAGCAATAGAGCTCTAAACCACCGAGCTTCCCTGTTAACCGAGGAATAGGTAAGTGCAAAATGTCGAAAACGTGTTAATCGAGCTGATTTATTATTGTTTATGGAAATCATTAATATTGTACTTAACATTATAAGCTGACAAGGTAGACTTGTCTATTTGTGAGATTCAAGCTGTGACGCCCGATCCTGAGACCCACATTAACAAAGAGTATTACTGGGTAATACTGTCTGTTAATGCAGAGAATAGGGCTGGATAGGAGCGACCATCTATAACCTTGTCTTAAATATACATATCAGAGTAGCAAACCAAAAAGGACTACACAAGAAGCTATAACAAAAAGAGCTAGCAGAATAGAATCCATGCGAAAGCAGAATAGGCTAAGTCCAAATGTACCTAACCTGAAACACCTCGGTCTGACCCGAGTATAAAATACGCGGGTCAGTCTAGCTAAACAAATCAGTTAACAAGGATAAGCGATAATATGAATGAAGTGTTTAGGAAAGGCTTGGAGCAACCAGTGCCCAAACTTACCTGGCTTCACTCTTAGGCGAGGAATAGTTAAGTTTGGATGTCAAAAATGAGTTAAGCGTATGAATCATGATTTGCATAAGCAATTGTTTTGACTGGATAATCAATTAGTCGATTATCGAACTTGACCTAATATTGACTTAGGAAGTTATCGAAAGGCTTTGCAATTTTATACCAATAAGAACCCTCGTGGAGGAGTATTAGTATAAAATGCATCTAGCTTTCGCTCACTTCTGAGAGAACCGGAATTAAGTTTACCGAATTCATCGATTAGTTTTGAAGAGTCCGGGATCGGTAAGTGTTCTGCTTATCGACTGACACTTCAAAGCTAGTTATGGGTTTTATGTTTAGGAAGCGTCTAAAGAATGGGAATCTATGCGGAGATTCGAGATCTGTTTAAGATCCTCGAACACATGTAGATGTTCGTGATCAATTAGGATGTGTGATTTCGAGATCTGTTGAGATATAGGAATCCATATGTGGTTGGGATATCCATTCAAGATGTGAGGATCCAATCTGGGATTCGTGTTCTATTCGAGTGATGAAGGCTCGTGTGAAGATGTTGAACTTAACCTCAGCATCGAAAATGACTAAAAACAAAGTAGGCCTCAAAATCTAGGGCTAGCAACCCATGTCAGGGTGTTATCAACTCCATATCTAGAGATATTTATCGATATGTTACGCATGGGAGTTGATGATATTTTGTTCATGTTGTTCATGTTTGTGTCGGACGTTGGCCATTTGTGTTAACCTAAATGGTATATTTTATCCAGAGATATATGACACTCAAAAGGTACTTTCTGACCTTGTGCATGGAGTTTGGATTCAGCTCTCCCGAAGAGATCTCCGTGGAAATCCATTATATGAAGATGGCTTATTGAATTTGATTGTACCTCAAATATGTTATGATGTGACCAATGTAGGCACCACAGTTACTTGATATAATTTATGTGCTACACTTTGATATTATCTATTATATCACTATATTAAACCTAATGAATGGTTAGTTTCTTTGGGGGAAACCGTAAAAGGTATCTTTACGGTCCAAATAATTACTGCTTTGGTTACATATTTTTCTTGTTGTTCTCACGTTGGTTAACTAGATTCATCCGGGTATTATTTTCTTAATGCTCGGGTCAGCCCTATGTAAGTTTCTAGATTTAGCTACGAACGCTTTGGAGCTTCTAGAGAAGGGTTAGAGTTTTACCCATCTTGGCATTTATTTTTGCTGCAATTTTGAATATATTAGCATTATGAGGATAGGCATTTATAACCGTCCAAGCTAATGATAACACTTAGGTGTTAGTAACTCTGATATTTCTGTATTTAGATTGATAGTTTGTATTGTTCCTTTAATATTATATATTTTCATTCCATCGGGAGATTTTGATATTGTGTTCTTTTTTTGTTTTATTCCTTTTCTTTTATTTTACCCTAACAATTCATCTTTTCGACACTTAAGTGTTCGACACATAAATGTCCTGGATGTATTAATGTCAACATTTAGGGGTTGAAAAGTCGGGTCATTACATTTGGTATCCTAGCTCAAGTGTAACACTCCTAATTTTTATTAACATTATTCAGGAGATTTAATTAGAATAGATTAAATAGAATAATGTATATAAGGAGATTGAGGTTGATTAATAAATATGTAGTGGTCGTGCTCATTAAATTGAATGAACTTATAAATGGTTAAGTGCTAACTAAATAAACCTAGGGGCATTAGGGTAAATTGCTACCCATGTTCTTACCCTTATACTATTTTCCCCTTAGCCATACACGTTCATTTTAAGATAAGCAAAATTTCAAATGTAAGAAAAAGAAAGAGCAAGGCCGGCCATTAGGAAGAAGAGAAGAAGAGAAAAATCAAAGTAAAGCTTAGGGTTAAAGCTATAAGAAATCAATCATCAATTTCTTTATCCAATCTAAAGTGAATAATAATCACTACAATTCTATTTTGGTTTTTAAAATCATATATTTTCGGATTTTTGGGTAAATATGTTTTTATGATAAATTGGCTGATGATATGCTTGATTATGAATTTGTTTAGATTAAACAAGATTAGTTAATAGAAGATATTCATGGTTTTAGGGTAAAACCGAGGTTAAATGATTTTTAAACGCCATGGGAAAATTATATATTGTGGAAGACATGATTTTGGAGTTGGGTTTTAGTTTTTATAATTTTCCAAGCCGTGGAAAATTAATTATAAATTTTCAAAGGAAAATAAGGTTATTTGGGTTTATAAATATATTTTGGAAAATATATCGGGAATTTGGGTTTGAAATTTTGATATGTTAGATAATATGACTAAAGTGAATTTTTGGAATTTTTGGGGATTTTTACTAAGTGATTTAGTATGGAAATTAAATTATTTTGAAAGGAGGACCTAAATGATTTAATTGTTTTGCTAATAGGAAGGGCTTATTTGTTAAAAGTTATTCATTTTTAGATCTAAGAAAATGCGGCAAAAATTTAATGAAATTATTTGAAAGTTTAAGATAGCCAATCAAATGTTTACAAGTCGGCAAGTTTGTTACAAAAAGTGTACTTTATCTGGTAAAAACAGTCTTTTGCTCAGAAAAAGAGATTCCGCCTTCTTTGGAAGGACATTTCGACTCAGAGCTTTCGCCTCCAACCTAGTTGAAACCTTCTAGGTCTAACCAGTAAACCAATACACATGGTATCATTTAGATGGTACATAGTGGATTAGAGAAAGGCAGAAGGTAGGGTGTCGAAACATACCTTTCGAAGGGGTTGGTTCCTTTGTTTTAAAGGAAAAGTGCTTGCCTGTTTATGAAGTTATTTCGACATAGCCGAAACTTATGGTTGCGAAAGGTATTTTAAAGAAGCTTTCGAAAGGGAGCTGCCGTTTTTGTTTTAAAGAAGTAACTTCCGAAGCAGTTACTTAGATTTTATTTTAAAGCTTTTGGAAGGGGTAGTTTCGACCAAGTCAAAACCCTTCCTTAAAATGATGCCTTACTATGGTATTGAAGACATCAATGTTGTCTAAAGGTACTGTTGTTTTATAAATACAAGCCACTTCCTACTGCTTTCAAAAGGGGTTTGGGGTATTAAAGGCAATGGTTTCGAAAGGGGTATCAAAGCCAACCTTCAATTGTTTTACCCATATGTTTTAATGCTTTCGAAAGGATGATTTCGACACCATCAAGCTTCCCCAATACTTTTTGAAATAAAAATGGTTTCGAAAGAGATGCTTTCGCTTATGTTCACTTTGACCCATAAATGTTATTTTAAATAAAAACTCTATGGCTTCGAAAGGTGTATTTTCAATGGTTTTGAAGGGTAATCTTCAATGGTCTAGAAAGGAGTGCTTTCAAATGGTTTCAAAGCTATGCTTCTATACTTATATGATAATACTTTGACATGGCTGAAAGGTTTCAAAAGAGATGTTTTAAAGTATTCGAAAGGTAGGAGTCTAATGTTTTAATGTTTGCTTTTAAAATGCTTCGAAGGAGATCATCCTATGAAGTCGAAAGCAAGGTTTCGAAGGAGTTGAAAGGTTTAAAAACCCAAACTCGAATTTTTAAAAGAAAAACCCATGGCTAAATAAAGGAGTTTTGAAATAAGTATGTAAATTTGAAGAAGTATTGCCTTGATAAGAACATAAGTAAAAGGTATTAACTATGTTTTATATGAAAAGTATTTCAAGGACCTAAACCCAGAGGAGTGGTATTGATAAGTTGTATGTTTACTTCTTCAGATATGAATATATTCACATGTTAAAGAAACCATAATTGTATTTTGGGGACAAAGTGGTAGAAGAACCAGCTAGGTTAACCCAGCAGTGAATATAAATTGATTAAACTCTTGAATGGGTAGAATTTCATCTAAGGAGTCGGGGAGACCAAATTTTAGGATGCCTAAACCTTGAAGTTGTCCGGGAGATGGTTTACTATCCATGAAAAGTATGATTAAGAAGTTATTGGGGGTAACCAATAGGTTCATAGTCAATCCATGAAAACTAGGATAAGAAAGAAGTTAATGGAGGCATCAGTAGGTCCCTAGTCAACCCATGAAAACTAGGATAAGAAGGGAGTTACTGGATAAATCTATAGGTTCCCAGCCAACCTATGAAAACTAGAATAGGAGATTAGTTATTGGAATGACCAATAAGTTCAAAGGGACCCATGAATTAATCAAGTTAGTTGGCAGGGTCCGATAGGTTCTTAGTGATCCCATGAAAACTATGAAATAGAACAGGGTATCCTTGTGTTATGAAAAGGTCATTAGTAAACTCAAGGAAACAAATAGGTTAATAGGGACCCTAGAAACTATAATTAAGACAGGGATTCAGTTAAACCAGGATGGGAAACCCAAATTGTTTATAAGTATGCATATCATCATAATATTTTGAAATATATGTTTTAACCATTATGGATGTTGGAGCACAATATATGGTTTTGAAATAGGTTTTTGGGTTACTAGTGAAGGAAAAACTCGTTCCGCTAAGCGGCGTGGTCTCACTAGATATCTAAATGGATAGGGATGTTAGATTAATATTCATACAGGCTTTATGTCTGGTTCGAAGTTTTTCTTTCCCCTTTAAACTCTTGGATACTCAATTGATTTTGAGTAGTTTGAGGTTTAGGGTTTTAGGTTCTCTTCTTAAATGAATAAAACTTCCGGAGGCGTGCAGGAGACAGTTAGTTATTTAGAGTTTTCTTTTCTGTTGTGTGTTTTGGTTGTAAAGGCAGATTTATTAGCCTTATTATATACTCTGATCAACCAAGGGTACATCTTCATATGTCGCTCTTGGCGTATGTGTAATAATTATAGTTTGTTGAACGTGGTTAACGTTTTTGGGATTATGTAATGAACATGAAATGTTTTGAATGGAATGTGGAAATGTGTTTTTAATTTGTTAATTTTTTTCCGTATTCTTATGATCTGTCTATCAATGTATCTAGCACCATCGTATTTGGTCATCGAGAATTAATAACTATGGATGACTTCAGCATCCATAGCCGTTAGTTTTGGGCCTCTAAGTAGGGGGATGTTACAAGTTGGTATTAGAGCAAAGGTTTATGAAATTTTAAAAGAAAAGTAAAACCTAAAATCTTTTTTGAAACATAATCCAATAAATCATAAATATGATCGGGGTTTGGGTTAACACTATAATAACGTACTTGTATTTAATATATAGGTATATATCTAAGTACATATTCCCCTCTTTCTTAGACCGTTCTTCTGTATCTTACTAAGACTTGTATGCAGATTTACGAGAAAGAGGATATGGAAGTAGGAAACGGAAATGGAAATCTAGGTGGAGGAAGCACCACAACCAACGAAAATGCTCGACCTAATACCAAAAGAAACCAAGGTCGACAGGTTAATGCTAACCCAAACGTTGAAGCCAATGTGGGTGTTGGAAATCCGCCAGTAGATGCGGGGATGGTGTATCAGTTGTTGGCTAATCTTTTGCAAGTATAAGCAGCTGGTAAGCTTGGTCGAGCTAATCCTGTAGCTCAAGTTGGATATAATTATGCTAGGCTGAGCAGAGACAACACCAGTTTGGGTGGAAAGCCGTTTGTTGGAACGGAGGATGTTGTTGAGGTTGAGAATTGGCTTTTGAGCTGCGAGAGGATCTTCACTGATTTAGGCTTGGATATTGGGGAAAAAAGGAAATAGCCTCTATATATTTGCAAGGGGCAGCGCTCCACTGGTGGAATAGTGTGACCACCGAAGTTTCGGAGGAAGAGCTGACATGGGCTGACTTTAAAAGGAGATTTGAGCAGAAGTTTTTGTCTAAAGTTGCCAAATCGACATTGATGAGAAAGTTCATGGATCTTGTTCAAGGAGATATGTCAGTAATCATATAAGCCGCTAAGTTTGATGAGCTGTCTCGATATTGATATGCCACTATAGACACTGACATAAGAAGGAATGAGAGGTTTGTTCGTGGACTGAGTCTAGAGCTAACTAGAATGACAATGACACATGTTAGAGAACCTTGTAATGTAGTGGTGGAGATGGCTATTCACCATGAAGAGATGCTTGCTGTGTCCGTTAGGGAGAAGATAGTTGAGTCCCAGGGTCCTCGAGGAAAGAAGAGGAAATTCTTCAAGAAGAAGGGAGCCCAGAAAAGGGATGCTACTAAGAAGGCAAAGGCTGATTTGGTATGCTTTAAGTGTGATAAGAAAGGTCATTATGCCCACGAGTGCATTACTAGAAAAGGAAAGAAACCTACAGAGAAGAAGAATGTGAAATGCTTCGACTATGACCAAGTTGGGCATTACAAGAACCCGTGTCCAGAGCCAATTAAGGCGGAAAGAGGGAAGGTTTTTGCTATTGGAGCACCATCTTCTTCTAGATCTACTATAGCAAAGAAAGGAAAAACTGTGATGGAGGGTATGCTTTTGATTTAGAGTATACCAGTTAGGTACTATTTGATACTGGTGCATTGCATTCATTTATATCACAACCTTTGGTTGATAGGTTATGCATAGAATCATACCTTATTACTTCCTTAAGGGTTGCGAATCCAATAGGAGGATGTGACGGCCCACAGTTTGGAAGGTTTAAATCGACAATAATCCATACATGTCCAACTTAAACAATCCGGAACATAGATAATCAATGGGGTTAATTAAGAAAAATAAGAAAAGAAGAAGAAGAAAAACACAGAATCTCGCAGCGGAATGACAAAATATAATAATTAAATAAACAGTTCATGAAGCCGTTTATATTATACATTTGATTATAATTTATACAACATTTATCAGAGTTATATATACAATAGGGATAAATTAAATAATGCAGCAGACAACATGATGCAGGAATAATAATAGTAATAATATACCAAATCTTCGTCTTCATCCTCCAAAAAATGATTTTCAACATGCTGAAAAACTCAGGACTGACCCGAGCGTAATGAAAAGACAAAAAACTCGAGTCAAGACTAAAATATCCTTATATGAGTCAAATCCATATCACATAACATGAGTGTAACAGCGTCAGAGATGTTTACAGGGTTTCACATCGCTTATCAAGTGTATAACGTGCGTGCAATAACTCAAGAGATGTTACGGGATTTTCCGTCTCTTAAGGATCCATAAATATATATATATATAGTAGAATCTGCTACATATATAATGTCTAATCAGTAAAATAAATATTTTTCTTAGCGTTAAGGTTTTACATTAATCCCACTTAACACGTTTTTAGGCATTGTCATACAGTTTGCATATAACGCCCCAGTAACACGGAAGGGGATAGGGATGCCCCGTGATACTAAAACACTAAACCAAAATCATAGGAGCCTCGTATAGGGATAAAAGTATGACAAGGCACGTGATGCAATGCCAAAGGTAGGATACTACCAGTTCCGGTCGCAGGGCTGGTGGTAACGCATCGTAGCCACGACCGCCCACCGCGTCCATCCATCCTATATCGAGTCAAGGGAAGCTATCCCACAATCAAGGTGCACCAATCGAAACCAACAACAAGAGTAATAATGTGGACCAAGTCCAAGAAAATCGAAGAACGGATGTTCGCTAGGGGTAATTAGCCCGCTTGACCCTGTCAAGCCATTCTGTTTTAGTCATTTCAAATTGGCACAAATGCTGGGGTATATCCATCACGGTTCTCTTTCTGCAAATTCCGCAAACGACGCCAAATCCAACCACTTCGTTCTGGAGTCTCCTCCACGTACACACCGGTTGATACTTATAATTAAAGTTGTTAAAGTGGTTCCAATATTGATAGAGAGTATGCCAATAAGAGGCCCTGGTCTTTTTAACAACCAAACGTCGTTTTACACACCGGTTGATACTTTTATATTTTGAAAACAATTTGTACTTGACATCAAAATATCATATTCACTTCAAAATCAAATTCATTTGAAATCATCATATTTACTCAAAATGTATTATTTCAATTAAAAATCATTTTCGCTTTAATATCTCGATTTCAGTTCTAATTCAAAATTACTTCGAATTTCCATTTGGGTTATAACTTCAATTTAACCCAATTAAATTTAAATCCATGATTTAAATATAAACATTCCAACCTTGACCAGTTTGAATTTTTATAAAATAGTTTTAAGAGTTTAAAATAATTTAAAGAGTTAAAATAGTTTAATATAAAATAGTTTGATTATTAAAAATGGTTTATAAAATAAAATAGATTGGAAATCAAAATAATTTGAATATTTAAAAAATAGGTTTTAAACAGTTTATATTAAAATAGATTATTTGAAAATAGTTTCAAAGTCAAACAGATCCAATTCCAAATTTCCAATTCAAATCAATTCGATTTCCGTTTCAATTTAGTCGATTCCATTCGGATTTCAATTCGAATCAATTTAAATTCCAAATTAATTTCAATTCAATTCGAATTTTAATTCATATCATCTTCGATTCCCATTTCAATTTAAATCAATTTCGAGTTCGATTTTAAAGTATCGATTAAAATCAAATTTAACTTTGATGTTCAGTTCAATGTCCAAATCTTTAAAATAATTCAATTCCGAGCTCAACTTTTGAAATATCGATTTAAATTACTTTACTTAGTAATATTCAAAGTTCAAATAAGAGTCCAATCATTTAAAATAAATCAATATCCGAAATTCAAATCATATTTCAATTATAACTTCAAAATCTCAACTTTGATTATTTAAACAATTCCTATTACCAAATTTAAATTTCAATATTTCGAGCTCAAGTTCGAAAATAATTTGATTTCCATAAATTTGATTTTTATTTCTTTAAATCACAATCATTTAAATAATTTCATATCAAAAATTTTAAAATCATTTGATTTAACCAATCCGGTGTTCGTATATAATTTTCTATCCTACGGCCAAGTGATCGGTTATTTCAATTTAATTTCAGAGATGAATGTATATCATTTCAATCCAAAATAAATATCGTAGGTATACATCATTTCAACCTATTCCTTAATTTATTCAAAATAAATCCAATTACAGTTTTATATAATGTCAAGCAATTTATAGGGTGATGACAGGATATATAAAAATAAATAAACATCCAAATCATCCAAAATCTCAACCAATTAGCATTCATCACAAACAATTATCCAAACAGTCAATAAATCACATCAATTAACCAATTATCAATATCGGGAATTTTACTAGCAGTTTAATTCTAATTTCCATTTAACTGCTAATTCAAAATTTCTAACATATAAATTTTCAAATCAATTTCCATGTCATTTAAATTTACCAAACAACAACCAATAATTTAAATCACTTCAGAATTTCAATTTAACTAACATAAAAATAATTTAGTACGTCGTGAGCGTTATAAAACACTCAGCTTTTATTTGAAACTGAAAATATTTTCAGCTTCAAATAAATACCACTTCGATTCCAGGGCGTAGACGACGTTGATACGATTCCAATGCCACTCATTTCGCTCGAATCGGGCCTCCAACGGAGAAGTTATGATTTAATTAGCATACGATATAATTTTATAACTAAATCAACAAAATTAAAGTAATTGAATTAATAAAATAAAAGCATAAACTTCTTGACTACTGCTCACGCATCCCTCATTCCTCCTTCCTTGATGAAAGTCGCGACTACCGCTTATTTTTTTCTGAACGTTGAAATCACGCTCACGACCATTGCCTGCCATCCACTTGCGCTCCTTCCTTCACTCGCGTACAGGAATGCAAACAAACCGACAATCGCGAGCAAAACCCTACGCCACCGCTACCACTTGAGACCACCACCGCAACTACGCCTCCACCTTGCCTCCTTGTTCCCCACGTCAGCGCGTGCGCTCGAGCGAAAATAACGAAACCGTAAATCGCGACTATGTTCGACTGCGTCTCCACGAGCTTCGACCACCCATCAGACAATGCCTCAGGCCGCCGCTCGCTCTCCTCCAAATGCTCGACTTCGGCTGCTATTTCTTTTTTTTCGATTTTTTTTCAACCTATAGTTGATTTTGAAAAGAGAGGACGAGGGGAAAGGTACAGGTCGACAAGAAAAGGTAGTGGAGGTACGAAATGTTGGGATAAGGGAAGAAAAATATATATTATAATAGAAAATATCTAACCAATTTGCCCACGAAAATTCCGAACTCCAAATAACGCGTGCCGCCTGGTGTTCCTAATGTTTTACCCCCATTCCGAACACAAAGAAACTAATCTCGATACTTAATTCGATCATATTCAGAAGATAGTTTTTCAAAATCAATTTATTTTAATTAATTTCTAAAATTAATTTCTATGTGTTTCAAGCTCGCACGGCTGAACGACAAGTCTGATCGCTACAAAACTTGGAATCCTATAATAATTCACTATTACGGATCCGATGAAACTAGTTTCGTCGAAATCCGAGGCAGTGGCCAAAATGGCTATTTTTACTTGTTATTTAAAACGAGCAATTTTCCAAATTTAATTCAATCACTTTAAATTCAATTTTTAAGTTTAACAATCTTCATTGTTGTTTAAATAAAATTTAAATCAACTTTTAAATCATTTTCATTCATATTAATTTCAGAATTCAATTATTCAGATAATTGCAATATTAAATTTAAACAATTTAATTATCCAATAAATCACTATAATTGAAATATAAGTTATTTAACTTATAAAATTTACTTTTAAAAAAATTCAAATAATAATCAACTACTTTCATTTGACAGTCATTCAATATCCCTTATTCAATTCCTACTATTGATTATAACCCATTCAATATATAGAATTCCATTTCAATACTTATTACTCCCCAAATCATCGAAATTAGTTATTTCAAAATTTATTCAAGTTCATATTCAATAACTAAAAAACATTAAATTTTATTTCTAACCATTTTAAATCAATAATTATATAAAATTTAATAATTTAAAATAGTTAAAAATATGAGTCGTTACATTCTTCCCCACTCAAAACTTTTCGTCCTCAAAAAGGGACTAAGTACCGAATTTAATACTTGATATATTTTATTCAAAACAATCAACTTATAAAACATTAAAACCTTATTTACAAAACCATTACTATGCTCTCGCCATGCCATTCGATACCGGTTTTACGGAAATTACAACTTATATATAAAACAAGTTATAAAATTTTTAAAACTTCGAAAATTTTCTAACATAATTTTTCCAACACCTGGATTTACGGAAAATTTTGGCAGAGTCTCCTTTGCGCGGCTCGATCGAAAAAAAATTACAATAGAATATATAACATAAATATATACCAAATATATCAAATATACGTCTCATCACAATAATGAGGCATCTCGTAGGGAAAAATATAAAAGTGCGGTATGTAATCCGAGATGTGTACCTTATTATTATTAATACAAGCGAGTTCGCTCGTATTAAGCAAGCAAAAGTAAAATAAATTCTGCCATACGTCCAAGGGTTATCTTATGTACCTATCTCAACTCAATTTAGAATATTAGTCACTTATAAAAGAATGTAGAAATGTATATGACTTCAATAGACTATAAAACATGCATTCTGAATCCAAATCGTAAGCACGAGCACAAATACACAACATACAACAATCACATGCAATCCAAACAGCTAGAACAATGATTTACAATAAAAGAAATCATTCTACCATTAATATTAATCCAATTAACTCATAACTATGTTAATTTAGATTATTCAATGTTAATATTCAATTTATACAATTCATTTCTTGTTAACGTCCAATTTTTATTAACATTTAATCAGTTTGCTTCAAATTTATTCACATCTATTCCATTCACATTCAATTTATTTAATTCCATTTGTTGAATTCCAATTGTTTTACTTTCTGTTTAACATATTTCATATAAATTCATTTACGAACCATTTTATAAAATTATTCCATTTAACCTTGTTTAAGTTAAATCTTATTTTCATAAACGAAATCATTTAATTGGCTCATTTCAATTTATTTGTATTCAACCAACTTGCATTCAATTTATTTCACATTCAGTTTATTTCATTCAGTTTATTTACTTTCAATTGATTAACATGCACTCATCAACATTAATGAATTCACATTCTATTAATTTACATTCGTTTATAGTTACATTCATTTATCTCTTCGGTTAGTTCATTTCAGTAATTCAAATTATATTAATCTTTTATTTAAGTAAATTTTATTTTATAACTCCAATTCATAATAATAAATTTTTCTTTATTATCATCGTCAATTTCATTCAATTTCTCTTAAGTTAATTTCCGTCTTAAAATTTAGTTCATTAACTTATTTCATATTCAGTTAGTTACCATACAATTTATTAAAACTCACTCCATTTGTATTCAATTTATTTACATCCAATTTAAATTAAATTCAATTACTCATATTAATTTTACTTACACTCATTATTCCTGTTTGTACCAAACTTGGGCACAACACTCTTCGGATGTGTTTGAAGAGATAAATAAAGAAAATAAATGTAAAATGAAGCAGATCTAACAGACACACCAATAAAAGATAAGAAAATGCACAGAAACGCACAGATTTAGAGTGGTTTGGCGAATTGCCTACGTCCACTATGAAATGACTGAGGTTTATTGAACTTCACTCGCTGATTACAAAAGATTACAGTAGTACAGCTGAAATTTAATGGTGATTCCGGCAGAGTATCAGCATAGAGAAGCCAAAAGTCCATTTTCTGTAGATCCAGGGTCACTATTTATAGGCGTAGGCAGCAAATATCTCGCCCAGATCTCGAAAGACTTCTTCTCTCACGTGGGTGGGCCCATGGGAGTGAGTTCAGGTGATTTCAACTCGATTTGGGAGCGATACGAATTACGTTCGTATCAATCAAGAATTGGTCCTTTCAGGCTGAAATTTATCAGGTACATTCTTAAGGTTGTATGCAAGCTCCTGTGTAAATTTGGTGGCATTTGGACTTGTAGATCTCGAGTTATGATCGATGCAAGTTTGGATCTCCAACGTGCAAATGAGTTCATCTCGATACTTGTTCGTATCGCTCTGTTCGTATCCCTGTTTGCATGTGCTGACCAGATGACGTGGCACTACATCTTACGGTCGTTCCACCTTTCATGCCGAGCGACCGAATCTTCCACTCCTATAGGCTTTGTTCGTATCAATCTAGAGCATTCCTTTTCGCATCGATGATTCGGCGGCTCCTTCGTATCGATGCATGCCAGTACCTTCGCATCGATCCTTGGATGTTGCTTCGTATCGATGGCACTTGGTGGATTCGTATCGATAGCCGCGGGTCACTTTGTATCGATGGTACTTGGTGGATACGTATCGATCCTTTATAGCCATTCCGTATTGATACGAACCTATGCTTTTTGTATTGATATGGGGTGTCAATTTTCTATCGATAGAGGATGTTGACTTCGTATCGATCTGTGGCTGGTCGATACGAAGCTTTCTTTGCAGTGGATCATTACGAAGCGAACTGGAGAGGTTGATGGACACGAACCAAAGTGGCTTAAAGGATGGATACGATGGGACTCGATGGATACGAATAGAGTGAGGTTTCTTGACCTTGATCGATCAATATCTTGAGCATATGAAATTCAATTGACTTGAAATTTGAAACATCGGTACTTATAGCTTTGCTTGTTGTACCTTATCAATTGTAGCTCGATCCGGACTTGGACAAAATTCACCGGCATCCATAGTGAACATGTGTATGACCGATCTTCAGGATGTATTTTCCTTGGTTGCTAGTCAAGTCCTTGGTGTCACGGCCTTTCCTAAAGGCGGGATAACATTTACCCCTTAAAGTACGTCTTGTGTGGACATGACATGCTTTGAAAAGCTGCAATCTTCATCTAAGGAGTTCTATCCGATTCGCTGAATAGTCGTTGTCTTTTTGTCAAAAGGTATTACCTTTGATTGATCTCCAGTAATATAAACACTGAATTGTTGACCGCCAATTGTTGTATTGTGCACTTGTTGTGTCCGAGTGCTGAATGATAGCAAACTATTGTTCACCGTTGTAATTGTTACCAAGTGAGCATTCAATTCCTGTCAATTTTGAAAATTGAATGTTAGTCCGTCATTCATGAATGTATGTTAGGTTGACTCTTGCTAACGTTCGCACATTTATGAGTCGTTGCCAAGTTTTTTTTGAATCGAGTTTCATATCAACCCTCTCCTGGATCAATGTGAAAGTCGAGTTGTAACAACGCTTGATGATTGTTTTAGAGTGTCTCTTCATATCGATCCTCTCCTGAATCGATGTGAAGAGTCGAAAAAATCATATTCGCATCGATGCATTCTTATTGGGTACGAACAACTCGATTGGCATTTTCTTAGAATCGATGTAGAATAGATACAAAGAAGGCTTCTTCATGTCAACTGGTCGGTGGATACGAATGAAAGACACTTTAGATATATGAAGCATGGACACGAACAATGGTTGCTTCGAATCGACGCTAGATGGATACGGGATAGCCCTTCTTCGTGTCAATGTAGAAGAAACAACCTTGAATAAGTATTGGATACGAATTAGATTGATTCATGTCGATCAACTATTGACTGTTTCAATCGGTAAGAGTGACTGGGAGATGAATGGTCGTTTCCTGGGTATATATAAGCTTGATACTTAGAAAAATTTCACTTTCTCATTCGGCAGCCTTGCTTGAGTATCGCTCCGAGTATTGGGAAACAAAAATTGCCTTTCGCTTTCAAGTTATTTAATCCACATAATTACCCAAATTAGGTAATTGTATTGTTAATCCACACTCGAATAATGAGACTTCGAGATCTAGCGCCATCCCGTTCACGATCATGGTTGATTCTTGTCGCATTGAGGTCGGGGTTTGGCTAGAGAAGGTGGAAATAGCATCTAAGTTGATCGGGGAAGACGAAGTGTGGAGAGATGCACAGCTTCAATTTCGTATCGATGAAAGGAAAGGGAAGAATGGGCTTCGTATCGACCCAGGGTGTAGGGCTCGTATCGATGAAGAATTGACTAATGAAATGGTGAATTTCGTATCGATCTGGCATGGTGACAATTCATATCGATTTGTGGCAATCAATACGAAATTGAAGAGCCAATGACCGATACGAAACTCGTGGTAGGTGATCGATACGAATCTCACGGTTGGGGATCGATACGAAACCAACAATTTTCGACCGATACGAAACACTATATAACCCGATCGATACGAAGTCGTTGAGTTTCGATCGATATGAAGATAATAAGCTTTCATCAATATGAAACCAAAGTTTTCTGCTGATCGACCCGAGTTTGGACCTCGATGGATATGAAATTTTATCGTACTCGAACACTTGACTCTGACGAGCTTCTACCTTGCATGAGTGGACTTTACTATTTCACCGCATATTCGACTGCCTTTCAAAGCTCGTCGATGGAACTGTAACTTAACAAAATCTGACAAACTTTAACTAGGATCGATCTCTGGAGTCTGAATGGTACAGTTGTGACGGTCAACAATGACGTCACTCCGGTTGAATTTTGAAGTCTTGTCGTTCAAACATTCTCTTTTAAACCTTATAGAATCTCTTAAGTAACATACATCACTTCACTGCACACATTCACGCACTTCACACTAGGGAACACACATGATTATTGTTGTTTTACAATGGTTTTTGATGAGTTGATTAGTTATGGAACCCGGGAGTTCACAGCAACAAGAGGCTCAAAGTTCACCTCCTCTGGTAATAGAGATGCCAGCCATCGCGGCCGAAATCATAAGTCCAGCTCTGGACGAGTTACTAGGAGCAACCTTCATCGGGAATCCACAAGATTCCATTTCATCCAATGTTACCAAAGATATGTTGGGGAGAATTTGCTTGCGGCATGGGCTATCGTTAAGATGTTCTGTTACCAGGGCAGAACGATAGGCTACATATTCCCCCGGAAGGGTACGCCGCTTTTAATCGATTTTCCTGCACAGCCGGGACGCTTCCACCATTCAATCAATATATCCGGGAGGTGATATCTTATTTAGGGATTGTTCCATCACAGTTGCATCCGAACGGGTATGCTCTTCTGACAGCTTATTCATCATCTTCATGGAGCACCTTTTCCAACCCCCGACTCCAGAGGAAGTCAGATTATTGTTCAATGTAAAGTGTCGGGGAGATAATCCTTCTTTCACATTCTTAAAGGGAGCAAGAAACTGTCAAATCATGATTGGACCTTGGGCCAAACTTAGCTACTTCAAAACTGAGTGGTTCTATGTTCGTTGCCCACCAGGATTTGCTAGACGATGGCTAGTCAGACGTAAGCGCCGCACTTTCTCTAGCGATTAATGGGATAGTTGCAATCGATGTTGAGTCTAAAATTTTCTTTCTTTTACAGCTCCAATTCCAAGACCTGAAGGCGCACACTTTAAATAGTATGGATTCTTCAAGAGGTGCCAGGCGAGATTAGAGAGATCGACTTGGTACTTACGGATGAAAATTTAAGGGCCATTGGGCTAATTGATAGAGATCATGGCATAAGGCCTGAAGGATTTATTAGGGCAGCTCCAACAAGACGGGCTAGGCGTAAGGCGCCCGGGATTGTAATTGCTAAGCACGGTGGTGAAGTGGATATGCCCACTGAAGACGAACCCGTAGCCGGGCCCTCAGATAGTCCTCGACATAGAGGGAAAGAGAAAAGGCAAGGCAGTTGCTCATAAGCTTCACAAGTCTTCAAGATGTGAATCCGTGGTCATGTCTCTGCCAGCCACCGGCGTTATAATGTCGGAGGCTCCTCCCCTACATATGGAGAATCCTTTCGAAGGACTTGCAGACATTCCAATTCCGGACTATGTGTCGCTCCAACAAGATACGGGGTTGGAAGGGCTTCAGAGAGCCTTAGATCTAGGCGAGTCGATTCCTTCGAGTATGGCCGACATATCTGGCTGGTCGGGGGTTTGCACATGCATACACACACTTCACGGCACTGCATAATTTCTAATCACAAGCAATTCATTTCTGGAAAATGCCAACTATGTTTTCCTTTTCATTTTACCGGCATGATGTCAAAGCGAGGATCTATACTTGGCAGCCTCCGTTCTGCATGCCATTCCTCTAGTTCATATTATGAGTCTCGCAGATGTGTGGCCGATAGAGACCGTGATCGCGGCTACTCTGGTCAAGAGAGGAAGCGCTATGAGAGGGAGAAAGAGTACAGGCATCATTCTCGGTCATGCTCTCTACCACCTAGAGTTCCAACATAGCCTTTTGGCTCTGGCAAACAAACCTATGAATCTTCACATCAAATACCACCTTCCCAAGCACCAAGGCCTGACCAACAGCGTCGGCGGATCGAAAACAAAACCCCCGTTGTTACTAAACAAGCTATCACAGAGCCCACCGGGGAAGGAGCGATTAGAATCGCTAAGTTGAAAAAAGATTTTCCAAATATCTGGTTTGGCAGCTTCGTCTTTCCCCGCACTTAAAGCGAATTCTTATGGAGGCAGAACAAACAATGCATGACTACATTCATGATATTTATGGCCAGTACCGGGAATGGATGAAGACCGAGGACAAAGTATCAGCGGTGGCTTTTGAGCGGGCGAAAACAATCGAGAAATTAGGGATTGATCTCACTTAGAAAGACCGCATAATCTAGGTGCTCAATGATGAAAATGAGTCCGCGAGAAATTCAGAGTCAGAAGCCAATAAAAGAGCTGATGAGGCAACTCGGAGGATGGAAGAAATGAGGCGAACACGCTTAGCCCTAGTTGAGGAGATGGGACACCGGACCACCACAGTTATGGCCGAAAGAGATGGAGCGCTTAAAGAGCTTGAGGAGTTTTAAAGCCAAACTTGCCAAAATCATCAAAGAAAAAGACAATGCAAATAAAGCCACCCAGGAAGCATGCGAGCAGGCTATGGTGCTCAGGGATGAGAGGGCTGTGGCGATGCTTAAGTTTTAGGAAGCCGAAGCCAGGGTTGAGAATGAAGTGAAAGCGGCAAAGGCCAGGCTAGAGGGTGACATCGAAGATCTTCTCATTACGTACAACGCTAATGTTCTAAAGCTTCGAAATCTAAGCTGGCTTGAAAACTATCCATCACACCTATACAATGATTGGTGCCGCTTGGTGGAAGATGAAAAAGCAGAGCACCACACTGAATCTATCGATGAATTTGAATTGGAGAATCGGGTGCTGAATGAGGATGAAAGAAGAGTTCTCCACGACATCACTATCACATTTGAGAAGGAGAATGTTTGCGCCAAAAATGGTCACAAACCCCGAATGTTGTGAAAGCACCAGTGTATGAATACAAATCAGCAATATTCAAACACAAATCTCAGATCTAAACAAACAACAAACAACAATCCAGAAATAATGAACAAAAACACGAGATTTATAGTGGTTCGGCTATCTCCGGCCTACGTCCACTCCAAAGTTTTTATCTTTTATTGATCGATGCTTGAAGATTACAATTTCCTATCGCGTAGTACAACGGATTTTATGATTATAATCTGAATCTAAGGCAGCAATGGTGATCTGGAGTAAATCTGGCAGAGTCCGGGCGCTCTTTAGCTCTCAAAATTGTCCGACCTCTTTTCTGAATGACCAGGGGCTCTATTTATAGGTGTAGGAGGCTGATATTTCGCCTAAACTAAAGGGAGACCAGTTCTGGCACGTGAGGGGGCCCACATGCCCGCTTTCTGGAAATCCGGGCCCACTTTGGGATCGATTCGAAGCTACGCTCGAATCGATCAAGAAATTGTCCAATCGAGCTGAAATTTGTTGTGAACATTCTTCAACATGTGATCAAGCTACTGTGAAAATTTCATAGCATTTGGATTTGTAGATCTCAAGATATAATCGATTCAAGTTGTGGTTTTTCGTGAGGGCTGTTGCGTTCGAATCCATTTGTTCGAATCCACTTCCTTCGACTCGATCGGTCACGTGCGCATCGATGACGTGGTGCGCCTTTCCTGGGTCAATCCACTTTTTACTCCGAGTTGAATGGGTCGACTCCATCTTTTCCGCTGCTTTGACTTAGTGGATTCCAGAGAATGGATTCGAAGGTGTGCTCGTTCGAATCGATCATGTTATGCTATAGCCAATCGATTCGAAGTCATTATTGGATTCAAAGGTATTTATTTCGATGGAATCGAAGGACACCGGCCTGTAACTTTATGGTTTCGAAGCGACTCATCCCTTGATCGATTCGAGTGAATGTTGGTCTGGTGGATGCGAACTAAGTGGAGTCGAACCGATCGATTCGAGCAGAATGCTTTCCGGTGGATACGAAGTGGATGGAGTTAACCTTGATGGAGTCGAAGCTAAAGGACTTCTCATCGATTCGAAGCTGGTGGTGCGAAGTCCATGGATTCGAACTGAGGTGTGGGTATGGAAATGATGGATTCGAACAGAGCATTCTTCCTACCTTGTATCGATCGTATCTCCTCCGTACAAACTCCGATTAACCTGAAACTTGAAACGTAGCCTCTCCTAGTCCTCACCATCATCTCCAATCGATTCCATCTTGATCGGAGCCCGGTCAAATTTTGATGACATCGATCACAACCCTGTCTCTAATCGACTTCCAATCCTGATACCCATCCTTTCTTGTCGATTAGTTTGATATTCCGGCTTTAACCAAAAAGCGGGATAACATTTTCCCCCCAAAACATGCCTTATGATAATAAGGCGTGTTTTGAATAGTTTCCAAATCCAATGTCCAAAGTCCGTAGCCAATTCCATGCCCATCCAAACTCGAAGGCTGAGTTATTAGTCCATCCTTATCCAACAACCGAATCCAAGACCTCTACGGGTCGGTATCCAAATCCATAACCTCTCTGGGCTCTTGCCAAGCGCAATCCATACCTAATGACCGTGGTCCAGTGTCCCTGGACGTTGAGCTAACCTCTCCGGGTTCTTGCCAAGCGCGATCCACACCTGAAGACCGTGGCCCAGTGTCACTGGGCGTAAGTAATGCCGTGGCTTAAGTCCTAAGCCGAATCCTGGTCACTCCGGACCCTTGTTGAGCATAGTCCATACTCAACGACCTGAGACAATAATCAATAATAGGGGGCCTAAGTCCTAGGCCGAATCCTGGTCACTCCGGACCCTTGCCGAGCATAGTCCATACTCGACGACCTGAATGAGTCACTTTACCGCGTTCGGGCAGAACGACTCACCCCTTGCCAGGCGTAATCCATACCTGACGACTGTTTATCAAAAACCAAAAAGAATCCAATCAAGATCCAATCCAAAATCCAAATCAAATCGGAAAACCAGAAATCCATATCAAAAATCGAAACCATCATCCAAAACGGAGAACAATCATCCGAATGAATGCCAAAACCAGAAAAACAAGCAAAATCAGGAGTTCAATCCAAACTCCAAAAACCAAACCAGAAAACTAAGTGTCCAATCCAAAAACAAAAGACAGATTTCGCAAACCATGGCTTTGCGGTTTATCATCACTCAGAGCATGCCTAGGGGCTATCTTCGTCCCCATACATGTGTAAATAACTCGGTTGCTCGCCAATGGTTTGTTACTTATTTCATATTATCCTGATCAATTGATGACCAATCGACCATTATTCCTGTGCCTCATATCCTCATGGTTTGAGGTAGACGGTGGTTGCTCCTGCTCCACCGCTGCATTCCGAGCCCCAACATACTGCCTCAACTGTCCATTCCTCACATGCTCCTCAATTATGTTCTTTAGGTGCCTACAGCTATTGGTATCATGCCCGTCCAAATCGTGGAAGAGACAATGCTTTCCTGATGCCCTCTCCCGCTCGGATGGTTCTCTCCTAGCCGGCCTCCGTTAAGGAAGGCGATTCCGAGTTTCCATGTATATCCGCTCTAGTGTCTCGTTTAATTCTGTGTATGTGGAAAACCTTGGATCCTTCCATCGTTTCCTAGTTTTTTCAGAGTTTTCGTCCAGCTTCCTTTTTCCTTTATCTTTATCCGAGCTTCCGTCGGATGGTCCTCCACCCCGGTCACATTCACCTCCTTTAGCTTTAAATCCATACATGCGTCTTCTTGCCGAAGAAATCTTTCAGCTTCGTGAAAGAATTCCCCGAGATCCAGTGGTGGGTCTCGTACTAAAGATACCTTAAAATCTGAATCCTCTCTGACTCCCGACACTGCCGCCATCAAAACCATCGATGGATCTGGCCGATCCACCGAAGAAACCGCCGCATTAAATCGAGTTAAAAATGCTCTAAGCGATTCATCCGTTCTTTGCTTTACCGATGTTAACGTCATCACGTTCTTAGGTCTTTTGATATGAACTCGAAACTGTCCCAAAAACCTGTCCACCAATTCCCTCCAATTCCTGATAGATCCTTCCTCCAGCTGCCTAAACCACATTGCCGCTAGGTCTGTCAAGTATAAAGGGAAACATCTGGCCATAACTTCCTCCGATGCCCCCAGCACTTCCATGTGTCTAGTGTATCTCATCAAGTGATCAGTCGGGTCAGCCTTTCCATTATATACTTCCACGCTAGGTAACTTGAACTTAGGTGGATTCTGAGCCATCCTGATTTCCCGAGCAAACGGACTCCTGTTCACTCCTTCCAAGTCTCTATTGGTCGAACCTCCACGCATAGTTTTCCTGATGATTTCCACTAATCCAGCGTTACCTGTTAGGGGTTTCCCCCCATGCTCCCGAGGGAACTCCGGCACATATTCTTCATGTGGCTCATTAGCCGCAGCGTTGGCTCTAGCCTGCTGAACTCCATCCAAAGGTCCTTCTGCGTTGGATCCTGCAGGCCTTCCCCCAAGCCCTTGTTGATTGCCTTCCGGTTCTGTATTCTGTCCTCCATTGGGTTCCGCAACCCTAGTTCGTTGTTCCACATTTGCAGCCGCTATAGTTGGTCCAAGGTTCTGTGTTCCTGTAGCTCTCATCTGCTCGAAGAAAGTCTGCATCATATCCTGTTGACTCTTCAGCAACCTCTCGTGTAATGAATTCGCCATAGCTTCCATCTCGTCTCTGGTAATGTAAATCGAAGCTTGTCCTTCTCCAGCTCCGGAGGATGCCTCTTGACTTCCTCCTTGTTGGCTTCTCTCAGCTCTTTGTCTTCTACTTGTTTGTCGAGTCATTGCCGAGTCAATCTGAATCCTTCAAACTTTCAAATCTAAACTTCAATCCGATGTAGCGGGTGCTAGTCCTTCTCAGTGAAAGCACCAAAGTGTTTGCGCCAAAAATGATCACAAACCCCGAATGTTGTGAAAGCACCAGTGTATGAATACAAATCAGCAATATTCAAACACAAATCTCAGATCTAAACAAACAACAAACAGCAATCCAGAAATAATGAACAAAAACACGAGATTTATAGTGGTTCGGCTATCTCCGGCCTACGTCCACTCCAAAGTTTTTATCTTTTATTGATCGATGCTTGAAGATTACAATTTCCTATCGCGTAGTACAACGGATTTTATGATTATAATCAGAATCTAAGGCAGCAATGGTGATCTGGAGTAAATCTGGCAGAGTCCGGGCGCTCTTTAGCTCTCAAAATTGTCCGACCTCTTTTCTGAATGACCAGGGGCTCTATTTATAGGTGTAGGAGGCTGATATTTCGCCTAAACTGAAGGGAGACCAGTTCTGGCACGTGAGGGGGCCCACATGCCCGCTTTCTGGAAATCCGGGCCCACTTTGGGATCGATTCGAAGCTACTTTCGAATCGATCAAGAAATTGTCCAATCGAGCTGAAATTTGTTGTGAACATTCTTCAACATGTGATCAAGCTACTGTGAAAATTTCATAGCATTTGGATTTGTAGATCTCAAGATATAATCGATTCAAGTTGTGGTTTTTCGTGAGGGCTGTTGCGTTCGAATCCATTTGTTCGAATCCACTTCCTTCGACTCGATCGGTCACGTGCGCATCGATGACGTGGTGCGCCTTTCCTGGGTCAATCCACTTTTTACTCCGAGTTGAATGGGTCGACTCCATCTTTTCCGCTGCTTTGACTTAGTGGATTCCAGAGAATGGATTCGAAGGTGTGCTCGATCGAATCGATCATGTTATGCTACAGCCAATCGATTCGAAGTCATTATTGGATTCAAAGGTATTTATTTCGATGGAATCGAAGGACACCGGCCTGTAACTTTATGGTTTCGAAGCGACTCATCCCTTGATCGATTCGAGTGAATGTTGGTCTGGTGGATGCGAACTAAGTGGAGTCGAACCGATCGATTCGAGCAGAATGCTTTCCGGTGGATACGAAGTGGATGGAGTTAACCTTGATGGAGTCGAAGCTAAAGGACTTCTCATCGATTCGAAGCTGGTGGTGCGAAGTCCATGGATTCGAACTGAGGTGTGGGTATGGAAATGATGGATTCGAATAGAGCATTCTTCCTACCTTGTATCGATCGTATCTCCTCCGTACAAACTCCGATTAACCTGAAACTTGAAACGTAGCCTCTCCTAGTCCTCACCATCATCTCCAATCGATTCCATCCTGATCGGAGCCCGGTCAAATTTTGATGACATCGATCACAACCCTGTCTCTAATCGACTTCCAATCCTGATACCCATCCTTTCTTGTCGATTAGTTTGATATTCCGGCTTTGACCAAAAAGCGGGATAACATTTTCCCCCCAAAACATGCCTTATGATAATAAGGCGTGTTTTGAATAGTTTCCAAATCCAATGTCCAAAGTCCGTAGCCAATTCCATGCCCATCCAAACTCGAAGGCTAAGTTATTAGTCCATCCTTATCCAACAACCGAATCCAAGACCTCTACGGGTCGGTATCCAAATCCATAACCTCTCTGGGCTCTTGCCAAGCACAATCCATACCTGATGACCGTGGTCCAGTGTCCCTGGACGTTGAGCTAACCTCTCCGGGTTCTTGCCAAGCGCGATCCACACCTGACGACCGTGGCCCAGTGTCACTGGGCGTAAGTAATGCTGTGGCTTAAGTCCTAAGCCGAATCCTGGTCACTCCGGACCCTTGTTGAGCATAGTCCATACTCAACGACCTGAGACAATAATCAATAATAGGGGGCCTAAGTCCTAGGCCGAATCCTGGTCACTCCGGACCCTTGCCGAGCATAGTCCATACTCGACGACCTGAATGAGTCACTTTACCGCGTTCGGGCAGAACGACTCACCCCTTGCCAGGCGTAATCCATACCTGACGACTGTTTATCAAAAACCAAAAAGAATCCAATCAAGATCTAATCCAAAATCCAAATCAAATCGGAAAACCAGAAATCCATATCAAAAATCGAAACCATCATCCAAAACGGAGAACAATCATCCGAACGAATGCCAAAACCAGAAAAACAAGCAAAATCAGGAGTTCAATCCAAACTCCAAAAACCAAACCAGAAAACTAAGTGTCCAATCCAAAAACAAAAGACAGATTTCGCAAACCATGGCTTTGCGGTTTATCATCACTCAGAGCATGCCTAGGGGCTATCTCCATCCCCATACATGTGTAAATAACTCGGTTGCTCGCCAATGGTTTGTTACTTATTTCATATTATCCTGATCAATTGATGACCAATCGACCATTATTCCTGTGCCTCATATCCTCATGGTTTGAGGTAGACGGTGGTTGCTCCTGCTCCACCGCTGCATTCCGAGCCCCAACATACTGCCTCAACTGTCCATTCCTCACATGCTCCTCAATTATGTCCTTTAGGTGCCTACAGCTATTGGTATCATGCCCGTCCAAATCGTGGAAGAGACAATGCTTTCCTGATGCCCTCTCCCGCTCGGATGGTTCTCTCCTAGCCGGCCTCCGGTAAGGAAGGCGATTCCGAGTTTCCATGTATATCCGCTCTAGTGTCTCGTTTAATTCTGTGTATGTGGAAAACCTTGGATCCTTTCATCGTTTCCTAGTTTTTTCAGAGTTTTCGTCCAGCTTCCTTTTTCCTTTATCTTTATCCGAGCTTCCGTCGGATGGTCCTCCACCCCCGGTCACATTCACCTCCTTTAGCTTTAAATCCATACATGCATCTTCTTGCCGAAGAAATCTTTCAGCTTCGTGAAAGAATTCCCCGAGATCCAGTGGTGGGTCTCGTACTAAAGATACCTTAAAATCTGAATCCTCTCTGACTCCCGACACTGCCGCCATCAAAACCATCGATGGATCTGGCCGATCCACCGAAGAAACCGCCGCATTAAATCGAGTTAAAAATGCTCTAAGCGATTCATCCGTTCTTTGCTTTACCGATGTTAACGTCATCACGTTCTTAGGTCTTTTGATATGAACTCGAAACTGTCCCAAAAACCTGTCCACTAATTCCCTCCAATTCCTGATAGATCCTTCCTCCAGCTGCCTAAACCACATTGCCGCTAGGTCTGTCAAGTATAAAGGGAAACATCTGGCCATAACTTCCTCCGATGCCCCCAGCACTTCCATGTGTCTAGTGTATCTCATCAAGTGATCAGTCGGGTCAGCCTTTCCATTATATACTTCCACGCTAGGTAACTTGAACTTAGGTGGATTCTGAGCCATCCTGATTTCCCGAGCAAACGGACTCCTGTTCACTCCTTCCAAGTCTCTATTGGTCGAACCTCCACGCATAGTTTTCCTGATGATTTCCACTAATCCAGCGTTACCTGTTAGGGGTTTCCCCCCATGCTCCCGAGGGAACTCCGGCACATATTCTTCATGTGGCTCATTAGCCGCAGCGTTGGCTCTAGCCTGCTGAACTCCATCCAAAGGTCCTTCTGCGTTGGATCCTGCAGGCCTTCCCCCAAGCCCTTGTTGATTGCCTTCCGGTTTTGTATTCTGTCCTCCATTGGGTTCCGCAACCCTAGTTCCTTGTTCCACATTTGCAGCCGCTATAGTTGGTCCAAGGTTCTGTGTTCCTGCAGCTCTCATCTGCTCGAAGAAAGTCTGCATCATATCCTGTTGACTCTTCAGCAACCTCTCGTGTAATGAATTCGCCATAGCTTCCATCTCGTCTCTGGTAATGTAAATCGAAGCTTGTCCTTCTCCAGCTCCGGAGGATGCCTCTTGACTTCCTCCTTGTTGGCTTCTCTCAGCTCTTTGTCTTATACTTGTTTGTCGAGTCATTGCCGAGTCAATCTGAATCCTTCAAACTTTCAAATCTAAACTTCAATCCGATGTAGCGGGTGCTAGTCCTTCTCAGTGAAAGCACCAAAGTGTTTGCGCCAAAAATGGTCACAAACCCCGAATGTTGTGAAAGCACCAGTGTATGAATACAAATCAGCAATATTCAAACACAAATCTCAGATCTAAACAAACAACAAACAGCAATCCAGAAATAATGAACAAAAACACGAGATTTATAATGGTTCGGCTATCTCCGGCCTACGTCCACTCCAAAGTTTTTATCTTTTATTGATCGATGCTTGAAGATTACAATTTCCTATCGCGTAGTACAACGGATTTTATGATTATAATCTGAATCTAAGGCAGCAATGGTGATCTCGAGTAAATCTGGCAGAGTCCGGGCGCTCTTTAGCTCTCAAAATTGTCCGACCTCTTTTCCGAATGACCAGGGGCTCTATTTATAGGTGTAGGAGGCTGATATTTCGCCTAAACTGAAGGGAGACCAGTTCTGGCACGTGAGGGGGCCCACATGCCCGCTTTCTGGAAATCCGGGCCCACTTTGGGATCGATTCGAAGCTACTTTCGAATCGATCAAGAAATTGTCCAATCGAGCTGAAATTTGTTGTGAACATTCTTCAACATGTGATCAAGCTACTGTGAAAATTTCATAGCATTTGGATTTGTAGATCTCAAGATATAATCGATTCAAGTTGTGGTTTTTCGTGAGGGCTGTTGCGTTCGAATCCATTTGTTCGAATCCACTTCCTTCGACTCGATCGGTCACGTGCGCATCGATGACGTGGTGCGCCTTTCCTGGGTCAATCCACTTTTTACTCCGAGTTGAATGGGTCGACTCCATCTTTTCCGCTGCTTTGACTTAGTGGATTCCAGAGAATGGATTCGAAGGTGTGCTCGTTCGAATCGATCATGTTATGCTACAGCCAATCGATTCGAAGTCATTATTGGATTCAAAGGTATTTATTTCGATGGAATCGAAGGACACCGGCCTGTAACTTTATGGTTTCGAAGAGACTCATCCCTTGATCGATTCGAGTGATTGTTGGTCTGGTGGATGCGAACTAAGTGGAGTCGAACCGATCGATTCGAGCAGAATGCTTTCCGGTGGATACGAAGTGGATGGAGTTAACCTTGATGGAGTCGAAGCTAAAGGACTTCTCATCGATTCGAAGCTGGTGGTGCGAAGTCCATGGATTCGAACTGAGGTGTGGGTATGGAAATGATGGATTCGAACAGAGCATTCTTCCTACCTTGTATCGATCGTATCTCCTCCGTACAAACTCCGATTAACCTAAAACTTGAAACGTAGCCTCTCCTAGTCCCCATCATCATCTCCAATCGATTCCATCCTGATCGGAGCCCGGTCAAATTTTGATGACATCGATCACAACCCTGTCTCTAATCGACTTCCAATCCTGATACCCATCCTTTCTTGTCGATTAGTTTGATATTCCGGCTTTGACCAAAAAGCGGGATAACAGAGAAGCTCGGTACTCAGCATCCGTAGGCTAGAGAGGGTTCTGGCATTGAGCATCATGACGCGGGTTCCGAAATTCTTATGCCCACTCAGCCCGAATCTGCTCCTGCGGTTGACCCTTTACTTGTGCAT
This sequence comes from Allium fistulosum, assembly GCA_030737815.1. NCBI lineage: Eukaryota > Viridiplantae > Streptophyta > Magnoliopsida > Asparagales > Amaryllidaceae > Allium > Allium fistulosum. The sequence goes on from CM060904.1 coordinate 960,495,856, forward strand.
GCTTACAATCCTGATCAACCGCAGTTATCTCTAGCTCGTGAGCAAATCATTGAAGCTATTTCGGCTCCACCCGCAAGTCATTCTGAGGAAGAAATTCTGAACATTTCTCAGACTTATTCAAAGTCAGGAACGTTGTTGGAAGTAGTCACTAACACTTTTTTCTTATCCCTATTCAGTGATAGGAGCTGCATCGATCGTGCCCCCTGCAACCCAAGAGCCGCACCACGAGCAGTAGGCCCTTATAATAGAGGCGACCACTACAACGGCCGCTGCACCAACCGATGGAGCACATGGGAGCACTTTTACTTTTGATGAGCAAATGATGGAGGAACTTCTTGGTCATCAAAGTGACCTTTTTGCCACCTGGCATTTGTCATGGGCGGAGGCGCACCCGTGATCAGCTCCTCTGGCCCAACTGCCAGCACTTCCGCGGACGCTCAAACAATCCACGAAGAAGAGATAATAGCTGAGATCAATGCTGAGATGGAAGCGGCCGCATGGGCTAGTGGTGTCGGAGGTGGTATGGCGCTTCCTGGCCCAGCTCCTTTACGGATGATCTCTCCAGGAGGCACGGTTGACGACACTGGTGTGCCTCCCTCTTCTTTCAATGTCAAGGGTGTCCCTATTCCTCCGGCTCCACATTCAGAAAGTGTTCCAATTTCTGTGAGCTCGGAGAAAGAGGTCACCATAATTCCCTCGGTTGGAGACCAGCCACCAAAAAACAAAGGCTCGAAGAGGCACCCGAGCAGTAGCTCCAGTGGGTCGACGCCGAGGGGGAAGAAGAAGAAACTGAGGGAATAGACGTATCTTTTCGCTCCTTTTTTGGTAGATAGCTAGGAATTTCATTTTGCTTCTTGTAGGTCATATATAGATGCGGGTTCGGCCCCTGCTAGTAGGAATTCTTAGGAAGATTTTTGTACTTACACTTTTTTCCAAAGAATAGTTAAAATAAAATTCCATTTTTTTCCAGCATAATTTTATGTTTATTTGCTTAAGTATTTCAGCGCTCAAACTTCCATTCAATGTACTTATGAATTTTTAGTCTTTGAATCGGCCTGAGTTTAGTTGTTAAGTCCTGAAGTTACAGCTTCGAGTCATAATCGAACGTTAAGCCGAGTTCCAATACCGCACTGTCTCAATCAGTAGCTAGTACTTAAGTTCTGCCCCCAGACCCGGGGATAAATTGAAAAGATCGGTCGATAGTCGCTTTTCATCTTTAATACATCGAGCTTAACTTTATTGAAATGAGGTTGAAACAAGACGAGTTCGAGGCTAAAAAAGACGAGTTCGGGTGGTCGAAACACACTCGCTCATCTATAGGTGATTGTATCCACACTTTGGGGATTGTACTTGTATGTCAGCGGTCGGTCACGTCCACTTAAGATTTAGAAATATGTCCGCACTCTGGGGACTTAAGTTATTTTACGGGCGGTCAATCACACCCGTTTAATATTTAGACTTTCGTCCGCACTCTAGGGACTTAGATTAATTCATGGGTGGTCAGTCACACCCAATTTGCGTTCATACTTCGATCCACACTCTGGGGACTCGGTGTTGTTTCAGGGGTGGTCGTTTCACACCCGATTTGTGTTTATACTCCAATTCACACTCTGGGAATTTTGAGTTAGTTGATGGGTGGTTGGTTACACCTCTTTTGATGTTTATACTCCATTTTTTACTCTGGGAATTTGGAGTCGGTTAACAGACGGTCGATCACATCTGTTGTGAGTTTTAGGATTTCGTTCGCACTCCGGGAACGATAGAAGTATCAGGATCGTGGATGGTCAGATCACATCCAACCAGAGTTAACAAGTAAGGTTGTTAGATGGATGGATCCATTCTCCCAGGACTTGGTTTAAGTGCGGGAGAAGTCGTTAGGCGGACAGATCCACCCTCTTCGAGCCCGCATTTGTAAGTTTATACTGCAGCTCGCACTCTGGGAGCCGGAGTTAGTTAGAGGATTGTCATTTATCAATCTTTTTCGACTTCAATGTGATGGCTTGCCCCCAAGCTCGGGTTTCACTTAGTGAGTGACCGGTCGTATCATAGTCACTCCCTATTTGAATAAGTCCCACCATAGGATGGAACTTAGCTCTCCGTGCATTGTGATGGTCGCATGACGCATTTCAAAAATCACTGCTTTGGCTCGAAGAGGTTGCATTTTATTACTGAAATAAGAAAGTACGGCAAAGTCGGTTGCCTTATTACAAATTCAAATTTCAAAATGCATAAACAAATTGCAAATGAAAAGCATACTGAATGAATAAATAAAGCCTGTTATGTGTAGTAGCGACGAAGACTTTCGCTGTTCCAGGCTCTCGACAAAGTGAGACCATCAACGGTCGATAATTTGAATGTGCCATCTCCGAGCCTTCGTTCAATAACATACGACCCTTCCCACGTAGGTTTCATATGTGAAGGAACCGGGTAAATTCTCTTGAGGATGAGATCCCCGAGTTCAAAAGTTCGGGGTCGGACCTTGGCATTGTACAATCGGGCGACTCGACTTCGGTAGGCGGCTGCCCTCAAATTAGCCACTTCTTGCTTCTCATCCAATAAGTCCAGAGATTCGGCAAGTAATATGGCATTTGTCTTTGGGTCATGATATGTCACACGATGAGAAGGCACTTCCAATTCGACTGGAATAACGGCCTCTGAACCGTAGGAATGTGAAAACGGGGTGTGGCTGGTCGCAGACTTGTGGGTTATTCTATAGGCCCATAGGGCCATAGGAAGTTCATTGACCCATCTACCCCCGACTTTTTCTAACCTTTCTTCAGAATGGACTTTATAACTTTATTAACAGCTTCAACATATCCATTCGCTTGAGGGTGCGCAACTGCAGAGAATTTCTTCTGGATATGGAACCGTTGACAGAAATTCTTGAATTCGACGCTATTGAATTGGGCTCCGTTGTCAGTGATGATGGTATGTGGGAGACCAAATCGACAGATAATATTGCATACAACAAAGTTAACCGCTTTCTTCGTTGTGATAGTAGCAAGGGGCTCGGCTTCTGCCCATTTGGTAAAGTAGTCAATTGCAACGATGGTGTACTTCGCACAACCTTTAGCGAGAGGTAGAGACCCAATGATATCGATGCCCCACGTTGTGAACGACCATGGACTGACCATCTGGATATTTCGGTAGGCGGAGCTTGGAATCCGAGCATGTTTCTGACATCTGTCACATTTCCTGGCATAATCCGATGCGTCGTGATTTACAGTCGGCCAATAATAACTGTATCGGAGCACTTTCTTAGCAAGAGCTTACCCACCGGTGTGATCACCACATTCTCCTTCATGTACATCATGCAATACTCGATGGATCTCATCGTGGGCGATATACCGGAGTAAAGGAACAGAGTGTTCTCTTCTATATATGAATCCATTCTGAATAGTGAACCGTGAATCCTTTCGAAGGACTTGTCTTTTTTCACTCCTGTGCTCTGGCAGGGTTCCATGCTCGAGATAGTTTCTGAACGGGGTCATCCATGACTCCTTATCGGGAGTGACCTCAAATACCCAATCAGTCTCCATTTTATCAATACTCGGGGAAGATAATGTCTCAGTGGGAACATGTCCCATCTGCTGTGCTTCGCCGGTACTGGCTAACTTTGCCAAGGAATCGGCCTTCTGATTGTGTTCTCGAGGTGTGTAATAAATGGCATAATAATCGAACTGATTCAATATTTCTTGCACCTGAGCAAGATAAGCGGCCAGTCTCCGGTCTTTAGCTTGGTACTCCCCCCGAACTTGGCACACGATCACTTGTGAATTGCAGTAAATCTCCACAGCAATAACTCTTAAATCTCTGGCAAGCCTTAATCCGGCGAACATGGCTTCATATTCGGCCTCGTTGTTAGTCGCATGGAAGTCGAACTTTAAAGCATAGCATATTGATCGACCTTTAGGAGTTTCAAGTACAACCCCACCACCTGAGTAGTGGTCATTCAATGCACCATCAGTATGTAGCTTCCAGACATATTTGGGAGATTCATCGGTTTCGGGCAAGTCTTTCGGGATAGTGAATTCAGCGATGAAGTCTGCTAGGACTTGTCTTTGAATAGCTCGCCTTGGTGTATAAGTGATGTCGAACTGACTCGACTCGATATTCCATTTGAGTAACCTACCAGACGTCTCAAGCCGCGTAAGGACCTGTCATAACAGCTGGTCAGTGTAAACAGTGATAGGATGAGCCTGAAAATATGGATGGAGCTTTCTCGAGGCAATGACAAGACAGTAAGCTAACTTTTCCAACTTCGGATAATTTCTTTATGTTCCGGTCAGTCGTTTGCTGATGTAATAGACTGGCCGTTGTATCCGGTCCTCCTCCCGAACTAAAGCAGCAATGATTGCGTTTTCTGACACTACCAAGTAAATGTATAGTTTCTCATAATCGATAGGCTTTGACAAAATGAGGGGTGTGGACAGATGCTGAACCGGTACTCGGAATGCATCCTCACATTCTGCGGTCCATTCAAAGTTCTGTTTTCCTTTTCTGATCAGATCGAAAAAGGGGATGCATTTGTCAGTGGATTTTGAAATGAACCTGCTCGGTGCTGCTACCTTCTCGTGAGGCTCTGAACTTGCTTTATAGTCCATGGAGTCTCGAGATTTCTAATTGGCTTTGATTCCGTGGGCATTGACGATGAATCCAAGGAATTTCTCAGACGCTACCCCAAAGTGACATTTCAACGGGTTGAGCATCATTCTGTACTCTCGGAGGATGTTGAACATAGTTTCTAGGTCTTAGATTTGATTGGTGGAGAATTGTGATTTCACAAGCATGTCGTCCACATATACCTCCATAGTCTTTCCGATCTGGTTAGCGAACATTCGATTGACGAGTCTCTAATAAGTTGCTCCGGCATTCTTAAGTCCGAACGGCATCACTTTATAACAATAGAGCCCCAAATCGGTGACAAAGCTGGTATGCTGCTGATCAGGCAGATGCATCGGTATCTGATTGTAGCCAGAATATACATCCATGAAGGATAAAAGTACATGTCCGGCTGTTGAGTCTACAAGCTGATCAATCCGGGGAAGTGGAAAACTGTCTTTAGGGCAAGCTTTATTCAAGTCTGAGTAGTCAACACAAGTTCTCCACTTCCATCAGGTTTCTTGACAAATACAGGGTTGGACACCCATTCTGGATACAATGCATCTCGGATAAACCATTCGATCTGAGTTTATCCACCTCTTCCTTAAGGGCAGCAGATCTCTATGGATCCATACCGCGCCTTTTTTGCTTGACCGAGACATGTCGTGGGTCAATATTCAATGTATGGCTCGCGATGTCCGACGAGATCCCACACATGTCAAAGTGCGTCCAAGAAAACATGTCGAGGTTTTCCCAAAGAAATTCAACCAATTCCTCTTTCATCTGTTGGCTTAGCTGAGATCCAATCTTTAGCATTCTAGAATCATCATCATTACCGATTGGAACATCACTCGTAAGCTTTGTCGGAGTAGCCTGACTATCTTTGACCTCGTTCTCACTTTCAGTATCTCTCGGGTCAAGATCTCTTGGAAATTGGTTGTAGTGTCTGGGCCTTGGCCCAGGCGTTAGTTGTCAATTATCAGCAAAGCGGACGCAGAGAGATTCCTCTACGCCCTTTCCATTCTCTTTTTGCTGCGCTTCCCGCAGCTCAACAACATAACAGGCTCGTCTAGCAGCCTGGTCCCCCTGAATGACTCCGACTCCATTATCGCTAGGGAATTTCAAAGTTAGACACCACGGGGTGATAGCAGCCCTGAACTCAGCTAGGGCCGGTCGGCCCAAGAAAGCATTGTATGGTGAATTAATATCCAATACAATAAATTGCAATATCCGGACTCTTCGGCGCTCTCCAACTTCCAACTCCACTGGTAGCTCCACCATCCCAGTGGGTATAGTCGCACTTCCATTAAAGCCATGAACACGAGACTGACAAGGCTTCAAATCTTTCGCTTCCATTTTCATTTGATCATAAGCCCGCTTAAATAGTATGTTCACTGAACTTCCACTGTCCACTAAGATCCTCTTCATCCAAGCAGGACCTATCTGAGTTGAAATGACTAGTGGATCAATGGTTGGGGCTTCGACTCTTTCTGCATCCCTGTCTCGAAATACAATGTCGTCTGTCATCGTTTTCCGTTGTTTGGCCGGAGCCCCATCTTCCAAATTACTACAACATTCGAAGCTCGCATGCCTAATAGAGCTGGCATACGACTCTATTTCCCTCCAGCTCCGATCTGCTGGATGAGGACCACCACTAACAGTATTAATCACCAACCTCCCGTCGGTATGAGTGGGTTCCTCCGGTCTAACCTGATTTGGTATCTGGTTTTGATTTGATGGACCTGCACCTCCAGACGCCGGCGCCCGAACAAATTGCTCCAACTTTCTTTCTTGGATTAACTTCTCGATAGTATCCTATAAATGACGACACTCATTTGTGTTGTGGCCATAACTATCGTGAAATCTACAATACTTTCCCGTTTGAATCTGTTTTTCTGACGATTGTTTCGGAGCTGGTTTCTTATATTGGATAGTATTGCAGGTCTGCAAGTACACATTTTCCAGAGACGTATTTAAAGGAGTATAAGTGTCAAACATGGCAGCTCTACGTCGCGGTTCGCGATTCTAATCCCGTTTCCTGCCCTGATTTCCGTCGCCTTTCTGTTGGTTCTGTTTATTCTGTATGTTTAACTGCACTTTTTTGGAACTCTCCCCGATTTGTTTTACAACAACATTGCTTTGGATTCCTTCCACATTGGGCCTTACGTCATCCTTTTTCCTAGACCGTTTCGCATCCTCCCTTCTCAAGAACTGAGCTGCCTTAGAATTGAAACGGTCCAATGACATAGGGGGTTTTCTGGCCAACCAGTTGCCAAATTTGGAATCAAGATCGATTCCCTTAGTTAGTGCCATCAGAATTGAGTTGTCGTTAGGATTACTAATCTCAGCATGCAGCATGAAACCTCTCCAGATAACGTCTGAGTATCTCTCCGGGAGCTTGAGTGACACTGGATAAGGTATTAACATCTTTGGGCCTAGTGACATGCATGCGAAACTGTTCAACAAACTTCATTGCCAACTGGTCAAAACATTAGATAGATCGAGGTGGTAAGCGAGTAAACCACATAGTTGCGATCCCACCTAGGGAAATTGGGAAACTTCGACATTTGACCGCATCATCAGCACGCGCAGCATTCATTAACCATTCATACTTTAAAATGTGTTGGTTAGGGTCAGATCTCCCTTCATAAACAGCTAGATTTGGCATTCTGAATCGCCGAGGCGGTTCAGCATAGAGGATATCATCGGTGAAAGGGGTATGACTCTGGGAGATTCCCCAGTCGTCATGTGGTGACCCTCACTCTATAACACATAGTTTTTTTTTATACAAGAGGCATTCACCACTAAACCCCAATTCTTTTATATTTGAATATTTATATAATTTCCAAATATTTTTCCCAAGACCCTGGTTTTACCAATATAATCATATCAGTGTACAAACAAACTAAGTCAATTGTATATTTGATGATATACAATTGTTTCTTTATTATTATTATATTTTCCTTTTTTATCAGAGGGAATTTATATCAAATAGAAATCAAACTACCATACAAGCTATTGACATAGCCACTTATTTCTTTTCTAAGTCTTGTTCTACTGCCATAGGTGCACTTTGACAAATTCTAACACTTATATATATTTATCTTGTCTAGATAATTCTATTTAACTCTAAAATAGTATTTACTTGATCTCATGATAGTTATCAAAGTTGATAATAATTAATAACAATAAGTTGGATTGACAAAAATCGATAAACCTTGGAAATTTACTCGAAAATAGGCAAAATAGGCAAAATCAGCAGTTCAGACGTCTAAATTTTTATGACAGACGTCTAGATTCGATCTCAGACGTCTAAATTTTTATGACAGACGTCTCAGAGTGTCTAAATTTTAAACAGAGAGTAGAAAACATTTTGAACTAAATTCAGACATCTAAATTTTTGTTGACAGACGTCTAAATTAGATCTCAGACGTCTAAATTTTTATGACAGACGTCTCAGAGTGTCTAAATTTTAAACAGAGAGTAGAAAACATTTTGAACTAAATTCAGACATCTAAATTTTTGTTGACAGACGTCTAAATTCGATCTCAGACGTCTAAATTTTTATGACAGACGTCTCAGAGTGTCTAAATTTTAAACAGAGAGTAGAAAACATTTTGAACTAAATTCAGACATCTAAATTTTTGTTGACAGACGTCTAAATTCGATCTCAGACGTCTAAATTTTTATGACAGACGTCTAATTTGATCTTAGACGTCTAAAATTGTTGACAAGTTTTCTCAGAGGTTAAACTTAAATACTCAATTACTTACAAATTTCCAGAATTCGTGCATATGCAAGTATCACTTACCTGCCATGCACAAATTCATCTCACTTGAATATTCTACTAAAATCTTGAGTGTTCATTAAAAATCAATCCCCTTAGCTTTTTAATTTCCATAAGGCAAAACATAAGCAATAAAAATCAGAGTTCAAATATATATATATATATATATATATATATATATATATATCCATATCATATGCATATGACATGTCTAACTCCTTATTTTCTCCAAATCAGACATTCATAAAATAAATTTGTAGTTAACCAACCATCATCCATGATCACTCATAACAGGTTTTGATTAAGTACATATCTTCAACTCAAAATACTTAAAAAGTTTCCTAAGAGTAACTTCAATTACAGAAAATAAAATGTGTCTAGTAATTTCATTACAATGCATCTGCAAATTTTAAAAACAAGTCTCTCTTATTTATTCTAGCAGCCAATGCCTTCTCTACTCATCAAGCCAACTTCAATTTCCTGCAAGCAAATCATTTAGCTGCCCCAAAGAATTTTTGAGACACCCAGATGATTGCAAGGGCAACCAAAAGGGTCAGTTTTCACTGGTATGAGCATTTATCAATTTTGTATACATATTCATAATTCTAAAACATAATCTTGCAGTGCCTTCCTAGTTTAACAGATGTTTATACTTAGCATGTTTTGGTTCATACAAGGTAATACAAAAAAACACATTCATCTATTCAAACAAATACACAGCAAACAGTAAAGATAAACATATGTATAATTCTTGATTTATTCTCCCCAAACCTAGATAAATAAACCCAGGTTTTATACTCCAAATTTTTACCCAGCAACTAATCAATGAACAAGTTTAACTTGATTAAATTAACACCATATCTGGATATTTATAACCCAGATTTTTTTTAAACCCCTGTCCCCATTTATTTTATGGTCTTTAACTCCTTGTCAAATGAATACTATGTATGCATTGTGAAGGAAACTCCCAGGTTGTTTAAATTATTCCAACACATAAAGGCCTCAGGGTGCAGTTGCACCATGCATATACTTGCTTCCACCTGAAGTAAGCAAATCATTAACTAACTCCCAAGTGACCAATTTAGTTTTTCTTTCATTCATATTTCAGAAAGATATAACTACTTGTATATCTTCTGGTTCAACCCCATGTTCCCCTATTTAATCTATATCCATGTTTAATGATGATAAGATAGAACAAGAATGCTCAAAACATGTTAACTCTAAAAGCCCACTTACAGATTAATGCTCCAATCAAAAATGCACAAACAAACATCCATATCACCCATAACAAATCATTTCAGAGATTTAAATGACTCATAATATTTTAGGCTGCCTGCAATAGGACTTAATGCCATTGCATACAAAGGATAAATACTCACATAATGTTTTTTCCTTTTGCTGCCTTAATTTCTTAGAACAGCAAATCCCCCAAAGCCTCAAGCTAGTGTTTCTTCCTTGTTTATTTTATTTTGTTTTTGATCCCGAGAGAGTGATGGTTTTGGCCATGTGCAGTTATTTATAAATCCATTCTAGGGTTTAAGAAAATGGGTAATTCTCCTAATACCCTTAGCTGTTCATGCATACATCTCATTCCTGTGTGGTCCTAAATGGGAAATGCACACATCAGGTTACTTTAATTGGTTATTTCGGGAGTTGAACATTTTAAACACTGCATGCTATTTTCATGTTTCTATTTTGTTCATGCCATATGCATGTTATCCTTTATTCATTTCGTTTTATAAGTTTAAGGAATCTGAAAATCTCCTTTGTATTTTCTACCTATCTATTACCTCCATTCAATCATGCATACTAACATACCTTATTAAAATCATTCACTCATATTATTTGCTTGAAATAAATAAGATATGGAAATTTTTATTTGATTTTGTATGTATACATATGTATATTTCTGCCTCTTTGTCAGATCAGTAACTCCTTCTATTTAAATAAAAATCACATATATTATGCTAATTATTTTTAGCACAACTATAAGACTTATAAACCTTTTTATTAATTTAATTTTTATTCTACCTTTATATAAAACAGAAAACACCCCATTTGTATATATTTACATAATTCTTTGGACATAAAGCTATACTTATTTTTGAGTTCCAATTCCTTTCTTAATTACCTTAATTCCTTGCATTTTATCAAACAGAAGCTCCCATGCAATTTTATTTATTGCCAAATTCTTTTCTGTTTTAAATGCAATATATATAATTATATATATATATATATCTCAGAATTTTCTAATATAAATATATATCATTTTATTTTATTTTATTTTAGGGTCATTACACGTCATTGGTTAGGCCCCGACTTTCACAGATCATCTGATGGATCATTGTCGGGATGTCTGGCATCTGGACATTCTGGGCATGCTGGGCCAAGGTGTGGTCGGGTTCCACAATGCGAGGATGGGCCAGGCACGGTCGATGGTCCGTACCTTGCCTCCTTGGCTCTAGGTTTTCGAGAACATAATGTTCAAGAGTATAGTCACGTTGACGAAGGTTCAGATCTGTTTGGTTCCGAGCGTCGGCTCCCAACTCAGTAGCAGCGGTAGAAGCGCGGTTGTCAGTAGTGTGATAGGGAACCGTCCCTCCTCGGGAAGAGGGTTCGGTCTGGTGGCTGGTTGACAGACCAACTCTCGGTTGTCCAATAGTCAAAGTGCGCTGATGTCCGTTAGCCTGCGTATAGCTTCCATCCAGTCGTGGGCGGGTGGATCTGCGATTGTAATCAGAAGAAGTTGGACTTTCGATGGATGAATAGGAAGCCTGATCCCTTCTTGATTTCCTTCATCTTTCATGGCTAAGCTGGTTGGTAAATTCCACGTTGGCTCGAAGCTGCTGGGTAAGCTGTTGGCAGCTTTGAGTCGGCTCTTGCATGTAATACCCCAAGATTTTGAGGAAAATTCTTTTAAATAAATGATTAAAATTCTGGGGGAAAATCAGAATTATTATATAGGTGGGATTTTCAGTGGTGCAAGGTTGTGTGCATGTGTGCATGTGCACACTAGTTATAGCACTAAGAGAAAATCCAGAATTCCTAAATAATAAAACAAGGGAGGAAAACATTTAGATAAAATGTTTTAAATAAAGGAAATATAGGCCTAGGCATGAATATTAAAATTCCTGAGGATGTATATATATATATATTTATATATGCACGCATATGCATGACTTGTCTGAAAATTTAGACAGAAGAAAACATTGATTTATAATGAATAAGTGAAATTTTAAATAGGTGTAGAAATGCACATAAGTATGCACATGTTTTCTGCAAATAAATGGTTAAAATTAAATTAACACCCATAGTTGTATAAATGTATATATATATCCAGATATTATTTGAGCAGAAAATTAATAAAGGAATCACTAAAACAGTAAGAACCAAAGTGCAAGAAAGCAAATGTGCATAGGCAGAAAATAGAAAGTCACACCATTATCATATTTGAGGTAAGTATAATAAAAATACTTAAAGTTATCACTTTCTGAAAAGAAAGGAAAATAGGCACAATTTAGTCTTGTTTTAAAATATTGGCCGGGACATTAAGGGTTAGGAGGGAGGGAATATGCAATGCCAAATGCATGATTCTGGTCTGGGCTAAAATAGGGATTTTGCATCACCCAAAACCCTAGACAGAACCCTTATTTAAACCAAGAGCCCAATCAGAAAACTGCTCTCACTAATTAATTAACCTAAGGAAGAAGAGGAAGATAAGGCTAAAGATTTGAAGGGTTTTCTGGTTTAAGCTTGTGTAAGCATTTAGGTGAGTATCCTCACTCATATACATGGCATTAAGACCTGGGATTAGGCAGCCAAGCTTTTATATGTTATATTTTGCATGTTTTGATTTACAAACTATGTTGGCTACTGATGGTTTCATGAATGTTTGATGAAATATGATCTGCTATGCTGGATGTATAACTTTGTTGTTCTATTTTCATCTCTGTATATTATACCAAAACCTTAAGGAACATATATCAGAGTATTTGTAACTAGTTTGAATAATGGCTTAAGACAAAGAATGAAAAGATAAAGAAAACTATGAGCTGCATATACATTGGTATGGTGCTGAGGCTTGAAATAATTGGTTAAGGGTGCAATGGAGTCTTTCTCTATAAGTGTTGAGCCCTAAACTAAACAGAAATTTACAAGCCTAAAAACTATGTTTAACAAGATTAAAAATCTGGCTAAAAATAGTTGCTTGCAAAATCAAAATAAACTCAATAGAGCCATGCATTTATTCTCAGTTGCAAACATTCTGGTATATGCTTGAATAGGGTGTTTATATGCTAAATAATGTGAGATGGAATGACTGGGGTGTTATACCTCTAGAAAGTAACCTTTAACTTGCTTGCAATATTATGTCTGCAAGGTAACTAGTATGCTTCATGAGTACAGGTGGTATGTACACCTAGCTATCATTGATAGAATGAACATAAATACACTTAGTGATATAACTAAGGATTTTGTGCCAAGAAGGCTGCTGGAATGCTTGTCCTATTTGAAGTAGACAAGTTGGCACATGGCTTGTTTAAGTCCTGAGATCTTTGTGCCATAATGTTAATTAGTTCATGGCAATGTGTCCCTTTGATTCCTTATAGCAAATGAGGCCAGGAATTTATAAGAAAAAGAAAAGGCAACCTAGTAGTTCCAGATAAAAGTTGTTTTATTGCATATGTTTGCTCTTGTGTATTGTACATGATAATACCTGTCAAGTATGCAAAGTATATTTATGCTGTATCCTTAGCTTAATATCATGGATATGTTAGAAATGCTCACACCAGATCATAGATCTGACCCTTATTGCTCATGGCACATGGGGGTGTCTCATTTATAATGGGGCAGCCACTAATGCTTTTGCAGGTTGTGATGGAGCTAAGTAAGCAAGATTAAAAAGATATGGAATAGAGGATGCTAAGATAATTAGAAATAAAAGCTAAAATGTGTTAATTCATGCATGTATTCCCTGATTAATATGGCTATCTAAATGTATTAAGTAGGAAGGACTTGTAAGAGACATGTGCTATGTTGTTTCTGGTTATTTCTGATTTGGTATGAACTAAGGATATTGATGTTAAACTGATTTGAAAACCTATTTGCTAAAGTTGTTTTGATTTAGAGGAAAAACCTGGATCTTATAAGCATAATCATTTTATGATGATTTCAGTTAATCCTGAGTTCTTTCAAAAAGAATATAGATATACAGAGAATTATATTGAGCACACCCAGAAAAGAATTAAACTGCTATATCTTCAATTTATAATATTGACATAAGTCCAGATGCAAGAAAAAGTGTTTATACCCTGAAGATGTATTTTTAAAAGAGAAGTATGATTAGGAAGAATGATATATATATGATCACAAAATGTCTGATTCATACAAATATATATACACATGCTTTTGGAAAGGAAAGGTATCAATGTTTTGTGTATAATCTGGGTTGAAAATGCAAAACCAAAGAATGGCCAGGGTAACCATATGGTTAGGCCATAGGTCAGGCCAAATGTTTCACTTCAAATCAATGAAGCAAGGGAACAACTGAGCTCAGTTTTCTGGGAAAAAGAACAAAAACACTGACATGTACATGTATATCTGTGTACATGTTGATACTGGGCAAAAATATAAATTCTAGAACAGTTGTAGGAAAGGATTTCAAAAATAACAAAGCAAGAAATACTGTTTTGTGTGATAGATTATAAGTAAAGATTGAGTATATATATAGGTAGATATCAGATTTCAGCCATACAGGAGAAAATAAAAAGAAAAACAAAAATTGCGTTTGAACCGACCAGCATAGTACTCGAACTCGTGACCTTGAATGTATAAGTTAGGCGCGTTTCCATTACGCCTAGATGTTGCTTGTGTTTACTTAGGATCCACTTTCTTTTAACCTGAGTTTGATAATATTCAGACTTTAAGACAATCATCTATATTATAAGCTTGCTTTCCACTGATTATTGCTTGGTTATTTCTTAATTATAATAACAGCCTAAGGTACATATTTCCAGTGGACACTATAGTCAAAAATCAGGATACAATAAGTTTTAATTTAAAAGGGAATTTATCACATTTTTGTAAATTTAAAAAGGATTTCTACTTATTATCATGCTCTGATTCAAGTAGAATATAACATAGATATCTTCATATATGTATGTTAAAAATGATTTAGAATTAAAACAATATTTCTATATTGTGAAAGATCCTGGATATATTTTTGTTTATTAGAGAAAGAAAATGACCCTGGGAAATATATTTGTAATAGATGATATATCTATATATCATCTCTAAAAAAAACACTAATAAAATTAGTGTGTAAATAGGAGGGTTATTTCATTTGGTATCAGAGCTATGTTTTAATTAACATAGCAAAATGTTTGTATGCTTATGTTTATACTAGGTTGTTTGTATATTTGACTGTTTATAAGTATTCCCTGAATGTATGTATGTGTGTGCATGTGACATACACAATGATTAAATAGGAAAAGATACAATCAATTTAAAATTAAAGCTAAGTGTTATAAACTAATAAGATGAAATACATATACTTTTAGAAATATGGTAGGAAGAGGGTCTCATCATCAAGGAGGATCTAGCACACCACAAATGCTTGACATGCAGGAATTTGTGAGAGTTTTGAGAGATGGAATTGGGCACAGACCTGAGAACCCACATGAGGAGCTCTCCAAGTTAGTGAAGACTTATACCAACTTGGGAGGCAAGAGCTTTGAAGGAACTGAAAGTGTAATGGAGATTCAAGCATGGCTGAGGACATTAGAGAGGATCTTCACTGATATGCAACTAGATGACCAAAGGAAGAGGCAAGTGGCCTCAAGGCAATTAAAAGGTGCAGCTTTGAGTTGGTGGGAGGTGATCATAGCTGGCCGGAATGAAAACGATATTAATTGGAATCAATTTAAGGAGATGTTAGAGGCAAGGTTTGTTCCAGCCTCAGCAAAAACCACTTTACTTGAGGAGTTCATCAAACTTAGACAGGGGACTATGAATGTCACAGAATACACCTAGAAGTTTGAAGGATTGTCAACCTATGGGGCAATGTTAGTGGCTGATGAGGCATCCAAAAATGATAGATACATCAAGGGATTGAACCCAGGGCTTAGCAGGGCTATACTACCTTATGCTGACAGAACTTTTGATCAAGTGATAGATTTGGCTCTGAAGATTGAGCAGCATGACAAGGAAAGAGATAAGTTCAGGAGCTTCAAAAACAATAGTAACAAGAAGAACAAAGGGAAGTACCACCCTTATGATAAGAAGAAAGGAGAGGCAGATGGTAAGAAGGCAGTAGATGCAAAGCCCAATGAAGCCAAAAGAAAAATAGTTTGCAACCATTGTGGGAAAGAAGGCCATATTAAGCCAAGATGCCCAGAGCTTAAGGGGGGAGCTTTCAAATGCTATCTATGTGGGAAGGAAGGGCATATGAAAAGAAATTGCCCAGAATACAAGCAACAAGGGAAAGTGGCAAACCTGGAAGGTAGGGGCAAGGCCATAATTGAGGCTAATGCTGAAAACCATGGTCAAGTGGAAGGTACACTATTTATTTGTACCATACCTTTAGCTGTAATATATGATACCGGGGCAACCCACTCACTCATTTCCCATGAAATAGTTAAAAGGTTGAAAATGAACTGCAAATTGGCTGAAATACCTCTGTTAATACAAAGCCCTTTAGGAAGTTCTAGTGTATTAGATATGATTTGTGTGGATGTGAATTTGAACATAGGGGGAAACACATTTGTTTCCAATTTATATGTTCTAAATTTCCCAAATATAGGAGTTATATTAGGGGCAGATTGGCTAAGACAATTCAAAGCCATAATTGACCTAGATGCATCCACCATTTTACTACAAAATTCTAAGGGCCAAAGGGTTACAATTCTATGTGAACCTATCAAAGAAAACAGTCTAAATCATTTAATTGAATTAGAAAATAATCCCAAGGAAATAGCTATTAATGAAATCCCCATAGTTAAAGAATACTTGGATGTATTTGGGGAAGTAAAAGGTGTCTCACACCATAGACCTGTTGAATTCCAGATTGACCTTATGCCTGGGGCTAGCCCAGTTATCAAAAAGCCTACAAGGATGGGGCCAAGTGAATTAAAAGAGCTAAAGAACCAGCTGGAAGAATTAGAAGCCAAGGGGTTTATAAGGCCAAGTAATTCATGCTGGGGTGCTCCTGTAGTATTTGTTAAAAAGCATGATGGTACTTTAAGAATGTGTATAGATTACAGAGAATTAAACAAAGTAACCATCAAAAACAAATACCCATTACCCAGGATAGATGATCTCTTTGATCAACTCAGTGGAGCTAAAGTGTTTTCTAGGCTAGACTTGGCATCTGGGTTTCATCAGATGAAGGTTGAGGAATCAAGTATTAAATATACAGCATTCAACACAAGATATGGTTTGTATGAGTTTCTGGTTATGCCATTTGGGCTAACAAATGCCCCTTCTTACTTTGTAGACCTAATGAATAGGATATTCAGAGATTACTTAGACAAGTTTGTTCTAATTTTTATAGATGATATTCTAATCTACTCTAAAACAATAGAGGAACATGAGAACCACTTACATTTGGTCTTATCTAGATTAAGAGAAAAAGATTTGAAAGCAAAGTTCTCTAAGTGTGTGTTCTGGCAAGAGGAAGTACACTTTCTTGGACATGTTGTCTCTGCTAGAGGAATTTCTGTAAACCCCAATAAGATAGTAGCAATCCAAGCATGGAAGAAGCCTAACAATGTTAGTGAAGTTAGGTCATTCATGGGGATGGCAGGATACTATAGGAGGTTCATACAAGGATTTTCTAAAATAGCAATGCCACTCACTAACCTGACTAGGAAGAACCAAAAATTTATATGGACTGATAAGTGTGAACAAGCTTTCACCCAGATCAAGGAGGCTTTGGTAAAATCACCAGTGTTGAGAGTACCAGAAGGCAATGAGGGATTGGTTGTATATACAGATGCATGTGGGTCAGGGCTAGGGGCTGTGTTGATGCAGCAAGATCAGGTCATAGCCTATGCATCTAGACAACTAAAACCCCATGAAACTAGATATGCAACTCATGATCTTGAGTTGGCAGCAGTAGTATATGCCTTAAAGCTCTGGAGGCATTATTTATTGGGTGCAAAGTTCATTTTATACACTGACCACAAGGCCTTAAAGTATCTCTTTTCACAGAAAGATTTAAATATGAGACAACACAGATGGGTTGAATTTCTTGCTGCTTATGACTTAGATATACTTTATACACCAGGCAAGGCTAATAAAGTGGCAGATGCATTGAGTAGGCAGCATGCAAAAATGGCCATGTTAATGATGGAGGAGTTTAGAGATTTGACCATGCTCACTGATTTGGAAATAGATGAGAGCAGTGGGATAAGTATGGAGATAATTGAGGAAGAAAAGAGTAAAGGAAGGTTAAGTTTAATTACTTTACAATCAAATTTGGCCTTGAAGGTGGCAAAAATGCAAGAAGAAGATCAAGACTTAGCAGAAAAGAGGTCTCTCCTATTAAAGAAGGAGGAAGTGAAGGATTATCACATAGATGTAAAAGGATACTTAAGGTACAAGGGAAGGATATGTGTCCCAAACATCATAGAATTGAAAGAAGAAATCCTTAATGAGTACCATAGGAGCAAATATTCCATACATCCAGGCAGCACCAAAATGTACCAAAACTTAAAAAGGGACTATTGGTGGAAGGGAATGAAGTCTGATGTAGCCAGATATGTTGTTAAGTGCATGGTTTGTCAACAAATAAAAGCTGAGACCCAAAGACCTTCAGGGTTATTGCAGCCACTTAGCATACCACAGTGGAAGTGGGAAGACATATCTATGGATTTCATAGATGGTCTTCCTAGATCCAAGAAGGGAAATACAAGTATTTGGGTGATTGTAGATAGGCTGACTAAAGTAGCCCACTTCATACCAGTAAAAGCAGACAGAAATGCACCTAGGTTAGCCCAAACTTTTATGAGAGAAGTGGTAAAACTGCATGGTGTTCCTAAAACTATAGTGAGTGATAGGGATACAATCTTCACTTCAAGATTCTGGAAGAGCTTCCAAGAAGCTATGGGGAGTGAATTGTGCCTAAGCACTGCTTATCACCCCCAATCAGATGGGCAAACAGAAGTGGTAAACAAGATTTTAGAGGATTTGCTTAGAGCATGTGTGTTAGACTTTGGAGGAAATTGGGAGGACCACCTCCATTTGGCTGAGTTCACTTACAATAATAGCCACCAAAGTACAATTGGAATGGCACCCTTTGAAGCCCTATATGGGAAGCCATGTCTATCACCTATGTGTTGGGCTGAGGCAGGAGAGAAAGCTATCCTAGGGCCAGAATATGTCAAAGACATCACAGAGAAAATAGGACTGGTGAGAAAGAGGATGGCAGTAGCTCAAGATAGGCAAAAGAAGTATGCTGATGCAAAGAGGAAGTCAGTGGAATTCAAAGTAGGTGATTATGTCTTCATTAAGGTTTCACCAATGAAGAAAGTCTTGAGATTTGGCAAGCAGGGGAAACTCAGACCCAGATATGTTGGACCATACAAGATTTTGGAGAGGATAGGCTCACTAGCCTATAAGCTGGAGCTTCCAGAAAAGATGAGTGCAATGCACAATGTGTTTCATGTGTCACAACTAAGGAGATGGGTACATGACAAGGAGGAAATCTTAGAAAAGCCTACTGAAGTTCAGATTAATCCAGATCTAATCTATGAGAAAGAGCCAGTGGGAATTGTGGCAAGGGAAGAAAAGAAATTAAGAAACAAGACATTGAAGCTTGTAAAGATTCAATGGAGTATAGATCCTAGTGATTGTACTTAGGAGCTAGAGGATAAAATCAGGATGGATTACCCTAGGCTCTTTGCAAATTTGAAAGGTAAATTCTTAGATTACTAAGAAAGTTTGATATGTATGATAGACAGTGACTATTTGAATTGCTCATGCATATTTAAATAATTTTTCCTAAGAAAGAAGGAGTACTCAAAGATTATGTTGCAAATTGTGAGGGCACAATTCCTAAAAGAAGGGGTGATTGTAATACCCCAAGATTTTGAGGAAAATTCTTTTAAATAAATGATTAAAATTCTGGGGGAAAATCAGAATTATTATATAGGTGGGATTTTCAGTGGTGCAAGGTTGTGTGCATGTGTGCATGTGCACACTAGTTATAGCACTAAGAGAAAATCCAGAATTCCTAAATAATAAAACAAGGGAGGAAAACATTTAGATAAAATGTTTTAAATAAAGGAAATATAGGCCTAGGCATGAATATTAAAATTCCTGAGGATGTATATATATATATATTTATATATGCACGCATATGCATGACTTGTCTGAAAATTTAGACAGAAGAAAACATTGATTTATAATGAATAAGTGAAATTTTAAATAGGTGTAGAAATGCACATAAGTATGCACATGTTTTCTGCAAATAAATGGTTAAAATTAAATTAACACCCATAGTTGTATAAATGTATATATATATCCAGATATTATTTGAGCAGAAAATTAATAAAGGAATCACTAAAACAGTAAGAACCAAAGTGCAAGAAAGCAAATGTGCATAGGCAGAAAATAGAAAGTCACACCATTATCATGTTTGAGGTAAGTATAATAAAAATACTTAAAGTTATCACTTTCTGAAAAGAAAGGAAAATAGGCACAATTTAGTCTTGTTTTAAAATATTGGCCGGGACATTAAGGGTTAGGAGGGAGGGAATATGCAATGCCAAATGCATGATTCTGGTCTGGGCTAAAATAGGGATTTTGCATCACCCAAAACCCTAGACAGAACCCTTATTTAAACCAAGAGCCCAATCAGAAAACTGCTCTCACTAATTAATTAACCTAAGGAAGAAGAGGAAGATAAGGCTAAAGATTTGAAGGGTTTTCTGGTTTAAGCTTGTGTAAGCATTTAGGTGAGTATCCTCACTCATATACATGGCATTAAGACCTGGGATTAGGCAGCCAAGCTTTTATATGTTATATTTTGCATGTTTTGATTTACAAACTATGTTGGCTACTGATGGTTTCATGAATGTTTGATGAAATATGATCTGCTATGCTGGATGTATAACTTTGTTGTTCTATTTTCATCTCTGTATATTATACCAAAACCTTAAGGAACATATATCAGAGTATTTGTAACTAGTTTGAATAATGGCTTAAGACAAAGAATGAAAAGATAAAGAAAACTATGAGCTGCATATACATTGGTATGGTGCTGAGGCTTGAAATAATTGGTTAAGGGTGCAATGGAGTCTTTCTCTATAAGTGCTGAGCCCTAAACTAAACAGAAATTTACAAGCCTAAAAACTATGTTTAACAAGATTAAAAATCTGGCTAAAAATAGTTGCTTGCAAAATCAAAATAAACTCAATAGAGCCATGCATTTATTCTCAGTTGCAAACATTCTGGTATATGCTTGAATAGGGTGTTTATATGCTAAATAATGTGAGATGGAATGACTGGGGTGTTATACCTCTAGAAAGTAACCTTTAACTTGCTTGCAATATTATGTCTGCAAGGTAACTAGTATGCTTCATGAGTACAGGTGGTATGTACACCTAGCTATCATTGATAGAATGAACATAAATACACTTAGTGATATAACTAAGGATTTTGTGCCAAGAAGGCTGCTGGAATGCTTGTCCTATTTGAAGTAGACAAGTTGGCACATGGCTTGTTTAAGTCCTGAGATCTTTGTGCCATAATGTTAATTAGTTCATGGCAATGTGTCCCTTTGATTCCTTATAGCAGATGAGGCCAGGAATTTATAAGAAAAAGAAAAGGCAACCTAATAGTTCCAGATAAAAGTTGTTTTATTGCATATGTTTGCTCTTGTGTATTGTACATGATAATACCTGTCAAGTATGCAAAGTATATTTATGCTGTATCCTTAGCTTAATATCATGGATATGTTAGAAATGCTCACACCAGATCATAGATCTGACCCTTATTGCTCATGGCACATGGGGGTGTCTCATTTATAATGGGGCAGCCACTAATGCTTTTGCAGGTTGTGATGGAGCTAAGTAAGCAAGATTAAAAAGATATGGAATAGAGGATGCTAAGATAATTAGAAATAAAAGCTAAAATGTGTTAATTCATGCATGTATTCCCTGATTAATATGGCTATCTAAATGTATTAAGTAGGAAGGACTTGTAAGAGACATGTGCTATGTTGTTTCTGGTTATTTCTGATTTGGTATGAACTAAGGATATTGATGTTAAACTGATTTGAAAACCTATTTGCTAAAGTTGTTTTGATTTAGAGGAAAAACCTGGATCTTATAAGCATAATCATTTTATGATGATTTCAGTTAATCCTGAGTTCTTTCAAAAAGAATATAGATATACAGAGAATTATATTGAGCACACCCAGAAAAGAATTAAACTGCTATATCTTCAATTTATAATATTGACATAAGTCCAGATGCAAGAAAAAGTGTTTATACCCTGAAGATGTATTTTTAAAAGAGAAGTATGATTAGGAAGAATGATATATATATGATCACAAAATGTCTGATTCATACAAATATATATACACATGCTTTTGGAAAGGAAAGGTATCAATGTTTTGTGTATAATCTGGGTTGAAAATGCAAAACCAAAGAATGGCCAGGGTAACCATATGGTTAGGCCATAGGTCAGGCCAAATGTTTCACTTCAAATCAATGAAGCAAGGGAACAACTGAGCTCAGTTTTCTGGGAAAAAGAACAAAAACACTGACATGTACATGTATATCTGTGTACATGTTGATACTGGGCAAAAATATAAATATAAATTCTAGAACAGTTGTAGGAAAGGATTTCAAAAATAACAAAGCAAGAAATACTGTTTTGTGTGATAGATTATAAGTAAAGATTGAGTATATATATAGGTAGATATCAGATTTCAGCCATACAGGAGAAAATAAAAAGAAAAACAAAAATTGTGTTTGAACCGACCAGCATAGTACTCGAACTCGTGACCTTGAATGTATAAGTTAGGCGCGTTTCCATTACGCCTAGATGTTGCTTGTGTTTACTTAGGATCCACTTTCTTTTAACCTGAGTTTGATAATATTCAGACTTTAAGACAATCATCTATATTATAAGCTTGCTTTCCACTGATTATTGCTTGGTTATTTCTTAATTATAATAACAGCCTAAGGTACATATTTCCAGTGGACACTATAGTCAAAAATCAGGATACAATAAGTTTTAATTTAAAAGGGAATTTATCACATTTTTGTAAATTTAAAAAGGATTTCTACGTATTATCATGCTCTGATTCAAGTAGAATATAACATAGATATCTTCATATATGTATGTTAAAAATGATTTAGAATTAAAACAATATTTCTATATTGTGAAAGATCCTGGATATATTTTTGTTTATTAGAGAAAGAAAATGACCCTGGGAAATATATTTGTAATAGATGATATATCTATATATCATCTCTAAAAAAAAAATCACTAATAAAATTAGTGTGTAAATAGGAGGGTTATTTCATTGCATCAGTAGTTGGAACTCCTCCCTGGTGATAGGGCCTTGCGGGTTCGAAGGTCCGGTGGCATTTTGGTCTGTAGGAGGAAGTTGTGCGGGGTTTGGCTTATCCCGTCCTTATGGATCTGCAGCTGTTGAGGTAGTCCTAGTGTTGACCATGGTGGATAGCAAAGTTCTCTCCTAGACTTGGTACAAATCTGAATAGGATGGAAGAACTTCTAGGCTTGAAATCTGGATCTCCTCCTTAGATTCTTGCAATCCAATATCGGTAGTAGATCCAATGAGCGGGAGAAAAGCTAGGTTTTCTCAGTGAAAACACCAAAGAGTTTGTACCAAAATTGGGCACAACACTCTTCGGATGTGTTTGAAGAGATAAAATGAAGAAAGTAAATGTAAATTGAAGTAGATTTAACAAACACACTAATAAATAGATAAGAAAATGCATAGAAACACACGGATTTAGAGTGGTACGGCGAATTGCCTACGTCCACTATGAAATGACTGAGGTTTATTGAACTTCACTCGCTGATTACAAAAGATTACAGCGGTACAAATGAAATTTAATGGTGATTCCAGCAGAGTATCAGCGTAGAGAAGCCAAAAGTCCATTTTCTGTAGATCCAGGGTCACTATTTATAGGCTTTGGCAGCAAATATCTCACCCAGATCTCGGAAGGCTTCTTCTCTCACATGGGTGGGCCCACGGGAGCAAGTTCAGGTGATTTTGACTCGATCTGGGAGTGATACGAATTGGGTTCGTATCGATCAAGAATTGGTCCTATCGGGCTGAAATTTATCAGGTACATTCTTGAGGTTGTATGCAAGCTCTTGTGAAAATTTGGTGGCATTTGGACTTGTAGATCTCGAGTTATGATCGATGCAAGTTTGGATCTCCAACGTGCAAATGAGTTCGTCTCGATACTTGTTCGTATCGCTCTGTTCAAATACCTATTTGCATGTGCTGAACAGATGACGCGGCAATACATCTTAGGATCGATCCACCTTTCATGCCGAGCGACTGAGTCTTCCACTTCTATAGGCTTTATTCGTATCAATCTAGAGCATTCCTTTTCGTATCGATGATTCGGCGGCTCCTTCGTATCGATGCCTGCCAGTACCTTCGCATCAATCGTTGGATGTTGTTTCGTATCGATGGCACTTGGTGGATTCATATCGATAGCCGTGGGTCACTTTGTATTGATGGTACTTGGTGGATTCGTATCAATCCTTTATAGCCGTTTCGTATCGATACGAACCAATGATTTTTGTATTGATAGGAGGTGCCGATTTTCTATCGATGGAGGATGTTGACTTCGTATCGATCTATGGCTAATCGATATGAAGCTTTCTTTGCAGTGGATCGTTATGAAGCGAATTGGAGCGGTTGATGGACATGAACCAAAGTGGCTTGGAGGATGGATATGTAGGGACTCGATGGATACGAATAGAGTGGGGTTTCTTGACCTTCATCGATCAATATCTTGAGCATATAAATTCCGATTGACTTGAAATTTGAAATTTGAAACGTTGGATCTTATAGCTTCGCTTGTTGTACCTTATCGATTGTAGATCGATCCAGACGCAGACAAAATTCACCAGCATCCATAGTGAACCTGTGTATGACCGATCTTCGGGATGTATTGTCTTTGGTTGCTAGTCAAGTCCTTGGTGTCACGGCCTTGCCAAAAGGCAGAATAACAATTCCCATTTAATTTCTTACACAATTCAAATTGCATTTCATTTAATAATTCAATTTCGTATTCATTCCATTAATTCATTTTATAGCTTAAGTGGAATTAATTCACTTTACCAATTTATTTAGTTCCATTCAAAACCAATTCAATTTATTTAATCTTTACTATGTTAAATTTATTTCATTTAATCCATTACTCATTTTATTTAACTTTATTCAAGTTTAAAAAATTTCTTATCATTCACACTTAACAAATTCAAATTTTGTTTTTAGCTTGGTATTTCTCAAGTCTATAAGTTATACAACCTGATTCACTTAAAATTTCATTTCGTTATTTTGTTAAATTCATTTCAAATAGCATTCACTTTTATTTTTAAGCTTCTTGATTTAGAATTCATTCTATTTACTTCTTTTTACTAACTTAATTTATTTAACATTTCTTAAGTTAATTATTTTATTTCATTTCTCAAATTCAAATGTTATTTTGTTTGCTTAACCAAAATATTCAACAGTTTTAAAATTTAATTTTACTTTCCTGCTTAAATCTAAGTTATAAACTTATTTTTATCTATATTAATTTCAATTATAAGTTCAAAACTATTTTCATATATTTATCAAATCATACTTGGAATTTTTTTTTTCACAACCAAACTTGTTTTAACCGAAAATAAATTTATTTTTGGTAGCAATTCTCACTCAAAAAATTGAAAATGAATACTGGCGATGTTGTAGTCATCCCTAGAATTATTTCCTAGCATCTAAAGCAAGTTCAATGCTCCTATTTCTTTCAAAATCTTTTCAAAATATTTTTCTAGTCAAAACTCTTCCAAAAAATATTATTATTAATTTTGAAGGCTTTAAAAACAAAGGGATTTAAATTCTAAAATTCTCAATTTTTAAATCCTTTTATTAATAATATTGCTTATACAAATTTTATTACCTTATTACCAAACATTTCATTAATTTACATCTTTGTAATTTCAAACATTTTTTATTGTAATTAGATTTCAATTCAATTTGATTATCAAACGCTTCATAAATCAAATTTTACAAAGTATTCGTTTTATTTAATTCAACCAATAATCGATGATAACTAAATAGTATCATCTCCTAACAACAATTACATAAAATTTATCGTTTTTATATATAAAATATAATTTAGGTAAAATTATTTCATTTACCCTATTTTAAAACAATATTATGTCTACTTGTCTTGTTTAAGTGTTTAGAAACACCTATCGTTAGTATGGCGTTCCATGCACCAACCAGAATTCATAAACAGCTCAACAGATAAGTAAACACAATATAAAACATTTTATAACACAAAAGGTACGCTCTCTCATATATGTACACTTAAACAGACTCATTATAGGGTATTACTTCCCTATCTCTAATGAGTCAAACCCCACAAAGCTAAGGTTGTTGCTAAACCAAAGCTCTGATACCAACTGTGATGACCCACATTTCGGAAGGTTTAAATCGACAATAATCCACACTTGTCCAACTTAAACAATCCCGAACATACATAATCAATAGGGTTAATTAGGAAATATAAGAAAAGAATAAGAAAACAAACAAAAAATCTCACAGCGGAATGACAAAATATAATAATCAAATAAATAGATCATGAAGTTGTCTATATTATACATTTGATTATAATTTATACAACATTTATCAGAGTTATATATACAACATGGATAAATAAAATAATGCAGTAGACAACATGATACAGGAATAATAATAGTAATAATATACCTAATCTTCGCCTTCGTCCTCCTGAAAATGATCTTCAATAGGCTGAAAAATCAAGACTGACCCGAGCGTAATGAAAAGACAAAACACTCGAGTCAGGACTAAAGTATCCTTATGTAAGTCAAATCGATATAACATAACAAGAATGTAATTGCATCAGAGATGTTTACGGGGTTTTACATCTCCTATCCAGTGTATAACGTGTGTGCAATAACTCAAGGGATGTTACGGGATTTTCCACCTCTTAAGGATCCGTCAAAATATTTATATATAGTAGAATACGCTACATATATAATGTCTAATCGGTAAAATAAATATTTTTCTTAGCGTTAAGGCTTTACATTAATCCTCATTCACGTGTTTTTAAGCGTTGTCGAACAGTTTGCATATAACGCCTGTGACGACCCGGAATTTTTGTATATTTGAAATTGGGATATTTAATTAATTTTAAATATTCAGAGATTAATTATAAAATTAAATTTCAAATATCGCTGTTTATTGAGTGATTTAATTATTAAATTAGATTATTTGAAGTTCGATAAAATAGTAAATCTGGTATTCTAAGCTAATTAAAAATATTTTGAAAGCTCGTAAAATTCGTAATGATAATACGGAAGATAATGGAAATTTCAAAATTTAATTTCAAAATGTTTTGTTCAGTTTTTAAATTGTATCGTTTAAATTGAATTTAAAAATAGCGTTCAGGGGCACAGTCTCGGAATTCGACGGAACCAGCTCCATGAGATCCGGAATATTACATAATTTTCGGATTTCAAATTTCGTATTGATTGGAGTAGTTGTGCGAGCATACGACACATTAACACTTTGAAATTTATATCGAAAACAAATTTAATTTAAAAAAAAAGAAAAGAAAAGAGGGGGGCTTATCATCAACACGTTGTCTCCCTAAAATCACGCCAAAGATCACGGGACGAAATCGTGCAAAGCATGCCTCGTTCGATTTTAAAAATCTCGTTCCTTTCTTCCCTTCCCTTTCAGTGAACATCAGTGGAAACAAATTCTTTCCCTTCTCATTTCTTTTAAGCGTCGATCTCCTTCCCTCTGTCCAGTTAAATCGAAATCACTCGAAAAGAAAAAAAAAGTGATCGTGTTCTGTTCAATTCGAAAACCCAAAATCGTTCCCTTCCAGTTCCAATTCGAGATGAATCAATTGAATCAGAATCCTCTCAAAAATCGAACGAATCACATTCGTTCGAGAAGCAGGCTCGTAACTTGGGAAAGGCGGTGACGCAGCACTCGTTTTACGAGCATCTGATAACGTCGAAGTCGAGTAGGGCTCGCGAGTGGCTCGCAGTTTGAGGAAGCACCGCAAATCGATGGCTAGAGTTTCTTGCTCAGTTCATCGCTGGAAGTGAAGGGTAGAGCACGCGACATTTGTGATGGATTCGAGCTACTCGGGGGAATTAGGGTGGTCGCGAGTTCGATGGGGAGGTGTGGCCGCGTTGTCGTTCGACTGGAGAGAAGCAATCGAGGCAGGGTGGGCCGCGTTTGGAAGTCTGGTGCGTAAGGTATTTTGAAGATTTTCTCGGTAGTTCAATTTTGATTTAATAAATTAATATGTAGTTAGTTAAAAGCAAATAAATTTGTATAAGGCCTGAAGTTTTTATGTGTGTATATATATACAAAGGAAATGGATTTTAAACCAGATTTTTCATAAACATATATATACTTAAAATTAGTAAAGCTTTACAATTAAGAAACTTTGGTCTTGTTATTTACAGGATACAGTAAAGGAACTATCTTTACAGTAAGTAAACCTTGTGTTTGGATAATTACTGGAATTGAAATAAAATAGGAATTTAAAATGTTTGAGAAGTTTACTTAAAACCAGATTTTTAAATCTGTATAGACTATTATATAGGTGTATACATACAGAATTTTAAAAGCAAAATGAATATACATATGCTGGTTTTAGTTTAAATATATATGTACACATTCTAAATCTACTAGTTTAATTTTAAATAATGGATTTGGAGATTAAATTGTTTCAATTAACTTATTTACTTATTTTAGTCACTAAAAATAGTTTTATTAGAAGAATTTACTTCAAAATTTAATTATCAGACAAATCAGAATTTTAGTTGAAACTAAATAAATAAATGGAAATTAATTGTTTGATTTATTCAAATAGTAATAAATCGTAAATTGTTTATTCAAGGTCATAAATCGAGAAACCAAGTCGAGATGGAAATGGACTGCAAATTAAAAAGCAAAGGTGAGTTAATCTCACTCAGTTAAATTATAATTTAAATTTAATTGGTTAAATTTAAATATTGATGGATGATTGATTTGGTTTGATGTGATACTATATATATATAGTAGTATATAGCAATATATACATATTGGCATATGTATATATTGGAATTGTTGATATTCCCACAGTATATAGTAGATGAGACCCTATGCGCCGCATAATAGCGGATGATATTTTATATACCCATATACTGCGATATTCCACCTCGAAGTGGAATTGGTATTGTGCTAACATCTGTGGATGCAGGGAAACAGGTTGGAGGGATCCAACTGGATTCCTCAAAATATTTAATTTTGTTTAAATATTCTGTGATATGATTTTTGATATCCTGTGATGAATTATATGGATAATTGGATGATATGGTTTGGTTGGACCGATTTGGATATGCTGAGTTATCAAAATCTCTAGTATGGAAATGTTGAAAAGAAATAAAAGAGTAAATTTTTAAGTAAAATAATTATAAAGAGTTTTGAATAAATAGAGAAATATTGAATTTAAAGAGAACTTATGTGATGTTATTTAAAAGGATAAATAATTTACTTTAATTCAATGTTTAAGTGTAATTAAAAAGAAAGAAGGAATTTGGGAAATCTGAAACTTGTGTTCAGTTTAAAGATTTTAAATCATAATGAGAAATAAAATCTGGAAGTTAATGAATTTGGAAATAAATGGACTAAGTAAGGAAATTTATTTCAAAGTAAAATAAATTGGGAAATCAATTATAAATTGATTTAAATACTTTGGGATTTGGAATTTTAAAGAGAAGTGAGATTTTGAAATTTATAAACTGGGTTTATAAAGTAAAATAAAATATCAGGGGATATTTGAGAATATAAATTCAAGGTGGGAATTTATAAAGGGATATGAATTGGTTTAAAATAAGTGTTGATTTATTTTTAAAGGATGTGAAGAGAAGTGTATTTCTCTGGATAGCCAAGTACGTTTTCAAAGCAATTTTTAATATAAGTTAAAAGTTCTAATTGTGTTTTAAAAAGCATGTTTTAGAAAATTTGTTTTTTCCTAAATGTTAATTTCCAAAGTAAGTATTTTCAAAAATCTATTATTGTAGTAATTATATAAAAGTGATTTGGTATTATGTTTAAAGAGGAAGTCAGCTTATATTTATAAAGTGGTTTTATTTTAAATATTCTTAAAATATATATTTTGATAAAGTATTAAAGTAGTTTTAAAATTTTAATGTTATAAAGTATATTAAATAAAGTGTTTTTAAATTATTTTAAAATTTAAAAGTATTTTGTACTTGGTGATTCAGTGGAAATAATTATTTGGGAAATGTATTCCGTAAGCGGAAACTGTTTTGAAATTGTTTTCAAATGAGCTTTGAAAATTTGGAAATATATCTTGGAAAGATATTTGGGAAATAAATAATGTGGGAAATTATTTATTGTGTGATGGTTGTTTGTGGATGTTAATTGATAGTTAAGTAACCGACTATCAATATTGGCCAAATGCGCTGATCGTTTCGAAGAGACCGGGATCGAGTTTCCG
The DNA here is from genome assembly GCA_030737815.1 of Allium fistulosum. Classification (NCBI taxonomy): domain Eukaryota; kingdom Viridiplantae; phylum Streptophyta; class Magnoliopsida; order Asparagales; family Amaryllidaceae; genus Allium; species Allium fistulosum. The sequence continues at coordinate 960,526,000 of CM060904.1, forward strand.
TATACCGGGATTCTAGGTCTGGAGACTCGAATACCACTTCGATTCGGTTTGTACGTTTCGTGTAACGTGTTCGGAGTTGAAGATGGAGCAGTGAAGTGCAAGGGCTAGTCGCTACTAATCCTGAGGATATTTCCAAAATGGATGTAGTAGGAATAGTGCCTTCGGTTTCGTTCGAACCCGGGACAGACTTGTATGGACGGATGCTTTCGTGACATCGTCAGGTGGACGATGGGCATTCTAAGGGATATGTGCTATAAAGGTATCGTTTAGCCTCGAACCTCATCAACCGGGAATGACTGAAAATCAGGGGTTATGCAGCAAGGCTTCGTGGGTAGCCCCCACTTGAGAGTAAGGTCATCCCTGTCTAGATGTCCCTTTATTTCGGCTTATTGGTGCGGTTGCTGATCCCAACCGTGGGGTGATTTTATTTGGAATTATCCAGTAAGGGATGATTCCGGTCTTGTGTTGCAGGGGAGCGGGCGTACTCCTCGGTACTGTGATCTAGGCCACGTACTGTGACAGGTGGTACCCCAGTGCCTAGTCGTTCGTTGGAAATCCATTCTCCCTACGTGCCTTGTACGGTATTTGTTTGTATACCTAGTATGCTGGAATTTAATCATGTAACAATTTCAGCTATTTTAATAAGTATTTGTGAATAGACACTATTATAATATCAGAGGATTTTTATAAAAAGTGTTTTAGCTATCGTACGGTAAAAACCCGACATGTTTATTTGTGGCGTGGTCTTACGAGATGCTTTTATTTTCAAAAGGATTTTTGAAACTTTAATAATCAATTGAGTGTGATTTTCTCACGCTGGTATTCCAGACTGACTCGGGTATTGTTTTATATGATGCTCGGGTCAGACCGAGTATTATAGGTTACAGGATATGATGCTGTGGAGCTCAGGAGATGAGCTGGATGGCGAGACGTATCTCCCGTACTTGTTTATATATATATATTCCGTTGTGTTGATTGTTGTACTCTGTTGTATTGAGGACATGATATGGTTATTGTCCAATTGTATGTTATGTGTTCTCTGGCGTATACTCTGATGCTATATTATATAAAACTGATATAGTTTTGATTTGTGTAAAGATCTGTTAATATATATTATATTTTATTCCGCTGCGATGGTTAGATTCTGATGTTGTTTTCTATTTTTCTTCTTCTACCTCTTCTTCTTAACTAAAATGGTTCGATTTTCCGGGTCTGGAAAGTCGGGTCGTTACAGTGGTATCAGAGCTTAGGCTAGCGATAACCTTGGCTCTGGTGGGAATTTTGAGAGTACTAATAGATATGAGCGTGTATTTGTTAGTGAATATAAAATGGTTTTATATTGTGTTGGTTGATTTATTGAGTGGCATATGAACCTTCGTCGGCACAGTCTGGACAACTGTATCGAAGGGGTTTCTAAACACTTGAATAGAACAATTCGACACAGTATTATTTTAAATAGGGTAAATGAAATAATTTTGCCCAAATTATTTTTGTATATGAAAGAAATAATTTTTATAAATTATTATGGTTATATATTTGGATGCTTGGTTGTTAGAAAATGACAATAATGAGTTAGTCTCATTATTGAGTAGAAATTGAAACTTATAACCTAAGTTGAAGAATAAATTTGTATAACAAAATGGAATTTGAAATATAGACTATAAATGCAATTTATAAATTGAGATAAAACTTTATATACAAATGTGAATTACAATGTGATTTATAATCAAATGAGATAAATTCATAAACAAATGAAATTTGTAAATGTGACTTATAACTTGAAATAAAATGTGATAGAATTCCAGAGTAATGTTTGGATATAAAATTGAATGGATTTTGAATTTGAAGTTTTGGGAAAGGTTTAATTGGAGAAATAATGGTGATATTATTTCATGAATATTTTTGAAATTGAATTGAAATCTGGTGGGATTTGGGAATTAAAAATGTTTGAAATGTTTCAAAGTGATAAAAGCATTAAATTCTCTTTCGGTCGCTGGAAAATAATTTCGGTGATGACTGCAGCATCATCGATGTCTATTTTCGAGTTTCCAAAGAGAAATTGCTACCAAACTGTTTTAAATTGGAAGTGATTGTGAACTGGGTTGGTTTTGAAATTCAAAGGGAAAATTGGTTGGTAAAAGCAGATTGTTTTGGAAATTGGGATTTGATGTGATATACCAGATGTGTATGAGTTATTTATGGATTCAAAATGGTTTTGAAATAAAACCGGGCAACTGAATTCTGGGAATTCTATTTAAAATATAAATGTGGGAATTTAAACGAATCAACAATATAAAGTATAGAATGAAGTTGATTGAAATAAGAAGGGAATGAAAGTTTAATTCTGGGATTATAATTATGAGATGAAAATAACTAAATGAGTAATATAAGTTGGTAGATAAAAGAGTTAGAGAACTTGAAGGTGAATGAATTGTAAAACTTGTATAAAATTGTATCCTGGAATTAAAATTTAATTCGAGTATATGAAGGTGAATAAAATATATTTGAATTTAACTTAAGATAAGTTAAATAAAATTGAGATTTAGAATTGAATTAAATGTAAATAAGTTGAAGTCGAATTGAATTGGATATAAAGGTAATGTAAAATGCTTATAATTGTGTAAAGAAATTCATATTCTTAAGTTCTTAAGTGAAATAATTTGAAAATTTGATTGTAAAGATGAAAATGGACTTAAATGAATAGTCCTAGATCTTAAGTAAGTAAGTTAAAACTTATGAATAGAAATGAAATTGTAAGTCATAAATGGGAATTCATTTCTTTGAACCATTAAGAGTTATAATTTGAAATTGTAATTATCAAATGGAAACGACCAAGATGAGCAATCTTAATTTTTAAATAAATCCAAACTTGAATTATAAAATAAATTGAACTTAAGAAAATTAAGTGAAGTGATATTTGGAATTAAAAAGCAAGTATTTAATTTTAACCAGCGGAGGAACTAATTTGATAATAAATTAGTTAATGAAATTGAATTGTGAGTTAATGAAATTGGATTAACATAGTGATGGTTTGGATTGCGAATGGAATCTAAATAAGTAAAAATAAATTGAAAATGACCTGGTTATTAATAAAATAATTCCAGATGAATTGAGTATGGAAAATAAAATTCATAATGATTGAGTGAATAAACCAATTATATTAAATAAATAAATGGATGGAATTTGATTAAATAAGAATCAAATGAAAGATGGAAATAAAACTTTAAAGGGTTGGTTAAATGGAAAATAAACTTAAGTTATTGACTTAAGTAAATGTTGAGTGGAAACTGAACTCAAACAGAGGAGTGGTTTAAATAAGTTGACAAATAGTTATTGAATGAGTTAACTTGGATTGTTTTCGAGCTAAATAAAATTCAATTTTTGGAAGTTGGAGATGAATTGAATTTAAGAAAATTTTTGGAAATGAAGTAGTAAATTGAAGTAAGTTGGAATTCATATGAAATGGGAGTTCAATTTGAATATATACACTTTAGTGGTGAAGTAGTAAATAAATATAAGAAAAATTACATTGGACTTAAGAATTGAAGAATGAAATTCTTAAGAAAATTTGTATTGGAAATATACTTAGTAATTTTGGGGAAAAAATATATATACTAAGTGAATAGTTGAATGAAGACTAAAACTGAAGTTGTGAAATGGGATAGTTGTGAATAAGGGGATAACAATAAAAAAGGAATGTGAATAAAAGAGAATTGATATAATTGGTAATCAATTGGAATTTATACGTAAGATGTACGTATATTATTTTATTCGCATAGCTATTTGGTCCAGGTGTCGAACACAGAATTTCGAGATAGTTTTATCGATCCGAATTAGGATTTTTCACTCGATTTTCAACGGCAAACCTGGATATGGATTGTTGATTGATTCTGGATATTCTCTATCATAGTTTACGGCTATGCAAGGAGAATGACGGTTTCTGATCAAGAAACCAGATCTGAGTCCGCACTAGGAAGTCGGAGGGACAATACTAGTTCGGAAGTGAAATTGTGTGATCGATTGAGCGATCGAATGTGATATTGCGTACGGATGATATATGTGCATCGTACGGGCTTAAGTAAAGCAAATATTGAAAATTTGTAAAGGAAAGTATAAAATGACTTTGGAATTGTGATTGAATATTATTGCTTAGTAGGATATACAGGTGTATAAAAGCAATGGATAGATTGGGATTTTGATTTTAGAAGATAAAATTTAATGGCCCGACAAAAGGTATGTATTTGAATTTCTATATGAAATTTGATTGGGTTTTTGATCCAGCCACTTGGCTTTTTGTTTTCTTTCTGAGATTGGGAGGCTGTAGAGCCATTTTGTAGTAGTACCGAGCTAGCCGCACAAAGGAGACGCTGGCGAAATCTTTCGGAAATTTAGAGAGTTAGAAAAATTTTGAGAAAATTTTGATAATTCAAAATTTGAATTCAAATTTAAAATTTGAATTGTTAAGTAAGTGATATGGTTTGGGGCTTATGAATAAGTTTGGGAAGTTAAAAGATGATTAGTGTATCATTAATAAAAGATTGTTTGGGTATTGTTAAAACAGTTTGAATTTGGGAAATAGTTAACGGGGATTGAATCATTCTTCCTAACTAGTAATTTCGGGGACGAAATTCTTTTAAGGGGGGAGGAATGTGACGACCCGGAATTTTTGTATATTTGAAATTGGGATATTTAATTAATTTTAAATATTCAAAGATTAATTATAAACTTAAATTTCAAATATCGCTGTTTATTGAGTGATTTAATTATTAAATTAGATTATTTGAAGTTCGATAAAATAGTAAATCTGGTATTCTAAGCTAATTAAAAATATTTTGAAAGCTCGTAAAATTCGTAATGATAATACGGAAGATAATGGAAATTTCAAAATTTAATTTCAAAATGTTTTGTTCAGTTTTTAAATTGTATCGTTTAAATTGAATTTAAAAATAGCGTTCAGGGGCACAGTCTCGGAATTCGACGGAACCAGCTCCATGAGATCCGGAATATTACATAATTTTCGGATTTCAAATTTCGTATTGATTGAAGTAGTTGTGCGAGCATACGACACATTAACACTTTGAAATTTATATCGAAAACAAATTTAATTTAAAAAAAAGAAAAGAAAAGAGGAGGGCTTATCATCAACACGTTGTCTCCCTAAAATCACGCCAAAGATCACGGGACGAAATCGTGCAAAGCATGCCTCGTTCGATTTTAAAAATCTCGTTCCTTTCTTCCCTTCCCTTTCAGTGAACATCAGTGGAAACAAATTCTTTCCCTTCTCATTTCTTTTAAGCGTCGATCTCCTTCCCTCTGTCCAGTTAAATCGAAATCACTCGAAAAGAAAAAAAAAGTGATCGCGTTCTGTTCAATTCGAAAACCCAAAATCGTTCCCTTCCAGTTCCAATTCGAGATGAATCAATTGAATCAGAATCCTCTCAAAAATCGAACGAATCACATTCGTTCGAGAAGCAGGCTCGTAACTTGGGAAAGGCGGTGACGCAGCACTCGTTTTACGAGCATCTGATAACGTCGAAGTCGAGTAGGGCTCGCGAGTGGCTCGCAGTTTGAGGAAGCACCGCAAATCGATGGCTAGGGTTTCTTGCTCAGTTCATCGCTGGAAGTGAAGGGTAGAGCACGCGACATTTGTGATGGATTCGAGCTACTCGGGGGAATTAGGGTGGTCGCGAGTTCGATGGGGAGGTGTGGCCGCGTTGTCGTTCGACTGGAGAGAAGCAATCGAGGCAGGGTGGGCCGCGTTTGGAAGTCGCGTGCGTAAGGTATTTTGAAGATTTTCTCGGTAGTTCAATTTTGATTTAATAAATTAATATGTAGTTAGTTAAAAGCAAATAAATTTGTATAAGGCCTGAAGTTTTTATGTGTGTATATATATACAAAGGAAATGGATTTTAAACCAGATTTTTCATAAACATATATATACTTAAAATTAGTAAAGCTTTACAATTAAGAAACTTTGGTCTTGTTATTTACAGGATACAGTAAAGGAACTATCTTTACAGTAAGTAAACCTTGTGTTTGGATAATTACTGGAATTGAAATAAAATAGGAATTTAAAATGTTTGAGAAGTTTACTTAAAACCAGATTTTTAAATCTGTATAGACTATTATATAGGTGTATACATACAGAATTTTAAAAGCAAAATGAATATACATATGCTGGTTTTAGTTTAAATATATATGTACACATTCTAAATCTACTAGTTTAATTTTAAATAATGGATTTGGAGATTAAATTGTTTCAATTAACTTATTTACTTATTTTAGTCACTAAAAATAGTTTTATTAGAAGAATTTACTTCAAAATTTAATTATCAGACAAATCAGAATTTTAGTTGAAACTAAATAAATAAATGGAAATTAATTATTTGATTTATTCAAATAGTAATAAATCGTAAATTGTTTATTCAAGGTCATAAATCGAGAAACCAAGTCGAGATGGAAATGGACTGCAAATTAAAAAGCAAAGGTGAGTTAATCTCACTCAGTTAAATTATAATTTAAATTTAATTGGTTAAATTTAAATATTGATGGATGATTGATTTGGTTTGATGTGATACTATATATATAGTAGTATATAGCAATATATACATATTGGCATATGTATATATTGGAATTGTTGATATTCCCACAGTATATAGTAGATGAGACCCTATGCGCCGCATAATAGCGGATGATATTTTATATACCCATATACCGCGATATTCCACCTCGAAGTGGAATTGGTATTGTGCTAACATCTGTGGATGCAGGGAAATAGGTTGGAGGGATCCAACTGGATTCCTCAAAATATTTAATTTTGTTTAAATATTCTGTGATATGATTTTTGATATCCTGTGATGAATTATATGGATAATTGGATGATATGGTTTGGTTGGACCGATTTGGATATGCTGAGTTATCAAAATCTCTAGTATGGAAATGTTGAAAAGAAATAAAAGAGTAAATTTTTAAGTAAAATAATTATAAAGAGTTTTGAATAAATAGAGAAATATTGAATTTAAAGAGAACTTATGTGATGTTATTTAAAAGGATAAATAATTTACTTTAATTCAATGTTTAAGTGTAATTAAAAAGAAAGAAGGAATTTGGGAAATCTGAAACTTGTGTTCAGTTTAAAGATTTTAAATCATAATGAGAAATAAAATCTGGAAGTTAATGAATTTGGAAATAAATGGACTAAGTAAGGAAATTTATTTCAAAGTAAAATAAATTGGGAAATCAATTATAAATTGATTTAAATACTTTGGGATTTGGAATTTTAAAGAGAAGTGAGATTTTGAAATTTATAAACTGGGTTTATAAAGTAAAATAAAATATCAGGGGATATTTGAGAATATAAATTCAAGGTGGGAATTTATAAAGGGATATGAATTGGTTTAAAATAAGTGTTGATTTATTTTTAAAGGATGTGAAGAGAAGTGTATTTCTCTGGATAGCCAAGTACGTTTTCAAAGCAATTTTTAATATAAGTTAAAAGTTCTAATTGTGTTTTAAAAAGCATGTTTTAGAAAATTTGTTTTTTCCTAAATGTTAATTTCCAAAGTAAGTATTTTCAAAAATCTATTATTGTAGTAATTATATAAAAGTGATTTGGTATTATGTTTAAAGAGGAAGTCAGCTTATATTTATAAAGTGGTTTTATTTTAAATATTCTTAAAATATATATTTTGATAAAGTATTAAAGTAGTTTTAAAATTTTAATGTTATAAAGTATATTAAATAAAGTGTTTTTAAATTATTTTAAAATTTAAAAGTATTTTGTACTTGGTGATTCAGTGGAAATAATTATTTGGGAAATGTATTCCGTAAGCGGAAACTGTTTTGAAATTGTTTTCAAATGAGCTTTGAAAATTTGGAAATATATCTTGGAAAGATATTTGGGAAATAAATAATGTGGGAAATTATTTATTGTGTGATGGTTGTTTGTGGATGTTAATTGATAGTTAAGTAACCGACTATCAATATTGGCCAAATGCGCTGATCGTTTCGAAGAGACCGGGATCGAGTTTCCGTATACCGGGATTCTAGGTCTGGAGACTCGAATACCACTTCGATTCGGTTTGTACGTTTCGTGTAACGTGTTCGGAGTTGAAGATGGAGCAGTGAAGTGCAAGGGCTAGTCGCTACTAATCCTGAGGATATTTCCAAAATGGATGTAGTAGGAATAGTGCCTTCGGTTTCGTTCGAACCCGGGACAGACTTGTATGGACGGATGCTTTCGTGACATCGTCAGGTGGACGATGGGCATTCTAAGGGATATGTGCTATAAAGGTATCGTTTAGCCTCGAACCTCATCAACCGGGAATGACTGAAAATCAGGGGTTATGCAGCAAGGCTTCGTGGGTAGCCCCCACTTGAGAGTAAGGTCATCCCTGTCTAGATGTCCCTTTATTTCGGCTTATTGGTGCGGTTGCTGATCCCAACCGTGGGGTGATTTTATTTGGAATTATCCAGTAAGGGATGATTCCGGTCTTGTGTTGCAGGGGAGCGGGCGTACTCCTCGGTACTGTGATCTAGGCCACGTACTGTGACAGGTGGTACCCCAGTGCCTAGTCGTTCGTTGGAAATCCATTCTCCCTACGTGCCTTGTACGGTATTTGTTTGTATACCTAGTATGCTGGAATTTAATCATGTAACAATTTCAGCTATTTTAATAAGTATTTGTGAATAGACACTATTATAATATCAGAGGATTTTTATAAAAAGTGTTTTAGCTATCGTACGGTAAAAACCCGACATGTTTATTTGTGGCGTGGTCTTACGAGATGCTTTTATTTTCAAAAGGATTTTTGAAACTTTAATAATCAATTGAGTGTGATTTTCTCACGCTGGTATTCCAGACTGACTCGGGTATTGTTTTATATGATGCTCGGGTCAGACCGAGTATTATAGGTTACAGGATATGATGCTGTGGAGCTCAGGAGATGAGCTGGATGGCGAGACGTATCTCCCGTACTTGTTTATATATATATATATATATATTCCTCTGTGTTGATTGTTGTACTCTGTTGTATTGAGGACATGATATGGTTATTGTCCAGTTGTATGTTATGTGTTCTCTGGCGTATACTCTGATGCTATATTATATAAAACTGATATAGTTTTGATTTGTGTAAAGATCTGTTAATATATATTATATTTTATTCCGCTGCGATGGTTAGATTCTGATGTTGTTTTCTATTTTTCTTCTTCTACCTCTTCTTCTTAACTAAAATGGTTCGATTTTCCGGGTCTGGAAAGTCGGGTCGTTACCCCAGTAGCACGTTGGGGGATAAAGATGTGCCGCGATACGACAACACTAAACCAAAATCATAGGGGTCTCGTATATGGATAAAAGTATGACAAGGCACATGAGGCAATGCCCAAGATAGGGTACTACCAGTTTGGGTCGCAGGGCTGGTGGTAAAGCATTGTAGCCACAACCGCCCACCGTGTCCATCCATCCCATATCAAGTCAAGGGAATCTATCCCACAATCAAGGTGCACCAATCGAAACCAACAACAAGAGTAATAATATGGACCAAGTCCAAGAAAATCGAAGAATGGATGTCTGCTAGGGGTAATTAACCTACTTGGCCCTGTCAAGCCGTTCTGTTTTAGTCATTTCAAATTGGCACAAGTGCCGGGGTCTATCCATCATCGTTCTCTTTCTTCAAATCCAGCAAACGACGCCAAATCCAACCACTTCGTTCTGGAGTCTCCTCCACGTACATAGCTGTTAAAGTGGTTCCAATATTGACAGAGAGTATGCCAATAAGATGCCTCAATCTCTATAACAACCAAACATCGTTTTACACACCGGTTGGTACTTTTGTATTTCGAAAACATTTCGTACTTGATATCAAAATATCATATTCGCTTTATCAAATTCATTCAAAATCATCATATTTACTCAAAATATACTATTTCAATTAAAAATCATTTTCGCCTTAATATCTCGATTTATGTTTCAATTCAAAATTGCTTTGAATTTCTATTTGGGTTATAACTTCAATTTAACCCAATTCGTATTTAAATCCATGGTTTAAATATAAACATTCCAACCTTGACCAGTTTGAATTTTTAAAAAATAGTTTAAAGAGTTTAAAATAATTTAAGGAGTTAAAATAGTTTAATATAAAACAGTTTGAGTGTTAATAATGGTTTATAAAATAAAATTGCTTGGAAATCAAAATAATTTGAATATTTAAAAGATAAGTTTTAAACAGTTTATATTAAAATAGATTATTTGAAACTAGTTTCAAAGTCAAACTGATCCAATTACAAATTTTCAAATCAATTCAATTTCCATTTCAATTTAGTCGATTCCTTTTCGACTTTGATTCGAATTAACTTCGATTCCAATTTCAATTCAAATCAATTTCAATTTAAAATTAATTTTAGTTCAATTCCAATTTCAATTCAAATCATCTTCAATTCCCATTTCAATTTAAATCAATTTCAAGTTCGATTTCGAAGTATCGATTTAATCATTTAAATTAAATTTAGCTTTGATGTTCATTTCAATGTCCAAATCTTTAAAATAATTCAATTTCGAGCTCAACTTTTGAAATATCGATTTAAATTATTTTACTTAGTAATATTCAAAGTTCAAATAAAAGTCCAATCTTTTGAAACAAATCAATTTTCAAAATTCAAATCATATTTCAATTATAACTTCAAAATCTCAACTTCGATTATTTAAACAATTCCTATTACCAAATTTAAATTTTAACATTTCGAGCTCAAGTTCAAAAATAATTCGATTTCCATAAATTCGGTTTTTATCTCTTTAAACCAAAATCATTTAAATAATTTCAAATCAAATTTTTTAATATCAATTGATTTAACCAATCCGGTGTCCGTATATAATTTTCTATCCTACGGCCAAGTGATTAGTTATTTCAATTTAATTTCAAGGATGGATGTATATTATTTAAATCCAAAATAAATGTCATAGGTATATATCATTTCAACCTATTTCTTAATTTATTCAAAATAATTCCAATAACAGTTTTATATACTGTCATAGAATTTACTGGATGATAACAGGATATATAAAAATAAATAAACATTCAAAATCTCAACCAATTAGCATTCATCACAAACAATCATCCAAACAGTCAATAAATCATATCAATTAACCAATTATCAATATCAGGAATTTTACTAGCTGTTTAATTCTAATATCCATTTAACCATTAATTCAAAATTTCTAACATATCAATTTCCATGTCAGTTAAATTTACCAAACAAAAATCAATAATTTAAATCACTTCAATTTTGAATTTAACTAACATAAAAATAATTTAGTACGTCGTGAGCGTTATAAAACAATCACCTTTTATTTGAAACTGAAAATATTTTCAGCTTCAAATAAATACCACTTCGATTCCACGGCGTAGACGACGTCGATACGGTTCCAATGCCACTCGTTTCGCTCGAATCGGACCTCGTATGGAGAAGTTATAATTTAATTAACATACAATATAATTTTAAAACTAAATCAACAAAATTAAAATAATTAAATTAATAAAATAAAAGCATAACCTTCTCGGCTACTGCTCACGCATCCCTCCTTCCTCCTTCCTAGATCAAAGTCGCGACTATCGCTTATTTTTTTCTTTCGAATGTTGAAATCGCTCTCACGACCACAGCCTTCCATCCACTCGCGCTCCTTCCTTCGCTCACGTACAGGAATGCAAATAAACCCACAATCGCGAGCAAAACCCTATGCCGCCACTACCACCTCAGACCGCGACCGCGCCTCCACCTTGCCTCCTCATTCCCTACGTCAGCGCGTGCGCTCGAACAAAAATCACGAAACCGTAATCGTGACTCTATTCGACTGCGCCTCCGCGAGCTTCGACCACCCATCAAATGATGCCTCAGGCCACCGCTCGCTCTCATCCAGACGCTCGACTTCGGCTACTATTTCTTTTTTCGATTTCTTCTTTTTTTATTTTTTTATTTCGACCTGCGGTTGATTTTGAAAAGAGAGGATGAGGGGGAAAGTACGGGTCGACAAGAAATGGTAGTGGAGGTACGAAATATTGGGACAAGGGAAGAAAAATATAGATTATAATATAAAATATCTAAGCAATTTTCCCACGAAAATTCCGAACTCCAAATGACGCGTTCCGCCTGGCGTTCCTAATGTTTTACCCCATTCCAAACACAAAGGAACTAATCTCGAGGCTTAATTTGATTGTATTCACAAGATAATTTTTCAAAATCAATTTATTTTAATTAAATTCTAAAATTAATTTCTACGCGTTTCAAGATCGCACGGCCAAATGACAAGTCTAATCGCTACGAAACTTGAAATCCTATAATAATTCACTATTACGGATTCGATAAAACTAGTTTCATTGAAATCCGAGACAGTGGCCAAAATGGCTATTTTTACTTGTTAAGACGGGCAATTTTCAAAATTTAATTTAATCGCTTTAAATTCAATTTTTAAGTTTAACAATCTTCATTGCTGTTTAATTAAAATTTAAATCAACTTTTAAAATCATTTTCCTTCATATTAATTTCAGAATTCAATTATTCGAATAATTACAATATTAAATTTAAACAATTTAATTATTCAATAAATCACTATAATCGAAATATAAGTTATTTAACTTATAAAATTTACTTTTAAAACGAATTCAAATAATAAAACAACTACATTCATTTCATAGTCATTCAATATCCCTTATTCAATTCCTACTATTGATTATAACCCATTCAATACAGAATTCCATTTCAATACTGATTATTGCCTAAATCATCGAAATTGGTTATTTCAAAAATTATTAAAGTTCATACTAAATAACTAAAAAATCATTAAATTTTATTTCTAACCATTTTAATTCAATAATTATATTAAATTTAATAATTAAAAATAGTTAAAAATACGGGTCATTACATTCTTCTCACTCAAAACTTTTCGTCCTCGAAAAGGGACTAAGTATAGAATTTAACACTTGATATATTTTATTCAAAACAATCGACTTATAAAACTTTAAAACCTTATTTATAAAACCATTACTATGCTCTCGCCACGCCACTTCGATATCGGTTTTACCGAAATTACAACTTATAAAATGAGTTATAAAATTTTTAAAACTTCAAAAAATTTCTAACACCCGGATTTACGGAAAATTTCGGCAGAGTCTCCTTTGCGCAGCTCGATCGGAAAATTTTTACAATAGAATATATAACACAAATATATACCAAATATATCAAATATACATCTCATCTCAATAATGAGGCATCCTACAGGGAAAAATATAAAAGTGTGGCATGTAATCCGAGATGTGTACCTTATTATTATTAATACGAGCGAGTTCGCTCGTATTAAGCAAGCAAAAGCAAAATAAAATCCGCGTATACGTCCAACAGTCTTCGTATGTACCTATCTCAACACAATTTAGAATGTTAGTCAGTTATAAAAGAATATAGAAACATATATGAGTACAATAGACTATAAAACATGCATTCTGAATCCAAATCATAAGCACAAGTACAAATACACAACATACAACAATCATATGCAATCCAAACAACTGGAACAATGATTTACAATAAAAGAAATCATTCAACTATTAATATTTATCCAATTAAACCAATTAACTCATAACTATGTTAATTTAGATTATTCAATGTCAATATTCAATTTATACACTCCATTTTTTATTAACATCCAATTTTTAATAACGCTTAATCGGTTTGCTTCAAATTTATTCACATCTATTCCATTCCCATTCAATTTATTTAATTTAATTTGTTGAATTCCAATTGTTTTACTTTCTGTTTAACATATTTCATATAACTTCATTTATGAACCATTTTATAAAATTATTTCATTTAACCTTGTTTAAGTTAAAACTTATTTTACAAACGAAATCATTTAATTGGCTCATTTCAATTTATTTGTATTCAACCAACTTACATTCAATTTAATTCACATTCAGTTTATTTCATTTAGTTTATTTACTTTAAATTAATTAACATTCACTCATCTACATTAATGAATTCACATTCTATTAATTTACATTCATTTATAGTTACATTCATTTATCTCTTCAATTAGTTCATTTCAGTAATTCAAATTATATTAATACTTTTACTTAAGTAAATTTTATTTTATAACTCCAATTCATAATAATAAATTTTTCTTTTTTATCTCATCAATTTCATTCAATTTCTCTTAAGTTAATTTTCATCTTAAAATTCATTTCATTAACTTATTTAATATTCATTTAGTTACCATACAATTTATTAAAACTCACTCCATTTGTATTCAATTTATTTACATCCAATTTAAATTAAATTAAATTACTCATATTAATTTTACTTACACTCATTATTCCCATTCAATTTCTTTCACAATTCAAATTGCATTTCATTTTATAATTCAATTTCGTATCCATTCTATTAATTCATTTTATAACTTAAGTGGAATTAATTCACTTTACTAATTTATCTAGTTCCATTCAAACCAAATTCAATTTATTTAATCTTTATTAAGTTAAATTTATTTCATTAATCTGTTACTCAATTTATTTAACTTTATTCAAGTTAATTTTTTTTCTTATCATTCACATTTAACTTTATTACCTTATTACCAAACATTTCATTAATTTACATGTTTGTAATTTCAAATAATTTTTATTGTAATTAGATTTCAATTCAATTTAATTATCGAACGCTTCGTAAAACAAATTTTACAAAGTATTCGTTTTATTTTAATTCAACCAATAATCGATGATAACTAAATATTATCATCTTCTGACAACTATTTCATAAAAATTTATAATTTTTTATATATAAAATATAATTTAGGTAAAATTATTTCATTTATCCTATTTTAAAACAATATTATGTCGACTTGTCTTATTTAAGTGTTTAGAAACTCCTATCGATATCATGGCGTCCCAGGCACCAACCAGAATTCATAAACAACTCAACGGATAAGTAAACACAATATAAAACATTTTATAACACAAACAAGTATGCTCTCTTATATATACACACAATTAAACAGACTCATTCTAGGGTATTACTTCCCTATCTCTAATGAGTCAAACCCCACAAAGCTAAGGTTGTTGCTAAACCAAAGCTCTGATACCAGCTGTGACGACCCACATTTCGGATGGTTTAAATCGATAATAATCCATACATGTCTAACTTAAACAATTTGGAACATAGATAATCAATGGGGTTAATTAAGAAAAATAAGAAAAGAAGAAGAAAACAAACACAGAATCTCACAGCGGAATGACAAAAATAATAATCAAATAAACAGTTCATGAAGTTGTTTATATTATACATTTGATTATAATTTATACAACATTTATCAAAGTTATATATACAACAGGGATAAATAAAATAATGCACTAGACAACATGATGCGAAATAATAATAGTAATAATATACCAAGTCTTCGTCCTCCAGAAAATGATCTTCGATGCGCTGAAAAACTCAAGACTGACCCGAGCATAATGAAAAGACAAAACACTCGAGTCAGGACTAAAATATCCTTATGTGAGTCAAATCGATATCACATAACATGAGTGTAATAGCGTCAGAGATGTTTACGGGGTTTCACATCTCCTATCCAGTGTATAACGTGCGTGAAATAACTCAAGAGATGTTGCAGGATTTTTCATCTCTTAAGGATTCGTCAAAATATTTATATATAGTAGAATACGCTACATATATAATGTCTAATTAGTAAAATAAATATTTTTCTTGGCGTTAAGGCTTTACATTAATTCCCTTTAACGCATTTTTAAGCATTGTCATACAGTTTGCATATAACGCCCCAATAACACGTCGGGGGATAGGGATGCGCAGTGATACAACAACATTAAACCAAAATCGTAGGGGTCTCGTATAGGGATAAAAGTATGACAAGGCATGTGAGGCAATGCCCAAGGTAGGATACTACCAATTCGGGTCACAGGGGCTGGTGGTAACGCATCTTAGCCACGACCGCCCACCACCTTCATCCATCCCATATCGAGTAAAGGGAAGCTATCCCACAATCAAGGTGCACCAATCAAAACCAACAACAAGAGTAATAATATGGACCAAGTCCAGGAAAATCAAAGAATGGATGTCCGCTAGGGGTAATTAGCCCGCTTGGCCCTATCAAACTCTGTTGTTTTAGTCATTTCAAATTGCCACAAGTGTCGGGGTCCATCCATCAACGTTCTCTTTCTTCAAATCCAGCAAACGACGCCAAATCAAACCACTTTGTTCTGGAGTCTCCTTCGCGTACACAGTTGTTAAAGTGGTTCCTATGCTGATAGAGAGTATGCCAATGAGAGACCCCAGTCTCTCTAACAACCAAACGTCGTTTTACGTACCGGTTGGTACTTTTGTATTTGAAAACAATTCATACTTGATATCAAAATATCATTTTCGCTTCAAAATCAAATTCATTCGAAATCATCATATTTACTCAAAATATACTATTTCAATTAAAAATCATTTTCGCCTTAACATCTCGATTTCATTTCCTATTCAAAATTGCTTCAAATTTCCATTTGTGTTATAACTTCAATTTGACCCAATTCATATTTAAATCCATGATTTAAATATAAACATTCCAACCTTGACCAGTTTGAATTTTTAGAAAATAGTTTAAAGAGTTTAAAATATTTAGAGTTAAAATAGTTTAATATAAAATAGTTTGAGTGTTAAAAGTGGTTTATAAAATAAAATAGCTTGGAAATCAAAATAACTTGAATATTTAAAAGATAGGTTTTAAACAGCTTATGTTAAAATAAATTATTTGAAAATAGTTTCAAAGTCAAACTGATCCAGTTCCAAATTTCCAATTCAAATCAATTCAATTTCCATTTTAATTTAATCAATTCCATTGCGAACTCAATTTGAATTAACTTTGATGCCAATTTCAATTCAAATCAATTTCAACTTCAAATTAATTTCAATTCATTTCCAATTTCAATTCAAATCATCTTCAATTCCCATTTCAATTTAAATCGATTTGAGTTCGATTTCGAAGTATCGATTTAAATCATTTAAATCAAATTTAACTTTGATGTTCAGTTCAATGTCCAAATCTTTAAAATAATTCAATTTTTAGCTCAACTTTTGAAATATCGATATAAATTACTTTACTTAGTAATATTCAAAGTTCAAATAAAATTCCAATCCTTTATAACAAATCAATTTCCGAAATTCAAATCATATTTCAATTATAACTTCAAAATCTCAACTTCGATTATTTAAACAATTCTTATTACCAAATTTAAATTTCAACATTTCGAGTTCAAGTTTGAAAATAATTCGATTTCCATAAATTCGATTTTTATTTCTTTAAATTAAAATCATTTAAATAATTTCAAATCAATTTTTTTTCAAATCATTTAATTTAACAAATCAGGTGTCTGTATATAACTTTCTATCCTACAGCCAAGTGATCAGTTATTTCAATTTAATTTCAGGGATGGATGTATATTATTTCAATCTAAAATAAATGTCATAGGTATATATTATTTCAACCTATTTCTTAATTTATTCGAAATAATTTCAATAACAATTTTATATACTATCAAGTAATTTACAGGGTGATAACAGGATACATAAAAATAAATAAACATCCAAATCATCTAAAATCTCAACCATTTAGCATTCATCACAAACAATCATCCAAACAGTCAATAAATCACATTAATTAACCAATTATCAATAATCGGGAATTTTACTAGGAGTTTAATTCTAATTTCCATTTAATTGCTAATTCAAAATTTCTAACATATAAATTTCCATACCAATTTCCATGTCAATTAAATTTACCAAACAACAATCAATAATTTAAATCACTTCAGAATTTCAATTTAACTAACATAAAAATAATTTACTATGTCGTGAGCATTATAAAACATGCACCTTTTATTTGAAATTGAAAATATTTTCAGCTTCAAATAAATACCACTTTGGTTCCACGGCGTAGACGATGTCGATACGATTCTAACGCCACTAGTTTCGCTTGAATCAGACATCGTATGGAGAAGTTATGATTTAATTAGCATACGATATAATTTTAAAACTAAATCAACAAAATTAAAATAATTAAATTAATAAAATAAAAGCATAACCTTCTCGGCTACTACTCATGCATCTCTCCTTCCACCTACCTAGATGAAAGTCGCGACTGTCGCATTTTTTTCCAAAAGTTGAAATCACGCTCACGACCACGGCCTGTCATCCACTCGCGCTCCTTCCTTCACTTGCGTACAGAAACACAAACAAACCCACCATCGCGAGCAAAACCCTACACCGCCGCTACCACCTCAAACTACTGCCGTGACTGCACCTCCATCTTGCCTCCTCGTTCCCCATGTCAGCATGTGCGCTCGAACAAAAATCACGAAACCCTAAATCGTGACTCCGTTCGACTGCGCCTCTGCTAGCTTCGACCACCCATCAGACAAGGCCTCAAGCCATCGCTTGCTCTCATCCTAACGCTCGACTTCGGCTGCTTTTTTTCTTCTTTTTTTTCGACCTGCTGTTGATTTTGAAAAGAGAGGACGAGGGGGAAGGTACGGGTCGACAAGAAATGGTAGTGGATGTACGAAATGTTGGGATAAGGGAAGAAAAATATATATTATAATATAAAATATCTAACCAATTTGCCCACGAAAATTCCGAACTCCAAATGACGCATGCCGCCTGGCGTTCCTAATGTTTTACCCCCATTTCGAACACAAAGGATCTAGTCTCAAGACTTAATTCGATTGTATTTAGAAGATAACATTTCAAAATTAATTTATTTTAATTAAATTTTAAAATTAATTTTTACACGTTTCAAGCTCGCACGGCCGAAAGACAAGTCTGATCGCTACGAAACTTGAAATCCTATAATAATTCACTATTACGGATCCGATGAAACTAGTTTTGTTGAAATCCAAGACGGTGACCAAAATGGCAATTTTTACTTGTTATTTAAAACGAGTAATTTCCAAAATTTAGTTTAATCACATTAAATTCAATTTTTAAATTCAACAATCTTCATTATTGTTTAAATAAAATTTAAATCAACTTTTGAAATCATTTTCATTCATATTAAATTCAGAATTCAATTATTCAAATAATTGCAATATTAAATTTAAACAATTTTATTATCCAATAAATCACTATAATTGAAATATAAGTTCTTTAACTTATAAATTTTACTTTTAAAACGAATTCGCATGTAGTCTGCATGTTTTGATTTTGCAGATTTCAGGATAATTTTGGGTATGGATTGGTTGGGTAAGTATGAGGCTAGGATATTTTGCTAGGATAGGGAAATATCATTGAGGCACCCAGATAGTCATAACTGAATCATCATCTCAGTGGAGAATTCCAGCAAGAGTGTTTGTGCTTTGTTAAATTCCATGGAGTTTGGAGAAGAGTTAAGTCAGATTCAAGTGGCAAGAGAGTTTGAAGATGTTTTTGAACCGGTCAAAGTGCTACCACCAAAAACGAGCTGTTGAGTTTCAGATAGATCTTGTACCGGGAGCCGAACCTATGAGTAGACCACCTAGCAGGATGACACCGACATAGATGGAGGAATTAAAGGTGCAGCTAGTGGATCTTGAGCGAAGGAATTTTATCAGACCAAGCAGTTCGCCTTAGGGAGTGGCTGTGGTTTTTGTGAAGAAGTCGGGGGGTCATTAAGGATATGTATTGACTATCGTAAGTTAAATGAAAGGAAAATCAAGAATAAGTATCCTTGGCCGAGAATAGATGATATGTTTGATTAGTTGAGTGGAGCCAGAGTGTTTTCCCAATTGGATTTGGCGACAGAGTTCCATCAGTTGAGAGTGGCGAAGGACAGTATTCCTTTGACATCGTTTTTGACTAGGTATGGTTTGTATGAGTGATTAGTGATGCCATTTGGATTGACAAATGCACCTTCTTTCTTCGTAGATTTGATGAACCGGGTTTTCCAAGAACACTTGGATAGGTTCATGTTGGTATTCATTAATGACATTTTAGTGTACTTGAAAGATGAAAGAGAGCATGAGATTCATCTTAGAGTGGTGCTTGAAATGCCGAAGCAGAATCAGCTAAAGGTGAAGTTTTCCAAGTGTCATTTTTGGAAGAAAGAGGTTAAGTTTCTTGGTCATGTGGTTTTAGAGGAAGGATTGTTAGTCGATCCAGTTAAGATTGAAGTTGTCAGTAATTGGAAGAGGACAAAGACAGTAATCGGGATCAAGAATTTTCTTGGACTTGCTGGCTATTACTAGAGATTGATTAAGGATTTCTCACGGATAGCAGCACCTTTGACTAAGTTGACCAGGAAAGATGTGAAGTTTGTTTGGTCCGACAAATGTGAGGAAGGGTTCCTTAAGTTAAAGCATTTATTGACCAATGTGCCAGTGTTAGTAGTTCTAGGTGGAAACCAAAGGTTGGTAGTATACACTGATGCATGTGGAACTGGATTGAGAGCAATATTGATGCAGAAGGGTAAAGTTATTGCTTACGCATTCAGACAGCTTAGACTGCATGAAGTAAGATATCCTACTCATGACTTGGAGTTGGCTGCAGTGAACTTTTCCTTGAAGATTTAGAGGCATTATCTCCTAAGGGAGAGATTTGAGTTGTTTACCGATCATAAGTCCTTAAGATATTTATTCTCTAAGAAAGAGTTGAATATGAGGCAGCAGAGGTGGATGGAGTCTTTGGCTGCTTATGATTTCGGTATAAAGTATACTCCTGGGAAAGGAAATAAGGTAGCAGATGCTCTCAGTAGAAAACATCATAATGTGGTGTTAGCAATGTTGGCAGAATGGAAGGATCTAGAAGCCTTGGCCAGTTGTGGTGTGCAGTTGAGATCTACTACTAGTTCTAGTCAGGGTATTGTCGTGTTAATTTTTTAAGAAATTCGATCGGTATTAATCGAAAGAATAGCTTCTAAGCAAAATGAGGATCCAGAATTAGCCGAGATGATTAAAATGCTTGAGGTAGGATCAGAGATCGATGATCTAAAGGATTTCACTCTTGACCAAAGAGGATGGTTGAGAAAGAAGGGATGATTATGTGTTCCGAATATAGAGAACTTAAGAAGGGAAGTTTTGGAAGAATGTCATCGATGGAAGTTCACGGTTCATCATAGAGGGACCAAGATGTATCAAGATATGAAGAGGAGCTTTTATTGGGAAGGCATGAAGAGAGATGTTGGCTTGTGGGTTAGGCAATGTGTGAAAATTCAACAAGTAAAAGCCGAACATCAGAAGCCAAGTGGATTGCTTCAGCCTTTAGATATTCCAGTCTGGAAATGGGAATCGATATCGATGGATTTTATTGACAGGTTGTCAAGGTCGAACAGGGGAAATGAAATCATATGGGTTATAGTAGATAGGTTGACCAAGAGTGCCCATTTCATCCTAGTTAAGTCAATTAGCACGGCACCTGTTTTGGCGAGATTTTTCATGAAGAACATAGTTAGACTTCTCGGGATTCCTAGTAGCACAGTTAATGACAGAGATGCATTATTCACTAGTGAATTTGTAGAAGTCTACAAGAGGTATTAGGCACCAAGCTCAAGATGAATACAGCGTATCACTCACAAATGGATAGACAGACAGAGAGAGTCAATAACGTACTCAAGGATTTATTGAGAGCTTGTGTATTGGACTATGGTGGATCGTGGGGTTATCACCTACTTTTGATTGAGTTTTCCCATAATAGTAGTTATCAAACTAGTATAGGAATGATACCTTTTGAAGCTTTGTATGGAAGGCCATGCAAATCGCATGCATATTGGTTGGAGACTGGAGGCAGATTGGTTTTTGGTCCGAATGTGGTAAGAGAGGCATCGGAAAAGATTGAGTTAATCCAACGGCGGACGAAGGAAGCTCAATCTAGGTAGAAGAGTTACATAGATAAGTGGCATAAAGACCTAGAGTTCTTAGTGGGAGACAGGGTTTTCATTAAGTTATCACCTATAAAGGGTGTGGTACAGTTTGGAAAATCCAAAAAGTTCGCCCCGAGATATGTTGGACCATTCCAGATTTTAGAAAGGATTGGAAAGATCGTTTATAAAGTAGAGTTGCGGAGCAGTTTGGCAGGTGTCCATAATGTATTCCATGTGTCTCATCTTCGTAAGTTTGTGCATGATCCAGAGGCAACCATTCCACAAAAATAGTTGGAGGACTTGGTAGTGGAGCCTGATTTTACTTTTGTTAGACAACCAATTCAGGTTGTAGCAAGGGATGAGAAAAGATTAAGGACCAAGACGGTTAAGTTGGTGAAGGTTCAGTGGAGCGACAACGAGAAAGACTGTACTTGGGAGACAAAGGATAGAATTTGAGATGTTTATCCTGATCTGCTTTGATGGTATGTCTATATTAGATTTATATAGATCAATTGCTAGTTGGGTAGGCAAGTATGGATGTTAGGCATGGTTAAAGATGATTTCTATGTTTGCTATTTAGTCCTTATTGAATTTCGAGAATGAAATTCTTTAAGGTGGGGAGCCTGTAACACCCTTAATTTTTATTAACATTATTTAGAAGATTTAATTAGAATAAATTAAATAGAATAATGTAGATAAGGAGATTGAGGTTGATTAATAAATGTGGAGTAGCCTTGCTTATTAAATTGAATAAACTTAAAAATAGTGAAGTGCTAACTAAATAAACCTAGGGGCAATAGGGTAAATTGCCGCCCATATTCGCACCCTTATACTATTTTCCCCTTAGCCATACACGTTCATTTAAGATAAGAAAATTTTAAAATGTAAGAAAAAGAAAGAGCAAGGCCGGCCATTAGGAAGAAGAGAAGAAGAGAAAAATCAAAGTAAAGCTTAGGATTCAAACTTTAAGAAATCAATCATCAATTTCCTTATCCAATCTAAAGTGAATAATAATCACTACCACTCTATTTTGGTTTATAAAATCATAGTTTTTTGGATTTAAGGGTAAATTCATTTTTATGAGATATTGGATGATGATATGCTTGATTATGAATTTGTTTAGATTAAACAAGATTAGTTAATAAAAGATATTCACGGTTTCAGGGTAAAACTTAGGTTAAATGATTTTTAAATGCCATAGGAAAATTATATGTTATGGAAAACATGATTTTCGAGTTGGGTTTCAATTTTTATAATTTTCCAAGCCATGGGAAATTAGTTATAAATTTTCAAAGGAAAATAAGGTTATTTAGATTTATAAATATATTTTGGAAAATATATCAGGAATTTAGGTCTAAAATTTTGATATGTTAGATAATATGATTAAAAGGAATTTTTGGGGATTTTTACTAAATGATTTAGTATGGAAATTAAATTATTTTAAAAGGAGGACCTAAATGATTTAATTATTTTGTTAATAAGAAGGGCTTATTTGTTAAATGTTATTAATTTTAAGATCTAAGAAAATGCGGCAAAAATTTAGTGAAATTATTTGAAAGTTTAATATAGCCAAATAAATGTTTACAAGTAGGCAAGTTTGTTATAAAAAGTTTACTTTATTTGGTAAAAACAGCCTTTTGCTTAAAAAAAGGGGTTCCACCTTATTTGGAAGGACCTTTCGACTCAGAGCTTCCGCCTCCAACCTAGTCGAAACCTTTTACTCTAACCTATAAACCAATACATATGATATCATTTAGATGGTACGTAGTGGATTGGAGAAAGGCGCAAGGTAGGGTGTCAAAATGTAGCTTTCGAAGGGGTTGGTCCCTTGGTTTTATTTTGTTTTAAAGGAAAAGTGCTTGCCTATTTATGAAGGAGTTTCGACATAGTCGAAACCTATGGTTGCGAAAGGTATTTTAAAAGAAGCTTTCGAAAGAGAGCTGCCGCTTTTGTTTTAAAGAAGTAGCTTCCGAAGGAGTTACTTAGATTTTATTTTAAAGCTTTCCAAAGGGGTAGTTTCGACCAAGTCGAAACCCTTCTGTGAAATGATGCCTTTCGATGGTATTGAAGACATTAATGCTATCGAAACGTACTATTTTTTTATAAATACAAGCCACTTCCTACTGCTTTCGAAAGGCGTTAGGGGTATTGAAGGCAACGGTTTCAAAAGGGGTATCGAAGCCAACTTTCAATTGTTTTATCCAGATGTTTTATTGCTTTTGAAAGGATGGTTTCGACACCATCAAGGTTCCCCAATACTTTTTGAAATAAAGAATGGTTTCGAAAGAGATGCTTTCGCTTATGTTCACTTTGACCCATAAACGTTATTTTAAATATAAACTTTATGGCTTCGAAAGGTGCATTTTCAATGGTTTCGAAGGGTAACCTTTAATGGTCTTGAAAGGAGTACTTTAAAATGGTTTCGAAGCTATGCTTCTATACTTATATTATAATACTTTAACATGGTCGAAAGGTCTCGAAAGAGATGTTTTAAGGGGTTCGAAATGCAGAAGTCTAGTGTTTTAAAGTTTGCTTTTAAAATTCTTTGAAGGAGGTCATCCCATGAAGTCAAAAGCATGGTTTCGTAGGAGTCGAAAGGTTTAGAAACCCAAACTCAAATTTTTAAAGGAAAAAACCATGGCTAAATAAAGTAATTTTGAAATAACTTTAAGCATGTAAATTTGAAGAAGTATTGCCTTGATAAGAATATAAGTTAAAGGGATCAACTATGTTTTGTATGAAAAGTATTTCAAGGACCTTAAACCCAATGGAGCGGTATTGATAAGTTTTATGTTTGCTTCTTTAGATATGAATATATTCACATGTTAAAGAACCCATAACTGTATTCTGGGGACAAAGAGGTAGAAGAACCAGCTAGGTTAACCCAGTAGTGAATATAAATTGATTAAACTCCTGAATGAGTAGAATTGCATCCAAAGAGTCAAGGAGACCAAAATATAGAATGCCTAAACCTTGAAGTTGTCTGGGAGATAGGTTTATAGTAAACCTATGAAAACTATGATTAGGAGGTTATTGGATGTAACCAACAGGTTCATAGTCAACCCATGAAAACTAGGATAAGAAAGAAGTTAACGGAGGCGTCCATAGGTTCCTAGTCAACCCATGAAAACTAGGATAAGAAAGAAGTTAATGGAGGCATCAGTAGATTCCTAGTCAACCCATGAAAACTAGGATAAGAAGGGAGTTACTGGATAAATCCATAGGTTCCTAGTCAACCCATGAAAACTAGGATAGGAGATTAGTTATTGGAATGACCAATAGGTTCAGGAGGACCCATGAATTAATTAAGTTACTTGGCAAGGGCCTATTGGTTCTTATTGATCCTATGAAAACTATAAAACAGAACAGGGTGTCCCTGTGTTATGAAAAGGTCATTAGTAAAACCAAGGAAACTAATAGGTTAATAGTCGCCCTAGAAACTATAATTATGACAGGGAGTTGGTCAAACCGAGAGAGGACCCAAATTGTTTAAAAGTATGCATATCATCATAATATTTTGAAATATATGTTTTAACCATTGTGGATGCAGAAGCACGGTATATGGTTTTGAAAAAGGTTTTTGGGATACTAATAAAGGGAAAACCCGTTTCGCTAAGTGGCGTAGTCTCACAAGATATCTAAATGGATTGGGATGTTAGATTATTATTCATACCAAGCTTTATATCTGACTCAAAGTTTTTGTTTTCCCCTTAAACTCTTGGGTACTCTATTGATTTTGAGTAGTTTGAGGTTTAGAGTTTTTAGGTTCTCTTCTTAGACGAATAAAGCTTCCGGAGGCGTGCAGAAGGCAGTTAGTTATTTAGATTTTTCCTTTCCACTATGTGTTTTGCTTGTACAGGATAATTTATTAGCCTTATTATATACTTTGATCAACTAAGGGAGCACCTTCATATGTCGCTCTTGGCGTATGTGTAATAATTATATTTTGCTGAACGTGGTTAACATTTTTGGGATTATGTAATGAACATGAAATGTTTTGAATGGAATGTGGAAATGTGGTTTTAATTTGTTAATGTTTCCCCATATTCTTGTGATATGTGTATCAATGTATCTAGCACCACCGTATTTGGTCATCGAGAATTAATAACTATGGATGACTACAGCATTCGTAGCCATTAGTTTTGGGCCTCTAAGTAGGGGAATGTTACATCAAGGTTGAGAGAACACCTTAGCTTTGATGGTGTATGACTCATTAGATATAGTGTATGCAACACCTTATAATGAGTAGAGTGTATTATACATACAAGACCGTATTTGTATTTTCTACAAACCTATACCCCATTATAGATTTCCTTAAGAATATCACTTTCTTCGTAATCCTCTCTTTCCTTGAAAACTATTAGTATATATTGCTAAGAGTTCATGTTTTAGGATATGGTATCTGGTGCAGAGAGAGAGCTGGTTGGCAGCAAGGTTTAGGCATGCCACGGCTAGCGGGAGATGGAGGGACTTGTATTTGATGATTTAGAGGAGGAGCTTGTAATTGAAGATCCAGAGTAGGAATTGGTAGCTGAAGATCTTGGGGAGGAAATCCTACTCCAAGAATAAGAGGATCAAGAGGAGGAGCTTGTATCTGAGAAGGACAATGACATTATTTGGGAAATGGAAGAACCATTAATGGTGAATGAGGAAGATATAGGAGAAGATCTTGATGATGAGATAGAACCCGAAGGGATTGAACACATGAATGGTTGATTGTTCGATGGTGAAGCAGGACTTGCAGGGATGGACCATCCAGGTTGGGAATCGGATACTGAAGAAGAGACCGTGGATTTAGAAGGACCACGTAGATGACTCTGAGTGAGAAAGTTCTCTGTAAGAGTATTAGGGTGTGGTTGTTAGGGGTGTTTTCTTTGACTTTGGTGTCGTATCTTGTAGATAAGTATTGCAAATAAGTATTGTATCTATATTTGGTAAACCTATAGTATGGTTTCGAATACCAGCGATGGGTGTTTGGCATGTAATATATGAAGTGGTTTATTGAAGATAAGTTTTAAATTAAGTAAACATGCTTGTCAAATAAATTATCCAATGTTATTGGGCCGACTAACATGCAACTTTACCTTAAGGATTCTAGGAAAAGTAGACTTTAGGACCAAGATGGATACCAAAATCCTAATCTACTTAGCTACTTACCAAACCAGATAAGTAAAGAGGTCCAAGTAGTCGACTCAATTTTAAGACCTACATTTATGTTGGGACTACATTTAAAAGAATGGCAGAGAGTTATGGTGAAAATCATACAAAATAAATATATTCTTTTGTATCCTGAAAGAATTTTTTCTTTGATTAGGTAGTAAGAACTATGGATACGAGGGCTACCGAGCGAAGTAAGTGGAAGGAGTAGTGTAGAATCGACCAAGGAAAGACTTTGCTTTGATATGGCATGAGTTTGAGATATTAGGCAAAAAGAGGTTCAACGGTATCGAGACTATCATCGAGGCCCAGGCTTGGATAGTTTGTGCGACATGGTATATAAGGACATAGCAGATCATATCTTGGGAGAATTCAAGCATATTATAAGTATGGCTTTCCAGTTCGAGAATTTAGCTCTAGAGTCATCTATATCTGCACCAATTGGAAGCAACAAGCACAAGTTTCAACAATCAAGGGATATTTCGAGTTTCAATTGCTATAAGTGTGGGAAGGAGGGTCATTTTGCTAGAGCGTGTAAGGAAGGAAAATGTGCGCAAGTGTCTAAGGAACCAATTGCTAAGGTTTAAAGATTGAATCATAGGCAGTGAAGGCGTAGTTTGTATAGAGGACTTGCTACAACTGTCACCATCCAGGTCATTGGGTCAGGGATTGTCCGATGCTTCAAATAGGACAACAACCTAGGGTTTTCCCACTTACTCTAGCACCTTCCACTTCTGCAGCTATGAAGGGAAAGCAGATTCTTGAGGGTATACTATATGTTTATAGTTTACTTATTCGTGTTTGGTTTGGTATTAACCTTGATTGTTTAGTCATGCTTGGCATGTTAGGTACATTAAGTACTATTTATGATTGATTTGTGCTCAACCAGTTTATGAGCATCTTTACCTTTCTAGATCATGGGGTCGGTAAACAGTGATTGTGGGTACGTCGAAATGAACGCCTTATGAATTAAGTTTCATGGTTTGACTAAAAGACATTTGGTGATAATGTTGAGTTAGGAGTTAAAATTTAGTGAAAAATGTTTTTTGAAAAAAATATTTGGAAAATAAATATTTGTGAAAATATTTATATAAGAAAGTAATTCTATATAAGCATGGTTTATAAAATATGGCTTATAAACAAAAAGGATTTAAACAGAGAATTTGAGAACTTAAATCCTAGTGTCTTTGAAAATGCTTTCCAAGATTTTGGTGAAAATAATAGTAGTATTATTTGAAAGTAAATATCTGAGAAGTTGGTTTAGGAGATTAAGGTCAGGATACTTAGTAGCAACATACAAAGTATCAAATACCGCTTTAAAAATGATTTTTGGGTTAAGAACGAAAGTGATGGTTTGGATGTACTGAACTCACTTCTGTTGCTTGAAAATAATTTTAGTGATGACTGCAGCATCATCGGTATTCATTTTTGGGTTTCTAACTGTGGGATGCTATAGAGTTGTCTTAGCAAAACAAATTTTAGTTTAATCCCAAAGTAAGATTTGATATACAAAAGTTATATTTATATACTATTTCATAATGATTTGAAATGGAAACCAGTGTTTAGTTCTAAAGTTCTCGTGTTAAGCTATTTAATGAACAAACATAACCTAACCATTATTGTACATCATGTATGATATGTTCGTTGATAGTTTTCATTTTTTGAAATAAAATGGAATTTTTCGATAGTTTTGGATAGTCGGGAACTTCCGGATTGTTATAGAACTTGTAATTAAGTATGTGAAAATATAAAGTTAAGTTTATAACACTTGAATTGAGAAGATAACAAGTTGAAACCAGTTTTAAAATTAGTTAGTCATACTTGTTACAAATTTGATATTGGTACTTACTTTTAGGATGAAATGGGGCAATATACGAGTACGGACTTAAGTTATAAAATGATTATAAACTTAAAGTTATGTTTTTCTAAAATGATTCATAGATAATTTTAGTGTTGGAGAGATATACTATTTAGACAAATGAATGTGATTAAAAAGGAATTGGTGTAGTTGAGAAACCAATAGGATAAATACAAAAGTTGCACATAAATCATTTTATTCGCATGAATGTTCTTGATCCAGTATCCGAGTATGTTTTCTAGGTGGTTTACACCGGACAAAACAAGGATTTTTCACTCAATTCTTAACACCGAACACTTGATAGGGATTCATGATATGACCCTAATGTTTTAAATCATAGTATATCGGTATGCAAGGAAAATAGAGGTTTCTAATTAAGGAACTAATTCGGAGCCCACACTAGAGAGGTCAAGTGATCTATACTAGTTAGGAAGTGAAATCTATGTAACCGACTAAGTGATTAGATCAAATATTGTGTACGGATGATATATGTACATCATACGGGCTTTAGTGCATTTTTATAATGTATGTTGACCTATGAAGACTTTGGGGAATGACTTTTCGATTTGCTATAAGGTAGAATGATTAATCATCTAATTAATGGTCTGAGGCTGTTGAGCATAAGGTATGCTTGGTAGATTGTTTATCATCCTTAGGCGACGTGAGAGTTTTGAACCTGAGAAACCATGGGCAGTGGCTGCTAGTAATTGTGAATGTTATTTGAGTGTTTGTATGATTATTCTTTTGTTAAGGTTAGAAGTGCTGTGGAGCAAGGATGCTCAGGTGGTCCTAGGAGGAAGAAAGGTAGTTTGAAGGAGATCCATCATGTGTTGCTTATAGGCTAGGGTTTCCTTCTTACCTTAGTATTGTATATCTTTTGTTGTGTACTCACCGTTTGAGGTGGAGTCGCTTAATATGCATCTTGGTTTGCAGTTTAGTTTGTATATAGTTTCAGCAGTGCTATATATATATATATCTTGTTCTTCTATCTTCTTTTATTATCATGCATGTTTGAATATGGAGGACGAAATGTTCTAAGTGTGGGAGAATGTACGATTGGGAAATTCGAACACTTCATCTTCGAATATCGATACGTTTTGAGATATGTTTAAGTGTTATAAAAATGATTTTATAAACTTATTTAACATCATTTAATAAATAAATAATGATAAGAAACTTGTTTTCTAAAAGTGATTACAAATTATATTCTTTGAAGAAAAATTGATAAAGTGACCGGAAATCGGTTTCGAAAAACATTTTTTCGATCGATATAAGTTGTTCGAACTATCGTGCACTTAACTAATGATCAAATGAACACATTAGCAACTAATTAACATACTCTACTCTTCATAAATCATTGATTGATCTTGAAGCTTCCTTAAGGATAATAGATATTATTATGAGAGGGGTAAAATCGTAAAATGAATAAAAGGAAGTGACATAAAGTTGTAATGATAAGAAGCGATTATGTCATTAGGGTTTTGAGGGGTTTTTGGACTTTTCCAATCATCAATCCTAAGCCTATATAAAGAGGGGTACACCATTAGTAAATATATCACAAATATTCCTAAGCTTTGAGCATAAATTTCAATGGCTTCTTCTTCTTCTTAAATTCCTAAAGTAAATAATTCGCAAACCATCTCCAAATCACCTCAAACTTTGAGGAAAGCCTTGCCACCACATAAAAACACCTTCTACCTAGTTAGATTGTGAAAAAGCAAAGCCACACTCCATCCACCTCAATAGGCCAAGAGCATATATGAGAAAGAGGGGGCAAGGAGCAAGGCAAAAGCATGAAAGCAAGGAAGAAAAGGTGGTTGCCAGGTTGGGCTGGACTTTGGTTAGCTTGGATCTTGGTTGTTGTTGGACTAAATGTGAGTTAATACCTCACTTTGGATGAAAATATAACACATATATGTTCTGTTTTATTGTGCTAATGTTGTTGAATTGTTGTCAACTTATGTTGAAAACAATGGTTGTAACTTCTTACTTTAAAAGTAAGTGACATATGTGATCCATGTACATGGACTTGAACAAACTTGGAATGGAATTGACTGGACTTATATGACATATGACTAGCCTTAAACAAAGCACATAGGTGTTAGTTGGACATAGGTTGGAATATGACTTGGATTTAGAAGTGCACTTATGGCGATAGTCGCTATAGATGTAGTTCGGAATTGCCTTATTTTTGGTAATTGTTATGGAATTTTGTAGAGAGATCCATAAGGATTTCTCACCATATTTGTAGTGTTTTTTATTTATGTTTGTTTCTATTAAATGCTTGAATAGTATAAAGTCAAGTAACATCTTGAAAATGGCCAAAACATCACTAGTGTAAAACTGCCCCGTTTAACCTTGATTTTTGGACTTCAAATGTTTCAAAAGGGACTTTATGTTTGAGCGATTTGTTTCATTCTTTTTAAAAGTATTGCCTAACTCATATTAGAGTATATTAAAAGTAGTTTCAGATTTATATGAGTTTTTATGAATTAGTTGTGAATTTTCAAAGGAGAGATATTGTGTAAAAATCATGTCGTTTTCAAGTTTCTAATGATTTTCCAAACTTGTTATTTTCAAGTAATATTATAAAAGAGTGTTTAATATGTTGAGTATTATGAAGTAAAAATATCTTATATAAATGTCTTAGAAAATATCTTATATAGATATCTTGGAAAATATATTATATAAATATCTTGGAAAATATCTTGTTTTAGATTATAAAACAAAAGGTTTAGAAAGAGTTAGTAAATGCTTAATGGTCAAATAGATAGTTGTTTAATTACTTATTAGGAAAGCAATTAACTATGTTTAACACTAATAAGCCGATAAACTAATCTTATCTATTTGTGAAAGTTAAGATTGATGTCGAGTAGGGATGGAGCAATGGAGCGCTAACCTGCTGGCTTCCCACTTAACCGAGGAATAGGTAAGTGGAAAATGCCGAAAACGTGTTAATTATGTTGATTTCTTATTGTTTATAGAAATCATTCTTTAACACTAAAAACCGACGAGGTAGACTTTTCTATTTATGAGATTCAAGAATGAAGTGTTTAGGCAAGGCTTGGAGCAACAAGTGCCTAAACTTACCTGGCTTCACTCTTGGGCGGGGAATAGCTAAGTTGGAATGTTGAAAATGGATTAAGCATATGAATCATGATTTTTATAAGCAATTGTTTTAACTAGATAATCGATTAGTCGATTATCGAACTTCACCTAATATTGACTTAGGAAGATATCGAAAGGCTTCGCGATTTATACCGATAAGAACCCTTGGGGAGGGGTATTGGTATGAAACGTCTCTAGCTTTCGGTTACTTCTGAGAAAACCAAAATTGAGTTTACCATAAATCCATTGATTGGTTTTGAAGAGTCCATGAACGGCAAGTGTTCTACTCACCAAATATAACTTCAAAACTAGTATATGGGTTCTATGTTTTGGAAGTAGTTAAAGAAAGGGAATCTATGTAGAGATTCAAGATCTATTTAAGATGCTCGAACACATGTTGATGTTCATGATCTATTCAGGATGTGGAAAGCCATGTGTGATTCTGAGATCGGTTGAGATATGGGAATCCATATGTGGTTTCGACGTCTATTCGAGATATGTGGATCCAATCTGGGATTCGTGTTTTGTTTGAGTGATGAAGACTCATGTGAAGATGTCGAATATAACCTCGACATCGAAATGACTTAAAACAAAGTAGGCCTCACAACCTCGGGTTAGCGACCTATGTTAGGGTGTTATCAATTCCATATCTGGAGATACTTATCGATATGTTATGCACGGGAGTCGATGATATTTGATTCATGTTGTTCATGTTTATGTTCGGACGTTGGGCCATTTGTGTTAGTCAAAATGGTATATTTTATCTAGAGATGCACGATGCTCAAAAGGTACTTTCTGACCCTTGTGCATGGAGTTTGGATTCGGCTACCCTAAAGTGATCTCTACGGAAAATCCATTATGCGAACGTGCCTTGTTGAATATAATTATACCCTAAATATGTTGTGGTGTGACCAATGTAAGCATCACAGCTACTCAATATAGTTTATATGTTATACCCTACACATTTTCTATTACATCACTATATTAGACCTAATAAATAATTGATTTTTTTAGGGGAAACCATTATGGGTATCCATACGGTCCCAAAAATTATATTTTGGTTACATATGTTCTTGTGGTTCTCACGCTGGTTTACTAGGCTGGTCCGGATGTTCTTTTTGTAATGCCCAGGTTAGCCCCGTGTATGTTTTTAGATTTAGCTATGGATGTATTGGAGCTTCTGGAGAAGAGTTGGAGTTCTACCTATCGTAGCATTTATTTCCGCTACAATTCCATATTGAATATATCAGAAGTGTGAGAGCGGGCAGTCATAATTGTCCAGGCCAATGATAATACTTACGTGCTAGTCACTCAGATATTTTAGTATTTAGAGTGATCCTCTGTATTGTTTCTTTGATATTATATGTTTTTGTTCCATTGTGAGATTATGATATTTTGTTCTCCTTTTCTTGTTCTCTTATTTTCTTTATTTGACCCTAACAATTCATCTTTCCAGCACATAAGTGTTCGACACATAAATACTGTGGATGTATTAGTGTCGAAATTTGGGGGTCGAAATTTGAGTCGTTACATTTGGTATCAGAGTTCAAGGTTGAGCGAACACCTTGGCTTTGGTTGGGTATGGCTCATTAAATATAGGGTAAGTGATACCCTAGAATGAATCGAGTGTATTATACATACGAGAGCATATTTGGATTTTCTATAAACTTATACCCCTTTTCAGCTTTCCTTAGGAATATTTCTTTCTTCGTAATCCCATCTTAGTATCTTTTCCATGAAATAACTCTATCACTAGGTTTACCAAAAAAAATTTTAGTATATATTGCTAAGAGTTCTTCTTGTTTTAGGAAATGGTATTAGGTGCAGTGAGAGAGCTAGTTGGCAGCAAGGTTTAGGCATGCCGCGACTAGACGGGAGATGGAAGGACTTGTATCACTATCTCTCCTATTTTAAATCTATGTTATTATAGTTTGTTTGTGCACTATGTGATGTTTTATAGGTTCTTTGCTTGGATTTTTGCTATTTTACACCATTGGCTACCATCCTGCATCAGCCGGGTACGTTCACGGCGAGTTATACAAGTATACTGTGTACTAGAGGTGTAGAGCATCATCACAGGTTATGTACATGTGATTGTTTGAAACAATTATAGCTCTACTTACTAAGGGTCTTCTATATGTACTAATAAAATGAAATAGAAGATCTCATGTGACTATGTGTAGTAGTCTTTTGACTTGAGAATATTGTGAATCATATGTGTTTAAACTACACTTTGACTATGGGTCAATCACATGACAATGATGATCATGTTAAGGATGTAGTTGGGTACAATTTGAACAACTGGAAGTGAAATACTATTTAAGAGAGGATTTACTTTCAATTAAAGGCTAATATCAATATAATTAGTAGTCACTTAAAGTCCATGTGTTTAGGAAAACAATTTGGTTAATGGATAAACATTATTGGGTTGAACCATGGGTTTTAATGCCATTACCACTGTTTACTATTGATATTAATAAAGTTTTAACCATTGACTGATGTTTAAATATCTGTGTGATAAAGTGATAACTAAGAGAAACCATGCACAATACATCGTTGCATATGGGTGTAGTTGAAATGATTAAAAATAGAATTTTCACCTATATGGTCTATAAATAACTAAACTTGTGTCCACTATTGTGCTTCGACAAAGTCCACATAGGCTTTAATGTTTAAGATATTTGAATGTTACTAAGCGCTTAATTCATTCTTGGGAGTCACGTAATAATATTTGTCATTGTGTAACAACCCGCATATTTCACGTTTATATATTTAAATATTTTATTTAAATATAGCATCGTTAATCAGATTAAAGTCCGAATTGTTACTTTTTGTAAATAGTCGAAATGGGACTCGAGACCACTTCCATTAAGTCCAAAAGTCGTTTACAACTTTTTTGAGTATAAACATCGATATGTTTGGAGTTGAGTAGAATTTTGCTATTTTTCTATTTGGGCTTTGGGTCTGGGTTTCAGCCCACTAACCCGTCATAATATTCTAACTCCTCTACTCTTCATCCATTCACTCATTCTATTTCCTAACGCTAAAGCTCAAAGTAAAAATGGAGGAAGAGATTGGAAACTAGAATTCCAAAACCCTAGTTTGTTTAGGAAATACAAATTCAAGTCCAAAATCAAGGAGAAACTTAGGTAAGAATCCTCTTCATCTTCTCCATCTCTATCTCTCTCCAATTTCAGAAAATCCTAAACCCTAACTTAAGAAATATTTGCTTATTAGCTTAGATTTGGAGCTTCTTGAGTTGAAGTTGAAGAGGAATTGGCCTTTCCTTTGTTTTAGAGCTTCTCGTTCGTTGTTTCTGAGTTTTAAAGGTGAGTTCTTTAACTCACATCTACGTCTATAACTTTCATTATTGTTAGGTATGAATTCCTAACATTTATTCATGTTCATCTCTTTTGATTTGAATTGATTTGGTGAATTTTCCAATTTTTGGGTTTTGAAGTCCAATTTCATGAAAATCCTACTATGGATGTTTGGACATGATATTTGGGGTGTATCGAAGAGCCTATAAGGCTGGGTTGTCGCTCGGCATAAATCCCTAGTCGTCGTTGCTCGTCCGATCGCTCCCGAAACGTTTTGGCCATCTTGGCCTAGGCAAATTGTTGCCCAGACCAGGTGACCAGACATCTGGTTATCAAGTCCAGACGTCTGGTTTAGACCTAGAGAGAAAAAAATATAGAACGCAGAAAATAAAAAATGGCAGATACCAATTTCAGACGTCTGATTTATAGGTTCAGACGTCTGGATTGGGTCTCAGACATCTGCCTTGAAATTTTAGACGTCTGGATGCTTTCTGGATTATTTCCAAAGAAAAAATCCAAACGTCTGGATTCTAAACCAGACGTCTGGAACTGTGCATTTTGCCTATTTTGGGCTGTTTTATGTGGATTTCCAATTTTAATCGGTTTTTGTTGATCCGGATAGTTGTTATCACTTATTATCGACTTTGATGACTTCTTTCTTTGGATTTTTGGGAATATCAATTTGATGGATTTGATATCGATTTTTATGGATTTAATTCACATTCTCGTATGTGAATTTTTAGTGATTGATTGTTTCTACAATCATTTCTGGGGTTTGTCACTTTAAAATACAAAGGTTTCTATACTAGTAGTAAATACTCAAACCCTTTCACAAAAACGATTTCAATACTACTTTTAAATACAAAGCTCGTTTTTAAAACTGTTTTTCAAATCTATTAGTATATACAAACCTTTACCTCATTCGTATGAGAAATCTAATTAAACGGCTTAGCAAAACAAGTGGTATGAAATGCTTGCATTTACTTCGTCGGTTAATTCTTAGACTTGTTCGATTGAACTCTTGTGACAATTTTCGAGTGCAAATCTACAATATGTTCGTAAATATTTAAGTTAAGGCAGTGGTTATGGGACATGAAGCTAAACTCATCTATTTACTAGCTTAGTGTAATTTACACTTATCGATCAATGATGATCCTTTGGTGATTTAGACTAGCGATGTGCGATGTCTCTTTGTCCGCGTGGGAGACTGTACCCCGTTCTATTGAGCTTCATCTCATTTTTATAGGCTAGCGACCTATGGTTTTTATGCAGTTAGGTTCATCGGGCGTTCGCTATACTACGTCATTGTTCTGGATTATTTGAGTTTGGTTCATCGGGCGTTCGCTGTACTATGTCGTTGTTCCGGATTATTTGAGTTTGGTTCATCGGGCGTTCGCTGTACTATGTCGTTGTTTCGGATTATTTGAGTTTCAGGTTCATCGAGCGTTCGCTGTACTACGTCGTTGTTCTGGATTATTTGAGTTTGGTTCATCGGGCGTTCGTTGTACTACGTCGTTGTTCCGGATTATTTGATTTTGGTTCATTGGATGTTCGTTGTACTACGTCGTTGTTCCGGCTTATTGGAGTTTGGTTCATCGGGCGTAACGCTGTACTACGTCGATGTTCTGGATTATTTGAGTTTCAGGTTCCTCGGGCGTTCGTTGTACTACGTCGTGGCACCGGCTCTATAGTTAGCGACCATGGGATAGCGACCCGTTTGTGATACACATGTTGGGGAGTTTTCATGCTCCCGTTTGTGATAGGTCTTCCCCTTTTTGTGATTTCTGGATTTCTAGTTGATGATTTCTAGAATTTGTGTTTCACCGATTTTTATGCGATTGGCATTGATATGTTTTGTCAATATGTATGTTTTGGTGAATAATTTAAAGAATATGACATTCTTTTTAGTGTTTGAGAATATTTGAGATATTATATGATTTCTATGGTTATCTGATGTATACTTGTCATAGTATAGCATTATTGTTATCATACGTTTTTGTGATATCTCTTATCCTATCTCATTTTATCTGATATTTATAGCTAGACTGGTCTGTTTATTATTTTCTTCTTAAATAATACTCGGGTCGGACCGAGGTATTTCAGGTTCTCCTGCTTGACATCGTATCAGGGTCCGTCACCTGACTTTTGGCTAACTACTTTAGCATAGTAGTTTTTGTTAGTATACATTTGAGATAGAGACTCCTTGATGTATACATATTCTTTTGTCTAGCACTTGTACCTATTCTTTTATGATGTAGTGGATCTTGTATGACCACTACTTTGATGTACACTTCTATGTGTTATATTCAAATCTATTTCCGCCTTATGATATGAATATTTGTGACTGATTTGTGTTATGCTTATTTTTATATTTGTTTCCGAAGGCCACATAGCCACTGTGTAGTAGCTTTGAGTTTGTATTTGATATGTCGGATTTCCTCTTGAAACGAAATGTATGTCATACTATCTGACGTATCGGTACTCACACAAAGCAATTACACAGATGGTCGCTCCTCAACAGCCTTATTCTTCATGCTAGTTGACGGCATTACCCAGTAGTGTCCTTGGCTAGTGTGAGTATAGAGGTGGGGCGTCACACATTGTATCTCTAAATTGATCATAATCCAATTAATTTATAAATGCTATAAATTTAAGCAAAGAAAATCAGTATAAATATTATACTAATTTTTATGAGTTTTTATTTTTACTAGAAGCTCTAAAATTAATCATAAAAATATACAAGGGTTATATATTAATTAAATTGTTTATTTAAATATTTACTGAAGATATTAAATATGGATTGAAAATTATTTAATTTATTTAGATAACTTTAGCAGTCTATATATGGTTATTTTAGATAATAAATTATGTTTTTGAAATGTATCATAAATGAATTAGGAGAGGAATAAGAGGTATATATTTTGAGACACTATAAACATCCATTATTGACAAAGTTCACGGTATGCCTTAGGTGTAATTATGTAAAAAAAATTATTATATACACTTAACACTTATAAATGAATCTGGTTAGATATAAAATTGTTTTTTGATTTTAATTATATTGTATATACATATATTAATAAGCATAAAGTTCAATGTTGACGATCACATTAAATACATAAAATATGAAATCTCCAGGATTAACTATTTAAATCAATTGCAATTATGAATGCATTCATAATCATGAGTATTAAATCAAATAAACAAATATTTATCATTAAATGTTCATGGTCAAGGGGTTTCGAGAAACTCGTGAGACTAGTGTACATAATGCTCTTTAAATGTTGGTCGATGATTTACTCATAACCAATGGGGACACAAGAATGTTATGTATATGTAGTTGTTGTGGATCAACTACAATGACAAGAAATCTTCTATAGGTTAATTATATCTAAATCATGATAAACGATTTCACGTGATAATGTAAAGTAGTCTTTCAACTTGAGAGTACCGTGGGTCTTTTACATAAGTACTTTACTTTAGTTCTGGAAGTTTCACCATTGCTGATTTGATTTATGACCATTTTTTGGGTATGTGTTGAAGCATAAGAAGTGAATTGCTACTTAAGAGAGAATTCATCTCCTTGGATATAGAAGATTAGTGTCACTGCAATTAGAATTTACTCGAAGTCTTAATTCTTTGGCCAAAGTGAATTCAGTTAATCGATAATTGTTACCGATTAGACTAAGTGACTTTAGAATTCAACTTCATTATTAATTACAGTTATTGTTAGGCTTTTGACCAAATACCTAATCCTAGATGTTTAAGTGACATAGTGTTCATAAAGAGAGATAACATGCATAACATATCATTGCTTAAAGGTGAAATTTAAAAAAAATGTTGAATTTTTTTACTAATGTTGCATAAAATAATTTCTAAATGATGATTTAGAAGAGATTATTTGCACATAGCAACCAAAATACCTTAAAGTTAGTGGAGTGGTAGCAAAGTTTGTTGTTTTTGGATATAATAAGAGCTAATACAATAATAGGGTTTAACAAGCATCTAGAGGTTGAGCAAGTATTTTCACATAGACATCGAATAGTTTGGTTTTAGTCAAAATGCGGAGGAAGCATGTCTTTATAAAGAAGAAAATTAAAAGTACTAAATCATTTCTAATAGTATAAGTAAATGACATGATTTTGATTGTTAGCGATGTACCTATTCTAAAATCGATTTAAATTTGGTTTATTTAATTCTCGATGAAGGACTTGAAGGAGACATCTTTTGTACTTGGTATAAGAGGATGCTGGGATTATCATAATCCATATACACAGACACCATATTAAAATGTTCAATATAGGACATGTAATGAAGATCCCTTATAATTTAGTAATAGGAATCAACATATATTCTATGTCATATGGCATATTAGGTCTCATTTTATACTTGGAGTACTAAGAGAATATCAAATATGAGGTGAATTAACTGAATGGTAGTATCTAATATTCATGGGTATTTACTAAATACTCGAGAATTGTTTAAGAAAGCATTGAACTCCTTATGAAGAGTGTCTAATAATGCATTGTGATTACAGTAATGTGATATGGATTGCAACAAGAACTGATAGCTTAACAAGAAGTTGAACTATATTCCCTGTAATGAACATGTGATAAAAGAATTTACTAGTAATAGGAAATTGTAAATGTAAATACAAAACAATAATAAAGCATATTCATTCATTAAGGCCTTCTCAGTTTAATTTAAGCAGACTGATCGAAGGTATGGCATTAGGCATAGTAATTAGACCCAAGTTCAAGTGGGAGATTAATAGAGTTAAGGGTATGCCCTAATGGAAATTATATAACTTAACTCTTATAAAAGAATCTTGTTTGAAATAAAGTATGCTTTTGGTTTATTTTATTGTATGTTAATAAACACAAGAAAATCTTTAGGAGGAGATTTTATCAATTGCAATTACAATTGTGTCCGTAATCATGATTATCAAATCAATATCTAAATACATTTTTCTTAAATGTTCCTAGTTAAGACTCATCGAGAAAAGGATATTGCTATGTTTGTTGAGACTTACATGCATAACAATCTTTATACTATGGATGTTGAATTATTATGACTATTGGGTGGCACCAAGGGGTTACGTACTTGTGCTTGTATGGAAAACTACGAGAGTCTTCTATTGGTTGATGCCACTATGTCAAAATAGAAGATTTCATGGTAACGATGTATGGTAATCTTCAGACTTTAGGGTTCTTTTGATCTTAATTAGGCAGGTCATACTTTGATTATGGTCAAGCACATGGCATGACAACCATGTTACGGCCATAGTTGGGTGCACATTGAATTACTTGAAGTGAAAACTACTCAGGAAAGGATTCGTCTCCTTCATTGTAGAAGGTTAGTATCATCGTAATTAGTAGCTAATTTGAAGTCAAATCTCTGGCCAAAGTAAATAGGTTAGTCAATAAATATTATCGAAACGAACCAAGGACTTAAATGCAATCTGCACAATTAACTATGGATATTAATAATGTTTTTGAACTTATACCAAACTCTAGATACCTTAGTGATACAGTGTTGACGAAAAGGAAATGTGTACAAAATGACGTTACTAGGTGCAACATAAAGATTAGAAATTGGATTTTGCCTAATTGATTTATAAGCGATTAAACATGTGCCCGATACCTACTACAGCCAAGTCTATATATACTTCAATATTTAAATTATTTAAATATTGACTAAGGACCAAGTTCATACCAAAGAGTCAACACTAATGTTGTATTGATTTTGCATTGTTAGTCATGTTCGACTAATGTAAAATTAATTTATAAATGTCATAAATTAAAAAAAAAATTAAGGACAAATGTTGTATTGAATTTTCATGGCATTTTAATTATTTATTTAAAGCCATAAAATTAAATAAACAATGTATATAACTTATATGTTGATTTAATTGACAGCCATGCTTGAGTTAATTAATTACATAAACAATTTAATTGTTAAATTGGTTTATCCTAAAGTTTGAAAGCCTACATAGAGGTGGGGGTATAGCGACCTACAATTAATGAATAATAAATTATAAAATTAATTATAAGAATATCGGTCAATTGATTACATAAGAAGATGAATCAATTTAACGAGAAAAATATATTGGGTACAAGTATTACATTGTAAATACCAGATTGAATGAAAAAGTAGGGAATCTAATTAATGAGATGTAGTTAAATTTAGCTGTGAATAATGAAAACCAAATAATTGGTAAATAAAGGCAACTAGACATAATTAAATTCGGTTGTAAGTATGTAAAAAGAAGATTTAATATTTTTACAAAGGAGATCTTATATTAATGGTAATTAAAATTACCACTTCTTTTACATTCACATCCTCTTCATTCTTAAACAAACAATAATCAAGCAAAACATAAGCTCTCAACCAAAGACGGCCATTCAAGGAGAAAAAGAAGGGAAAAAAATAAATCAAATGCAAAGGACTTTCAATTCTAAAGAGGAGAAGATTTAATCAAGGTTTTCAAAGCTTTTCTAAACTAAGGTGAGTAAAATTTCCCCTAAAACCTCCCAAACCCATTTGAATTTGGATTTGATTTTTTTCGGATGATTTTAATATAGATAAACATGTTTAAATGATTAGAAACTGCTTTGAATATGTTCTATGATTCAAATGAAAGGAGTTCAGTCTAGGTTTAGGGTAAAACATGGTTTAGTCATATCTATATATCATAAAAAATTAATATATTGTTTCTAATGATAAAATAGAGGTAGGTTCTTAATTTTTTAATTTTTGGATGATGAAACAATTTATTATGAATTTTATAAATGGTTAGGTTTAGATGTAAATTAATATTTAAAAATGTCAAAATTAAATATTTTAGTTCGATATTTCTATTAGAGGAAGAAAACAATGTTTCAAAATTTTAGGGAATATTGGGAATTCTCTTATTAATTTTTGATTTAATATGAATTAATTGACTTTGGAAAAATGTACCTTAATTAAAAATGCAATTAACGAAATGATCTATAAATGAAGTTTAATTTTCAGCTACACTTAGAAATTACTACTATGAAACAAAAGCAGCTAGTAAATAAATGACATGTGTACAGGTTAGGTAAAAAGATACTACTTTATTACAGAAAAATATCGTTCTCCATTTGATTATAGATTTTCCACTTGGCATATGATGGCTATAGGTTGTAATAGCAATGGGTTTCGATGGGCTCGGTTATGGGCTCGACTATGGGCTTGCAATATCTAGTAAAGATGAATTCCTTAAATACACTAAGAAAGTTTTTAGTGCCATTTTGGAAGCTATTTTTTAGGAAATGGTTTTGAATTTCAGAAGGATGAAATTATATAGGAAAGTTTATAAGTTAAAATTGTGCTAAATTATTTAAACTTTGATATGGAGTTTGCTTCGAGAAGCTAAGGAACGATAGTTGCATCATTTAAATTAAAGATAAAAATGTTTTATATAAAGAATGCGTAAGATACACAATAAATAAATGAAAAAATGGATTCAAACAAGATCGTAAAGATATACCGACTTATGGAGTTACTGAATGGCGGGTGTCTGGACAAATGATGTCTAGAATTCAACGGTATATGGCAGGGTGCCACAACTTAGGATGTTTATAGGGTTTAATTCAGTTAAACTAGACTTTAAGGTAATTTCATGGTAGGGTGAAAAAAACATTAGGTTGGTGTTATAAATGAATCAACAATGTGAAACGATGGGGTTTTAAGACTAAGAGGGCCTATTGATGCTTAGTAAGGATGCTTGTTAGAATGTATATAAGGTTTTTACATTCATCCACTTAAGAGAGTCGGGGTGGCACTAGTTGGAGTGGCTTACATGGTGGAATGAGTGGTCATTTCAATAGGTGATGTTGTTCGAGAAAAGATTAAACTAATGATAGGAAGACATAGGGAAGTACCCACTAAATAGTTAATGATAAATTTTTGACTGACACATGAATAAGAGATTAGGTGGCATATGTAAATGTGAATGATGAGTGCATGACTTAATTCATAATTGGATGTTACATATAGAGTATCATTATACCTAAAATGATGCCATATGAATGCTCATATTTTTATGATTGTTTACATGATTTCATGTAA
The DNA here is from genome assembly GCA_030737815.1 of Allium fistulosum. Taxonomy (NCBI): domain Eukaryota; kingdom Viridiplantae; phylum Streptophyta; class Magnoliopsida; order Asparagales; family Amaryllidaceae; genus Allium; species Allium fistulosum. The sequence goes on from CM060904.1 coordinate 960,569,405, forward strand.
TTTCTATGATGTGAAAGTGAGCGGAAAACCCATTACGTGCTTAGCGGCGTGGTCTCACTATTTATATGTTTTTGGTAAAAATTTACTCACATCAGGCTTTTATCCGAACTGTGTTTTTATTATTTCCTATAAACTCATAGGTACGCATTCGAGTAGGCTGAATTTATAAGCTTAGACAGGCTTCTCTTGGAATGAAAAATAGAAACTGAAGACGAAGTAGAAGGCTTATAGTTAATAAAAGTTTCTTTTATCTTGATGTTGTAAAACCAGAGTTAGTAAGTATTCATGTCGCCATATTCATATGTTGGGTACGACACTATTGTTTTGTTTTATTATATTTAGCCCTGCATGGGAACGAATTTAGTCAATAAATATGTACTGACATTTATGTACAGATAACTTGATGTATTGAAGTTATATAGCTGCTATGTTTACTTAATGTTATGAAAAAAATACCTACTTCACTTTGTCACTTGAAAATAATTCCGGTGATGATTACAACATCATCGACATTCATTTTCAGATCTCAATATTGGGGGATATACAACGTGGTATTAGGCCTTAAGTTAGGGGATACTGAAATAAAAAAGAGCTAAGTAAAAATCTTTGTAGAAACTACATAGTTTAAAATTAACACCTTGGAAGGGGTATACACTATATTTATAATGTACTTGTATTTTAATATAAATATATAGGTGGATATATCTACCCCTCTACCATCGCACTCTCTTTGCTTTCATTTCTTACAAATACTTCATAGAAAGCAAGAATGGATCAACATAGCGAAAGTTTGACTTTGGGAGGTGCAAAAGAAAATGCTAATAAGAGAACTGCTAGTACGCAGATTAATGGCTAAGGAGGAGAAGCATTCCCGGAAGTTCAGATTGAGGTCGGTGATCAAATGTCTACCCCAGCTCCTGGAGGAATGCATACGAATGCTTTGTTCTACCAATTTATGGTAGAAATGATGAGGCAAAAACTAGCTAAAATTCTTGAGCCAAGATCAGTGGTGGCTAGGTGCATAGACTTTTCTATGTAGAAACATGATTACAAGAGCTATGGAGGAAAGGTGTTTACGGGGAAGGTTGTAATGATCCGGAATTTCAATCACTTCGTAATTAAATCTGAATTTTATGAATATTTTAATATTGGATTTAATGTGATTAAATTGATTTATTGACCTTACCAACCTTCTTTTAAATAATAATTAATGATAAGAAATTTGTTTATAAAAAAATTGTTCGAGTAGATATCGATAATATGATCAAAAATCATATTATCTATAAACGGCATCAAAACACATAAAATTATCATCAGGACCGGAATAACGAGGACCAAAATAATGAGGTGATGTGCACTGACGAGTTTCGTGGTGATCGGATGTACTAAGTGATCTACGAGCTCGAAACGCATTGCGATTAATTTTAGAATTTAATTATAATATATATTTTATTATAAATAATCCCAAACAACACTCCCTCCTCACTTTTTCTTGTTTTACTCTTTCTCCTTCTGCAAACAAAAGAAAATACATAGCCGCCTTCTTCCTTGAATTATTTCGGGAGCTACGAGCGATGACAGAGCTCGATGTTGGATCCTTTGAGCTTGAGAAGGAGAGAACTTCAAATTCATAATCTCGAAGTTAGGTGCGATGGTGATAGGCGAGATCGACATGTCACGGTCGTTGACTATAGTTGGCGATTACAAGGTGTTGAGGAGGAATCTGGTGAAATGAAGAGTACCATTGGCTTTCCCTTCACGATATGCTTCTTGCCCCCACAAATGCAGCTCCCTTGACCACCATTTATAACTCATGACATTTTCTTATCGCTAAGTGGAGCTTCATGTCGCATTTCAATCGAAGGGGTCGAGCTTCATGTGTAGGGATTCAATGCGGAGAGAATGCAGAGTGGAGTTCGCAGAAACTGATGGTGCATTGTTTCGTTGACCAGAGATAGAGAGGAAGAGAAGAGAAGGTGCATGCAAATTGTTTTGTGTGTGCACGACTTGTATAGGAGCGGGAGTAAAGTCAATTTGGGGGATAAGGGATTTAAAGTAATTAACTAGTTAATTAAGTTAATAAATTTATATTTATAATACGAATTCTTATCAAATTCGTATCATTTACATTCGAGATCCAATCGAGATGCCATCTTCGCCATTCACTCGTAGTGAGATTATCTACATCTTGGTTTGGTTTTGGCTTGGGTGAGTTAACTCACCATTTAATTTGTATATGTTGTGTGTTAAAATATAAGTAAAAATAGATAACAATGCAAGTTATTACTTTTGGACTCTTTCTTGCTTTGGAAAGCAAGTGACAATGTTATATGTTTTATAATTTCTCTTATAACCCTCTAGAATAAGTATTGTGGCTAGGACTTACTGTTTACATGTTTGATATTGTTGTGCGAAAAGTTGAAATGTGTGGTAAATGGTTAAAGCGAAATAGCTGCTATAAACGCACTTTGAAATCCCTTTTGTTTAACTTATGTTAAATTGGTTAAATTGTGAATATATTATGAAAAAATATATTTGGTTATTATCTACAGATGTTTTGGTTTATTTGACATAAAGAAATTGGTTTGGGAAAATTATAAAAACTGTAAATGGAAGCTATGAAAGTTATAAGCGAAAAGGCCGCTATGTATGCACTTTGAAAATTCCTTATGTTCAACAATTTTTAAAGTCAACTTTGAAAGACATTCTAGGGTTTTCTTTAAATTTTTAATAAGTATTATAAATGTACTTATTATTGGAAAAAATATCAAAGTTTAAATATATTATTAATAATTATTTATGAATTTTTAAAATAAAGGGTTTTAAATTATAAAATATGTATTGTATGGTTTTAAAAAAAATATAAAATAAGTATTTTAAAGTAATATTTAAAGTAAATGTTTTAAACCATAGTATAAGTATTTTTAGAGTATTTATTAATATAACATAGTTTTTAGAAAATTAGTTAACGATTTTATTAAAGTATTAAAAAGCTTATGTACTATAAAATCTTTTAAATTGTTTTAGAATTTTACTAATTATATTACCTTATAAATAAATTAATAATACGTATAAATATATACATCATTTTAAAAAGGTTTTTAGTAAATATATATGAGTTTTAAAAAAGTGAATTAAGTACTTATAAATGCAGTAAATGAAGTTTTGATTTCAACACTTAAGTTAAAATAAATTATTTTGAAAAGTTAAGTTAAAAGTGTGTTATCTTAATTAATAAATGTGGATTTTCTATGATCTTTAAAATGAATGCTCTAAAGTTAATGATAGGTATAAAAACGGTTTTGGGTTGTAGTGACATTGTTTGAGTAATAATTATTTTTAACCCTTATCAGTTATACTTAAGAATATAATTAGATATTTAATTATTAATATTTTATAGATAACTATAAGTAAATGGTTTTGAGTTTGTTGTGACAATGTTTAAGTAACACGTGTCTTAAACCCTTATAAAAGCGTTTAGATCTTTTAAGAGAATGTTTTAAAGATAATTATAAATGAAGTATTTTGGATCTGTAGTAAACAATGTTTTAGTAACAATTGTTTTTAAACCTTTGGATTATATTTTAAAGAGGAAAAATATTTTTAAATGATTATAAATATACTTAAGTCTTTAAGAATGGAATTTTTAATATAATAACAAGTATGGAATCTTTTGGAATAAAGATAGAAAAAATTATATGTTTAATTTATAAAAGAGAAGGGGTTTATAGTAACAATATTTTAGTAACATTTGTTTTTAACATGTTTGATTATATTTTAAAGTAATTAAATATGTGAATAGTAAAATACATGAATAGTAATTACAAGTATATATTTTTTATGAAGGGAAATTAAATCTATATACAAGTTCAATAAGTTAAGTTTAATTAATAAGAATTTTTAATTAAGAAGTGAAGTTTTAATTAATAAGAATTTTTAATTAATAGGTGAAGTTTCATTAATAAGAAGTTTTATTTGATAAGTGAAGTTTCAATTAATAAAGGAGTTCAATTAGATAAGGAATTTTTAATAAATGAAAGAAGGTTTATTAGATAAATGATTTTTAATAGTAGAAGAGATTTAATAAATAAACGATTGGGATTAGAAGTCGTTAATGTGACTTGATCATGCTTTGTGTGTGTTGATCGTGCTTTGTGTATTTACTTATTTATTGAAAGTATTTAGTCATGTACTTAGCACTAAAGTTGACAAAGTAGACTTATTTATATTTGAGCGAGTTAGAATGATGATTCGAGTAGGGTGTAGAAGCAATAGTGCTCTAACCTACCGAGCTTCACTCTTAACCAAAGGATAGCGAAAGTTAAGAAGGTTGGAAACCTGCTAAGTATATGAGACTTGGTTTCCATATGCGATCATTCTCATTGTTGTTGAATATGGCCAAATTAACTTAGAAAATATCTAAAAGAAACATGGGAATTATACGATATGATTATTCATTCTGCGATGATATAACCTATGTATAAACTTGTCTTGCTCTTTTAGGACAAATGATAAAGAAATCTGTCTGGATAGGAGATGATCTCTACCCTTATGCATTGTCTGTTTATTTTTGAAAGAACTGAAGTTAAATTAATTGGAAGTCTATCGATTGGTTTTGTAGCATCTAATAAGCGGGGGAGTGCACTAATATGAGATGACTCGAAACCATAACCACTTCAAAACCGTATATGTGACCTATGCTTTAGAAAAGGTTTGTTATTTGTTCAAGGTGCTAGAATTTATATGGAGATTCGAGATTTGTTCGAGATGCTCGAACCCATGTAGAGGTTCCTAATCTGTTCGAGATGTTGGAACCCATATAGTGATTTGTTATTTATTCGAGTGTGGCTCATGTTTTGAAATGCTAAATGTGAGTTCGTCATCGATATATGACTAAAGAAATAGTAGGTTGCACAATCTTGGGTTTAGCTAACCTATGGGGGTATATCAACTCTATATCTAGAGTATGCTTATCGATATGTTGCAAGCGGAGTTGTTGATACTTAATTCACGTGTTCAGGTTTGGGTCAATTGTGTTTACCTTATGGTATATTCTATCTAGAGATATATGATGCTCGAAAGGTAGTTTTTGATCCTTATCATGGAGATCCGCTTCAGCTTTCAAGCTGCAAACGTCTCCATGGAAAATCCATATGCAAACGCGCCTTAGTGGTATTGATTGTACTTCAATATTTTTGTGTTGTGAGATGCAAGCGGCATAGCTATTTTCTGATTTATATTCTTCACCCTAGACATTATCTATTATATCGCAATATGTACTTATTAAATGGAGGTTTTTTGAGGGGATAACCGTTATGGCATTCCATGCTATCTCAAAAATATTGTTATATGCTAGAAACATATTTTTTGAGTTTCTCACACCAAACTTTTGTCTCACCTATGGTTTTTATTTTTCCATTATTCCATGTGTGTTTCGAATAGTCCGAGAAAGACAGTGTAACAACCCGTCCTTCGTAACACCCAAAAATTAGTGTCTTACATCAACGCAGGACTAGCGAATCCCACAAAAGATGACTTGTCGAGAAAAGGTAGAAATAAAAAGAAACAAAATGCTATATTAAGGTACAACGACACAATCTCACATTGGAATGATAACATATAAGATACTGACTATACATGGACAGTATAGGATTAACAATATATAAGAGACAATATTGGCAGAAGTAACTAATAAATAAATATTAATGTAGAGAATCAAACTAAAATATTTGATATAATAAGTCTCATATAGTAATAACATCTGCCATGTATTACAATAATATCAAGTAGATAAATCCAAGTATCGTCTTCGTCTCCATAACTCCAATTGCACCACACTGATAGCGTATCCCCAAAAGCACCTAATTCCCAACAACTCAATCGAGTACCCGAGAGTTGTCATGACATAAAAATACAAAGACAAAATGTGGGTTAGTCATAAAGCCTGGTGTTAGGGGAACTATCTCAAAATACTATATGTTAAAACTGTATACAAATAAGATAGGAAGCTATAAAGGTACAGTCAGTCCTCTCCACTAATGTGGCTCAGGGGTAATCCGAACTATCAATAAACAAGTAAAGTGAACCTACCTCAGGTTGATAGTAAATCATACCATCAACAAGTCAACACAACTAATATATTGTTACTGATCTATAATGGTATACTAAAATAGGGAATTGATAATGAAATGCAAATCTATTCTAAACACACAACAACTAATGTAACCTAGCTAAGAGAAGCAACCAATGTATACACATTGATACCCCCATCATTATTGATGGTTTAAGATGCCTTATGCCCAAGATAAATAGAGTCGGTACCTAAATGTACCATAGATCCCAAGTCGTATCTAGTGTGATCGAACTCATGTAGGTCTCACCATACCCCTATAATGAGCTTTTGTGATATATGACCTACTCTATTTACTTAAACACGATCTCTACATTAGACATCTACTTAGCATTCAAATTACCATGATCTAATGATTCCCTTTTAGGGTCCAAATAGTTAGATCTCATCGTACCCCTATAATGAGCTTTTGTGATATATATACTTGAAACTTATTCCCATTATAAATAAGAATCAGTGCTTGAATGTACCATAGACCCTGAGTCACATCTAGTGCAATCAAACTCGTGTAGGACTCACTGTACCCCTATAATGAGCTATAGTGATATATGGTCTACTCTATTTACTTGGGTCTTTTGCAGACCACACCGCATCCCTATGATGAGCTTTGGTGAAATTTGGTCCCGTGGTAGATGATTTTCATCATCCCTCCTTAGGACATTAAGGATTTCTAAATTAACTTGTGTATGCCTCTATTAAAAAGAGGACAACACTCGTGTCTTATATAATACACTATTGGGACCTCAAAGGAACACCGATACCGTATAATTATATATCGCAAATATAATCACCACATAAACATATGCGTCTATTAGAGATGAAGACAAATTTCTTATCATTGTCCATATATTTGTATAGTCTCTACCAAAGACCAATACGAGGTTCGGTCAACAATATAAGATCGATATTGCTTATCCAATCATATTTACCCAAAACCGAAGCCAAGGGATGCGGATTGCCCCATTTGATCATACACGCTCGTCTGACATGATTGCCTGGCCGATCATTGTGCTGATCCCATGCCAAATTGTTATCGATCATTATTGATCACATACAATTTGCTTTGCACTCATGTCTTGATCCCGAATTTCGTCATGCCTACCACTCACTCGAGTAGTATAGAGTCTTCCCAAAGTTATGCTAAAGCCTTACGAAGAACCGCACATGAGATGGGGTAAAAATATCCAAATCCTTACGCCTAACCTGGGCTTATTGCCCAGGCCAATACATCTTCAGTCGACTGGGGAGCCTTCCCAGTCGACTGGTAATTCCTGGGTAGTAAGTCCAGGCCAGTAAGCCAAGTCGGCCACTGCTCGTCGATTCAAGCCCCGTTTCTTTCAAGGCTTCGCTCGATGAGTCACCTAGCACTCTTAGCATGCCTCCGCCACATCGAACCTCTTTCGGAGTAGATTGGTTGATATTTCGGAAGTGGTCTCTTAAATATTCGAAAACTGATTTTGATATGAAAGACCACTCTTTTATGCATAGAGTTCCACGAGGCGATTCTTTCAACACAGCCTCCTCTAACACGTCAATCGAACTCAACTAACCTTCTCGCCTCATTTGATGCTCACATATGTGTCGATAAACCTACTGGTGCACGCATATGCACATACGCATACACAAACACGTGAAACACTGCAAATCACGTTTTGAGCTTCATTAGAGCGATTACTCGACCTGATATTCTCTCACGCAACCTAGCTCCCCAGGTGGTCGTTGTGGCTACATAAGATTGCTCGCAGCGTGTTTATACATATATTGTTAACCTACCTTTTGCCATGGCAGTAGACATGCGGATTTAACCGAACAAACGCCATGATTATCAAGGCTAGTAGCCCAAAGCGATGATAGTGAGGTCCAAAAATCAAGTGCATGCAATGATATGAAGCGACAATCAATCGAGACCAGGAGATAAAATCTCCAGAATATTCTACGTACGGATTACTACCTCCCCTAGTAAGGGGATTGTTGTCTATCCCTTTCGCTAGAAGATCGTTACATATCCTTAGTTTTTGTCCCAACTAGGTGAGACCGGTATAAAGTGACAAGGAAGGCCGCACGAGGCTACATTTCAAATCTCAAGTCATTTGGAGTTTGTATGCTCAAATTATAGGCAAATTACTCCACCTAAGAAAGGGATTAGTATAAAAGGGATCGTATAAAAGAGATCGGCATATTTCAGCCAAACAAGTGCAACTCAATAGAAAACAATCAATATCTCAAAATCCATAAATCCATTGCATATGAAATTTTATGAGCAAGATGTAGGGACCCTAGGGAGCCTAACCTAGGGATCGCAGCTCATAAGGATGAAGAAGGAAGGATTGGCCCTCTTCTCTTAATAGGGATCAACTAAAAACAAAGGATAACTCATATTGAAGCAACGATCGATCGATAACTCAAGTTCTACTAATCTAATTGATCTAAAACTTAGAGGATAAATATAATACAACCTGGAGAAGCTTCCCTAGGGATCGCACATCATTTGGATGAGTTTGGAGGGATCAGCCATATCCCTATTCAGGATTGATTTAGTTGGATTCGCAATAATAATTGGTCAATATTTCAACATCTACACATCTAATTGACATGAAACTTGGAGCATAAGCTTACTACAACATGTGTAACACCCCATAGGGATCACACATCAAATAGGATAGTTTGGAGGGATCGGCCCTTATCCCTCCAAAGGGATTGGCAGAAATTAGAATATATGCAACACCTCTTCACGGAAAACATGATATCTCACAAACTGTAAGTCAGAATGGCATTAAATTTAGAGGGCAAGCAGCTAACATCATGCTGAACCCCCTAGAGGGATTGCACCCTATTTGGACACCAAAATAGAGATCAGTGCTAATACCTATTGTGGGCCCCAATTGGTATGAAAATTCTTGGGTGGCCTCGTCATGGCCTAGAGGTTCTTCTGTCGAAATTTTAGCTCGATCCGTGCACGTCTTCCCTTATAAATACAGCATGCATGGTGTCAGGAAAATGGGCTTCTTTCTGCTTTTCTTTATCTTTAACCTAGGCTACAGTCTGCAAATTTTATTCTTGGATTTCGGATTGTAACTGTAAATAAACTATAGTATAATAAAAATGATAATTCTAAAGTGGACGTAGGCCGGAGTTAGCCGAACCACTATAAATTTTGTCTCTTTTTACTTGCTTTCATTTTTAATATGTTTGTTCTTCATATTATATTCCCTACATTAAATACTATCTGAGATCTGTGACTAAATATTAGTGCTTTCACGTAACTAGGTGTTGGTGGCCAATTTTGATGCCAACACATATATATAATCAATCACGCCAATATATTCATTCATGCACACATACACAACCATTATTAACAATTCCAATTACAATTTAAGAATTTTATTTATTATTATATATAATTTCAAATGCACGTATACACATACTTACCTATTAACATATGCATGCATGTATATTCGGATAACAATTCAATTATTTAATAATCAAATCTTACTTCTATTTATTAAACCTTTTCTATTAAATTATAATATCATTGTTTTCTATTTTATAAAATTATCCCATTATTTTATAAAATATAAAACTAGCTTATAAATCATTTTAAGCTCTTATAATACTTAATTCCTTCATTAAGAATTAAGTATTCATCTTATAATTATCTTATAAAACCATATAACCACTTTATAAAATAATTCCTTCTTATCATTCGATAAAATATCATACTTTTACAAAATAAAATACTTCTTCTATATTATTTTATAAAACTTCATACTTTATAAAATACTACTTCATATTATTTTATAAAATATTGTACTTTTATAAAATACATTGTTTATACTAGTTTATAAAATCTCATTCTATATTATAAAGTATACCTTTGTTATTATTTTATAAAATCTCATTCTATTTTATAAAATACATCTTTTTATAAAATACATCTTCTTACTTATTTTATATAATCTCATTATATTTTATAAAGTGTATCTTCCACTTATAAAATTATTTCCTTACTTAAATAATATTAATAAGTACTAATCAAGCTCGTTAAGCTTCCAATCACCTTGATAATAAGTGTAGAGCTTATAACTTGCCTTAATTAGTTTATTATCTTCATTTTATAAAATATTCCTTTGCTTTATAAAACAATTACTTCTTGTAAATAATGTTCACAAATATTAATTAAGCTTCATTGGTCCTCTAATCACTTTGATAATAAGTGTATAGCTCCTAACTCACTTAATTAGCATACTAACTTTTTTTAAATCAATTCAAATAGTTTAATTAACGCCTTTTAATGAAATGCATATCATTACATTACTTAATTAACCACTAATAAACCCAAACATCACACATAATCATCCAATTAACTCAAAATCCATCCTAGAGCTTACTAACTTTTTTTAACATGATGATTAAGAGTCCAAATAATTAATTTAGCTAAAGGAAACATGTTTATAACATGAATACAAGTCTAAACCATAACATATAATTCTCCAAATCGCATCACATAACTTCATAATTATTACTAAACAAATATGTGAAGTTTATCTAACAAAGTAAATAGGAGAATCATCCCACTCACCTCTTCTTTTCCAAACCAAGCTCTAAATCACCAAAACGAATCACCATGCCTTTTTTAATTTTGAGATCTCAACCCAAACTTCGATTCATGCTAATTCCTTTGCGGGTTTTGTAGAGAATGTGAAGAAATGAATTATGGTTATTTTATCGGGATTTAAATAATTTTATTTGAACATGAATTAGTAATTTAGAGTAAGAGAATTAAGGGGCAATTAGAGAAGTACTTAGAGAAGAAGAGGGAAAAGAAACATAGAATGAAAAGTGAATGAGAATTATGAAGAAATTTTACTACTTATAGGCTTTAGCCCAAATCCTCTCCATCAGACACTATTTATCCCCGAAATTCATCAATCCAAACATAGTTAAGTTTATACTCATTTTCCTCATAATAGAAAAGTGATCTCAATTACGGATGTTTCAAGATGTAGTATTCGAAAAATCAAGTGTGATCAGTGTTCCATCGATTAACGATTAAATATTTAAATAAATCATATAAATATTCGGTCATTAAAATTTCGGTTATTACATTCTCCTCTCCTTTAAAGAATTTCGTCCCCGAAATTACTATGAGTATGAGAAAATAACATAACTAACCAAAATTTTGAGTCTCGACTTCGGAAAATTACGACAGTACTTCTCTTTCACAGCAAACATTATGGGAACTCCCAAATTAAAATGCATCTCACACCTTAAGAAATATGCGATAACCTGCATTATCCCATATTTCTCTTAGTACAAACCTCTTTGTAAGAAAACTTCTCACCGTTTAAATGTAAATTTCTACAAATAAGCATTTAAATAGTTATATTTCATTTCTCAAGTATCTAGTTGTACTACATATAAAGGATTATGCACAAATTTTATTACAACACACAATCAGAACATGTACAATTTTAGTGTAGCAATCAATACTGTCATGGCCATATATGACTAAAAATTGAAGAGTAAGCTCAAATAAGTTGGTATCTAAGTATACCATAAATTCCGAGTCACATAAAAATGAAATCGACTCATAAAACTTCACCTCGATCTCTAAAATGGCCTTGGGTGCCATGTGATCTTTCCCAAGCCATTGGTATCTCTCTCCACACATGCTATAATAGGTAATTATAACTGAGATACAAGCAACCAAACACAAAAAACAAGCAAAAATAAGCAATAGAAAATATTAGCAAACAACAATAATCAACAAAAAGAAATAACAAGTGACAATGGGCAATAACAATTAATATGAAGCGATCAACAGTCAACCAAATGCAACATGAGCAAAAAAATCAACAACCAATTAATCAACAATAAACAACAACAAGCAATCATCAAGCAACAACAAACAACTACAAACAGTAACAGATAATAACAAGCAATGCCGAACATACAACAACAATGTAACACCCAATATTTTTATAACACCATTTAGGATATTTAATTAGCAAAATTGAACAAAATAATGTGAAGATTAGTAGATTGAGATTTGATTTAACTAAGGGTAGTCGTGCAATATTAAATGGAAATTAAAATGAAATAACATGGATCAATGTGTTAGGAAATAGGTAAGGGAAAAATGGAAAATATGAGAGACTTATACGTTAAACCCTTAGGAAATGAAACACACGTTCACTTTCATTCTATCAAACTAAAAATATATCAAGGCCGCCCATCATTTTCATTCTCAAAGAAAGATAAAGCTAGGATTCAAGGGAAAGAAGTTAATTAACAAATTCAACATCAAATCTCACATCTTTTAATCTCAAAGCTAAGGTGAATGATTACAACATCCCATTTTCTTATGGTTTTCGGTTTTAAGTTAGATCCAAAATGTTTTTGCAAGTTTATGCCATGTTTTGATGATTAAAGATAAATATATATATATATATATATATATGCTTGTTGATGAATTATATATGTTCGTATCAGTTTTTATGATATGTTTGATAGGAAAACCTATTAGATGACATCCAAAAGCCTTGAAAATTTAAATATCGGTTAGGAATGTTATTTTAGAGATGGGTTTCAATTTTCATAATTTTCTGAATTAATGTGGATTTTATATTAATTTTCTAGTGAAGAAAATGATATATTGGGTTATAAATTCTTTACGACTAAAATAATAATTATTTGGATTTGAAATTTTTATATGTTGGAAAAAATATTAAAATAGGTTTTTTGGAATTTTTCTAGATTTTTCCTAAGTGTTTTGGTGGATATATAAATTATTTAAGGCACGGGACTTAAATGTTTTATATATTTAATTAAGGAGAAGGGGCATTTATAAAATAAAATCATTGTTTATTTCTAAAATTGTTGGCAGCACTTGGCCCAAGGTTAGTAATATCTAATATCACAATTTAGTAACTAATCAGAATTTGACAAACAAAGGCTGGGTAGTTGAAAATTTATCTCTTTTAAATTAAAAACAAGAAAATAATACTTTTAGCATGTTTCAGCCACTTTCGGCATCACAGCCTCCAACCCAGACCTTTCGATAAGATCGAAACCAATGCGTATGGTATCAAGCAACTTGGTACATAACAAATTGGACAAGGTCGAAGGGGTACTTGGTCGAAACCTTAGTTGTCGAAGAAGTTGAAGTATGTTTGTTTTATAAGCTAAAAGTAACGCTTGCTTTTCTTTGAAAAGAAGCTTTCGACTTGGTTGCTTTCGACCGGGTCAATAATTTAAAATAAAAATTTAAAGATTTCGGCAAGGTCGAAAGGTAAACAAGCTTTCGAAGGGGTCAAACCCCTAACTGCCGCCTTTCTACCTTTTGAAGTCATTGGCTTTTGACAAGGTTGAAAGGTATACTTGTCTTTTAAAAATCAGTCGCTTCTCCCATGCTTTCGCAAGGAAGCTTTCGACTTAGATGTTTTACCTTTTTTATTCTAATTGAAGTATAACCCAAGATTTTAAAAAAGATGTTTTAAAGCTTTCGAAGGTGTCGAAAGCAATGCTTTTGAAAAGGTCAAAAGGTAGCTTCCGACAAAGTCGAAAGATGGCTTTCGAAGGGGTCAAAAGGCCATATTTTCTGAATGGTTTTGAAAGGTTTGAAATGGAAGGCTTTCCTAAGGTTTTCTAAAGCAATATTTTTAATGAGTTTTAAAATAAGATGTCTAATGTGTAACATCCCCTATCTAGAGGTCCAAAACTAAGCGCTACAGATGCCGTAGTCATCTATAGTATTAACTTCCGACGACTAAATACGGCTATGTTAATGGTATCTACAATATCAGAAGCACTTGAATATGAAACAAAACACAGATTTCAAAAACAACTTTTACTTCATTACATTTCAAAACCATATGTTTCACATTCTCAATACATAATCCCAATACGTTCCCAAGTACAGATAAAATATAGGGTACTTTTGGCACAGGTCCTTATTAATGTTCAAAATACACAAAAAGTCCCTCACTAAATTTCAGTGTAAATTAGGTCCCTGTTTTTTATTCACGATTATTGCAGAGCATGATGCAATTTTTCATAAAAGTTGCTGACATTTCCGCAACTTTTCTATACACTGTGAACATGGTGTATGAAAGTTGCTGAAATATCAACACTTATTTATAAAAGTTGCTGACATTTCAGCAACATTTATGTACACTGTGAACATAGTGTATAAAAGTTGCTGAAATATCAGCACTTATTTATAAAAGTTGCTGACATTTCAACAATAATTTTTCTTTGTTTCTAGAAAATAGGGACCGGATTTACAATGAAACTTTGACAGGGAAAGTTGTTGAAATATCAGCACTTATTTATAAAAGTTGCTGACATTTCAGCAATAATTTTTCTTTGTTTCTAAAAAATAGGGACCGGATTTACATTGAAACTTTGACAGGGACCCGCTTTACAATATGAAAGTATGATAGGGATGCCTCCCTAATTTCCACTAAAATATACTTATTACAAAATACACCAAGAGAGGTATATGAGGATAACCCCTTGGATGATCAGAGTCATATGGTCATAAGAGACTTAATATAAACAAAGTGGAGATACAACAAAGCATTAATAAGAACTGCAACTCCTAAATAGCTATCTATTTGCCTCCTGCATACCTCCGGTAGCCTTATTCTTCATCCTACTAAAACCTAAAAGACCCTAACCTCTTAGTCTACTCAAATTAATTTTGAGCATCCGAGAGTTTAAGGGGAAAACATAAACTTCGAGTCAGACATAAAACCTGGTGTGAATAAACTTCGGGTTTCCGCTAAGCGGCATGGTCTCACTTAACATATTAAACCAGGATGTATAGTATTATTCACACCAGACTTTACGTCTGACTCGAAGTTTATGTTTTCCCCTTAAACTCTCGGGTGCTCAAAATTGATTTGAGTAGACTAAGGGGTTAAGGTCTTTTTCAGGTTTTAGTAGGATGACTAATAAGGCTATCAAAGGCATACAGGAGGCAAACAGATAGCTATTTAGGAGTTGCAGTTTTATATGTTTTGTTGTATTTCCGCTGTGTTTGTACTAAGTCTATTATGACTAAATGACTCTGGTCATCCAAGAGGATATCTTCATATGCCGCTCTTGGCATATTTTGTAATAAGTATATTTTATCTATGCTTAGGAACATATTTGTAATTATTTAAGATGAATATGGACCATCTATATTGAATGTAATAAAGAAAATTATTTTGAAATCTGTGTTTTGTTTCATATTCAAGTGATTCTGGTATTATAGATACCATTAACATAGCCGTATCTAGTCGTTGGAAGCTAATACTATAGATGACTGCAGCATCTGTAATGCTTAGTTTTGGACCTCTAGATAGGGGATGTTACAAATAATCAACAACAAAAAATAATCTACAAGCATACAAAACAACAAAAATATACTAAATAGTCTGTATCAACATGCACAGTGACCAACAATAGTTAAAACGTTCATGTCAAGTCATAAACTTCCATAAGTCAGTTCTTGTAACGACCCAAAAATTTTATCGATTTAAATAACGTAATTAACTAAATTTTCATGAAAATTTACAGTTAATTTTTGCAATGAAAATTTGATATTTGGAATACGTCTATTTAAACGTAGCAAGTGTCGGATTTTTATCAGAAAATGTAAGTTTGTTCAGTTGTGAAATTTTCAGTTTCAATTTAAAATCAGTTAATTTGATGAAAATAAAATATTTTTACATAAGAAAAATGTAAACCATTTTATGAGTGAGATGTCATATTTCGTTTCGCCAAATTCAAACTGCTCTAGCTCCGTTTATATTATTTTCGGCATTTTAGCAGCATTTTTGGCAACGAAAATCGGGTTTTGATAGATAAGTCGTGTCTCTGATATCTGTGTACCATCTTGTTTGTCTCATCGTGCTGATCTCTGTAGTATATTCATTTGTGCATTTTGACGTCCGGTACACGGTGAAATCTGCGAAACGGTCAGCCGTATCAGTACCCGTTTGAGCCTTTTGGGTTATGTGTCCTTTCATTTGTCCCGGAAGAAACCAATAGCCGTTTGCTTTTAATACTTCCTGAAATTCAGCTCTGGATTTTTTCCATTCCTTCTATACTCAATATAATTTTTGGTTCGTTCCATCTTCACTTCGTTCCATTCCAACATATTTCAATCTTTCGTTCTGCTCTTGGAAAAAAGTAATATATATTTAGTTTGCATTCTTATGTTCTGAAACCGCTTCCTTTCTTCACCGCCATCCTCCCACTACCATGACTCGCAGCCAAGCTTCCATCTGACCACTACAGCTTCTCCTCCCCTATTGCCAAGTCGTCGCGCAGCCACCACAAGCACGGTAGCCACCGAACTCCATTGGCCTCACACCACCCTCAACAGCCTAGATCTGATCCTCTCGGTGCCGAACACCTAGCACCCTCCGGCCTCCATCCCTGACCGTGCTTCCACCAAACCCTTCCACGTAACCATAGCTTGCCGCCACTCCCCTCAGCTCTGCCACCCAACCATCGAACGCATACAACAAGCTCACTAAACAGCAGCCCTTCCACTTGCCGAACCACCCTTAGCCGTTCCCTTCCCTTCACACAACTCGACAGCCCCTTCGAAGCACACAGCAGCACAGCCACCGAGCACAGCTACCATCACCGCACGCTTATCCTCCTCCCTTCGCTGAACTCCACTGCTCTTTCCGCTCGCTTCTCCTCCTTGCTGAGCAGTAAGCTCTTAGCCCTTCTCTTTCTTTATATATATATATATATAAACGATAAAGCAAAGTTTATATATATAAGTTTTGTTTCTATAAAACTGCTCGTCCATCCTTTCCTTGCTCATCTTCCTTTCCAGAACTCCACCCACCACCATCCCTCACCGCCAGGCCGTCATCCTCTTCCCCGTCTGCTCTGCCCTTTTTTCTCTATGCCTCCGCCTTCCTTCCCTGAACCCTTCAGCCTCGGCCTCTTCATCACAACCGAGCAACACAACTCCAGTCTCTTCCTTAGCCTCTTTGATCCTCTTTTTTTAAATATATATGTATGAGATATTATATATATATATATATTGTTTCCATCGCAATTCAGTCCATCTTCCCGCTGTGCCGAACCAAGCTCCAGCCAAGTTTGTTACAATAGCATCTAGCTTGTCACTGTCCCGCTAGTTCATGTCTGTAACCGTGTGCGTGTCTGTGTCTCTTTCTTCGTTCTGGTTGTTTCTCTAACCTCGAATGGTGAGCGATCACTCATGATTGACATTCATATGCTTAGTAAATTTATATTCACATGAAATGACGATTTAAATATGTTATTAAACTTGAATTGGTTAGTAATTTAATCGTTGAACATGATATGTTGATATTTTGAATCGTTTACCTATGTTAATTGGCATATGACACCATAACATGTTGTATATGTTTTATATATTTAAATTGTTAGTTATGATCCATGCTTGTAACTGTATTGTTATGCTAATTTATATTACTATGCTATTGTTCTCACACTGCAAGCTCCCTGTTAGTTTAGGAATTCCCTATGAGTTGAAATGATACATACCCGAACGATTTTATAGATTAGGGAAAATCATTATGGGTTGAAATGATAAACCCAAGCGATTTTATTGATTTTGAATTTTGGGTTTGCGGGTTGAAATGATATATACCCGTAAATATTAAATTATTGCAGATTGAAATCATAAATATCTGTATCACTTGACCATGGGTTAGAAAATTATATACGGACACCGTTGGTCTATTTTAAAATGATTTTCAAAATTTTGAAAAGTGAAATATATATATATATGTGTTTTGATTTTAAAATTTTATTTTAATTTTAATATGTGTAAAATTTAGATTTTTAAAATTATATGTTTGGAAATTTTAAAATTATAAGTTAAGTTTTGAAAATGTAAATTTTAAGATTTTACTTATAATTTTATTATTTTAAATATATAAAAATAAGATAGATTTGATTTAATAAAATTTAACTTAATAGACTTTAATAAAAATTAAATTTAACTAATACGTATAAAGTGTGTTTAAATATTTATTTAAAATTTATATTAATACGTTGAAAATATATTTTGTAATAACTTTATTATATTAAGGTTGGAAAGATAAATTGAAATTGATTTGTTTAAGAATTGTATTTAAATAGGAATTGATTTGAACTTATTAATTTTGAGATTTTAAAGTTATGATTTTATAACTTGATAACTGGATTTTGATTAAAGGTTATTAAATGAATATTTTCAAATTTAAATAAAATTGTTTTGATTTAAATTTATACATAAAATTAAAGTTGAATTTTGAAATATAAATGAAATTTATCAGATTGAGTTATTGTAAATGTTTTAATATTTAAATTTTGAAACTAATTGAATTAGAAGTGGTTTAAATTTGTAGTTCAAATCTGGATTTGAAATCGATATAAACTAAAATGGTTTTAATGAGAATTTGAATTGAACCTTTAACCTTTTAATTGAAATCGTTGAACTGAGATTGATTTAAATTGAATTCTGGAACTAAAGTTGATTTGAATTAATTTGTGAAATTGGAAGAAATAATTCTAATGTAAACTATTTTAATATATATTATATTAAATTTATAAACAATTTTAAATATATATTAATATATAAACTATTTTAATCTATAAACTATTTTTAAATATAAACTATTTTAATCTATAACCTATTTTCAAATATAAACCATTTTAATCTATAACCTATTTTAAAATATAAGCTATTTTTAATGTATAACTATTCCAATATATAAACTACTTTTAATATTCTAACTATTTAAGTTGGAACTATTATGGTTTAGATTTAATGGATTTAAATATGAATACTTTGATATAATGGTTTAACCTATTTTGTGGATGATTTTGGAAATGAATATGATTTAAAGTGAATAATGATTTTGAAAGTGAATATAATTTCGAAAGTGATATGATTTTAAAGTGAATATGATATTTTTATATCAATTACGAATCGGTTTTGGAAATGTAAAAGAACCAACCGGTGTGAAATAAGTGTTTGGTTGTTAAAGTGGCCTGGATCGGATATTGTCATACTCTTTGCCAATACCGAAAACCACTTTAACAACTGTGCATGTGGTGGAGAATCCAGAACAAAATATGATAATTTGGCAAACGATTCTGTATGAGGTATGAACGTAGCCCTGACCCCCTCGGGTCAGCTTGATATGACTAAAACAAGAGCCATGCTGGGCCAAGTGAGGTCGCACCTCTGATCGAGCATGGTTCTTCGAAACCATATCTATTACTTTGTGATTTGATTGGCGTGCACCTTTGATTATGGGAGTGTGTTCGGAGGTGGGCAGTAGTAGCTGCTATGCGTTACCACCAGTTCGGATCCGCAAAACGGTAGTATCCTACCCTGAGCATTGCCTCGCGTGCCTTATCATATGCCTTATCGAGCCCATTACGAGTTTGGTTTATGTCGTACACTATGGAGTGCCCTCTACTAGCCCTCCAGTTTATGGAGGAATTATGGTACTACATAGACTACGGCATTTATATAAAATGTGTCAAGGGGGATATGGGTAACGCCTTAACGCTATTTTACTATTTTACTTTACTGTAGACATTATCTATGTAGTGTATTGTATTATATATGTAGATAGTTCCATGGATCCTTAAAGAATGGGAATCCCAAACATCCTTTAAGTTATATTGCATTTCACTTGAACATTTCACTTGAGTTGATTTACTTGCATAAGAATGTAATCCTGACTCGAGTGTTTTGTGTTTTGCTTTATGCTCGGGTCAGCCTAAGTATCACAGCATTTGAGACTCATCTTTGGAGCTTGGAGCCTTTTTTGGAAATCTATCTTTATCTATTCATCTTTTCAGTTACTTCTAGTTATCTCCTGTTGTTTATGTTCAGACTTGTCATTTGCTTATGAATTAGAGACTTCTATGTATTTGAGATTTATTTTGTATTTTGCTTTTGACTCTGATGTTCTGTAGTAGCTTCATGAACTACTATTTATCTATTTCCGCTGCTTATTGTTCTATTACTTTGTGTTTGTGATTCTGTGATTGATTTATCTACTGTATATGCTAAGTTTTTCCAAATATAAATTAACAATATGTTGTTCTGAGCAATTCAAGTCTAACATATGTGGATTATTATCGATTTGAATGGTTCGAAACAGTGGGTCATTACAAGTGGTATCTTATGGAGTAAAAACTCATTAGAGATAGGGTAGTAATACCCTAGAATGAGAAGAATCAATTACCAAATCATCCTTCCTTTCGATCCTATCTTCTTAGTTAGAAATCTCTTTGATTAGGGTTCCTCTAAATTTGAATCTCTATCCTTGTTCTAAAATCCATTCTTGAAACATCCTATGGGGAAGCGTATTCGTAATTGATATAATTTTTTTTATTCTGTTGTTTGAGTTGTTATGTTTGAATTTTGGGTTTCGATCGATTCGTCTAGCTAAATCTATCGATAGAAATTCCAAAACACTTGAACAGAGCAAACTGACACAATTTGTTTTCGAAATTGGTAAATGGAATAACTTTATGTATGATTATATGTTATATATAAAAGTATAATTTTCTAAAATTGGATAGTTAAGTGAAATGGTTTGTTAGAAATGATAGTACTAGATTTTCATTTATTATTTTGTCAACATTCCTAAACCGTTAACTATTGTTGTATGTTATAAGGAGATGAAATTCTTTAAACATGGTTTATAAATCTGATTTGCAAATGAAATGAATTTAAATTATGGAATTGAGAATTTAATTTTTGGTGCTTTTTAGAATTTGATTTTCAAAGTTTTGAAAAAATATATTATTTGAAAGTATTTTCGAATGGAAATGGTTTCCAAAGAATTTTAAAAGAAGTAAGTCAGTACTCTCCTCTTAAGTCACTGGAAAATAATTTCGATGATGACTGCAGCATCATCGACATTCATTTTCGAGTCTCAAAGTGGGGAGACCATTTAGTAGCTTTGCTACACTTTTGTTTTGGAAAATAGATTTGATTTGAATTTCTTGAGTATGATTGGATGTACAAAATATATATATATATATATATATATATTTATTTATTTATTTCAAAATGGTTTGAAGTGAAACCGAAAATTTAACTCTTAAGTTTTATGTTAAGTGATGGTTTTCAATTAAATGAAGCAAATTTTTTGAATAATTGGAGTGTCTAAAATGAGAAATGAAATTGAACTAATTTGAAACAGTTGAACTAGGATAAAATTAATTTGTATAATACTAAATTGCATTCTAAAACATATATAACTTACCTAAAATACTCAAAAAGTTAAATGTTAATGTGAATATGTAATTGAAGGTTATACAAGAGAAAACTTAAGTAATAAAAAAATGTTCAAACTGAATTTTGCTTAATAGAAATGTTGTAAATAAAAGGTAAATTTTTATAGTGCTCAATTACATTCGGAAACATTAATAAAAGTTACCTAGGAAAAAGTTTGAATGCAATGAGAACATGTAATTGAATAGTATACAATATAAATGTAAGTAATAAGATGCCCAAAAATGAAATTTTGTTAAGCGAATTTATAAATAAAAATTGAGTGGTTATAATAAATGTTTATACACTTAATTTATGATGCAAGATATGTTAAGTATAAATTGAATAATAAAAAGAGAATGATATTTAAGTAAATAAATATGAACTTAAGAAACTAAACAGGGTAATAAATAAATTCATATCTTTGTAAACTGTTTGTGATACAATGGTAAATTACAAAGAATAGTTGAAATTGAATTATGAAGTGGAATTAACTTAAGTGAAGTCAAATGGATTAAATAAAAGAGTTAAATAAAATAATATTTGTTTTGAAAAAAAAATGAACTTAAGTTATAAAGAAAATATGGAATATTAATATTAAACTTAAATAAATTTGATGGGTTAATTAAGTGATATTGACATTAAAGGAAATGTACTACGTGAATGAAATAAAATAAATGAACATAAATAAAATTGAATGTGAAAGTGGATAACAAATATGATTGTAAACGAATATAAAGAAATAGGGTGAACATAATGAACGTTAATAATTGAATGTAAGTTAATTGGACATAATAGAATGGAAATTAATGGAATGAGAATTCATTGAATATGAATAAGTAAGTATGAAAAAAATTTGTAACATATGTCTATAAATTGAAAGTAAATCAATTGAATGTAAATCAATTAAATGTGGATGAAACAAATGTAAATAATGGAAATAAATCAACTGAATGAAAATACATTGAATGGAAATCAACTAAATATGAATACAATGAATACTGATTTAATGAATAAAAATGGATTGAAACCAAACTAGTTGAATATAAATCAATTAAAAGCGAATGAATCGAATATAAATCCATTGAATGATTAGCGAGATGAATAACAATAGTTGAATGTTAATCAATTAAGAAGTAAATAAGGTGAATGCAAATAAATTGGATATGAAAGTGAGTTAATTAGAATGATAATAATAAATGGATGTTAATGAGTAATGAGATGTATAATGTTAACACTCTAAAATGAAATTTATATGGTTCTGAATTAATTTTTGTATTTGGGACTAAGTATTTCGAATTTATTTTATCTCTCTGCTGGCTTCTATTCTTCTATCTCGTTCCTTTTCCGGGACGAAAAGTTTTGAGTGGGGGAGAGTACCTGAAAATTTTAATGATTTAAATAACGTAATTAACTAAATTTTCATGAAATTTACAATTAAATTTTTGCAATGAAAATTTGATATTTGGAATAGTCTATTTAAACGTAGCAAGTGTCGGATTTTCATCAGAAAATATGTAAGTTTGTTTAGTTGTGAGATTTTCGGTTTCAATTTAAAATTAGTTAATTTGATGGAAATAAAATATTTTTGAAACCTGAATATTTTTACATAAGAAAAATGTAAACAATTTTCTGAGTGAGACGTCATATTTTGTTTCGCCAAATTTGTACTGCTCTAGCTCCGTTTATATTATTTTCGATGTTTTAGCAGCATTTTTGGCAGCGAAAATCAAGTTTTGATAGATAGGGCGTGTCTCTGATATCCATGTGCCATCTTGTTCGTCTCATCGTGCTGATCTCCGCAGTATATTTATTTGTGCATTTCGGCGTCCCATACACGTTGAAATCTACGAAACGGTCAGCCATATCGGTACCTGTTGGAGCCTTTTAGGTTCTGTGTCCTTTCATTTGCCCCGAAAGAAACCAATAGCCGTTTGCTTTTAATATTTCCTGAAATTCAACTCTGGACTTTTTCCATTCCGTTTATATTCAATATAATTTCTGGTTCATTCCGTCTTCTCTTCGTTCCATTCCAATATATTTCAATCTTTCATTCTGCTCTTGGAAAAAATAATATATATTTAGTTTGCACTCTTATATTCTGAAACTGCTTCCCTTCTCCACCGCCATCCTTCCACTACTGTGACTCGCAACCAAGCTTCCATCTGACCACCACTGCTCCTCCTCCCCTATTGCCAAGTCGTCGCGCAGCCACCACAAGCACGGCAGCCGCTGAACTCCATTAGCCTCACACCACCCTCGGCAGCCCGGATCTGATCCCCTCGGTGCCGAACACCTAGCACCCTCGGGCCTCCATCCCTGACCATGCTTCCACCAAACCCTCCAACGTAACCATAGCTTTCTGCTATTCCCCTCAACTTCGCCACCCAGCCACCGAACGCACACAGCAAGCCCACCAAGCAACAGCCCTTCCACTTGCCGAACCACCCTCAGCCATTCCTTTCCCTTCACACAACTCGACAGCCCCTCCGAAGCACACAGCAGCACTACCATCGAGCACAGCCACCATCACCGCATGCCTGTCTTCCTCCCTCTGCTGAACTCCACTACTCTTTCCCCTTGCTACTCCTCCTTGCCGAATAGTAAGCTCTTAGCCCTTCTCTTTCATTTTTTTTATATATAAAAAAAAAGATAAAGCAAGGTTTATATATATAAGTTTTGTTTCCAGAAAACCGATCGTCCATCCTTCCCTTGCTCGTCTCCTTTCCAGAACTCCACCCACCACCTTCCCTCACCGCCAAGCCATCATTCGCTTCCCCGTCTGCTCCGCCCCTTTTTCTCTATGCTTCCTCCTTCCTTCCCTAAACCCTTTAGCCTCGGCCTCTCAAACACAACCGAGCAGCACAACTCCAGTCTCTCCCTTGGCCTCTTTGATCCTCTTTTAAATATATATATATATATATATATTGTTTCCATCACAATTTAGCCCATCTTCCTGCTGTGCCGAACCAAGCTCCAGCCAAGTTTGTCGCAGCGGCATCGAGCTTGTCGCTGTCCTGCTAGTTCGTGTCTGTATCCGTATCCATGTCTCTTTCTTCGTTCTAGTTGTTTCTCTAGCCTCGAAAGGTGAGCGATCACTCGTGATTGAAATTCATATGCTTAGTAAATTTATATTCTCATGAAATAACGATTCAAATATGTTATTAAACTTGAATTGGTTACTAATTTAATCGTTGAACATGATATGTTGATATTTTGAATTGTTTACCTATGTCAATTGACATATGCCACCATAACATGTTGTATATGTATTATATATGATCCATGCTTGTAATTGATATGTTATGCTAATTTATATTACTATTCTATTGTTCTCACACTGCAAGTTCCCGGTTAGTTTAGGAATTCCCTATGGGTTGAAATGATACATACCCGAATGATCTTATAGATTAGGGAAAATTGTTATGGGTTGAAATGATAAGCCTAAGAAATTTTACTGATTTTGAATTTTGGGATTGCGGGTTGAAATGATATATACCCGTAAATATTAAATTATTGCTGATTGAAATTGTTTGCACAAAAAATGGACAAACACCTCAAAGTTGTTTGATTTAGTAGATCTTATGTTGTTCTTAGTGATTTTGGAGATTTATGCAAATATATGAAAAGCAGGGGCTAAACTGTAAAAAGACACGCAGATTTATAGTGGTTCAGCCAGAATGTGCCTACATCCACTTTATATGTTATTTCTCTTCTCTTGTTTTGATTACAAGTACAAAGCTTTGATACAAGTAAAAGAAAGTCGTTTGAAAGTTCTATCCATGCTTGAGCTCTCAAACTAGTCCCCCATTGTTGTACCCCTGCCCCTCTATTTATAGAGTGAGGCTGGGGGTAGGGGTCTTGGAGGTATATAGCAGCTGGCGGGCCTGGGCTGACGTAATCTGGCCTGGTGGACCTGGTCCGGTTTCCTTTGGTTCGGTGGTGAGATGAGTGGCCCGGTTGCTTCGTTCGGTGGAGGCTTCATTCGGTGGAGAGGTTTGGACCGGTGGGGAATTGGTCCGGTATAGGCTGGTTCGGTGGAGGTTGGTTAGGAGTTGGTTCGGTAGTGAGGGCGCAGCCTGGTCCGGCAGTGGGTCTTTCGTGGAGCTGGTCCGGCAGTGGGTCTCTCGTGGAGCTGGTTCGGTAGTGGGTCTTTCGTGGAGCTGGTCCGGTAGAATCTCGCTCAACACTTGCCCCCCAAAGTAGGGCATGTGCATGCACGTGTCTTGCTTTGTTTTTGGTCGTTCATCCTGGACACTTCCATCCGGTCTCAGAAACGAAACGGTGGTCCGGCTATCTTTCCTTCCCTCTATAAGTAGGGGCTCCGTACCTTCGTTGTTTCCCTACCGATCGAAAAGTGCCGAGCCAAATTCTCAAACACCGAATCAATTGCAGTGCCGAACTAGGCTACTTTGCCGGATCAGGTGAGGCCTTCTTTCCTCACCAAATGACTGTTAGGCTTTATACTGCCGAATGAGCTTTTTGAAAATGCCGAATGGGCCTTTGGGTAACGAGAATGCCGAATGAACTTGATAATGAGAATGCCGAATGGGCTAGATACACTTGATTTTTTCACTTTTTATATCACGAGCGAAATTCCGGGCTGTATGTACTTGCTTGTTTGTACTCTCTGTTTTAACAACATGTTTTTTCGACGTTGTAGATAATGTCTCGCAAAGCAGAAACTCGATCGGATAAAAAAAAGTCCCAGGGCGAAGGAGAATCTTCCACAGTGCCCCCTGCTCAGCCAGGACCGGAACGTCACGGAACTGCCCCCAGATCACTGGTGGACGGGTACGGTCCTCAGGAGCTTTTGGACTCCCCGCCCGATTGCTTTCCCAGCTCCCTCAAGGAGGAGCAACTTGATGTCATCTCCCGTTCTTTCGGAATCAATAGAGCGCACATGCTGTTGCCAGGGAGAGAAGTTATGCCGTATGACCCTCCCGAAGGGTACTTTGCCTACAGCAGATATCACTGTATGTGTGGTGCCATCCCGCCTCTTAATGCTTGGGTAGCCAGCTTCCTTACATATCTAAAGGTGGCCCCGTTCCAGCTTCAACCCAACTCCTATACTATACTGGTGAGCCTCTTCGTCATCTTCCAGAGGAAGTATGGGCGTGCTCCTTCCAACCGGGAGATTCGGTACTTATATAATCTGAGGGGCCATAAGAAGGGGTCCCCATACATCAGCTTGGAGTCAGCTGTAACCTTCAAGTCGGTCTTGGATCTGTATTCTAAGTACAGCATGTTCAAGAAGGAGTGGTTCTTCATCAGGGACGACTCTGCTTCTATTCGGCGTTTCACCTCTGGATGTAAGTCGACGCTTTATTTATAATTTCCATTCTGGTCGCAATGCTTCTTCTCATACGTTTTCATTTTTGCTAGCGACAGGTGGCTTTGCGGTTGTGGAGACTGATCGCCTGGTTCAGACGGCGGCTGAGATAGAAGCTATCCCTGGGAGAGATAGATCAGCTGCCTACCTGATCAGAAACGCGACCCTTCTGGAGTATAACTTGATCCTTCCTCAGCAGTCAGTAGTCAAGCAGAGGGAAACGGCGGAGGAGAGGGCGGCTGCTCAAGCTAAGGGAGGTGTCACAGTAGAGAGTGGTAAGAGGAAACCTTTCACAAAACCTCCAGCTGTCGGAGGTAAGAAACTTAAGAAGTCGGACGGTCCTTCCCCCAGCAATTGTCCTCTTACCCAGGGGGAGGAAGACGTAGAGGAGGTAAGAGGTGAGGGCGGAGATGATCAGGAAGGTGATGATGGTGGCGATGGCATCGGGGCCTTGCTTCCTGGGCAGGCAGGCGAGATTCAGGAGTGGACGGATGATGCATTCCGTCAGGCTTTTGAGGGGCTGGACGGAGACCCGGCTTTGGTAGAGAAATCCGCGAAAGCTGACAAGGCCGAGACCGGTGCAAGCGTGTCTTCCTAGACTATTCCAGCCAAGGTGGCTCCGACGACTCAAGGTGAACTTTTGACTTCTACAGGCTCCATTTATGATAGGGACTTAGGAATATTTTATGATCCGCTCCCGTCCTGGAATGAAATCCAGGACTTATTGCAGTATCCTACTTCTCCCCAGGGTTTGTATAACAAATGTGTTTCTTACCTTCTTTTAACTTTTAATTTACCGCGTTTCTCGAATTATGGATTAATGTAAGCTTGTGACACTTGCCCTTTATATCAGGAGCAGGTAAAACGGCCAAGGCCTCAGATCTTCGGCACAGGCTTAAACAATACAAGTTCTCCAAAGCTTCCGCCAAGCCGAAGACTCCGACCCACCGTTCCGGGGATGTAGTCGGCTACCGTCCTCTTCTCGGGGTTATTGAAGAGGGTATTCAGAAGAGAAAAAGGAGTCATCCCTTATCCGAACCTTCACCCAGTCCTCATCCCCCAGTTCAGCCTCTTCATGACATCACGGAGGAGGATACTGAGTTCGCACTCTCTCCGCACCCATCCGAAAATCCTACCGTTACGCAGATTGATCGTCCTGGTTTGGCTCGTAATCCATTTGCGGGTCATCCTGATCTGGATCCAGGTTCCCATGATATTACCTTCGACGAGGACACCGGTGAGCACCTTCTTCCCCGTAATCCTATGGTGCGGGTGCTTGATGAGGCTAAGTCCCTAGATCTCGATTTACTTACCACTCGGATAGTTACCATGGGAGACGAGGCCAAGGCTAATATTGATCGGGTGGCGGAGGAAACTAGGAAGCTGATGGGGCATCATGCCCGGCTGGTTAAGGCTGGAGAGGAGATTGGGAGTGCCAACATCCGACTACGATTGATGGTTTCGAACCAGGCCAAACAGCTTGCTGATCAGGCCATTCAGATTTCTCAGCATGAGGCTGCCTCCGGGCGATTGAGGAAGACTATGGAGGAGGCTAGTAAGGCGGAACTGCGGAAAATGGAGGCTGCCTGCAAGGAGCAGATAAATATGGCCATCTCGACAGTGGATGAGGTTCGAAGGGCGGATCTCGAACGGGTAGAGGAGCTGTCGAAGAAGCTTGAAGCCGCAGAGCTTGCTCAGGTCAGGCTAAAGGAGGAGATGGAGGCGATGAGGAGGTCCTTTCAGGCTGACTGCTCGCGGTACCGACTGGAGAGGGATGCTGCCACTGCAAGGCTATCGGTTTTTGAGGCTCGTACGAGGGAGTTTGAGGAAAATGAGGGGATGATGGATGATATGCTGCAGGACATGTACTTTTGCATTTGGAAGCAGGTCAGCTTATCTTGGATGGATGACCACCCCCGGGTCATGGCTAGGATTTACCTCAGGGCTCTAGAGGAGGCCAAGGCTGAGGCGGATAAGGAGGGTGGAGCGGCCTTTAGGATGGATGTGGTCACTGCTCAGTTTACCAAGGAGGAGAAGACAGCGATGAAAGAGGGGATGCGGTTGTTCGCGGTTGAGGAGGCAGGTGTGGAAGTAGGGGATGACGACCAAGACGATCAGGGGGAAGTTGCTGGTAACCTCTATTTCATTAGTTTCTTCTTTTGTTAACTCTGTTGCTTATCACTAATGATTTCTTTTTCTGACCGGACAGGTGGGCAACAGGACAAGGGCAAGACTCCAACGCAGCCGGCTCCCTGATTAGACCTGGAAAATTCTTTTTGTGGACTTGACATGGCTGTATATGTTAGTCTTAAAACAGTAGAGTAACTTTTAGGTTGTAATTCCTGCTACTTGTAATAAATAGCTCTATTCTTGATGTGTAATTCTTTAACTTAAGCTGATTTTGTCGTCTTTGGAATGTTTTTGCTATTTTGACATGTTGCATGAGAAATATAGCTATGCATATTCTTGTAATTAAATTGTGTTTGATGTCGGGTTTTTGTTTAAAACATAATTTCATGACTTGCAGTGTTAGCGTGAGGTGTGAACAAATTATAGGCATATATGAAAGAAGGAAATACCGCCCTTTATATTTTGCTCGTAGATGGAAGCTTTGAATATCCTGTGTGACCGAGTAAGGGATGCGGTCCAGTATCTTGCTGTGAGCATCCGTTTCTATTAGTGAGTGTCTCCTGTTTTGTGTCCTGCACTTCAGGGATTGTTACAGAGGACAGGAGAAAAGTTTCTTAAGTAAAATTGAAATATGTGAAATAGTAAAACTTCCAATCACGGAAGACCTTCGATGTGCTTAAGTTCGTGGCAAACGGGCTTTGTAGTCACTTTCCCTAGCTGTGGGTCTTGGAGACATTTGTCACCCATCTTACGCCTCCGCGGGGAGTTAATTCTTTTTTACCACAGCCGTACTTAAGACACATCGGAGCCGAGATCGCGCACAGTAACTACCCGGGCCATTATGGCCCATAATCGTGGGTATTATTCGATTTACCATGGCCGGCTAGCGTGGGTGCCGATCGTCAACCGTGAACTGCCCCTGGCTGGCCACACCTTATGTTGGGGCTTATAATCGGTTCACAGTTGCCGGCGAGCCGAACGCCGTAATGAGCTGCCTCGGCTATAGTCGGCCTTCTCGGTGGCTTATAATCGGCTCATTACAGTTGGCTTTAAGGGCCGTCGCGAGCAATGAGTTAACCCGCAATAGAGGGATGCTGGGGTGAAAGTGTCTCATTGGCGAGGGCATAGATTCGCATAGTACCTGTTAGATCTTGTCCAGATGAAGTTGTGCTGTGGAGTGCCTCGAATTGAAATGCTGTATGCACAGGATTTTGTCCAACAGAAAAGGATAAAGTTAACAAGCAGCCAAGATATAAAGGAACAAGTTGAAAAAAAAAGAGACAAGGTTTTTTAAAGTGGTTCGGCACGAAAATGCCTACGTCCACTGATTCTCTTTGTTAATTCACTTCATATGGGCAATACAAGTTAAGAAAAGTATCGACGGAGGTGTTGGATGTTCCATGCCCTCTGAAACACCTCTCTGTCCACTGTTGACAAAATATAAGCTCCGTTGTGGAGATCTTTATGAATTACATATGGTCCATCCCAGATTGGGTCTAGTGCTCCGGGGCGAGGGAAGATTCGCTTGAGGACAAGATCCCCTTCTTGTAAGGTACGATGCTTGACTTTGGAGTTGTATTGTGCCGCCACTTTCTGTTTGTGGGCTGCTGCTTTAAGGATTGCATCATTTCTTCTCTCCTCAACTAGATCCAAAGACATGTGAAGGAGTTCTTCGTTCTCTTCTAGGTTATAGTGGATCCTACGGTGGGAAGGCACAATGGTTTCAACTGGGAGCATAGCCTCTGATCCGTATGCCAAAGAGAAAGGAGTGTGCCCCGTCGATGTTCTGAAAGATGTGCGATAGGCCCATAGTGCCGTAGGGAGTTCATCCACCCAAGCGCCCTTTGACTTTTCGAGCTTCTTTTTTATTAGAGTTTTCAGAATTTTGTTGACGGCTTCGACTTGTCCGTTTGCCTGGGGATACGCTATGGATGAGAAGCTTTTGTGAATTCCGTGCTCTTGGCACCAGTTGGCGAATTCCTCGCTGTCAAATTGAAGTCCATTGTCTGATATGATTTTGAATGGGACTCCGTACCTGCACAGAACATTTTTGATCAAAAAGTTAATAACTTTTGCTGAAGATACTTTATTCAGAGGTTCTGCTTCCACCCATTTGGTGAAATAGTCGACTGCCACTATAGCATATTTGGCCCCGCCTCGGCCCATTGGCAGTTCGCCGATTAAGTCAATTCCCCATACTGCAAAGGGCCAAGGGCTTGTCATTTGAGTAATCTTAGTCGTTGGTAGCCGCGGAATCTTAGCGAACTTCTAACACCTGTCACACTTTTTGACGAAATCCAAGGCGTCCTTGCTTAAGGTGGGCCAGAAATATCCATATCGGAGTATCTTTTTTGCTAATGTTTGTCCCCCGGTGTGGTCTCCGCAGCTTCCTTGATGGATGTTGGATAAGATTTCCTTGGCTTCCCTTCCAGCGACACACCTTAACAACGGGTTATAGAATCCGCGCCGATAGAGGATGTCTTCTTGAATTGTGTAGCGGGAAGCTTTCCTTAAGATTTTCTTGACTTCGTTACGTCCGTTGGGCAGTGTGCCGCTTCGTATGTAGTCTCGGATGGGAATCATCCAAGTTGCTTCTTCGATTGCAGCTATCAGATTCACTTGCTCAAAACTTGGGGCCATTTGCTTTGAGATGGTTACTGCCCCGAAGATGGCGATGTCTCTCATACTTGCTTGTTTTGCCAATTCGTCGGCCTCTTGGTTCTCTTCCCTAGGGATGTGTTTGACTAAGTAGTGGTCCAATCGGCTGAGAAGTAACTTGGTCTTCTTTAAATATGCTATGAGTCGTTCCTCTCGAGCTTGGAATTCTCCTAGTATTTGATTAACGATAAGTTGAGAATCGCTGTGAAGACACAAAGAATTGGCTCCGATTTCTATGGCAAGTTCTAGTCCGGCTATCACTGCTTCATATTCTGCATCATTGTTGGTGGCAGCGAACTCCAACCTTATAGCATAGTGCAGTTTGTTTCCCCTGGGAGTGATTATTACCACACCTGCCCCCGAGCCTTGTTCGTTCGATGCACCATCCATAAAGAGGTTCCACTTGATATCTTCTGCTATTTCCAATTGCTCCATATCTTCGTTGGTAGTGAATTCTGCAATGAAATCAGCTATGGCTTGTCCCTTGATGGCGGTGCGAGGGTGATAGGTGATATCATACTGACTTAGTTCAATGCACCATTTAAGTAGTCGCCCGGAAGTGTCGGGACGATGGAGTACCTGCCTCAGTGGTTGATCGGTCAGAACTTTGATGGAATGGGACTGGAAGTAGTGACGCAGTTTCCGTGATGTGATTAGTAAACAGTATGCCAGCTTCTCAAGTTTAGGATATCTGACTTCTACCCCCGTAAACCTCTTACTGACGAAGTAAACTGGCCGCTCCATGCGGTTGTCTTCCCTTACCAAGGCAGCGCTTAGGGCGTGAGATGACACAGCAAGGTATAGGTATAATTCTTCGCCTTCGCTTGGAGTCGAGAGTACCGGTGGTTTCTGGAGGTGTTCGATTAAGTCAAGGAAAGCGATCAGGCATTCGTTGGTCCATTCGAACTTTCCTTTGTCTTTCTTTAGAGCTTCGAAAAAGGGGACACACTTGTCCGTTTCTTTGGAGATGAATCGTCTTAGGGCGGCCACTTTTCCATTCAGGCTTTGCATTTCCTTCCGAGTGGAAGGTATCTTGATATCCCTTAGTGCTCGGACTTGTTCAGGGTTTGCTTCAATCCCTCTGGCATGGACGATGAATCCTAAGAACTTTCCTGATGACACTCCGAAGGAGCATTTTAGAGGATTCAACTTCATTCCATACTGTCGAAGTACTTGAAACATCTCGCCTAGGTGGCTTACGTGATCGTCGGCTTTCCTTGACTTTACCAGCATGCCATCCACGTATACTTCCATAGTTTTCTCTATTAGCCCCGCAAACATCTTGTTGACGAGGCGCTGGTAGGTGGCTCCTGCATTTTTAAGTCCGAAGAGCATTACCTTATAGCAGTATAAACCCCGGTCGGTGATGAAACTAGTGTGGTCTTGGTCGGGAGCATGCATAGGAATTTGGTTATACCCTGAGTATGCGTCCATAAAAGATAAGAGCTCGTGCCCGGCTGTGCTGTCTACAAGCTGGTCGATTCGGGGAAGTGGGAAGCAATCCTTTGGGCAGGCATCGTTTAGGTTGGAAAAGTCAATGCAGGTTCGCCACTTCCCATTAGCCTTCTTTACCAGTACCGGGTTGGCGATCCATTCCGGGTAGATAGCTTCTCGTATGAAGTCATTGGCGAGTAGATTCTTTACTTCTTCATCGAGGGCTGCTGACCGTTCTGCCCCCATACTTCTCTTTCTTTGATTTACGGGCGCCTTGGTAGGATCAATGTTTAATACGTGGCATGCTATGTCAGGGGAGATTCCGGTCATGTCAGCGTGTGACCATGCGAATACATCCAAATTGTGGCGGAGAAAATCGATGAGTTGTTCCTTCAATTCGACTTTTAGTTGCGACCCAATTTTCAATAGTCTACTTGAGTTGTGCTTGTCTACAGATATAAACTCCATAGCCTCTGCAGGCTCGGCGGTGGCCTCCACCTCTTTGTCCCTAGGGTCTAATTCATTGAAAGGGTCGCTGGTATATCGAAGAGGAGGGGCTTTCTTTAGTTGCTACGCTTCTAGACTTTTCGTGCAGAGGGCAACCTCTACACCCTTCCCATTATCCTTCCTGTGGTTGTTGCGAAGTTCAGTCACATAGCAGTCTCGAGCAACGTCCTGGTCTCCTTCTACTTCCCCTATTCCATTGTCCGTTGGAAACTTCATCTTTAGGCACCATGGGGCTAGGACAATTTGGAAGTCAGACAAGGCTGGCCTTCCTAAGAAGGAGTTGTAGGCCGAATGGTTTTCTATTAGCACGAACGTCTGCTTCCGCACAATGGAGCGGGGATGGCTTCCAATCTCAACAAAGAGGTCCAGTTGCCCGAGGGGCATCTTAGCATCCCCAGTGAAACCGTGTAGTGGTTTATCGTAGGGAGATACATCCTTCATTGATAGCTTCATTTTGTCGAATGCGTGTTTGAACAGGATGTTTACTGAGCTTCCAGTGTCTACCAGGATTCGGTAAACTTCGGCCGGACCGAGTCGGGCAGAGATGACCATGGGATCCATGTGAGGGTATTGCCTTCCTTCTAGGTCACGCTTACCGAATGTGATGTCATTACTTTCTTTCCGCTTCGGGTGGCGCTCTTCTATAACCGAATTGACACAGTCTTTATTGTCTCTAAGCGACTTTCCATACCTTTCCATCTCTTTCCAGCTTCTGTCCGCGATGTGCGGTCCTCCTGAGATGGTATGGACCACTATCTTCTCTTGGCTAGAGCTGCTAGCGTTGCGGTTTCCTCTGCCGGTGTTCCGTGAGGGTAGCCTTGGGTTTTCATTGGCAGGAGCTGGAGTCCTGTCCTGACTTTTTACATAACGTTCCAGTTTCTTCCTTCTGATGTGTTCCTCAATCAGATCCCGGAGATGATGGCATTCATTGGTATCATGCCCGTGAGATTCGTGGAAGCGGCAGAACTTTCCAGATTTCTGCGCGTTATCTGATCCCTTCTTG
The DNA here is from genome assembly GCA_030737815.1 of Allium fistulosum. Lineage (NCBI taxonomy): Eukaryota > Viridiplantae > Streptophyta > Magnoliopsida > Asparagales > Amaryllidaceae > Allium > Allium fistulosum. The sequence continues at coordinate 960,603,885 of CM060904.1, forward strand.
TATGGTGGGCGTTTGTATCTAACTTCGCCTTGGGTGGCAAGGAAGATATTTTCAACGGTCTCGTTCAAAGGAGTGTAAGTGTCGAATCTCGGCCCAGGCCGATATAGGCGCTTTTCTCCCTTCTTGCCCCCAGCATTGTCTCTGGAATCATTTCTTCGAACGTCCCTTGCCACAGTAGGGGCGTTGTTGTGAGTTGCCTTATTTTGCTGTCCTGACTGCCCCTCAACGGCAGCATCCTCAAGCCTCATGTATTTCCCGGCTTCATGGAAGAAATCGGGTAAAGTAGCTGGTTTTTCTTTCGTCAACCTTCTAGCAAATTTAGTGTCCGGATGCACACCACTACAGAGGGCCATTGGGATAAGCTTCTCATCGGCATCTTGGACTGCGGCTGCTGCGGCATTGAATCGGGTTAGGTATTGCTGCAGTTTTTCTCCAGGTTTCTGTTTGACGCTGGATAAGGAATAGGCGTCCTTAGGTTGTTCCACATGGATGCGGAACTGACTGATAAACTTTTCTTTCAACATTTCCCACGAGCTGATGGATCCCTGGGGTAGATGACAGAACCAGGAGGTAGCGAGATCTGCTAAGAAGAGCGGAAAGCATTTGCACAGTACTCCCTCTGTTACTCCACTCATGAGCATATGTTGCGTGTACCTCTGTAGGTGTACAACGGGGTCGGAGGTTCCTTTGTAAGGTTCCATTGTTGGCATCTTCCATTCTCGGGGGGTGATAGCAATTTCGATATTGCGGGCGAAAGGGCTGGTTACCCTAGCGCCTATCCCTCGATCTCTTTGCTCCCGTTGGACACACTCTCTGAATAAGCGTGCCATCCTTTCATCAGAATTTGGAGCAGATAGAAATGAGTTTGGTTCTATTCTGTGGGATTGATTCCGTCCAGATGACCTGTAGGGATGGTATCATCTATCGTTCCTCATATTTTCCAGCGGCTGCCTTTGATCTTCTGGGGGCATGCTAGGGTCAGCTACAGTTGGCCCTTGCCTTGATCTTCCCCTGCTGGGTTCTGATCTAAGCACTTCCTCGGGTCCAACTTCGGGCTGGACTCTAGCTCGGCCCCGTTCACCGGCGTTTCCGTGGTTAGGCAGTATGACAGGCTCGGCTACAGTTGACCTCCGTCCGGTACCTCCCCCGTTGGGTTCGGTACCAAACGTTTCCTCAGGCCTAACTTCGGGCTGTGCTCGGTCTCGGCTCCTACCATGGCTACTTCTGCCGTTAGCTCCTTCGAAGAAGGAAGATCTTTGTTGTCTCTGAGATCCTCCAGACTGGGACTCGCCCCATGATTCAGTGTTGCAGTTGGATTCTTCAGCATCCCTTAAGCGTGACATGAGATGGTCCACCAAGGCTTCCTGCTGGGACGTGAAGCGGTTAGTTACTTCAACCACAACTCTGTCCAAATCTGCCCTAGTAATTGCTGCAGGCTGTTCTGTGGCAGGAGCGGTTGGGTTAGCCTGTCCTTCATTTGTTACTGCTGCTGGAGGAGGACGATTTACTTGATTTGTGACAGCTGGATCTGGAAGACTGCTGGATGCGATGTTTTTTCCTTTGTTAACATCTTTTCTCTGTTTGGGAGGCATGTTTTCCAAGTGGCGAATGATGCTGTTAGGAAAACTGTTAAGTGGATAAAGCTGAAGCTTCGAGCTTCTAGTTCTCAGTGAAAGCACCAAAAATGTTTGCACAAAAAATGGACAAACACCTCAAAGTTGTATGATTTAGTAGATCTTATGTTGTTCTTAGTGATTTTGGAGATTTATGCAAATATATGAAAAGCAGGGGCTAAACTGTAAAAAGACACGCAGATTTATAGTGGTTCAGCCAGAATGTGCCTACGTCCACTTTATATGTTATTTCTCTTCTCTTGTTTTGATTACAAGTACAAAGCTTTGATACAAGTAAAAGAAAGTCATTTGAAAGTCCTATCCGTGCTTGAGCTCTCAAACTCGTCCCCCATTGTTGTACCCCTGCCCCTCTATTTATAGAGTGAGGCTGGGGGTAGGGGTCTTGGAGGTATATAGCAGCTGGCGGGCCTGGGCTGACGTAATCTGGCCTGGTGGATCTGGTCCGGTTTCCTTTGGTTCGGTGGTGAGATGAGTGGCCCGGTTGCTTCGTTCGGTGGAGGCTTCATTCGGTGGAGAGGTTTGGACCGGTGGGGAATTGGTCCGGTATAGGCTGGTTCGGTGGAGGTTGGTTAGGAGTTGGTTCGGTAGTGAGGGCGCAGCCTGGTCCGGCAGTGGGTCTTTCGTGGAGCTGGTCCGGCAGTGGGTCTCTCGTGGAGCTGGTCCGATAGTGGGTCTTTCGTGGAGCTGGTCCGGTAGAATCTCGCTCAACAGAAATGATAAATATCTGTATCACTTGACCATAGGTTAGAAAATTATATATGGACAACATTGGTCTATTTTTAAATGATTTCCAAATTTTGAAAAGAGAAATATATATATATGTGTGTTTGATTTTAAAATATAATATAAAGGTTTTATTTTAATATTAATATATGTAAAATTTAGATTTTTAAAATTATATGTTTGGAAATTTTAAAATTATAACTTAAGTTTTGAAAATCTAAATTTTAAGATTTTACTTATAATTTTATTATTTTAAATATATAAAAATAAGATTTAATATAAAATAAGATAGATTTGATTTATTAAATTTAACTAATATATATAAAGTGTGTTTAAATATTTATTTAAAATTTATATTAATACTTTGAAAATAGATTTTATATAACTTTAATAAATTAAGGCTGGAAAGATAAATTGAAATTAATTTGTAATTTAATTTTTTTAAGAATTGTATTTAAATAGGAATTGATTTGAACTTATTAATTTTGAGGTTTTAAAGTTATGATTTTATAACTTGATAACTGGATTTTGATTAAAGGTGATTAAATGAATATTTTCAAATTTAAATAAAATTGAAATTGAATATTTTGATTTAAATTTGTAATTTGAGATTTTATTTAAATGTTATTAAAAATGATTAAGTGAATATTTTCAAAATTAGATAAAATTAAAGTTGAATTTTGAAATATAAATGAAATTTATCAGATTGAGTTATTGTAAATGTTTGAATATTTAAATTTTGAAACCTATTGAATTGGAAGTAGTTCAAATTTGTAGTTCAAACCTGGATTTGAAATCGATATAAACTAAAAATGGTTTTAATGAGAATTTGAATTGAACCTTTAACCTTTCAATTGAAATCGTAGAACCGAGATTGATTTAAATTGAATTTTGGAACTAAAGTTGATTTGAATTGATTTGTGAAATTGGAAGAAATAATTCTAATATAAATTATTTTAATATATTTTATTTTAAATGTATAAATAATTTTAAATATATATATTAATATATAAACTATTTTAATCTTTAAACTATTTTTAAATATAAACTATTTTAATCTATAACCTATTTTCAAATATAAACCATTTTAATCTATAACCTATTTTAAAATATAAACTATTTTTAATGTACAACTATTCCAATATATAAACTACTTTCAATATTCAAACTATTTAAGTTGGAACTGTTATGGTTTAGATTTAATGGATTTAAATACGAATACTTTGATATGATGGTTTAACCTATTTTGTGGTTATGATTTTGGAAATGAATATGATTTAAAGTGAATAATGATTTTGAAAGTGAATATGATTTTGAAAGTGATATGATTTTGAAGTGAATATGATATTTTGATATCAATTATGAATTGGTTTGGGAAATGTAAAATAATCAACCGGTGTGAAATAAGTGTTTGGTTGTTAAAGTGGCCAGGATCGGATATTGTCATACTCTCTACCAATACCGAAAACCACTTTAACAACTATGCACGTGGTGGAGAATCCAGAACGAAATATGATAGTTTGGCAAATGATTCTGTATGAGGTATGAACGTAGCCCTGACCCCGTCGGGTCAGCTTGATACTACTAAAACAAGAGCCATGCCAGGCCAAGTGAGGTCGCACCTCCGATCGAACATGCTTCTTCGAAACCATATCTATTACTTTGTGATTTGATTGGTGTGCACCTTTGATTATGGGAGTGTGTCTCGAGGTGGGCGGTAGTTGCTGTTATGCGTTACCACCAGTTCGGATCTGCAAAATGATAGTATCATACCCTGGGCATTGCCTCGCGTGCCTTTTCATATGCCTTATCGAGCCCATTACGAGTTTGGTTTATGTCGTACACTATGGAGTGCCCTCTACTAGCCCTCCAGTTTATGGAGGAATTATGGTACTACATAGACTACGGCATTTATATAAAATGTGTTAAGGGGGATATGGGTAACGCCTTAATGCTATTTTAATATTTTACTTTACTGTAGACATTATCTATGTAGCATACTGTATTGTGTGTGTAAATAGTTCCACGGATCCTTAAAGGATGGGAATCCCAAACATCTTTTAAGTTATATTGCATTTCACTTGGACATTTCACTTGACTTGATTTACTTGCATAAGAATGTTAATCCTGACTCGAGTGTTTTGTATTTTGCTTTATGCTTAGGTCGGCTTGAGTATCACAGCATTTGAAACTCATCTTTGGAGCTTGGAGCTTGGAGCTTGGAGCTTTGCTTGGAAATCTATTTTATCTATTCATCTTTTCTGCTATTTCAAGTTATTTCTTGTTGTTTATGTTCAAACTTTTCATTTACTTATGTATTTGAGACTTCTATGTATTTGAGATTTATATTGTATTTTGCTTTTGACTCTGATGTTCTGTAGTAGCTTCATGAACTACTTTTTATCTATTTATGTTGCTTATTGTTGTATTACTCTATGTCTATGATTCTGTGATTGATTTATCTACTGTATATGCTGAGTTTTGCCAAATATAAATTAACAATCTGTTGTTCTGAGCAATTCAAGTCTGACATGTGTGGATTATTATCGATATGAATGGTTTGAAACAGTGGGTCATTACAGTTCTACTTCCAGGACATACAAAATTTTGTGTTGTAACTCCTTCCATGAAAAATACACAAAAGACTATGACACTACTTTTCATGAAAAGGAAAACTTCTAGGATGTGCTAGATCATCAAGTCACAAAACTTTCAAATAAATCTAACATTCTAGGTTTTAATTTTCCTTTTCTTCTTAACAGAAATCATTCTTCAAAGGTGAAAATTTTACTGATTAAATCATTTTCAAATAACAATTTACAAATGGTTAGGCTTACTCAGATTCATATAATGAAACCAACACTTCGGATTTGATCTGCTTGTCTATTCATTGTGTAACCAGCAATACTATTCTAACCAAAAGATTTTATGTCAAAAATTGAGGCAGTAAATCTAACCTTACAATTATATCTCCCCTCCTAGTATCCACCGTATATTACCTTCCGTTTCCCCCTGTGTATCCCGTACCCATGATTTTTAGTTAGTCTAGCCTTTCTCTTATGTAAAAACCCTCACATCTTACTATCTTCCAGTTCTTATGAAAAAGTCAAAGACGGTTTCAAATATTTTCCTCGTCTCAAAGCCTCTTTTTCCTCTTTCCAGTCAATTTCATATCGATTTTGCTACTTCAACTGGCCAAATAAAACCATGGCCATTACAGCATATTCGCAGCAGTTAATTTATTTTCCCCCATTAGTATCCACCATTAGATTCAAATTTCCCATGCCCCATCTCCTTAATAGTCGGTTATTCTAGCATAACCCATTTCTTATTCCTTTAATCAACTGATGTTAGGTAGATTTCAATTTTAATCAAAGCAATCAAAGTTTAAATAATCCTATAACCATCTCACGAATTCCATGTCTATAGTAACCAAAAAATCGACATTTTCTATGGTGACTTGATCTCCTACAGTGATGTGGATGTATTTGGTCGGTGGGTTTATTATTCTTGGTTGAATATCTTGCTTTCAAAAGGTAACGTTTGGATATTGGAGTTTCAATTTTCCACTAATATATTATGAAGCGAGGTAAAATTATTTGATTATATCAAATCAGTTAATTGGATTACTACTTCATTGTTGGTACTTATTCCATAAATTTGAGTTATAATCCAAAGAGTGGTACCTTTTACATCCATTTTAACTTTAACATAAGGGATTAATGAAGACTACTGTAGAATATAATATGTAATTTCTTATGTTAAACCCCCATTTTGAACAATTAGAATTTTGATGATAAAATGATTTTTTTATTACTTCTGAGAAATGATACAAGTTGTATTCAGTACACAGTTTGAACAATATTTATAATGAAAAGTGATATTGAGATAGGCTGCATTATAGCCCAATAACTTGTAATGGTTGAATGAAAATGTATCTGACTAGTTCAGCTTTATAACTTGATTACATATACTTGCAATACTAGCTCACGAGACTTTTATTATCTCTTATTCCCCTTTCAAACCTAGGGTTTGAAATTTTCCCAAATCTTAGCCGAATTTTGACAATCCTCTAAAATTAAAGCTTCAATCTTGCAAAGTTCTAATTTTTTAGTGATTTTGTAAGATCTACTTGCTCTCCAAAGAAATATTGAGCTTTGATTTGAGACTTATGGGCTGCCTTGAATAAGATTGAGACGGTTGCTTTTCTGGAAGATGTGCCTCTACAAAATCCTTGCTTTGCAATTGTTTTGTAGAAAGTTTGAATCTCTAATCGATGTCAGATCTGTGATTTTGCAATTGAGCTTGACATCTACAACTTGTAATTCCTTCTTTAACCTGGAAAAACTTTGCTTCGAAAATGGATTCGTTAAGGTATCTACCTTTCAGTAAGCTGCAGGTATAAGGTTTATAGCTAATTTCCCTTTCATAACCTATTCTCTTATAAAATATAGATCCAACTCCATGTGTTTGGTTATCGAGTCTAAAACTGGGTTTGCTGCAAGTGTTAGAACCTCTATTCTATGCTTTCGATGACAACAACTATACAATCATATACATACAATATATTTCATCTCTTTTCTGGTAAAAGCTTTCATAATTCACAACATCGCAACTTGAAGACGACCAGCAGAGGAGAAGAATCATTGGTATTAGAGAAGCTATTATAGTGTGTTACAGTCATAGATATATATAGCTTGTAAAATCTCCTTTTTTAACACAAACATCGCACAAAAAAACTTTTATAAGTCTTCATCATCTCAAACAGGTTAACTGCAGAATATAACATATATTAGACGTTTGTTAGTATGTATCAGATGTCTGACTATGGTCTCTATTTCAAAAAGCTAATACGTATCAGATGTTTGCCAATACATCTCAGGCGTCTGTCTCTGGCCTCTATTTAAAATGTATATATATACACAGACGTCTGAGTATTATGCATAGACGTTTATGCTGGGTAACGAGAAAAATTAATGAACAGTCGCCTACTTCATTCTAACAGTTGCATCCATGTCTCTTCAATGCACCTCTTCCTTCTCAATGACTACAACCTTTAGACTGAAATTGAACACACTAATGGATGCTACTCTTCAAGAAAACTCTTCAACATCTATAAATATGTAAAGTTTCTAAGAAACAAACTACTTGAATTTTCTGATTCTTATATCTATACTCTTTACATACTCTGCTTTCTAAAAGCATTCAATATATCAGTTTTACTACTTTCTAAAAGCAAAGCTTCACATACACATACTATTCAAAGGAGATTATAGGAAGATTTGTACTGTGCAGTCAAAATCATTGTTACTTAGATACTTGTCAAGAAAAGATTTTTTGTATCAAGCCTATTCCTCTAGGAAAGTGAGGGTTGTGTACTAGTTAAGACTAAAGGGGAGCTTCGGGACTGAACGTAGGATGGGAGGTTCGAACCAGTATAAAAACTCTGGTGTGATTGTTTCTTTACGTTTATTTACTTTACTCTACTGGTTATAAGTTAACATATTATTACACTTTCATATTAAATACAAATACATGATCCACACACTCTTTCATTTGATATTAGAGCATGGTTATCTCAATTCACAGTAACACGTAATTGAAACATATTTAATATGGCAAGTACATTTCAAGAAGGATAATCTACCGATGTCCACCACTATTCACTGGATCTAATTATGTTTACTGGTCTACACGTATGCATATTTTTATGGAAGCAAATGATTAGAAATTTGGCAAGCAAAACAAGTTAGATATGTAGCACCAGAAATAGATATAAGTACTTGGATAGATGCTCACAACAAGTAATGCTAAAGCCATGAATGTTTTATTCTGTTCACTTGATAAAAATGAATTCTCACATGTCATGTTGTGCAATACTTCATACGATATATGGCGTACATTAAAAATCACTCATGAACACACTAAAAAAGTTAAGCAAACAAAGATTTCTATTTTACAAAATCATTTTTCGTCATTTAAAATGAAAACAAATGAATCTATTGGTGATATATATGCTAAATTTCAAACTATCCAACACAATCTCATGGCACTTAGAGGAAAATTTATAGATTTTGATTTAGTTACATGTATTTTAAATTCCTTAACTAATGAATGGGAATGAAATGTGTTAGCCATCGAAGAGGCTAATGACTTATCTCAACTAAAAGTTGAAGAATTGATATGGAATTTGATGTCCTACGAAGCAAAATTGCAGGCAAGAAGAGAACAAAATCATGAAAAGAAAAATATAGCTTTTCAATCCAACGATAATGATTCAGACTTAGATGAAGATGTGATCGTATTCATAGCCAAAAACTACAACAAGTTCAAGAAGTTCAAAAAGATGACGAAATCGCACAACGAATGAAATTCAAATTCATCCGGTCAAACTTCAATCAAGTGTTTTGGATGTGAAAAATTCGGACACACGAAGAAAAAATGCCTAGAACTCAATAATGACAAAAAGAAAAGAAAGTTCAAGAAATTTAAGAAAAGAGAACGAGCTTTTCAAGTAACTTGGGATGACTTAGATTCATCTTCATCTTCAGACAATGACAGTGATAGTGATTCTGAACAAGCCAATATATGCTTCATGGCAAACACTGAGGAGGTATGTCTCGATCTTACTTATAATGAAATTTTAGAACTTAGCATGGAATTAGATGACTAATATAGAGAAACTAAAAAGCTAAATAAAGAAAATGTTGCTAAAATTAATCGGATGGAACTTGAAATAGGATTATTAAAGATGATAAAACCATTTTAGAAGAAGAATTATAAACTACACAAGAAAAATGTAAGAATCTATCTATACAAAATGATTCATTATCATGTGAAATAGGAAAAGCTAAACAAGAAAATGATGATAAGAAAAGTAAACGTCGTATTAATGAACGATCTAGAAACATCAAAATCCAAAATTTCTTATCTTAACGATAAGTTAAACAAGATTACTAATAATGTTTTGAAATTCAATAAAGGAAAACAGAATTTGGTTAATTTGATTAAAATTTCTAAACCATCTGGAAATCATAATGGATTAGGATTTAAGAAAACTTCAAAACATAAAAACTATAGCTCACTATATAAAAGGTTCAAGAAGTCAAATACTAAAGAAAATGTTTCTAACTCTAAAATAATTAAAATATGGATTATAAAATCTGGTAATAAACTAATTAGACAAAAACACATAGATAATTATTTAAAAAGTGTTGTTCATAGTAAATATTATTCATTAAAAGGTCCCAAACCCTCTTGGGTGTGGTTACCTTCATTTTCTAACACTTAGGACCCTAAATGAAGGAAGTGGGTACCAATTAAATTATTTTTATATTGCAGGTACCCAAATGAAAATCTAATAACAAGGAAAAATGGATACTCGATAGCGGATGCTCCAAACATATGATCGGAAATGCACAAATGTTAGCAAACATAACATACAGAGATGGTAGTACTGTAACTTTCAGAGATAATTCAAAAGTATTTGTCATTGGAATTGGAGATGTCATCAATGTTGGTATGTCCACTTCACTTGTTATTACAAATGTTCTTTTAGTTAAAAATCTAAAACACAACTTTTAAGCATTAGTCAACTTTGTGACAAAGGATTCAAAATTGATTTTGAAAAAAAATGCAACATATTTGATCAAAATAAAAATCTGATCTTTGAAGGTTTAATAAAAAGAAACATCTATGTTTTAAATATAAAATTTAGTAAGTCTAGTGATTTATGCATATCCGTAGATTTTAATGGTCCATGGATATGACACAAATGGTTATGTCACATAAATTTTAAGTTTATAAACAAATTAGCTGAACACAATTTGATTAGAGGTCTTCCTAAAATAAACTACAAAGTCAAAAATTTATGTGATGCATGTCAATAAGGCAAATTGAAAAAGGAGTTTATTTTAATCTTAAAAGGAAATTTCTACCAAACAACCATTAGAATTACTACATCTTGATTTATTTGGTTCTACTCAAGTACGTTCAGTAAATCATAACAAGTATGTTTTTGTTATTGTAGATGATTTTTCAAGATATACATGGACACTGTTTTTAAAAAATAAGAGTAATATATTTGAAATGTTTAAAATTTTTGCTAGAAGAATTAAAAACTTAATGAATCTTAAAATAAAGAGTATAAGAAGTGATCATGGAGGTGAATTCGAAAACGAAATTTTTGAAAATTTTTGTAACAAAAAGGGAATTACACACAATTTCTCATTTCCTCGAACACCACAACAAAATGGTGTTGTGGAAAGGAAAAATCGTATACTTCAAGAATGTGCACGAACTATGCTTAATAGTAGTAATCTACCCAAAAAAAATTGGGCAGAAGCTGTAGCTATTGCTTGTTATATATTAAATCGTGTTACATTACGTCCTTTAACCAAAAATATCTTTTATGAAATGTTTTTTTGGTAAAAAAACCCATCACACTTTCGAATATTTAATTCAAAATGTTTTATTCTAAACATTAAATATAATCTTAGAAAATTTGATTCAAAAGATGACGAAGGAATCTTTATCGGATACTCAGATCGTAGCAACGCTTATAGAGTACTTAATAAACGTACTAGCACTATAGAAGAAAGTATACACGTATCTTTTGATGAATTTTTTTCCAATAATAAAACGGTGATGATGATGAGATTGTAACAAAACCATCTGAAAATAACACATCCGTACATAAAAATAATGAGAATACCGTTGATAATGATAATACGTTAAGACCACCACCTCGTATTTTAAAAGACCACCCAATCAATAATATAATTGATGATTTAAATACAAAAGTTTCTACCAGACATCAATTAAATCAAATGAGTCATGTTGCATTTATTTCAAATTTTGAACCTAAAACCCATAAAGAAGCATCGAATGACGAATCATGGATTATTGCGATGCAAGAACTTAATCAATTCAAAAGAAATGAAGTATGAGAACTTGTACTGATACATACAGATCAATCTGTAATCAGGACAAAATGGGTATATAAAAATAAAAATGATGAAAATGGAAATATTATTCGTAACAAAGCAATGTTAGTAGCATAAGGGTATAATCAAGAGGAAGGCATTGACTATAAAGAAATGTTTGCTCCAGTCGCACATCTAGAAGCCATCCGAACGTTACTTGCTTTTGCATGTCATCGTAACTTTAAACTTTTTCAAATGGACGTAAAAAGTGCCTTTTAAAATTGTTTTATAAAAGAACAAGTTTATGTTGAGCAACCTCCGGTGTTCATACATGAAAAATTTCCCGAACATGTATTTAAACTAAAGAAAGCTTTATATGGTTTGAAACAAGCACCTCGTGTTTGGTATGGTAGACTAAAAACTCATTTAATAAATTCTGGATTTCAATTCGGAAAAATAGATACAACCTTGTTTATAAAAAGAAATCATAATGATATTTTAGTTATTCAAATATATGTAGATAACATAATATTTGGATCAACTAATGAAAATCTATGTAACGAGTTTGCATATATCATGAAAAATGAATTCGAAATATCCTATATGGGAGAATTAATTTTTTTTCTTAGGATTACATATTAAACAGTTAGAAAGTGGTATTTTTATAAATCAAGAAAAATATTATCATAATTTGTTAAAACGTTTTGGAATGTAGAAAACATTGAGTAAACCAATGCCCATGAGCACAAGTACCCACTTAGACAAAGATGAAAACAGAAAGGATTTTGATCAAAATTTATATCGAAGTATAATAGGATCACTATTATACTTAACGGCTAGTAGAGCTGATATCATGATGAGTGTGTGTCTGTGTGTAAGATTTTAAGCACAACCTAAAGATTCACTCTATCGAGCAGTCAAATGTATTTTTGCGATACTTAAACAACACTAAGGATTACAGTCTTTTCTATCCTAAAGATAGCTCTTTTGAACTTGGCGGTTGCAAAATTGATAGGAAAAGTACAAGTGACACCTGTCACTTTATCGGTTAATCTCTAGTCTCTTGGTTTAGTAAAAAATAGAATTTTGTATCGCTTTCAACCTGTGAAACGGAGTATATTACTGCTACCTTAGCTTGCGCACAAGTAATATACATACAACAAACACTTAAAGATTTTGGAAAAATAATTAACAAGTCTCCACTATATTGCGATAATACTAGTGTTATAAACTTATCTAAAAATCCAACAAATCATTCTCGAACAAAACATATAGATATTTGTCACCATTTTTTAAGAGATAATGTTGAAAAAGAAATAATAACTCTAGAATTTGTAAATACCGAAAATCAGATAGCCGACATTTTTACAAAACCACTAAGTGAACAAACTTTTATTAAGTTAAGACGTGAACTAGGTATTATGTATATTAAAATAATTATTTTTTAATTATTAACCTTTAATTTGTTTTCCTGGCTAAAATTTTTTGATAATTATTAACCTCTTAATCTTTCTTTTGTTTTTTTGGGCTGAAATTTTTTGAGAATTATTAACCTTAACTTCATTTTTCTTAACTTAGCTTATAAAGTCAATATATATATATATATATGAACTTAATCAAAAAATTTATATCCAAACTTTAAACAGAGAATTAAATTTGTAAACAAACATATCAAAATGTCTTCTGATCACGATTCCACTTATTCCACAATTGACTACGCCTCACCCTCGTTCGGCAGCACTTATACCTCTCCAACTAAAGTCACTCCTACATCACCTCCGTCCCTAAACATCATCCCTTCACCAACTTACCATACCGGATTCTCTCCAAAAGGTAAGAAAGCCAAACATGGAATCGATCTAAAATCATCCTCTCTCTCAGATAAAGTCGATGACATTGATCATTATCAATAAGAAATGATAGGAGTTCAAAGATAAATTAACTATGAACAACGCCGTCAAGGAGCACATTTAAACTTCCTTGAAAAATGTATCCTTGCAATATGTGGTCATTCACCAACGAATGACTGCAAACATCAGAAGTCACCGCGTTTACGAGAAACTCCTCTAAGATCACACAAGATCACTCCACGAGAGTTATGGGGAGAAGGGACATCGCACACAGAACACAGAACACCGTCAAGTTCGTCCTTACTAGTCTCCTCTTAGGCCATCAACAGAACAAACCAAGATCGAACCGAATTCATGGAAGAAACAAAACTACCATTCTCCTGATTCGCCTGCTGACAACTAAAGAAGTATTTCATAAACAACGGACAGTTAATATATATTTTAAATAAACATGTTTATTCATAATCATTTGAAATTCCTTCACTTTAATAAATTTTGTTTACATATAGCAAAGTACACATAGGTAACAAGAAAAATTATGCATGATCAGACGTCTGATAAAATTACCCAGATGTTTGGAAACAAGCTCAGGAATATTACCGTTTCAACACAGATGACTAACATATAATCATTCGTCTAAATTCATGAACAAAAATTTGTTCTTCAGCACAGACGCCTGAATATAATATCAGACATCTGAGCAGTTGTTCTGTCAAACAAAAAAAACAAACGGCTTTAACACAGACGTCTGAGGAAATACCCAGACATCTGATGGAACTCTCTGAAAAAATAAGTTTTTCACAGACAAATGTCTAGATTTCCACTCAGACATCTATTTAACCTTTCTGTCTACAAAATCATTCTCATTCAGATGTCTGATCTCCAAAACTTAGACTGATACCAAATGAAAGGGACGCGGAAGATGATCTTAAGGCTATTTAACACTAGAGGGGGGGTGAATAGTGTTTTAAGAATTTCTTTAAAACTTCTTTGATTTAAATTGATTTAACTAACTTAATGCAAATACACAATCACAGATCAAATCACAGAATCACAAACAGATGCAAATATAAATAAAAAGCAAGTAAAGGAAAGAACACACCAGGAATTTTATACTGGTTCGGTGTTACCCTACATCCAGTCCCGCACAACTTGTACGGCTTTCTATTCAATAATAATCTAGATTACAATCCCTCGATTCCAAGGCAACGAGGTACACCCTCCAGATTCTCAGGTCTCTGGGTAGAACCACTTGATTCACAGGACACAAGTTCACCCGATCGATTTCCAAGGACACGATCACACCTTTATAACCCTACACAAGTTTCTTTGAGTACAAATGTATCTATAACTCTGATAAGCACTGAGATTCTTTGAAGAGAGTGGCAGAGAATCAAACTAGAGATATTCTGGTTTGATTCACTTAAGATTTCGGCATAATATGGATAGGATGATTAGAAAATAAGATAAGAGAGTAAAGAGGAGAGAAAATAAAGAAAGTAGTTACTGGAAAACGTCCATAACAGTCTCTATTTATAGAGAATGAATGGATGTGTCCATTCAAAGAGGTTTAAGCGAATAGACACTTCTTTTGAAAACAACCTTTGCTATAACGGGAATCATGTCGACATGACGAGTAACTATGATGTCGACATGGTCTAGTAAAAATGATGATTTGCTTTACTTTGAAAATGATGATTTAAAACATATGCAACTTTATTCAAATGGACTCTATGTATTTGTAGAAGGTATTTAGAAGTAGAAATACTTATGAATATATATATGTATATATACTAAAATATATTTAAAATCAAAGTAAATAAACTAAAGTAAATATAATATTAAAATAGATTTTGAGGCTAAAATATCAAGGACAATTTTGAAATCAAAATATAACAAAATGATAAATATGATTTTGAGGCTAAAACATTTTTGGAAATGTGAACGAAGGTTTTTCTTTTGAAAAGGAATATTTGAAAATCATTTTATAAAACAAGAGATAATTTTGAAAATCATTTTGAATCAAAATTAGTGGATAACAAAATAGGGCTACTATCCGTTCCACTAGATATTTCGTGAGTTCCATCTCACTAGGGTTCCATCCCTTTAACAAGAACGAAGTGGATTCCATTCCACGAGTAAATTGGATAAAAAAGAATGATAGTGCTTTCAAGAAGTTTTAACAAATATCTAACCTAACTATATTATTTGTCTTGAACTCTTGAATATCTTGAATCTCATGAGTCTTCAATCTTGAACTCTTGATCTTTGTCTTCATCAATTTTGTCTTCTTTACTGTACAGTCTTCTTTTGTTGATACCTGCATATAGATTTCCTGCACATATATATTTTATAACACTTCTATAGTTGTTGTCATCAAAACCACTATCCTATAGACTAACATTCTCCCCCTTTTTGATGATGACAACCTTTGTTTATAAAATATTTATATTCTCCTTATAACTCCCCCTAAATCTAATAACTCCCCCTTAATCTATGCCTAACTAACCTATTTTATACTTCTCCCCCTTTGTCATCAACAAAAAAATGACACTAACTCCCCCTAAATCTATGATATTAATGATAGTGTTATCATCAATAATACTGAAACTAGATATAACAATGTTAAATATTGTATACTCAGAATGATATATATGAGTAATATAAGAATGAGAATAATAAGTGTAACCACAGATTATTTTATTCATTTCAATATTACTATATACATGACTATTTAAACTTATAAACACATAAATAACTAAAACAAGAAAATAAACAACTCAACGGTTGCTTTTGATGATGGGAGACTTGTGGACAGGACAATTTGGGTAATGGAAACAGAAATTTCCATGTTGTTCCACAATGTTCCCATAAGCATCAAAACAGACTTCCCCTACACATACTGCTTCATCATCAGTTTCTTCCTCCATTGGTTCTTCCTCTTCTTCTTCGTCTTCGTCTTCGTCTTCTTCTCCTTCTTCATTTGCTTCTATGTTAGAAGAATCTTCAATTACAATTGGATTGGCATGATTATCCATGAGGAATTTTTGAAGATTCCTCAGAATTTTCCCTTGTTTCTCTTGCTCTCTTGCCATTCTCAATTGTTGAACTTGCATTTCAATTAACATCTGCAGCGAATCATTAACTTTCTCCTCTATTTTGATGACACGAGCGAGTATGGAGTTTTGGAAAGGGCCTTGTGAAGGAAAAGGGAAAGGAGCCGGTGAAATTTGATTAGGATTGGATGTGGAAGCCATGGATTTGATGTTTCCAGAAAGTAGTATGAAGAAATAATGATTGGAGGGAAGAGAAACTCAGAATGGGTGAGTTAAATAACCACCCATTCAAAAATTAGAGGGAAAAACGAATTGTCATTTTTACCGTTTCATGTCGACATGACGCATGAATACTATGTCAACATGGTGTTGTAAAATGCTATGGTTAAGAAATCATTCATATATACCCTATGTATACTACTATACTATATACTATATTTCAGAAAGAGAACATATACCTAATTCTCTTCTTAACTTGGTGAAGACAGGTTCTCCTAAAGGTTTGGTTAAAATATCAGCTATTTGATTTTCAGAATTAACGAAATCAAGAGAAATTTTCTCTTTATTTACGTTATCTCTTAGAAAATGGTGTCTAATGTCAATATGTTTAGTTCGGGCATGGAGAGTTGGGTTTTTGGACAAACTAATGGCACTAGTGTTATCACAGAAAATTGGAGATTTCGTGATAGATATACCAAAATCATTCAAGGTTTGTTGCATATACAAAACTTGAGAATAAGCTAAAGCAGTAGAAACATACTCTGCTTCAGTTGTTGATAGGGAAACAGTATTCTGCTTTTTACTGAACCAGGAAATTAAGGAATGACCTAGAAAGTGACAAGTTCCACTTGTACTCTTTCGGTCTGACTTACACCCAGCATAGTCAGCATCACAGTAGGAAACTAATTCAAATGAATCATTCTTAGGGTAGAACAATCCATAATCAAAGGTGTGTTTAACATATCGAATGATACGTTTCACAGCTTTTAGATGAGTTTCCTTGGGTTGAGATTGATATCTTGCACAGAGACAGACACTGTTCATGATATCTGGTCTACTAGCAGTTATATAGAGAAGTGATCCAATCATTCCTCTATACAAGGTTTGATCTACGTCTTTGGATAGATCATCCTTACTTAACGCTATATTGGTTGCCATGGGAGTTGGTTTTCCACTCACATTGGTCAAGCCAAACTTACTAACTAACTCTCTCGCATACTTCTCTTGACTGATAAAGATACCATTATCTAATTGTTTGATTTGTAATCCTAGGAAAAAGTTAAGTTCACCCATATGACTCATCTCAAACTCTTTTGTCATAATGTCAGAAAATTCTTTGTTCATGTCAGAATTGGTTGATCCAAAAATAATATCATCTACGTACACTTGTACAAGTTGAATATCATTTTTGTTTCTTTTAATAAAAAGTGTGTTATCTAATTTACCTATTTCAAAATCAGATTGCAAAAGATAAGACCTAAGTCTATCATACCAAGCTCTAGGAGCTTGTTTTAGACCATACAGGGCTTTCTTTAATTTAAAAACATGATTTGGAAATTTTGTATCTTCAAAGAGTGGAGGTTGTTCAACATAAACTTCCTCTTTTACAAAACCATTTAGAAAGGCACTCTTGACATCCATTTGAAAAAGTTTGAAATTATTGAAATTAGCGAAAGCAAGCAGAATTCTAATAGCTTCTAATCTTGCTACGGGTGCAAAGGTTTCGTCATAATCTATACCTTCTTCTTGACAATAACCTTGTGCAACGAGTCGAGCCTTATTTCTAACGACCTCACCTAATTCATTTAATTTATTTTTATATACCCATTTAGTGCCTATAATGGATTTATCCTCAGGTCTAGGAACAAGTTCCCAAACATCATTTCTGGTGAATTGATTCAATTCTTCTTGCATAGCAAGAATCCATGAATCATCAGTTGATGCTTCCTTTGGATTTTTAGGTTCTATTGAGGATATAAAAGCAACATGACTCATATTGTTTAATTGATTCCTAGTTTTAACAACAGATTGCATATCTCCTAGAATATTTTCTACAGGGTGATCTTTTAAAAGCCTAATCTTTTTATTTGGATGAAAAGTTTCATTTGTAGCATCTACAGATTCATGATTAGAAATAACTAAGTCATCCTCATCATTAGTCTGATCAACTTCTTTGAAATTTTCATCAAAGGAAACATGTAAAGTTTCTTCAATAGTGTTTGTTCTTAGATTAAAAACTCTATAAGCTTTACTCCTGTTAGAATATCCGATAAAGATTCCTTTGTCGGATTTAGGATCAAACTTATCTAAATTATCTTTTGTATTTAAGATAAAACATTTACTTCCAAAAATTCTGAAATAAGATACCTTAGGTTTCTTATTGAAAAGAAGTTCATAAGGTGTTTTATTGGTTAGAGGTCTAATTAGAATCCTATTCAAAATATAACAGGCTGTTGCAACTGCTTCAGCCCAAAAATGTTTTGGTAATTTACTATCAGAAAGTAGAGTTCTAGCACACTCTTGAATCGTCCTATTCTTACGCTCAACTACTCCGTTTTGTTGTGGAGTTCTTGGAAACGAAAAATTGTGAGTAATTCCCTTCTGATTACAGAATTCCTCAAACTTCTCATTTTCAAATTCACCACCGTGATCACTACGAATAGTGATGATCTTGGAAGAAAGTTGGTTTTGAACTCTTTTTGAAAAACTTTTAAAATAATCAAAAGTATCACTTTTATGTTTCAGAAAGATTGTCCATGTATATCTGGAATAATCATCCACAATTACAAAGACATATTTACTATGGTTGATTGATTGAATTTGAGATGGACCAAATAAATGTAGGTGAAGTAACTCAAGAGGTTTTGAAGTAGAAATCATATCTTTAAGTTTAAAGGAACTTTTTCTAAGTTTTCCTAATTGACATGCATCACATATACTATCTACTTTAAATTGCATCTTAGAGAGGCCTCTTACTAGATCAAGTTTGGATAGTCTAGATAAGAGTTTAAAATTCAAATGTCCAAATCTCTTATGCCAAGTCCAAGGGTCACTTGTATTGGCCAAAAGACATAGATTATCATTTGAAATTTTCATACTAAGAATATAGATATTCTTTTTCCTAACTCCCTCAAAGATAATATTAGATTTATTATCTTCGATGTGACACTTGTCTTTTTCAAATTTAATCCTATATCCTTTATCACATAACTGACTAATACTAAGTAGATTATGTTGTAGATTTTTAACTAACAAAACATTTGAAATAATAGGAGTTTCAGGATTACCTACATTGCCGATGCCAACTACATAACCTTTTGAATTATCCCCAAAATTAACCAATCCTCCATCCTTGTAAATAATGTCATTGAGTATCTCTGGATTTCCTGTCATATGTCTTGAACATCCACTATCAAGTATCCACTTGTTTTTCCTTATTTGCACAGCTTGTCCATTGTGAATAGATTCATTTGTCGCCATGAAGCAAGATTCCTGCACAGTGAGCAACTTTTGTAGATTACCTGATTCTATATAACTATCATGCATCAATTTATGAGACCACAATGATTTGATCATTAAAGAATTATTTTTAGGAAACATTTCAAACTTAGCCATGAACTTTTCAAAAATCAGATTATGAATACTTTGGAAAACTTGCTCTGATACCAAATGAAAGGGACGCGGAAGATGATCTTAAGGCTATTTAACACTAGAGGGGGGGTGAATAGTGTTTTAAGAATTTCTTTAAAACTTCTTTGATTTAAATTGATTTAACCAACTTAATGCAAATACACAATCACAGATCAAATCACAGAATCACAAACAGATGAAAATATAAATAAAAAGCAAGTAAAGGAAAGAACACACCAGGAATTTTATACTGGTTCGGTGTTACCCTACATCCAGTCCCGCACAACTTGTACGGCTTTCTATTCAATAATAATCTAGATTACAATCCCTCGATTCCAAGGCAACAAGGTACACCCTCCAGATTCTCAGGTCTCTGGGTAGAACCACTTGATTCACAGGACACAAGTTCACCCGATCGATTTCCAAGGACACGATCACACCTTTATAACCCTACACAAGTTTCTTTGAGTACAAATGTATCTATAACTCTGATAAGCACTGAGATTCTTTGAAGAGAGTGGCAGAGAATCAAACTAGAGATATTCTGGTTTGATTCACTTAAGATTTCGGCAGAATATGGATAGGATGATTAGAAAATAAGATAAGAGAGTAAAGAGGAGAGAAAATAAAGAAAGTAGTTACTGGAAAACATCCATAACAGTCTCTATTTATAGAGAATGAATGGATGTGTCCATTCAAAGAGGTTTAAGCGAATAGACACTTCTTTTGAAAACAACCTTTGCTATAACGGGAAGCATGTCGACATGACGAGTAACTATGATGTCGACATGGTCTAGTAAAAATGATGATTTGCTTTACTTTGAAAATGATGATTTAAAACATATGCAACTTTATTCAAATGAACTCTATGTATTTGTAGAAGGTATTTAGAAGTAGAAATACTTATGAATATATATATGTATATATACTAAAATATATTTAAAATCAAAGTAAATAAACTAAAGTAAATATAATATTAAAATAGATTTTGAGGCTAAAATATCAAGGACAATTTTGAAATCAAAATATAACAAAATGATAAATATGATTTTGAGGCTAAAACATTTTTGGAAATGTGAACGAAGGTTTTTCTTTTGAAAAGGAATATTTGAAAATCATTTTATAAAACAAGAGATAATTTTGAAAATCATTTTGAATCAAAATTAGTGGATAACAAAATAGGGCTACTATCCGTTCCACTAGATATTTTGTGAGTTCCATCTCACTAGGGTTCCATCCCTTTAACAAGAACGAAGTGGATTCCATTCCACGAGTAAATTGGATAAAAAAGAATGATAGTGCTTTCAAGAAGTTTTAACAAATATCTAACCTAACTATATTATTTGTCTTGAACTCTTGAATATCTTGAATCTCATGAGTCTTCAATCTTGAACTCTTGATCTTTGTCTTCATCAATTTTGTCTTCTTTACTGTACAGTCTTCTTTTGTTGATACCTGCATATAGATTTCCTGCACATATATATTTTATAACACTTCTATAGTTGTTGTCATCAAAACCACTATCCTATAAACTAACAGACTTTGCCTGATCCCACACCTTTTCAACTCTCTATATATTATCTTTTACCCCTACATCATTTTTCACCGTTCTCTTTCTCCAAAATCTTAAAAACCCTAATTCTCGAATTCAAATTCTCTTTTCAAATTCCCCAAATCAATGGCTCCTAAGGCTAAAACTCCAGTTGTTAAATGTCGAAAAGCTATTGCAGGCCAAAGTTCACAACCTCCTTCTCAATAATTCGTCACCGACCATCACATAAAGGAGTGGATTGTGGAAAAAGAAAATAGAAAAAAAATACAGGAATTACATAAAAAGCTTTTCCACTCAAGTCCATTCTATCCCATTCGCTGTTTCATTCACTATGATGCTATGGATCTAACTGAAGAAGCTCATATCTACCACCTAATTAACTACGACGACAATGCTGGGAAGATAGATCGACTAGTTGTATTCCTCTTCTTAATTAATCTTTGTTCCTTAAAAATTTGGAATCCTTCTGATGAGGATAGCAAGATTTGGACCAGTGTTTATGGACACATAATAAAATTTAATGTTGAAATACTTGGACAAATTCTTAATTGTTCTTATACGGGAATTCGATTACCAGAAGTTCGCGATACACGATATATCCCCAGAGATTTATTGCTCACCTTATTTGGGAAGACGATATGCAGAAATTAAAAACATCTAGTTTACGTCCAAGAGCTCAACTTCTTAACTGTATGCTCATAAACACAGTCATCCCTAGGTTAGGTAGTCATGAACAAGTATATGAAGACGATCATAAAGCTTTGTATGCTATTTTTCGTCATATTGAAGTCAATTGGGTGCAATATATTTTCGACCAAATTAAAAGCTTTTGGACACCTACACATCGTAGCATTGTCTACGCCCCATATATAATGAGAATTCTATGGTCATTAGAAATTCCTTCATATCTCTCCCAATATGAAGAAACTCCGTTAAAGATAGTGGCATTAGATTTCTCTCTCTGATGCACCTCCTAGAAACACTGCCAAGCATAACCCCCTTTTCCTAGTACCAACAACCCCAACAACAACAAGCACCTCCCACTCGACCTTCCCAACCTTCCAAAGCTTCAGCACCTACAGAGTATTACTCTGATTCTAAAATACAAGAAGTTGGAATTGCAGTGGGACCAGGAGAGAACTATCGAGATGTTGCACTTCAAAACCAACGTCTCATCTCCTTAAACCAACAAGTGTTAGATAAAAAGATGTCTTGCTTGGAACGATATTTTTCTACTCACATGACCAAAGTAGAGAAGATGTTAGAAAAATTAATTTCCACTTTGGGAAAAGTTCTTCGAAAGGTACGGGGTCGTTCCTCATCTCGGTCTTCATCTTCTCCATCCCCAACACCACCACCACCAGTGTTTCAGTCAGAACCAAGTTTAGGCGCAAGGCCTTCAGAAGAACCACCACAACATTCTCATCGTGGCAAAGTGCCAATTTGTCTTGATACTGAAGAGAGTGAAGATATATCATTTCCTTCACAAGATCCTTAGGCTCCACAAGACCCCATCACTATAGTTACTACACGTCATTTCAGGGTCTCTCTATTCAAGAGGATGAGGAGTACAATGACCAGTCTCAATGGAAACATGGTGCATATAATGAAGGCTCGTCTAACTTTTGGGGTTACCACAACTATCGATAAGCTTTTATTTTATTTTTTAATATGGTAGGTTTTATGTATCCTTAGTTTGATTTATTCCAAACAATATGTTTGTATAATTATACAAAACTTATTTGCGATTCTGTATAAACTTAAATTTTCCACATTTCATTCTTTCTATATCTCATTTTGATAATGCCAAAGGGGGAGAAATATCATACTACATGTATATAAGGGGAGGAATCACATTCAAAGGGAGTTGTATTCTTATTCGATAAGTGATTGTATAGTTGTCATCATCAAAAAGAGGGAGAATGTTAGAATCTCTATTCTATGATTTCGATGACAACAACTATACAATCATAAACATACAATATATTTCATCTATTTGCATGTAAAAGCTTTTAGAATTCACAGTATTGCAACTTGAAGACGACTAGCAGATGAGAAGAATCATTGGTATTAGAAAACCTATTATAGTGTGTTATCGTCATAGATATATAGCTTGTAAAATCTCCTTTAGTAGTTTTTTAACATAAACATCGCACGACAAAACTTTTAAAAGTCTTCATTATCTCAAACAGGTTAACTGCAGAATATAGCATATATCAGACGTCTGTCAGTATGTATTAGACGTTTGACTATGGTTTCTGTTTGAAAAAACTAATACGTATCAAACGCCTGCAATACATCTCAGATGTCTGCCTCTGGGCTCTATTTAATATATATATATATATATACATACATAAACGTATATTCTGGGTAATGGGCAAAATCAATGAACAGTTACCTGCTTCATTCTAACGGTTGCATATGTATCTCTTCAACGCACCTTTCCTCCTCAATGATTGCAACCTTTAGACTGAAATAGAACACACTAAAGGATGCTACTCTTCAAGAAAACTATTCAACATCTATAAATATGTAAAGATTCTAAGAAACAAACTACTAGAATTTTCTGAATCTTATATATATACTCTTTGCATACTATGATTTCTAAAAGCATTCAATATATAAGTTTTACTACTTCCTAAAAGCAAAGCTTCACATACACATACTACTCAAAGGAGATTATAGGAAGATTTGTACCGTGCAGTCAAAATCAGTGTTACTCAGAACACATACTTGTCAAGAAAAGATTTTTTGTATCAAGCCTATTCCTCCGAGAAAAGCGAGGGTTGTTTACTAGTTAAGACCGAAGGGGAGCTTCGGGACTGGACGTAGGACGGAGGTCTAAAC
The DNA here is from genome assembly GCA_030737815.1 of Allium fistulosum. Taxonomy (NCBI): domain Eukaryota; kingdom Viridiplantae; phylum Streptophyta; class Magnoliopsida; order Asparagales; family Amaryllidaceae; genus Allium; species Allium fistulosum. The sequence continues at coordinate 960,628,101 of CM060904.1, forward strand.
CAATATAAAAGCTCTGGTGTGATTGTTTATTTACGTTTATTTACTTTGCTAGTTATAAGTTAACATTTTATTACACTTGCATATTAAATACAAATACACGATCCATACACTCTTTCAGCAAGTAATTTGTACTGAGATTGTCGCACCATATTGTAGCTTTACTGTTAGATTCAATTTTTAGTTCACCTAGTAGTAACTCAATCCACGTTATTTCTGTTATACCACTTGCAACACTTCTATACTCTGCTTCAGTACTTGACCTTGACACTATATGTTGTTTTTTTTAACACCATGAAATTAGATTTTTACTTAAGAATACACAATATCCAGTAGTTGATCTTCGATCATCATGGTCAATGGCCCCGTCTGCATCAGCATAACCATTAATGTTTAATGTTTTGCATGACTCTATAAATAATCCCTGATTTATAGTTCCTTTAAGATATCTAAGAATTCTTTTTATTGCTTTCCCATGCTCATCAAGTGGCGTATGCATGAACTGGCTGACTTTGTTTACACTAAATGTAATCTCTGGTCTGGTTATTATGACATATTGAAATGCTTCAACTATACTTTTGTATTGCTTGTCATTTTTTATTCGATCACCTTTATTTCTTGATAAGTGCAAGTTTCTTGTCATTGGAGTAGATAAAGAGTTTTCTTGATCAATCTTAGCCTTAACCAGTATTTCAGAGATGTATTTTCTTCGACTTAGGTGCATTTCAGTAGATGATACTTTCTTTACTTTAATACCAAGGAAGTAGTGTAGATCCCCAGATCTTTGATAGAAAATTCTTTGTTCAGATGTAGTGTGAGCTTACTTGTTTCTGCTACACTGCTTTTTGTAATTATAAAATCATCAACATATATTAGAACATAAGTAAATGTATCATTAGTAAACTTGGTAAACAGTGAGTTATCTGATTTTGTTGAAAGTAACCAAGTTTAGTTAAAGTTGACTTTAGTTTGCCAAACCACACTCTTGGAGCTTGTTTAAGCCCATAGATTGCCTTGTTAAATTTACAAACAACTTTTTTACTCCTTTTTTTCTTAATCCTAGGGGTTGATCTATGTAAACCTCTTCCTGCAATACACTATTCAACAATGTATTGTTTACATCTAATTGCTTGATGGTCCAATTTTTTTGCAAGGCAATAGTTAAAATAATTCTAGTAGAAGTTGGTTTCACAACTGGTGAGAAGGTTTCATAAAAATCAAAGCCATATTGTTGTGAGTACCCCTTAGACACTAGTCTTGTCATGTGTTTACAGACTGAACCATCAGCATTTTTCTTTAATCCACATGTCCTCTTGCATTCTATAACACTTTTGTTATTTGCTAGAGGAACAAGATCCCATGTCTTATTTCTCATAAGTGCATAATATTCTTTTTTCATAGTAATCATCCATTTTTCATCTTGCATGGCTTGATGATATGTGCTTAGTTCTTCAGTTTCCAAGTTTGCAATGTTTATTTTTTACTTTAATATTCCACTCTTTGCTCTTGTTATCATATGGTGCCTAGTTCTTGCAGGTTGTTGATTTCTATCACTTGCTATAGCTTCTTATTGAGTATTGGGTGATAACGCATCACTCAATACTTGATAAGGATCTGATTGAGCATTGTTGTCTTGTTGTGGGAAACGATTTAAGCTTTCTGGTGATCTGTTTGACTCATGGCCTGATTTTGAATTGGACATGGTGACTTGTGGATTGAAATCACCTTGAATTGACATTGGTGAATATTGACCACCTTGACTTGTATGTCTTGTTTCACTTTGATATGGTATTATCTCATCCAATTGAGCATGTATTGGTGGTAAGGAATGCTTTGGATTATATTTTTTTTGTGGTCTTAATTACTGACTTACTAAAAGGACATACTATCTTATTAAATGCCACATGTCTTGATATATAAATTCTGTCATTACTATCTAAGCACTTGTAACCTTTCTATTTTGTTGCATAGCCCAAAAAGGTGCATGGTGATGACTCGAAACTCAACTTGTTAGTATTTAAGGTTTTAAATAAGGGAAACATAGACACCCAAATACCTTTAGACCTTGATAATTAGGCTTAATTTTGTACAATGCTTCTAATGGACTTTTAAACTTGAGCACTTTTGTGGTAGCCTGTTTATCAAGTACACTTAGGTTGTAAATGCATCTGGCCAATATTTTAGTGGCATTGATGCATGTGCTAATAAAGTGAGGTCTGTTTCAACAATGTGTCTGTGTTTTCTTTCTACAACCCATTTTGTTCTGATGTATATGGACATGTCATTCTTTGAATTATTCCTTTCTTTTGTAAGTACTCTTTCACTGGCATAAATTATGACCCACCATCGGTTTGAATAACCTTTAGTTGATAGTTTGTTTTTTTCTGCATTGGCTATGAACTTTGAGACTGCAATATAAGTTTTATATTTTGTTTTTATAAAGTATATCCACACATATCTACTATAAGCATCAACAAATGAAATATAGTATTTATATCCATAATCGAAGGTAATTGGGGTTGGTCCTCATAAGTCTATTGCAACCAATTCAAGTGGTTTATTATACTTGGTGTTACAATTTGGAAATGAAAGTTTATGACTTTTAACCATTTGGCAATAAGTGTAAATGTAAGGTATAGGAAAATTATCAACAGAAATATTATTATCTTTCAAAACTTCTTTTACAATCTTTACACTTGGATGCCTAACTTATAATGCCAAATATCAAATTTCTTACCGTTTTCTCTCTATTTGATTTCAGAAACATTACACTCCTTATTTCCAGAATTTCTTGAATTAGCAACATTGAACCCTAACTTCTCTATCCTGCAAAAGAATTTCTCTAGTTAGAATGTTTCTAATTAAACAATACTTTGGATAAAATTCAAAGTAAACATCATTACCTTTTGCAAATTGTGATACACTTATTAAAAAAATTCTAATTAAAGGGACTCTAAATAAATTATTGAGATAGAACTATCTTATATCCTTAATACATGCATATCCAGTATGTGTAATTGCAATAGGCTTACCACTTCCCATGTGTAAAGAATGTGTACCTTTATACTCCTTGTTGCCAAGATTTAAGTTGCTAAAATTATTAGTCACATGATTGGTTGCCCATGTATTTGGATACCAGTTTTCATTTTGATTATCCTCCATTTTTGCTGATTTTGCATTTAAGCTTTCTAAGTGACTTTTACCATCTTGTTTTGTGTCGATCATATTGACATTTAGTGTGTAATTTCTTGAGTTATTATTACTTTGCCGTGGTGGTATATAACTCGCATCAATTCTAAAATAGCACTTATTTGCACCATGTCCAAACTTCTCACAAATTTGACAACTAAGTATATATTTGTTGTTATTATTGTTCCACCTTCCTCTTCCTTTGCCTCTGTATTGCATACCTCCTCTTTGATAGTTATTTGTTTGATTTTTGTCATTGGTGTTTCTTTCTTGATTCTTGCTTTTGCTGTTGCTAACAAAATTGGTAGAAAATTCTAAAATTGTTGGTTTCTTTTTTTTAATTCTGCCTTCATGAGCAAGAATAGTGGAATAAACATATTGGATAGATGGTGTTGTCTCTTTTGATGATATCCCTGCCACAGCAGACTCATATTCATCATCAAGACCTCCTAATATACATAAAACTTGCTCTGTATCAATGATCTTGTAACCAACAAAGGCTAGCTGATCACAAAGTGTTTTGATCTTGCTCAAGTACTCTCTCATAGATAAGTTTTCCATCCTACAATTCTGTAGTTGTCTCTTGTAATACATTATTTTAGCTGTAGATTGTGTATTGAATACGTGTTCAATTGTTGACCATATCTCATGAGCACTTTTGCATCCAACCAGTTGTGGCAGCATGTTTGCACTGATTGATGATAGTAGCCAAGAACTAATTAAACTGTCATGTCTCTAATGAATTATATGTTCTTGATTGCTCACAAGTCTTCCTTCTTGATTTGTGATGTATTTAGGTGGTGTGACAAGAGATCCAAGAACATGGTCTTCAAGTGCATATCCTCTAATTGCAGTTTCGATCTAAAATTTCCAAAGAAGATAGTTTGAATCATTTGATTGTATGTTGATCAACTGGCTTTGAGGTTTGATGATGGATTTAATCAAATCTTGAGTGTTATTCTAGACTACTTCATATTTGCTTGGGGTTGAATTTGCTCATTTGTTATTTGAATTATCTTGATTTCCTTCTGCTATTATATAGAAGTGATGATTTCAGGAAGAAAAAAAGAATGATCAGTGGGTTTTAGATTGTGGGAGATGATCGCTATGCAGCCAGAAGCTCTCTGAATGGTGAAATTTCTCTGACGGAGACTCTCTTGGCAAGGCACAGCAAGAAAGACAAGGTAGAACTGATAGAACGGTTGCACTTCTTGATCTTTAGTCAGGTAAAAATAGATTAAATCAGTGAATAGACGATGAGAATTCTTGAATTCTCTAGTGATTCCGAAGCGTAGCCTAATCTCCAAGTGATGACATTGGATCTGATGAGATTAATGGCAAGGCGTTTCTTGCTGTTAAGCAAAACTTGCTCTGATATCAAATTAAATTTGATGCTAAAATGATTTTTTTTATTACTGCTGAGAAATGATACAAGTTGTATTCAGTACACATTTTGATTAGTATTTATAATACAAAGTGATATTGAGATGGGCTGCATTATAGCCCAATAACTTATAACCGTTTGATGAAAATGTATCTGATTGGTGCTAGCACTATAACTTGATCACATACACTTGCAATGCCAGCTCACAATACTTTTATTATCTCTTATTTGAACAAGTATTGATTTATATATAAGGTTGAAGAAGAAGGAGAAAGTGATATTATAAGGAATTTTTCATGATCATATGCCAAATGATTTTGATTTCTGTATTTATTTAAATTTGTGTTTGGATGTATGTAATTTTTTTTAGAATTGTCCAATATACCTAACACTTGCTATCAAATTTGTACTGAGAAAAAATAATTTTGATGTGCCTATCTTTAGCAATGTAATTTGATGGTAAGAATGTTAGGTGTGGCTCGCATTGTAAATGGAGAGGGTGCGTGGATTGAATGGTTAAAGTCTAACATCATAGGATATTCGGACTAATCGTCGTATATATATGGGATTGGTGGCACGTAACATTGAGGATTTTTTTGTTATAATTTGTTGCCAAGACCAGATTATATGCTCGATGAGAGGCGATGGAGGGATGTTCAGTCGGGATGCCGGCATGGGAGACTTCGACCGTTGATGCGCCTAGACATGGTGAAGCGAACGCATTCGGAATGCGGGAATGCCGAAACTCAACATGGTATCAGAGCTCCATGGTTCGAGGGATCGATATGATGCAGGGTGATCGAAGCATGGATCCAAAGGGGCTTGAGCATGGGTTGCTCGTCAAGGTGGAGATATGGTTAAGCAGTCGTCCTCCCTGCTTATGAGAACTCGAAGTAGTAGCTAGACACCACTGCGAAGAGGACTTGGTATAACTCCAAGATGACTTGAGCAATGCTCGCCAAGGTGAAGATTGTTAGGTGTGGCTCGCATTGTAAATGGAATAGGTACGTGGATTGAATGGGTTAAAGTCTCACATCGCAAGATGTTTGAAATAACCGTGGTATATATATGAGTTTGATGGCACGTAATATTAGAGATTCCTTTTGTTACAATATGTTACCAAGACCATGCCGCCTAGACACGGTGAAGCGAACGCGTACGAAACGCGGGAATGTCGAAACTCAACAAAGAACACCGATTACAATTAAAACGGTGATTCATATGAAAAAATAAGTTTAAAATTATATTTAATTCTTAATACTATATTAAAGCAGTATACATAAAAGTATTGTTTCTATGTTTAATGCACAGTTCTATTGTTATTTAACTATAAACCTATAATTGTGCTAATATCTTCATACAGACTAGGGATTAACTATAAGGACAGTTTGACATAGGTCCCTAATAAGTTTCAAAATACACAAAAACCCCAATAATTTTTTTTTTGTAAATTAGGTCTCTAAAATTAAGTTACTGAATAATGACATACACTTATTCAATTATTCAGTGAATAATTGCATACATTTATGCAATTATATCAAAAAATTGCAGACATTTCCACAATCATTCGTTGAAAAATTGCGGAAAATTCCGCAATAGCGATAATTTCTGCAATTTTTTCAAAAAATTGCAGAAATTTCCGCAATTATTCACCAAAAAATTGTGGAAATTTCTACAATTATTCACCAAAATATTTGCATAAATTTATGCAAATTTTGGATATAATTGCATAAATACCTGCAATTATTCAGTGAATAATTGCATAACTGTATGCAATTAGTTAGTAACTTAATTATAGGGACCTAATTTACATACATTTTTTTTACTGGGGTTTTTGTGTATTTTGAAACTTATTTGGGATCTGAGCCTAATATTCACTTAACTATAACACATTATAATAAAAGAAAAGCATAAATTTTTTAGCAAATTTATCCTATGGATCTATTTAAGTATAAGATAGACAAATTGTTATGATATCGCTCTAAAGTGTACTTTTGTAAATTGGAATTGGCTTCATAGTAGATTTCAACTAAAGTGACAAATACTGGATTTTCCTATTATTTTGTTTCCTAATTTTATATTACACAATGAATTATCTATATACTAGCTTATGTAAGATAGAGTTACATGCTGGTATATGCGTTGTATAAAAAAAAGGAGAATTTCCAAGATATGTCGCAAAATTTTTCCATATTAACAATAGATGAATGCTAATGGCTCGAGATTTTGTATATTGAAATGCACGAGATTGTTAAATTTTATAAATTGATAATGTTGCATTTTAGTTATTTGAAATTTCAACAATATGTCAACATTTTCAATTTCAACCAAACACGGTGATGACCTTGGATAAGGAATTATTAATTTAATCGATATTACAATACGTTGATAAAATTGGTTTTAAATTTTTAATCATGTATTCATAGTAATTTCCCCACATGTTTTTTTAGATATATACACTGATTGAAATATAAAAAAATAAAGCATTTAAAGATAGATTGCTAAATAAACACATAAACAGATAAATAGAGCTATTTGTAAGACAAAAGGAAAAAACTATCAACAATTGTTCTTGATTTTGTTGTTAAGGCGTGTAATGTGATATTCTTGATACCACACTATGACAATGATGATTAGTGTCACTATCAACTTAATTAATTTCGGACAAGGCAGTCATCTTCGTAATCTTCTCCCGTCTATCCCTGTATAAAAGTCGGACAGTTTGCTTGAGTTGAGCAACCTCTCAATGCCAAATGGCAAATTCTATTTCAACCCGAGTATTTACTTAGTAGCCCCAAAAATTAAAAAAGTGTGTAAATCCAAAAAATAACTTAGTAGCCCCCTAACATTTCCAGAACCACCCTTCCCATTACGAAAAACAAAAAACAAAATGAACTACCACGCAAGGTGACTCCGTTGTTCGTGTCAATACCACGTAGGCTTTCTGCGTGGATGTGTAAAAATTCATGCAATTATTTGTGCGATTAAACCAGAAACCTAGTATACCCCTGCATGAATTATCACCTCTCTCTCCGTAATCGACAGCATACGACTGTATTTTTTCTTCTTTTTGAATTACCTGCTGTAATTGCGATAACAATTCATTCCACTCTTCAAAATCCATCAGCTAGTAGTGAAAAATTGAATTTTTTCTTCACTAATTTAGAAACTAGGGTTTTGAAGAAGCGGTGATTTAGATAGTAAGAAACTGAAGATAATGGAACTGAGAAAAAAGAAAGTACGCAGCAGCTCTCTAAGAGTATTTTAGTCTTTAAAATTTTATTTATTTTAGAATGACTACTAAGTAATTATCTATATTGAAATAGAATTTGCCATGCCAAATGCTCATGAGAGTCTATTGAACCATAGCTGCACGTGCATAATATACTACACTGTACACCTTTATTTTTTTTGATGAAATAGCTACCCTCAAATAGAGAAGAGCACTGATTATTTAACTAGATTAATAAACAACAAATCAAAAGCCATCAACACGTTTGATGATGAAATAAAAGTTCATGAACATGATTACCAATTTGGGATCATCACATAGATGATCTATATAAATAATAAATACTGAACAGATCATTTATAAATAAGATAATTGTACAAATCTGAAAGGAGAATGATGGAGTTCTATTTGCTGTTCAAACTTGAGACTGGAGTCAAGGAAAGGTGGTACAGCAATTAGAAGGAAGTCGATGAGAATATAAGCTGCTGTGGTTGAAGTCTAAACAGAGGCATGATGATGTAAGTATGGGCGATGCTGGCAAGCTGGGACTGCTGAATTTGATGGTAGAATAGGGAAGATGCAATGCCTTCAGGGTTGAGATACAGGCTAGACACGACCACGATTGAGTAGTAATGAGTTTGGGTAAATACGTGAATCGAAAGACAGAATATGAAAGGTGGTACAAAGCATTAGATGCACAATTAGAAGCAATAGACTGGCAGGACAGAGGCTGCCACATTTTTGAGGCTGCTGCATTGCGATCAGGCTGAAATACATGGCAAGATGTAGCCACAGCTGAAGAATGTTGAGTCCGGGCAAGACATGAAGTGGCAGTTAAAACTAATAATGTGGAACTAAGCAAGCATAGCAATGATAATGAATGTAGCCTGAGAAAAGAAACCGGCAGCTGCGCTGAATTTTGCTGCAATGCTGGTAGTTACGGTTTACAAGGTTGAAGCTAAAATGCTTGAAGGCTGAAGCATTATATAATTGAAGACCACAGTTATACACCTTTATCTTAACTTTGATTAAGTCATTAGCAAAAATTCTTTATTCTTCACATAATACTAAGCTTGGCTGGACCTTAACGTTTTGAACTATATAGGCATTGGTCCCATATGACGTTTGTGTTAGGGAACACTAACTAATGCACAACTACTTAAAGCTTTTCACTGAATGTTAAAGAAATGAACAGATTGTTCTTTTTATTATTGTTGAAGAGAATTGTACAGTATATTGCATAATACATTCTCGTGTACAAGTAGCGGTATTTATACATTGCAATACAGATATATGGGCTTGGCCCATTTACAAGTTTACAATACTGGTTTGCTTTGTGATATTTACTCTATCCTTCGATACCCCCCCTCAAACCAGTTTGAGGGTTAGGGTTTGTAGAAACTTGATAATGGCCACCACGAGTGAGAGTTTCTTCAAAGTTTATTCAAAATTCTCTTTAGATCTGGTAAACCTTCACTCCAGTGGTGGTTTATCAGGTCGAAGGGGCCTGATTCAGTCTTTAGTCACTAGAGAGCGTGAGTTTTGTAGCTAAAATTAGCGGGCTTGATGGATCTGGAAGGGTTGAGGCTCCATTTTTATGAGCAGACCTCAGATCTAATCGACATTCACAGGAAGTACAAGATTTGTAGAGAAATCAGTGTGACTGATAGATCTGGAAGAGTTGCGGCTTCACTTTGATGAATAGGCCTCAGATCTTTTTGTTGCTGGCAAGTAATTCAAGGTTGTGCAATTTGGATCTGGATTTGCTTCATCGATGTTCAGTTCACTTCTGAATCTGGTAAAATTGATTTTTGACAGTGCTTTGGTAAATACGTCTGCCTTTTGGTAAGAGGAAGGTATGTAATTGACCCTTAGTTTTCCCTTTATAACTTGCTCTCGAACGAAGTACAAGTCCGGTTCTATGTGCTTCATTCTGGAATGTAGCACTAGATTTGCTGTAAGAGATATAGTGCTTAGATTGTCACACCAAATGGTTGCCGTAGTGTTGGTTTTGATTTGTAATTTTGTTAGTAGAGATTCCACCCACATAATTTCAGCAGTTGCGCTGGCCACGCTTCTGTACTCTGCTTCTGTACTAGATCTAGATACTGTAGGTTGTTTTATAGCACACCAAGATATTGGATTTTTTCCCAAGAAAATACAGTACCCGGTTGTTGATCTTCTGTCATCACTGTCAGTGGCCCAGTCTGCATCTACATATCCATTGATATTGAGTGTCTTGCTTGCATGTAGAGTAAGTCCTTGATTTATGGTCCCTTTAAGATATCTCAATATTCTTTTAACTGCTTTCCAGTGATTATATATTGGTTGTTGCATGAATTGACTGACTTTATTGACACTGAAAGATATGTCTGGCCTTGTTATTGTTGCATATTGTAATGCTCCAACAATGTTTCTGTAAAGTTTCTCATTTTCAATTGGTTCACCTTTAATTTTTGATAAGTGTGAACTGCTAGTCATTGGTGTTGGGAGAGGGTTTGCCTTGTCCATTTTTTCCTTTACCAGAATTTCTGAGATGTATTTCTTTTGGCATAGATGCAGCTTGTTGTCAGGTGTTCTTTTGACTTCTATGCCAAGGAAATAGCTTAACTCTCCCAAGTCTTTGATTGAGAATTCTTTGTTCAATTGTTGTGTGACTTTATTGATTTCTGTCTCAGTGTTGCCTGTAATTATAAAGTCATCAGCATAAATAAGTATATAAGTAACAGTTGCATTAGAGAATTTAACAAAGAGGGAGTTGTCAGATTTTGTTGAGATATAGCTGAGACTAGCTAATGCCTGTTTCAGCTTATCAAACCACACTCTTGGTGCTTGCTTGAGTCCATAAATTGCTTTATTTAGTTTGCACACCAATCTTTCACTTCCTTGTTGTTTGAATCCTGGTGGTTGTTCCATATACACTTCTTCCTGCAATACACCATTCAGAAAAGCATTATTTACATCTAATTGTTTAATGGTCCAATTCTTATACAAGGCTATAGTTAATACAATTCTGATGGTGGATGGTTTCACAACTGGTGAAAAAGTTTCAGTAAAATCAAACCCACTTTGTTGTGAGTACCCTTTTGCCACCAATCTAGCCTTGTATTTTAGAATTGTACCATCAGGATTTTTCTTCCGTCTATAAGTCCATTTACAGCCTATGATGTTTTTATGTTCAGGTAACTGAACAAGATTCCAGGTTTTATTTTTGTAAGTGCATTATATTCTTCCTTCATGGTTGTTCTCTACTTCTCATGTTGCATAGCTTGATAATAAGTACTTGGTTCCTCATTTGATAATTCTGCATTGTATATCTTTGGTTTGAATATGCCACATTTTGACCTTGTTACCATGTGATGACCACTATTTGCAGGATTAGTCTGTTGAGCTCTATCCTCCATTATGCTTTCCTGCTGAGTATTGAATGGTTGAGTATCATTCAATACCTGGTAGTGATCTGCTTGACTGATGCTGTCTTGATGTGGTAGCTGATATGAGCCTTTAGATTCCTCATGATTTGATACACTTCTAATTATTTGTTGCTGTGGAGCAACATTATTTTCATTCTGAGACATCTGTCTTTCGACAGGAATGATTATCTCAGGTATTGCAGGTATTGAAGTTTTTGGGTTATATAGTTTCTTTGTTGTGTTGTGTTCAGACTTGATAAAGGGAAATTAAAACTCATTAAAGGTTGCATGCCTTGATATGTATACTCTACCCTTATTGTCAAGACATTTGTAACCTTTTTAATTGTTTGCATATCCTAAGAAAGTACAAGGAGCATACCTGAAATCCAATTTGTGTGTGTTGTAGGGTCTCAGGCAGGGGAAGCACAGGCATCCAAACACTTTTAATCTCTGATAGTCTGGCTTGATCTTTGTCAGTGTCTCAATTGGACTTTTAAATTGTAGAACTTTGGTTGGCAATCTATTGATAAGATACACTACAGTGGAGAAAGCATCAGGCCAGAACTTCAGAGGTACAGATGCCTGTGCAAGAAGAGTCAGGCCAGTTTCCACAATGTGCATGTGCTTCCTCTCAATGAGACCATTCTGTTCAGAGGTATGTGGACAAGTTGTTCTATGATTTATTCCTTTCTTTTGAAAGAATTATTTGAGTGGTAGAAACTCCTTGCCACCATCAGTTTGAATAATTTTTACTTGACAATTTGTTTGCTTTTCAGCACTTGCTATGAACTGCATTACTGCATTGTAAGTCTCAGATTTTACTTTTAAGAAATAGATCCACACATGTCTAGAAAAAGCATCAATAAATGAAATATAATACTTGTAACCATGATCAGTAGATATTGGAGCTGGTCCCCACAAATCTGTAGCAACAAGCTATAGTGGTTTATCATATACAGTGTTTGAGTCTGGAAATGCAAGTTTATGACTTTTGCCTATTGGACAATAGGTGCAATTATAGAATAAGGGAATGTTTTCAATATGAATTTTATTATTACTCAAGATATGCCTTACAACTTTTATGCTAGGGTGACCCAGTCTAGCATGCCAAACATCATAGTTATTACAGCTTTTTATACATTTTGTTTCTGACATGTTACACCAGTCTTTCCTATTTTCATATTTTCTTGAGTTTCCAACATCAAATTTGTATAATCCCCTACATTCTCTACCCTGCAAAAGAATTTCATCTGTTAGTGCATCTTTCACTAAGCAAATCTTTGGGTGAAATTCAAAATATACATTATTATCTTTTGAGAATTTTAAGACACTTATCAGGTTTTTTCTGATAACTGGTACTCTCAAAAGATTATTAAGATATAATTTCCTTGCACCTGTGATACTTGCATTTCCAGTGTGTGTTATGTGAGTTGCTTTACCATTACCCATATATAATGAATGTTTACCTTTGTATTCCTTGTTTCCAAGATTCAAGTTGTTGAGATTGTTTGTGACGTGATTTGTTGCTCCAGAGTCTGGGTACCAACTGTCATCTTGAATGTCTTCTGTTTTTGCTAAGTGACTGGTTGTGCTTTCTGATTGCTCTTTGCATCCTTGTTGAATGTTCACCATATTTGCACTAGGATCATTCTGCCTTGAGTTGTTAGTACTTTGTTGAGATGGTGTATAGTTGGCATCAAATCTAAAGTAGCATCGGTTTGCTGTATGACCATATTTTTCACAGATCTGACATCTTATCCTGTTATTGTTGTTAGTATTGTTCCATCTACCACCTCTTCCTCTTGATCTGTAATTCTGACCACCTCTTTGACCATTTTTGGACTGATTCTTGTTACTGTAGTTTCTTTCTTGATTTCTTCCTTTGTTGCTAGCAATATAGTTTGCAGAGTATTCAGGATTTGTTGGTCTTTTTTGTTCTAATCTACCTTCATGTGCTAATAGTATAGAATGCACATATTGTAGAGTTGGTAATCTTTCTGTTGATGATATTACAACCACAACTGATTCATACTCTTCATCTAATCCACTTAGTAGATATAATACTTGCTCTGTGTCACTTACATTGTGCCCTACAGAGGCTAACTGATCACATATGGTTTTAGTTTTGGATAGTACTCTCTCATAGTCTGACTACCTTTCTTCAAGTTATGCAATTATCTTTTATACTGCATAATTCTTGCAGCATATTGAGAGCTGAAAGTTTGCTCTATTGTATGCCAAATCTCATGGGTAGTTTTGCAGCCAATTAGTTGTGGCAAGAGACTTGCACTGATTGAAGATAATAGCCAAGAACTGACCAAACTATCTTGTCTCTCATGTATAACATATTCTTGATTATCAATGAACTTTCCTTGTGTATCTGCAGTGAATCTTGGAGGTTTAATGATAGTTCCAAGAACATATTCTTGAAGACCATAAGCTTTTATTGCAGTCTCCACTTGAAATTTCCACAGCAAATAGTTGGTTTCATCAAGTGAGGTGGTTATGATCTGGCTATGTGGTTTAATGATGGTTTTGAGGAGTTCTTGGGTGATACTGGATTGGTTTTGAGTGGATTTGGATACATAAGTGGGTGAGACAACACTATTATCATTTTCTTCAGCCATCAGTGAAAAAATTACAGCAAGAAATGATAATAAGGGTAAAAGTTACCAGAAAATGGAGATGCAGCCAGAGACTGACTGGATGATGGATACTGACAGTGGTTTCTTGGCACGGCACTTTAGGTTTGACAAACTGAATCTTTAGATTTCTGATAGTCTGATGCAGCCGAAGAGATGATATATGATGAGACTTTTCTGATATCGTCTTTTCTTGGCACGGCACAGTACTAGATGATGAATCTTCTTTATAGATTTGTATACAGTTGTTAAACTGTATGTTTGAATCTCAGATGATGAGAATTCTCCGATGAGAGATGATTTCTGATCATATGTTGTTAAGCATTAGAATGGCTCTGATACCATGTTAAATAAATGAACAGATTGTTCTTTTTATTATTGTTAAAGAGAATTGTACAGTATATTGCATAATACATTCTCGTGTACAAGTAGCGGTATTTATACATTGCAATACAGATATATGGGCTTGGCCCATTTACAAGTTTACAATACTGGTTTGCTTTGTGATATTTACTCTATCCTTCGATACTGAAAATCTATAAAAGTATTCTTCTATTCATTTTTGCACATCTCTGTTCTGTTTTTTACTGTACTGATGTATAAATATTTAATGCATTGTTTTACACATGGTCGTATCAATAACATATACACATTAAAAATATTAGCTGATACTATGATGCAACTACAACTGTCTCACCTAAGCCCAAACGCACCATTCATAAACCAACACGGTACTTGGACCTACTAAAGCACTGAATAATGGAAGGAGCGGCTCAAAGTATTATTAGAATATATATTGGCAGAAATCTGTTACAACTTTTACTCTTTTTAGCATTTCTTGTTACAAAGTTTGCATGGCTAGAAATGGCTTTTAAATTTCATTGGACCAGTTGTCGAATCTGTTGCAAAAGTTGTACATGAACGTGCTATATAGCTATGGAAATGAGAATGCTTTGTTAGGCTGGAAATTATTTCTCTCTTCTTGCATCTTTTCCTTCTTCTTCCTCTTAATATTCTTCCTCTTCTCATCCCTCCTCTGCAATTATTCTTCTTCAGTTAATTAACATAGCATAGGCCCTTATCATTTGGTGCTTCCACTAATACTCTCACCTCCTCCCAACCAACACCATGACTCGCATCGACGACTTGGCCGCCCAACTCACCACCCAACAAAACGCCATCGATTCCATCCACACCACCCTGTCCAAATAGGAAACTGCCCTTGCCGATTTACCCGATATTAAAAACTCACTCGCAACACAACAACTTTCCATACAACGTCTTACTCAAGCCATAGCTGACCTCACATCCAGACTTCCATCTCCACCTCCTTCACCAAATACTGACTCCATCCAGAGACAACCACCACCTCCTCTTCTTACAACACCCCTTCATGCTCCACCTTATACTCATCACTTCCCAACTCCACCAACCACCCGAATCCCTAAATGTGAGCTAACCCACTTCAATGGATCTAATCCATTGGATTGGATTTTTCAAGCGGAACAGTTTTTCGCTTACTACGCAACCCCCGATGGCCAACGCATAAACCTTGCTAGCTTCTACATGGTTGGCCAAGCCTTAACATGGTACCAATGGATGTTCCGAAATAACCAATTCACCTCATGGAATAACCTCACAATAGCCATCGAACAACGCTTTGGACCCTCCACCTTTATAAACCCACAAACCACCCTTTTCAAACTCCGCCAAACGACTACCGTCGACAACTACCAAACCCAATTCGAATCACTTAGCAATCGAGTTACAAACCTTCCCCATGACGCTCTACTTAATTGTTTCATCTCTGGTCTAAAAATTAATATCCGCAATGAACTACAACCTTTCAAACCCACTTCCATATCCGACGCAATCGATCTCGCCAAACATATCGAAAATAAAATCACTGAAACCAAACAATTCCAAAACCGGTTGCCTTTCAACCGCCCCCTACATCCTCCTTTACCGTCACTACCACTAATCCCAAACCCCCAAACAAACCCGCATATCCCCACCACTTCCAACTACACAATCAAACGACTCACACCGGCTGAAATGGATGCTAAAAGAGCCAAGGGTCTATGCTTCAATTGTGAAGAGAAATATTTTTTGGCCATAAATGCAACAATAAACGTATTCTACTGTTTTTACCAGATGACGATGAGAACTCACCAGATCCGGATCCTCCTGATGCGCCAAATCAGCAAATCGACAATGACCCAGCTATCTCCTACCACGCCCTTGTCGGTTCTTCCCACCCTCGTTCTTTGAGGTTGCCTGCGGAAATAAACAGTCAATCGATCTCCATACTCGTCGACACCGGGAGCACCCACAATTACATACACCCAAAAACAGCTCGTTTCTTGGGGCTTCGAACGGAGAGGCATCGCGATTTCCTTGTTACGGTAGGAAACGGGGAGAAATTACAATGCCAAGAAGCTTGCCGTCAAGTTCTTGTACGAATTCAGGGATTCGATTTCCTCGTGGATTTCTACGTGCTGCCAATTTCAGGAGCTGAAGCAGTATTCGGCATACAATGGTTATAGAACTTTGGGCCAGTTACTCTTGATCCAAGAAAATTGACTTTAGCTTTTAATTACAATAATAAACCAATTATTCTATTGGGCCAAGATGTTGCAGTAAGCCTTAGTGAGATATCTCTCCACTAACTTAAACGTATGTAGTCCACAACATCCATCTCTTCCTATTTTCACCTGATTACTGAACCCCACCAGAATCCAGTCCTTGATATCCAATCTGACTTTATCAACCCAGATATTCTCACTCTTTTGGCCCAATACCCCACTCTCTTCGACAAACCTAATGAACTTCCCCTACAACGTGCTATTACTCACCACATTAACCTTCACAATAATTCACAAGCAGTCAACGTCCGACCGTATCGGTACCCCTATTTTCAAAAGAATGAAATAGAAGCCCAAGTACGAGAAATGCTCAAAGCCCAAATAATTCAACCGTCTACAAGTCCATTTTCTTCCCCCGTTATACTTGTTAAAAAGAAAGACGGTACATGGCGCTTTTGTGTCGACTACTGCGCCCTTAATGCAATCACAATCAAGGATCGATTTCCTATACCAACCGTTGATGAATTATTGGACGAATTATATGGATCTACATATTTCTCCAAACTTGATTTACGAAGTGGATATTTTCAAATTAGGGTCTCCCCACCCGACATTCCAAAAACAGCATTTCGTACACATGAAGGACATTACGAGTTTCTCGTAATGCCATTTGGTCTTACTAATGCTCCCTCTACATTCCAAGCAACAATGAACAACATTTTTCGACCTCACCTTCGAAAATTTATTCTTGTATTTTTTGACGATATTCTCGTCTATAGCAAATCATGGAATGACCATCTCCTTCATTTGCAAACCATTATTGACATTCTAGATAAACACAAATTTTATGCCAATTTTTCCAAGTGTGTATTCGGGCTTACGGAATTATCTTATTTGGGACATATTATTGCACAAGAAGGAGTTCGTGTAGATCCATCTAAAGTGGATGCTATAATTAATTGGCCTCCACCTACTTCTATTACCGCTGTTAGAGGATTCTGGGCCTCACGGGCTACTACCGTCGTTTTATTCGACATTATGCTCATATTGCAAGCATATTAACTGATTTGCTAAAAAAGGGTGAAATTTTCATTTGGACCACAAAAGCCCATGAAGCCTTCATCTTCCTCAAAAATTCCATCTCCTCTGCACCTATTCTAACCCTACCAAATTTCTCCTAATCTTTTGAACTGCATACAGACGCATCAGGAGTAGCATGTGGCGCGGTTCTCTCGCAATCCCGACACCCCATAGCCTTCCATAGCCAAAAACTCCCACCACGCCTACTTAAATCATCCACCTATGCCCGAGAGATGTTCGCCGTAACTTCAGCTGTGCAAAAATGGCGACACTACCTCCTCAGCCGCCACTTCTCCATCACTACCGATCACCAAAGTCTCCGCCAACTTCTAACTCAAACAATCCAGACACCCGAACAACAAAAATGGCTCTCTAAACTCATGGGATTTGACTTCACCATAAAGTATAAACCAGGTACCGAAAATACTATAGCCGATGGGCTTTCTCGTTGGACTGCAGCAGCAACAATGGCTGCGTTTTCTTCTCCATCCTTCGATTGGACTGCTCGAATCAAAACTGCCTTGCCCCAGGATGCAACAACACATCACCTTATAAATGACATCAAGTCAGGTACTAATTCTAGTACACACTTTTCAGTTCAAGATGGATTGTTATTTAAAGGGAAACGTTTGTACGTTCCAAATAATGAGTCACTGAAGAAAGACATAATGTGTGCATTTCACTCCTCTAAAACTGGTGGGCATTCGGGAATTAAAAGAACAGCAGCTCGAGTTGCTAGTAATTTTTATTGACCTCACCTTTTCAAAACTGTTCAAAATTTTGTACGTGAATGCAACACTTGCCTGCAGATCAAACTCGAAAATTCTGCACCAAAGGGTTTACTACAGCCCTTACCCATTCCCAACCAGATTTTCGAAGACATATCCATGGATTTTATCACTCATTTACCACCCTCGTCCGGGAAAACATGTATTTGGGTAATGGTCGACCGTCTCTCAAAATATGCTCATTTCGTCGCACTACCCACTTCTTTTACTGTTGTTCAACTAGCATCGTATTTCATACAAGAGTATGTCCGTTTGCACGGGTTTCCCCGCTCCATAGTCTCCGACCTTGATCGTGTTTTTATGAGCAAATTTTGGAAAGAAATCTTTCGCTTACACGGTACACAACTCAACATTAGTAGTGCCTATCATCCACAAAGTGACGGCCAAACGGAAGTTGTAAATCGATGCTTGGAAACTTATTTAAGAGCTACATGTAGCGATTTACCATTGCAATGGACAAAATGCCTACCATGGGCAGAGTGGTGGTACAATACTTGTACACACTCTTCCATTGGAATGTCACCATTCCAAGCTATCTATGGACGAGCCCCACCAATAATTACCGACTATATTCTTGGAAACTCTCAAGTCCAAGATATGGCCGAATGGACTGCCTCTAGAGATCATCTCTTGAAGACCATAAAAGACAACCTATTACGTGCACAAGCTCGTATGAAAACTCAAGCGGATTCACATCGCATAGACAAAGAGTTTCCCATTGGCGCCTATGTCTTCGTCAAACTTCACCCATACCGCCAACATACTTTACGACCTACCCAGCATAAGCTTTCCAAAAAGTATTTCGGTCCGTACCAAATCATTGAAAAGATAGGAACCGTTGCATATAAACTGCTCTTACCACCTGAAGCTCGAATTCACCCGGTATTTCACATCTCATTACTCAAGTTTTGCCCAAACCCACATAATACTACACCAATTGCACTTCCACCATCACTCCGCATAGAGACCAACCTTGAGGACAAGGTTGAACTTCAAGGGGGAGGCAATGATGCAACTACAACTGTCTCACCTAAGCCCAAACGCACCATTCATAAACCAGCATGGTACTTGGACCTACTAAAGCACTGAATAATGGAAGGAGCGGCTCAAAGTATTATTAGAATATATATTGGCAGAAATCTATTACAACTTTTACTCTTTTTAGCATTTCTTGTTACAAAGTTTGCATGGCTAGAAATGGCTTTTAAATTTCATTGGACCAGCTGTCGAATATGTTGCAAAAGTTGTACATGAACGTGCTATATAGCTATGGAAATGAGAATGCTTTGTTAGGCTGGAAATTATTTCTCTCTTCTTGCATCTTTTCCTTTTTCTTCCTCTTAATATTCTTCCTCTTCTCATCCCTCCTCTGCAATTATTCTCCTTCGGTTAATTAACATAGCATAGGCCCTTATCATACTACGTACTATTTTTCCTGATTTTTAGTTCTAGAATATTCTCACATTTGATGATGGTTTACTTCCTCTTTTATAACTTCCAAACTCGAACGATGATTCTGTGAAACGTGATATGCTAATTGATTCCCTATGCGAAATTGCTGAGAATGCTTAAAAACTTAAAAAAGGTCATCAAAATGGGCGAATCTCAAAAGATGGAAAAAATATTTTGCTTGTTTCAATTTTTTGTTACCTATGGTTACTGATACTTTTTTAAAATAATACGTAGACTTATAATATACAATACAACAAATAATAGCAAACTTCTATTTGCATAAGGATGCTATTACGCAAGAGACATGGATACCAAGTTTTTTGATGAAACTGTAGTCCTCAAATTGAGGTGAGCATCTGTAACTATTTATAATTATGTAAAAAAAGACTACCAACAAGCTTCGTAGCTGACAATACAACTGTATATTAAATATCAAACGGGTTGGAAAGTGAAGCTAAGTTAAAATTATTATGGGATCGATGATCAAACATAGGGTGTTAAGGCAGGAATTTACAGACCTAATGACAGCCCATTTTTACTAAAAGCTAATCAAACATGGGGTGGGCAACTGCTCTATCCAAGATTTTGAAAACATAAAAATTACTAGTCAAACCGACCGTAGGAAGGTTTGCCTACTTCTACTAGGCAAAATCAATTTTCCTGAAGCCAAAAAAACATTCCCCATGTACTCAAGAAAAAACATAATATTTCTTTTGATCATCATTGCAAATTCAAACCGACCGTTGTGTACCTTTCTCTTTTTAAACTCATCTGCTACAAACGCTATATTTCTCATTATTCATCTTCGTCGTCATGCCATCAACCTATCTGCCAATCTTGTCAAAGCTACAGACTCGCAATAAATATTTTTCTTTTAAAATTATATAATCCAACGGTCGGTTTTCCCACCGTCGTGCGGTTATACTAGTATAATAAACAATTTTGATCACGTATTATTAAACTGACCGTAGGGAGGTTTGCTAACGTTAAATTTTAAACATGCAACCAGAGCTTCCGTGTTCTCTCCTACTTTGCGGCTCCCCTTTGTTTCTCGTTCCTCTGGTTCTATTATTCAAATTCAATGTTTTGACTCCTGATTTCTCACCCCTACCTCTCCAATTTCTGATCAATTTTTCAGCACCAATTAGTCTTCTCAGATCCTACTTTCCCGCAACCTTTCCGCATCTGCCCCAAATCCTATATGTTTACCAATTTCAGCTTCGTCGCCACACCATCAACCCCTATGCTCATCGCTATCTATCTAGGTCTATAAAAAAATATGCTTGGTCTGACAAGTAGGAAATATTCAACCTCTTTTTACAGGTAAAATTTCGGTTTTCTCTAGTTCTACTGTTGGCTGAAACATTACGCTAACGCTTTAGCTTATACTGTAGACTTGCATATTTCAAAACGTGTATATATTACTAGTACATATACATTGATTTATATCCTTGACAAATCGATACCTTAATATTTGGAATTGTGCTGAAGTAATTTCAAAAAATTTCAAAAGTAGAGGGGCCAGTATATGTTTTTTTTAAGTTGTTTGTTAATGCAGGGGATGCAGATGAAACAACATAGCTAGAAGCTCTTGGAACACTATCCTCTATAAACCCGATGATTCCAGTAGATTTCCATGTAGCTCGAGGCTGCTATCTTAAAATGTTAACAAGCACATCCCAATGTCTAATTTCTTCTATTTAGTCATAACTAGTGTCATTTTCAACTACGGTGATCATTTAGTACTTCCATTTTATTTTCTGGTAATCCCTAATTCAGTCTTAATCCTTGTTATAATTCAGGTGTAACTTCTTTTATTTGAAACTTTTTAGTAACAAATAACTTGTTGTTATGTGTATTTTTCTATCAGCTTTAGGTGACTAACCATATGAATGGAGGAGGGTGTGGAAATTTGCTCTCTCTTGCAAAGAGTTGGAAGTGTGTTTCACATGTGCGGATGTAGTACTGTTATTATCTAAAGAACAAGAAAGCAACAGATATAATATGCATGTCTTAAAGCACTTATCAGAGGTTAGCATGTTCATTGATTTTAACATAATTGTTCAAGACAGTGCATTTTATTTCAAAAATGCACATATGAACACATATGATAATATTTAACATTTCAGTTAAGTAAACTCAATGTTGTAGACTCTTTTGTATGTGTGTGTGTTTACTCGATTATATTAATATATCACAGAAAAGAAAAGAGACCGCTATTTTATTTTATATATTTTGCAAGATATTTTGAAATTATAAGTTTCTAACTACATGCTACTCTCATACATGAAGCACACTATTATATTAGTTCACTTGAGTCGGTACATTTTGGGACCAACCGAAGTGTAAAACTATGTAGACCGTGGTCCTAATAATTATTTTGTCTTTGTTTATACCATATATATTTGGAAAAAGGTGCATGGCTCGAAAATATACCAACCCATGACATACACGGTTTAATCGTTCTCTTTAAGAACAAGGAATAATCAAAGATGAACTTAGCTCATATCCATTCATTATTTTCAATAAGCTAACTGCAGACTCTATCTCTTTCTATCCAGGCAAGTGGTCATACGAATTAGAGAGTTTGGCTAACAACTGAAAGGAGAAGAATATGGTATATAAAACAATTGAAGGTAAGGAAAGAAACTAAGAAAAATAATATCAAAGGTGTTTCTGTTTTCTATTATCTTTTCAAATATGCACTATAGTAGAAAACCATGAGCTGTTGGGTACATTTGATTCATCACATTGGAAGTTAGCATGAGAATAAAGATTTTTTTATATGAGAAAATGGATAAGAATGATCTGAGTATTTTGATGTGTCGATAACTTTTGCATTTTCTTTTCCATGTTGCTTATCACATCTGAATAACCCATTATTTCACTTGTTGGTTGATTGATTAATGATGTCGTGCCAAGTCATTGTGCAAAATCAAAAATGAAAGTTATTCAAAGTTTAAAACTAGTTGGTTTTCGGGTGTATGTATATATATTATATAATTATAATGCCCTGACTTGTCTTAGGTTCAAACATTTTGGGTCCATAAGCAGCAATGGGAGTGAAGCTGCTTTGGACAGTTGTAACAATGTGCCACCACACAAAATACTTGTGTGCTTGCATAGGGTTCCATTGTCGTTTTACTGCGTTGCTCATGAATTATGCATTTAGTTCTATATTCAAAATTTAAGTGTGATTAGTTGTTCCAACTGCATGCAACTTAATGTTTAACTAGTGTATCAAGTATATTGAATTATGCATTTAGTTCTATATATATATATTTCTTAGGAGAATATGTATAAATCAGTTTCCATGGTATAGAAAATTTACCGAAGTATGGTCATTAAATGCACAAAATAGGCAAAAATGAGTTGTTATGAAGAGTTTCCATTTGTGGAAATTCTAAAATTTGCATTTCAGCCACCATATTGGGACTACATTTTCAAAGGGAAGTCATACACTGTATTTATTAACTAACCTGCAAGCTTATCATCTTGTGAATTAACTCACAAGCAAGTAGCAGAAGGCAGAAGCTATTGATTGATTGGAACAACTACCCGATAGAGATGCAGTTATCTACCCTCTTAAACCTTCAGGTATAACTACTCTTTAACTTCATAATAGTTATAATTTAATGAATTTATTTCTTCCAGATTGCATTGATGGGAAAAAGAAATATGCACTTTTCTTGTTTAGTTGTTGGATAAGATGAACTTGTCCAAAGGGTTCATTAATGTGAATTTGTATGTTAGATGCGTAATGTGGTTGATGCTAACCTTGAAAATTATATATATATATATATATATATATATATATATATATATATATATATATGTTTGTATGTGTGTATTTTGTTGGCTCAATAATATATCAGTATACATGCATTTCTCTGATCATGAAGTTTAACTGAATTGGATGAATGTAACTGGTGGTTGGTTTGATGATTAATTTATTTGTGGTTGAATTGGATGAATGTAAATGGCAAGACGATCCTACAGTATCCTTCTTACTGTTTTTCCTTCCAATTTTTGCATTTCATTTGCCAGTTCTATTATGTTATGAATTAATGAAAAAGTTTTAAAATGAAGATTTTTGCAAACCAATATTCAGTGCTTCTATAAGTTGAAATGAAGAAAAAACACACACACATCAACTTAACTGTTCTACTAAAGTTTTAACCTTAAATGCGTTATTACCAACAATATCCGAGATTACTCTATCCTTTGGTCATAGTATTGTTTATCAATTAAGTTTTATGTTTCTTTCTACATTTGAACTGAATTTTGGGCAATTCGCCCATTTTCTATCCCTTCTTTTGACTCAATTTCTTATCAAACCATGTATTATGCCAAAGATATATAAATACATTTACAAAGGTTCATAAGAAACTGAATTTACTCTACCTGATTGGTTGCATGTAGAAAGGATGACATTGACTTAGAATATGGAAAGGTATTAAATTACACATCAATTTAATTTGATATTCCGTGTATACTCGTTTTCAATTCAAAGAAAATTGTGGAGTCGCAATGTAGTGTATGCTCACTAATTTACTAAGACGCGATTTCTGACTCCTGCCAATAGTTATTCTGAAGTTATTTTTCTAATAGAATTTTCTTATCTTACAGTGTTGAAAAATGATTTTTTGAAAATAATAGACAACTTCATAACTACAACTGTTACGAATGAAGGCAGTCAACACAAGAAGCAAGGTTGAGGCTTTTAAGACGATTGTCTACTACTATCCGGTTACACTTCTTTTCACTTCACTGTCGAACATCTCCTAGGTTCTTATTTAGTATTTTCATAAATTGAAGAAGCAAGGTTGAGGCTTTTAAGACGTTTTTCTACTACTATCCGATTACACTTCTTTTCACTTCACTGTCGAAGCTTATACATATCCTAGGTTCTTATTTAGTATTTTCATAAATTGAAGAAGCAAGGTTGAGGCTTTTAAGACGATGGTCTACTACTATCTGGTTACACTTCTTTTTCTCTAAATGTATAGTCAGTAACACGAAGAAGATAATATATTATAGCATGCAAATTGCATCATACACCATCTGCAACTCATTTGTTCTATACAATTGGGTGATGAAAAAACTGAAGGAAAATATATTTACACTTCTACATATAGTAAAGACGTGTTAAAAACCATAAAAAAAGTCATTTATTTTCATTCTATGAAAATTAATAGGAAATTAAACAGTTTCCATCTTTCTTCGTCATGTCACTGTATTCCCTTTTATGACAATCTCATTCTCCCTCACATCTTGCAAGTTTATTGAAATCCACATGCAAATCAGTATGGTGTACAAGTACTATTGCTCAATGAATTGAAACATGTTATATATTTATACTGTTGCATCTACCAAAGATGTTTTAAAATAGCTTTTATTGTTACGTTAATTTTAATTAAATGCCAAATGGTAGACATAAAAGCATTTTCCTCTTTCTTTCTCCTCTTCGTGTTACCATATAAAATGTTTCTCTTTTGAATGTAATGCTAAGTTAGATTGTAGTTTCTATTGTATTGTTCTTAATGTTAACAGTAGCTAAAGGTAATATGGTATACCACTGCATTGGGTTTTGTTACATCTAATATGCATTATTATAAAAGGTGATGTTGAATTGTATATTATATTTGCAACTTCACTTGTATTAGTACTGTCATGTTGTACACTTTGACAGGGTCCCCAGAAGGGAAACAACAATGCACAGTAGTTGTTGTACTTCATTTCATATTCAAAAGAAGTGCATATTCATTTGATTGCTATGTAATTTTTTGAAGCACGCCGTTCATTTTTTTCCTCCCCATTTATCTGAATATTAATCGGAAATTGACATTTCAAGTTGTATTTTTTTCAAATCTGTATAGAGAAGACATTTGAGATGATGTCTAAAAGAAGGGAAATAGCAAAACACAAGGGTCGAATCCTGATATTGAGCTTCAGCTATGTACAATTTTTTTTGGCCATATTTATATATTTCTATAAATGTTTAGCTATGTATTATTTATTTGCAAGTGTATGGAATCTTTTTAACTACAGTGTGTCATATTAGCTTTTGAGAAAAAAATTTGTTTTCTCTTGCAGCTTATAATAAGTTTTTTTAAATGCATGAAGACCTACAGATTTTCTCTATTATGCGTAAATGTAGGTATTGCAAATCTATACATCGAGTATGTTACTAAAGGATACATCTTAGAAGAAAATGCAAGAAAAATACTTGTTCAGTTATGTGATTATACAACTAATAAAGAAGAGGAAAATGTTTTATGTCAATCGACGTAATGCTATTGACTCAAGGGTAACAAGTGGTATCGTGACAGCTATTTGACTGCTCGCTTTTAAGTGTGAGCTGGTTTAACATAATTTCTTTTCTGAATAATGGGTTTACTAGAAAGGCTATACTTGGCCTTCTGAAATAGATATGATTTAAAACCCTGTGAGAAAATTATGAAATAACCTCAAGTTTTATCTTATGAAATAATTCTTTTCATGCATTAACAAAATGTGTGTTGCTCAACTGCAGATTGATATTATTCTTTCTTTAGTTGGATTGACTGAGGTCCATGGAAGACAACAAGTTATCTCTAAGCTGTAGAAGTCTTCACCTGAAATCGATTGCTCATATTACTAAATGAGACCCAATCAAAATGAAAGCCATATGTTGACAATGTTCAATTTTTATAATATGTTATATCCAAGATAAATGTATTGTTACAAACTGTTCCGTACTAATATTTTACTGTGTTGAGGAATGTTATTACTATCAAAGTCTTTGAAAATTATGGACGCTACAATATTTGTCCCAATTTTGCTTTTATGTAGTCGTGTTTGAATTAAACGAGTGATTGTTTATTTGGTTAATATCGTAAATGAATGTCACTTATATTCGAGCTGCATGTATTTACCTCTGTTTTGGTATTAATTTTTGAAATTAATTATTGGTAGGGGCACTTGTTTTTCATATTTTGGTGCAGTTTTCGTTTTTTATTATGTAGCATTGATAATATAATTGTGCAGTTTTCCATTTTTTTGTGCATTTTTTTGTTTATCGTAAATTGTTCTCTATTGTATATTTTTTTTAACATTTTTGTTTTGTTAATTAGTTTATAACATAATAGATTATATGCGTGATTAAAATCAATGAAAAATTGCAATAAATGTTTTTTTTTTCAAAGTCATATTATTAAACGGTCGGTTTTCCACCGTTGTACGGTTAAACTAGTTTATTGCATCACTGTGCTAATAGTAGAAAAGGTAAAGTTAGCCCTGGAATATTGCGGCCAAATCGCGCTAAAACTACGCTGAGCAAAATAGCACGTGAAAATCTCAGCATGTATTTTAGCTGTTGCTGTTGCTGAACTGAAAACGGACATCAACAGCACAACCACAACTTAAACATGGAGCTGATAAGATGTGACTTAGGTTGTAGACGAGGCAAATTCAAACAGCTTAGGGTGAGAACTGATCGACACCGGTACTATTAAGTAAAGATATTTTTAGTTGATTAGTCCTCTAGCAATACGGATTGGCATCATCCAAGCTAATATTACTTGCAGATTCCCATAAAAGCACGTTCACGCTAAAAAGAGTTATTTTCTTGCTCCTTTTGTTCTGTCCCGCTGATGACAGGTTGTTGCACTGTTAACAATAATTTGGTAGCTTTAATTGTTACGTAATATAATATTAAACATGTAGGAAATTTCGTTGTCAAATTTAAGTTACACCCCACTGAATACATTTATTCTATCGTAGGGTTATTATATGTATTAAAGATTGTTTTTTTGGGATCTTTACACTACAACCAGAGGAAGAATTGATGTTCTCCTTATCAAACAAGATACCACAAAACCCCAGGGTTTTGTCAAATCATCATTTATTACTTCTGTCCTTAAGCATTTGATTGGTACTCCATGTCATGGGAACATGTTATACCTAATAATGAATCCATTTTTCAGCAAGTCATGCATTTATTTTCTATTTAACATCTACTATTTTCCAATTTTACATAGAGACTTGATCGTTCAAATAATGAATCTTCAAATATATTAATTTTATGGCCAAGGATGTGATCACGTCGCTATATGATAAATTTTCTAAAAATAATTAAATTTAATTTAAAATATCAACTTCTTGCATTTGTAATATCATGGTTCTGAAAAAGGGATAGAGTGTTCACTTAGGGTGGACAGAGGAATATGATAAATAAGGTACATTATTTTTCTTTAATTAAAATTATTGTACTTCTTTAAGCACATGTGTTGGTAGTTATATTAGTTGATGCATTTAATAGTACCTTTAATACATTGTTATCACCTTCAATATGTTGTATTTTGATAATGCCGTTTTTAATAAGTTGCTTACTGTGTGGAATTTACTGATAATTGGTTACTATGTAATTCTCTGGATAACTTATGCCTTTGATGATTCCTTATTAAATGCCTTGGATAATAGTCATACCATTAAAGAGGTTATGCAGAATGAGCAAGGTGTGTGATAAATTTGTTTCCTAATTAGTTCTTGTATTAAACTAATACAACTTATCCTGAAAGTAGAGTACCTTTCTTCTGATTCTAGCCGGTTATAATTAGAGTGCTTTTTTCTTTTATTTTTATTTTTTGAATAATAAAAGTAACAAGGCCCAAGGCCCAAACACAAAGACCCCACTATTGAAAGCGGATAGAATATCAACCACAACTATCTCCAAACAAATAGCCGCAACAAAGAAACTCTAAACTTCGTGTAAACTAAAATGGCGGCCGGAAGACGAACCATCCATTTTTTCTCCATTAGAGTGCTTTTCTTCTACAAGAAAAAAGAGTCACAGGTCCATGTTTTTTATGATGTTATACAAAAAGTCCCTGCAAAAATGAATTTGTAAATTTGGTCCTTATTTTTCAAAAATAAAAAAAACGCAAAACGTCTCGCACTTTTCTGACAGAAAATGCAAGATAACTTGCACTTTTCTAATTTTGAAATATTTTTCGAAATTTTCTAAAATTCTGAAAAGCGCAAGTTAACTTGCACTTTTTATCAAGAAAGTACAAGCTAGTTTGCGCTTTCTAATTTTGAAATTTTTGAAAAGCGTAAGGTAACTTGCGCTTTCTAATTTTGAAATTTTTTTAAAAATTTTAAAAGTTTTAAAATTTTTGAAAAGCGCTTTCTATCAGGAAAACGAAAGCTGGTTTGTGCTTTCTGATTTTGAAAATTTTGAAATTTAAAAAAAGCGCAAGCTAACTTGCGTTTTTTGATTAGAAAAAACAGTGACTTAATTTACATAGTTATTTTTATATGGACTTTTCTTGTAACACCATCAGAAATAAGGATTGCAAAGCCCCTTTCTTCTAACTACTGCATTTGTAATTTTGATCAAACATTATAAACTATGATCTATCATATTTTCTTTACAAAAAACAAAAAGGACATTTATTTAAATGTTAATCCATATAATCAGTTATCAATGTTACAAGAAAGGTACACTTTGAAAAATAAGTAATCTATATATCTTTTACACCACCGGAAAATTTCACAATTTGAATTAAATAGCCCTTTTGTGTATCACATCCTGCATCATCTAAGCCATATTCTTCAATTCAAGTTACAGCAAATAATAGATCATACTTATTCTGTAATGTCTCAACCATCTACATCTTTCATGTGCATTTAAAACTTCAATTAGATATTTATTTAGAACATTATAATTGCTTCAATACTCACTTAGGGCATCTTCAATGCAACTGTGATTGTCATATTAAATATATTATATACCAGCGTTTAATATTTTTAATTGAAATTGCATCTCCAATGTTAATGTGAAATAGAGTGTTGATTTGAGCAGTGTAGGCACTGCAATTATGAAACCAATCACAATTAATTAAATTTAACTAATTTATTGAAACGTAGTCTTTGCAAATTATTCTATAATTTGATTGGCTTCATGTGTTAAATTATTGTTTGAAAATCATTTGTATTGGAGTGTTTTTCTTCTTTTTAATGTGTTGTTAATTTTTTTCTAATTATGTTAGTTTTACATTGTGGACATGGATTAACTTAGACATTACATGTTTCATGCATTGGAGATGCTCTTAGTATTACACAATCACATTATATTTCATTAACTTTCCCAATATGAAAAGGACGAATTATGCGGGTAGCATACTTTAACCGTTCACTTAATGATCGACTATAAGTTTAACTAATTAATTAATTTTTTAACACTTTTATTTCAAAATACGTTTGTAAAAACTCTGTGTATACATTGGAGTTGGGCAATCATTGAAATGGATGGTTTCTTATGTGTAAACACATACACATGTCCAAACATCTTTTCTCACAATGAATTGAGGTGAAACATAAACTACTATTCAAGATGCACTGGCAGTGGGAAAAGGGAAAAGTAAAAAAAAAGTCCCCTTTATGAATTTGCATTACATCTTATTTCGTGTTTACACATGAATAATGTATTTTCATTAAATCATATTTAATGCTTATTAAATTAGAATTTTAATCTTAATTTAATTAACCTATATTAAAAATTTGTGTTTGTATACTATAATTTATTGTTTGTATACTTTAAAGATCGGAATCGGTAACAACTACGATAACTTTATTCTCAAGCACGTAAGAAATGTCAATGGACAAAGATTAAGTTAAAACCAATAATGACAAATTTCATTCTTCAAATTATAAAAAGAACAATCAATGAACAATGGGACGTTGAAAGTATTATTATCAAATACAAACACAACAGAAAGGCTATTGTCACCACTGCAAAAAAAAACATCGATAAAAAATGTCTGCTTTAAACAGTCATTTTATTGTTATACAATAATTTTCCTTATACAATAAAAAATAGAAACAAATAAATAAAACAAAAATATTAAAAATGATCCATACTGACACAACAACTGATACCAAAAAACTAATCCTTAAACTGATAGTAAAAGAGATGCTCAAACAGAATTCATTGAATGTTTGATACTAACAAAACACTAATTCATTGAATGTTTGATGCATATCATCATATTTACTTTGTAACAACTACATTTTTGATATATGGTCGTCAGTCAGATAAAATATTATAACAATTCTAGACTGTATTATTGTAAAAAATGGTACTAACAAAAAATAAAAATGATACTGACACTAATACAAATTCAACAAAATAGAGGTGCTACAGTTTAATAACAATATATTTTCTTTCAAACCAAATTGAATGTGAGATATACATCACTGACCAAAAACAAATAACAGTCAATTTAAAACACATAAGAAAACAATGCGGCATTAAAAAAACAGGATATATCTGCTGCTACTTTCCAAATTTACCGTAGAATATCAAAGAACTAAACACAACAACAAAGTTGAATTATATGTCTAAATAGAAAAATTAGAAATAACCAAAATCAAACTCTGATAGAGAAACTGTAAAAACAAAGTAAAAAAATCATATGTGAATCCGAAAATAAAAAAGCGAAGATAGAAACGAGTGTCGAAATCAATAAAAGGAATAAATTTGCACACGAGAATAGAGAAAGACGAAGAAGAGAACTAAACTTTCAACGTGCAAATTTGAAGAACAAGAAAAATGAGCTCGAAGTAGTAGAAGAAGAAAGAGCGCGCGATAGTTAGGTTTCGAACGCAAATTTGAACATATTTGTCCTTAAAGAGAAATATCAATGGGTTTTTCTAGATTATGTATAATAACTTGTAAATTTTTCGTTGAGAATATTTTCCCGATCTTCAAATTACATTATTTTATTTTGTGGTTGCATAATAATAAGAGTTACAACATGCATAATAAAATAGGAAAATTGTGCGATAACGTACGAGGTCATATCAATTTATAGCAAAATGTAATTATAAATTAATAGTTTATAACACAAATTCAACTTACATCTCAATAGTTAGAATGATATAATAAATGTTAGGTTAAAGTTATAGGAAAATTAATAACGCAAAATTCATGTCCATTGAGAGCTCATAAGCAACTATTAATTTGTAATTTAAAGGAAATGATGCTAAAATGGTGTGCATTTGTGAGTGTGTATGCACATGTATTCTAAGCATCATCTGTTAAATGTATACCTTGACCTTAAACCTTGAAATTCGTTGCTAAAATGGACCAGCCACTAATGTTTATTAGTAAAATAATGTGTTGTTTGTGTAACATTTAAAGTACAGATGTACATCATTCCTAACATCCTAAATATGATAAGTTTTACGGTCATTCTTTTTCTCAAAATTCCAGTTTTTATAGGGTAATTTTATCAAGTCACACGCATGACATTTTTGAAAATTATAACAAAGTTTGGTTTTTGAAAAATCATGCAGACACACATGTCTCATGTGTGTATGACTCGATCTGAACTGAACCGGATCGGGTTTATGTTTCAAAATGTATAATTACCCTACTAAACCCAACACGCTTAGATCCGAAACCTGTTGAATCTGGTCCGAGTTCGACCTGGTCTAATTGCTTTACTAACCACAACTAAAATAATGGTGGACAACACTAAAATAATGAGCAAAAATGGCATTTCTGTATGAAATTAAACGACTTATCCCTTCTTTTTCCTCCATCTGTTTTACATCCATATGGACGTTCTTTTGTAGAATTGTTCGAGAATAATGCCCAGATCTACTCCATGATTGTGAACATTCTTGTTTCACAAACTATTATAAGGGTGTTTCGAATTTGGGTTTTCGTTCTTCTGCAAATGTTGTGAAAGATACAAAATTCGTTTCTGGTTCTCTAACGCACGAATTTAATAGGCTGCGTTCTGCGGTTTATTGAAGGAAAGGCTATTTATTTTGTTTCAGATGCAGTGATAAACTGCATTTTGCTAAAGAATGCGGTGATCTGATTCGATGCTTCAACTGTGGTGTTTTTGGTTATAAGAAATTCTCATGTGTCGGTCTTTGTAATCTTCCTTTACCTAAACCCTTAAGCACGACAGAGCATGGTTATTACTTCAACTTAGAATATCTGAAATTAAGGGGATTGTATATTGATAATCGCTTTGATAAAATACGAAGAAGGGGTATATCTTTTCCATAAACCTTTTTGGCACCTTCAATCTTATACCAAAGGATTATCCCGTGAAGCTTATCTCAATGAAAGGGAGGCTGTGCCTTGAATTCTAGTTAAGGGGTATCCACTTTCAAGAAAAATGATGAGGACACGGTGAAGTCCTCAGTCTTGGAAATGTCTTTATCAAAAGATATAAAATACCATGAACGATATGTTTTCTTCCTCTGAAATTCGAAATCAGCGAATTCATTAAAGAACATCAATTGTGAAAAGATGTTTTAATGGGTTTTCAAATGATATAAATAAGTCAAAGAAGGAAAATCTTGTATTGAAGGGTAACTCGGTTGATTTAGTCAGTGGTGATGAGGGTTTTAATACTTCTGTTTCCCATAAAACTAAGGCAGCTAATTTCACTGTCTTTGATATTGAGTGTAATAATCAGGTCAAAGTACTAACACTGGATAGTGAAAATAAATCTGATGGTGGAGAAATGGATAATATAGAACAAATGGGGATGGAAGAAGATAATGATACAAGTATCGTGGTGTATGTTTCTCACAACTCATGTAATCAAAAATGCAATGTGGAACAGGGATCTGTTTATAATGGCTCTTAGCATACTGCAACATCAAATCAGCACAGCAGATAAGGTGGGCAAAATTGGTTTTGCCTTTAACAGAGAAGGAAGTGGCTGAAGTTGTATATGATGTGCACACTGATACAAATGATATGCTCACTGATACAAATGATATGCACACAGTTGTGAAGGTGAACATGTTGGTTTCTATGGAGAATGGTTCCACCTATATTATATGCAATTGTGGTTCTGGTGATTGTTTTTTTTTTTGATAATTTCGATTTGAATGAGACTGGTCCAAGGGAAAATCTAGTGGATAGTGGTGAACTATTGGAGGTGGAGATGGTACTGGTAGACACTGAGCATAATTTTAAAAACAAACTTTCTGAAGATGATGATATTATTTGGAATAAGTATGTGGAAAAGAGATAGGGATATGGACCTTATAGATTTTATTATGTTCTGAAAACGAAAAATAACAAAATTCATGACCCAGATTGTAGTAAGAATCTGAAGAGTGGTAATGAAATGGTTTGGAACGAAGGAAATGAGTTGGTTATGTTACTAGAGGGGATGGATTCGGGTGTGTGTTGCGCAATTCAAGGGGATGAACAGGTTTCTGATAGGCATGGTGATCGGAAGGCCACCAAGTGATATTGGCAATTGTAGATATTTTCCCCTTTAATGCATGGGAATGATTCTGGGTAAATACTGTCGTAGAAAAACAAGCTGAAAATATTGGTTTGGCACAATCGATGGTTTTGGAGCGTAGTGATAAGGATGAGTCATTGCATCTGGGTGTGGAGCGTAACGTTGTTTTTGATAGAATTAGGAAATGCTAGAGTTGAAATTATGTAATTTATTATATATATATATCTAACTTTGTGGTCAATTTTGTTCAAAATAAAATATGTTTTTCTTTCTCTTATATACTTTCTATATGGTGATATAAATAATTAAGTAATTAACATAAAGTATGTAGATGAAAAAATTCTTAACTGAAATGTTACGTGGTATTAATTACAAAATGTTATAATCATGAGAATTTTATCACATTGAAAATAACATAATGTTCTAAATATTCCCAATCAAGATATTTCGAGAAAGGATATTAATTTCTCTTGGCTGTTGAAAGCACTAAAAGGTTACGTACTGATAGTTATTGAATAATTATGGAATGACTCACTCGAGAGTTCTCTGTTGGTTAATACAACTAAGGTCAAATAGAC
Organism: Allium fistulosum; assembly: GCA_030737815.1. Taxonomy (NCBI): domain Eukaryota; kingdom Viridiplantae; phylum Streptophyta; class Magnoliopsida; order Asparagales; family Amaryllidaceae; genus Allium; species Allium fistulosum. Next base: position 960,662,711 of record CM060904.1, read on the forward strand.
AATCTCGAAATGACGATGTTACACAATTCTCTCGACTTGAGAAACTGTGGAACTTCAATTTGAACACTCCACTTTAATTATAGTTAAATCGTTGCATGATGTCTATCGAATGACTATAGTTGAATTTGAGTTGAAGCATTGGAAGTGAAACACTATTCAATAGAATTCGTCTCCTCGATTATATGGGGTTAGTGTCACGGTCAATTGTAGTTAACTCTAAATCAAAGTCTTAAGCTAGAGTAGTACGGTTAATTATTATTATTATTATTTGAACTAAGGATTTTGTATTTGGAATTACAAAGTTGAATGTGGATGAACCTGGAGTTTTGACCAAAACCAAATTTCATAAGTCCTTATGTGATAAAGTTTTGATGAATTGGTGTAAATAATCATTACTATCGGGTGACGCTTATAGTAGTAAAATTGTATTTTTCCTAAAAAATGCGTAAGCGATAAATTCAGCAAAAATATCACTCCACCGCATTAATAAATTCTCTAAAATACCACACTATTTAATTGATTTATAAATAGTTATAATTAATTTTCATTTTTTTGAAATATTAATTAATTATCTGTTAGTTTGATATTTTTGATGTCATTAGTATTTTTTGGATGCCACTAGTATTTACTCGGGTGCATATATAAAACTTGTATATCTACAAATCGATATATGATATCAATGGACGTTTAAATTTGATTTAAATGTAATTATTTGCTAAGTGTTATTGAAAAAATTAAACGCCCATCTAGCCTCATTCATGACATGTCATAGGAAGAAAAAGGAGGCTTGACCTCTAATGCTTGGATCTAGAAAATGAAGGTAGGAGATTAAGGAAAGTTGCATTTATAAATATTTGCCTTTCATTCACTTGCCACTCTTGATCATTCTCTTCAAAACCGTAGCATCCAACTTCATTTTCAAACATTCAGGGCCGAAAATTCAAGGCAAAATAAAATATAAAAAATTATTTTAATGGCATTCAATTAGATCAATCAAATAAAAAGAGATTCTCCTTCCCTTGCGAAGTTAGGAGACTGGTTCAGATTTGGATCTAGGACCGTCTATCAATCAAGGTGCATTCAAGAAACTTCTATTATGTATGATCTATTATATTTTATATGTATATTCATCATGATGTTATATATCTAATTATTTGATTATTCTGACGAATTTGTATTATGTATTTGTTGTCCACCTTTAATTTGTATATGTATAGGTTTAGAATTTTTAAGTTTGTTGATTTGAATTAGATTTGAAATAATAACAATGACTTTGATTGTTAATTCTTATTATTTTCTTTATGTTGAGATTGGTATGGTTTTAGAACTGAATATAGTAACTATATATATATATATATAGTTGAATGTCAACGGTAATTTCATTGTTTCACAATTAGTTTTCTATTTCAAAACATACATACATATATGTATGTATTTATAAACACACACACACACATACATACATATGTGTGTTTTGTATGTACGTATGAAAATTAATTTGAACACTATTTTACAATGAATGTTTAAAACACACACACATCTTAATATTAAAGGAGATCTATTTTTAATGTAGAAATTTACATGTATCAACATTCTAATTTTGTTTAATAAATTTTACTTTATTATTGCTTATTAAATATCTACATTTTAGCTTACTTTAGATTATTAACATATAACCATATAGGTTAAGATCTATTTTCAAATTGTTTCACTAAATTAAATTATTGCATGTTTTGAAAATAAATCTTGAATTCAAAATAGTTGTTTTGGTTGAATTAATGTAGACTAACTAAAGGATTCACTAAAAATACATACACAAATATATATATATATATATATATATATATAATATTTTAACATATATATATATACGCACAATAATTTTAAACAATGTTCCGGACAACCAGTACGTATATAAAGGGAGAATATGTCCGTTGCGGTGTAAATCTCAACATCCAAACACGTACACACTAACTATGTACATAATATAATATGTTTTACTTACACGGTATATATTAGAGTATATTTGGATATACTCACGGTATATGCTAAGTATAAATTTGGCTATCTATGTCATTTAATAAATCAACCAACAATTTAATTAAAGGGGGGAGAAATGAAAGGTTTCTCACTTCAAATAAAACCAAATCTCCCCTCATTAGTTGGATAATTTAAGAGAGAGAAATGAATGGTCTCCTACTCTAAATTAAATTAAATAAGTAACAATTACAAATAAATACATATAAGAGTATATTTGATATACTCTAATTTACATAAACTTTACATTTATGTAAATCTATTAAAATACATAAATAAATAAAACAAAGATTTTATCTGAATATTTTAGATTGGATCTAAAATCCCTTTTAAACTTCATAGGCCCAATAGATCCAAAATATGAATTTTTTTAAAACTACTTATTTCACACACTTCCGACTGGTCTAGTTCCTTCAATGGTATTAGAGCCCAAATGTTGAATATGCTAGTATATGATTTTTGTTTGATGATAATAAACACACACATATATATATTCATTTAAATGTATTTGCTAATGTACTATTTTGTTTTCACATAATTAAATAAATATTTGCTGAATAAAATAAATAACACAGAATTTAAATTCAAACAGACATTTTATTCAAATAAATATTTTATTACAATTTTGAATAGTACAAATTTGTGCTCTCACTATATATACGAAATTTCAATTACAATACATTTCAATTTACACAACTGTCCTCACTACATATCGCTCATTCACTCGTATTTATCTTCAACTCTATTCCAGATTGAATCCAGCATCTAAGCAATCTGCAAAATAAACACTAACGCAGTCAAATTGAAAAGAAAATATTTTGCAGTGAAAAATAAAGCGTATATTTTGAAAATATCATTTGCCTCGGTTATTTGGGTTGTTCGTCATCATTTAATTTTAAATTCATCAAACACGAACAACTTGTGACATGCACAGTGTATCACTGTACATGCCACAAGGCCGTGCACACCAATATACACTTGATAAAACTGCAGGAATAGGTGAGCACAAGGTCAAACCATACCAAAAGCTAGATTCAACTCAAGTGCAATAAAAATAAAGCCACGACATGAGCACAAGGTCAAAACCGAGCTATAAGCTGGATTCAACTCAGGTGCAATTCCAGAAAATCAAAATGTAACATGTTCCATGAACTGGTCAGAGCAACCTATACCAGACTACAAAGAAAACAATGAACACAACATCAATATACATGAAGACCAACAACAAAGTACATACCTGACAACATATGCGAACCAGCTCAAAAAGACAAGTCAGATGAACTAAAACTCAAACCCATAAAATAGCATGCACATAAACAATTCTGGCCACAATAAACAACATATATACACTATGAATCAAATGGCCAAGACCAGCATTCAAAAACAATGGAATGCAACTGAGGTGAACACACACATATATACATAAATGTGTGTATGAATACAAGTGGTGAACAGCACCTAAAGAAGGCCACACAAGCAACCAGACTAAAAGTGCACCAGTATAAAACAGAAGCATGGATGAACACACACATATATATGCAGTAAAACAATGGTGCACATACATACACACACATATATATGCAGTAAAACAATGGTGCACATACATACACACACACAGATATATATATATATATATATATATATATATGCAGACCAGACAGACTCAAGTGTATCAATCCAGATTCAACTTCAAAACAAAATATGCAAGTGTACACATGGTGATACACATTCGAGTTAAAACAAATACCAGAGCTAGCATATCAGACTGCAACACTACAGCAACTCAAGACACAATGCTACAGAGACCAAAGGACCAATGAATAGGACCAGAGTAGAAAATAAAATGGCAATGTATATGGACATGTACTCAGAGCATCATCAATGACCTGGCAACTCAAGGAACAAGTCCAAAACAGTAAATGCTCATGAAGAAACAATGCTACAGATGCAAGCTTCAAAAGGTACCAAACTCGAGTGAATCAAGTACAATGTCAAGCAAACTACATGGTACAATAAGCATACATATATACATATGAAAATATACATGTGTACATATATATATATATATATATATATACACACACACAGTGCACATGACCACTGAACAATGAAGTACATGAAACAGAGATATGCAGTGGTGAATAAGACTGCAGTACCAAAGTACAATCACACAAACATCAGGTCGAAAATGCTACAGGCATGAACACACATGTCGAATAAGTCAAGCAGGTTTTACAAGTTTCAAGTCAAGCCAAAATGCCAGAGAATCAAAACCCATGTGAATAAGGTACAGTTCGAACAAAATTATCATGAAACAGCAGTCAAAATAAACAAAGTAAATTTACAGTTACAAAAATCAGGATAGCTGTACTTCAAACAAAGTCAATGTCAAGCCAAAATCAAAGCCGTGGTGACCAAGGCAAAGAATCAAACAAGTCAAAATCAAAGCCGTGGTGACCAAGCAACCATAACAACAAATATATGAAATTGAACCCGGTCAGGATCATCACCAACAATCAATAAAAATTGAACGGCAGAAAAAATTATCAGACGATCGAATATTTAGGGGATGAAACCCTATAAATACCGTGAACATCATCGGCATTAAGAATCAATCGAGTTCAAGCAAATTAACCAAAAAAGCAAAAGGAAAATCACATACCAGATTCAAGTCAATTCGAACTCGATTCGTCGAAGCAGCCGCTAGTGAACCAAAGTGACAAATTGATTGATGAAGCAACTGTGGATAGTTCATCATTAAATCAATAATTGAATCGGCGTGCTAAAATTCGAAAAGCCATAATTTTCGTAAAGAAGAACGAACGAGCAGAAGGCAGACATTATTCACAAAGGAGTCAGGCCGAAGAAATAAAATATACAGGGACAATTTTTTATCACCACACTCTCTGATTTGGGCCGGTTTTCTCCAATATTACTTTGGGCTTTAAATATTAAAATTAGGGTTTTATTGTTTTAATTGTTTTTATTTGTAATTCACTTTTAAACTTTTGTAAATTCTAGTCGTGTGGCTAGGGGACGAACTACGGTGGTGTAGTTCGAGAATTCGTAACTCAGTGGCTGAGTTGTGCCAGGGTTTTGAGCGTAGAGTTAGGTTAGTCAATAGCGGGTGTCGCGAGTTTACGTGTGTAAGCGTCTGACTACTTAACTTCTAGTAGAAACCTTGGGGGCAGCACCTAGGTAGGGTTTTGCCGAAGCTGGGCAAATCTGTGTTGTTATATTTCTGTTTTTATTATTCTGCTATTAACCGTGTGCAATTATTTTATATACTTCCGCATTAAATTTTTATAATTAATAGTATCACCCTATTCACCCCCACCCTCTATGGTGAAATCGATCCTACAAGTGGTATCAGAGCTAGGAACAAAAGCCAATTTTTTCTTTGGAAATTTGATTTTTCGAAAACAATTTTTTTAAATTTTTTTAAATGGCTTCTTTTAATAATGCTTTTGCCGAGGGTCAGTCCATACTTAGACCACCAATGTTCAATGGTGAATATGCTTACTGGAAAAATAGAATGAATTTTTTTTTGAAAACCATTGATGCTTGGAATATTGTTGAGACAGGTTATAGAGCACCAACTATAGTGATAGATAATCAGGAAATAGAAAAACCGATGGATCAATGGACTGATCTAGAAAATAAACTACAGAATACTAATGTTAAAGCTATGAACTCTATTATTTGTTCATTGGATCAAATTGAATTTAACCGTGTCTCATATTGTCTAACTACGTAGGAAATCTGGCACACACTTGAAGTGACTCACGAAGGAACATCTCAAGTCAAGGAATCTCGCCTTGCAATGCTTAGTAGCGAATACGAGAACTTCACAATGGCTAAGGATGAGAATGTCAAAGAGATGTACGGATGACTTTCTAATCTCGTATACAAATCAAATGCTCTTGGAAAACCATACACAATTGGAAATAGTCCGAAAAATCCTCAGAGTCCTTCCACAAAATTTCGAAGCAAAAGTGACTGCCATTCAAGAATCCAAAGATTTGAAACAAATCAAAGTTGAAGAACTCATCGGAAATCTCACCACTTATGAGCTAGAAATGAAATTCAAGGAAGAACGTGAAGGAGGTGATACTCGAAAGAAATCAATAGCTCTCAAAGGAACAACTGAAAGTGAAGATGACGATGATGGTGCAGCAGAACCGGCGTTGATAATAAAGAAATTCAAAAGGTGGAATCGCAAATACGGAAATCCAACTCTAAATCAACAATTGAAAAGCAAAATAGTCAAAGTTCTAGACAACCCAGAAGAGCAAGAGATCATTTGTCACAAGTGCAATAAACCTGGTCACATCAAGCCCAATTGTCCCCAGAATCGACTCAGCCAAGGAAAGAAATTGAAAAGGAGAAGTTTTGCAGCCACGTGGAATAAAAGTGATGACGATAATAACAGCACTAGCAGTGAGAGTGAAAAAGCAAATCTGTGTCTTCGAGGTGATATTACTGATATCTATGATGACGAGCCAAGCGAGGAATCAAAACTCACTCACTCAGAATTACTTATATATTTTCACGAAGTAAATGGCTGCTTTGAACGACTTAGGGAGAAATACGCTAAAATTGAATCACAAAGAGATACCTTGGTAGATTTAAATAAACAGCTTGATCAATTGGTTAAAAACTATCAAATCAAGAGCCCTAAGTGTGATAAGTGTCCAACATTCGAAGAAGAAATTAAAAAATCAGAAATTAAAATTAAATCACTTGAAAATGAAATTCTGATTTTGAAAGAGAGTGAAAACACTAGGAGAGAAAATTCTATTAAAAGGTGCACTCAATTATTGAATGAAAATGAATCTCTCAAAACACAAGTCCAACAATTGTCTACAACTATAGGAAAATTTTCCAAAGGAGAAAAATCACTAAATATGTTATTAGGGAAATAAACTGTCAATCTTGTTAGACAAGGACTTGGGTATAATCACTCTGAACGTATTAGAGGTGAAATTAATTAAGTCAATTCCATGTGCACAATTTGTAGAAAAATTGGACACAATCAAAATATTTGTTGGTATAGACCCAAACACGTGAAAACCATTTCAATTTGGGTTCCAAAAGGCACGAATATAAAATCCCTTAAAGTCAAACAAATCTGGGTGCCAAAAGGAACAAATATAAATAGTTTTGGTCTCCACAAACACATTTTTAAAAATCATTTTCCACTAACAACCATGTACCTATAAAAACAAATAGGTCACAAAAATCTTTTCTCGTGTAGATGTGGTGGCAGGCTAAGGAACAACAATAGTGTTACCTGGATTCTGGCTGTTCCAGGCACATGACGAGAGACAAATCAAAGTTCCTTAGCTTAGTACAAAGGTGGCAGAATCACAATGGGTAATAACGAAAAATTATCGTAAAGGTAAAATAGGTAATGGTATATTTATTTTGAATGATTTATTAAATGTGAAAATCTGCACCATAATCTGAATTAAATCAGCCAGTTATGTGATAATGAAATGAATGTTGGTTTTGATTCTGACTTTTTCAAAGTTGTTGGCCAATTATATTTTTATGCCGAGAACACTATAAGTACCTCTAGAATATCTGGACTAGTTCATATAGATTTGTTTGGACTAATGATGTTGCTTTATTGATTGCTGATTATTCATGATACAAGTGGATATATTTGATTATTTTACTGCTTCTGGATACGATACTATGTTCACTATTTGTTTATTTGCACGGATTCAATTCAATTTCATTTAAAAGCTGTTAAAGATGATTTTAAGATATTTTGTTGCACACTTCATGGTCTGGTCTATGACATCAATCTAATGATAATCTTGAGTCAAAGGGATATTCGGATGCAGATAACACTGGTAATCTAGTTGATAGAAAAATTACTAGTGGAACGCGATTTATGTTGAGACATTCAGTAGTTGCATCATTTTCAAAGAAAATATCTGCATATTTTTCAAATGATTTTCCATAGTAGACATTTTTAAAACCCCTTCCAGAAAATCGTTTTGTTGACCTTGTTTCAGATTAGTCATTTTTAGAAAATTTGATAATTATTTTTTTGGATTTGATCTTAAATGACTACATTAACTAATCTGGCTCTCTACTGATTATCGAAAAGATAAATAGTGATTGAAAAAGTGACGACTGTTGATATTAATTATAAATTATAACTTGAGACAATATAATTAGTAAATTTCTTTAGAAATTCAAACAAGAGTTATAAAAAAAATTTGTTGGTAAAAATTCCATGACCATCTCTATTTCTATCATATTTCTAACGACCATCACTCATCAAATCAAATATAGTATGCCAATATGTGGTATTTTAAAAGGAAAATTATTCGCTTTCATTTTATTTTATTTTTAGCAATAAAAACATCCAAAGTATTCACTCTCATTTAAAAGTCCTCACGGTTATGCATGGGTGAATTACTTGGAATTTTTGATTATGTGCTTTCATGCTCATTTAAAAGTCCTCACGGTTATGCATGTATGGAACACATATCAAAATTGATTGATTAAATAGACAAGTTGATTCTAATCCCATTTAAAAGTCCTCACGGTTATGCGTGGTTAGAAGATGCTTGAAATTCATTTTAAAAAAAATTAAGAATACTACTAATCTCATTTAAAAGTCCTAACGGTTATGCATGGTTAGTAGATATTCAAATTTGTGCTATAAATATACCACAAATTGACACAACTATATGGTTTTGTATACCGACATCATCCCTACCATTCTAAAGTGGAATATGCGCCTAACAGAGTATTTATGATTTTTGTATGATTTTTTATTGAAATTTAATATTTATACTCAATTGGGTATTAAAGTTGTATTAATGTCTATCATTTTATCTCTATTTTTCTAAAACTATTACTCTTTTGCTGATAACAAAAGAGGGAGAGAAAAGTTAAGATTTTGGCAAATAAAGGTCAAATATTTTATTTTGTATTTTCTATTTGCATATAGGTTCATTTGCATATTTTTATTTATTTTCATGCATATATGAAGGGGGAAATTTGTTGTAGAGAGGGAGCATTCAAATAGGGGGAGCAAATTGAACGATCAAATACATTTAACAAATTCAAAATCTTAAATATATGTTTGTTATCATCAAAAGGGGGAGATTGTTGAATATGCTAGTATATGATTTTTGTTTGATGATAATAAACATATATATATATATATTCATTTAAATGTATTTGTTAATGTACTATATTGTTTTCACATAATTAAATAAATATTTGCTGAATAAAATAAATAACACAAAATTTAAATTCAAACAGATATTTTATTCAAAAATATATTTTATTACAATTTTGAATAGTACAAATTTGTGCTCTCACTATATATACAAAATTTCAATTACGATACATTTCAATTTACACAACTATCCTCACTACATATTGCTCATTCACTCGTATTTATCTTCAACTCTATTCCAGATTGAATCCAACATCTAAGCAATCTGCAAAATAAACACTAACGCGGTAAAATTGAAAAGAAAATATTTTGCAGTGAAAAATAAAGTGTATATTTTGAAAATATCATTTGCCTCAGTTATTTGGGTTATTCGTCATCATTTAATTTTAAATTCATCAAACATGAACAACTTGTGACATGCACAGTGTATCACTGTACATGCCACAAGGCCGTGCACACCGATATACACTTGATAAAACTGTAGGGATAAGTGAGCACAAGGTCAAACCCAACAAAAAGCTAGATTCAACTCAAGTGCAATAAAAATAAAGCCACGACATGAGCACAAGGTCAAAACCGAGCTATAAGCTGGATTCAACTCAGGTGCAATTCTAGAAAATCAAAATGTAACATGTTCAATGAACTGGTCAGAGCAACCTATACCAGACTACAAAGAATACAATGAACACAACATCAATATACATGAAGACCAACAACAAATTACAGACCTGGCAACATATGCGAACTAGCTCAAAAAGACAAGTCAGATGAACTAAAACTCAAGCCCATAAAACAACATGCACATAAACAATTCTGGCCACAATAAACAACATATATACACTATGAATCAAATGGCCAAGACCAGCATTCAAAAACAATGGAATGCAACTGAGGTGAACACACACATATATACATAAATGTGTGTATGAATACAAGTAGTGAACAACACCTAAAGAAGACCACATAAGAAACCAGACTAAAAGTGCACCAGTACAAAACAGAAGCATGGATGAACACACACATATATATACAGTAAAACAATGGTGCACATACATACATACATACACATTTATACATACATACATACATACATACATACATACATACATACATACATACATATATATACATACACACACACACACAGATATATATATATATATATGCAAACCATACAGACTCAAGTGTATCAATCCAGATTCAACTTCAAAACAAAATATGCAATGTACACATGGCGATACACATTCGAGTTAAAACAAATACCAGAGCTAGCATATCAGACTGCAACACAACAACAACTCAAGACACAATGCTACAGAGACCAGAGGACCAATGAACAGGACCAGAGCAGTAAATAAAATGGCAATGTATATGGACATGTACTCATAGCATCATCAATGACCTGGCAACTCAAGGAACAAGTCCAAAACAGTAAATGCTCATGAAGAAACAATGCTACAGATGCAAGCTTCAAAAGGTACCAGACTCGAGTGAATCAAGTACAATGTCAAGCAAACTACATGGTACAACAAGCATACATATATACATATGAAAATACACATGTGTACACACACACAGTGCACATGACCACTGAACAATGAAGTACATGAAACAGAGATATGCAGTGGTGAATAAGACTGCAATACCAAAGTACAATCATACAAGCATCAGGTCGAAAATGCTACAGGCATGAACACACACGTCGAACAAGTCAAGCAGGTTTCACAAGTTTCAAGTCAAGCCAAAATGCCAGAGAATCAAAACCCGTGTGAATAAGGTACAGTTCGAACAAAATTATCATGAAACAGCAGTCAAAATAAACGAAGTAAATTTGCAGTTACAAAAATCAGGACAGCCGTACTTCAAACATAGTTAATGTCAAGCCAAAATCAAAGCCGTGGTGACCAAGGCAAAGAATCGAACAAGTCAAAATCAAAGCCGTGGTGACCAAGTAACCATAATAGCAAATATACGAAATTGAACCGGTCAGGATCATCACCAACAATCAATAAAAATCGAACGGTAGAAAAAATTATCAGACGATCGAATATTTAGGGGATGAAACCCTATAAATACCGTGAACATCATCGGCATTAAGAATCAATCGAGTTCAAGCAAATTAACCAGAAAAGCAAAAGGAAAATCACATACCAGATTCAAGTCAATTCGAACTCGATTCGTCGAAGCAGCCGCTAGTGAATCAAAGTGACAAATTGATTGACGAAGCAACTGTGGATAGTTCATCATTCAATCAATAATTGAATCGGCGTGCTCAAATTCGCAAAGGCCTAATTTTCGTAAAAAGGAACGAACGAGCAGAAGGCAGACATTATTCACAAAGGAGTTAGGATGAAGAAATAAAATATACGGGGTTAATTTTTTATCACCACACTCTTTGATTTTGGCCGGTTTTCTCCAATATTACTTTGGGCTTTAAATATTAAAATTAGGGTTTTATTATTTTAATTGTTTTAATTGTTTTTATTTGTAATTCACTTTTAAACTTTTGTAATTTCTAGTCGTGTGACTAGGGGACGAACTACGGTGGTGTAGTTCGAGAATTCGCAACTCAGTGGCTGAGTTATGGCAGGGTTTTGAGCGTAGAGTTAGGTTAGTCGATAGCGGATGTCACGAGTTTACGTGTGTAAGCGTCTGACTACTTAATTTCTAGTAGAAACCTTAGGGGCAGCACGTAGGTAGGGTTTTTCCAAAGTTGGGTAAATCTGTGTTGTTCTATTTCTGTTTTTATTATTCTGCTATTATCTATGCTGCTATTATTCTGCTATTAACTGTGTTGCGATTATTTTATATACTTCCGCACTAAATTTTTATAATTAATAGTATCACCATATTCACCCCCCCTCTAGGGTGAAATCGATCCTACACCAAATAGTGTATGCAGTCCAAATTAGTCATCTTATGGCCAACTAATTAAGCCTATCCATTTAGTAGGGTGTCTAGAAAAGTAGTGTCTTAGCTAGGTTTAGATAATCAAGTATCCTGCCCTATCTGGCCTGGCTCCAAAGGTGAAGTGAGCCCAAATTTTATCTCTAATAGAAAAGGCCTAACTTAAATTTGGCATAGGCTAATTTTCAAAATATTTTTGAAAATTTAAAAGGTATTTTGAATTTAGAAGTTAAATTTAAAATATGACATAAAATTATAATTTATAAAGAAAAAAATGTATGTAGATAACTATAAATCTTATAGTATGACATGTAAATATATTTATCTTAAATTGTTTAAGATAAATTAAAATAATTTTTAATTTATTAAAATATTTAATTAAAATTTTCTTAATAAAATAAAATATTTATTTGATAAAAATTTTCTTAATAAAATAAAATATTTATTTGATAAAAATTTAACAATATGTTAATTAATAAAATAAAATGTACATATGTAATGATATATGCATGTAAAACTATAAGTGTTATGGTTAATATTTATCTTGAATTGTTTAGGATGAATAAAATAAAATTTTGAAATTTAAGAATAATTTAACCAATAAGTTAATCAAATTAAAAAAATTAAAATTAATTAAATATGGTTTAATTAATAATATACATAAGAATATTATATAAGTAAATTAAATTAAGGTTATAAATAAATTAAACTTTTATAATATGAATGTATAATATAAATGGACCTGGAAAGAAACCCAAATCAGATTAAAGAATAAATATGTATATACTATTTGTATACCATGATTTCCAATATGTCTGACACTTGAGTCAAGAGGGTATTTCAAAAGAAATACATTATTGCCTAAATAGATATCACTCAAATAAATATATTGAAGATTCTGAATCTACAATATAAAAGTTGTCATCTACCATGTATATATTATTAAATTACCTGCATACTCTTTAGTTATTCGGCAAACTCAAGCTAGAGATGTTATGTGCAGTTTTATTAATATATTAATAGACGTGGTAAGGTACATGTACGTATTTATTGAGCAAACTCAAGCTACATACATCTATACTTAGGCCATCAGAAAATGGTGGGTATGAGTGAACAATCTCTTTTGATTTGTTGAACAAACTCAAGGTCGAGACTAAGGTTAGGACAATGCCCATTAGAGAAATCAAATGATTTCTTTGTTTTTCTTAGGGTTTTAAGAAACATAAAAATCTAGTGGAAGTCTTATTAGAAAAATGAAATGGTAATGTTTAACATTTCTAATATTATAAGAACATTTGTTATACAAAGTTGAAATAATCTACATCGATAAATTTGTGTAAATAATATAATTGATGCAACGTTTATTAATTGAAATATACAATTAAACTAAATTAAGATTAACAATGAAATATAAAATGTACTTACTTTAAATCCCTTGGCATGTTTTCACTTCATAACCTATGTAATAGCCAATTTACAAAACCAGTAAACATTCATGCCTCAATCGCTTAAGAGTTTATTTGTCCGAGATTGTTTATTATCTTTTATGAGTTTTGAACTCTTAAGAAATACAAGAATATAGATATTTGATCCATATTCAATCACATAGAAATGTTACATGGTGAACGATTATAGTTCATGGCGTACGAAGCATCAATGAAATTAGTTGGAAATAAGCAAATAAAACCATGATGAGAAATTGTGTATTCAATATGATTGATTACAATAAGGATTTCCTGTTGAATGGTCCGACCATTTAGAAAAGGAAAGCGAATGTACAAGAGTGGATGTAATTTAGGCATAGTTGGGATGAAGAGAGTAAATAGTCAACTTTGCTTCATGAAATGATCTCGGAAATGAGAATTATATGAAATACTAGTAGATACTTAATATAGAATGAGAAATCTAATTTTTCTTCCAATTGTGTTCTTTATATAGAAAGTCGTTTTCTGATAAACCATTTCTATGAGTTTAAGATATTTGATTGAAAACTTTCATCGCTAAACTATTTATAGTAAAGGAAATAAATAGCCCATGGTAAGTAGTTGAACATAGCTTCGTATTTCATATGCTATTATAGTAATAACGGAAATGGTGGGGGCATGCCATACAATACTTATCAGTGGATGCATCAACATACAAAAAATTGTTTTCGCAAATATATCAAATATTATTTATGAAATAATAATTAATTTCAGTATTGATTGAAAGTGAATATAGTTTTATTTTATTATAACTGTTTTGAATATTCGTTATAAAATAAAACCTATTAGAATAATGGTATCTATTGCATTTGCTACATAACACAAAAGTGTTTATACCTTTTTACAATTATTTTGGATTTTAAGGACAAAGTACGTGTTTAGTGGGAGCGACGTAAGAGTTTGTGAACTCTTAAGATTGATACATAAAGATGCATGCAATCAAAAAGTCCGATGATACCAAAAACAGTTCCACATACTTTGTTTAAGTTCACCGATGAATTAACATAAAATAAATATGCGTATTTGATACACAAGTACTGTATTTATGATAAGTTCATTATATATAAAGTGGTAGTATAAAATGTAACATGCAAAGGAAATAAGAAAATTCGATTAGATCGAATAGGTGAGTATATAGGAAAATGGTTTCAAAAGTACCTAAAAATGAATAAATATTCAATCTCAAAACTCATGTCTCCCTATAAACTGATGTATCGATAAGGAGTAATCGGACTTTGAACAAAGTACGATTGATAATGAGTATAGTTGAGTTAACCTCTTTTTGTAAGGTGGAGTACTTAAAAGTAAATACCTAAAGTTAAGTATAATTTCATTCAAAACAAAATTTACAAAATCATACAAGATAAGAGTTAATGAAACAACCCATACATATCCTGAATCAGGGAGTTGATAGGTTGTATGAGCTGAGAGGATGCACATAAAATTTACTCGTGAAAGATCTTGTATGAACCACCCCAAAGCAGTTTGGGACCTATCAATGTTGATTAATAAATATATGTTATGAACATAAGTTCGTAAACCTAAAACTTAATCGGCCTATACATATACATACATACTTTTTTTTGAAAATGGGTAAAAGCTTTATTAATAAGCCCAAAGAAGGTCGGCCCGACCCAATAACAACATCTACCAGTTCACACGATCAACAAACAACGCAGAAAATTAGAAATACTGCTTCATCTTCCTTCAAGCTACCACGGAGGTTTCCATGTCTTCTCCAACCGAATCTCGGTATTTTCTACTTTTAGTCCCATCCTCTACAATGTCTCTCATTCAGCAACTGATAAATCTGTAAGTGTATGTAACGCCCCACCTCTATGCTCATAATAACAAAGAGTATTAAAGGAAATACTGTCTATTATTACGAAGAATAAGGCTGGATGGGAGCGACCATCCGTAATTTGCCTTACACTAATATTGGTTATCTCGATAGGAGTGGTATATACTTTTTATTTTTCATCTATCATTTATTTACTCCCATCGACACACCCAATTATCAGTATAAAACAAACTACGATAGTTCATAATAGTTTAGGACATTAGATATAACAGTAACACAGATAATATAAATGCGGAACACAGATAAAAACAAAAGTCTCATATATATATAACTGATGTCAGTTAATACATAGTTGACACTATACATATGATACAACTACAACTGTCGACTCTAGAAGTTATATATACAAGTACATTATCGACTAATATACAAGGATACATATCATTCTATACAATGACACGACTACTACAAAATGACTGACAACTTCAGAAGATGTGAAAAGTCTTCAATCCCGAACAGCAACTCAAAGAAAGAAATCTACAACCTGAAATACTCGGGTCTGACCCGAGTATTACATTCAAAAGAAAATAATACCCAGGTCAGTCTAATTCAAACCAGTTCATTAGTGCATATAGGCAGTAATAATTTAAATAGACGACGGTCACAATAATTCCCGTCCACCCGATTCTTTAAACAAAGAAACCGGATAACGGTCAATATAACACTTAACAGTGTTTAACAAAAATCAGCAGATTTAAATCATCACATAGATCAATAAACAATTTATCAAATCGACTAAATCAATTTAAAACTGTCAAATCTGATAGGGCTGCAGTACACGCACGCGTGTACTGCCTCGCCACTATCGCAAGAGATACACAAAAGCTCAGTGAAAGTCAAAAGTGATCACAAGGTCAAACCCCGAAATCGGGTTCAACTCAAGTGAATTCAAGAACAAATCCCGACAAGGGGAAAACTGCAAAGCACATGCAACTGCAGACATAAGCGAATACGAAACAACCAGCACGATGAAGCTATAGTAGCAAACAGTTGCAAGGACAAGGGCAGAATGCAACTACAAATGTACATGGTCTAACAACAGTTCAAATAGGAAGAAATGCCAAAGTCGAGCATGCTACAGGTAAGAAAGATCACGAGACAAAATTCCCAAGCTAGAAGCCCGAGCTAATATCGAAGTGGAACAGTATGCAACTTGCATCTGAACAGTGCTCCAAAAATAAGGAGACAGGACAATACATGATACTAGGGACAATGCACGAGATACAGTGATGCAAAAGCTCACTGAAATATACAAGGCTAACCAAAAATAATGCAACAATGGACAGTGCAGGTCCAATTAGAAGCAGTGGACGGTACCATTATAGTCTCAGCGACGAAATGCAGCGGTGACAACGCAAGTATAGTAAATTTCAAGTGATACAACTCGAACCATGCACCATGTTCATACACCACTACCCAGTGAGATAACCAATACAACAAGCTAAATGCTCAAGCTACTGCATAATGCAAATGAAGACCAGAAATCAGTGCACCAGACAGTTGAAATTTAGCAACTAAACGTGAAGTGGGGATACAACATGATACAAGTAAAGTGCCCAGTATTCCAAATCCAAACAACACGAATACACAAGCAAAGCAACAATTATACAAAGGCTAAAACTAAACCATATGAGGTGATATACAGTGGGATATAAAAGTGTGCATATCCCTTTACAACTGACTCGAAGAAATGCTCAGTGTACCACAACTACGCTGCAGATACGAATCCATATAGAGATCTACATGATGAACTTGTATACGGTGACCGGTGAATGAATCTGGACAGTGTAAATATGAGACTCGATTGAACAGCCTCCACAACAATCTGGCCATGCTCAAAACTTGATACCAAGATCTACATGATGAACCATACTAACAGGCATACAAGAAGACATAATGAAAGTATCACATTTGAACAAGACAACAGACCACTAACAGATGCAGACTCCAAAAATATCAGTCTAGAAACGGCAATGCAGTGATGAAACAAAGAACTCCCGTTTATATGCAATTAAACAGTGTAGTGATGGAATTACAGTGATATACGAATGCAACAGGTAAGGAATAATTCAAAATCTGCACAATACCAAAGTGCTACTAGATGCAGTGGATAACCTGGCAAATGTTGAACAAGACCAACATCAAAAATCAAGTTTACAGCCGAAGGCAACTACAGGTCAAAGTCGACGCCGAAGCCAACAAGGAAGATGAAAACAGTCGGAGCAAATACATGTCAACAAAATGCCATACAAACCAAAGCCACAGAATAACTCAATGCAATCTCGAATCAAAATCGACACCGAGAAAAATCAAGCCAAGTTTGAAAATCATCTCGGCATCAATCAAAATCAAATGGCCGAAGCCCAACAAGGAAGATGAAAACAGTCGGAGCAAATACATGTCAACAAAATGCCATACAAACCAAAGCCACAGAATAACTCAATACCATAGCAATCGATTTAAAAATGGCCAACGTTGAAATCCCAAACCATCAGATAAAATCGAACGAAAACCAACAGAGTCGAGTGGATTAGATGTGAGTTTTCACTCACCTTTGCCTACGAATAGCACGAAGTGGATTCGAAGCCGAGCACCCTTGCAATCGAGCGAAGCCAGTGCTTGAACTTGATTGAGCAGCCAAAGCCCTCCTCTTTCTCCCTTCAGAACGCTGAGGTGCGCGAACCCTAATTTGCTCGAAGAGGACTGAACGAGACGAAGAGAATGCCGCCACCATTTGATTGAAGGACGAATCGAACGCCGCCATTAATTTTTTTTTTTCTCGTTCGACTGTTTTTAATTAGGGTTCGACTGAGAAAAATGGTAAAAGGGGAAAACGGGTTGAATAGCTTGAAAAGGGAATGGCTATTTGCCTTTGTAAATTTTCACGGCCCAATGAAAAATTGACCACTATTTAAATTTTTTAAAGCACATCAACACTTAACAGGTTTTTCAAAAGAGTTTCAAACTGGTTTTAAAATTCCAAACAGCCATTAGCTAGGAAAGGTAATCGTCCAGAGATGATAAATAGTCGGTATGCAATACCGGGTTGTTACAGACTCCCCTCCTTATAAAAATTGCGTCCCCGCAATTTTCCTAATCAAGATTGTCTATAACAATTATTCTTCTAACCTAAACTAATTATGCTAGAAAAATAAGGATTGAGAACACAATTATCAAAGAAATTGCGTCCACGCAATCATAGGGAATAAATGGACAAAATGTAACATCCATATGAGCATGGCAATGTCGAATGAACAAGCCAAGCAAGCGTCAGCGGGGAAGTATTAGATAAGAAATCAAAAGGTTCGACTGCTTCAAATCAAAAGAATCAACATCGTGGGAATCAGGGATCAAAATCAGACGACTAACAAAAGCAAGAACAATCGAGTTCCAGCAACTAAAAGAGAAGAAAAACATAGCAGAAATCCCATACAGAGCACGAATTGGATGTGAGTAAATCAAATTACTCACCTGAATCACCAGAGAAAAAGACGAAGCTCAGATCTCAAAAGTCGCAATTATTCAATCATCAAAACGATAATTGAATTTCTCAAATCAACGAACATTCAATTATCAAAATGATAATCAAATTTTAAATTTAACAAATATTTGATTATCCCAAGCGATAATCAAATTTCTCAAATTAACAAATATTCGATCATCACAAACGATAATCAAATTTCTAATTCACAAATATTTAATTATCTAAAGCGATAATTAAATTCGAAATCAACAAATATTTAATTATCTAAAGCGATAATTAAAACAACAAATCAACAATTATTTAATTATCTCAGGCGATAATTAAATCTAAAATCAACAAATATTTAATTATCTAAAGCGATAATTAAATCTCAAAGCACAAATATTTAATTATCTAAAGCGATAATTAAAACAACAAATCAACAATTATTTAATTATCTCAGGCGATAATTAAATCTAAAATCAACAAATATTTAATTATCTAAAGTGATAATTAAAAGCAACAAATATCCGATTATCGAAAACGATAATCAGAACTCATATCAACAAATATTTAATTATCTAAAGCGATAATTAAATTCGAAATCAGCAATTATTTAATTATCAAAAGCGATAATTAAATCTCATATCAACAAATATTTAATTATCTAAAGCGATAATTAAATCTCAAATCAACAAATATTTAATTATCTAAAGCGATAATTAAATTCGAAATCAGCAAATATTTAATTATCAAAAGCGATAATTAAAAACAACAATTATCTGATTATCAAAAACGATAATCAGAACTCATATCAACAAATATCTAATTATCTCAAGCGATAATTAGAAACAACAAATATCTGATTATCAAAAACGATAATCAGAACTCATATCAACAAATATTTAATTATCTAAAGTGATAATTAAATTCGAAATCAGCAATTATTTAATTATTAAAAATAGATAATTAAATCTCATATCAACAAATATTTAATTATCTAAAGCGATAATTAAATCCCAAATCAACAAATATTTAATTATCTAAAGCGATAATTAAATTCGAAATCAACAAATATTTAATTATCAAAAGCGATAATTAAATCTCATATCAACAAATATCCAATTACCTGCAGATAATTGGAAGCAACAAATATCTAGAAATCAATTAAGAAGACTAGAAAATCAACATAAAAGCTTGGATCGATCCCATCAGATGGCGAGTTTTTAATTCGCCGCACGTGCATCTCAGAGTGGCCGAAGCCTACCAAGTACTCAACATAATTTTGGCGCCCATCAGATTGACCCGAAGGTCCGCAGAGTGACCCGAAGGTCTAGTACTGGTATTTGACCCGAAGGTCCGCAGAGTGGCCCGAAAGCCCAACAAATGACCCGAAGGTCCAACAAATGACCCGAAGGTCCAGCAGAGTGGCTCGAAAGCCAAATAAAATCATCAAAATCATCAAACAACAGATGTTTCAATTAACGAGTCCGGAATTAACCGAAATAGTAAAAGTGTGGTTCCATACTCCGCCCTTTTGCTAAATCGTTTAAATCTCTTCATCGTTTCCTTGAAAGTGCAAAATTGTGTATTTTAAATAAATAACAATTTACGTTCTCAAACGGACAAGTCCGGAATTAAGCGAATCAGTAAAAGTGAGGGTTCATAGTCCTCAATTTTGCTGAAGCGTTTAAATCGCTTCCTCATTCTTTTGAAAGCGTAAACTGTAAATTTTTTGGAAACACTTTTATTTATTTTGCAAAAATAACAATTCGCATTCTCAACTGGACAAGTCCGGAGTTAAGCGAAACAGTAAAAGAAAGGGGTCATAATCCTCGATTTTGCTGAATCGTTTAAGTCGCTTTCTCATTCTTTTGAAAACGCAAACTATTAAAAATTTATAAAACAATTTTCATTTTAAAATGATTTTTCCAATCACGTGATTAAAGCAGCAAATCAGTAACAATTTCGATAAGGAAATTGTGCTTCTAAAAATACCGTAAAACGGTTACACATCAGTATTGCGGAATAACCGCTTGAAAATCCACTTTTAAAAATTGGGCTGTTACTGAAGTCAAAGCGACAGTAATTTTAAAACATCAAACATCTCATCAAAGGAATTCACATCAAAATGTGACATCAGTGAATTTTCATTCATTAAAATTGTCAACAAAACACCGTGCCTCAAAAATTCAGCATTGGTGTAAAAATCCCGTTATAAAAATAACGGCAACAAAATACGTTTCATAACCAAGCATCGGTTCAACGCAAAAATAAATGCAGTAACGCGCAATTCAAATTTTTGCGCGTACTACAGAATGAACAAAGAAACCATTCGAAGGTATCTTCAATGAAGACAATTCAAAACAGCAAAATCTAATCAATAGATGATTAGTACAAAAGAAAGCCAGCGGAAATTTCAACAAAAATCACATATCTGCAATTTCTTCGAATCCTCAATTTGGATTCGAAATTCTCAAAGAAACAAATAATTACAACTATGTAAACAACAATTGGAATTCATATCAATTTCGTATTTTGATTCTTAAATAAAAAAGATTATCAGTTGTACTCAGCGAAGACAGTTTCACTGTTTCCGCTGCGCACTCTGATAAACAGAACCCAAATCAATCAAATCATCAGAACACAATTTCACTATTATTTTTAAATAAAGTTATTTAAAAATTTCATCAAAATTTCAAAACATTAGTTTTGACTCAAAGTACAAATAAAACATCGACCAATAGTTGTAACATATGTTCCATCCAAGTTATGTTTTATATTATGTCCATAAACCCCAGGCTCTGATACCAACTGTAACGCCCCACCTCTATGCTCATAATAACAAAGAGTATTAAAGGAAATACTGTCTATTATTACGAAGAATAAGGCTGGATGGGAGCGACCATCCGTAATTTGCCTTACACTAATATTGGTTATCTCGATAGGAGTGGTATATACTTTTTATTTTTCATCTATCATTTATTTACTCCCATCGACACACCCAATTATCAGTATAAAACAAACTACGATAGTTCATAATAGTTTAGGACATTAGATATAACAGTAACACAGATAATATAAATGCGGAACACAGATAAAAACAAAAGTCTCATATATATATAACTGATGTCAGTTAATACATAGTTGACACTATACATATGATACAACTACAACTGTCGACTCTAGAAGTTATATATACAAGTACATTATCGACTAATATACAAGGATACATATCATTCTATACAATGACACGACTACTACAAAATGACTGACAACTTCAGAAGATGTGAAAAGTCTTCAATCCCGAACAGCAACTCAAAGAAAGAAATCTACAACCTGAAATACTCGGGTCTGACCCGAGTATTACATTCAAAAGAAAATAATACCCAGGTCAGTCTAATTCAAACCAGTTCATTAGTGCATATAGGCAGTAATAATTTAAATAGACGACGGTCACAATAATTCCCGTCCACCCGATTCTTTAAACAAAGAAACCGGATAACGGTCAATATAACACTTAACAGTGTTTAACAAAAATCAGCAGATTTAAATCATCACATAGATCAATAAACAATTTATCAAATCGACTAAATCAATTTAAAACTGTCAAATCTGATAGGGCTGCAGTACACGCACACATGTACTGCCTCGCCACTATCGCAAGAGATACACAAAAGCTCAGTGAAAGTCAAAAGTGATCACAAGGTCAAACCCCGAAATCGGGTTCAACTCAAGTGAATTCAAGAACAAATCCCGACAAGGGGAAAACTGCAAAGCACATGCAACTGCAGACATAAGCGAATACGAAACAACCAGCACGATGAAGCTATAGTAGCAAACAGTTGCAAGGACAAGGGCAGAATGCAACTACAAATGTACATGGTCTAACAACAGTTCAAATAGGAAGAAATGCCAAAGTCGAGCATGCTACAGGTAAGAAAGATCACGAGACAAAATTCCCAAGCTAGAAGCCCGAGCTAATATCGAAGTGGAACAGTATGCAACTTGCATCTGAACAGTGCTCCAAAAATAAGGAGACAGGACAATACATGATACTAGGGACAATGCACGAGATACAGTGATGCAAAAGCTCACTGAAATATACAAGGCTAACCAAAAATAATGCAACAATGGACAGTGCAGGTCCAATTAGAAGCAGTGGACGGTACCATTATAGTCTCAGCGACGAAATGCAGCGGTGACAACGCAAGTATAGTAAATTTCAAGTGATACAACTCGAACCATGCACCATGTTCATACACCACTACCCAGTGAGATAACCAATACAACAAGCTAAATGCTCAAGCTACTGCATAATGCAAATGAAGACCAGAAATCAGTGCACCAGACAGTTGAAATTTAGCAACTAAACGTGAAGTGGGGATACAACATGATACAAGTAAAGTGCCCAGTATTCCAAATCCAAACAACACGAATACACAAGCAAAGCAACAATTATACAAAGGCTAAAACTAAACCATATGAGGTGATATACAGTGGGATATAAAAGTGTGCATATCCCTTTACAACTGACTCGAAGAAATGCTCAGTGTACCACAACTACGCTGCAGATACGAATCCATATAGAGATCTACATGATGAACTTGTATACGGTGACCGGTGAATGAATCTGGACAGTGTAAATATGAGACTCGATTGAACAGCCTCCACAACAATCTGGCCATGCTCAAAACTTGATACCAAGATCTACATGATGAACCATACTAACAGGCATACAAGAAGACATAATGAAAGTATCACATTTGAACAAGACAACAGACCACTAACAGATGCAGACTCCAAAAATATCAGTCTAGAAACGGCAATGCAGTGATGAAACAAAGAACTCCCGTTTATATGCAATTAAACAGTGTAGTGATGGAATTACAGTGATATACGAATGCAACAGGTAAGGAATAATTCAAAATCTGCACAATACCAAAGTGCTACTAGATGCAGTGGATAACCTGGCAAATGTTGAACAAGACCAACATCAAAAATCAAGTTTACAGCCGAAGGCAACTACAGGTCAAAGTCGACGCCGAAGCCAACAAGGAAGATGAAAACAGTCGGAGCAAATACATGTCAACAAAATGCCATACAAACCAAAGCCACAGAATAACTCAATGCAATCTCGAATCAAAATCGACACCGAGAAAAATCAAGCCAAGTTTGAAAATCATCTCGGCATCAATCAAAATCAAATGGCCGAAGCCCAACAAGGAAGATGAAAACAGTCGGAGCAAATACATGTCAACAAAATGCCATACAAACCAAAGCCACAGAATAACTCAATACCATAGCAATCGATTTAAAAATGGCCAACGTTGAAATCCCAAACCATCAGATAAAATCGAACGAAAACCAACAGAGTCGAGTGGATTAGATGTGAGTTTTCACTCACCTTTGCCTACGAATAGCACGAAGTGGATTCGAAGCCGAGCACCCTTGCAATCGAGCGAAGCCAGTGCTTGAACTCGATTGAGCAGCCAAAGCCCTCCTCTTTCTCCCTTCAGAACGCTGAGGTGCGCGAACCCTAATTTGCTCGAAGAGGACTGAACGAGACGAAGAGAATGCCGCCACCATTTGATTGAAGGACGAATCGAATGCCGCCATTAATTTTTTTTTTCTCGTTCGAATGTTTTTAATTAGGGTTCGACTGAGAAAAATGGTAAAAGGGGAAAACGGGTTGAATAGCTTGAAAAGGGAATGGCTATTTGCCTTTGTAAATTTTCACGGCCCAATGAAAAATTGACCACTATTTAAATTTTTTAAAGCACATCAACACTTAACAGGTTTTTCAAAAGAGTTTCAAACTGGTTTTAAAATTCCAAACAGCCATTAGCTAGGAAAGGTAATCGTCCAGAGATGATAAATAGTCGGTATGCAATACCGGGTTGTTACAGTGTACTTCCTACTTTTTTCATAATTATTTGAACATCTCTTCTGATCATTTCACTGACTGCATGCTCGTTTTTGTGTTTATTTTGAAAAATTCATCTATTTCTCTCTTTCCACACATGCCAAACAGAAGTGGTCAGCAAAATGGAAGCAGCTTTTCCCATCAAGCATTTGGTTTTCCAGCATCTTGTCAGGTAGATCGCTATTTCACTTAGATATACATCTTGTAAGTTGCAGTTTAGAATTATCCTTTGTTTGTCCCAAATAGCTCTGGTAAATGTACAGTTAAAGAAAAGATGTTTATGATTTTCTTCCTCCACATTACAAAGAACACAGGTCGAGTCCTGTATAATTCCCCATTTTCTTAATCTATCCATAGTAGGAAGTCTGTGGATAAGAGCCTTGTAAGTAGTTTGTGACATTTTAGGAGTACTAGCTCTATTCCATACTATTTGAGCCCATTCAATTTCGATTTATCTTGCCCTGTGTTGTTACCAAGCAGATTTCAGGGTGAAGTCTTTTTTATTTGGTTTCCATAGCCAAGAGTCTGACAATGTAGAACTTAGAGGAATGCTCATTATTTCCTGTTTTATCTGATTTGCTGGAGAATCAGGAGGAAATACCCATGAATTATCATGGATAATTTTTTCCAACATAAAGTCTCTTCCTCCATAAGCAGTAAAACTATCCCATCCTAGTTTATTTATGACACATTCATTATTCAACCAAGGGTCAAACCAGAAACTTGTGCTCTTTCCAGTTGCAATCTTCCTGTACATCAAGTTTTGAAGGTCACTTCTAGCTCTGAGAATTGTCTTCCATGTACCTGATGCATTTATATCCTCCTTTTGAATCTAGAAATTATCTTTTAGATATCTGCTTCTCATCCATTCAGCCCAAAGACCCTTACCACTGAGAATTTTCGAAGCCAATTTAGTTGCATAAGCTTTTTTTAGATCCCTGAGGTTTTTGAGACCAACTCCTCCTCCATTTTTTGGTTTGCATAGAGTGTGATATGATACTTTATGAATCCCCCCTCTCCATATAAAATTAGCACAGGCACTCTCAGTTTTGTCAATGGATGCACTAGGAAGTTGAAATGTTTGAAGCTAAAATCTTACCACAGATGTAATAACAGTGTGGACCAATTCAATTCTGCCAGCTAAAGATAACAATTTTGAGCTCCAACTTTGTAGCTTGTTTCTAATTTTTGTAACTAGAACTCCACATTCTCTATCAGTTATAACATTAGTTGATAACGGCACACCAAGGTATTTGACAGGAAGCTGTCCCTCCTCAAAATTAAGGATTGAACAAAAAATCTCTTTGTTTCTGCAGTGGTCATTAAAATAGCATTTAGTCTTCTGCTCATTAACCTTCAGTCCAACAAACCTCTCAAGTTTGTAAAAAATGTCTTTCAGACCCATAATAGCGATGTTGTTAGCTTTATAACAGATAATAAGATCATTAGCATATAGAAGATGTGTTAATTGAGGTTGAATTTTATAAACTGGCTGTATTATGCTGTTGTGGTTGTATATTTCCATCTGGAGAGTAAAGAATTCCATTGCCACCGCAAAAAGGTAAGGAGAAAGGGGGTCTCCTTGCCTCAGACCTCTATTACTCTTTATGAACCCTTTAGGTACTCCATTGATTAGTATTGAGTATGTGGGTGTGCATATACATTCTTTAATAAGATTCAAAAAAAATTCGGGGAACCTCATACACCTCAACATATGAATAATAAATATTCTATTTATTTTGTCATAAGCCTTTTGAAGATCAACCTTTAAACATATTTTGTCAGCTCCCTTCTTCTTAAAGTTCCTGACCAGTTCATGTGCTAACAATGAGTTTTCAGATATACTTCTCCCTTTAATAAAGGCACTTTGGCATTCACCTATGCATTCAGATAGAATGGGTTTAATCCTATTGCAAATAACTTTGCTAAGGATTTTATAAGAGACATTGCAGCATGAGATAGGCCTGTAGTCCTGTATTTGAGCTGGTTTATCCTTTTTTGGTATAAGACAAATGAACGTATGATTCATTTCTTTTATTATTCTACCGGTTTCACGAGCTTCCTGATAAGCTAACCTTAATTTTTCTTTCAGGTCTTGCCAGTGGGTTACATAGACATGAGAGCCCATCCCATCTGGCCCTGGGCTGGAGTCAAGATGAATGGATTTAACAGCTTCCTCAATTTCCCTGCTTTCAATATCCCTGGTCAGCATATGTCTTCCGCCTTCGGTAACCAGACTTCTAGTTTTAACAGCAGGTAAATCTGCTGGATATTCTCCATTGAATAGATCAGTGAAATAAGCAATTTCATCCTCCTCCAACTTACTAAGATTAGTTAACTGTTCACCTTTTTCATCAATGACATTATACGGATTATTATAATTTTTTCTAAGAGACATTTTAGTGTAAAAGAATTTTGAGCATTCATCTCCCTCAATCAACCATTTTTCCTTGGCTTTTTTCTTCAACTCCATAGCTTGAATTTGTAATGCATTCTTGAGTTCATGTTGCACTTCAAAGAATTCTTTATTTAACTCATTATTGTAAGGGTCTTTATCTAGTGCAGATTGAGTTTTTTCTAGGATATCCTTAAGCTGTGTAATTTTGTTAATATGCTTAATCCTACATTTGTTCCATTCTTTGAGTCTCATTTTTATGTGTTTAAAATCATAATCAAGATAAATGAGTTATTACCTTCAAAGATGTCTAAAGTAGAAAAATCAGCTGCAATGTAATAATCTTTACACAACGGCCAATAATTGGCATACCTGAACGGCTTACCCTTTTCAATGTTAACTTGAATAAGTTCAATAAGAAGAGGGGAATGATCACTAGTAGAACAAGGCAAAAATTTTACTTTCATGGTAGGGAACAGGTTAATAGCCTCAGCATTCACAAGCACTCTGTTCAGTTTACAAGCAATCTTTTTAACTTCTCCACTTATCCATGTATATTTCAGTCCGGTGTGGGCAACTTTAGTCAATCCAACGGCAACGACACAGCCATTAAATTCCTCCAGTTGGGACGCCTTCAATGTGAGACCACCAACTTTATCTTTTGCCTTTAACATTGCATTATAATCTCCCATTGTGAACCATGGACCATCTATTTGTTTTGAGATATTTATAATTTGTTTCCAGAGACCTGAATGAATTGACACAAAATTACTGGCATATATGAATGTAATGTGTACTGTCAAACCTCCGGTGTTTGTAGCTTTTACTGTTATTTGCTGATCATCCATGCTTAGCAGTTTACATGACCAAAATTGACAACACCAATTAACTAAGATTCTACCTTTACAAGTAGAAGAGTTATTATGATATATACTCCAGTTTGCCCCCAAAGTAAAATGAAAGTTATCTATATTATCGTTATTCATTTTATTTTCAAGTAAACCAAATAATGATGGTTTATATTTATTTCTTAAATTAAAGAGGTTTAATTGTCTTTCATCACTATTAAGACCTCTAACATTCCAGCAAATAATTGTCATTGGGAGGGTGGTGCCTTATTACTCCTCAAGTTTCTAGGAGCAAAGTTCTTTGGACCATGCTTACTTGCTTTCTTATTGAACTGTTCTATGTATGCCTGATTTAGTTTAGTGTAAGTTCTTGTTTTTGGATCAACATTCATCTCCTCATCACTAGAAGCCAAATTTATATTCATTTTATAAATATCTTCTAATGATTTAGGTTCCTCTTCATTCTGGTCTATCTCATCAAGCACCTGTTTCTGTGCCTTATCCTGGAACGCATTGTTCAAATTCTCCCATTGCTGGTTTGTTTGGTCTTTCTCAGGGTAATCCATTTCAGAGCTTGGGGAATCATCAGTGTGTGTTTGACTATCAATAGTACTATGATGTACTGAATCAGTGAAAGTACTATCGGTGTTATGTGTATTTTGTCTGCCAGCTGGTTCCATGTTAATATTATCAACTGTAGGTTTTTGTGGGCCTTGTAAAAATATTTCATTTTGACTTTCGTGTATATTACTTGTTCTTCCCTCTTCATCTGGACCTCTTATCTGATCACTTGCACTTTGATCTTCCAAATTCTTCTCCTTAGCCCTCCATTCTTGTGTGTTGCTTCTTGTACATTGCATTTGTGTGTGTCCAAAACATAGGCATTGTGTGCATTTTGGAGGGACAAATTCATATTCCACATCTTATACATATTCTTTGCCATTACTATCCTTCGCACGTAATTTATTAGGTAATTTTGAATCTGCTGTAATTACTACAAGGACCCTTGCAAATCTGAGTTTTCTCAGATGTTTTGTATCCTCATCCATCTTTATTGGCTTGCCTATAAGACTGGCTAGTTTGCTTATTCCCTTGCTACTCCATAATTCTAAATTAAGGTTCATTAATCTGATCCAAATAGGGTGTGAGTCTAGCATATCACGCTCCAGTCTTAAATTTGCTTCCCATCTTTTGATGAAAAGTAATTTGCTGTCCATGAACCATGGTCCATTCTCAATAATTTTTTGACAATCTGATTCCAGTTCAAATTTAACCAAATAGTAACCATTTTCTCTTGCAAATATGTTCCATCCTCCTTCTGGTTTCCATTCCCTTTTGATATATGCATTAAAGTGAATATAATATGGCCTTTTCCCTGCCATATAGATGTATACAGAGTTTTTCCACATACTAACAGCCTCTGCAAAGTCATCCTCATCGATCTCAGCAAATTCTCCTTTTTCGTCTACAGTTTTCTCATAAAATTGGACATTGTTATCTATGCTTTTCTTACAGTCTGTAGCTTTTGTCCAACTTTTAATCTTTTCCTTCGAGAATACTTGGGATCTTAGCGCATCAGCATAGGACGAACGAACTCGGGTTGAGTTAGGGTTAGCCGCCATCTTCTGCTTACCTTTTCTTCTGACCTCTTGCCAATTATCCTCGTCTTCTCCTTCCTGAGAAGGCGGATCTAATGAGTAGGTCGAATTCGTAGGGTTAGGGTTCGATGAAGACGCAGCCGCCATTAACTTCAGATAGGCATTATATACATACATACATACACATATATATATATGCAAGTCATAAAATGTTTATGAATGCCTATTCTATTGCATCGACAAACAATTGTTATTTCAAGAAATGCCAACTTCATAACGAAGGAATTTCTTTAAAAAATTATCGGTAGTGAAATGGATTTGGATATGATCCAAATATAAAACTGATAACGAAGGATGGAATAAAATTAACCAAACTAAACGACATGACACATTAGAATATCTAATGATAAATCTCACACATTAAAGAGAAATTATGAATTTTATTAATGTTGAGAAAAGAACTTCCTCGGTCTTAAGTAGGCCATTAAGAGTATTGACTCTACCATATGGCATAATGTGCAGATCTGTAATGGATTCCAAGTACGTTATCAAAATATCATTTTGATATTGGTACCCAAAAGGATATGATCCATCGGCTACAAATGTGTTTTCAAGAACAAGATCAATGAGGTTAGAATATAAGCCACAATGATAAGAATAACATCATAAATTTCAATTGTTGAAACTAACGTAATAGATTCGTCATTAAATGTGCTTTAGTTAACTTGGATTTCATTCACAAATTTTATGCTCGGCAATAAGTTTTGGTATATATGTGCTACAACAAAATTCTAAATAATGATTTAGAATAGATCGTGTTTACACCAAAAGTTGGCACAAATACTCAAGTAGTTTGAAGAGGAGAATAAAGTGAAGAAATTAAAAGGAAAATGGACAAAAATAGCACATAACAACTTATAATGGTTTGGCTGGCTTATGTTCAATTAAGCTTTGTTACTGATTTCTACAAAGTTTTACAAATGGGATCTTATGGATCGGTGGTCTTGGATCGGTGATTATCCAAGAAATCACAATAATAATACAGAAATTTAGAATGGAAAAAAAGGATCTCCAAATAGTGCCTCTCATCTTCTATTTATAAACGAAGATTAACAGATTTGTCTCCACTATATTCCTTGCACGTTCTCCATGCCATAAAGAAGGTTGCCTGAAAAGATCATAGCCAAATCAACAGTTGCTCCATGGATCGGTACCGAACTGAACATCTTGGTTCGCTGATGATCATGATGTCGAATTGCTTCGCCTTTGAACTTCACTTCTAGGGTTGATACTATGGATCAATCGCAATTCATAGCTCTTGGATCGATCACATTGCATTGATTTGCTCGTTATGCATCTTGGAATTGGATTGGTTATGGGTGTCTTCCTTAGATCAGTGGCGATCCCTACCATAATTGCATGTTTCGATTGACATCCGCCTTAGTTCCAAAACGACATGAAGTAGGTTGCAATTTTGATGAGGCGGGATGGATCGGTACTGATCTGTGATGTTCAGGTTAGTACCGATCCAAGACTTGTTCTTAGATTTTTCTCCTTTGACTTTGACCATTTGAATTGCTTTGATGAGTAGACAATTTCCCCAAGTATCTAGCAAGCTTGTAGTAATATCATTGAGCTTTCATTGGAAATTGAGTTCTGGAGTTATCGTTCTAGATTTTTGGCTTGCTATTTGACCACTTGATTGATCCAACTTGTCCAAATATGGCTTAGTTGCAAAGCTGGATAACATTTGCCCCTCCACAAAGTATTTTGTGTTAACAAGATATGCTTTGGAACCATACAATCCATTGGCCTTGAATTTTGTTCCCAAACTAACATCTTCTATTTTTTGAATTTATTTCACAAAGCAGTATGTCTTTTCCAGATTGTTATGTCATTCTGAACAATTTTTGAGCTTGCATCATTTGGACAGTATAAGAGTAGAAGCAAATTACTTGAGTTTATCAATATAGTTCTAGGAAGTCCTTGACAATATATTCTTTGAGTTGTTTAGGTAAGATTGTCTAAAACTTCCTCTATTTTTGTATAATGCTTAAAATTCTTTCAAGCATCTTTGCATTTTTTTTCTAGTTCAGTACTGATCTGTAGTGCTTGGATCGGTACCCTATTTTGTAGCCTATTTTTTAGATCATGTCTTATATATGCGACCCAACACTTGTTCATTTCTTCACCTACCTTTATTTTCAGCCTAAATGTTTGTTACTTTCTTCCTTCGGCCATTGTCGATCTAGATTTCGACCTTTGCCTTGAACCTCAGTTGACCGCTACTACTCGAGGATTTGAACTGCTGCCTTATGTCATCTCAATCGTCGCCTTAGGTTGCCATTCTCAGATTAAAGCATACACATTCTTGGACTTTACCCTGAGTCGAACATCTACTCTAACCTAAACTTGACAATCGAGTTCATCAAATTGACTTAGGTAGGTGATGGCATTGTCTAGGACTGCTCGTTGACGATTTAAGCTCCAACCATGCCCAACTATTGATGGGACTCCATCTCTTCGCTTCTTGGGTTGACACCCGACTCGGCACTTAGGAAAATTTCAACAATTATGCAAGCGCATTGAAATAACTAGGGATTGACTCGAAGCGGAGGTGGAAAAGTTTCGAGCATGACTCGAGTTTGAACTTTATAGGTTCCGACCCGAGTTGACTTTGATTCACCAACGCGATAGTCCCGAGATTTTTCAAGTGACTCCAATTTTCTCAACATATATTCGACCAAACATTTTCAATTTGAACAAAGAGGGAAAATGAATTTCTAGCGCGAATTTGGTTGAGCCATGGTCGATGATTTGTGATTTGTTGGGATGGTTCTCAATAACGGTCACTTTGAATGCACTTTGGCATTAAAATGTATAGTTTATTATTGTATTCATCAAACACGTTGCTCTGATGTCCCTGCAAGGAGAGAATCCATGCCACTTTGGATGACTGTTCTGTTATCATGAATTTAACGATAATGTTAATATCCAACATAGGGCCTTATTGGGCGACGGGACTCGTTTGTCTGCACGAGCGAGCTATCTACACAAAGTGTTCGCCTTCGTAATGCTCTAGATGCTGGACACACACACTGCGTGGATTGAATTAGAATTACGCATCATTGCCCCCCGTCAATGTATATGACTCAATTAAGCAGTACACGTTGGTATCCATTGAGTCGTATGCATTGGCTACATAGGGCTCCTTTTCAACACAAAGGTTAAATTTTTTATCCTGCCTGACCTCCCTTATGTATGAAGTTTTTTAGTAGTGATGGATCATAGATGTTCTTCCCATCTCTTTGCAATGGCAGTAGGTCCATCAACATCAAAGTATATCGAATCTGATACAGAATCCAGTTCTTCGACATTGCCTGGCACAAGAACTGCTTTAACGCCTTCCCAACCTCAACCACCAAGCTGTCCATTGGAGCAACATTCAGAAATTGTTCCCTTTGTCTTGGCTAAAGTTACTACAGTTGGAGTTTCCGCTAATATCGACATTGGTGGTGCTATTATCTTAATAGACCCTCATGATTCTCTAGCTTTGAAAGTAGATGAGGCGTCTCTCAAGCAAATATGTGAAAGACATGGGATTCCTTTCGAAGACGTACTAGTCCCCACACACTTTCAATAGGAACTTGATCCGCCTGAGGGGTATACAGCCTGCAATCGATATTTGTGTATGGCTAGATGTGTTCCACCATTTAATCATTTTATCCGCACAATTGTTTAACTTATGAAGCTTTCCCCAGCCTAATTACTCCCAAACAGCTATGCCTCTTTGAACAGCATGTACATTATATTTGTTCGCCATCTGAATAAGGTTCCTTCTATTGGAGAGATTCGTTATTTATATGTATTTAAGCGCTGAAAGGGGACCTCTTCTCTCACTTTCTTAGAACCTTCTAGAGAGCCATATAGTGGTAGGCTTTGAAACAAATTAAGCTATTTTAAAGATTAGTACTTCTTTGTGCGTTGTCTGCCTAGCTTTGCACAGAAATGGTTATTTGGAAGTAAGTCTGGTGCTTACTCTTTCTATTAATGAAGATATTCTGGTTTTGATTGTTAATTTCCTTACTCCTTGTATTTGCAGATGATTTGAAAAAACCCGACAGCACGAGCTTAACAATCACCCTCGCCGCTCTTCAAAAGATCCCTCTTGAAGAAAGGGATATGAGACTCCTCCTTACTAATGAGAAATTATGAGCTTATAATCTTTTGGAGGAGAGTTGTAGTGTAGGCCACATGCTTGATGTTCAGGAGGAAGTTCGGCTTGCACAGGAGCCTAAAACTAAAGTTAATATCGACTTGAGTCAGGAAGTTCCCCTTGTGTAAGATCTATTATCGATCCTGGAATGAGGCAAGGGGATAGAGGTAACAACGGAGAGAAAGATAGTAATAGAGGTTGTGACGAGGATGTAGGTTATGGTCGCTAATCTCTAGTGATTAAAGTGGCGACGCTCATGTGCCATTTATTTCTTGATGGCCTAAAATAAAAATCATCTCATCTCAGACATCTTTGCAGTCTCCACATGCTTCTGTAGTTGAGGAAATACCTATCCCTCCATTTGGAGAAATTTATGGATCCTTCGAAAATATATTAGATGAATTTGGTTCTTTTGGTCTCGGCAATATTAGTATTGGCGATATTGGTTCTCCTATTTGTTTGTCAACTGATATGCCTGGAGCAGGGGAAATAACCCTTGTGAGAAAAATACAAGTCCATGGTCTGTGGGGGGGCACTAGGAACATCGACACTTGTACAACATCACACTTTCGCACTATGTGCATTATTTCTCTAACTTACTAGTATTAACTCGTCCATATTTTATGTTCAAATTTCATAGAACGTAAGCATTTGTTTGACAATCTCAAGAATTATAGAGGCAAGTACAAGAAGCTTGGTTCATAAGATCATCCTCGTGGGTCTGTCCCATAAGTTAGATTCAGGTAGATGTCAAAGATGGATTATATGAGGCAAGAAAGCGACTATAGGCCCTGTAATGAGTGTAATGGAGAATCTAATAGAATTTCACCTTCTCAACGTAGATCTTGTTCTTTGCTGCCGCATAGTATGGACAGGTTTTCAACGAAACCTTACCTTGTTCCATCTATCGAGATGCCAATTGCTCCTATTTCAGCCCCACCTAAGATGCAACTAATAGTACCTTCCTATGTGCCACATTGATCCGAGCAGTGTTATCCGGGTTTTTAACCCAGCAGAAACTAATAAGAAACAGAACAACCTCGTGTAAACAGGATGGTTTAGAACTTAACCAGAAAAGCTGAGACAAGGGATCAGCGAGGGCCAAGCTATATGGGTAAGACAACAACTGGGATCAACGAAGCCGAGAGATCAACATTTTCTTAGTCCAATCAACGGTTGAACATAAACAGCTAGTGAATTGCTATCGAAACGTAACAACTACGATAAAAGGCTACGGAAGCATCTCCAATTCCAAAATCCAGAAAGTCCTAAGTGCTTGGAACATCGGCTACCCATGCCTCTCCTCAAACCTTCAAACAAGTTAGTTGAAGAACACTACGAAAAGAGGCCAAAGCATGGTCTCACTAGATATCTATGAAAACACCTCTAATTCTGGAATCCACGATTATTCAATGTGATCGAATTGTCAGTGACCCATTCACTTCTTCTAAACCTTGAACAAGCAAGTTATGGAATATGAAGAAAGGAGGCAGAATTCGATCAGTGAAATAAACTAAGTCTATGGGTCGCCAGCGACCCAAACACCATGGGTCGCCAGTGACCCATAGTGTTGGCTTATTTTGCCAACTACAATCTCCTAAGTCACATGTAGTCAATTTGAGAGCTGATAATTACAGGCCTGGCCCAGAAACCCACCAACCTCTATAAATACCGTGCTACCTACAACATAAAGAGGATCTTCTCCGGACTAGTTCCTGAAGCTCTGCTGGAAACATTCTTCACTCTCTATCTTCCTCACAACAGTCTCCAAAGGAATTCACTGTGATTCTCTAGTGGATTCCAACTCTGTAGATTCAATCTAGCTAGAAAATAATCAAAGCCTTGTAATCAATCATCTATTGTAACAACAATCAGTCTATAATAAAACTATAAAGTGGACGTAGGCTTCATTAACAGCCGAACCACTATAAAAATTCTATGTCATCTTTCTTTTACCGTTCTTTTTCTATATCTGTTATCTATGATACCGCTCTGTCAGAATAGGGCTGGCTCTTTCAAACTCAAACCAGGGTGTTGGTCCATTTTTTCGGTCAACATTTTGGTGCTTTCACTGAGAAATCCAACTCAGGATCTAGATCTAGCTATCTACTTTGGATCACATAAGTCCAGAAGTTAGATCCTCAATATTTGCTTGAAGAATCCATTGTTTGGAGTCAATAGCCCTTGGAAGAAGAAGATCTAGCCATCTACTTTGGATCAGATAGGTTCAGAAGTTAGATCCTGAATCGCCGCTTGGAAGGATCGGAGAAAAAGCAAGCAAACACATGCTAAGGTAATGGAGAACATCAACATGAGATAGTAGACGTGGTCCTAAAGGCAAAGCTCAGAAATCCCTTAAGCACATGGGTCGCTAGCAATCCATGCACTATGGGTCGCTAGCAATCCATACCTTTTCACCAGACCGCCATAAACTCCAAAAGACAAAGTACTCAACGACCCATACTATGGATCGGCAGCTATGGGTCGCCGAAAGCTATGGGTCGCCAGAAGCTGTGGGTCGCTAAAACCTATGGGTCGCCAGAAGCTATGGGTCGCTAGAACCTATGGGTCGTTAGCGATCCATACCTTTTCACCAGACCGCCATAAGCTCCAGAAGACAAAGTACTAAAATCACTTAGGTACATGGATCGCTAGCGATCCATGTACTATGGATCGCCAGAAGCTATGGGTTGCTAGAAGCTATGGGTCGCCAGAACCTATGGGTCGCTAGAACCTATGGGTCGCCAGAAGCTATGTGAACCTATGGGTCGCCAGAAGCTATGGGTCGCCAGAACCTATGGGTCTCCAGAAGCTATGGGTCACGATACCGCCGTCTAGGTCATTCTAAGGGGATATAGTCGAAAGGAAGCAATCGATAGAGCTCCAAAAAGAATGATGACGGAAGAAATTGTTAACACTCCACCTACTCCAAAAGGACCGGCTACAAACTTGAACCTAGTAGTGAAAACCCTACGAAAGGATATAAGGATGGTTCTCTCCGGCTCTGAAGATGACAAACAATTTGAGGAAGACAAATTGGATGAAAATGCCAACGTGCAAAACGCTAGAAGAAGCCCTAAAACCCGTGTCGTAGCACAGTGCCAAGCAACGGATGAGGAACTGCTACTTAAACGGTATTCTTAGAGGCAAGAGGACCAAGAAGATATGAAACAAACCAAGATCAGTTACAATGCCAAGCTCCTATGCTATATTGTGACCACTCCCGATTGTCTAGCTTCCAATCCTATCATGGAGCTCCCATCATCGAATCACGAATGGTCATCGTCGAAAATCATCAAAAATCGTCAAAATGGTCGTTGAAAAACTCACTTCAGTCCTGACTCAAATTCGAACTCAGGTAATCACCCATTTGACTCGAAGCAAACCTAGGATCTCAAAATTCGACTCATATGATCCTTTGAATGATTCAGTTGATAGCCTCTACTTGGATACTCACGACTCAGAGCAAAACTAAAAACCAGCCTTAAGAGAGTCCACCGGAGTCCAGAGAAAAATTCAGGGGAAGTTGTATATTCCGAGATGAACACGGTCCTAACACTGGCGATTACAAACATCTCCGAGATGTGATCAAAATGCTGATTCGGAAATGAAAGCTTCAACAGTATGTGCAATCCCTGTAGAATGGCGAGCAGGGAACATCCGACGCCTATCAATAAAGAACTCTGATTATCAATTGGACCATTGAGGGTCGCCACCCGTTGAAAGGAGCTAGGGGCAAAGTGGAATAACGAGAACACGATGCTGCTTCACTTATCAATGAGATTTATTACGATCTTCTTTGAATTATTTTATTTTATTTTAATTTAAATTTCTACGACCAAGTTGAACTAAACTACTTCCACAATGATGTAGGTGACCAAGTACTTAGAGTTGGCCGCTAGCCAATCCCCACAGACCGTGATTAAAATTATGAAGTTTCATCAAGATAAACGTGATTCGATCGTTCATTAGCTACCATATACCCCTGATTGGGACGCCGAGGCACAGAATAAGGAACACGACAAGTTCAGAATCCAATAGAAAGTAGACATGATTGACTGTCCACTCACCAACCTTCACATTAGACTCGAAGTAGTCGCGAATGGCTGCTTGTTGATCATCCCTAGATTTCAACAAATGGTCATGATTGCAGCCTAAAACAGATGCAACTTAATTGCCCGCTTTATAACTCATTATCTTCGCTTTCTAGAAAGAATACAAAGCAAATTGTGCAAGACTCGATCATCTGACCCCAGCATGGATGTGATCAAATCATTCATCACCTGCTTTTTTCCCGACTTAATGGGAAAAGCCGCAACTATCAAATAGACATGAATCGACCGTCTGATTGCCAAGTTTCCAAATCAAACGGGTGGAAATATGACTTCTCTCAATGAAAATCTCTAAGTCTTCGGAGCACGGACTAGAGTATAAACAATTCACAAAAAATCTCTAAGTCTCCGGAGTGCGGACTAGAGTACTCCAAGTCCCCGGAGCGTGGACTAGCGTATAAATGATTCATAGAAATCTCCCAGTCCTCGACTACAAACTGGAGTACAAACAATTTGGCAAAAGTGCAACCTCCCACGAACTCTAAGTCCTCGGAGCACGGACCAAAGTATAAACACAAATCGAGTGTGAGTCGACCGCTCATAGAATGACTCTAAGTTCCTAGAATGTGTAATAGAATGCAAACACCATGAACCGATGAATGGGTTTCAACCGTTCCCTATTCTAGTAATTCCAACCTAAAATTGGCAAAATAAGTACAAACCGGTTCTAAAGACTAGATGTAATGCAATTAGAAGAAGAAAAACTCGGCAGTGTGCCAAAGAACATACCAAACGGTAAAGGAGCTACATGACCTCAGGGACCTTCTGCCGAAGCAAGGCTACTAAAACCTAGCAGAAAAACGCCACAACTAACTAACGAAATCAGACGAAAGGAAGATTATCAAATAACACTCTAGCTAGATAGCAAATAAAGAGTGGGACGGCAACCTAAAGCGATACCTTCTCATCCATCCTTGCCTACTCTCCTTTTCCAAATGAGCTGTAGCGGGACACTAGGGGTATTGCAGACAACAAAGCGAAAGAAATGCTTTTATGCCCTCGATGAGTCATGTCAATCCCCCATTTGAGAACCGGCGTTGCTGGGGGCGTCGAGAAGTCTTATCCAAAGGATCGTCGAACAAACAGATCTAACACCTTAGCCTACATGAACCGATAAAATCGTGTTTCCTCGAGCTGAATTCGAAAAATTCCTCTTAAAGTCGATGAATCATTGCTTTAAGACCATCGGGCCGTCGAACACACGACCCAAAACTTCCCTCGAAATTGATAAATTATCATTCCAAGGCGGTCTGGTCGCCAGACATTCGACCATAAAAAAACCCTTCGTGAACGTGAAGGTATTTCACGAACTAGAGCGTCGTGAAGGTAAACCGGTAGATCAGCGGTCATCTGATTTAAAAACCCCTTCGCAACGTGAAGGTCTTTCATGAATTAGAGCATCGTGAAGGTAAACTGGTAGATCAGCGATCATCTGATCCAAAAAAACCCTTCGTGAACGTGAAGGTCTTTCACGAACTAGAGCATCGTGAAGGTAAACCGGTCGATTAGTGGTCATCTGATCCCAAAAAAACCCTTCGCGAACGTCAAGGTCTTTCACGAACTAGAGCGCCGTGAAGGTAAACCGGTAAATCAGCGGTCATTTGATCCAAAAAACCCTTCGTGAACGTGAAGGTCTTTCACGAACTAGAGCATTGTGAAGGTAAACCGGTAGATCAGCGGTCATCTGATCCAAAAAAAAACCCTTCGCGAACGTGAAGGTCTTTCACAAACCAGAGCATCGTGAAGGTAAACCGTTAGATCAGCGGTCATCTAATCAAAAAAAAACCCTTCGAGAACGTGAAGGTCTTTCACAATTAGAGCATCGTGAAGGTAAATTGGTAGATCAGCGATCATCTGATCCAAAAAAACCCTTCGTGAACGTGAAGGTCTTTCATGAACTAAAGCGTCGTGAGGCGAACCGGTAGGTCAGCGAAATTCATGTACGACTGATATCCATGAAGGTGAATTGGAAGATCAGTAGTCATCTAATCCAAAGCCCATTAGAGTTAACGAAGCCATGCTCCAATGCCACAAATCGATAATCATATCAGTCACTCAGCATAATTAAACGATCAATGAAACAAACAGTGCTGAACCCCAGAGCTTCAAAGTCGCTCAAAGGAACTAAGCCAAAGCTGAACCGAACTTGTGGTTAATCAGAGGCTGACTCGAATCAAGCCAAGACTAACAACTCAAAAGAACCGCAACTGGACTAGGGGCAATCAACCGAGTCGTGGAGAGACCATGGATACAGTTCAAGCGCGCCAACAGCCTTATGGCATGAGGGGCACCGCACACACTTGAATAGCCATAAGAAAGGCATAGACTAATCATACCACAGTTCTGTTATGCCCGATCAAAAATTCTGGCATTCTAACAGCCGCAGACTTAATGACCTAGCTAGTGCAACAAATGAAATACTAGCATAATACTTGCCCACTTCTTTCCAACTACTATTTTACCGTTCTTGGTGGCCAATTCCTTTTCCTCTTAGACCGTATGCCAGCCAAAGACCAATTCTCTAGTTACAATATGGACCGAAAACTGAGAGTCTTGCCACAAACTCCCATAAGCTCTTTCTTCATAACCAAGTTATGACTACCCGATCTAAAAACTAATTATCTCTAAGAACCGACGAAACCGCGTTCCAGTGAAGTCAAACCGCCGGATTGATGGGAAAACTCGATCCGAACCTTCTATGAACTGGTATCACTCCTCCAGCACCAGGAAGGCCCAAACCACTGTGTGCATCCTGTAAGCCATGCCTCGCTTCTTGAACCAATAAAACCGTGTTCATAATAAATACCCGCCAGGTCAACGAAAGCAAATCGACTCAAACCGTTGGATCGGCGGAACACGATCCTTGCCTTCTGAAAACCAATGTTGTCCCAGCAACATCGGGAAGACCCAAAACTTAAACTCCTCGCGTTGCCCGGAGATAGGCAACACCAAGGAGCACCAAAATCCATGCATCTCGTAAGTCGTGCATCAAAAACTAACTCCTCCCGTTGCCCGGAGATAGGCAACGCCGAGGAGCACAAAAAAAACCAACTCCTCGCATTGTCCGGAGATAGGCAACGCCAAGAAACATCAAAACTTACACTCCTTGCATTGCCTGGAGATAGGTAATGCCAAGGAGCATCAAAAGCCGCACCAAAATATACGCTCCTCGCGTAGACCGGAGATAGGCAACACCGAGGAGCACGGAAAGCCGTGCATTTCGTAAGCGGTGCACTAACTCTTAAAGAGTTTAAACCCCTCACACTGCCCAAAGATAGGCAACACAGAGGAACTTCATAAGCCGCACACTCTAAAAGCTGGGCACTTCGATTAACAAGGATCAACTCCTATTATCCGAAAGAACCGACATTGCTTTGGTAGTATCGCAAAGCTCACAAACCAAGAAGTCGGTAAAGTGTTCTAATTTTTGGCCAAAGTTAATGTACAAAATGTCAAAATTCAAGACATCCAAGTTACGAGTTCCCAGAGATAGGAGCTACGACATACCTTTGACTGGGGGCATCTAGGGAGTCGCCCAGAACATCAAGTCTCACATCAATTGTTCGGAATAATATGCCCTGTGGACTGAGGGGCACATAACAGATAAACACTTGGTCAGGTTAAAAGATCGCTCCAACTTGCAATAAAAGGAGGAACTTACCGTCGTACAGAGATAAACGACGACGGAAGGCTATTCCAGAATCAAATCATCAATGCACCAGTTTCCCAAATCGACTGAGTTCTCAAATCCTAACTTGTAGAAAACCAACTGTTATATAAAGTGTTTGTACCAAAAATGGGCACAACACTCTTCGGAAATCTTTGAAGAGATAAACGCGGATAACGAAAATTAACGCTATGGATTATCTAACAAAAACTCCAAATAACAGAAAGGTAAAGTGCAAAGACAAGCGATTTAGAGTGGTTCGGCGTTTTAGCCAACGTCCACTATGAAGTTTGATGGTTTTATTGCTCGACACTCGAAGATTACAATTTCTTATAACGCAGTACAACTAAGTCTGAATTTAAGACAAGACAACCGTGGTGATTCTGAGTAAATCTGGCAGAGTCTGGGCGCTCTTTAGCTCTTAGAATTATCCGACCTCTTTTCTGAATGACCAAGGGCTCTATTTATAGTTGTAGGAGGCTGATATTTCGCCTAAACTGAAGGGAGACCAGTTTTGGTACGTCAGGGGGCCCAC
The DNA here is from genome assembly GCA_030737815.1 of Allium fistulosum. Lineage (NCBI taxonomy): Eukaryota > Viridiplantae > Streptophyta > Magnoliopsida > Asparagales > Amaryllidaceae > Allium > Allium fistulosum. The sequence continues at coordinate 960,704,967 of CM060904.1, forward strand.
ATGCCCGCTTTCTGGAAGTCCGGGCCCACTTTGGGATCGATTCGACCCTTGGTTCAAATCGATCAAGAAAGAGTCCAATCGAGCTGAAATTTGGTGTGAACGTTCCTCAGCATGTGCTCAAGCTTCTGTGAAAATTTCATAGCATTTGGACTTGTGGATCTCGAGTTATGATCGATTCAAGGTTGGATACTTGGCTAAAATGTCTCTTCGAATCGATCTCCTTCGACTCGGCTCCTTCGAATCGATTGTTTCGACTCGATTCAGCCTGTCTTCGCGATGACATGGCGCGCCTTCTTCGTATCGATCCGACTTGTGCTCCGAGTTGTTTGGGTCGAACCCCTGTTTTTAGCTGCTATGACTTGGTGGGTTCGAGGTAATGGATTCGAAGACATGCTCGTTCGAATCCATTAAGGTATTCCTTTGTTAATCGATCCGAAGATACTTCAACAGTGTGAATTCGAACCATGTGGATTCGGTCTTAGTGGATTCGACTCAGAGGCTCGGCTCATGGGTCCGAATTTCTCCAATCTGATGGATTCGAACAAGTGTTTTGCTTATGGATTCGAACAGGTTGCTATTCCTGGATCCGAAGCGAAGTGTTCTGGTGGATTCGACCGTGCCTTCTTCTGATGGATACGAGATGAGTGATGGTTAGAGATTAAATCGAATCGAACCACGTCTTAATGATGGACGCGAATATGAAGCATGTGACCTAGCCCAGCCTTTTGATCGATTCGATCCTGGTGGATTCGAAGTGGATGGATTCGAACCATCGTTTCTCTCCTAACTTGCGTGGATCATAATTTGAGCATACGTACTCGGATCGACTTGAAACTTGGAACGTTGTCTTTCCTGACCTTGCTTGGCGTATCTTATCAATTGCAGCCTGATCCGGACTCGGGAAAAATCCATCGATATCCATAGCGAGCCGGCGTGTGCCCGATTTCCAAGACAAACTGTCACTGGTTTCTAGTCAATTCCTCGGTGTCACGGCCTTGCCAAAAGGCGGGATAACATTTGCCCCCCAAAGTACATCTTGTGTAAACATGACGTGCTTTGAAAAACTGTAGTCTTTCGTGCTAGGTATATCCGTTCAGTTGATCGCTTGAAAGTCACCTTTTTTGCCATCTTCTCTAAGATAAACTTCTAACCGGCGTGCTTTACTTTGATCCTGCCCCTAGTCTTGGGGACAAATGCGGAGTTGATGTATGTTTATACTCCGCCTTGCACTCTGGGAGTATGAAGTGAAGGAATATTTATACTCCGTCTCGCGCTCTTCGGAGTACGGAGTTAGTGAATGTTTATACTCCGTCTCGCACTCTGGGAGCACGGAGTTAGATAAGGATCGTCGTGTATCAATCCGATTTTGGCTTTGATGTGATGGCTTGCCCCCGAGCTCGGGTTTCGCTTAGCGAGTGGCCGGTCGTATCGCAGCCACTCCTTCCTTGAATAAATCCCATTATGAGGGAATTTAGCTCTTTGTGCATCGTGACGTTGTACATTGTATTTAATGAATCACAGCTCCGGCTCGAAGAGATGGCTTTTATTGCTGAAATAAGAAAGCATGGCAAAGTTAGTTGACTGATTACAAGTTCTAATTTTGAAATGCAAAAGCAAACTGCTAAATGGAAAAAATATAACGAAATAAATAGAGCCTGTTATGTGTAATAGCGACGGAGACTCTCGCTGTTCCAGGCTCTTGGCAAATCAAGACCGTCAACGGTCGATAGTTTGAATGTGCCATCTCCGAGTCTTCGGGTAATCGTGTATGGTCCTTCCCAATTTGGTTTCATGTGTGAAGGAACCGGATAGATTTTCTTGAGAACGAGATCGCCGAGTTCAAAAGTTCGAGGTCGAACTTTGGCATTGTACAGTCGGGCGACTCGACCCCGATGTGCGGCCGCTCTCAAATCGGCCTCTTCCCGCTTCTCATCTAGTAGATCCAAAGATTCAGCAAGCAATATAGTGTTTGTTTTCAGATCATAATAAGTCACGCGATGGGAAAAAACTTCTGTCTCGACTGGAATAACGGCTTCTGAGCCATAAGATAAAGAAAAAGGGGTGTGTCCAGTTGCGGTCTTGTGAGTCGTGCGATAAGCCCACAACGCCATAGGGAGTTCATCAACCCATTTGCCCCCTGCCTTTTCCAATCGCTTTTTCAGAATGGATTTTATAACTTTATTGACAGCTTCAACCTGTCTGTTTGCCTGAGGATGTGCAACTGCCGAGAACTTTTTATGAATATGGAACCGTTGACAAAAACTCTTGAACTCTGCACTTTCAAATTGGGTTCCATTATCGGTGATGATGGTATGCGGGAGTCCAAATCGACAGATGATATTGCGAACTACAAAATTTATTACTTTATTTGTCGTAATTGTTGCGAGGGCTTCGGCTTCAACCCATTTTGTAAAGTAGTCGACGGCGACGATGGCGTACTTCGCACCACCTCTCGCCAGAGGTAAGGCGCCGATAATGTCGATGCCCCACATCGCGAATGGCCAGGGACTGACCATTTGAGTTATCTCGGTAGGTGGGGCTCTCGGAATTCGGGCGTGCTTCTTGCACCTATCGCACTTTCTTGCATAGTTTGATGCATCTCGGTTTACTGTCGGCCAGTAATATCCATACCGGAGTATTTTCTTGGCAAGAGCTTGCCCACCGGTGTGATCACCACACTCTCCTTCGTGTACGTCATGTAACACTCGTTTAATTTCTTCGTGCGCGATACACCGGAGGAGAGGAACAGAATAACCCCTTCTATACATCACTCCGTTTTGAATGACGAATCGTGAAGCTTTTCATAGAATTTGTCTCTTCTCATTTCTGTGCACAGGCAATGCCTCATTCTCGATGTAGTTTCGATATGGAGTCATCCACGATTCTCTTTCGGGAGCGGTTTCAAATACAAAACTCGTCTCCATTTGATCGATGCTCGGGAAGGATAAAGTTTCGATGGGGACCAATCCTTCTAGCTGTGTTTCACCTGTGCTAGCTAACTTTGCCAATGAATCGGCTTTTTGATTGTATTCTCGGGGTATATAATAAATGGCGTAATAATCAAACTGTTCCAGTACTTTCTGAACTTGAGCCAAGTAAGCAGCCAGTCTTTGATCTCTCGCTTGATATTCTCCCCGTACTTGACATACCACTAACTGTGAATCACAATAAATTTCCACAGCGATAACCCTCAAATCTCTGGCAAGCTTTAGGCCGGTTAAGAGAGCTTCATATTCAGCTTCGTTATTAGTTGCATGAAAATTGAACTTCAAAGCGTAACATATAGATCGGCCTTCGGGCGTCTCAAGTACAACACTAGCACCCGAACATCGGTCGTTCGATGCATCGTCAGTATGTAGCTTCCAGATGTATTTGGGGGATTTACTGGTTTCGGGTAAGTCCTCTGAAATGGTAAATTCAGCTATGAAATCCGCCAGGACTTGTCCTTGAATGGCTCTTCGCGGAGTATAAGTGATATCGAATTGGCTTAATTCAATGTTCCATTTGAGTAACCTACCAGACGTCTCAGGCCGCGTGAGGACCTGTCGTAACGGCTGATCGGTATACACAGTAAGAGGGTGAGCTTGGAAATAAGGTTGAAGCTTTCTTGAGGCAATGACCAAACAGTAGGCTAGCTTCTCTAATCGGGGGTAATTTCTTTCAGCCCCTATTATCCGTTTACTAACATAGTAGACCGGTTTCTGTACTTTGTCTTCCTCCCGAACTAAAGCAGCACTGATCGCATGCTCTGATACTGCCAGGTAGAGGTACAATTGCTCGTGGTCAACAGGTTTTGACAAGATCGGTGGTGTGGAAAGATGTTGAACCAGTGATCGAAACGCACCTTCACATTCTGCGGTCCATTCAAAGTTTCGCTTTCCCTTTCGGATTAGAACAAAGAAAGGAATGCATTTGTCGGTTGACTTCGAGATGAACCTGCTTAATGCTGCTACCTTCCCGTTGAGGCTCTGGACTTGTTTTATGGTTATTGGGGTTTGCAGGTCCCTTATTGCCCAGATTTTTTCGGGATTCGCTTCTATCCCCCGAGCGTTGACAATGAACCCGAGGAATTTTCCAAAGGCGACACCAAAGTGACATTTTAATGGATTAAGCTTCATCCCGTACTTCCGAAGAATGCTGAACATTGAATTTAGATCTCTGACATGATCTGTGGAGAATCGGGATTTCACTAGCATGTCATCTACGTAAACCTCCATGGTCTTTCCGATCTGATCAGCGAACATCCGGTTGACCAAGCGTTGGTATGTTGCTCCGGCGTTCTTTAGACCAAATGGCATGACGTTGTAACAGTAAAGCCCCAGATCAGTTACGAAGCTGGTATGTTCTTGATCTGGCAAATGCATAGGTATTTGGTTGTAGCCAGAGTAAGCATCCATAAAAGATAGTAATTCATGTCCGGCTGTCGAATCCACGAGCTGGTCAATTCGAGGAAGTGGGAAACTATCTTTTGGACAAGCCTTGTTTAAGTCGGAGTAATCGACGCAAGTTCTCCATTTTCCATTTGGCTTTCGAACTAGTACGGGGTTGGACACCCATTCCGGATATAAGGCATCTCGGATGAATCCATTCGATTGCAACTTATCGATTTCTTCTTTAAGGGCAGCGGATCTCTTCGGATCCATACCACGCCTTTTCTGCTTGACTGGAATGTATCGCGGATCAATATTCAAGGAGTGACTCACGATGTCTGGTGAGATTCCGCACATGTTAGAGTGTGCCCAAGCGAAAACGTCGAGATTCGCTTGGAGAAACTCTACCAATTCCTGTTGTGTCTGTTTTCCCAGTTGAGATCCAACTTTTAGTACTTTTGAATTGTCGTCTTAACTGACGGGAATGTCAATAGTCAGTTCAGCTGGGGAAGCTTGACTCTCTTTAGATTCGCTTTTATCTTCGTTGTCTCTGGGGTCGAGATCTTTAAGGAATTGGTCGGGGTGCCCGGGCCGGGGCACAGGCACTAATTGTCAATTATCCGCAAAACGGACGTAGAGTGATTCTTCTACGCCCTTTCCTTTCTCTTTCCTCTGCGCTGCGTGCAGTTCAGCAACATAACAAGCTCTTCCTGCTACCTGGTCTCCTTGAACGACTCCGATTCCATGATCAGTAGGGAATTTCAGAGTTAGACACCATGGGGCAATGGCTGCCCTGAATTCAGCAAGGGCCGGATGGCCCAGAAATGCATTATAAGGTGATCAATATCTAAAACGACAAACTGCAACATCCGGACTCTCCGGCGTTCTCCCACTCCCAATTCCACCGGTAGTTCTGTTACTCCAATGGGTATCGTAGCACTCCCGTTGAAACCGTGGATTCGGTATTGGCAGGGTTTTAAATCCTTTGTTTCCATCTTCATTAGATCGTAAGCCCGTTTAAGCAAGATATTCACGGAACTCCCACTATCAACCAGGATCCTCTTCATCCAAGCAGGACCTACCTGGGCAGATATGACTAGCGGGTCGATTGTAGGGGCTTCGACTTTATCAGCGTCTTGGCTTCTGAATACGATATCATCGGACATTATCTTTTGCTGTTTAGCCGGAGTTCCATCCTCACAATTACTGCAACATTCGAAGTCTGCATGCCTGATCGAACTAGCATACGACTCCATTTCCCCCCAGCTTCTGTCTGCTGGGTGGGGACCACCACTTATCGTGTTAATAATTAGCCTTCCGCCCGCATGAGCGGGTTCCCCCTGTCTTTCTTGATTTTGTGCATGATTCTGATTTGAAGGGCCCGCTCCACCAGACTGCGGTGCTCGTACATATTGGTCTAACTTTCTCTCCCTGATCAGTTTTTCAACGAGGTCCTGCAGATGTCGACACTCATTGGTGTTGTGGCCATAACTCTCGTGAAATCTACAGAATTTTCCTGTTTGAATCTATCTCTCTGACGATTGCTTCGGAGCAGGTTTATCATATCGCACAGTGTTGCAAGTTCGCAGATACACATTTTCCAGTGATGTATTCAGTGGCATATAATTATCAAACATTGGGGTCCTACGCTGTGGGCCTCGATTCTGATCTTTTCTCCTGTCCTGAACATGGTTGCCCCCTGGTTGAGTTTGCTTGTTCTGTATGTTCAGCTGAACTTTTCCGGAACTTTCACCGGACTGTTTAACCGCCACATTACTTTCTATTCCCCCAGTTCTGGGTATTGCATCGTCTTGTTTCCTGGACTGTTTTGCGTCCTCTTGCCGTAGGAATTGAGCGGCTTTGGAGTAAAAGCGGTCCAACGACGCGGGTGGTTTCCCAACTAACCAGTTTCCAAAATCAGAATCAGGATCAATCCCTTTGGTTAATGCTATCAGGATTGAGTTATCGTTGGGATTACTAATCTCAACACATGATGCGTGGAACCTTTCCAAATAACGCCTGAGCGTTTCTCCACGTGCTTGGGTAACACTCACTACGCCATAGATTGCATACTGCAACACACAAGAAGTGATGCAGGAAGTGCCAAAAAATGTTGCTATATGCTAAAAAAGGGCAAAGGCAACACTTTCTCGGTGATGCATTTTGCCGCGTTGCCGCAGACCTCAAAGGCAACATTTTGACTAACTAAGGCAACATAAGAAATATTGTTGCAATAGAACCCTATTTGGGTCTATAGCAACATCCATAGGTGTTTGTAGCAACATTCCAAAATGTTGCTATAGATATTAACTTTCTGAATTTGTGGGGCCCACAATGTAGAGCATATTTGATTTTTTAATATAAATATTTATTTAATAAAATGCTATTGCACAGAATTTGATATTCAAACAGTAATTTATTTAAATAAATATTTTATTTCAACATTTGAAATAGTACAAATTCCTGACTCCACTATTTTACAATTCAATGATATATAACACTGATATTCACATATACAGATATTCCTCACTACATCACTCAGTTCACTCATTACATATGCAGTTTCAATTTATACAGACACCGACACTGACAAATATATGACGACCCGAGTGCCGAGCCGAAGGCGAGCCGAGTAGCGGTCCGGGCGCAGCGCCGGCGGGGGTCCGGGGCACCGCAGTCCGGAAGATCGAGCCTTCTTTGAAACCTGTCTTCAAGCTCATGCACTCATAACTCATGCACATTTGATTTGACTCTGTCTTCAAGCTTGTATCCAGCTGTCCAGTCTTCAATACTTGTCACATATAATTCAAAAGTAGTAATCTGGAAAATAATATTTAACTCGAACAGAAAATGAAAATATTTTTGTTATATTATTTGCCTCAGGTATTTGGGTTGTTTCTTTTCATATTTTTTTCTAACAAGGACCAAATATTTGCACGGACAACCTATGATATACACAGTGTATCACTGCATATATCACAAAGCCGTTTCCCATTTTTTATCTCATGGACGATTGAAAATTCCCACAAAAATGGACATGGCAGAAAAACCAGTGCAGCAGCAAAACAGTGCACAAGTCAGCTATTCACAAGTGCATAAGCCAAACATGAATGCAACACATGGATACAAGACAGTATGGAAGACAACAAGCAACAGTTTAGGCAAAAATGCACAAAGGAGAAGCCAAGTGCACAAAGTAGTACTCAACACAGCAAGCAACATAACATGACCAAGAAATGCATGTACATGGATGAACATACATGCATCATAAGGCTTGGTACAAGAAACTACTCAAGTGCAACTACTCAAGTGCAAGTTCATACTCAAGTGCAGCCAGATATGTAGACAAACCAAAAAAAATGGACACGGCACAAGGTCAAACTCGAGTCATCGACTGGATTCAACTCAGGGGCAAGCAACCAACAAAACAAACAAGAACCAGGTTCAGCAAAATGTAGACAAGCCAGTGCAAGAAACACAGCAGTACACATAGGCAGCCCATCAAGCAAAAACAGTGAATGCATCAGGCAGAAAGGTATGTGAGCAAGGTACAAAGGTATGTGAACAAGTTTAACAAAGGTTCAAGTTTTGGTTTAACAAATGCAGTAGAAAGGAGCTAACAAGCTCAGATCAGAAATCAAAAACAAGCCAGTGAACCAAAATCCAACATACCAAATAATATCACATCGCAATTCATCACCGGCAAAGCAAAATCAAGCCAGTGAACCAAAATCCAACATACCAATACATCATCGCAATCCAACATAGCAGATTTCTCAAAGTCCAACAGAAAGATTAAACTCGAGATTAGGAAATAAAGCATATAAATAAATCCTAATTCATCATCGACAAAAGCGTGCGAGTGTAACAAAAATCGAGAATAATCAAGTAAACCAGAAGGCAGAATACATACCAAATAATATCACATCGCACCCGACGACGAAGTCAAAGCAATTCGAGCAATCAATCAAGGAGAACGAAGGAGAAAGCTACCAGGAACGTTTCTCACACTAGATTCGATCAATCAGAGCATCAAAGCAACTGGAATCGCGTGCCCTAGTTTTCACAGAGAGGAACGAGAAAGAAAAATCGCGTGCCCTAATTTTCACACGGAGGGGAACGAGAAAGAAAAGTAAAGCGGGAAATGGAAATTGCTAAGGTGTGGATTGATGGTGTGGATTGATGGTTGAGATTTTGTTTTAAATGATGGTGTGGATCGCTGAGGTGTAAAATTTTATTAATTTTTTTAATTTGAATATATTTATAGCTACTGCAACATTTTGCTAATATCTATGCTAACACATTGAAGTGAATGTTGCAATAGACAAAAATCAGCATAGCTATCGTTACATTGTAGCTAGCAACACCTTGTAATTTCGTTGCAATAGGCCATCTATGGCGTAGTGACTGGACAGGGTGTTAACGTCTTTCGGTCTGGCGATGTGCATGCGAAATTGTTCGACAAATTTAGCTAGTTGATCGAACGATGAGATGGATCTTGGTGGCAACCTCGTGAACCACATTGTTGCAATTCTCCCCGGAGAGATGGGGAAACTCCGACATTTCACTGCATCGTCGGCTCTTGCAGCACTCATCGACCATTCATATTTCAAAATATGCTGATTCGGGTCACTATTCCCTTCGTACATTGGGAGAGTTGGCATCCTGAATCGTCGAGGGGGTTCTGCACGTAATATTTCGTCTGTAAAGGGGGTATGACCACGGGAGATTCCCCAATCATCAGTAGTGAGCCCTTGACTCTCACGTATCATCTGGCGTATTATGGTCGAGATATCTGATGCTGGCACACTCTGGGCGTGCTGAGCTGAGGCATGGTCGGGTCCCACAGTGCGAGCTTGGACCGGACGCTGCCGATGGTCCGTATTTCACCTCCTTGGCTCGACATTTTCTGGGACATATGGTTCAGGAGTATGCCCGCGCTGTTGATTGTTCGGCTCTGATAGATTCCGGGTATCAGCCCTCACTTCTGCCGCGGCGGTTGTAGCGCGGTTGTCCGTGGTATATTGTGGAGCAGTGCCTCCTTGTGTTGACGGTCCCGTCCTTAATTGTCCAACGGTCAAAGCGGGTTGATATCCAGTAGTCTGTGCGTGACTCCCTTCTAACCGGGGACGGGTAGACCTGTGGTGGTAATCAGACGAAGCGGAACTTCCGGTAGATGCGCGGGAAATATCATCCCTCCTAGACTTTCTATGGCTTCGGCGGTTTAATTGGTTGGTTAGTTCAATGTTGACACACAACTGTTCAGCCAACTGTTGCCGGCTTTGGGTCAGTTCCTGGAGTAATGCCTGGAACTCTTGTCTGGTTACTGGCCCAGACGGATCTGAATGAGCAGTGTTGCCTTGGTTGGATGAAGGCAACTGCGCAGGATTCTGTTGATCTCGACCTTCTTGGTCAGCAGCTGTAGAAGTGGTTCTTGTGTTAACCATTTTGAGTAGTGAATTCCTTTCCTAGATTTTATGCAAATCTGAATAGAGTGGAAGGATTCTGGAGTAGAGATATGGATCTTCCTCTTGGATTTTACACAATCCGGTATCGATGGTAGATCCGAATAGCAGGAGAAAAACTGGTTTTCTCAATGAAAGCACCAAAGTGTTTGTACCAAAAATGGGCACAACACTCTTCGGAAGTCTTTGAAGAGATAAACGCGGATAACGAAAATTAACGCTATGGATTATCTAACAAAAACTCCAAATAACAGAAAGGTAAAGTGCAAAGACAAGCGATTTAGAGTGGTTCGGCATTTTAGCCTACGTCCACTATGAAGTTTTATGGTTTTATTGCTCGACACTCGAAGATTACAATTTCTTATAACGCAGTACAACTAAGTCTGAATTTAAGTCAACCGTGGTGATTCTGAGTAAATCTGGCAGAGTCTGGGCGCTCTTTAGCTCTTAGAATTATCCGACCTCTTTTCTGAATGACCAGGGGCTCTATTTATAGGTGTAGGAGGCTGATATTTCGCCTAAACTGAAGGGAGACCAGTTTTGGTACGTCAAGGGGCCCACATGCCCGCTTTTTGGAAGTCCGGGCCCACTTTGGGATCGATTCGACCCTTGGTTCGAATCGATCAAGAAAGAGTCCAATCGAGCTGAAATTTGGTGTGAACGTTCCTCAGCATGTGCTCAAGCTTTTGTGAAAATTTCATAGCATTTGGACTTGTGGATCTCGAGTTATGATCGATTCAAGGTTGGATACTTGGCTGAAATGTCTCTTCGAATCGATCTCCTTCGACTCGGCTCCTTCGAATCGATTGTTTCGACTCGATTCAACCTGTCTTCGCGATGACGTAGCGCACCTTCTTCGTATCGATCCGACTCGTGCTCCGAGTTGTCTGGGTCGAACCCCAGTTTTTAGCAGCTATAACTTGGTGGGTTCGAGGTAATGGATTCGAAGACATGCTCGTTCGAATCCATTAAGGTATTCCTTGGTTAATCGATCCGAAGATACTTCAACAGTGTGAATTCGAACCATGTGGATTCGGTCTTAGTGGATTCGACTCAGAGGCTCGGCTCATGGGTCCGAATTTCTCCAATCTGATGGATTCGAACAAGTGTTTTGCTTATGGATTCGAACAGGTTGCTATTCCTGGATCCGAAGCGAAGTGTTCTGGTGGATTCGACCGTGCCTTCTTCTGATGGATACGAGATGAGTGATGGTTAGAGATTAAATCGAATCGAACCACGTCTTAATGATGGACGCGAATATGAAGCATGTGACCTAGCCCAGCCTTTTGATCGATTCGATCCTGGTGGATTCGAAGTGGATGGATTCGAACCATCGTTTCTCTCCTAACTTGCATGGATCACAATTTGAGCATACATACTCGGATCGACTTGAAACTTGGAATGTTGTCTTTCCTGACCTTGCTTGGCGTGTATTATCAATTGCAGCCTGATCCGGACTCGGGCAAAATCCATCGATATCCATAGCGAGCCGGCGTGTGCCTGATTTCCAAGACGAACTGTCACTGGTTTCTAGTCAAGTCCTCGGTGTCACGGCCTTGCCAAAAGGCGGGATAACATAAAGACAGACCACGGCAAGGTGAGAACACTCTTAATCGAGTAGCTAAACCATTTAGTCCCGAAGATTGGAACCAACGAATAAGGGTTATATCCGCAATAATGCTATCAGCCTAGCATAATGCATATGGCCTGAAACAAGCAAGATTAGGTGCCAAGGAATGAGCGCGGTCATACCGGGGGCATTGTGATGACTTGCTCCACAATTTTGGATTTCCTATAAGAACCTGGATTTTGACACCTAGAAGTGAAGAGTTCCGCCCAATAATGAAGGGTTCCACAGATAGTCGTTAGACCATAACAAAAACCAATATGAGGAAGAATAACTATGGAATTTGTTAAGCAACAGCCTTGTATCTCTGGGCATAATACTTGACGGTTATAAACAAAGCTAAGCAGCAGAAATGCCTGGGACTCTCACGATTCCAAAACATGGCATCTCCCAGATTTAAGCAATGCTGAGAAAATAGCACCATCGAGGTTAAAAGGAATCTACTCAACTCTATAGGATCAGATGGATGATTCAACCATCACCAATCTGACTTTAACACTGCTCGAAGACAGGTAGCACTAAGAAAATACTTCTACAATCCAACCATCAAAGTGCTAGTTTCCGAAGGCCAAAACTAGTACCGTCGAATCAATGGGGAAAATCGATCCCAGCCTCCTGAGTGTCCGTGTTGCCTCGCCAACTCCAAGGCCTTCTTTTATCTTCTAAGTACTGGTGTTGCCCTGGCAACGCCGGGAAATTTTCTATTTCCTAAGCACCGGTGTTGCCCGAGCAATGCTAGGAAACGTTCTATTTCGTAAGTACCGGTGTTGCCCTGGCAATGCCGAGAAACATTCTAGTAACTAAGTACGGGTATTGCCCCGACAAGGCCTGCAGGGTTGATGAGAAACACTCATCGCAATGAACAATCGATGCACTAGCTTCCAGAGTAGCTTTTTCGAATGCTTGTATTTGGGCGATAGTAGTTTTCTGAAGAGAAGGTAGAAACTTAGTTGAGGACCCTCAAGAAGGGATAGAAGCACAGATACTTGGTCGAAAGAAATGTTTCAAAAGTCCAAACATGAATAACCACGAGGTTGGTGAGATAACGGTTCTTTATTATAAAACAGAACATTCTGGCGATAAAACCGCCAACAAAGGAAATGAAGGATTTAACGTTCAGAATCAACAATCGCTCATAGTCTGGCGATGACAAGAAGGATCGATGACCTACTTACGGTCTAACTAGATCATTTGGTTCCAACTTGCAGGATTATGCCATTACCCATAGTTTGGTCATCCTATCTAAAGATCCACAACATTAAGGAAAAATACACAAAGTTCAGTCATCCGTGTATGAGTTTTCGAAGATAGAAACAAACACGTGACTAGGATCTCAACGTAGGACTCAAAAGAATTTACCTTAGAAAAAGATGCCAGTAACACATCTTTCCAGTACATGACGCAAGAGAAGGATAATCTCAATCGAACAACTCATTTGCTAGTTTCCAAAGGCTAAAACTGTGCCTGATTAAACTTCAACTACAACTCTACAAGAGTAATCGTGCCTCATAAATTAACTGCCATCAGCCCTCCTAATATGATAGGAATGATAAGAGAAACCTAAGTTGTGAAGCACCCAGCTTCTAGAGGAGTAGAAGTACCTCCACTAGACTAAAGATTGGATGACCGAAAAATCATTTTTAACAACAAAACTTGGCATTCAACCCTATCAGGTATGTTTTACTTTAAATAATATCCTCGTATAACCAACGCCCGAAATCCAAGGGAAGTCAACATATGTTGACCAATCGGGTCCTGAGCATTGACTGGGGCAGATGCAGTGTGATATCTATATGGGATAAACTCGGCGCTCGAAACACTGAAACGCCCTATCATGTGTAGGTAGTTGGTTCACAGCGGAAGATGAGAAGAACTTCCCATGTTACTTTATTTTTTGCTTTTGTTTATACTCCTCATACACTTACCAGTTACCGATCGACGATCGATAATGGATCCGTTGTTCGAAGCGACATGGAAAACTCTTCTCCTCACAGGAACGCCGAACGTGCAACAAGTGAACAAGATAAGTCCAAATCCTTTGGAATAATCGGGATCGACTAGTGAATGTATGCGACACGCAATAACAGCCATGAAACTGGACACAAGCCAATTCTGGTCTAATGGACAAAGATAGCAAAACGTGTCAAGCACTGGGCCGAAGCCCGAATGTCGTTTTGGGAAATAACTCGAGACCCGATTTACTATCTTCCGCCATTAAACCGCAATCAACTCAAACTTCTCGTAATCAATGTTGCAAATGGACACTAGTCATCAAGCCATTACACGAACACGGTAATTAGTAAATCAGCTGAGCAAACCCACCTGAAAATGGATTCAAATGCACGGGAAGAGTAAAAAATCACACTCAGCGAGCTATGAAATGGATCGGTAACGAGCTGATGTCAGGTCGGTAACCAAGTGAGATCGGTGGCGAGCTAATGGCAAACTAGGGTTTCGATCCTAAAAGAGACTATGACTGAAAATTACGGCCTTGTGATCGGATTCAAGGAAGTGAATCGAATCAAGATGAACTCAAGGATTCAAGGAAATGAATCGAATTAAGCAGACTTGGATCGGATCGTCCAAGGGCTTCAGTCGTAGGAAATTAAGTCACACAAAAATAGGTTTGAATGGATATGGGGAGAGAGTCGGTTTGTATATTAGCAGGTGAGTGAAAAGAAAAAAATTAGCTAAGTAATAGAGTCTCTAGTGACCCGACCCATCATGGATCGTTATCAACCCGACCCAACTCGATTAAAATTTCCTCAAGAAGTTAGGTCGCTAGCGACCTATCCCACTCAAGTCGCTAGCGACCCACAAAAAAACACAAAAAGAAGAAGAAGAAAAAAATATTGGGAAGACGGAAAGAGGAAAAGGAACTTCACATACTCTTCTCGAACTTGATCTCTTACAACTGTTCATCATTCCGAGGCATGCCAGGAAACTACAAGCAGAAATGCAATACGATGTGGCAAGTAGTAGCAGTCAGAACCAAAGAAAGACAACCAACAACATTAGGTTAACGTATTCATAAAACTTAATGCAATCACTCAGAAATAAACAGATAGATATTGAGAGTGATAAATTCCAGAGCACGCCTTGTTCACAACGAAGACGTGCTTTGGGAGGCAAATGTTATTCGGGTTTTTAACCCAGCAGAAACTAATAAGAAATAGAACAACCTCCTGTAAACAGGATGGTTCAGAACTTAACCAGAAAAGCTGAGACAAGGGATCAGCGAGGGCCAAGCTATATGGCTAAAACAACAACTGGGATCAACGAAGCCAAGAGATCAGCATTCTCTTAGTCCAATCAGCGGTTGAACGTAAATAGCTAGTGAATTGCTATCGAAATGTAACAACTACGATAAAAGGCTAAGGAAGCATCTCCAATTCCAAACTCTATAAAATCCTAAGTGCTTGGATCATCGGCTACCCATGCCTCTCCTCAAACTTTCAAACAAGTTAGCTGAAGAACACTACGAAAAGAGGCCAAGGCAAGGTCTCACTAGATATCTATGAAAACACCTCCAATTCTGGAATCCAGGTTTATTCAATGTGATCAGATTGTCAGTGACCCATGCACTTCTTCAAAACCTCGAACAAGTAAGTTATGGAATACAAAGAAAGGAGGCGGAATTCGGTTGGCGAAATAAACTAAGTCTATGGGTCGCCAACGGCCCAAACACCATGGGTCGCCAGTGACCCATGGTGTTGGCTTATTTCACCAACTACAATCTCCTAAGTCACATGTAGTCAATTTAAGAGCTGATAATTACAGGCCTGGCCCAAAAACCCACCAACTTCTATAAATACCGTGCTACCTGCAACATAAAGAGGATCTTCTCCGAACTGGTTCCTGAAGCTCTGCTGGAAACATTCTTCACTCTCTATCTTCCTCACAACAGTCTCCAAAGGAATTCACTGTGATTCTCCAGTGGATTCCAACTTTGGAGATTCAATCTAGCTAGAAAATAATCAAAGCCTTGTAATCAAACATCTATTGTAACATCAATCAGTCTATAATAAAACTATAATGTGGACGTAGGCTTCATTAACAACCGAACCACTATAAAAATTCTTTATCATCTTTCTTTTACTGTTCTTTTTCTATATCTGTTATTTGTGATTTCGCTCTGTCAGAATAGGGCTGGCGCTTTCAAACTCAAACCAGGTTGTTGGTCCATTTTTTGGGTCAACAAGCAGCAATCTAGGCAAGTATCTCCTAACTACTCTAAATAGAGGCCTAGGAAAAAGCAGCTTCATGGCCCCATTACTAATGCAGAAACCGAAGTTATTTCAAATCCACACTTGGCCACTATGAAGAGGGCCTTTCCAAAAGTCTATTTTGATGACACTGTATTTGTTCTTACTTAAAAGACATTCCTCAAAACGGTGATCTTGACGTTCTGGCTTGTGTGGGTGACGTATAGGATCGGTATCACAAATGGAAGTGGATATCCGAAGCTATTTTCGAAGTGTCTTATAAGAGAAAAGTAGCTCTTGAAGGGATGGAGCATCTTGAGGAAGATAACAAGTGTATTATCAAAACCCTTGATAAAGAAGTTGAAGAGCTTAAGGCTTTGCTGGATGAAGTAGAGAAAAGGTTGGAGGAAAAGACCAAGTCTTTCAAAGTATAGAGGCTGTGCACTACCAGAGTTATACTCTTTCGTTGGAAAATGAAAAGCTCCAAATGACTATAGAGGAGCAAGCTTCGGAGATAAAAAGATTGCAGGCAGCACTTGAGGTGGAAAAGAAGGAGAAGGATGATGCCTTCACTTAGGCTCAGGAACACTGCAATGAGTTATTAGACACTCGTTAGATGAGAGATGATGCTGAGGCCTGGACAAGAACAACCAATGAGCGAGTCCAAGTCTCTAAGGATTGAGTCAAATTTAAAATTGAACCCACTCTTGTGCAATTCTACGTGAATGTCAATAAATTTGGTAACTTAAGGTGGTTGGATGAGGGGAATCCCCAGGCTATAGATATGGCTTGGGAGGAAATACTGAAGTAGGAATGAGAGCATTCCAGTAGAACTGAAATTGACGAGGAGAAGTTTGATCTTTTTGAAGAGGAGGACATAAGGGCGCTCGAGGCTGGCATGCCCCTCTTGCATTCCGAAATCATTCCATAAATTGATGTATCTACTAGGGTCCAATCCGAACTTGGTTTAAAGGATTTGGCAAAAGTTCTGGTTACATCCCCTATGGAATCGTGGTTGGGACCTCGATGTCAATGTCTAGTATTATTACTTCTTTCAAATTAGGGCTGCCGACCACTAAGACTATTACTTACTGGCTCCACTGGTATTTCTATTGTCAAGACAATTTCTAGTATTTCAATTGCCTTGAAACCCTCTTTGGATATCCATTATAACCCCGAAGAGCCTAGCTTTATGGGTACCGAATCATTTTCGATGTTACCCATCTTCTCTCCTATCCTGGAAGGAGGCTCCGTCGGTACTCGGATTCATATAGCTTCTGCACCTCCCGGAGGTATACCATTAACCTCGCATGTATTCGAGATGGCTCATATAACACCGGTTGATGTCTCTAATATCTACTTTTCCATTTTTCAAGTTTTAGGTCAACATGTTCTTGTTCCCTTGCCTAAAGGAGGCTTACCTTTAGGTACACAAACTATATTGACCAAATCAAACATTATGTCTGCTTATGTTCCGACTGCAGTCTCTCTAGCGAGTACCACTCAGGGTCTCGATGCTGAAACGATCCATGCTCTGGATGAATAGGCCACAGGCGATCCTCATGGGATACAAGGGATGAAGATATTGTTATTACTGGGGTTACTGCCATTCGTTAGGACCATCATTGCGGGAGATGCAAAAGTCGTTAACCATATTGGTCAAGGACATCAAAAATTTAAAATTGGATGTCATTCCTCCTTTTCTCTCATTTTCGTTACCTACGGAGTCGATTATCATTCTCACTTCTGTCCCCATTTCCGGCAGTACCCAGAGTAAGGCCCTTGAATCTCTGAGGAGTGATTTTGATTAGGACACTGGCTCCAAAGTTTATTTTCCAAGGGGGCAAAGGAAGGAGATCATGCAAGAGGCATGCTACACATTCTTCCGATGATGGTAAGGGAGGGGAGAAGTGGAAAAAATTTAGTTGCAATTTTTTCTTTTGTTTTTATGTTACTCTTTATTTTGCTTTGAATTTGTGTACATAGGCCAGTGTTGTGCAGATGCAGCCCCTGCTTTAAGTTGAAAAGTTTTGTTAATAAAGAATGGAGTAATTTCTTTCCAAACATGGCATTCATTTGTCTATGTACTTTATTTTATTTAGCCTTTTATGCTAACTACATTTGCACTTGAATCGGAGCACATTAGCAATCCGTTATAAGTATACGTAAACGAAAGATTTTTTACTGCCATTCATTTAGATTAGCTATTTTCTTGGTTTATGACCAGTCAGGCACCATTTTGACTAGTGATAAATGGGGTTTTCATATCACTCCTTATTTTGGAGGAATGAGGTTTTGGATATGTATCTCTGAATATCCATGCTTGACCCGCCAATCTGTGGGCATCGATCGTAATCATCCACCTTGAGTGGTGCTTTGGAGTCTATCCTCGGATGTATTTGTTTGATCTCACCTAACTCTGCATGTTGATTGTATATGCCCTATCTTTGGGGCTTAGCAAGCAAGGTTTCTGTCTTTGGGCATTACAAGTTGACTTTGCCAGACTCTAGGAAGTAGTCTGATGCCTTGCTTATCTCTAGGCAAAGATCTTGGGTGGTGTCGTCTCAACCGATCCCTGGACTTTTATATTCTAACACCCGAATCATAGGCAAAAGAGTTAGCTACTATCTGTCTATGGATACCTGAAACTGTTACGTTCCATAGATCCAATCATGGATTGCAAAAATTCAATCGGTACCTATCTCTATGCACCTATATACCAGCTTTTTAAAAAGTAGAATATTCAATTTCTATTCACAAGGCATGGTTATGCTAATAAGAATAGAAATCCATCTATCCCCAAAGTCAATTCATTTTATATTCACAAGAATGACAGACACTGCCTTGTTACAACAAAGCCTAGTTAAATATTTACAAAGATACATCTAAGCGAAATAGCATTGTAGATGTTCGCTATTCCACGCCCTCGGAAGTGAGATTCTGTCAACAGTTGCTAGCTTGACTGTGCCATCACCAAGCTTATGTTCAATAGCATATGACCTTCCCAGCTCGCCCATATTCACCGGACCAAGGAAGATTTGTTAAGGATGAGACCGTCGATCTCGAAGATCCAACTTCGGACCTTCACATTATAATGTCAAGCTACTCATTTCTGCTGAGCAGCGGCCTTTAAATCAACTTCATCGCGCTTCTCGACCAGGTTAAGGGACTCAAGCAGGAGCTCCTCATTCGTTTTGGGATCATAATGAATCTTTCAATGAGAAAGAACTTCTAATTCGATTGGAACATGACCTTCGATTCGTAGGCTAAGGCGAATGGAGTATGGTTGATCGTGGATTTGTGGATCATTCGGTAAGCCCACTGGGCTAAAGGTAATTCATCAACCCACTTGCCCTTAGCCTTTGTCAGTCGCTTCTTAAGGATGGACTTGATGATTTTTTTCACCGCCTCCACATGTCCATTCGCTTACGGATGTGCTACCACAACAAATCTTTTCTCTATCCATTATTTGTTATAGAAATTCTTGAATTTGGCATCGTCAAATTGGGTTTTATTATTAGAAACAATCTTTTTATGGAATTCCATATCGGCAGATAATGTTTTTGGCTAAGAAATTGATCATCTTCTTCATGGTAATTATGGCAAGTTGTTCCACTTTGGCCCATTTTGTAAAATAGTCAACTACAATAATGGCGTATTTTATCCATCCTTCAACATCGATAGCACACCAATAATGTCAATCCCCATACTGCAAATGGCCATGGATTGACCATTTGTTTTATTTTTATTGATGGGACTCTAAGAATCTTTGTGAAACTTTGTTACCTATCGCACCTTTTGATGTAATCAGCTACATCTCGGTTAATGGTCAGCCAAAAATATCTATAGTAAATAATCTTTCTTACCAGTGTCTGCCCTCCATTGTGGTCACTATAGGCTCCTTCATATACATCCACAAGGATCGTTATGATTTCCTATTTAGTGACACATCACAGATGGGGAGCTATGGACCCTCTCATATGCAATACTCCTTTCTAAATGTATTGTGGAGCTTTGCATGAGAGTTTCCTTCATTCATTCGTTACATCCGAAAGAGTTCCTTTCAGCAAGTACTCCTTGATTAATGTCATCCATGATTCCTTTTCAACTTCAACCTCCAAGATCCAATCCACAACCTTCTAGTCGATGCTCGGAGCTGACAATACCTCCACTGGAATTAAACCCGTGAATTATGCATCCCCGGAGCTAGCCACCATGGCTAGCGAATTGACCTTTGTGTTCTCCTCCCTGGGGATATGTGTTATCGTGTAGTATTCAATATCATTAAGTAGTTCTAGAACCTTCATCAAATAAGGGGCTAGCCTTGCTCCCTTAGCTTGAAATTCTTTCTTCACCTGGCATACCACCAATTGAGAGTCGCTATATATGTGCAAAGTTTTGACTCCCAACTCCTTTACTATCTTGAGCCCCACGATTAACGCTTCGTATTCTGCCTCGTTGTTGTGGAGAACTCAAGTTTTAAGGCATAACGGCTTGATCGTTCCTTGGGAGTTACCAAAACCACTCCTGCCCCTAAGCAATGTTCATTCGATATTCTATCCATATATAACTTCCATTAAGCGTTTTGCTCCATGCCCTTTAGTTTCTCATCCCGGGTGGTAAATTTGGCAACAAAGTTGGCCAATGCTTATCCTCGAATCGCTTTTATACGATGATATGATAAGTCATACCGACTTTGTTCAATATTCCACTTCAACAACCTTCTCGACGTCTCAACTTGGTGCAATACCTATCTTAGAGGTTGATCAGTCGGTACTTTGATTGAATGAGCTTAAAAGTAGGGATGGAGTATCCTTGATGCAATCAACAAGCAGGGGGCTAGTTTTTCCAGCTACGGATAATTCCTTTTTGCTCCCGTTAACCGCTTGATGATGTAGTATACCGGCTTTTGGATCTTAGCTTCTTCGCATACTAGGTAAGAATTTAAAGCATGAACGGATACTACCAAATAGTCAAATAGATCCTGTCCTTCCAAAGGCTTAGATAAAATGGGTGGTCTTTCCAAATGGTCAAGTAAGGCCTGAAAAGCATCCTTACACTCCTACCGTGACAACCCCCACCTCCCGACACATCCAAAATCATCGCACCGAGAAATGAGGATCGTCGGGGTTGTAAAAAATTTAACATTTCAGAGACTAAGATAAACATATATAATCTAAGATAACTAACTATCCAGTACGTATAAAAGCAAAAGAGATAATCTAACTATCAGATGTGTATCACAGTGGAAGAATTAAAACACACACATACATACATACATACTTATACATATACATATATATATTTATATATCACAGAAAAATATCAGTCTAAAAAAATATCAAATCATAGTCTTAGAAATATATTAGTACGTGATCCAAAACAGAGTATACAGTAAAATATCCATCAAAGTCTGATACAAGAAATAAGCCATATTGACATGATATAATAATACATGGAGAGTGAAATGAAGTAAAAGTAGTCTCCAAAGTAAGCATGGCTCTCCAAGTATCAAGAATAGGCCAGCCACCAGCTGCCATGTCCACCTGTAGTGGGGGAAAATATGGATAAGAATGGATCATACTTAAAGTTTAGTGAGTGAGAACAAGTTTAATAAGTGATGATTAAGTGTAATTAACTGTAAAGCTACTCTAAGTGATGTAGGGTGTGTAACAAGTGTCCATGAACTCCTATGGTCTAACACCTAAGGATTCTTATCTAACACCATGGGTCGAACTATAAATCGAACCTCACACTAAGATCGGCCAATGTCCTTTAAACTATCCAAATCATCTATCATTACTACAATCAAGAGGAAGACCCCGAAATGCAAACTCGTTTCGCAGCCTAATAATGCAACTCATCGTATGCACCCACTGTCCACCTCATGATCGTAGTTCCAAACGTCGTCTCTTATTGTAGCCACTTATCGTCCTACTCTGACGTCCCCTTGTACCACGTTGTGCTAGTATCATGCGTACAAGAACTCTCGTTAGGACCGGGCTCACTCACTTGGTATCCCCGTAAGTGTTGCGTACCACCACGATGGAATACCCCATGAGTGTCTGCTAAATTCGTCATTCTAGCCAACTCTAAACTCCTATTTAGGTATTTAACTATTACCCAAATCACAATGACCTATTGTCCTTTGATAGTGGATTTACGGCCCTACAATCTGTTGATAGGGAATTTACGGCCCTAACGTTCCTAACATGTTCACTTAGCTTAAAATAGAATTGAGCAATCAATTTTCCATTCATTTAGTTTTATATGAAACTATATAAATTTTATTATAAACCCGGGCCTCAGGCCGAGGTTCAAGATCTGCAAATTTTCTTTCGATCGGTCGACCAAAGATATCCCAGGCCAACTGCTACTGGTCGACCCTTGGCAATTCAGGTCGACTATTCGTGTGTAAATTTCAGAGTTTTGTTTTCTTTCTTCTATCGATTAATTTGTTGTTTAACAATGTTGATTAATAATTTCAGTTAGCCCTAATCTCTACTAATAACCAGTTTAATTTCCCAATTTCAATCAATTCTAGGGTATGTGATTTTAGGTTTTAAGTTTGACATCAAATAAGTGTTCCATTTAGCTAACTAGATTTCCAATTATTTTAAATTGACTTCTTGGGTTTTTGGGATCAAATTAGTGTTTAGTCAATTCCAAATTTAAGTTAACAAGTTCAATTCTAGGGTTCTAACATATCCAATTAGGGTTCTAACATCCTAGATCAATTACAATAGTTTAAATTTAATTACACTAATCAAATTATCAAATTTGTGCCCACTCATCTCTAACCCAAGCTCTAGTACTTGAGAATATGGCCTCCAATCAATAGCTCCCTTCCTAAATCGCCTTAATCCACTCTTGATTGTTTGCTCTTGCTCTTAGATTGATTAGGGTTTGATTTTTATTTTTGGTTTTAAGAAAATTAGGGCTTTGAGGAGAAAATTTGAAAGAGTTTCTTTACTGTAAGCTTCAATAAGAGAATTAGGGTTTCATTAGCTACTAATTTATAGGGGTAGGGTTAGATTTAGAGCCATTAGATTAGCTTAGGAAAAAAATCCGGTTCACTCGTCATTCTCTTCATTCCCAATCAAGCAATCTCTTTGGTTCAATCATCGTCTCTAGAAATGAATAACCCATGATTTAAAATTATGTCGGGTTGACCGCCCCTAAATCTCGGTATGCTTGGGTCAACCCAAGGCCTTATTTATTTTAATTTTTTAAGTGTTAAATTTTAAACTCGTTCTAACACTCGTAACTCTCTCACACTAACTTGGATTACGAAGTGTTATATATAAAAATCATTCACAAAATCACTACAGACACAATGGTGCAAGTTTTGTAGCTAAACACAGACGTCTGTGAAAATCTACTTTTAAGCCCTTGTTTTGATTAAATTTACTTTTCGTATTAAATTTCCATTTTAA
This sequence comes from Allium fistulosum, assembly GCA_030737815.1. Classification (NCBI taxonomy): domain Eukaryota; kingdom Viridiplantae; phylum Streptophyta; class Magnoliopsida; order Asparagales; family Amaryllidaceae; genus Allium; species Allium fistulosum. The sequence continues at coordinate 960,728,070 of CM060904.1, forward strand.
GTCTAGTTAAATCTTACGTAAATTTCTAGGGTGTAACATTCTCCCGCCTTAAAAGGATTTCGTCCCAAAATCTCCAAGGACAAAAAAAAGTAACCCAGGCACAACAACCAATCACATCCATCTACTCATCCATCATCCACGTGCAATCTTAGTCCTTGAAAGAAAAAATTTCTAATGTAACATGCACATATATACATATATATGCAACGTGAACCTATGCTAATGCAAAATAATTGGTCTACTGATTTAGTCGATCTTCTTTTATGCAAAATTCTCATGATATGCATCCAAATGTATGCAACATCCTAAATGATATATAGATTATTCAATATGAATGCACAATCATCCAAACATATGCAACATCCACATTCTTAACATCCACTCGCATCCAAGAATCATGAAATGAAATGCAACTAGATATAAGTGTGTGTGTGTGTACCTAAAGGGTATACTATCCTAATGTGTAAAAGAACACCATACGAAGAATACATCCATATACATCCATTAGCATCCATCATCCATAACCTCTGTTGTAAAATTCCTTTTAGGCTTCCGCCTAGGCCTCGCTTAGGCGCTACGCTAGCCTTATTGCCTAGATATTTGCCTAGTTTACCTAGATGAGACTTACTGCACTATCTAAGCATATAAACAGGTTTATAGGCACCATTGATGCACCAATTTAGGTTTGATACCTCTTATAAGCATCAAAATGTTTGTTTCAAGCAATTTTATCTCGATGGTTGCTTCTAAATCCATGATATCCTATTATGGATTAGTTAATACTAAACAATATACTAAAATTTATCCAAAATGCATAAGTTTATCAAAAATTCCTAGCTCCGATTAATCCTCGATTAATCCACGCTAAGATGATTAATCCCTAGTCCATGCTTACCACCTAGTATCCGCCTAGCGATTTTTACAACCTTGTCCATAACACGTCCATCCGACATGTTTACAACCATTTCTAACATCCAGTGGTCTCTACCTAAAAGGGTTATACCACCTAAGTCCTATATGAAAGAGATCTACACTAAAGAATTAAATTGGAAACTTACCAACAAAGAACTATGGGTGGGTAGCGCAGATCTTCTCTTAGGCTCCCATATACTCTTCGATGGATCGTCTCCCCATTGGACTTTAACAAGTCTAATCTCCTTGTTGCAGAGTCGCTTAGTACCATGCTCTAAAATATGAGTGGATGCACGGGGAAAGTGACTCTCGCTCAACCTCAACCTCCTCTAACATATTCGGCTCAACTATGGTAGCTGTATTGTGTAAGCATTTCTGCAAGTATGACAAATGAAAGGTGTCATGTACCTCCGACAACTTCTATGGAAGCTCTACTCTATATGCCAACTTCCCTACTCTGGCTATTATTGTGAAAGGCCCTACAAATCTCGGTGCTAGCTTCCTCGAACTACCAAATCTCATCACACATCTAACGGGTGAAACTTTCATGAATACATGTCTTCCACTGCAAAATCTAGCTTCGTACATCTCCTATCAGCATAAGATTTCTATCTATCTTGAGTAGTCTTCATTCTTCTACATATCAAATCCAACTTCTTCGATGCCTCTCTAACCATGTCGGGTCCAAGAATAATCCTATCTATCGTATCCCACCAACACGATGGTGATCTACAAGGTCTACCACACAACACCTCAAATGGTGTCATCCCAATTCTAGCTTGATAACTATTGTTGTAGATAAACTCCACCAATGGTAAATGATCCTCCAAAGTTTAAATGTACATTCATAATACATCCTCCAAAACCCGATTCACCCTCTCGATCTGTCTGTCGGTCTGTGGATAATGTGCAGTACTCAAGCTCAACTCAATCCCCAAAGCCTCATGTAGACTGCTTTAAAAATCATAAGTGAAAAATGAATCTTGGTCGCATACTATATTAGTTGGAACTCCATGCAACATAACGACCTCTCTCACATAAATAGCTGCCAATGATGTTGTCATCCTAGTACTCCTAACCGGTATGAAATGAGCGCACTTAGTTAACTGATCTACCATGACCCAAACGCACTCATTCCCTCTCCTACTCCTAGGTAGACCATCTATAAAATCCATGGAAATACTCTCCCACTTCCTCAGAGGAATATCCAATGGCTGCAAAATCCTCCCGGCTTCTTCTGCTCTGCCTTTACCCTCTGGCAAATCATATATCAGCTGCATACTCCTCCACTTGCTACTTCATATTGGGCCAATAGAAAACTCGATTCATGTCATGATACATCTTGTCACCACAGGGATGATTGGTCATCCTAGAATGGCGAGACTCAGCCAACACTTCATCAATCAAATCCATACTGTAGGGAACATAAAGTCTATTATCTCTCCATAACCATCCTCTCGAGTCAATGGCATAACGCCTCAAATGACTCGATGATTCTCCTCTACTAATCCTCTCTATAATATCTACTGGCTCCTTATCCTTCTTCTGCCTAGATCCAATACGCTCCATCAATGTAGGTTAAACATCTAAAGCTGCTAGTAATCTTAGGGTAATATCTGATGATGGTCTAAAATCAAAGGTAGAAATATATTCTAAATGTCTCCACTCCAAGAATAAAGGACTCAATACTGCATGACGTTGACTCAATGCATTTGCCATTACATTTTCCTTACCCAGTGTATAAGAGATATCAAAGTCATATGATGCCCAAAAACTCCATCCACCTTTGTTGTCTCAAGTTCAAGTCCTTTTGGGAGAACAAATACTTCAAGAACTCATGATCCATAAATAGCTCAAACTGCTCCCTTAAAAGATAATGCCTCCATGACTTGAGCATAAAGACAATGGCTGCTAACTCAAGATCATGTGTAGATAGTTCCTCGCATGGGTCTTTGGCTGCCTACTCGGACAACTCACCACCCCTCATTCTTGCATCAATACCGCGCCAAACCCCGCACCATAGGCGTTGGTATAAACTATAAATGGCTTTGTCCCATCCGGTAGCTCCAAAAATGGCACACTAGTAATGCCTCCTTCAACTTGATAAAAGCATCTTCACACTTGTGATAGCAGCCCGCCAAACCAAGGAAGTTTTATCACCTCCGTGGCATTCTTTGGAACATGCCAATCCTGAACTGCTACCACTTTACTAAGGTCAACTGCTAAACCACTTTCTAAGATGATATGTCCCAAAAAGCATACCTCATCTCTCCAAAAGTGGCACTTAGAAAACTTCACCTTCAACTTATGTGCAAAGAGGGTCTTGAGTGCCTCCTCTAAATGCAATGTATGCTCCTCCTTACTCCTCGAGTATACTAGAATATCATTCGCATATACCATGACAAATTGATTAACCAACCCCCTAAATACTTAGCTTATCAGATCAATAAAGTAGGCAGGTGTATTAGTCAGTTCAAATGGCATCACTAATCACTCATATAATCCGTTGAGTGTACGGAACGCTGTCTTCTGTATATTTTCCTCGGCTACACACAATTGATGGAATCCGGTAGTCAAGTCTAACTAAGAAATACTCTAGCTCCAACTAACTAATAAAAAAGATCATCTATGCAGGGCAAAGGATAACGATTCTTCTTTGTTAGTTTATTTAGCTCCTTATAATTGATGTAGAGTCTAAGAGAACTATCCGCCTTGGTAGCACAGACAACCGATGCTCCCTACTCAGAAATACTCCCCCTAATAAGACCCTTATCCAACAACTCATTAACCTGCTTATTCAACTCTCATCTTTCTTTTAGAGCCATATGTCTTAGTGGTAAGGCGACTGGTCTAGCATTCTCAACAAGATAGATTCTAAACTCGATCTCTCTAGGGTGAGAGATCGGTAACCTAAGCAATAACAACTAGGAAATCTCTAACTACAAGTACTAGACTAAGCTCATCATGTGATAGGTTCAATGAATATTGGTAGCTCAACATAACAGATCCTCGGGGATTGCAGCAAACCTCTAGGCTATGCCCACTACATGTACTTATCCCGACAACCCTCTATCACAATCTATAATAGCCCCATACATAGTCATCCAGTCTATGCCTAATATCAACCCAAACCTAGAAAATCCCAGTACAAAGGCATCACATTCAAACTCGACTCCTAAGATAAACAACTTCAAACCCCTACATAACATTGAAAAATAGGTCGTTCCTCCTATGGGGTTCGACACAACTAGAGGGTCCATAATTATACTAGTGTGTAAGTGCAAATCATCAACAATTCTGCTAGAATGAAAGAATGTGAAGCCTCGGTATCAAATAAAGTGCGAATGGATAAACCAGAAAGAGTCACAACACCTTTGATCACCACCTTCTTACCCTTTTCTGCCACTGGCTGTGCGTTGGAGCTAGGGACTACCTCTAGTGCATAAGCTAGAACCACCTGAGTAGAAGTCTATGTAAGAGTTTTCGATGGTGCTTTGCAAGCTTGCTTCAAATGCCTAGTCTGATCATGGTTATAACACTTAATCTTTGAGTAATCGATCCTGCATTCTTTAGCAAAGTGCCCATGTTTGCTATGCTTATTACACTTAATGTCCTTTTGAATCTTCCACTTCAGTCCAAATCCTCCCTTTTTCTTATTCTTTGGGTGCCCTTTCTCTCCACCTTTTGGAGCCTCCTCCTTCTCAACCTTTTTAGCAACAGTAGTGAGTAAAGCCATCTCTACAAGTCTCTAACAAGTAGCACACATTGGAATATGACTCATAGCTAAATCTTGAAGTGTCTGATTTAATCCTTTAGCAATTTAAGAGCTTTCTTGTGTAGTGTGCTAATCAACTCCATACCAAACCTAGCTAACTCATTAAATTTATTTACATACTCCTTGACTATCATATCTCCTTGCTTGAGATGGATAAACTTCTATAGCTGAATGCCTTCCTCTTCCTAGAAAGGAACTTTATCACAAACCTCCTACAAAACACATCCCAAGTAATATCAGCCGCCAGCCTCAGCCTCGATAACCACCCACCAGCTCACCTTGCAGCTGTCAGGTAGCTAGCTTCCTCCTTACAACATTATTCAATCCTATAAGACCAAATATCCTCTCATAATGCAGATCCATGCTCTCGAATCCATATAAGACTTTGTCCCCATATATGGCTTATCCTAAGACTAGAAAAATCTTTGCACAACTTAGCAAAATTTAGAGCAATAGGTGGGTAGGCAGGAACCTCACCAATCGCTCTCTCTACAAGCTCTGTAGAGGAATTAAGCTCAGCCTTTTCCCTAGCCTATAGGTACCGATGAAACCATATAGAGATGGTAATACCGGGGACCTCGACTGCATCGCCGAAGCCAGAACCTGCAGGATTACTCATCTTTTCTCTATGACTTTTTTAGGAATTTGGTCAACAACTTTTCACAGATAGTTAGGCACAAATAAGAAAGATAACATACACATGAATCAAAGATGGCATAGGCACATTCAAGAGAGAGATTACAGCTTGTATATAACTTTTAGAAAAGCTCTTTGAAAAATATTTACTTTTATACATATACATATATTTTAAAAGTCCATTTTTGAAAACATTTCCAAAACATTTTCAGAAAAATCATTTGAAAATTTATTTCTTTCCAAAACATTTTTTTTCAAACTACGTCTCTCAACAGTCCTAACCCAAAGGAATATTGAACCTGGGCTCTAATACCAACTGTGATAACCCGTACCTCCCGAAACGCTTCAAAAACCTTCTAAGGTAACTAACTATCCAATGGATATCAAAGTGCGAGTGATAATCTAACTATTAGATGTGTATCACAGTGGAAGAATTAAAACATATATATACATATACATATGTGTGTGTATACGGAAAAATATTATTCTCAGAAAATATAAAATCGTAGTCTCAGAAAATTATCAGTACGTGGTCCAAAACAGAGTACATAGTAAATATCCCTTAAAGTCTGATATTATAAATAAACTGTATTGATATGATAGAATAATACATGGAGAGTGAAATGGAATAAAAACGGTCTCCAAAGTAAACTTGCCTCTCCAAGTATTAAGAATGGGCCAGTCACCTGGTGCCCTGTCCACTAGTAGTGGCAGAAAAGATGGAAAAGAATAGGTTAGTTATAAAGTATGGTGAATGAGAACCAGTTTAACAAGTGATGATTAAGTGTAATTAACTTCAAAGCTACTCTAAGTGATGTAGGGTGTTAACAAGTGTTCGTGAACTCCTAGGGTCCAATATCTAAAGATTCTAATTTAACACCATGGGTCGAACTATAAATCGAACCTAACATTAAGATCGGGCAATTTCCTTTAAACTATCCAAATTATCTATCATTACTACGCTCAAGAGGAGGACCTTAGAAATACAAACTCACATTGCAACCCAATAATGCAACTCATCGTATACACCCATTGTCCACTTCTTGATCGTAGTTCCAAACATCATCTCATATATTGGCCTCTATCGTCCTACTCCGACATCCACCCGTACCACATTGTGCCAATGTTGTGCATACAAGAACTGCCATTAGGACCAAGTTCACTCACTTGGTATCTCTGTAAATGCTACATGCCACCACGATGGAATACCCTCTTAGTGTCTGTTAAATTCATCGTTCTAGCCAACTCTCAACTTTTATTTGGGTATTTAACTATTACCCAAACCATAACGATCCATTGTCCTTTGATATGGGATTTACGGCCCTACAATCTCTTGATAAGGGATTTACAACCCTACCGTTCCTAGCATATTCACTTAGCTCAAAATAGGATCAAACAATCAATTTTCCATTTATATAATTTATATGAAATTATATAAATTTTATTATAAACCTGGGCCTCAGGCCGAGGTTCAAGGTCTATGAATTTCTTTCAACCGTTCGACCCAAGATATCTAAGGTCGACCTCTGCAATCTAGGTCGACCTTTCGCATGTAAATTTCAGGGTTTTTTTCTTTTTTGTCAATTAATTTGTTATTTACCTATGTTGATTAATAATTTTAGTTAGCCTTAATCTATACTAATAGCCAGTTTAATTTCCTAATTTCAGCCAATTCTAGGGTTAGTGATCTTAGGTTATAAGTTTGACATCAAACAAGTGTTCTATTTAACTAATTAGATTTATAATTATTGTAAATTGACTTCTAAGGTTTTATGGATCAAATTAGTGTTTAGATAATTCCAAATTTAAGTTAACAAGTTCAATTCTAGGATTTAAATATATCCATTCAGGGTTCCAACATCCTAAATCAATTACAATAGTTTAAACTTAGTTACACTAATCAAATTATCAAATTTGTGCCCACTCACCTCTAGCCTAAGCTCTAGCACTTGAGAATTTAGCCTCCAATCAATAGCTTCCTTCCTAGATGGCCTTAATCCTCTCTTGATTGTTTTCTCTTGCTCTTAGATTGATTAGGGTTTGATTTTGATTTTTGATTTTAAGAAAATTAAGGTTTTGAGGAGAAAATTTGACAGATTTTCTTTACTGTAAGCTTCAACAAGAGAATTAGGGTTTTAGGGTTAGATTTAGAGCCATTAGATTAGCTTAGGAAAAAAATCTAGTTCACTCATCATTCTCTTCGTTCCCAAGTAAGAAATCTCATTCGTTCAATCATCGTCTTTGGAAACGAATGACCTACAATTTAACATTATCGGGTCGGCCGGCCCTAGTCTGGGTCGACCATCACCGGTCGACCTAGCCTATGCTTGGGTCGACCCAAGGCCTTGTTTATTAAATTTTAAAGTCATTCTAACACTCTTAATTCTCTCATACTAACTCGGATTATGAAGAGTTATATATGAAAATCATTTGGAAAATCGATATGAACTCAATGGTGCAAGTTTCATAACCAAATTTGGATGTCTGTGAAAATGTACTTTTAAGCCCTTATTTTGATTAAATTTACTTTTTTTTTATTAATTTTTCATTTTAATTCTAGTTAATTCATACGTAAATTTCCGGGATGTTACACCTGTTTCTAGGGGCAAAATTCCTTTTTTCCTTTTTGAGGGCATCGAAGAATGGTATACACTTACTATAGCTTTCAAAATAAATCGACTCAACGTTTGAATTTTTGTAGTTGTAAATAATTATATATGAAATTAAGGAAGAAATTTGGAGTAAATTAATGATTAATTAACAGTTTTAAAGTTAACAAGATAATAAAAGAAACAAATCAATAAAATTAAGAAACGCTTAAATTTTCACCATTTTGGCCTATTCAGGTCGATCGCGACCCTACCTAGGTCGAAAATGAGCGGTTTACCATAAGGGTAAGGTAGTCGACCCACTTTCTTTTGAAGGCAACAATAATAATTGGCTATATGGCCTAGATTTTATATAGTTCGATCCGAATGTTAGCGTTGATTTGAACCTCTATAAATTAAGGTCTAGGGCTCCACTTCAAACTCATTATTTTTTTAATGAGCACGGAAGCTCTGTCACTTTCTTTTCTCCTCCAAAAATTTTACATACATAGAAATAGATCTAGATTGCATGAATACTCGTGTAGAAGAATAAAAAGGATAGAGGATAGGAAATAGGTTCAAATCAAGCTGCTACATCGAAGGTAAACTCTAGATCTGGTTCTAATTAATAAATCTAAATATAAATCTCTTTTCCCCAATCCAATTTCTAATGAGATCTGTATAAATATTCTTTGTGGATTCGCATAGGGGGTCAAAAAGTACATAAGACAAAAAGCAGGGTTAGATCTGGATTAGATCTAGATATTTGGAAGCGCTAATTAAAGGTGAGTGGGAATATTATATATTTTATATAATATTAGATTATATTGTTGCAAACCTATTCCTATATGCCTGCGAATTTAATTTAAATTGTGAATAAATTCCTAAATATGAAAAGTTGGAGATATGAAACTTTCTTATGGAAGTATGTAATGATTTGTTTTAATTCTCCAATTGCGTAAATGATTAGTTTTAATTCTGTAATTATGTAATGATTAGATTTAATTATGTAGTTGCATAATGATTGGATTTAATTGGTATTTTTACAATAATTGAAATGAATAAAATCATAATGAATGCGTAATGATTAGGAACTTGTTTTATGTGATGGACACGAATTAAGTTAAAACAAAAGTTATTTTATTATATAGGGTTTTTGTGATATTTTACTACATTGGATCTTAAATTGTTACAAGTAAATTTCTGCATATTATCAAGTTCAAAATAAGCCAAAGTGAGACGGTTGGAATAACAAGGAATGCACATGTTAAAATAAAAGGAAAGAGATGTAGAAAATAAGAAAAAAATCTCCGTCTTTTATACTGTCTATTTCAAGAAAAATAAAAAGGCAATTCCTTGTAATTACAAACACCGTACAAACATCTTTTCTTTTGATAAGATATGGAAATTTAATTCGTCAACATATATTGAATAGAATTTTAGTCCCAATATATTAAAATGTAGTAAAATTAAAAAAGTTAGAAATTAAGTCAAAGTATGAATACCAATTATAATAAAAGAAAGAGGCTTTGAGAAATAGGCAAGAAGAAGAATAGAGAATGACATGGGAATAGAAATGTTAGTTGGAGCCAAGAAATAAAAAGGCAATGATATTAAGAAACTGAAAAAGGAAGTGGTAAATGAATTTGAAAAGGAAAAGCTAAACGCATAGTAAAATAAGACTTATGTTCAACTATAAGAGTATGGTGGCAATGAAAGGAAAAATGAAAGAATGAGAACATATAAATATAAAACATATGTATATATGTAGCATTGGATATGCATTATGATGGGTGTTATAATTTAATATATAAATTATAACAACTTAACGATATTTAGAGTCATTAGAGTAGGTTAAAATGCAAAAGCAAATTCAACCGTAGGACTTGTGGATAGTATACGCTTGCGTATAGATGAAGGGATACCCTTAAGTTATGTTAGTGCTTGGAATGGAACCTTCGTAATTGTAGGCACTTGGTGGACCTCTTGCGGATGGCAAAACTGTATATGCACTATAGACTAGTCTGCTTTAAATTGGTCAGAGGAGAATATTTCCTTGATTGCACTAGGCATTCTAAATGGACGATGGGTGGAATCGGACTTATGCAACAGACGCGTAGGGCTTGCACGCGTGGGTACCAAAATAAGGCTTAGGAGTTGCATATTTAATGAGCTCGTCATCGGTCCTCTACGATCAACAGGAAGAACAGGGTTACACCTAACTAATCGCTTCTGCCTACTTGGGTTATGCACTGCCACGGTTGTTTATTAGTTTATTTGATAAGGCAAGGCTAGTTAACTCATTTAGAGATTCCTTCAAAACATGGATAGGGTGGAGGTGCGTGGAGCTGGAAATCTATGATATATATATATATATAAAGCAGACAAAGGTGAAAATTCCAAAGAATACAAGACCTAATGGAATAAAGGTCGTCGGTGCGCACTATAGGATTTTCTCGAGTGATACGGTGATCATGATACAGTGAGGCGATGGATCCTTACGAGGTGCTGAGCGATAGATACTAGTGGGGATAGTACGTAAGTCCATTAGTGGATGATAAGATATATATATATATATATATATATATATATATATATATATTGCAGAAGGTAGATGGGAACGCTTCGTACGCAGTGATGGAGTCATAGCGACTAATGATAAAATCTAACAAAACAAGAAATGGTGAACAATCAACATAAGCTAGGGTTATGTATAAGATGTATAATTTACCAATCACCAGAACGTTGTTCTGACCCCCTCCTCCTTACAACCCATGGGATTTATTAGGGCGGACAATGGTATTGTTTTGGAGCAGTTGTCTGGCTAAGGCACCTGACATTGTAATATCAATTTTTGGTCAGTGATAATTATGATCTTTATTTACTTATTTCTGCTATGAGTTATTACCATTAGTGCTCTGATATAATTTCTCTTTTGCAGGATACCAAGCCAACAATCTGTATTCTAGTGGACTTGGGTTTTCGAGATTGCGAAAATCAGGGCCCACTGGAGTGCGGGTTGTTATATTTGGTATCAAAACTTAGGTTAATAGATCCTGAAAAATTTGGGAAACGTTTAGTTAACATATTTGTATTTTGTCTATGAATAAATATATATATATATATATATATAATATACATTAAATCCTAAGAATTCCAACTATAGAATAGTTGCATATGGAATATCTCTAAAGCTGGGTGGTATATGACTCCTTAGTCAGGTCTTAGTAGCTCAATGATTGTAGATCCCTATATGATTGCTGATTGATGATGTACAATAGGTCCAAATAAAGGGAAAATAAGGGTACCTATGTTATAGTAATGGAAGATGGAGAAGTCCTAAAGAAGCGTGTGAAATGGTCACTTCTAAGTGGTAACTGGATTTTCAAGATTTAAGGAAAGAATGTTCTTAAATGAACAGATAGAAATCCACATTGAGTCTAATCCAAATAATAATTTTTTTAAAGAAATGTGAAAAAGTGTAAATTGTATACTTAAAAAGGATTAATGAAAATGGTTAAATAAGTAAGTAAAGATTTGATTTTGGGAAAAATATTTATATAATAAAAAGTTTTGTTGGAAGAATATAAATATGTGTGTATATGCTTAATTAAATTGCAAAAAAGTATATATATATAGCTCGCTGGTTTCTTTGTAAAGAAAGAAAAGTAAATAAAAAGTTATAGTAGAAATAAAGATTTGTAAAAGTCTAAAAAATTTAGTAAAGGAAATTTTGTAGAAAGCTATTTTCTTTTAAAAAGAAATGGTAGAGCAACGTAGCTCGTGGATTTTTCTCTATGATGAAAATTTTTAAAGTTGTAAAGTTAAATTTATTTTTATGGGTGGATAATATGAAGTGGTATAATTTTGGAATATTGGTAAATAATGCAGAAAGATGATTTGGAACCCTAAAATAAAGCTGTAGGCGAACGCATTATAAATGGTTCAAGTAAGAACACAATAAAACAATTGGAATTAGTGAAGTTTAGGTAGAGGAGTGAATAGTAGAAAAGTTATGATTCTTCTTGTATATAATAAAAACTTGTTATGAAATAGAAATAGAAACGATATTTGATTTATTGTAATTAAGTTGGGAATTTGACATATTTTAATTGTTTGGAATGAAAATGGATAACAATATATGTTTTTATGAATCAATCAAGTTACAAATACCGATATTTTATTTGAAATAACAAGGAATGTAAATGTAAAGAAAGAGATGTACAAAATATGGGAAATTCCATATTTTGTACTGTCTATTTTAACAAAGAAATAAAGTAAAATTCCTTGTAATTTCAAACAAAACACGAATTCTCTTTTAAGTGTTTCATAGAGAATTATAGCATTAATGATTCCTTTTAAATGCGAAAAGTAGATCCAATGCATTAAAGTATAAGATCCTTAAAAATAATGCTAGAAATCTAATTAGAGACAACATAGGAAATTAAAAGCAAAATAAAGAAAAATGGACATTTTCCATTATTATGCACATTAATTATGGTGTCTATTAGAAGTCCCTCTTTTATGATGTTAGAAATTATGCTAAGATTGGGAGTAGGGAGAATATGAGATATAAGGAAAGTGACAGAATGAGAGTTGTTCTTATATACCCCAATTTTTATAATTTAAAAATTTATGGAAGGTGTTTTAGAAGCATGTAAAATATATTTTGAAAGGAATGGTTTGGTGGAAATAAATAAGTTTTTGAAAGAAAAACTTAATAAATTGTTTGAACTAAAAATCCTAAATTTTTAAGAAATAGAAGTTAAAAAAGAACGTTAAAAGCCAGTTTAATTTTAAAACTTAAAATTATTAGTGTTTTCTTTTAAGTTTAATAAATAAGTCAAATTCAAAAATCTTAAACTATAAGTTTTAGAAAGGGTTAAGACACCAAGTATTTTTGAATTTAATAAAAGTTTCTAAGTAGCACTTCTAAGGACAAAGGTTTTTGGGATTAAGTATTTCAAAAAATTTAAAGTTTCAATTGAAAAAAAATGATAAAGACCAAATTAGAATTTTAAATATGGAGTAGATAGGAATTAGAGCCTAGGTAAGATGGGGTAAAGAATAAGGCTATGAAGAAGATAGTAATGGCTACATTTCGAATAGTAATAAGGAATCCTCGTAGAGTGTGAAGGACACTAGAAGAGCCTAGGAATATTATGTTGATATGTCTGCAAACCATAAAGAGGGTATTGAAGTATACTTCTACAAGTTATTGAGATTTGCTTGTATGAGGATTATGGTTAAAGGAAATATCAATGATTGAGAATACTATCAAAATAATTGGATTGGGAGAAGATAGTAACAAAGGTTAATGAGATGGCAAGCACACATAGAGGATATTGGTAGGCTTAAGTTAGGGAAGCAAGAGAGGAATTGGAAAGGTTATTTCCCCAAGCTTAGTTGCCATTTAGTATGAATATTATATAGATTGTATTTCTTATCCACTATAGTGAGAAGAGACATAGTTATTACATAATTGGGTATGGAATGGAAGAGATGAATCGACCTTATTCAGCGAAAGTAATAAAGGAATGATAACATATGAAGGTTGTTATAGAGGGATGGCCTATTAGGAAGGTCCATTCTAGTAGTGGGGTTGTGTTTCCTTCCAGTGTCCGTTTTTCTTTTCATGGGTTGTAAGCATTAGTTGTTGCTATAGAACTGCTACGATTATGGAATGTTTCTTTTTATGTGTTTTCTATGTTCCCGCTATGATTTGAGAAAAATTAAAAACAAGGAAATTTCAAAAAGTCACTTAACTAACGCGAGGGAAAAGAAAATAGTTGAAATTGGAAGTTAAGTAATAAATTAAGAAAATTTGTTAATTAACTACTAAATAAAAGTAAAATGGAAATATAGGTTTCGAAAAGAATAGAAATTTTTTGGAGAATAAATTTCAGTAGATGGAGGACAGGAGTACGAAGAGGTGAGCCAAGGATCAATGTTCTTGTTCCTCGGAGGCTAAAATTTAAAAATTTAACATATGTGCTGGTTGACATTAACAAGAAAGAAAAGTTTTTGAGAACTTAAATTTTTACCGTGCAATTAAGAGAATTCCGTTCTGGATGATGGATTGTTGATAAACCGTGCTATAAGAAATGCAGAAAATTATTTATAAAGTGTAATTATACACGTATTTCGAAAAAGAAAAATTTTACAAAAAATTTATTTAAGAAAAATTTTCATTATAAATAATATGACTTTGAAAAAAACATATATCTTTGGAAAATTTTTAAAAGCTAATGATTTTGAGTTTGGAAATTTTGAAATACTTCATGCTGATATTGAGGAATAACTGGTAAGCTGATTAATGTAGATTTTACTGCGTAGTACTAGCTAAGTAAAATGGATACGATGAGCAACAAGGAACCAATTTTGTTGATAGAGCATTTTCCATGTATACCTTGTCAATGAGTGAAAATTTAAAATGCTAATTTTTGAAACAGAAATGTTTTTTGACTTTAAAAATAAAAGGTTACTTATGAAAATTGTACTTAGGAAAGTAGGAAAATGATTAGGGGCAAAGAGTAAATCCCATGGTACAGTGGGAAAGAAAGGTTACATAAGAGAATTATGGAAATATGAAAATTTTCATCTAGACCCTTTCCAAGCATAAGAAAATAGGTTCAGAAAACTAAAATTTTAAAAATATGGATGTTAGTAATGGTGTGCTAGGAATTTGGATGGTAAGGATTGGATGAAAAAAATATTGGTTGAACTACGCTTCTATTTATATAGGTAGGTGAAATTTTGGATGAAAGGCTATTTTTGATTTTTCAAAAAGTTGCATTCATGTATAATTGCCAGTATATTTTGGATGTTAGCATCATATTTTCGAAATTGTTTTAAAAAGAAATCATTCATACAGGGGCCGCCAATTAGAAATTATTGTTCATGCATATCATATGTATTATAATGCACTGTGCACATGTACATGGATTGTTTCAAAATTGGTTATGTACTAATTGATTGTTAGTGTAGAATGGATGTGCGATGGTTTACATGATCGAACCCTTGTGGAATTTCGGGGACGAAATTCTTTTAAGGGGAAAATGTAACACCCTGCATTTTTATGTTAATTAATTAATAATAAATTATCAAAATAGAATTTTGTAAATGTTGGAATTTGGCCACAAAACTTATACCATTAGATTGATGGCGATTATTTGATCAATTTTCATATATAAACTTTTCTAATCAAAGTTCAAACAAAAAAGTTATCAGTGTTTGAATTTTCATAGTCGAAAATAATTATATATGCAATTAAGGAAGCAATTTGGAATAAATTAATGATTATTAACACTGTTAAAGTCAACGGTTACTAAACGGTTAAGAAAATTAATTAAGGCAGGAGATAACTCTAATTTACGTTAAGGAGATAATAAAGGAAACAAATCAATAAAATTATGAAACTTTTAAATTTTCACATTTCTGGCCTAACCAGATCGACCGTAAGTGGTGGAGCGTAAGGATAAGGCAGTCGACCAGCCTTCTTTTGAAGGCAGCAGTAACAATTAGCCGTATGGCCCAGATTTTATATAGTTCGATCCGACGGTTAACGCTGATTTGAACTTCTATAAATTAAGGTCTAGGATTCCACTTCCAACTTATTGTTTTTCTAATTAGCGCGGAAGCTCTGCCAGGTTCTTTTCTCCTGCCACGTTCTTTTCTCCTGCCACGTTCTTTTCTCCTTCAAAATTTCTAAATATACAGGAATAGATCTAGATTGCACGGATACATGTGGAGAAGAATAAAAAAGGATAGAGGGTAAGAAATAGGTTCAAATCAAGTTGCTACATCGAAGGTAAACTCTAGATCTGGTTCTAATTAATAAATCTAAATCTCTTTTCCCTAATCCAATTTCTAATTAGATCCGAATAAATATTATTTATGGATCGGCATAGGGAGTCAAAAAGTGGAGAATACAGATAACATGGTTAGATCTAGATTAGATGTAGAGATTTGGAAGCGCTAATTAAAGGTGAGTGGGAATATTATATATTTTTATATAAAATTAGATTATATCATCGTAAACCTATTCCTATATGCCTGCGAATTGAATTTAAATTGTGAATAAATTCATAAATGTGAAAAGTTGGAGATATGAAACATGCCTATGAAAATACGTAATGATTTGTTTTAATTCTGCAATTGCGTAAATGATTAGTTTTATTTCTGTAATTACGTAATGGTTAGATTTAATTCTGTAGTTGTGTAATGATTAAATTTAATTGGTATTTTTACAACAATTGAAATGATAAAATCATAATGAATGCATAAGATTAGGAACTTTTTTTATTTGACAGACACGAATTAAGTTGAAATAAACTTTACTTCATTATTTGAGGTTTTTGTGATATTTTAATACATCGAAACTTGGATTATTACAAGTAAAATTTCGCATATTATCAAGTTCAAAATAAGCAAAAGTGTGAAGTTTGAAATAACAAGAATATACATGTGAAAATAAAAGGAAAGAAATGTATAAAACAAGGAAAAATCTCTGTGTTTTATACTATCTTTTTTAAGAAGAATAAAAAGGCAATTCCTTGTAATTACAAACACCACATTAACATTTCTTCTTTTTATAAGATATAGAAATTTCTACGTCAACATATATTAAATAGAATTTTAGTTCCAATATATTATAAAGTAGTAGATCTTAAAAGTTAGATATTAAGTCATGAATAAAGTACCAATACCAATTAAAATAAAAGAAAGAGGCTTTCAGAAATAGGTAAGAAGGAGAATATAGAATGAAATGGGAATAGAAATGTTATCTGGAGCCAAGAAATAAAAAGGCAACGATATTAAGAAATTGAAAAAGGAAGCGGTAAATGAATCTGAAAAGGAATAGCTAAACGCATAGTAAAATAAGATATATGGTCAACTATAAGAGTATGGAGGCAATGAAAGGAAGAATGAAAGAATGAAAACATATAAATATAAAACTTATGTATATATGTAGCCTCAAATATGCATTTATGATGGGTGTAGATAGTTATAATTTAATATATAAATTATAAAAAGGAAATGACATTGAGAGTCATTAGAGTAGGTTGAAATGCGAAAGCATATTCAATAATAGGACCCGTGGAGAGTATACGTTTGCGTATAGATAATGGGTAAGTTATGTTAGTGCTTGGAATGGAACCTCTGTAATTGTAGGCACTTGGCGGACCTTATGCGGGTGATGAGACTGTACAAGCACTATAGAGTAGTCTGCTTCAAATTAGTCAGAGGAGAGCATTGCCTTAATTGCACTAGGCAATCTAAATGGACGATTGGTAGGATTGGACTTATGCAATAAGGCGTGTAGGACTGGTGTGCGTGGATACCAAA
Organism: Allium fistulosum; assembly: GCA_030737815.1. Classification (NCBI taxonomy): domain Eukaryota; kingdom Viridiplantae; phylum Streptophyta; class Magnoliopsida; order Asparagales; family Amaryllidaceae; genus Allium; species Allium fistulosum. Next base: position 960,745,329 of record CM060904.1, read on the forward strand.
ACAAGGGGTAGCAGCTGCATATTTAACAAGCTCGTCATCGGTCCCTTATCATCAACGGGAAGGACATGGTTACACCTAACTGATCTCCTCTTCCTATAGAGATTCGTTCAAAACATGGACAGGGTAGAGGTGCATGGGGCTGGAAATCTACGATATATATAAGCTGATAAAGGTGAAAATACCCGAAGAATACAGGGCCTACTGGAATAAAGGTCATCGGTGCTCACAAAAGGATTTCCTTGAGTGATACAATGATCATGATGTAGCGAGGCTATGATCCTTACGATGTGTTGAGTGATAGATACTAGTGGGGATAGTATCCAGGTCCATTTGTGGATGATGGGATATATATTTATATATAGATATTAATCTACCGGAGGTAGATGAGAGCGATTCATATGCATTGATGGAGTCATAGCGACTAATGATAAAATATAACATAATAAGAAATGGCGAACAATCGACATAAGCTTGTGTTGTATATAAGATGTATAATTTACCAGTCACTAGAACGTTGTTCTGACCTCCTTCTCATTACAACCCACAGGATTTAGCATGGCAGGCACTGGTATTGTTTTGGATCAGTTGCTTGGCTGAGGCACTTGAGATTTGTGATGTTAATTCTTAGTCAGTTATTATTATGATCTTCTACATTTACTTATTTCCGCCTTAAGTTATTACCATCAGTGCTTTAATATAATTTCTCTTTTGCAGAATACCAAACCAACAATCCGTATTTTAGTGGACCTAGGTTTTTAGGATTGCGAAAATTAGAGCCCACTGGAGTGCGGGTTGTTACATAGCCGAAAGTTGCAAGGAGTCAGAAGGAGGTAAGGCCAGATATGGAATCTTTTCTATTCAGGAGGATCCACCGCCTAAAACCCACAAATTTCAGCTTCAAATGCATAGTCTGATGATAACTTTGTAAGAGTTAAGAGGGGTTCGCCATCCGCACAATGACTCGCTAACGATAACTGCTTAGATCGGACTTTCCATAGTAACCAAAATTCTAGTCGATATCGAAAGCACGGTGAATGTTATCTGGGAATTCCAGAAGAAAAATTAGAGCCAAGCATTGAGCCCATCTGTGGGTTCAGTAACAAAGAATCCACCCTAGTGGGGGCAGATTAAGCTTCTAGTGCAAATGGGGATTCCACTCTATTTGAGAAATTTTGAAACTTTGTTCATCATAATGGACCAACCTTCCTACTACAGTACTTTCTTTGGGAGACCAGCCTTGGATGAGGTGGATGCTTTCATGTCACCAAAATATATCTAATAGTGAAATTTCTAACTAAGAGTGGATGGAGAATGATAAGGAAAGAGCAATTTAGCTCTCAAGAATTGTATTTTGCTACCCTTGATCAATGCAAAAGGGGTAATCATTCTTGTTATGATTCAGAGAGGGACAAATCAATTAAAACTGAAATCAAGAAGCCTTTGGATGGTGGTTCTCTAAGCCAACCATTCAAGGCAAGTGAGAAGATGAGAGCAGTTGAGAAAGCCAAGAATGTGTTAAGAAGAGTGAACTTTTCCTAGAGGAAAAGAAAAGGGAAAGAGGCAAACCTAACAAATGAGGAAATAGATGGCGAAGAAATTTTCACTGATTTAGATTGCAAAAATGAGAAGCAAAGGATAAAGCCAATAGAATATCCAAAAAATGTAAGCCTGTGTTGACCCGATTTTTCATCACGAGTACGGAAAACCCAACTGAGCCTCGGAATGCGATCGTGTTGGACGAGAATACCAGGGTGCCGACGATGGGCTTACTTTTTGGACAAGTTGACCCTGGAGGGAAAGCTTGCCATTGGTGAAGGGCGCGAACCTTGAGCCACAAGGTTGGTTGCAGGCTGACCACCCCAGGCGGAGGGCAGTCGGACCACCCCAGGCGGAGGGCAGTCGGATGGGCCTTTTGTTGTTGGGTCGTTACTTGGGGGAATGTGGGTTGAGATGGGTAGGAGCGGACAGAGGCACTTGTCCATAGTAAGCAGTATGGCGAGCTAGAGAAGATAGGGAGACTTGCCCATGGCGGGAGACGGTAGAGAATGATCCTAGGAAGAACTAAATACAAAAAGTAAATACACAATGATATATAGTGGTTCGGCCCAGTGCAGCCTACGTCCACTGTGATGTTCCTTTACTGTGACGACCCGGAATTTTTGAGCATTTGAAATTGGAATATTTAATTAATTTTAAATATTCAGAGGTTAATTATAAACTTAAATTTCAAATATCGTTGTTTATTGAGTAATTTAATAATTAAATTAAATTTATATTGAAGTTGGATAAAATAGTAAATCTGGCATTCTAAGCTAATTAAAAATATTTTGAAAGCTCATAAAATTCATACTAATAATACTGAAGATGATAGAACTTTCAAAATGGAATTTCAAGGTATTTTGTTCAGTTTTAAAAATATATCGTTTAAATTGAATTTAAAAATAGCCTTCCGAGGCACAGTCTCGGAATTCGACGAAACCAGTTCCATTGGATCCGTAATAGTGTTTTATTACCGGATTTCAAGTTTCGTAGCATTCGGAGTTGTCGTATGGTCGTACAACGGATAAACGCGTTGGAAAGTTGGAAATTTATATCGAATTCAAATTTAAAATTTATAATTGTATTAGTCTGGTTAAATTTTAATACAGCCGCCTTCCCTTTCCATCACAACTTTTTGTCGCTGTAGCTTGCTTTTCCTAGCACGCAAACATCAATTCTTGTTCCCTTCGTTTGTTTTTCATCATGCGAGTGTCCTTATGTCGTACCACTATCGTGTCTTCCTTTGAAAGCAATCGATCTTTATAAAATATATGTATATCCATCGAACTAATCAGTTCAAAATCCAATAGCCGAAAGAAAAAAAAATGTTCGAACACGAAAATCAAATAGATAAAAAAAAGGGCAGAGGAGGCATCTTCTCGTTCCTTCAATTTAATTCGCGAACCCATCTTTCCTCCATTTCCAGTTCAAAATCACTTGAGTCGATCCTCCTTTCAAAACGAAAGCTGTTCTTCGTTCTAGATTCGAAAAAAAGAAAGGGGCGAGCTATCTTCGTCTGTCAATAGAAGGTAAAGGGAAGTCGTCTCATCCACTTTTAATCGCGATAGGCGAGGATCGCGAGCGACGCTAGGCTAGGGTTTGGTCTGCCGGAGTTTGGGCATAGCATAGTGGCGGCGGCGTCGCGTTTGGAGTCGCGAGCACGGGGTAGGATCGTTCATTTTTGCGAAGTCTGGGGCGCGATCAAATTCGTGGCTACGAGTGGGGAAACTCGCATATCGGTCAGAGGATTTGGAAGGGTACTCGATTGTGGAGCTAGCGGCGGCAATGGTGGGATGTTGATGGAGGATAGGATCGTCGAGGGGAGGGAGTAAAGCAGGCATTTAGGAATTGTAAGGTATTAAAGTTTTATCTCTAATTTAATTTTATACCTATGCTTGGATTGAGAAAAAAAAAGAGAAAAGCAGACAGACGAAAATTTTATAAGCAGAATTTGTTTGGAAGAAAAAAAAGTGTATTATAGTAATATATACTCATTTAATTAACTGATTAAATTATTTTAGTTACTAATAATAAATAATCTAGAAAAAAATTAGTTAAATTAAATTTATTAGTTCGAAACCAAATTATTGGTTTAAATTAAATTAATTAAACGATAATTTAATAGTTCGATTTATTCGAATATTAACAAAATTAATCTAATATTTATTCAAGGTTAAAAATCAAGAAACCAAGGCAATATTGGAATGGACCGCAAATAAAAGCAAAGGTGAGTTAATCTCACTCAGCTGAATTTATATTTTAAATTTAAATAGCTAAATTTAAATAATTGATTGGATGATTGCATTGATTGATGTGCTATATATATAGTAGTATATACCAATATATATATATTGGCATATGTATATATTGGAGTTGTTGATATTCCCGCATTATATAGCGGATGAGACCCTATGCGCCGCATAATAGCGGACGATTTTATATAAATCCCATATACCGCGATATTCCACTTTGAAGTGAAATTGGTATTGTGCTAACATCTGTGGATGCAGGGAAACAGGTTGGAGGGATCCAACTGGATTCCTCAAAATATTTAATTTTGTTTAAATATTCTGTGATATGATTTTTGATATCCTGTGATGAATTATATGGATAATGAGATGTTATGGTTTGGTTGGACCGATTTGGATAATGCTGAGTTATCAAAATCTCTAGAATAGAAATTTTGAAAGAAATAAAAGAGTAAATTTTTAAGTTAAATAATTCTAGTGAATTTGAATAACTTAAATAATGAATTGTAAAAGAAATAAAGCAATTTCTAAATTCGAACAAATATGGTTAAAGGGGATTTTGAATTAACATGAGGATAATGAATTTTAAACTAAAGTGATATTATTGGAAAGAATAAAGAAATTATTTTTGAATGTAAGGATTAAATTTAATAAAGGGATAAAGAAGGAATTTTGGAAGTTTTAAATTGGGATTTTCAGTTAAAAGGGTTTTAACTCAAAATTAAGAAATAAAATCTGAGAGTAAATGTAATTTGAAATAAATGAAGTAAATAAGAAATTTATTTCGAAGTAAAGTAAATGGGAAAATCAATGGGAAATTGATTTGGTTGTTTAAAATTGGAATTTAAAAGAGAAGTGAGATTTTGGAATTTATAAACTGGGTTTATAAAGTAAAATAAAATATCAGGGGATATTTGAAAATATAAATTCAAGGTGGGAATTTATAAAGGGATATGAATTGGTTTAAAAATAAGTGTTGATTTATTTTTAAAGGATGTGAAGAGAAGTGTATTTCTCTGGATAGCCAAGTACGTTTTTCAAAGAAATTTTAAATATAAGTTAAAAGTTCTAATTGTGTTTTTAAAAGCATGTTTTAGAAAATTGAGTATTTCTAAAGGTTAATTTCCAAAGTAAGTATTTTCAAAAATCTATTATTGTAGTAATTATATAAAAGTGATTTGGTATTATGTTTTAAAAAGAGAAAGTTTATATTTATAAAGTGGGTTCATTTTAAATATTCCTTAAGTATATATTTTAGTAAAGTATTAAAAGTAGTTTTAAACTTCGATGTTATAAAGTATATTTATAATAAAGTGTTTCTAAATTATTTTAAAATTAAAAGTATTTTGTACTTGGTGATTCAGTGGAAATAATTATTTGGGAAATGTTTTCCGTAAGCGGAAACTGTTTTGAAATTGTTTTCAAATGAGCTTTGAAAATTTGGGAATATATCTTGGAAAGATATTTGGGCAAATAAATAATGTGGGAAATTATTTATTGTGTGATGGTTGCTTGTGGATGTTAATTGATAGTTAAATAACCGACTATCAATATTGGCCAAATGCGCTGATCGTTTCGAAGAGACCGGGATCGAGTTTCTGTATACCGGGATTCTAGGTCTGGAGACTCGAATACCACTTCGATCCGGTTTGTACGTTTCGTGTAACGATTTCGGAGTCGAAGATGGAGCTGTGAAGTGCAAGGGCTAGTCGCTACTAATCCTGAGGATATTTCCAAAATGGATGTAGTAGGAATAGTGCCTTCGGTTCTGTTCGGACCCGGGACGGACTTGTATGGACGAATGCTTTCGTGACATCGTCAAGTGGGCGATGGGCATTCTAAGGGATATGTTCTGAAAAGGTATCGTTTAGCCTCGAGCCTCATCAACTGGGAATGACTGAAAATCAGGGGTTATGCAGCAAGGCTTCGTGGGTAGCCCCCACTTGAGAATAAGGTCATCCCTGTCTAGATGTCCCTTTTATTTCGGCTTAGTGGTGCGGTTGCTGATCCCAACCGTGGGGTGATTTTATTTGGAATTATCCAGTAAGGGATGGTTCCGGCTTTGTGTTGCAGGGGAGCGGGCGTACTCCTCGGTACTGTGATCTAGGCCACGTACTGTGACAGGTGGTACCCCAGTGCCTAGTCATTCGTTGGAAATCCATTCTCCCTACGTGCCTTGTACAGTATTTGTTTGTATACCTAGTATGCTGGAATTTAATCATGTAACAATTTCAGCTATTTTAATAAGTATTTGTGAATAGACACTATTATAATATCAGAGGATTTTTATAAAAAGTGTTTTAGCTATCGTAAGGTAAAAACCCGACATGTTTATTTGTGGCGTGGTCTTACGAGATGCTTTTATTTTCAAAAGGATTTTTGAAACTTTAATAATCAATTGAGTGTGATTTTCTCACGCTGGTATTCCAGACTGACTCGGGTATTGTTTTATATGATGCTCGGGTCAGACCGAGATAAACAAGTTCAGGATATGATGCTGTGGATCTCAGGAGATGAGCTGGATGGCGAGACGTATCTCCCGTACTTGTTTATATATATATATATATTCCGCTGTGTTGATTGTTGTACTCTGTTGTATTGAGGACATGATATGGTTATTGTCCAGTTGTATGTTATGTGTTCTCTGGTGTATACTCTGATGCTATATTATATAAAACTGATATAGTTTTGATTTGTGTAAAGATCTGTTAATATATATTATATTTTATTCCGCTGCGATGGTTAGATTCTGATGTTGTTTTCTATTTTTCTTCTTCTACCTCTTCTTCTTAACTAAAATGGTTCGATTTTCCGGGTCTGGAAAGTCGGGTCGTTACATTTACTATATCGACCTCTTATAATTTACAGATTGTTGGAAGAGAATAATAAAGGAGACTAGACTAATTATTACAAGAATATAATATCCTAGTCTAAGGATCTCGTGGGGAGGAGACCTGAGAGAAGACTCATCGGGAGGGCCATCACTTGAGGAGGAGTCTCGGCGACGAAAGAGCTCTTGAAGGAGGGGCTGCTAGCAGTGGTTAGAAAGTAGGCGCTAGAAGGAATGGCCGCTGGCTGGAGTGATAAGCTTGTTGTTGGAGGTGGTAATTGTGGTATAGTTTGGTGGGTAGGGCACGGTGGGTTTAGTGGTAGAGCTTGATGGAGGCTCTCTCTAACGGAAGTCGGGCAAAGCCGCCATTAGAGAGGCTTTGGAGGAGGAGAGAGTTGGTGAGGGAGATGGGTTGGAGAAATCATTATGTCCGTCCCTTTGCCATATGGTATGTCATCGGATATATATAGAGGATGTAGGGTGTGAATGGATGGTCGAGATTGTAGAACAACAGTGCAGGAGAGGCTCTGTGCTGTGGATTGGATGGGACGTAGGATGGGAGCCAGCTGGAAAGCAGATTCGAGCCCATGGCTCGGATTGCTTACCAGCTGGAAATAAGGGTCTATGGCAGACCTAGGAAAGGCGGCAGGCTTTAGTAGGTAGGGGTGCAGGCATTCTGATTGGCTATTGGAAAGGTGGGGGAGAGGAGAGGGCTGCGTATGGAGTACTGTTGGTAGAGGAAAATTACTTTTCTCTGATGGCCCATACTTCAGAGCGGCTGGAGTGGGAATGGTTGGGTTACTTTGCGGTAAGCTATTTTGAGTTAAGCGGTCAGTCCTAGCTGTTAGGCTTAGGATTGCTAAGGACATAAGGAGGTGGGTCCACCGTGCTCGGGCGGATCTCTGTATATGAGTAGTTGGGCCACATGAGATAGCTAGTCCGGTGTTAACTATGAACGACTCGGGCATCTGGCGGAGGGCGGACATGTAGGCCTCTGTTGCAGCCGTGTGGAGAGCAAAGTCAACAGACTCTCACATTAGAGTGGAGCTACTTCTGATATTAGGATCACACCAAGGGAAGACTCGGGCCTTAGAGGGGGAGGAAGGTTGCTAAGGAATGGCATTGCACGGAAGTTGTAGTTCTTGGCGCATGGATTGGGATGAAGGACCAAATCGGGCGGGTACCAAATAGGCTGGGAGCGACTCTAGCCGCTAAGGGAAAGGATGCCAAGGAAGGCCTATGGGCGCAACCTTGGGCTTATGCCTCTAGGAGAGATTGGCTGACTAACTTTAGAGGATCGTCGGAATGTTGGAAGCGCTCGGTGCCTTGTTAAGGAAGGCAAATCGCCTGAGGGATTCGTCGGGCCGTTTCGCATGGAAGAGGAGGAGGCGTCTGAGGAAGCGGTCGTCCTGTTATGCAGGAATGTCAATGGAGGAGCCACACGCAGGAACTTCTGGAGAGGATGCGACAGGATGCCATGTTGAATCGACCAGACATGCTTCGGGGCCCGCCGTTCTTTCGAGATCCTAAAGGAAGTAATGATTGCTGAGAGCTGAACTTTCATCCATGGTGTCTTCGGATGCGAAGTTGGCACAGTTGGCTGCTGAAGACGATAGACTAGTCGCCCGCTGATGGGGGTAACCAGCTGGTTGAATAAGGAACCAGTGGACGAACCATCTTTGGAAGCTTCTCCAAGAATTTTTTATTTACCTAAAATTTTGGGTAACATTTTTCCCCCGAAGTCTGTCCTTTCTTGCAAGGGCAGACTTGAATGCTTTGGGCTGACCCGGATCCGAGGGAAGACCCATCGGGTGGGCCGTCCCTAGAAGAGGCTTTGACGGTGCTCGTGCAAAAGGCCGCACTATCCGACCGCAATTAGGAGATGGTCGCTGGAGGCGGCGCTGGTTGCTTCTGGCTAGATCCTAGGATGATGAGGAAGAATGACCATGGCTTGCTGATGAATTGTGCGGCTGGGAACTGAAGGGCGGACTCAAGTGGCTTTTTTTGCAGTTTTCTGGATTTTGAAGAGAGGATGCCCCCAAGCCGTGGGCGTCCTGATTGAGAGGCTAGCTGGTGTGGCTGCCTTCTTGCTAACTGCCAATTGGGGGCGGACACCAGGAGGACATCCCTTGCCCGTCCTGAAGTGACTGGGGCATTGCTCGATTCAACGGCAGTGACATGCAGTCCGTTAAAGTCTCTGGTTGCTCCAGGTGGATTCGGGTGTCCTAGACCTGTGGCATTTGGAGAGCTGACGGAGGATGGCCACAGATAGAGATAGCTGCAGTAGTGCTAAATGAGGACCTGTTTGGGAGGATCTATGTCGTTTCGGCTCCAAGTGAACATGGGGTAGTAGTCAGAATGCGCATTGCGGGCGCCTCACTAGTTCGGAGCTTCCTGGCATGAGTTAAAGCGCGTGGCCGCCTCCAGGGTCTGCGATGGGGATGCGCCGCCGATTGAATGGAGATACGAACCTGTGCCCAAGATGAACCCTTCTCGAACTGGAGCGCTGTGGCCCGCTTACTATTCCGGGTGAATAGGATAGGTGTGATTGGATGTATTCCATAATCTCGAGCGATCCTCATGAGACCCCAGATGTGCCGTGGCTTGCTTCACCGGACTCTCCTAGGTAGTGGTGGATGCCCCCAGGTTTGGAGGAGGATGTTGACGTAGAATGCAAGAATGTTGGTGCTGCTCGAGTTGCTTGGATGAAATGGCGGAAGAGGTGACTCTGCTTCAGGACTCTAGCTTTGACTTAAGTAAGATATGCAGTTGTGGATGCCAGAATGTTGTGGGTTATGTAGGGCGTGCAGGCCAACTTTGGAGAGAGGTCGTGGTGACCTATCAATGGGGGCATAGAAGTTGCTGCTCGCCATGCCGCTCTTGGGGAGTGTCGCGTGAGACCGAGGAGGGGATGCCTGCAAACCCGGTGGATTTTTCGAGGTTTCCCTTCGATGTTCGAATCCGCTACCAATGATCTCAGGAGGAGGCCAAGGGTTGGAATTTGACGCTGTTGGTGGTGGTGCAGGGAAGATACTCCTCAGCTTTGGACTCCATGTCTTGTCCTTCAGGTCGAGAGGTACTGCCCTCAGGTCGCTTACTGGTACTACAAGGGAGAAGAAAGGAGAGCAGGTGGCACTTTATTGACTAGCGCAGTACTCGGAGGTCCATGGAGCGCACTGTGAGGATGCAAGAGGGCTGAAGAATGTGGACGGGACCACATCTTTGGGGAACACGAGACTGTGCCCGCTTCTCTTGGGGGAACACGAGACTGTAGAATAGGTATTTGAATTCCTCTCTCTTCTAACCGATCTTCCTTTTTCTTGGTTGGAGGGAGGAAGAGGACCATGAGACTTTTAAACTAAAGCTAGGATGTCAGCCGATGTGGGACGATGTTGCTGCTATAAGGATTTCAACCTTGTGGTCGTGGGATCGGGCCCTACGGTAGGTGCCATAATGTTGATCCAATTTTTTGTCACGAGTATAAAAAATCCGGTCGAACCTCAAATAGCAATCATGCCCATGAGGATACCACCGCATCGACGTTAGGCTTACTTTTTGGACTAGTTAACCCTGGAGGAAAGGCTCACCGTTGATGGAGGGCGCGAACCCATTTGGGCCACAAGATCGGTTGCAGGCCGACCACCACTAGGCGAAGGGTGGCCGGATGAGCCCTTTGCTGTTGGGCTATTGCTTGAGGGGAATATTGATTGCGATAGGTAGGAGCGGACAGAGCCACTTGCCTATGGTAGGGAGTATGAAGAGCTGGAGCGGATAGGGAGACTTGCCGATGGCGGGAGATGGCAGAGAATGATCCTCGGAAGAACTAAGTATAGAAAGTAAATACACAACGATATATAGTAGTTCAGCCCAGTGCGGTCTACGTCCACTGTGATGTTCCTTTACTAAATTGACCTCTTACAATTTACAGACTATTACAGGAGAATAATAAAGGAGACTATACTAAATATTATTGGAGTATAATATCCTAGTCTAAGGGTCTCGCGGAGAGGAGACCTAAGGGATGACCCACCGGGAGGGCCGTCCCCTGAGGAGGAGTCTCGGCGACGAAAAACTCTTAAAGGAGGGGTTGTTGGCAGTGCTCGGAAGGTAGGCGCTAGAAGGAGGTGCTGCCATCTAGAGTAATAAGCTTGTTGTTTGAGGCGATGATGGTGGTAGAGCTTGGTGGGTAGCGAACAGTGGGTTGAGTGGTAGTTGATGGAGGCTCTCTCTAATGGAAGTCAGGCAAAGCCGCCATTAAAGGGGCTTTGAAGGAGGAGAGAGTTGGTGAGCGAGATGGGTTGGAGAAATCATTATGTCCCTCCCTTTGCCATATGGTATGGCATCAGGTATATATAGAGAATGTGGGGGTGTGAATGGATGGATTGGAGGAAACATAGGATGGGAGCTAGCAAGATAGCAGATTCGAGCCCATAGCTCGGATTGCTTACCAGCTGGAAAGAAGGGTCTATGGCAGACCTAGGAAAGGCGATAGGCTTTAGTAATTAGGGGTGCAGGCTTTCTGATTGGCTATTAGAAAGGTGGGGGAGAGGAAGGGGCTGCGCGTGGAGTACTGTTTGCAGAGGAACAATACTTTTCTCTAATGGCACATACTTCGGAGCCGTTGGACTGGGAATGGTTTGGGTACTTCGTGGTAAGCTATTTCAAGTTAAGCGGGCGGTCCTAGTTGGTAGATTTAGGATTTATAAGGACATAAGGCGGTCGGTCCACCACGGTCGGATGGATACCTGTGTAGGAGAAGTTGGTCCACACGAGATAGCCAGTCCGATGTCAACTTTGAATGACAGAGCATTTGGGGAAGGGCGGACATGCAGGGCTCAGTTGTAGCCGTATGGACAGCGAAGTCGATGGATGAGAGCAGAGCTACATCTGATACTAGGATCGTGCCGAGGGCGAACCCGGACCTTAGAGGGGAAGGAAGGCCGCTAAGGAATGGCGTTGCACGAAAGGTGTGGTACTTAGCACAGGGATTGGGATAAATGACTGGATCGAACGGGTGCCGAAGAGGTCATGGGTAGCTCTGGCTGCTAAGGGGAAGGATGCCAAGGGAGGCCCAGGGATGCAACCTTGGGCTTATGCCTCTAGGAGAGATTGGATGACTGGCTTCAAAGGATCATCTGAATGTTGGGAGCGCTCGGTGCCTTGTTGTGGAAAGGCTTCGTCTGGCCGTTCTGCTTAGAAGAGGAGGAGACGTCTGAGGAGGCGGTCATCCTGGTATGTGGAAACGACGCCGAAGGAGCCAAGCGCAGGAATTTTTAGAGAGGATGCGGCAAGAGGCCATGCTGAATCGGGCATACGTGCTTCAGGGCCTGCCTCTCTTTCAGGATCCTGAAGGAAGTGGTGATAGATGAGGGCTGAGGTTCCATCCATGGTGTCTTTGGATGCAGAGTAGGCGCGGTTGGCTGCTGAAGACGATGGACAGGTTTCCCGTTAAAGGGGGTAACTAGCTGGCTAAGCAAGGACCTCAAGATGGACCGACTTTGGTAGCTTCTCCAGGAAGTTTTTGTTTACCCAAAATTTTAGTAACACTTGGATTCGCTTGATCCAACAAAAATAGTAAAGATCGAAAGGGAGTTAGACATCAAGCTCAGAGGGGAACGTATTCAGTTTCTTCAATCTAGCAAGAATGTATTTTCTTGGACCCACTCAAACATGGTCGGGACAGATCCAGTGATCATGAGTGATGCCCTGAACATAGATCTAAACATCACTACTGTTCGATAAAAGAAAAGGCAGTTCGATAAAGTTCGAGCTTACGTGTTGAAAGAAGAAGTTGAAAGTCTACTTGAAAATGGATTCATTAAAGAAGTTTTCTACCTAAAATGGATGGCCAGTCCCGTGTTAGTCAAAAAGCCTAATGGAAAATGGAGAACATGCGTCGACTATACTGATTTGAATAAAGCATGCCCTAAGGATTGTTATCCTTTGCCTTGAATAGACACACAACAAGTAGGCATCAATTATTGTCTTTTATGGATGCATACTAATCAAATCCCCATGTTTAAGCCGAATGAAGAACACACAATTTTCATAACAGATTGCGGAATGTACTACTACAAGGTTATGCCTTTTGGGTTGAACAATGCAGGGGCTACGTATCAAAGATTGATGAATGTAATGTTTAATGAATAAATTGCTCGAAACATGGAAGTTTATGTAAATGATATGCTAATCAAATCCTAGGAGGAAGCTAATCACTTAAAAGATTTTAAAGAAATGTTTGAAGTATTAAGGAAATATAAGATAAAATTGAACCCGCAGAAGTGCTCCTTTGTGATACAATCTAGAAAGTTTCTAGGATATATTATTAGCACCAAAGGAATTGAGGCCTTCCCTAACTAAATCAAGGCAATTAGGTACATGGCGGAACCAAAGAAAGGTAAAGATGTAATGAGCTTGAATGGAAAAGTGGCAGTTTTGAACAGATTCTTCTCTAAAGCCATTAATAAGTGCATACCATTCTTCAATGTGATCGAGAAGAAAAAACTATGAATGGAGAGAAGATTGCCAAAAGGCCTTTAATGAGTTACAAGATCATTTGGAAAAGCCATATGACAGTTTCCGAGCATGCAATAAGATTTGTTTTAATGAGGGAAGAGAATGGACTTCAACTTCCGGTATACTATATTAGAAAAAGGCTAAAGGATGTAGAAATTAGGTATCCGATCATAGAAAAGTTGGCATACTGTTTAATGCTCACCGCTTGAAAGCTAAGAGCCTATTTTCAAGCACATCTAATTAAAGTCCTAACCAACTTCCTGCTCAAACAAGTTTTTAGTAAACCCTAAAACATCAGGAAGACTAGTAAAATGGGAAACTAAGCTTAGCCAATATGATATTGAGTTCCAACCCCAATTAGCAATTAAAGGGAAAGCTCTGGCTGACTTCGTAAATGAATGCACGGGGTTCATTAAAGAATAGTCAGAAAAGTAAAAAGGTCTGAAGCCTAAATTGCAATTATTTATTGATGGAGCATCAAATGAATGGGGACAAGAGCAGGATATGTAATCATTATCCCTGACGGACACCGATTGCATTATGCTATGAAATTAGGTTTTCCTATAACTAATAATGTGACAGAATATGAATCAATAGTAGCAGGACTAACCCTAGCTCTTCAGTTAAAAATTCCAAGGATAGAAATTTTCAGCGATTCTCAATTAATATCAGTTAAGTTAGATATATCAAATGAAAGACGCCAAACTAATCCTTTATGTTAAGAAGATACTAAAGATGTTAGCCTAATTTGAGAACTTTTCCATACACCAAGTTCCTAGAGGAAAAAAAATTCTCAAACCAATTATGTAGCAAAACTAGCTAACTCATGAGGAGCACATGAAATTTGAATTGTACCTGTAGGTTTTCAAGAAAATCCCAGTATCGAGGAAAAGGCCCCTGAATTTGAAAGTGAAGTCATGGTATTGACTAGATCTCAAGCCCTAATACAAGTTGATAAAGGAAATGGGTCGAGAAATGACAATAAAGAAAACCAAGAAAGAATCATTCATGTAGAAATAAATAGTCAATACAAAAACAACTGGATGAAACCCATTGTTTAGTACTTAGTGGAAGGGAAACTACCAAAAGACAAGAGAGAAGCTAGAAAGATAAAGCACCAGTTCCCAACTTTTACCATGATGAATGGAATCCTTTATAAGAAAGGATATTCACCTCCTTACCTAATGTGTATTAGTCTAGAAAATGGCTTAGGACTGTTAAGAGAAGCATGTGAGTGATTCTATGGACACCATTCTACCGGAATAAAATTAGAAAAAGGTTATGAGGCAAGGCTTTTATTGGCCCTAAGTGAGTAATGATACAGTGAATCATGTAAAGAGGTGCGAGAATTGTCAGAAATTTTCTACAATTCCATATATGCCCCTAAGGGAATTGACCCCAGTTTAAAGTCCATGGGCCTTTGATGTATGGGTAATTGATTTAATTGGGCCATTACCTATATCCAAAGGTGGAGGTAAGTTCACGGTAGTAGCCGTTAATTATTTTACCAAACGGGTAGAATCAGAACCATTACCAAACCTAACATCGGGAAAAGCATTAAAGTTTGTGATTAAAAATATAGTTACATGGTTTGGAGTACCATATAAGTAATATCTGATAATGGAATTCAATTTGAAAGTGAAGAATTCACCATATTTTGTGATAAGAATGGAATAATCAAAAATTTTCCATCTGTAGCTCATCCAAAGGCTAATGGAGCCGTTGAAGCCGCTAATAAAACCATTAAAACTATTCTTAAGAAACGATTAGACAAAGCAAAAGGAAATTGGGTAAAAGAACTACCATTAACACCCTGGGCATATAGAACTTCTACTAAGACTGCAAAGGGACATACCCTTTTTTCCTTAACATATGGATGTGAAGCAATGCTTCCAATCGAAGTTGAGGTTCCATCTCATCGAAGAATTGAGGAAAAAAATCCCTAGATTTGATAAATGAGCTAAAGGCTGAAGTAGCCATATGAACGATCAGATATCAACAAAGGATATCGAGGTATTATAACTCCAAAGTTAAAGGAAGATCATTTTAAGAAGGAGATTTAGTACTCTAAAAAGTCATGGCAAATACCATAAATTGATCAAACGGACCGCTTGACCAAATTGGGAAGGTCCTCTTGTTATTCATAAAGTAGTTCCACTAGAGACTTACCGATTAGCCAACCCAATGGCAACGTAATAGCAAGAACTTAGAATGCCAAACATTTAAGGCCTTTCTTCCCAACAATGGACGAATAAATAAAATTGAAACAAGCATATTTACGGAATGAATAGTCAAATGAAAGAAAGGAACTAAAAGGAAAAGCCTAAATCACTACCTAAGATGGTAGTAAGGGGTGAAAGAAAGCCTTTGATCCCACCACAAGGGCCTAGTCAAAGCACCTCCTAGAGGGAGGTCAGGGTAAACCTTTAGTCCCATCTAAAATGGCCTGGCAAAGCACTGCAAGCCTTCGATCCTGCCTATGTAACCTGGCCAGAGTACCTTCTAGAGGAAGGAAAAAGTAAGCCTTTGGTCCTGCCTAAGGTGGCCTAGCCAAAGCACTGAACCAGCCTTTAGTTCCGCCTATAAAGCCTGACTGGAGCAACTCCTAGTGGGAGGATGGGTAAGACTATGGTTCTGCTTAAGATAGCTAACCAAACACACCAACTTGCCTAAATCATTATCTATAAGGTAATAAGGGGCTCAAGTCTAAATCATTACTGGAAGAGTAGAAAGTGTCAAAGAGAATTAAAACCTAAATC
Organism: Allium fistulosum; assembly: GCA_030737815.1. Lineage (NCBI taxonomy): Eukaryota > Viridiplantae > Streptophyta > Magnoliopsida > Asparagales > Amaryllidaceae > Allium > Allium fistulosum. The sequence continues at coordinate 960,761,222 of CM060904.1, forward strand.
ATCACCCAAAGAGTGATAAAGGGAAAAGAGAATTAAAGCTTAAATCACTACCCAAAGAGTGGTAAGGAGCAAAAGAAATCAATCGAGCAAGATCAACTCTACTCTAAAGATGGGTGAAAGCAATCCTCTAGAGGAAGAATAGTTAAACACATTCAATTTTGCATCAAGGCAAATTTAAAGTAACCTTTAAAGGAAGGTCCAAAAGAATTTATTACCAGATAAGTTTTTGGTCTTCTATTCAGATATTATTACCAGATGAATTTCTGACCTTCTATACGGATATTATTACCAGATAAGTTTATGGTCTTCTATTTAGATATTATTACCATATAAGTTTCTAGTCTTCTATTCCGATATTATTACCAGATGAGTTTTTGGTCTTCTATTCAAATATTATTGCTTGATAAATTTTTAGTCTTCAATTCATATATTATTACCAAATAAGTTTCTGGTCTTCTATTCAGAAATATTGCCAGATAAATTTTGGTCTTCTATTCGGATATTATTACCAGATGAATTTCTACTCTTCTATTCGATATATTGCCAGATAAATTTTTGGTCTTCTATTCAGATATTATTGCCAGACGAATACTCGATCTTCTATTCAAAAGTTATTACTAGATAATATTCTGGTCTATTCAGAAAATTATGGTATTATCAGCAGATGGATTTTTAGTCTTTTATTTAAATGAAATTATGATAGATTTCCAATCAAGTGAATTTATGTTCTTCCTATTGAGCAAATCTCTGGTCTTCTCAATTAAACTTAGCTTTACATCGAAATACAAAAACTACTTTGTATGAAGAAGAGGATAAACTAGCTCACATCTCATCAAATCCAAAAGAGAGTGTTTAGAGTTCAAAATAAAGTTAATAGTGAAAATTATTTATTCTATGTTTTTTAGCAAAACAGGATTGGAAAGATAATTTTGCATAAAATTGGAAAAGTGAGAAAATTCTTGGTTTTACACTAAAGTGCAAAAAGCTTATTTTATACAAGGAGGGGGACAAATGTTATCTGCGTATTTTTCTAAGAAAGCAAGCAAGAAGATATGGAGATACTGAAAGTGTGATATGGATCGTGTAATATGGATATACGATAATACAGAATATAGTGATGATAGCTATACAGTAAATAGTGCAGAATATAAGAGCAGTATAATAAAAATGACACCAGAGATTTTTATACTGGTTCGGAGCTCCTTCCTACGTCCAGTCCCAGACTCCTTCTGGAATTTCACTAAAACAACAACCCTACTTAACCTGGAGGAACAGGTCTATACAACCCCTGAGCAGCCGAACAGGGACCTGAGCAGCGGAATAGGATTTCGCCTCAGCAGCCGAAGAGGACTTCACACGCCTGAGTAGCAGAACAGAACTTTAACAAACTAGATTTTAACCTGACTTTGTGTGTTCTGAATAACATGGATTTGTCACTTGTAGTACACCCTTCCTATAATCTTTTCCTCAAGTATGATGTGTGTAGTTGTGTGTATATGAAGATTAGAAAGTTTCAAATTGCTTTTAGAAATATAGAATTGTGATTGTAAGCAATGAATTTATGAATTCAAGACAGTAGTTAATTCAGAAATTATGATTCAAGTATAAGCAAGTAAGTGAAGTCATTTGATCTTGAAATTCATGCATATATATAGTAGTTAAAAAGTTGCAACTGCTATTGAAGAGAACTCTACGAATAGAAATGGTTGCAACCCTTGGGTAGGAAGACAACTATTCAAAAAAAGGTGTCTTTTCATAAAAAAGGACAGTTGCAGGATTCAGTCGACCGACTTTGATCATTCAGTCGACTGAAATTAAAAACATGCACATATATGTTAAAATGCACAGATTCAGTCGACTGAATGATCTTGTTCAATCGACTGAATTATGTTGATAAACAAAAATCACTATAGCTCATTTGTTTAGTGCACTTGCCTTCTAAACTAGTGACCCAGGTTCGAGCCCCGCTCCATGCTTTTTTTAAAAAAAAACTTGATTTTTATTAAAATATGCAAATTTATTTGAATGTGAATGATGATTCTTGAGGAAAGATTTTAACAAAGCACTAAACTAGACTATATATATATTTGATGACTCTTGTTAAAATATATAACTATATGAACCATACTTTGAGTCGTTGAGTCCGGATGTTTTCATAGTCGTAGATTCGTGAATTGTTGTGTCTTGTCAGCAATCAAAACCTATGATCCAACATTCTCCCCCTTTTTTATGATGACAACTCCATTTGCTACGGACGAATCTTCGACAAGCTTTGTTGACTTATCTCTCCCCCTGAATATATTCCTGTAAATAATTAATCTTTTCTCCTCCTTAATCTATGCTTGCATCGTTTATTCCTGCAAATAGTGTTAGAGCAATATCTTTCTCCCCCTTTGTCATCGACAAAAAAGAGAGTTTATATGATGACATAAATTATATTCTACATAAGTGTTAACGTAGAACAATATAAAACAAAATAACTACTACTTATAATGTAAGGTATCAAAAAAAATTAACATTTAAAGCATTCGATACCCAAGGTTCTTATGATTTCCTAATTTTTAGGAAAACATGCCCATTTGGGTGTGGTTGAACCTTTAAAAATATAATTTTCGTTATTAACTACCATATCAAAATAATCATCAATGTATTTTTCTCTATTTTTCCAATTAATAGGAACCCAAATACTTAGATAATTTTTATTCATATATCCCGTCAATGATTTTGTACTTCTAGAGAAATTATAAACATTATTGGTTATAACAATATTTGAATTTCTATAAAAATTGGATTTAGACTTTACTCGAAATTCAGTAGTAGCACTAACATTTTTACTATACATGAAAGCGTATCTAGTGCTATTTCTACGATTAGTTTTATTATATCCTAAACCACTTTTACCATTTAAAGGTCTAGAACTAGATAAAATCATGTTTAAATCGTTTTGACCTTTATTAAATTTTGTGACTTCAGTGTTAAGTTAAACAAATTTAGCTTTAAAGTCACAATTATTATTTTCAAAAGAAATATTACTATTATTCAAAATATCAATTTTCTCATTTAATTCAGAATTCTTGTTTTTTAACGTACGGTTCTCGTTTTTGAGAAGGAAAATTTGAGATTCTGAATTATCTAAAGAGGATTGTAATAAATCATTTTGTCTTTTCAAATCAAAATTTTCTTTTGAAAATTTTTCTCTCTCTTTTTCAAATATGGTGTTTTGTTCATCTGAAAAATCTTTAACAGTTATAAAATTATTCTTTAAAACACCAAGTTGATTTTCTAAATTTAACTTCTCATTTTTCAATTTCTCATTTTCAAGTTCAACAGATTTCATCTTTTCTAAAATAATAAAAATTAAGCTTTGAAATCTTATTGCTTATGCAAACTAATTCATTATTATCTTTTACTAAAATTTGTAAATCAGAAAGTACCTTTTTGTAGTCCTCATCGGTGGCTTTGACAAGGATTTGCCTGTTGTATTTCGACTGGATCGTTTTCTGGCCATTATTCTATGATGTTGTGACGATCGATAGAATTCCAGGCTCCGATACCAAATGAAAGTGTGCTATGGATCGTGTAATATGGATATACGATAATACAGAATATAGTGATGATAGCTATATAGTAAATAGTGTGGAATATAAGAGCAGTATAATAAAAATGACACCAGAGATTTTTATACTGGTTCGGAGCTCTGTCCTACGTCCAATCCCAGACTCCTTCTGGAATTTCACTAAAACAACAACCCTCACTTAACCCAGAGGAATAGGTCTATACAACCCCTGAGCATCCGAACAAGGACCTGAGCAGCAGAACAGGATTTCGCCTCAATAGCCGAAGAGGACTTCACACGCCTGAGCAGCAGAACAGGACTTTAACAAACTGGATTTTATCCTGACTTTGTGTGTTCTGAATAACACGGATTTGTCACTTGTAGTACACCCTTCCTATAATCTTTTCCTCAAGTATGATGTGTGTAGTTGTGTGTATATGAAGATTAGGAAGTTTCAAATTGGTTTAGAAATATAGAATTGTGATTGTAAGCAATGAATGTATGAATTCAAGAGAGTACTTAATTCAGAAATTATGATTCAAGTATAAGCAAGTAAGTGAAGTCATTTGATCTTGAAATTCATGAATATATATAGTAGTTAAGAAGTTGCAACTGCTGTTGAAGAGATCTCTACGAATAGCAATGGTTACAACCCTTGGGGAGGAAGACAACTATTCAGAAAAGAGGTGTCTTTTCATAAAAAAGGACAGTTGCAGGATTCAATCGACTGACTTTGATCATTCAGTCGACTGAATTTAAAAACATGCACATATATGTTAAAAAGCACAGATTCAGTCAACTGAATGATCTTGTTCAGTCGACTGAATTCTGTTGATAAACAAAAATCACTCTAGCTCATTTGGTCAGTGCACTTGCCTTCTAAACTAGTGACCCGGGTTCTAGCCTCGCTCCATGCATTTTAAAAAAAAACTTGATTTTGATTAAAATATGCAAATTTATTTGAATGTGAATGATGATTCTTGAGGAAAGATTTTAACAAAGCACTAAACTAGACTCTATATATATTTGATGACTCTTGTTAAAATATATAACTATATGAACCATACTTTGAGTCGTTGAGTCCGGATGTTGTCATAGTCTTAGATTCGTGAATTGTTGTGTCTTATCAGCAATCAAAACCTATGATCCAACAGATACATGATTATATATTGAAAGCATTCAATTCGACAACATAGCAAGCTTCTAACATGGGGATGTTGACCCACAAAGGATATGAAATTTAAGATATAGAGCTTATAAACATAAAAGCAGCCTCGAGAAGAGATACCAAGTTTTGCAGAGTAACGAAGTTAATACTACAAATAATAATGTCAAAACTTTAGGAAGAGCACATCGAAATCTAAGGCGTCAAAGGGAAAGCCAGGAAACATACAGCAAGTGATATAGCATTTCAATGTGTTTCAGGAAGATATCGGATCTCTATGGTAGGGGATGTCGAACGCCTAGGAAGGGATGACCAACTTTCAAGAGTATTGAATTTCAGGTGCTTAAACAATAGAAGAGGAGATATCGAATATCATCAATATAAGTGGTATAACTATCGCAAGTCATGAGTGCAATAAGGGTTCCACAGACCGTCAATGTTCATAGAAGATATCATATATCATCAACAAACAAGAAGGTAGTATATTATCAATATAAAGATTGATTTCGTAAATTGTTAATAAGGCAAGATGCCGCACTTCATCAATATAATGACAGATATCGAATACTAGCAAGTTGAAGGACCCTGAGCTGCAGGAAATGTGAGATGCTATTGAATGATTGGCAATGTAAAGATGGATGATGAAATTCGGCCGTGGGCCAAGGATATTGTATGCTATAAACATAGCAAACAATGTCGGGTCTCAACAATGTATTTGACATATCAGATGTTTGAAGTTATGAGAGATGCTGCCTTCCATTAATATAAATAATGATGTCATATTTAGTCAGGATAGGGGAGGTTGTCATGTATCAACAATATAGAAGGATGACGAATGTCAACTCTAAAAACAAAGCACCAAATGCCAACAACATTATTCTGCTGCTATAATCACTGACATTCAACAAGGTGTCGTAAACCATCAATTTTCAAGAAGATTCCAAAAATCAGCAATGAACAAAAGGATGTCGCATGCCATCAACATAATGAATGATGATGAAAATCAAGGATGTCGTGAGCCACGTGGCAGCCATGCCGCCCAACTCCACCCTTATAAATATGGACCCCATGGCAATGTAAAAGGGGCGAATTTTCTTTTTTTCTCTCTTTCTTGAAATCAAAGTATTGTAACCCTAAATTGAATTAGGGCAAAAATCAAGAATTGATTTATAATATTTGACACTTAAGAACACAAACTTGGACTGATAATCTTACATAACACATTATCTTAATCGTGCAAATTTGACTGTTATTGAATATGGATATGCATATAACAAATTTATGGACTTGACATTTGGGTCTTTATCTAAAATAAGGCTACTTAAGCCCTTGTCTAAATTTATATTCATTTTTCATAATGACCATCTTGCCCACCTTCATATGAACAATGAATTATAGCTACTCATCGCCTACTTTGCCCCTTTAACTTATGGTTGAAGGACTATTGCATACTTATGCAATTTGATTATTTTCTCTTAATATATGATATGAACTCTCAAGCACCTACATAATTCAATAAAGAGTCCATAGGCAACATGGCACTATTTCTAATAATATCATCTTGTGAAAAATCTTAGATAATAAGCCAACCTTTAGTATAATAACATCTTGACAACCTATTAAATGACTACATTTCAAACAATATCAATGGTGTTAAACCAGTGCTTAGTTCGGCATGGCATCGTGGATGTTAAACCAATTTTTAGGTTAACACTGATCGTTGTGACTTTACCAGTATATTGTCCATATAGACTTCTGTTTGTACCAAAATTGGGCACAACACCCTTCGGATGTGTTTGAAGAGATAAAATGAAGAATATAAATGGAAAAAGAGAAAAATCTAACAAACACACCAATAATAAGCAAGAAAAACGCACAGAAACACATGGATTTAGAGTGGTTCGGCGTATGGCTTACGTCCACTATGAAATGGTTGACTTTATTGATTTTTTCTTGCTGGTTACAACGAGTTACAATAGTAAAATTCGAGTACAATGATGATTTCGATAGACTCTGGACGTAGGAGAGCCAAAATCCTTTTTCAGTAGGTCCTGAGCTACTATTTATAGACGTAGGCTACAAATATCCTGCTCAGATCTCGTAAGACCTCTTCTCTCACGTGGGTGGGCCCAAGCGATCAATCCTTGACCATTTGGAGTCGATCCATGATCGATATGAACGCAATTCGTATCGATCAGGATTTAGTCGAGTCAGGATCGATCATGAATACTCCTGAAGATGTACGCAAGCTCCTGTGAAAATTTGGTGTCATTTGGACTTGAAGATTTTGAGTTATGATCGATGCAAGTTAGGATTTGCAAAACACCACTGCCTTCGTATTGATACTATTCGTATCGATTGCTTCGTGTCGATGGTTCTGCACGTGATGTTAGTTGACGTGGCGCTAACCTTTAGGATCGATCCACTTTTCATGCCGAGTGAACGAGTCTTCCACTTGAATGTGCTTTCTTCGTATCGATCTTGTGCATTCCACTTCGTATCGCTTCTGTTGCACTCCACTTCATATCGATATCCTGTGCTCCACTTCGTATCGATCGTTGAGTATTTGGTTTCGTATCGATGGGAGGTGTTGATTTCATATCGATCTGTGGCCGATCGATACGAAGCATGCTTGAAACTAGATTGATAAGAAATGGACTACCGTGCCACTGCTGATGGATATGAAATAGGTGGTTGTGAATGGATACGAAGTGGGTCAATTCCGATGGATACGAAGGAAGCCGCTGTTGATGGATTCGAACAAAACTGATGCGAAGAAGATTGACCGAAGGATACGAAAGAGTTTATTTTCTTGGCTTGCATCGATCATATCATGAGCATATGAACTCAGATTGACTTGAAATTTAGAATGTAGGCTTTCATAGCTTTGCTTGTCATGTCATGTTAATTGTAGCTCGTTCCGAACTCGGGAAAAATTTACCAGCATCCATAGCGAACCTGTATATAACCGTTCTTCGGGATGATCTGTCTTTAATTTCCATTCAACTTCTTGGTGTCACGGCCTTGCCAAAAGGCGAGATAACATTTTCTCCCCAAAGTACGTCTTGTGAGGACATGACTTGCTTTGAAAAGCCGCAATCTTCATTCCGAAAAGTTCTATCTGACTTGTTGAACGGTTGTTGTCTTTTCATCGAAAGATGAAACGTTTGATTGATCTTCAGTGATATAAATAACGAATTGCTGACTGCTAATTGTTGTACTGTGCACTATTGTAACTGAGTGTTGAATGATAGCTAATTGTGGTTTGCTATTGCAATTGTCATCAGGTCAGCATTCACTTCCTGTGAATTTTAAAAATCGAATGTTAGTCTGTCATACATGTATGTATGTTAGTCTGACTCTCGCTAACGTTCGCACGTTCGCGAGTCGTTGCCAGTTTACTTGCATCGAATTTCGTATCGATCCTTTCTTGAATCGATGTGAAATTCGAGTCGTAACAACGCTTGACGGTTGTTTTGGAGTTTCTCTTCGCATCGATCCTCTCCTGGATCGATTTTAAATGTTTCAATGCATGCTTCGTATCGATGGCCATCAATACGAACATGATGGTTTCTTTGAGATGCTTCGTGTCAGTGGATACGAAGCTTCCATGTTCCTTGAGCAGGTGGATATGAAAATGACACTTCGTTCTGAGGGAGCTGAGCAGTGTAAATGAGACTCTTTTACATATTCTGCATCGATGGAATCCTCACTAATGGATACGACATGAACGTTTCTTATCAATGGAGTCATGTGGTTCCAGTGCAACCTGGCTGCTCCTTTCATATGGATGCACCTTTATGGGTTCGAATAGTTTCATCTTAGACCAATGGTGGATGGATACGAAGAGGTTGCTTCGCATCGGTTATACTGGGATACGAATCGTTATTTCCTTTGGATTGAACCCATATAAATACTTCCTGGACTTAGAAAAATTTCACTTGCCATCACTTTATTTTCTGCCTTCATATTGATAGAGCACTCGAGAAACGAAAACTGTTTTCGTCTCAAATTGACTAACTCTTCATTCCTTCGAACTGACTGTTCAACTTAGGTAATTAACAAATCCATTCCATTCTAAAATGATGAGACTCGAGTTTCAATGCCATTTCGTTCAAAGTCATGGCCGATTCCGAAGACGTCGCTACCGGAGTTAGGTCGGAGCAGGGTTGAGGAAGGACTAATGGCGTTCAAGCAGCTCGAAGAAGAAGGCCGACTGATGGATACGAAGAGGTTGCTTCATTGGGAAGTAGCTTGTATCGATTTGGGAACGTTGGAAGTTCGTATCGATCTGGATGTGCTGAATGGAAGGGTGAGGTTCGTATCGATTGAAGATGGTAGGAGTTCGTATCGATCTGGAGTGATCGATACGAAGACTTAGGCCGTATGATCGATACGAAGTCCTGGCCCTAGTGATCGATACGAAGACTAGGCCGATGATCGATTCGATGTTGAAGGTTTCAGATCGATACGAAGCCCAGTCTTACCAGACCGATACGAAATTGTGCTTTTGTTGAATGATCCAAGTTTAAACCTTGATGGATACAAAATCTTGTGCATGTTCGAATCTGACTCCGACGAGCTTTAGCTTCGCATATCTGGACTTAACTGTTAAACTGCATATTTGACTGCCCTTCGAAGCTCGTTGACGGAACTGTAACTTGACAAAATTTAACAAACTTTAACTCAGATCGGTCTCTAAAGTCTGGATGGCATGGTTGTGACGGTCAGCGATGATGGTCACTCCAATTGAATTCTGAAGTCTTGTCATTTGAACATCTCTTTAATTCTGTAAAATTTCTACTGCACCGCACTGCATAATGCATTCACGCACTTTACACTGGGGAACACACGGGCTTATTATCATCTAATGATGTTTTTACTGAGTTGATTAGTTATGGAACCTGGGAGTTCTCAGCAGCAGGAAACTCAAAGTTCATCTTCTTCGATAATAGAGATGCCGGCCATTGCAGCCGAAGTAATAGGTCCAGCTCCAAATGAGCTGCCAGGAGCAACTTTTATCGCGAATCCCCAAGATTCTATGCCATCCAATATCTCCGAAGATATGTTGGGGCAAATATGCCTAAGACACGGTCCATCGTTAGACGACGTTCTACTTCCTGGACCAAATGACAGGCCACACGCTCCTCCAGAAGGATTCACAGCCTTTAATCGACATTCGTGCATAGCGGGAACACTTCCTCCATTCAACTAGTATATTCGAGAAGTGATATCTTTCTTTAGAATCGCTCTGTCGCAAATACATCCAAATGGATATGCACTGTTGAACAATCTATTCATTGTTTTCATGGAACATCTCTTTTGGCCCCCGACTCTGGAAGAAGTCAGATACTTATTTAATGTCAAGAGTCGGGGAGACAATCCTTCATTCATGTTTCTAGAGGCAGTTAGGAATTGCCAAGTGGTGATGGGATCCTGGACCAGGCTTAGCTACTTTAAGACGAAGTGGTTTTACGTTCGATGCCCTCCAGGGTTTGCCAGCCGATGGTTAGTCGAACGTAAGTGCTGTAATTTCTCTAGTGGCTAACGAGATAGTTCTAACTGGTGCTGAGTCTAACATTTTCTTTCTTTTACAGCCGCAATTCCGCAACCCGAAGGTGCCCACTTCAAAGAAATAGTACGGGTTTTTCAGGAAGTGCCGGGTGAGATGAGAGACATTGACTCAGTGCTCACAGATAGAAACTTGAGGATTGTTGGGCTAATCGATCGAAACCAGAGCATAAGACTTGAGGAACCGCTTAAATCAGCCCCGACGAGACGGGTGAAGCGTAAAGCGCTCGAGATTGTTATTGCTAAGGAGGGTGATGAAGGAAATATACCAACTGAAGACGAACCCGTAGCCGGGCCCCCAGACAGTTCTCGGGATTTAGAGGAAAAGAGGAAAGGCAAGGCAGTTGCACATAAACGCCATAAATCTTCGAGATGGAAATCCGTAGTCGTGTCCCTGCCAGCCTCCAGTGTTAGAATTTCGGAGACTCCTCCCTCGCAAATGGAAAATCCTATTGAAGGGCTTGCCAAAATTCCAATTTTGGATTATGTGTCACTCCAACACGATACCGGATTGGAAGGGCTTCATAGTGCCTTAGATTTATGCGAGTCACTTCCTACAAGTGTGGCCGACATATCTGGTTGGTCGGGGGGTTTAACACATGCATGCATACACTTCACGGCACTACACGGTTTCCAATCATAAGCTATTCATTTCTGGAGATTACTGATTCTGCCTTTCTTTCTATTTTACAGATACGATGACTAGGCAAGAATCTATGCTAGGAAGCCTTCGCTCTGCATGCCAGTCATCCAGTTCATACTATGAGTCCCGCAGAAGGGAAGCTGACAAAGACCGTGATCGTGGTTATTCCAGCCAGGAGTGTTATGAAAGGGAGAGAGATAGAGATTATAGATATCGCTCCCGATCACGCTCTTCGCCTCCTCGAACTCCAACACAACCCTTTGGTCACGATAGACAACCCTTGGAGCCTCCATGCCAAAAACCGTCTTCTCAAGTTCCAAGGTCTGATTCGCAGCAGCGTAGGACTAAGGCTGAAGCTCCTATTATCACTAAACAAGCGATCACCGAGCCGACTGAAGAAGGAGCGATCATAATCGCCCAGTTGAAAAAAGACTTCCCAAACATCTGTTTTGACGGCTTCATCTTCCCTCCACATTTAAAGAGAATCCCAGTTGAGGCGGAACAAACTATGCACGATTATATCCATGATGTTTACAACCAATATAGGGAGTGGATGAAGACTGCGGATAAAGCATCGGCGGTGGCCTTTGAGCGGGCAAAAGTAATCGAAAAATTAGAAGCTGATCTCGCTCAAAAGGACCGCATAATACAAGTGCTTAACAATGAGTCTGAATCTTCTAGGAAGTCGGAAATAGAGGCCACTAAGAAACCTGATGAGGCAAATCAATCCATGGAAAGGATGCGACAGACGCATTTTGCTTTAGTTGAGGAGATGGGCCATCGAAACACAACTGTTACGGCCAAAAGGGATGCCGCGCTGAAGGAGCTTGAGGATCTTAAGGCCAAATTTTCCGAAATCGTCAAGGAAAAAGATGACGCGAACAAGGCCGCCCAGGAAGCGTGTGAACAAGCTGTAGCGCTCCGGGATGAGAGAGACGCGACAACACTTAAGATTCAGGTGGCCGAGGCCAAGATCGAGAGCGAAGTGAGGATGGCAGAGACCAGGTTGGAGGCCGACATCGAAGATCTTCTTGTCACATACAACGCCAATGTTTTGAAGCACCGTAACTTAACTTGGCTCGATAACTATCCATCACACTTATATAGTGCCTGGGGCCGCTTGGTGGATGATGAGAAGACAAGACACCAAGTTGAAGCAATTGATGAATTCGAACTGGAGAACCAGGTGCTGAGTGAAGATGAAAGGAAAGTTCTCCATGACATTATGATCATATACGAAAAGGAGAAACTTGGCACTCGGCATTCGGAAGTTGGAGAGGGTTCTGGTGTTGAGCACCACGATGCGGGTTCTGAAATTTTTGTGCCAACTCAGCCTGAATCCACATCTGCGATTGATCCTCGGTCTGTTTCTGCATATAATCCCGATCAACCGCGGTTATCTCCAGTTCACGAGCATGTCACTGAAGGTGCTCCAATTTCGCCTACAACTCGTTCTGAGGAAGGTATTGTGAACATCTCTTATGCTCATTCAAAGTGGGATGCGTTACTCGAAGAAATCACTAATAACTTTTTCTTTGTCTCTATTCAGTGATAGGAGCTACATCTGCGGCGCTTCCTGCAACTCAAGAGCCGTACCATGAACAAGAGGCTATCATAACGGAAGCGACCATGACAACGGCTACTGCACCTACGGAAGGGGTACAAGGGAGCACACTTACTTTCAATGAACAGATGATGGAGGAACTTCTCGATCATCATAGTGACCCCTTTGCTAATCTGCCATTTGTCATGAGTGGGGGCGCACCTGTGACTAGCTCCTCGAGCCCAATTGCTTGTGTTCTCGGCGATGCTCAAACAATTCACGAAGAGGAGATACTGGCTGAAATCAATGTTGAGATGGAAGCAGCTACGTGGGGCAGTGGCTTTGGAGGTGGAATGGCGGGACCTGGCCCAGCCCCTTTGTGGATGATTTTTCCCGGTGGTAACATTGTCGACACCAGTGTGCCTCCTGCTCCTGCCAACATCGATCCTACTCCCCCGACTCCGCCTTCAGGAAGCATTCCAATACATGTGAGTTCGGAGGAGGAGGTTACCATAATGCCCCCGGTTGGAGATCAACCGCCAAAAGGTAAGGGCTCAAAGAGGCAGCCAAGTGGCAGTTCCAGCGGGTCGACACCAAAGAAGAAGCCGAGGAAAAAGAAAGAATAAACATGTCTTCTTGGTTCATTTTTGGTAGATAGACAGGAATCTACTTTTGCTTTTTGTAGGCCGTGTATAGATGCGGGTTCAGCCCCTGCTAGTAGGATTTTTGGAATAATTTTGTACTTATCCTTCTTTTCCGAAGTATAGTTGAAATAAAATTCCAATTTGTCTTCAGCTCGGTTTGTGTTTATTACTTAAGTGTTTCAGCGTTCGAACTTCTATTCAATACACTTGTGAAGTTTTAGTCTTTGAATCGGACCCGGGTTTAGTTGCTGAATTCCGGAGCACGGCTTTGGGTCGCAATCGAGCACTAAGTCGAGTCTCGATATTGCACAGTTTCAATCAGTGGCTGGTACTTAAGTTCTGCCCCCAGTTCCGGGGATAAGTTGAAAAGATTGGTTAACAATCGTTATTTGCCTTTAATACGTCGAACTTAACTTTGCTGAAGCAGAACTGAAACAAGACGAGTTCAGGTGGTTGAATCACACTTGCTAATCTATTGGTGATCGCATCCACGCTCTGGGGATTGTACTTGTAGATCGGTGGTCGATTATGCCCGCTTGAGATTTAGAGATACGTCCACGCTCCGGGGACTAGAGTTATTTTATAAGTGATCAGTCACGCTCGTTTGATGTCTAGAACTTCGTCCGCTCTCTGGGGACTTAGATTGATTCGTGGGTGGTTGTTTTACACCCCGCTTGGGTTTATACTCCAATCCACGCTCTGGGATTTAGAGTTAGCTGATGTTTATACTCCAGTTCGCACTCTGGGAATCCGGAGTTAGTTGATGGGTGGTCAATCACACCCATTTGGTATTTATGTTTATACTCCAGCGCGCACTTCGGGAATCTGGAGTTGGCCGACAGATGGTCAGTCACATCTGTTTAGGCTTTAGGATTTTGTTCGCACTCCGGGAACAACGGATCTATCAGGATCGTGGATGGTCGACTCACATCCACCTTGAGTTAACAAGTGAGGTCGTTAAATGGACGGGTCCATCCTCCTCGAACTTGGTTTAAATATGAGCGAAGTCGTTAGGTGGATGGATCCACCCTCTTCGAGCCCGTATCTACGAGTTTATGCTCTGATTCGCATTCTGGGAATCTGGAGTTAGTTAGGGGATTGTCATGTATCAATCCTATTTTGGCTTCAGTGTGATGACTTGTCCCCGAGCGTGTGTTGGAACTTAGCTCTCTGTGCATAGTGATGATTACATAATGCATTTCAAATAAATCACAGCTCTGGCTCGAAGAGATTGCATTTTATTGTTGAAATAAGAAAATACGGCAAAGTCAGTTTCCTTATTACAAATTCAAATTTCGAAATGCATAAACAAATTGCAAATGAAAAGTAGACTGAATAAATAAACAGAGCCTGTTATGTGTAGTAGCGGCGAAGACTCTCGTTGTTCCAGGATCTTGGCAGAGTAAGACCGTCAACGGTCGATAATTTAAATGTGCCATCTCTGAGCTTTCGATCGATAACATATGACCCTTCCCACGTTGGCTTCATATGTGAAAGAACCGGATAAATTCTCTTGAGGATGAGATCGTCGAGTTCAAAGGTTCGGGGTCGGATCTTGGCATTGTACAATTGGGCGACTCGACTTCTGTACGCGGCTGCTCTCAAATCAGCCCCTTCTCGTTTCTCATCCAGTAAATCCAGGGATTTGGCAAGTAATATAGCATTCGTCTTCGGATCATAATATGTCACACGATGAGAAGGCACTTCCACCTCGACTGGAATAACGGCTTCTGAACCATAGGAAAGAGAGAATGGAGTGTGGACGGTTGAGGATTTGTGGGTTGTCCGATAAGCCCATAAAGCCATAGGAAGTTCATCGACCCATTTACCCCCGGCCTTTTCCAGTCGTTTCTTCAGAAGACTTTATAACTTTATTAACAGCTTCAACCCGTCCACTCGCTTGAGGGTGTGCAACTGCGGAGAACTTCTTCTGGATGTGGAATTCGACGCTATCGAATTGGGCTCCGTTGTCTATGATGATGGTATGTGGAAGACCAAATCGACATATAATGTTGCGTACAACAAAGTTGATCACTTTTTTCGTTGTGATGGTAGCAAGGGGTTCAACTTCCACCCACTTGGTAAAGTAATCAACCGCAACGATGGCGTACTTCGCACCACCCTTGGCTAAAGGTAGAGAACCAATAATATCAATGCCCCATACTTCAAACGGCCATGGACCGACCATCTGAGTTATTTCGGTAGGTGGGGCTCTAGGAATCCGAGCGTGTTTTTGACATCTGTCACATTTTCTGGCGTAGTCCAACGCGTCCCGATTTACAGTCGGCCAATAGTATCCATATCAGAGCACTTTCTTGGCAAGAGCTTGCCCCCGGTGTGATCGCCACATTCTCCTTCGTGTACATCATGCAATACTCGTTTGATCTCGTCGTGAGCGATACACTGGAGTAAAGGAACAGAGTACCCTCTTCTATACATGACTCCATTCTGAATAGTGAACCACGAAGCTTTTTGAAGAACCTGTCTCTTTTCACTCCTGCGCTCCGGCAAGGTCCCATGCTCAAGATAGTTTCTAAACGGAGTCATCCATGACTCCTTATCGGGAATGGCCTCGAATACCCAATATGTTTCCATCTGATCGATGCTCGGGGAAGATAATGTTTCCACGAGAACGATTCCCATTTGCTGTGCCTCACATGTACTGGCTAACTTTGCTAATGAATCGGCCTTCTGATTGCACTCTCGGGGTATGCAATAAATGGCATAATAATCGAACTGATTCAATATCTCCTGAACTTAAGCAAGGTAAGTAGCCAGCCTTCGGTCTTTGGCCTGGTGCTCCCTCTAAACTTGACACATGACCAACTACGAACCACAATAAATCTCCACAGCAATGATTCTTAAATCTCTGGCGAGTCTCAACCCGGCAAGCAGGGCTTCATATTCGGCTTCGTTGTTGGTCGCATGGAAATTGAACTTTAAAGAATAGCATATAGATCGGCCTTCAGGAGTTTCAAGCACAACTCTGGTGCCTGAACAGCGGTTGTTTGATGCACCATCAGTATGTAGCTTCCAAATATACTTGGGAGATTCACTGGTTTCGGGCAAGTCCTCCGGGATAATGAATTCAGCTATGAAATCTGCTAGGACTTGTCCTTGAATGGCTCGCCTAGGCGTGTAGGTGATGTCGAACTGACTCAGCTCGATATTCCACTTGAGTAACCTACCAGACGTCTCAGGCCGCGTAAGGACCTATCGTAACGGTCGGTCGGTGTAAACGGTGATAGGATGAGTCTAGAAATACAGACAGAGCTTCCTTGAGGCAATGATGAGGCAATAAGCCAACTTTTCCAGCTTCGGATAATTTCTCTCTGCTCCGGTCAGTCGTTTACTAATGTAATAGACCGACCGTTGTATCCGGTCTTCCTCCCAAATTAGGGCAGCACTGATTGCGTTTTCTGACACCGCCAAGTAGATGTATAGTCTCTCGTGATCAATAGGCTTTGACAGAATGGGTGGTGTAGAGAGATGTTGAACCTGTGCTCGGAATGCGCCCTCACATTCCATAGTCCATTCAAAGTTCTGTTTCCCTTTTCTGATCAAATCGAAGAAGGGAATGCATTTGTCAGTGGATTTGGAAATGAGCCTGCTCAGTACTGCTACTTTCCCGTTAAGGCTCTGGACTTGCTTTATAGTTCTTGGGGTCTCAAGATTTCTGATTGCCCAGATATTTTTGGGATTTGCTTTGATTCCTCGAGCATTGACGATAAACCCAAGGAATTTTCTGAATGCGACCCCAAAGTGACATTTCGACGGGTTGAGCTTCATTCTATATTCTCGGAGGATGTTAAACATTGATTCCAGGTCTTTGATATGATCAGTGGAGAATCGCGACTTCACTAGCATGTCATCCACATATACCTCCATGGTTTTTCCGATCTGGTGAGCAAACATTCGATTAACTAACCGTTGGTAAGTTGCTCCAGCGTTCTTGAGTCCAAATGGCATAACTCTGTAGCAGTAAAGTCCCAGATCGGTAACAAAACTGGTATTCTCCTGATCGGGCAAGTGCATGGGTATTTGATTGTAGCCAGAATACGCATCCATGAAGGATAAGAGTTCATGTCCAGCTGTTGAGTCTACAAGCTGATCGATCCGGGGAAGTGGAAAACTGTCTTTATGGCAAGCTTTATTCAAGTCTGAGTAATCAATGCATGTTCTCCATTTCCCATTTGGCTTTCAGACAAGTGTAGGATTTGACACCCATTCCAGGTATAATGCATCTCGGATAAACCCGTTTGATTTGAGTTTTTCTACCTCTTCTTTAAGGGCGACAGATCTCTCTGGATCCATACCACGCTCTTTTTGCTTGACCGGGACATGCCGTGCATCAATATTCAATGTGTGGCTCGCGATGTTTGGGGAGATTCCACACATGTTAGAATGTCTCCAAGCAAACACGTCGAGATTTGCTCGGAGAAATTCAACCAATTCCTTTTGCATATGTTGGCTTAGCTGAGATCCAATCTTTATCATTTTAGAATCGTCATTATCGTCGATCGGAACATCGATCGTCAACTCGGCCGGGGAAACTTGACTATCTTTACTTTCGTCTTCACTTTCGGTATCTCTCGGGTCAAGATCCCTTGGGAATTGGTTGGGGTGCCCAGGCCTAGGCCCAGGCGTTAGCTGTCAATTTTACGCAAAGCGGACACATAGAGATTCCTCCATGCCCTTTCCTTTTTCTTTTCACTGCGCCTCCCGCAGCTCAGCAACAGAACAAGCTCATCCAGCAGCCTGGTCTCCCTGAACGACTCCGACTCCATTGTCGGTAGGAAATTTTAAAGTCAGACACTAAGGGGCAATGGCTGCCCTAAATTCAGCTAGGGCCGGTCGACCCGAGAAAGCATTGTATGGCGAGTCTATGTCCAATACAACAAACTGTAATATCCGGACTCTCCAGCGTTCTCCAATTCCCAATTCCACTGGTAGCTCCACCATCCAAGTGGCTATAGTCGCACTTCCATTGAAGCCATGGATGCGGGACTGACAAGGCTTTAGATCTTTCGCCTCCATTTTCATCTGATCATAAGCTCGCTTAAACAATATATTTACTGAACTTCCACTGTCCACTAGGATCCTCTTCATCCAAGCAAGACCTATTTGAGCTGAAATGACAAGTGGATCAATTGTTGGGGCTTCGACTCTGTCTGCATCCCGGTCTCAAAATACGATGTCGTCAGTCATCGTTTTCTGTTGTTTGGCCGGAGCCCCGTCTTCCAAATTACTACAACATTCGAAGCCCGCATGCCTAATTGAGCTGGCATACGACTCCATTTCCCTCCAGCTCCGATCAGCTGGATGAGGACCACCACTAACAGTATTAATTACTAACCTTCCGCTGGTACGAGTAGGTTCCTCCTGTCTTGCCTGATTCGGCATATGGTTCTGATTCGATGGGCCCGCACCTCCTGACTGCAGCGCCCGCACAAGCTGCTCCAACTTTCTCTCACGTATCAACATCTCAATAATATCCTGCAAATGACGGCATTCATTCGTGTTATGGCCATAACTATCGTGGAATCCACAAAATTTTCCTGTCCGAATCTGTTTTTCCGATGACTGCTTCGGAGCAGGTGTCTTATACTGGATAGTATTGCAGGTCTGTAAATATACATTTTCCAACGATGTATTCAAAGGAGTATAATTGTCAAAGATAGGAGCTCTACGTCGTGGCCCACGATTCTGTTCCTGTTTCCTGTTTTGATCTTCATTGCCTTTCTGTTGATTTTATTTGTTCTGTATATTCAGTTGTACCTTTCCAGAACTCTCCCCGGCTTGTTTAATAGCAAAATTGCTCTGGATTCCTTCCACACTGGATCCTGCATCATCTTTCTTCCTAGACTATTTCGCATTATCCCTTCTCAAGAACTGGGCTGCCTTGGAATAGAAACGGTCCAATGATGTAGGAGGCTTTCCGACCAACCAGTTGCCGAATTCAAAATCGGGATCGATCCCCTTAGTTAATGCCATCAGAATCGAGTTATCATTGGGATTACTAATCTCAGCGCATGTAGCGTGAAACCTCTCCAAATAACATCTAAGTGTCTCTCCAGAAGCTTGAGTGACGCTAGATAAGGTGTTAACATCTTTTGGCCTTGTGACATGCATGCGGAACTGTTCAACAAACTTTGTAGCCAACTGATCAAAACATGAGATAGAACGAGGTGGTAAACGGGTAAACCACATAGTTGTTATGCCCCCTAGGGAGATCGGGAAACTTCGACACTTGACTACATCATCAGCCCGTGCGGCGTTCATTAACCATTCGTACTTTAGGATATGCTAATTAGGATCAGAGCTCCCTTCATAAACAGGCAGAGTTGGCATCTTGAATTGCCAAGGTGGTTCAGCATAGAGTATATCATCAGTGAAAGGGGTATGACTCTGGGAGATTCCCCAGTCATCGTTAGTAAGGCCCTGACTTTCGCGGATCATTTGACGGATCATTGTCGGGATATCCGGCATCTGGACGTTCTGGGCATGCTAAGCCAAGGTGTGGTCGGGTTCCACAATGCGAGGTGGGTCCGGTCGCGGTCGACAGTCCATGTCTCGCCTCCTTGGTTCTGTGTCTTCAGGGAAATAAGGCTCAGGAGTATGATTGCATTGGCGGTGGGTCCGATCCGTTCAGTTCCGAGCATCAACTCCCAATTCAGTAGCAGTGGTAGTGCGGTTGTCGGTAATGTGATATGGGGCAGTACCTCCTCGGGAGGAGGGTCTAGTCTGATGGCTGGTTGAAGGGCCAACTCTCGGTTGCCCAAGATTCAATGTGTGCTGATGCCCAGTGGCTTGTGTGTAACTTCCATCCAGCCATGGGCGCGTGGATCTATGATTAAAGTCAGAAGAGGCTGAACTTTCAGTGGATGAATAGGAAGCCTGATCCCTTTTGGATCTCCTTCGTCTTTGACGGTTTAGTTGATTGGTTAATTTCGCATTGGCACGGAGTTGCTGAGTAAGATGTTGATGACTCTATGTCAGCTCTTGCATTAACAGTTGGAATTCTTTCCTGGTGACAGGGCCTTGCGGATCTGAAGGTCTGGCAGCATTCTGATCAGCAGGAGGAAGTTATGCGGGGTTCTGTCTGTCCCATCCTTCTGGATCTGTAGTTGTTGAAGTAGTCCTAGTGTTAACCATGGTGGATAGAGAAGCTCTCTCCTAGACTTGGTACAAATCTGAATAGGATGGAAGAACTTCTGAACTTGAAGTCTAGATCTTCTTCTTAGATTTTCGCAATCCGATATTGATAATAGATCTAATGAGCAGGAGAAAAACTGGGTTTTCTCAGTGAAAGCACCAAAGTGTTTGTACCAAAATTGGACACAACACTCTTCGGATGTGTTTGAAGAGATAAAATGAAGAACATAAATGGAAAAAGAGGAAAATCTAACAAACACACCAATAATAAGCAGGAAAAATGCACAGAAACACACGAACTTAGAGTGGTTCGGCGTATGGCCTACGTCCATTATAAAATGGTTGACTTTATTGATTTTTGTTTGCTGGTTACAACGAGTTACAATAGTAAAATTCGAGTACAATGATGATTTCGGCAGAGTCTGGACGTAGGAGAGCCAAAAGTCCTTTTTCAGTAGGTCCTGAGCTTATAGGCGTAGGCTGCAAATATCCCGCTCAGATCTCGGAAGACCTCTTCTCTCACGTGGGTGGGCCCACGCGATCAATCCTTGACCGTTTGGAGTCGATCCATGATCGATACGAACGACATTCGTATCGATCAGGATTTAGTCCAATCGAGTCAGGATCGATCATGAATACTCCTGAAGATGTACGCAAGCTCCTGTGAAAATTTGGTGTCGTTTGGGCTTGTAGATTTTGAGTTATGATCGATACAAGTTAGGATTTGCAAAACACTGCTGCCTTCGTATCGATACTGTTCGTATCGATTACTTCGTGTCGATGGTTCTGCACGCGATGTTAGTTGACGTGGCGCTAACCTTTAGGATCGATCCACTATTCATGCCGAGTGACTGAGTCTTCTACTTGAATGTGCTTTCTTCGTATCAATCTTGTGCATTCCACTTCGTATCGCTTCTATTGCACTCCACTTCGTATCGATATCCTGTGCTCCACTTCGTATCGATTGTTGAGTATTTGGTTTCGTATCGATGGGAGGTGTTGATTTCGTATCGATCCGTGGCCAATCGGTACGAAGCATGCTTGAAACTGGATCGATAAGAAATGGACTACCGTGCCACTACTGATGGATACAAAATGGGTGGTTGTGAATGGATACGAAGTGGGTCAATTCCGATGGATACGAAGGAAGCCGCTGTTGATGGATTCGAACAAAACCGATGCGAAGAAGATTGACCGATGGATACGGACGAGTTTATTTTCTTGGCTTGCATCGATCATATCTTGGGCATATGAACTCGGATTGACTTGAAATTTAGAATGTCGGCTTTCATAGCTTTCCTTGTCATGTCATATTAATTGTAGATCGTTCCAGACTCAGGAAAAATTTACCACCATCCATAGCGAACCTATATATAACCGTTCTTCGGGATGATCTGTCTTTAATTTCCATTCAACTTCTTGGTGTCACGGCCTTGCCAAAAGGCGGGATAACATTTGCCCCCAAAGTATGTCTTGTGAGGACATGACATGCTTTGAAAATCCGTAATCTTCATTCTGAAAAGTTCTATCCGACTTGTTGAATGGTTGTTGTCTTTTCGTCGAAAGATGTAACGTTTGATTGATCTTCAGTGATATAAATAACGAATTGATGGCTGCCAATTGTTGTACTGTGAGCTATTGTAACTGAGTGTTGAATGATAGCTACCTATGGTTTGCTATTGCAATTGTCATCAGGTGAGCATTCTCTTCCTGTGAATTTTAAAAATCGAATGTTAGTCCGTCATACATGTATGTATGTTAGTCTGACTCTCGCTAACGTTCGCACGTTCACGAGTCGTTGCCAGTTTTCTTGCATCGAATTCTGTATCGATCCTCTCCTGAATCGATGTGAAATTCGAGTCGTAACAACGCTTGATGGTTGTTTTGGAGTTTCTCTTGGCATCGATCCTCTACTGGATCGAGTTTAAATGTTTGAATGCATGCTTCGTATCGATGGCCATCGATACGAACATGATGGTTTCTTTGAGATGCTTCGTGTCAGTGGATACGAAGCTTCCATGTTCCTTGAGCAGGTGGATATGAAAATGACACTTCCTGTCGAGGGAGCTGAGCAGTGTAAATGAGACTCTTTTACATATTTTGCATCGATGAAATCCTCACTGATGGATACGACATGAACGTTTCGTATCGATGGAGTCACGTGGTTCCAGTGCAACCTGGCTGCTCCTTTCGTATCGATGCACCTTTATGGGTTCGAATAGTTTCGTCTTAGACTGATGGTGGATGGATAAAAAAGGTTGCTTCGCATCGGTTATACTGGGATACGAATCGTTACTTCCTTTGGATCGAACCCATATAAATACTTCCTGGACTTAGAAAAATTTCACTTGCCATCACTTTATTTTATGCCTTCGTATCGATATAGCACTCGAGAAACGAGAACTGTTTTAATCTCAAATTGACTAACTCTTCATTCCTTTGAACCGATTGTTCAACTTAGGTAATTAACAAATCCATTCCATTCTAAAATGATGAGACTCGAGTTTCAATGCCAATTCTTTCAAAGTCATGGCCGATTCCGGCGACGTCGCTACTGAAGTTAGGTCGGAGCAAGGTTGAGGAAGGAGTAATGGCATTCAAGCAGCTCGGGGAAAAAGGCCGACTGATGGATACGAAGAGGTTGCTTCATTGGGAAGTAGCTTGTATCGATCTGGGAACATTGGAAGTTCGTATCGATCTGGAAGTGTTGAATGGAAGGGTGAGGTTCGTATCGATTTAAGATGGTAGGAGTTCGTATCGATCTGGAGTGATCGATACGAAGACTTAGGCCGTGTGATCGATACGAAGTC
Source organism: Allium fistulosum (assembly GCA_030737815.1). NCBI lineage: Eukaryota > Viridiplantae > Streptophyta > Magnoliopsida > Asparagales > Amaryllidaceae > Allium > Allium fistulosum. Next base: position 960,784,309 of record CM060904.1, read on the forward strand.
CTGGCCCTAGTGATCGATACAAAGACAAGGCCGATGATCGATGCGAAGTCGAAGGTTTCAGATCGATACGAAGCCCAGTCTTACCTGACCGATACGAAACTGAGCTTTTGTCGAACGATCAAAGTTTAAACCTTGATGGATACGAAATCTTGTGCATATTCGAATCTGACTCCGATGAGCTTTAGCTTCGCATATCTGGACTTAACTGTTAAACTGCATATTTGACTGCCCTTCGAAGCTCGTTGACGGAACTGTAACTTGAAAAAATTTAACAAACTTTAACTCAGATCGGTTTCTAAAGTCTGGATGGCATGGTTGTGACGGTCAGCGATGATGGTCACTCCAATTGAATTCTGAAGTCTTGTCATTTGAACATTTCCTTTAATTCTGTAAAATTTCTTAAGTATTATACTGCACCACACTGCACAACGCATTCACGCACTTCACATTGGGGAACACACAGGCTTATTATCATCTAATGATGGTTTTTACTGAGTTGATTAGTTATGGAACCCGGGAGTTCTCAGCAGTAGGAAACTCAAAGTTAATCTTCTTCGATAATAGAGATGCCGGCCATTGCAGCTGAAGTAATAGGTCCAGCTCCGGACGAGCTGCCTGGAGCAACTTTTATCCCGAATCCCCAAGATTCTATGCCATCCAATATCTCCGAAGATATGTTGGGGCGAATATGCCTAAGACACGGTCTATCGTTAGACGACGTTCTACTTCCTGGACCAAATGACAGGCCACACGCTCCCCCAAAAGGATTCATAGCCTTTAATCGACATTCGTGCACAGCGGGAACACTTCCTCCATTCAACCAGTATATTCGAGAAGTGATATCTTTCTTTAGAATCGCTCCGTCACAAATACATCCAAATGGATATGCATTGCTGAACAGTCTATTCATTGTTTTCATGGAACATCTCTTTCGGCCCCCGACTTTGGAAGAAGTCAGATACTTATTTAATGTCAAGAGTCGGGGAGACAATCCTCCATTCATGTTTCTAGAGGTGGTTAGGAATTGCCAAGTGGTGATGGGATCCTGGGCTAGGCTTAGCTACTTCCAACTCAAGGCTCAAAATAAATAATTGGAGCCAAAATATAAGGCTTAAGGAGGCTTCCATGTCTTCGAGGCGAAGCGATGCAGAATTTGATTACTCTGTAGAGTGGTTTCTGCTTCAGCTTCCTTAGATAGAGTCGCTTTGCTATTCATAGCTTCATAAAGCCTTAGATCTAGAGAATCTTTGGTATATGCTTTGAGATCTGAAGTTTTGATGTCCAGAACAATTTGGGGCTATCAAAAATCTACCGACGAAATTGAAATATTCTGATGAGATGTTTCCATTTCAGCATCCTTAAAGTGAGTCCCTTTACTGATCGTAATTTCTTCAAATCTTGGATCTAAAGCATCTTTAGCCGAAGCTTCGTAATCTGGAGCTTTGCATTTAGATCTGTTTGGGCCTCTCTAATAGCTTTAGCAGTATGAGTTCGAAAATTGCTGCTATCCACAATGTTTATGCTGGATTCTTTGGTTCTTGCATCTTGCTATTCTCACCTCTTTCCTAGACAAATAAGTGATAGACTTGATTGTTAAGATTGCTTTTGTAAAGATTATATCCTAATCTCTATTCTTTGATTGCTAGTTGGAACATCCTATCTTGATCAAGTTTACTGTTGTAAGCACAGTAGCTCCTATTCAAATCAGGTAGAAAAAGATTATGCTTAGTATAAATATTTGTGAAATTAACTAATTTATTTCTGATAAAAGCCTTGTTACTTCCCTTGCAGGTATCATTCATGAATTGAGTATTGTAAAGACCACCATCAGTTGCGCTGCAAGTACTTTTCCTTTGAATCCAATTAGATAAGTGTTTATTATTATATACAAGTTTGCTATCTGATTGGTTGACTCTTAACCTTTTTTCATTGCTTGTGGGTTGAGAATTGTCATTTTTCTCGAGCTCGCAGTTGAGAGTGTGGCAGCTCTTATTCAAATCAGGTAAGCAAAACAATCTATTAGAATCAAAATAATTAGCTATATATGTATTATTAACATTAAGTTTCTGTTTGCTTCCTTTGCAAGAATCTTTTCTGGTTTGGGTTATGGAATGACCGCCTTCAACTATAGCTCGGTTAAAATTGGTGCCTTGATGATCCATTGGAACATTAATCCATCAGTAATTACTAATTTGGAGGGAATTCTCACAAGAGAATTTTCCCCTTTGTAAGTATTCTTCAACTCTTTCTTCGTAGTTGTCAGTATCACATATGTTATGACTTTATCTGCTATGGTTGAATGATTTAAAAGATTTTTGAAGAATAATATTGTATTCTATTTTGATGGCTTTCCATAACTGAAGACTGTCTGTTTCAATGTTTTGGTGCAGTCTATTGTTCCTTTCCTTCCATAAAAAAAATACTATAGTGGTTAGAACAACGCATGCTTTATTGAATTCTTTTTTCTTCCTTTTGAAAACTTTTTGAATATGCTGAATATTATCTTTGATATTTTGAAGCACCAACTGTTAATTGAGGTTTAATTTTCTTTTGGCTATAAACCATATGTGCCTTGAATATGAGCAATCAAAGAAAAGATGATCAATATTTTCTGCTTCTTTCTTACATAAAAGACAGTTAATGCTTCCTATGTTTTTGTTCCATTTTGCACATCTGTCTCTTGTCGGCAGTCGATTTAATACAGCAAAATAAGTGTAGTAAGCTATTTTTGGACAACTAGCTGTATTCCAAATTGTTTTCAACTAGTCCATTTCCATTTCCTCCCCTTTGATGAAATCTCAAGTGTTTTTAAAAGAGAATTTTCCTTTTATTGATAATTTCCAAATCCATTTGTCTTCATCTGGGCTTGGGTCTATTTCTATTTTATTTATTGTAGAATTGAATATGGATGCTGCTGGCTGTAGTTGAGTATTCCAAAGTGAATTTTGAATAATGTTTTCCACTTTTGCATTGGCTCCCCCAAATTGATAAAGATTGCTCCAGCAAAGCAAATTAATCAAAGATTTTCCATTGATCCATGGATCAAACCAAAGACTAGTTTGTTTCCCTTCTTTGAACTTTCTTTCTAATAATTTTGTGCACACTACACCAGAAAAGACTTTTGGTAGCGTTGAAAAAACGCTACCATAACTTATGGTAGCGTTTTAGAGAACGCTGTTATACGACATGCAACTAAAAGTCTAAAACTTTTTGTTGCGTTGTAGTAAACGCTACCAAAAGTTACTTTTAAATGCAACTATAGGTATTTTCTGTAGGATTTAAAAAATGCTATCAAAAGTCACTTTTAAATGCAGCTATAGGTTTTTTCTGTAGGGTTAAAAAAACGCTACCATAAATCTTTATTTTTTGGTTGCATTTTTTGTTTATATGTTTTTTTTGATTTTCAATAGCGTTTTTAAAATGCAACTGTATAATTTTTATATTAGTTTACATTTGTTTCTGTAGCATTTCTGAAACGCTACTAAAAGTTATTGGTTGTTTGGTAGCATATTTTAAATGCTATTATTTACGGTTGATGGTTTATACCATTTCCAGCAATCGCTTATATGCTATTCATATTAAAACGAACGATCAATCACATAATTTTCATATATTCAAACAAACAATTAAATCATATAATTAGCATATACAAACAATCAATCATATGATCATCATATTCAAATAATTGCAAAAACATGCTAATCTCACAATCAAATATATTATCCATAATCAATTCGATAGTAGTTTTTCAACAAAATAAGTCACATACTACAAGCATTCACAGACAAGTTTCCACAAATGGTACTAACAAAATACGACAACATATATAACAATTAAAATCATGTTCGTTGCTTGATTACCAATAGTTCTTTGTTGTCGACAGTCTTCGCTTCGAAATAGCTAATTACCTGCAAACGAGTTTAACAATCAACAATATATATATATATATATATATATATATATATATAGTCCCTTATGACAGGAACACTTGCGTGCATGCATCGTTCTAGATCATCTAAAATGGCTACAGTCATTGGAAAATAAATAAAATATCATGCATAAGGGAAAGTGGTACAGACTGGTGGTGCTTACCTGCCGTATGACCTTTATCATCGTCCTGCCAGTAACCAGCAAGTGGGTTAACGGCAAGTTGGAAGGAAAGAGTGGCGATGAGAGCGATGACGACCAGGAATGTGCTTCTTGAATTAGTCATCCAATCCCCGCTTGGAACCTCCACTAACGCCACATTCGTTGAATTATGATGCAGTTGTTGTTCAGACATTTTTAGTTCTGTGCTTCAACAGTATGTAAGATTTTCTGTTAAATAAGGGATAAACATATGCCTAAGCAGTGGCTGATATCAAATGGCTACGTTGCGTAAAAATGACTGATATAACCAATGCAACATGACCAATTGACTTGACTTCATGTTTTAATCGACTTGTATAATCAGTGTTGCTAGGTCTGCATTTTTATTCTCCCTGAATATCAAACTTACATGAGATTAAAAACTTTTACCTTAATCAGTGTTAGCTACATTTTCTGACTGTGCCGGAGTAAGGACCATTTTTACCCATAAGGCTTAAGCTTGTAGCATAACAGCAGTCTCACACTAGCATAACAGTTGACAATGGAAGGTTCCATGAGAAGTAGAATAATGCATAAAGCCATGGACTTCTTTTTGCAAGTATAAATAGGTGTTTCAATTGCCTTTTGAGACATGCAATTCATTATGACTTCAGTGTGATACATGGATGAGAAATGACTCGTAAACATATTAGCCTTGAATAGCTTGTTTTGCTTGAAAAATATCATACAAACGGATTGTAATCCTCTGCTCTGGTGCAAAATCAAAGCAGGAGTTCACCAAGGGTCCACTAGATCAAAAATTTAATGTCTTAAAGCACCAATGCATTTTAGCAATGCATAAAATTTGCTAGAACTCACTGTTGAACCCTTTCTCTGGTTTTGCATTAGAGTGGGTGAATTAACTTTGTTACAACCCCGATACAACTGTGGGTTTGACAAATGGACACCAAACTACAGCAGGGAATTTTCTTGAATTGATTTGTTGACATGCATAAAGCTTGGGTAATTGTAAATTATAATACCTGCAGTGGTGGTCAAAGCTATCTACACATTTGTCACAGACCCTGTGATGCTTACTGTATTTTAAGACCTACACAAACACAAAAAATAGATCATTATACATAATTATATTAAATTATCACAAGATGTCAAGAACACAGATACAGATGAATAGCCTACTAGCAAAAGAATAAGCAGATAAATTTAGCAAGTTCATATTCGTTGTAGCAGCAATTAACAAAAGAAAGAGGAAACCATCCAAACATAATCAGTACTATGTTTGTAAAGCAAGAGTTTGATCTTTTTTTCTGAAGTTATTCAGACAATTTTATTGAACTGGTATGATTATCAACCAAGCGTCTTGATTTAAAACTCTTTGTATCATTTAGCTTTCCACATAGTTTTACATAAGATATTTCTTAGGCTTAAAAACTCCTCGGTCAGCAGTAGTAGCACACCAGACATACAGGCCAAAGATTATTATTTCTCTATTAATGGAAAAGGAAGAGCATTCAAAGATTATTCTCTATTAATGGACACCAGACATACAAGCTATCAAGCACACCAGACATTAAGATATTTCTTGAACTGGTATGCTAACTATCTTTTGCCACTTACTTTACACAGTCTATCAAGATAAGATAGGTGGAAAAGGCAGAGCATTCAAAAGATTATTCTCTATTAATGGAAATGAGGTGCTTGTGATTTCTTCAAATTGTTATTTATTCACTGCAATTGGTCTAATTGCTGGAATGCTCTTCCATTTATAAAGCAAAGATTGCATTTTTAAGTGATAAATCATTCAATCATTCAATAAATATAATGATATTTATACTAATATATTCATTTTTACTAAATTTATTAAGGATATTTAAGCCTTGCCCATAAAATGGTATATAATCTTATCTTATAACCTGATTGTTTGTGTTTTATAAGTGGACAAGAATAAGGTGATTCATAATCAACAAATAAATTGATAATCATGTATTACACTTTCATCCCCTCATTCATATCAAGTTTTAACAGAACCTCTATAAAAAGGACCATCTCTAAAATGTAAAATGAATTACTATAGGCCAAATATTATGTAATATTTGTACATGACAAAAAAGGAAAAGAAAAAATAGAAAGCAAAAACAAACAGATATCTTTAACCTTCTAATTTGACAGTTTAGCTTATAAGTATGTGAAATATTGACCTGTTTCTGCCAAAAAATAAGGGGAATAAAGCTTATCATTTGTTTATTATAGCATGTCTTGAAACAAATGATGGACACCTTGATGCAAGGCATCAAGAACTGTTTCTGCATTTTATTTTATTTGGCATTAGCTAAGGTCAGGTATTTACTGTGTCATACATTTAATGTTTCGGTATGAAGAGAATGAAAGAATTAATCACCGGTAATTTCATGATCTTTAAATGATGGAATCCCAATATATCTTGGTAATATCCAACAACTCCTACAGTAAATATTATCCAATTCCTATAGATTGCAAAGTAATATATTATCGTAACTCTTTGCTCCTGTTAATTTATTCAATCTTAATAAGTACTTACGTATCACTTGCATGGCTATAACTCCTCAAATTGAGAACAACCTCAGATAACTTCCTTTACTTAACATTTTCGAAGTGTTTGGAAATGGAATTAATATCATTTGTCGAAAGCTCTAGGCAATGATTATAGAGTGCTCTAATTATGGATTTATCTGTTTTATCATTGATCTCACGCTCATTCAAAATCGTATGAAGATTTATTTCACGGCTAGCAATCTTGTCCTTTAACCAGTGTTTTTGTCATTGTTGTTATAATCAGAAGATTCAAACATTTACAATAAACTGCATCATCGTCCCCTAAATGATCCTACATATGCCTGATATGAATCACCTCAACTTAACAAGCACAAATCAACGTATGATAAACATGCGATCGAATGATAATCAAATATAAAGTATGAATTGGAAATGATTGGGAAAATCATTAAAACCTACCTTTTTCAATATTTTAGTACCTATCTTCATATGACAGCTGCTATCATAGCAACCTTATATTCATTTTGCTCACTGCTGAACCAACACCCTGCATTTTGATTATAGCAAATTAATCAAATTTTGGATATGTATTTATGCCAGTATTACATTTAATATAATGATTGGTGTATACTTACAACTCCAGCAGCTCCGGCAGTTAAAGCCATAGGAGTTGTAACAGCAGATAGTCTAGAAGCACGCATAACTGGAATCCTGATAGCTCATAAAATAGAATATACAACTGCAAGTGTTGGAGTCACCTTCTCAATCAAGCCAAGAATGCCAGGATTTGAAGGAGTTGAACTCTTTCCTCCACCTTCATTTTCCAGCATTTCTGCTAGCTTCACCTGCATCATTCTGTTCATCTTATACCACAATGTGCATATATAACATGCAGCATATGTTACCAATGTATGTATAAATACACACCTGATCAGGGAGACATAAAGTATGGGACACAGTCACAGATAATGGGTGTTGGCTTTACTATCTGTGCGTATATATATGAATGTCATTAGTTACAAGTATATCTACAGCTTGTTTGTTCTTTGATTACCTACCTTGGAGAGAATATTCTGCCTACCTCATAGAAAGAATCATAACTGCCAATTTCTATCCACGTATTTGAAGAGTTGCTACTCATCAACTACATAGCTAGCTTAATAAGTGGATGAAATTAATTTTGGTTCAAAATCGATAAACCAACCATATGAGCACCAGCATCCACTGCAAGTAAAAATGGTGAAGGATCTACAGATGAAACACAAATATGAAAGACAGCTATATAAATAAAAGATCATGCATAATACGTAAGTAATGTATGCTACTTAATATTGAGCACATCCTGTTAATTTCTGAGTCACTGCCTCATGCACTAATGCTAGGGAATAAAAATGCCAAAGCAAGAACTCAGATTGATGAGTAATGCAAGTAATGTAAGTTAAAAATGATGAGTTTACCTTCATTTGGAATTTCATTTTACAAGCATACTAATTCCAAGCATTTGGCAATTGAAATTCTGCCCAACAGCTCATAAGCTACAAAAAGAAGAAATATAGCACATGTCCACCGGCCGACCAGTCAGTCGGCATTCCTGTTGTTTGCCTTCTTTTTCTTGCATGCATTCGGGTGCCTTTATGTGTTCTTCTTGTGTTACAACCCTGTGCAAGTTAATGTGTATATAAATATATGTTTGAGCTACTACTTGTATTTCCCTGCGCATATTCTGAACTCTGCTTTTCTTTTCTTCCATCTGCGTGAGCATGCGTGCAAGTTAGTGTAAATATATATTAGAGCTTGTGTGCTTATCAGATTATATACTTTCATATATAAATTGAGAATGGGGCTGTCATACTTTGGTTCTATGTTATATATATTGAGAAAGCAGGAGGAGTCTGAGTACCTAACTAATACATGTATAACTTGACTTGTGTTTTGTAATGTGCGTGTGTAAACAATCTTATATGGGTGCATCTTCTTTGCATTGTCAGTTTTATATGCTTATGCCTTGTTTATAGTATGAGCCTTCATTAACGAGAACTGCTTTTAAAACTTTGTATGTTGCCATGTGCTATATTTCTTCTTTTTGTAGCTTACAAGCATTTGGATCTACAGTTAAAAATAGATATATCTAACAACGAGTGTACAAGTGAAAACTTTACAAAACTTAAATAAAATCAAATTACTATCTATCCATAAAAAGAGACGCAATTTTTAATCTAATACAAATATTTTTGAAGAGTATAAAGAAAGCATTTTCAATCTAGAAAGGATTATGCATATAAATAACTTCAGTATTGCATATCACACTTCAAATGTCTTGCATCCTCGTACAAAATACAACCACTTACTAAAGCAATGCTCTATTTCTCAAGCATGAATGAATCCTATTTAATAAACGCCCTATTGAAAATCTAAAAAATGGAGACATGATATCAAATATGTAAACTAAATATATATTTCAGTGTCATTTGTAAAAGAAATGCATTTAGCAAGGAATATGTAATCTACATATATATTCCTCGAAGAAACGAAAAACACAAGTTTCTGATAATGCTTTATGTTTTGAAAAATTTTAAAAATAAAAACAAAAACTTAATCATTAGTGCAAAAAAAAATTATAACATCACAAATAAAGACTTATGCTCAAACTCCCTTATATCAAGATTTTTGTTGTCAATTCACAAATTAAATGCTAAGAAAACATTAAAGATGCTCATCTAGGTAAAACACAATCATAGAAACAAATATGGGTACAGTGTAAGGATGCTGTCAGATTGGTTTTGATTATATACTATCTTTTCTGAATGCACAAATGGATTACACAAAGCAGTAAGAGCAACAAATCAAATAATTTTAAACTCCATTATTTCGAAAGATGGATACATGTTGCATTTTTGCATCTTTTAATGTATGTATAAAATATACCTATTGCAGTTGGCTCGCCTCCCATTTATTTATGGATTTGGGTCTGGTACAACTCGCTTAGCAGAGTCAGGATCATGAAATGTCACCTGATAATTATATATTGCCTTATCAATCAATCAGCTCATTTTAAGATAGCCTTTTCTTTAGTGGATGTTTACATGTACCTAATTATCCTACTATATGATAACAACTGAAACATTTAAGGAATTTGTATGCATAAGTTCTACCACTCTAAAATAAGTCAGGCACAAACAAATGTGGTACATCTTTTATTATCCAATTACATATCCATTTGTTCTTAGTGCAAGTATAGAAATTAATATATAATGTTAACCCTTGCTACAGATACAATTACTGATAAAATGGGTAAGGACAATATTTAGCTAAATAGTTCAGAAAATGCAAGTTATATTGCAAAAAATGACTAGAGATGAAGATGAAGTAAAATAAAAAAAAAGGTACGAAGATATACAAAGCCATAGCCTTTCGATTTTCCAGTGTATTTATCGGTGATAATCACAGCCTCAAGAATCTCTCCAAATTTCTCAAAGTAACTTCTTAACTCATGAGTTGGTGTCTCCCTAGCTAACCCACCAAAGAAATTTTTGTCAAAGTATTATTCCTGAATCTCAATCTATGTTGTTGTGGACTCAAACTAACCATTTCTCTCCTCTATTCTCTAAATCCTTTTCAACATTTCAATCTAGAGAAGAAGAAGAAAAGGTTTGACCAGTTGATATATTTAGACAAGTGAAAAGTGTTTCCAAGTTGTATAAGTTTTGGATGTCTAGTGACAGCTTGCATTACGGCTCTATATGCTCATCACACTTTCTGTATTGTATCCTACCTGCCTCCAGTACATATATTAATTTACATTACCATCGACCTATTATAAAATAATATTAGCTATCAATTAAGTTGGTTGTAAATTAACTGCTTACAATTTGTCATTATGGGTCTATAAATAATTATTTAATCATTAATACTCTGTTCTAATTCTCTTTGTTTATTGTTAGTGATATAAGACCTATGGACATTTGGGTTAGCTTTCACTAATGATTGAAACTCAACCTTACACCTTTTAGATCTGACCTACACTCGTACCTCAATTAAAATTAAGTTTCTAATAAGGGATTTGACCCAAGCTAAGATTGGGGGCATATGAACATACATCTTTCAACGTTAGTAGTTCCAAAAAAATCGCTATAATAACATGATTTTATGTTTTTCCATTTTTAAACATGTAGAAATCTATGAAACAATAATACATTTCCTACTCAGCAGAACAGGTAAAAGTTAAAGGAGAGGGAAATATAAGTATGATTAAGTTTTATAAATATCTAAACGGACTAAATGCAGAAATGAGAAATTATGAGCAGCCATCAATCATCTCTGTTTATTCTATCTTTGCTAATAGCAAAATAAAATTAACTACAGATATACCTAAATAAAATGACAATTTCAAATTAATAAAATATACACAGTTTAAGCATATTAAATTATGAAAACATGAATTATCCAATAGCAATGGAACCAACAAAAGATATTATTCACGATTAATCATCTACTAAAGTTGAGGCAACATTTACTAAAATATATAAAATAACAGCAAAAATAAATTATATACCTCGGCTAAATTAGGGTTTTTGCGAGCCTCTGCTTATTTAGGGTTTATGTAGAAATAAGGGGTGAGATTGAAGGAAGAGTGGATGGAATTTAAGATTTGTGTAGAGACGTTTACAGATTGAAGAATTAGGGAGGAGAAGCGCGACGATGGAGGAAACGCGAGGAGAGTAAATTTGAGAGGCAAAACGTAACAAGCGAATTAGTTTAGGCGGGGAAGGGCGGTAAATTTTTGTAGCGATGAAAATAGTAAAATATATGTGAAAAGGAGTAAAAAGATAACAGTGGTTGCACTTACATTTAAACGCAGCCAATATGTGCAACCAAAAACACATTTTCTTGTAGTGGCATATTTCACTGCAATTTAAAATTTTTTTCCAAGTATGAGAATGATGGTTTTCCACTGGCATGGACCAGAAGTTCTTATTTTTAACATATTTAGCTTTCATCCATTTAGCCCAAAGTGAGTTTCCTTCGATGAATTTCCAAAATAATTTGTAGTTGCAGGCCTCATTCAAATCTTTAAGATTTCTTATTCCTAAGCCTCCTGCCTTCTTTGTTTTTGTGATTACATTCCAAGAAATTTTTTGATATTTTCCACTCCAAATGAAGTTTGCGCATAATTTTTCTATTTTTTCCATTGTTTTAATTGGGATATTGTCAGATTGCATCCAGTACATGACTATTGCTGTATTGACCGTGTGGGTGAGTTAAACACTTCCTGTAATTGATAGCAACTTGCTAGACCAATTGTCAAATTTACTTTGAATGATATCATAAAGTTTAGCACAGTCCTTATCCTTAATTTAGTTACAACTGAGAGGGAGCTCTGGGTATTTGATTGGAAGTTCACTTTGTTGAAACTTTAAAACATTAAGAATCTCCTTCTTACTCTTGCCTGCTTTACTGAAGTTAACCTTGCTCTTACTATCATTAATTTGAAGTCCTGCATAATATTTGAGGTTGTCAAATATTTTCCTAATGATTTGTTCATTTTGAACATTTGCTTTAAGAAAAATTAATAAGACATCAACATAGAGAAGATGAGTAATACAAGGAATAATTGAATTAATTGGTTTTAAATTTTTATTCAATTGTTCCTTATCCATTTGCAATGTAAAATATTCCATAGATAAAGTACATAGATAAGGAGATAATGGGTCTTCTTGTCTTATTCCCCTATTGCTATTTATGAACCCACGGGGGAGCCATTGATAAGGATGGAATATGTTACATTACAAATGCATTCTTTAACTAGGTTACAAAAAATTTCATTGAAGCCTAGTTGTCTTATCAAAAAAATAATAAAATTCCTATTCATTTTGTCAAATGCTTTATGTAAATCAATTTTTATACACATTTTATTATTCCCAGCCTGATTGAAATTTCTTAATAACTCATGAGCCATTAGGGTATTCTCAACAATAAATCTACCAGGGATGAAAGCACTTTGGTTTTCTGAAATTAAAAATTTTAGAAATGTTTTTTGTTCTATTACTTAAAATTGTGGCAATAATTTTGTAAAAAAAATTACAACTGGCAATAGGCCTGAGGTCTCTAAGGCAGTTAGGTACTTTTGTTTTTGGCACTAAAGTAATAAAAGTGTGATTAATATTTTTCAAAAGACTGACAGAGGAAAAAAATTCATTAACTGCCTCAAATATAATGTTTTTTTACTCCCTCCAATGAGTTTTATAAAATTTGGCCCTAAATCCCTCTGGTCCAAGGCTTTTGTCATCCTTAGCAGTAAAAACAATTTATTATTTCTTCTAAACAAAGTGGAGAAAGTAAGATTTCTTCACTATATTCATGCAATAAGTATTTAGGAGTAATGTTTGGAACATACCTGAGCTTCCATCAGAGTTATACAAATCAGAAAAGTACTTAATAGCTTCCTTTTCTAATTGAGAAGCTTCATTAATGACAATCCCGTTGTCATTAAGTAGTTTTCCTATGTCATTACAGTATTTCCTACCTAACATCTTGGCATAGGAAAATTTACTTGGTAGCTCACCACTAGTAAGCCAATTTATTTTGGCTTTCTGTCTTAAGTTGACAGCTTCAACATGTAATGAGTTGGCTAGCTTTTTTGCATATGAAAAAAATTATTTATTTGAATAGTGTATGAGCCATCTAGATCAATATTGTCTTGCAATCTCACACATTCCTCCCTAATTTGATTGATTTCATTATTATTTTTGTTCCAATTTTTCAGATTTGCCTTAGTTTGTTGTAAAAGTTTCCTAAACTTGTATTGAGCTGAACCATCAACTGAAATTTGAAAACTATTTTTAGCAACCAGTCTGTATTCCTTATTATAAACCTATCCATTTTTGAATCTAAAAGGGAAATTATGTTTAATAATATTCTCTTGAGAAAAAATAAGCTGTAATGGGGTATGAACACCGGTTGCTTAGGGTAAAGTATAACACGTAAAGTTAGGAATTTTTTTTGTAAAAGATTAATTGACCATAATTCTATCCAGTTTACCGTTAATATTTCTAAACTCTCCCGATTTCCAAGTAAACTTGTTCCCTTTGATATAGGGTTCAATTAAACTAGTTTTTAACATAAAATTTGAGAGGAATTCTAATTTCCTAAAGGAATTGGAACTTCTCCCCTTTTTTCAGAAGCTTTCATAACTATATTAAAGTCACCAATTAAATTCCAAGAATTACTAATATTATTATTTAACTATTCCAAGTTATTCCATAATAAAAGACTATCTTTTTCAAAATTAGAAGCATAGACAAAAGTGGCATTTAACTGGAAACCCCCTTTGTTTTTAAAACTACAATGGATATATTGGAAATTAAGAGAGTATTAGCATAATTCCCAAATGTTGGGATCCCAAATTACAATAATCCTACCATTACCCTCCATATAATTATTATGAATTACATTCCAGTTGTTTAAAAATCTGCTTTGAAAATTAGCTAAATTACTGTCTTTAAGTTTATGCTCTAAAATACCAACAATACTAGGTTTATAAGATATTAATAACTTTGAGAAATCCAGTTTTCTTTTAGGGGAATTTAATCCTTAACATTCCAAGAAATTATTGATATAGATATTATATAAAGGATATAAGAAGGATATCACTGCAGCTAAAGTGAAATATTGCTGCTAACTTCTATGCTTTCAGAAGCTTTCCCCCCCTCTTTTCTTATAGTCTTTTTTGCCTTCACTATTAGAAATTCTTCCTAATCTGGATTTTTGATGATGTATTTCTTCTCAAAGCCTTTTGAATTTGTGATTTCATCATTATCACAATCCATAATTTCTTGTATGCTCTTTTTCTGGCTTTTTTCCTTTTCTTACTTACAAAAGAAGAAGATGAAGATAAGAGGAGGCCTGCATTCTCGATTAATGACTCAGAAATAGCAGAGCTCTTATGGAGGCTACTTTTAGTCAAAGTTGCAGAATATCCCTTTTTTATACCATTTGAGATATAATTATCTGTAAATAAACTTGTTTCTTTTTGCTGGGGGGAAGATCCATCAACTGTACACTTTGATCCCCAGAAATCTGATTTATGTTCTCTGAATTTTCATTTATATTTCCATCTGAAACAATTTTAACAGCGGAACCGTCTTTCTTCTGCTGTATAGTTTTGTTGGCTACATTAAGGCTTGTTTCTTTATAATTAGTGCCTTTTGAAGCTGCTTGCGGAAAGATCTTTGTTTGCTGATCATTGCTTGTGATTTCCATGTCATCCTTTGAAAATTCTGATCTCATAATGGTTTTCTTTTTTTCAAAGAATTGAATTTTCTCTGAAACTAAATTATTATCAAGAATGATAGGGACTTCGGTATTATCATTTTCAGAATTTGTAGCATGTTTAACATGTTCATTCTTTTCTTGATTTAGAGGATACTGCTCGTTTCATGAATTCTCTCCAACTGATTTTCTTGAAACTATATTGAGGTTTGAATTTCTTTTCTTTCCAAACTGGCTTTGATGAGCAAGCTTCAGTGAGATGACCAAAGCAAGCGCATTTCATACATTTTGGTGGAATCTATTCATATTCTATTTTCTATGCAATACTTTCACCATCATGCATAGTGATGTAGGCGATATCTAGTAGAACTTCATTGGCTTTGATTTCTACTAAAATTCTTTCATAGCTGAGCCTGGTTTCATTGGCCGTAGGCTTATCTAGTTTTATTGAATGCCTACAACACTAGCTATTGCTGCAAATGCTTTTTATCCCATAATATGATATTTAATTCTGGTAATCTTATCCAGATTGGATAAGTAGATAGTACATCTCGATCAAGAATCATTTTCTTATCCCATTTTTTTAAAATAATAAGTTTGCCATTGATAAAGAATGGTCCTCCTTGAATAATCTTATTGCAGTCAGATTCATTGGAGAATCTAATGATAAAGAAGCCATTGTTTCTTATAAATCTCAAATTTGTCAACTGGATTCTGTTATCCCATCTTTTGGCAAGGCCGTGACACCAAGAACTTGACTAGAAACCAAGGATAGTCCGTCCCGAAGATCGGTTATACACGGGGTCACTATGGATACTGGCGAATTTTGTCCCAGTCCAAATCGAGCTATAATTGACAAGACACGACAAGCAAAGCTATGAAAGCCAACATTCCAAATTTCAAGTCAATCTAAGTTCGTATGCTCAAGATATTGATCGATCAAGGTTGAGAAAACCAACTCTATTCGTATCCATCCAATTTCGTATCCATTCCCCAAGAGAGATTCAGTTCGTATCCATCGCCCACTAACTTCCTTCGTATCCATCAAAATGAAGCTACTTCGTATCCATCATGTTAACAACACTTCGTATCCATCAAAAAATGTCCATTTCGTATAGGTCTCCCTCCATCCATCTCGTATCAATCTCCCACCATCGATACGAAGAGCAACAACCACCAATCGATATAAAGAAAGCAATATGAAGCATCGATACGAAGGCGGCCTCCAACCATCGATACAAAGTAGCATGCAAGCATCGATACGAATAGAGCCACGCATGACCGATACGAAATAGTATCGATACGAAGACGACAATATCATACAAATCCAAACTTGCATCGATCATAACTCGAGATCTACAAGTCCAAATGCCACCAAATTTTCACAGGAGCTTGCCTACAACGTCAAGAATGTACCAGATCAATTTCATCCAAAAAGGATCAATTCTTGATCGATACGAATTCCATTCGTATCGCTCTGATATCCGGTCGAAATCACCTGGACTCGATCCCGTGGGCCCACCCACGTGAGAGAAGAAGTCTTCTGAGATCTGGGTGAGATATTTGCTGCCTACGCCTATAAATAGTGACCCTGGACCTACAGAAAATGGACTTTTGGCTTCTCTACGCTGATACTCTGCCGAAATTGCTATTGTAATTCGATTATGTTATTGTAAATCTTTTGTAACCAACGAGTGAAAATCAATAAACATCAATCATTTAATAGTGGACGTAGGCAATACGCCGAAGCACTCTAAGTTCGTGTGTTTCAGCACTTTTTCTTATTTGTTAATTGGTGTGTTTGTTAGATCAACCTCATTTTACATTTACTTTCTTCGTTTTATCTCTTCAAATACATCCGAAGAGTGTTGTGCCCAATTTTGGTACAAACAGATTCCATGTTCTAACAACAAAATCTCTAAAATGATGATAATAGGACCGTGTTTCAAACACATAAGCTACTATAGAATTGCTCCATTTATCCTTGGTTCTTCGACTGATCTCTTCTTTAACAACAATAATTCTTTTGTCACCTAATTTAATAAGTGCTGAGTAACCCAGATCTACAATTGAGTTGAGCCCACCTTTTCTAACCAGATCTGCCCAAGAACATGATGGTTTTACTACGTTATTTGTTTCAGTTGAGTGAGTTCTTAAGGCATTGTGAACCAGTATGCTCCCTTACGGCCGTTGATTATATTGTTGATTGAAACTCTGCCTACTGGGCATTGATCTTGCCAAAGGAGAGGTGGCAGGTCTTTGGGTTTGCCTCTGGAATTTCGATGATGGATTCCAGCAGCGGTTTCTGACCAATTGAAAACCATCATTTTCTTGGTCAGTGGGCTTATGTTTTGGATTTGGGAAAGAAAGAAGTTGAGGAGATGTCGAAGAATCAAGGAGGGGGATTGAAGAGCCCTTGGAATTCTGATCAAAGAAGGCCATGGCAGAAAGCTTTCTTTACCGATCAAGACTACTTAGAAGTTAAAATATTTGGTAAATACTATGTACAGTCAGGTTAGCTTTTGTACACAAAGTATTCGGCTTATTATGTATGCGGCTCATTAATTGAGGTTATCAAAATTAATTGTATTCATTGCGTGATTATGACAAGTAACCTATGCAAGCTTTCATTATTTATTTGTGAATTGCTAGCATTAGATGTATCCTAAATATTTGCATATGTTAAATGTATCGATTTGTAATTTCACTGCACATTAACAATTCATAATTTGAAGTATAGTGCTAGTAGCTTATGTTAGTGACACATTTAAGGTTTTATACTTCTACGAACTATAAATTGATCTAGTGGCATCATCCTTATGTTTCCATAGAAGTTTTATTTGAGTTATCACATGGCTATAATAGAATGGTAACCATGTGATGTGATCTGTCATTTAATGCATAGATTAATGTTTAGGTGTATACATGCGTTTTGACCATGAGTTGATATTGGAATTTAAGTATCATTCGATTTTTTTTGGTGTAAACGCATTTGGTTTCAGCAATTGCATTTATAGTTAATGGCAAAAGACCTCTTTATATTAATTAATTTGGTGACCATATAATATTTGCGACTTGGGGTATAATAAATTAGGACCTTTTTTTAATTATTAGTCAAAGAATCAAGTTGGATACAGACCCAAGTATAATAAACTCATGATTGTTTTTTTATGGCTTAAGCAACTGCGTTGATTAGTACCAAGTCCGTACGGAAACTTTATGCTTTCTAAGTGAGTTAATTATACAAAACTCTGGTTGCTCAGGTCAAGTCAGGCTATACATTTGTACTTAGGGAATAACTCCTTTGAATTTTATAAAGTTGATTGATTAGTTTCAATACATAGGGTTTCTTATAAACAGAATGCAAATGCTATTAATGATTTAGTCGCAACTTAACATGCACAATTCGTTATACTCATTGCATAATAAATAAATAAAGTAATAATTCAAAATAAATACAAATACACTTTGGAGTCTCTTTGCAAACTAACTATAAATATCCTATATTCCAGTAAGCCAATTGTTATCTGGCATTTTGACCTGGCTATATTCAAACTGAGTGGACAAGTTAGATTCGACCATCGTCAAGGCCAGTAAGTCTAGAGCGATGATTGTAGGGTCCAAAAGTCAAGTACAAATGGTAATATGAAGCCGTGATCGAATAGAATAGAGAGATACGCAATGCAGGATGTTCAAAGTATGGAATATGGTTCAACATATAGGAGGGACTGGCAGTAATCAACCTCCAACATAAGGATCAGCATGTTTTAGGAAGCAAGTACAATTTAATAGGAAATAATCAATATCTCAAGATCCATAAGTCTATTCATATGAAATTTTGTGAGCAAGATGTGGGGACCCTAGGAAACCTTCCTTATGGATCTCACCTCAAATAGATGAAATAAGAGGGACCAGCCCTCTTCCTTCAAAAGGGATTGGCATAAATCTGAAGACAACTCACATTGAAGCAAAGATCGAGTAATAACTCAAGTTTTACTAATCAGTTAGCATGAAACTTGGAAGCTAAGCATATCTCAACATGGGGAAGCTACCATAGGGATTGCATCCCTAAATTCCTCCAAAAGAGGGATCGGTACCGAACTCTATTCTTTAGGATTTGGGCCATGCGATCCCTCTTATGGGTCCATATGGTTTAGGAGATTCTTCTACCCAATTTTCAGAGAGGTATTTCGCCATCTTCATCTATAAATACAGGCTTGGCTGTTCATTTTAGGAACTTTTACGCTGCTAGTTGCTTTGTACTCTATTTTAACTAAGGATTTTTATCCTATCCCTATTGTACTCAGTTTACAAAGTGATTAATAAAGCGATCTATTCAAAATGGACGTAGGCCAATAATGCCGAACCACTATAAATCGATGTGCTTGTGTTATTGTTTTGATTTACTGCTATTTCATTAATTTTTTCCTCTGTTTTCATTTTAGATTCTTTATTTATTTCTCTTCAAAACTTCTATTAGGTTTTTGTGCCAACTTTTGGTGCAAACATTTTGGTACTTTCGCCGAGAAACTAGATACTCAGTCCTGTTTAGATCGCTTTGTTGCTACTGGATTGCATAAAATCCCCTGAAGAGATTTGGAATTATCTTTAGGAAGCTTGTTATTCTATTCAGATCTGCAAAAGTCTAAGGAAAACTATAAACAATGGTTAGGAATACTAGATCTACATCTTAAAATGCTGAAGGAAATGAGAACACTAGCATCCAACAGAGAGGCCCAAGTAATCTACCAGTGGATGTGAACGCTTTATCTAGTTGATGTCCAGAATCCGGCCGATTCCATCACAAGAGTTGAGTTCCAGAATCAAATGAGAGAGCTAGTGGATAGCCGCCGACAGTTGAACCGGCAAATTCAAGTTAATATTGATCTAATGAACCAACTCAGTCAGCAACAACATGGGAAAGCTAAAAGGGACCCTACCATTTATTCTGCCTCGGAGAGTTCTATTTCATCATATGATTATCAAAGACGTAGGTGTCGGAGAATTGATGGATATTGTGAAAAAGCTCCGGGATATCAGCAGGCAAACCTACTTGGTCTGCTAAGACCGATCATTGCCGATCCTTCCATAGGGATCAGTGCCGATGAGTAAGGAGCCTACCTTTCCATGATGGAGTCCAAGCTGGAGCTGCTGCGAATGATTTGGATGGTGGAGTTCAAGTGGATGCAGACCAGTTACTTCCCCATAATGACAATGAAGTGAATGTACATGATATACATCGAGAGGATGTTGAGCCAAGAATGCATGGAACAACACATAGACATCGATCAGACCATTCATGTAAGGTAGGGCACGACCACCGCTTAGCTCCTACTATCCAAACGTCGGACTTGTCGGCTATAGTTAGATAGCTAGTGAGGGAAAGCCAAGGCTTTACCAATGATGATTGGGGCATCCCGAGAAGCCATACCCCGTTCACTGACCATATCTTACATGTGGAATATCTAAGAAGGTTCAGCATGTCGTCAATGTATGCCTATGAGGGAAAAACTGACCCTAGGTAGCACATCATAAGATATGAATGGTTGATGTATTCCACATGGGCTGATGATGCAACAAAGTGCAATTTTTCCTATTACTCTCTCTAGCATAGCAATGATGTGGTTCATTAGATTACTCCCACGGTCAATCTCTAGATTTGACAATTTAGCAACGAAGTTTGTGGAGCAGTTCCATATGCACACAACTCGCCCCAAAGATGTAATGTCCCTATCCAACGTGTCCAGGCTCAGGGAGAATTGCTGAAAGATTATTTGGAGAGATTCCATATAGCCATCATGGAAGTTAGTAATCTGAATGACCATTCAATATTGATGGCGATAACTAAAGGGATTGACCTAGATTCTAATTTTGATGATTGGTTAGCTGGCAAACCACCCACAAATTTGGAGCATTTCTATGCTAAAGGAGCTCAGTATTTGAGGAAAGAGGAAGCTAGTTGCTCTAGGAAGAAGAATGTTGTGGGACCAAGTGGGGAAGGAGTATAGAGTAACGTTGCAATGAAGCAGTCTGGTGAGAGTTCTGGGAAAGTTCAAGTGAATTTCCAAAGTAAACCGAATCAGCAAAAGAAAGGCGATGATAAGTACCATGAATGAAAAAGGGATTCTGGAAGAGGAAAGCCTAGGATTCCAATGTATGATACCTACACACCACTAAATACGTCTCTAAAGAACGCCTATTTGTCTACCTATAATGTTATGTAGTATAGGAAGCCACCTCTAAAAGAATCGATGGAGAAGCAAAAGCAGACTAGAAAATATATCCAGTTCCAGAATGCTACGGACATAACATGAATGAGTGTAGGCATCTCTAGGATATAATCGAGAAATTGATTTAGGAAAGAAAGTTACACCAGTTTGTTAAAGCTCCACGGGATGGCGGTAGGGGACATCCGACCCCAACCGATGAAAAGCTCTGCACTGGGCCGAGGAGCCTGCGCAGACCGGTGGAAGATTAGTGATCAATAAGATAGTTGGAGGACCGCATCTAGCTGATAAGAGTTGGCATGAGATAGAGCACTATGCTAGCGTGATCAAGCTTATGAATTTTGAATGTTGTTCGAATATAGAAGTTGGAGCTCCGACAAAATAGCAGCGTACAATGGCAGATGACATTTGTTCAGAAGCAGGGATGCAGATAAGGTGGAGGCACCAACGATCGACCCCATGGTCATTTCAGCCATGATCGGCCTCGCCTTAGTGAGAAGGATTTTAGTTGATTGTGGAAGTTCCGTTGATATAATTTTCAAAAAGGCTTACGATCAGATGAGGATGGACGCCAAGGACTTGAAAGCATCTAAAGTCTACATTCATGGCTTTAATGGTGTTGCGATCGAAGCTGCCGAATATGTTGAATTACCCGTAAAGTTAAGAGAAGGTGACCGCAGGAGGGTGTGGATGTTACCTTTTGTTGTCTTGGATGTTGACTCTCCATACAATGCTTTTCTAGGCCGACCAACCTTAGCTGAATTTTGAGTAGCTCTTGCCCCATGGTGTTTGACTTTGAAGTTCCCAACTGATACAGTGTTAGAGTTGCGCACGGTGATCAGGCGACCGGACGTGCATGTTATGTAGCTGAATTGAGAGACACTCAACGATAGAAGAAAGGTAAGGGTGTGCATAAGTCTCTCTACATCCAAACTGTCGAAGATTGACAACTAGCGCTTGGGTCTTGGCTCGGGTGCCATAGTCAGTTCTATAAAGACATATATCTGAGGGATGACAAGGACGAGCCCAAAGAGACTAAGGTTGCACCTACTGAGCTGACAATTGACATAATGGTCAGCTATGACGACCCGTCATAGGTCCTAAAGATCGGATAATAGCTCAACCCCCCGATGATGACAGAAATTGCTGGTTTTCTCCGAGCAAATCTTGACATGTTTGCTTGTGCTCACTCTGACATGTGTGGGATCTCGCCTACCATTGCAAGCCATGCATTAAATATCGACCCGAGGCATGTTCCAACGAAACAAAAAAGGCGTGACGTAGATCCGGAGAGATCTGCTACCTTTAAAGAGAAGGTAGATAGACTCAAAGGCAATGGGTTTATTCATGACGCCCTCTACCTTTAATGGGTATCTAATCCTATACTTGTGAAAAAAGGGGATGGAAAGTGGCGGACATGCGTTGATTATTCGAACTTGAATAAGGCATGCCTAAAAGACGGTTTTCCCCTTCCAAGAATCAACCAGCTGGTAGACTCAACCGCAGGACATGAATTGCTATCTTTCATGGATGCATAATGTGGATATAAACAAATCCCAATGCACATTCTTGATCAGGAGCACACCATCTTCGTTACCGATATTGGATTTTTATTGCTATGTGGTAACGTCGTTTGGATTGAAGAATGCTGGAGCGACCTATCAATGCCTAGTCAATAGAATGTTTAAAGATCATATTGGAAAGACGATGGAAGTATATGTGGATGATATGCTCGTGAAGTCACAATGATCAAATGACCACATTAAAGACTTGGCGGAGATGTTTGATATCCTCTGATATTACAAAATGAAGATCAATCCTCTGAAGTGTTCTTTTGGCATTGCATTAGGAAAGTTCTTAGGTTTCATTGCCAATGCCCGTGGAATTGAAGCTAATCCTGAAAAGATTCAAGCAATTCGCAACATCCAAGTGTCGAAGACCATCAAACAAGTACAGAGCCTAAATGGGAAGGTTGCCACCCTAAGTCGATTTA
Organism: Allium fistulosum; assembly: GCA_030737815.1. Lineage (NCBI taxonomy): Eukaryota > Viridiplantae > Streptophyta > Magnoliopsida > Asparagales > Amaryllidaceae > Allium > Allium fistulosum. The sequence continues at coordinate 960,807,418 of CM060904.1, forward strand.
TTTCCAGAGCCAGCGATAAATGTATCCCCTTCTTCGACTTGATTAGAAGAGGGAAAATGAACTTTGAATGGGTGCAGGATTGTGAAGACACATTCTGAGCTTTGGTGAATCATTTAGAGAGGCCTCCTATCTTTTCAAAGCCGGTGGATCATGAAGATTTGTATATCTACTTAGTTGTATCGGTATATGCTATAAGTGCCATACTGCTTCGCAAAGAGAATCGGATCCAGAGACCGGTTTATTATGTTACCAAACGATTAGTAGGAACTAAAAGGAACTATCCGAGGATAGAAAAATTAGCATACTGCTTGTTGATTGCTTTAAGAAAGCTTCGCCTCTATTTTCAGGCTTATCCTATTAACGTTTACATCGACCGACCGTTACGGCAGGTCCTACAACGACCTAAGACGTCTGAAAGGTTACTCAAGTGGAACATCAAACTGAATCAATTCGCTTATCTCCCTCGGAGAGCTATCCAGGGATAGGCACAAGCGGACTTTATAGCAGAATTCACTGCACAATATGATCTCCCAAAGAGTGGTAGAGCCCCTACCATTCAGTGGAAAATGTATACTAATGGAGCATCCAATGATCATTTTTCCGGAGCCGGAATCATGTTTGTAACTCCGGAAGATCGATCAATTTGCTATGCTTTGAAGCTTGACTTCCCTGCAACGAACAATGAAGCGGAGTATGAAGCTCTGACTGCTGGACTCAAACTTGCCAGAGAACCGTGGATAAAGTCTCTTGAAATCTTTTGCGACTCACGGTTGGTAGTATGCTAAGTCAGGGGAGATTACCGAGCTAAAGGACAATGACTCGCTCCACACCTTATCCAAGTCCAAGAGCTATTAACTGGCTTTGAGTATTATGACATCACACACATTCCCTAAGATCAAAACAAAGAGGCCAACTCATTGGTAAAGTTCGATAGCACTAGGGATGCACAACAGATAGGCTTGGATCTAGTTGAAGTACTAGATGCTCCAAGCATAAACCAGATGGAAATCGATTGGGTAGTAGAGACGGAACCTGAGAAGGAGTCATGGATGACTCCGATTAAAGACTATTTGCTACAGGGAGTCCTTCCCGAACAAAGGAATGAAAGGCGACAAGTCCTTCGCAAAGCTTCACGATATATCATTCAGGAAGGAGTCATGTATAGAAAGGATTTTTTCATTTCCCTACTCTGGTGTATTTCTCATGATGAAATAAAGCGATTCTTAAAGGAAGTTCATGAAGGAGAATGTGGTGATCACACTGGAGGGCAAACCCTAGTAAAGAAAATACTCTGTTATGGGTATTATTGGCCGACTGTCAACCGAGATGCTCTTGATTACGCAAGGTGATGTGACAAGTGATAGATGTATGCAAAAGTTCTAAGAGCTCCGCCAATGGAAATCACACAAATGGTCAGTCCATGGCCGTTTTCCATATGTGGCATAGATATTATCAGTCTCTTACCGATCTCTAAAGGTTGTGTGAAATACGTCATCATCGTAGTTGATTACTTCACCAAATGGGCCAAAGCGGAACCTTTAGCCATGATTACGGGAAAGAAAGTAATCAACTTCATTGTCTGAAACATCATCTGTCATTTTGGCCTTCTGCAAACAATTGTAACTGATAATGGGACTTAATTAGACAGCGCTGAATTCAAAGATTTCTGTCATTGGCATCATATTGAGAAAAGATTTATGGAAGATGCTCACCCTCAAGCATATGGACAATTTGAAGCTGTGAATAAAATCATAAAGTCCATTCTGAAGAAGTGTTTGGAAAAGGCTAGAGGAAAGTGGATGGATGAACTCTCAATGGCATTATGGGCTTACAGAACCACCTAAAAGTCCGCGACTGGCCATACTCCATTCGCCCTTGCTTTCGGCTCCGAAGCTGTTATTCCTATTGAATTCGAAGTCCTTTCTCATCAAGTGACCTACTACGATCCAAGAACGAATAGTGATCTCCTCTTAGAATCTCTAGACTTTGTAGATAAGAAGCGTGAGGAAGCTGATTTGAGGGCTCTACGTTGACACCGAGTCGCCCGGTATCACAACGCTAAAGTTTGACGTAGAAACTTTGAAATCGGCGATCTCGTCCTGAAACGGGTTTCTCTTATCTCGTCATACATTATTCCTGGTTAGGAAGGATCATATGTCATTGAATAGTGGCTTGGAGAGGGAACTTTCAAGCTAGCAACTGTTGATGGCATCACACTCTCAAGGGCGTGGAATAGTGAACATTTACGATGCTATTTCACTTAGTTTATTCTTTTTCATTCAGTTGTATTCAATTTATGAATTTTCTTTAGCATTTGATTTTCCAGATATGTAATAGGACAAATTATATCATTTCTTTCCAGTTGGCAAATAAAGTTTTAAATTTCCTTTATATCTGTGATTGTTGTAGCATTACATATTAGTTATGATACCTGACTAACTAATATTGATATGTCCGAGTAGGTTCCTAGAGTTTGGAGCTAGCCGATTATATAAGTTCACGATTGAACTAAACAAAATGAGAATGGTCTGACCATTCATTTAAGAATTCTCGTTCACAACCCGATGGATGGAATACCCAACTTGGAATGGATGTGACTCAACCATCCAATATCTTAGTTAATCCCGCTGAGTGATGTGATATATGCATCAAAAGCGATCGTGATACGATTAATCGCTCGCTAAGTTAAACCCTGGACTTGGGGGCAAACCAATCAATTAAGGAAAGTATAGTTGACTATTTTTTGAAATAAGTCTAAGTACCCAAAGCATGGACTGGAGTATAAACACGAATTAGGTGCGATCCGACCACCCGGCAACTAACTCTTATCCCTAGAGTGTGGATATGAGTATAAACAAATAGATGAGTGTGGTTCGACCACTCATGTAACATCCCCCATTTGGAGGCCCAAAACTAACTACTACAAATCCTGCAGTTATCCATAGCTATTAATTCTCGGTGACTAAATGCAGTAATGTTAGATACATTGGTATATCAGAAACACATGAATATGGAAAAAAAATTAAACTCAATTTAAAACAAATTTCTCATTTCATTACAAATAGTATTTCAGATTCATTACATAATCCCATAAGTAAGCCACGTTTAGAGAAATTACAATTTATTACAAAATACGCCAAGAGCGACATATGAAGATGCCTCCTTGGTTGATCAAAGTCTAAATATAGGCAATTAAACAAATTTTCCCTTACATCCAAATAACATAGCGGACAATAGATAGAATCTCCTAAATAGCTAGATTGCCTCCTGCATGTGTCCGGAAGTTTATTCGTCAATTAATAATCTGAAAAACCCTTACCCTCAGCCTACTCAAATTAATTTTGAGCACTGAGAGTTTAAGGGAAAAAACATAAACTTCGAGTCAGACAAAAAGTCTGGTGTGAATAATAATATACCATCTCGAACCAAATATATATCAAGCGAGACCATGCCACTGAGCGGAACGGGTTTTCCTCTCACTAGTACCTTAACCAAAAAACTAATTAACCATATACTGTGCACCTGCATCCACAATGGTTAAAACATAAACTAATACGATGATATGCAATTATACAATATATCATGGATTTCCCATCCCCATTCATCGGACTATCTATCTCAAATTATAGTTTCTAGGGTCACTGTTAACCTATTAGTTTTCATGGGCCAAATAATAACATGTTCCAAGCTTACGGACTATCTGTCCAGTTTCATAGTTTTCATGGGATTACTAAGAACCTATTGGTGTCTACCAATAACATCATCCAATCATAGTTTTCATGGGTTGACTATGAACCTACCGGATTCTCCAATAACATCTCTCAGGTCATAGTTTTCATGGGCTGACTGTGAACCTACTGATCTCTATCAACAACCTATTCCGGACATAGGTTTCATGGGATCTCTAAGAACCTATTAGCCCTTGCTAATGACATTTCTCAAGGCATAGTTTTCATGGGTTATAACTTTTTATAGGTATATAATTAGGGTACATAATCTATTCCATTGCTTTCGAATGATGGTTTCTCTTTCCGTAAAGTGATCATATTAGAGAAATGGACTTACGGTTAACAAGTTATACATGTTTTAAGTTTTGAAAACATAGTTGGTGAAAGGATACTAAAGCAACAGTGGCGAAAGGGGTTCCACCTCATAGTGGAGAAAGAGGGTTCCACCAATATTAGAGAAAGTAATTCCACCAACAGAGGATAAAGGGGGTTCCATCCAACAATGGAGAAAGGGGGTTCCACCAACATTAGAGAAATGGGTTCCACTAACAGTCGAGAAATGGGGTTCCACCAACATCGGAGAAAGGGTTTCACCAATAGTGAAGAAAGGGAGTTCCACCCAACAGTGGAGAAAGGGGTTCCACCAACATCGGAGAAAGAGGGATCCACCCAACAGTGGAGAAAGAGGATACCTCCAACATTGGAGAAAGGGGGTTTCATCATCATTGGAGAAGCGGGTTCCACCAAGAGCGGAGAAAGGGGGTTCCACCCAACAGTGGAGAAAGTGGGTTCCACCCAACAGTGGAGAAAGGGGTTCCACCAACAGTGGAGATAGTGGGTTCCACCCAACAGTGGAGAAATGGGGTTCCACCCAAATCGGAGAAAGGGGTTCCACCAACAGTGGAGGAATGGGGTTCCACCCAACAGTGGAGAAAGGGGGTTCCTCCAACATTGGAGAATGGGGTTCCACCAACATTGGAGAAAGGGGTTCAGTGGCAGGCTCGTAATTAACGTAAAACCGCTATTTTTTCAACAACTCTTTTTGTTTGTCAAATTCATATTGGTTAGAGGTACACTTTAACAATTTCTTTGCAGAAAAACTGCTATAATCAGATTTCATGATTTCTAAAATTATTTTCAAGCCACTAAAATATATTAATATTTCAATATAATTGTTAAGTCTTTCTTGCTTAGAAAATTCATAATAAATCGAAAACACTAGGGAAAAATCCCAAAAATTCACCAAAAATCTGAAATAACATTTTCTTTACTATATAAAAATTTCAATGCCAAATTCATTATTTTATTTTATTTAATAACAAAAACCGAAATTAATGCCCTTTTCACCTTAGGAAATTCATAGAATATACCTATTAAATTATGAAATTAAAACCCATCTCCAAAATTATGTATTACACAACATATCCAAAAATCATGTCATTTGAAGGTCATTCACTAAGATTTTTCCCTTGAAACCTATCATAATAATTTCATAAAAATTCCAATAAATTACCATTCATGCAAACAATGGTAAAATCAACCATGTCATCACCAAAAAATGCGGAATATATCAAAAATCCAAAAGTTAACATATATGAATGAGATGGATACTATTATTCACCTTATTTTGGGAAAAAGAGTTGAGATTTGAGTTGTTGATTTGATTCCCCTTAGCTTTAACTTGGTTCTCTAACCTTTCTTCCTTTAAAAGTTTTAGCAATAGCCTCTACTTTGTTTGTGTTTTGTATGGATGTAAAAATGAACGAGGATACGAGGGTGGAAGGGTTTATGTTTAGGAAATGAAGCTTATTCCTATTTTGCCCCTCTCATAAATCATCCTACTTGTGTTTAAGTTAAAACAATCTTATATGTTGATTAGTTAAGCCCTAACCCAATTAATTATAAAATCTCATCTCATTTTCATGCCACACATTATTCTGTTTATTAATCTAATTAAATCTCCTGAATAATGTTAAAGAAAATTAGGGGTGTTGCAGGCTCCCTCCCTTAAAGAATTTCATCCTCGAAATTCGGTAAGGGCTACAAACAAGCATATCAATCTTGCCAACAAAGCCAGTATATCCAACCAGCGAAAAGTCTATATAAAACAAATATAGAAGATACCCTCGTAAAAGCAGAGAATAAGTATCTCTAATCATGTCTTCTTTTTCCCAAGTACAGCCCTTCTCATTATCGCTCCACTGAACTTTTACCAACTTGACTATCTTGTTACTTAACCTCTTCTCATCTCTCACTACAACCCGAACTGGTTGCCAAACAAAAGTCAGATCTGGTTCTACTATTAAGTCTTCCAATGCAGCCGGAGGGATAGTAGTCTCTGGTTCATGTACATATTTACGAAGATGAGACACATAAAACGCATTATGGACACCTGCCAAACTGTTCGGTAACTCTACTCTGTATGCGAGCTTTATGATCCTCTATATAACTAGGAACGGTCTAACATATCTCGGTGTCGGTTTTCCTGACTTCCCAAATCATACCAAACCCTTCATCGGTGATACTTTAATGAAAACCCTATTTCCAATTGAGAACTCTAGATCCTTACGCCTCTTATCTGCATAACTCTTTTGTCTAGACAGAGCTTCCTTCATCCTACCTCGGATCAACTCTATCTTCTCTGTTGCTTCTCTCACCATATCTGGACCAAGGACTAATCTATCTTTGGTCTCTAACCAACATGCTAGTGATTTGCACGGCCTTCCATATAAAGCTTCGAAAGGTGCCATTCCTATACTAGCCCGGTAGCTATTATTATAGGAAAACTCAACCAAGTGCAAATGGTCTTCCCATGACCCACCAAAATCTAATACACAAGCTCTTAATAGATCCTTGAGTACCTTTTTAACTCTCTCAATTTTCCCATCCGTCTGTGGGTGATAAACGGTGCTCATCTTAAGCTCGGTTCCCAACATTCCTTGTAGACTCTCCCATAATTCACTAGTGAACAAGGCATCTCGGTTACTGACTATGCTACTAGGAATCCCACGTAGTCTAACTAAGTTCTTTATAAACAATTTAGCCAGGACAGGTGCCATCTTGGTTGATTTGACAGGAATGAAATGGGCACTCTTGGTCAACTTATCCACTACAACCCATATAATTTCATTTCCCAGGTTCGACTTTGGAAACCTGTCCATAAAATCCATGGATATTGAATCCCGTTTCTAAACAATTATCTCTAAAGGTTGAAGCAACCCACTCGGCTTTTGATGTTCGGCCTTCACTTATTGATAGTTCACACACTACTTTACCCACAAGCCAACATCTCTCTTCATGCCTTCCCAGTAGAAACTCCTCTTCATATCCCAATCCATCTTTGTCCCCCAGGATGAATCATAAATTTTGATCGATGGCATTCTCTAAGGACCTCCTTCCTTATATTTTCTACATTCGAGACACATAATCGTCCCTTCTTTCTCAACTACACTCTCTGGTCAGACTAAAACCCTTCAGATCATCAATCTTGATTCCACCCTCTAGCCTTCTAATCTTCTCAGCTAACACTGGGTCATCTTTCTGCTTAGATGCAATCCTTTCGATCAATCTCGGTCGAACTTCTAAGTAGGACAATATGGCAGTACTCTGAATAGAAATAGCAGTAGATCTTAACTGCACACTACACGTAGTCAACACCTTAAGATCCTTCCATTCGGCCAACATGGCTAACACCATATTCTGATATTTTCTGCTAAGTGCATCCGCAACCTAGTTACCTTTTCCTGGCATGTACTATATACCAAAGTCGTAAGCTGCTAAAAACTACAACCACCTTTGTTGTCTCATATTTAACTCCTTCTAAGAGAATAGGTATCTTAAGGGCTTATGATCGGTATATAACTCGAATCTCTCTCCCAAACGTTAATGTCTCCATATTTTCAACGCGAAGATTACTGCTGCCAACTCTAAATCATGAATAGGGTATCTCATTTCATGGGGACTATGCTATCAAGAAGCGTAGGCAATGACCATACCCTTTTGCATCAACACAGCTCCTAATCCAGTTCCACATGCATCGGTATACACTACTAATCTTTGATTCCCATCTGGAACTACTAACACATGTACATTGGCAAATAAATGCTTTGACTTAAGGAACGCTTCCTCACATTTGCCAGACCAAGTAAACTTCACATCATTCCTGTCCAGCCTAGTCAAAGGCACTGCTATCCGCAAGAAATCCTTAATAAACCTCATGTAGTAACCAACAAGCCAAGGAAACTTCTGATCTCAGTCACCATCTCTGATCTCTTCTAGTTGTTAATGGCTTCGATCTTATCTGGATCAAATGACAAACCCTTCTCTGAAACCATGTGACCAAGAAACTTAACTTCTTTCTTCCAGAAATGACACTTCGAAAACATCGCTTTCAGTTGATGCTACCTCAACGTCTCAAGCACCACTCTAAGATGAACTTCATGCTCTCTTTCATCCTTAGAGTGTATTAAGATGTCATCTATGAATACCAATACGAACCTATCCAAGTACACTTGGAAAACCCGGTTCATCAAATCCACGAAGAAAGCTGACGCATTCGTTAACCCGAATGGCATCACCAACCATTCATATGACCCGTATCTGGTCCTGAACATTGTTAACATAATACTATCCTCCCCCATTCTTAACTGATGGAACCCTATTGCCAAATCCAACAGGAAGAACACTCTGGCTCCATTCAACTGATCGAATAAATCATCGATTCTCGGCAAAGGATACTTATTCTTGATCATCTTTTCATTCAACTTGCGGTAGTCAATACACAGCCTTAGCGATCCATTTTGCTTCTTCACAAATACCGCAGTTGCTCCCTAAGGAGAACTGCTTGGTCTAATAAAGCTCTTCTCTTCCAAGTCCACTAGATGCACCTTCAGCTCTTTCATCTCAGTAGGTGTCATCCGGCTAGGTGGTCTACTTACAGGTTCTGCCCCTACCATAAGATCTATCTGAAACTTGATAGCTCGCTTAGGCGGTAGCCCTGACACTGGCTCAAAAACATCCACTAACTCTTTTGCTACCAACACCCGATTTAATTCTTCTTCTGCTTCCATTTCATTCAGCAAAGCATAAGCACTTGAGCCTGACTTCTCCACCAACTATATAATTCGGTTATGGCTATTCGGGTGTCTCAACAATATTTCCCCATCCCGGCAAAATATTCTTGCATCGTATCTATCTAACCATTCCATACCCAATATGATCCCCAACCCCTAGAAATAAAAAACATACAGATTGCATGCAAACTACTGACCTAAAAAGTCAAGTTCTAACTGATCATATCTCATTCCCAAAGTTGCATACCCTCATATTGGATTTGCCACCCTTAAGGAAGTAAGTAGGTATGATGGTTCTAAACATAATTTATCTACCAAACACTGAGAATAAATGAATGCGATGCACCGGTATTAAGTAGTACTTTAACTGGTATACTATGAATAAAGAGCGCACCTTCCATCACGAATCTCCCCTTCTCAGCTATTGTTGGTCTGGAAGAAGATGGTTCGAAGGTAAAAACTTTTCCTTTGTCTGCTCTAACCGGTTCTGGACACTGATTTTTGTAATGCCTAATCTGGTCACAATCAAAGAACTTGACTCGTTTCTTATTTGCAACCTTCTTCCCTATTCCAATTCGACATTCATGAGCAAAATGTCCTTTCTTGTTGCACTTATAGCAAACTACATCGGCCTTTCCTTTCTTGGATGCTCCTTCTTTCTGAACTCCTTTCCGTTTAAAGAACTTTCTCTTCTTTCCTTGGGGATCTTGAACCTCAACTGACTTCCCCTTACTAAACGTAGAGAGCATCTCCTCGTTCCTAATGGCCATATCCACTACGACATTTCTTGCATCACAGAGGTGTGGCATAGTTTCCATGGCAATCTCTAGCTTCAGTCCTCGAATAAACTTTTCATTTCTCTTAATGATGGTGTCAATCATGGCGTATCTGTATCTGGACAGCTCATCAAATTTCATGGCATATTCGATTACCGACATCTTCCCTTGCTCTATATCTATAAACTTCCTCATCAATGCTGACTTTGCCACTTTGGATAGAACCCTCTCTTTGAATCTCTTTCAAAACTCAGCCCAAGTTTATTCTTCTTAAGGTACTCCATAACCCCATTCCACCGGTATAATGCTGCTTGCTGCAACTGTTTGGAAGCAAGTCTTCTCTTCTGTTCATCATATAATCCCAATTCAACAAAAATTCTTTCACAGTGCAATAACTAGTTTTCTACTTCGTCAAAATCCTCTGTTCCCAAAAATGGCTTCCCACCAAGACTGGTGTAATCCCTGCTCAGCTTGGCATAGTCATTACCAACTGGGGCCATAGGATTTGCTCCCCCAGCATTCACAGCATTTCCCCAAACTACTCCTGTAGCTTCTCCAGCTTGCATCAGATTGATGAAGAACTGATACATCATCCCCATATCTACGGGCGGGGTTCCAGCACCTACGTTGGCATTTGCTTTTGGATTAGCATTTGCCCGTCGACTCGAATTCCTTCTGGTATTGGGTCGAGCATTTCCATTAGTTGTGGTGCTTCCTCCACCTAGATTTCCTCCTCCGTTTCCTGCCTCCATATCTCTCTTTCTCATATATCTGCATATGAGCCTTAGTAAGATATCGAAGAATGGTCTAAGATAAAAGGGAATACGTACTTATATATATATATATATATATATATATATATATAACAAATGCAAGTACGTTACTATAGCGTTAACCTAAACCCCGGTCTCATTCTCTGATTCATTGGGTTATGTTTTGAAAATCATTTAAGTTCAAATTTCTTATAAATTTACCTAAACCTATGCTTTGATACCAACTTGTAACATCCCCCATTTAGAGGTCCAAAACTAACTGCTACGGATGTTGCGGTCGTCCATAATTATTAATTCTCGGTGACCATATGCGGTAATGTTAGATAAATTGATATAGCAGAAACACATGAATATGAAAAAATTTAAACTCAACTTAAAACAAATTTCTCATTTGATTACAAATAGTATTTCAAATTCATTACATATCCCATACGTATACCACGTTCGAAGAAATTATAATTTATTACAAAATAGTCAAAGAGCGATAAATGAAGATGTCCCCTTGGTTGATTAGAGTCTTAATATAGGCAACTAAACAAATTTGCCCTTGCATCCAAATAACATAGTGGACAATAGATAGAATCTTCTAAATAGCTATCTTGCCTCCTACACGTCTTCGGAAACTTATTCGTCAACTAATAACCTGAAAAACCCTTACCCTCAGCCTACTCAAATTAGTTTTGACCACTCGAGAGTTTAAGGGGAAAAACATAAACTTCGAGTCAGACAAAAAGTCTGGTGTGAATAATAATACACCGTCTCAAACCAAATAGATATCTAGCGAGACCACGTCGCTGAGCGGAATGGGTTTTCCCCTCGCTAGTACCTTAACCCAAAAACTAATTAACCCTATACTATGCACCTGCATCCACAATGGTTAAAACATAACATAATATGATAATATGCAATTATAGAATATATCATGGATTTTCCATCCTCGTTCATCGGACTATCTATCTCAAGTTATAGTTTCTGGGATCACTATTAACCTATTAGTTTTCATGGGCCAACTAATAACATTTTTCAAGCTTACGGACTATTTGTCTAGTTTCATAGTTTTCATGGGATTTCTAAGAACCTATTAGTGTCTACCAATAACATCATCCAGTCATAGTTTTCATGGGATGACTATGAACCTATTGGATTCTCCAATAACATCTCTCAGGTCATAGTTTTCATGGGCTAACTATGAACCTACAGATCTCTATCGATAACCTATTTCGAACATAGTTTTTATGGGATCACTAAGAACCTATTGGCCCCTGCCAATAACATCTCTCAAGTCATAATTTTCATGGGATATAACTTTTTATAGGTGTAGAATTAGGGTATCTAACCTATTCCATTGCTTTCGAATGATGGTTTCACTTTCCGTAGAGTGGTCATAATAGAGAAATGGACTTACAGTTAGAACGTTGTACATGTTTTAAGTTTTGAAAACATAGTTGGTGAAAGGTTACCAAAGCAACAGTGGCGGAAGGGGTTCCACCCCACAGTGGAAAAAGGGGGTTCCAACAACATTGGAGAAAGGGTTTCCACCAACAGTAGAGAAAGGGGGTTCTACCAATATTGGAGAAAGGGGTTCCACCAACAGTGGAGAAAGGGGTTCCACCCAACAGTGGATAAAGGGGTTCCACCAACAGTGGAGAAAGGGGGTTCCACCAAATAGTAGGAAAGGGAGTTCCACCCATAGTGGAGAAAGGAAGTTCCGCCAACATCGAAGAAAGGGGTTCCACCAACAGCAGAGAAAGGGGGTTCCACCCAATAGTGGAGAAAGGGAGTTCCACCAACATCGGAGAATGGGGTTCCACCAACAGTGGAGAAAGGGGTTCCACCCAACAGTGGAGAAAGGGGGTTCCACCAAACAGTAGAGAAAGGGAGTTCCACCCATAGTGGAGAAAGGAAGTTACACCAACATCGGAGAAAGGGGTTCCACCAACAGTGGAGAAAAGGGTTCCACCCAACAGTGGAGAAAGGGGGTTCCACCAACATTGGAGAAAGGGGTTCCACCAATATCGGAGAAAGGGGATCCACCAACAGTAGAGAAATGGGGTTTCACCCAGCAGTGGAGGAGGGGGTTCCACCAACATTGGAGAAAGGGGTTCAGTGGCAGGCTCATAATTAAAGTAAAAACTGCTATTTTGCTAAATAAAGTATATTCTTTTCACCAACTCTTATTGTTTATCAAATTCCTATTGGTTAGAGGTATACTTTATCAATTACTTTGTAGAAAAACTGCTATAATCAGATTTCATGATTCCCATAATTATTTTCAAACCATTAAATTATATTAATATTTTAATTTAATTATTAAGTCTTTCTAGCATAGAAAATTCATAATAAATCGAAAACACTTGGGAAAAATCCCAAAAATTCACCAAAAATCTAAAATAATATTTTCTTTACTATATCAAAATTTCGGGGCAAAATTCATTATTTTATTATTTTTAATAATTAAAAGTCGAAATAAAAGCCCCTTTCACCTTAGGAAATTCATAAAATATTCCTATGAATTCCGAAAATTATGAAATTAAAAACTCATCTCCAAATTATGTATTAAACAACATATCTAAAACAAGTCGTTTAGAGGTCATTCACTACGGTTTTTCCTTTGAAATCTATTATAAAAATTTCATAAAAATTCCGATAAATCACCATTCATGCAAACAATGGTAAAATCAACCATATCATCATCAAAAATATATGGAATACATCAAAAATATGAATGAGATGTATACTATTATTCACCTTGTTTTGAGAAAAAGAGATGAGATTTGAGTTGTTGATTTGATTCCCCTTAGCTTTAACTTGGTTCTCTAACTTTTCTTTCTTTAAAAGCTTTCGCAATGGCCTCTACTTTGTTTGTGTTTTGTATTGATGTAAAAATGAATGAAGGTATGAGGGTGGAAAGGTTTATGTTTAGGAAATGAAGCTTATTCCTATTTTGCCCCTCTCATAAATCCTCCTACTTATGTTTAAGTTAAAACAACCAGGTAAAGAAATAATTAGTTCGAGTCTAGGTTTTCCGGTGAATTAGATTCTTGCCAATGCCAGGAAAGAATCTAATTCACCGGAAAACCTAGACCCGAACTAATTATTTCTTTACCTGGGTCCGATAGAACAACCAGGTAAAGAAATAATTAGTTCGGGTCTAGGTTTTCCGGTGAATTAGATTCTTTCCTAGTTATATGTTGATTAGTTAAGGCCTAACCCAATTAATTATCAAATATCATCTCCTTTTCATGCCATACATTATTTTGTTTAATTAATCTAATTAAATATCCTGAATAATGTTAAAGAAAAATTAGGGGTGTTACAACTCACTATTCCATAAACTAAGACCTGAAACCGACAAGAGTATAAACATGCTAAGGATGGAGTTTAAACATCCACCATCTAACTCCGCTAACCCGAGACTGGGGGCAGGAGTATAATCACTCAAACCGCTGAATCTGATAGCATAACACTAGGGCTTGTGCCACGTGTTTGGTACGACTCAGGGCCACGACCACATGGAGGTCGTGAGATAGAATTAACGGATTATCATCCTAATCAATGAGCAACGAATTACGAGTACATTGAATGGAAAATTACCAGCTTGAATACTTAGACAAAATTCACATAAGAGTTCGAAAAAACAAAGAACTTTTATTTGCATGCTAAACTTCAAAATTGTGATAAAAGTTTATTCAAAAACGGGTGTTGTACCCGAATAATCACGGCCAACAAAAAGAAAAACAGCTATACAAGTTATACACAAACTAAGATGAAGCAACGAATATTTCTTTCGCCCTTTCTCCTTTCTAGATTTCTTAGGAGAGACACCACCCGAACTTTCGCCTGTCCTTTTCCTCGATCCTTTATCGCTCTTGGCAGGAGATCTTTCAGAGATTGGAGGGAGTTCTTCGGGAACCGACCCGCCGGGTGTAATGACTTGAAGTGGAACGAGATTTGGATCGTCGATGTCCACGTCAGCGGGTTTAGCCTTAGCTTTTTTCTTCAGCAACTCCTCTCTCTCGATGCACTCATTTAAGCTAAGCTCATTTGTATGTTCGGTGGTGCTGGTAATCACAAGGTCATCTGATTCGTCAGGCAATGGCTGGTCGTTGGCTTTTTCATCATCAAGTGCTCCAATAATTTGAGCTTTGGGCCCTAGGATGTTGGTGGCCACCGAAATTTTAGTCGATGTTGATTGTTGCTCCATGGAGGCACTGCTTCCTGGAGTCTGGCTGGGCACCATAAGACCTACAGATTCGTTAAAACAAAAGGATAAGCTCATACTATTGGGCATGAGAAACGAAATCTCTTGAATAATGGAGAATAAAGCTGGATACTTGTGTCCAGCCGACTTTCAGTTGTCGCTGGAGTGCTCCCCTCTAGAATAGGAGTTAGAACCTTTGATTTATAACCGGGTCTGTTTGGATCATAGCCCAGATCCTGTCCCAGGCCAAGAGAAACTGACGCTCTAGCCGTTTGAAGTGCAGGGGGACCTTTTGGACCGAACTCCGAAGACTCGGTAATGTTTTTCCCTCTACCGAAAGGTGCTAAAATGTCAAAGTATCGGAGTCCCGTAGTAGCAAGGTCTAAAGGTTCATCCCCGTGAAGAATCTCCAGCACCAACTTCTCTTCATCTAAATCAGCTTCACCGAGGGCTTTCTTCTTCGTTTCAACAATGTATTCCCAAGCCTCGGTGAGCGATTCAAGATAGCCCTCTCCAAGGAAACTCAGATCATGATGAATTAAGACTTTAGCATTATGTTACACAATCAGAGGATCGAACAT
This sequence comes from Allium fistulosum, assembly GCA_030737815.1. Lineage (NCBI taxonomy): Eukaryota > Viridiplantae > Streptophyta > Magnoliopsida > Asparagales > Amaryllidaceae > Allium > Allium fistulosum. The sequence continues at coordinate 960,822,549 of CM060904.1, forward strand.
GTCCTCAATTTCATTTCGACTGGCTTCTTTGGCATCTTCTAACCGGGCCTCAATATGTTCTCTAATCATTGTGGCCCGCTTCTCTTACCTCTTTTTTGAGGACTTCAATTTGAGCGAGTTGCTCATCAAGCTTAATTTTTAGTCCCCGGGCTCCGACGACCTCTTCGCAATATCTCTACGACTCCTCCTGGGCTTCAAGCTTCTCTTCCTTCTCTTTTTTACGGAGTTCTTCGAGCTCCTCAACGCGGTGGGCTAGAATATTTTTCTCCTTCTGTAGTGTATCTTTTTCCAAAGCAAGCACACTGCTACGGTTGAGGGTAGCATCCAGTTCCTTTTTATGAGCCGATTCTAGATGGCTAACCGCCTCAGATGTTTCCTTGGCACTCTTTTCTACCGCGGTCAGTTTCACTATCAACTCCAAGATCCCATTGTCTTAATGTTTAATTATATCTTTATCATGGATTTCCTCTAGCTTGAGACAATCGATTTCATGTTGTCTCTTGAAAGACACCTCAAAGATTTTTTTGGCTAAATGTTGAAATGCTTCGTGCTGCACAAAAACGTCATTGATCCATGCGAGGAACTCGCCTTCACACTCCCTAAAATTGTATAAATGGAAGGAAGGAACTTAAGACCAGCGAAGAATTTTTTTGGAAAAGCCAATTTCTCGACTGTGGAAGCCTCAGGAGCTGCAGTAGGCAAAGCAGGATCAGAAGTAACAAGTGGGCGTTTGCTTGACCTACGATCGTGGGACTACTTGAAACCAGATGAACCAAAGTACTACTCAGGCGGTACAGCAATTTGAGGAGCATGGAAAGAATTCTGATCACCACTGTGTACAGGAAGATTAAACCGAGCTTCCTGGTGAGACGATTGATATTGGGACTTATGTTTGGAAGATGAAGACTCCTTGAACGACGACTTCTTTCCCGGCCGTCGCCTCTCTCTCTACGCCTACCTAATTCTAGACCATGACTGAATCCATACTGAGTTGAAGAGCTTCTCAAGTGATTGAAGGTGCGGGATTGATACATAGCACTTGCAAACCAAACAAAAATGTATAAATGACCATTGAACAAAAGATAGACGAAAATCAAGCAGTTAAGTGTGTGTGATTGTGAGTGTCCCCCCGACGGACCAGTTGTTGCAGCCTTGCTCATAGGAATTTTCTCCCCTTTGATGGTGGGAGGAATGTCGTCTCCACTCCTGGTGGGAGAATTGAGCCCTCCAATACTGATGTTGGCGAAGTTATAAGTCATGATATCATCAGGGATCGGGAGATTCGAGAACCTTTCCATCGAACTTTCTAGATGTTGGAAAGAAGAATCTTCATCGACTGAAGTGATAATAAACTCAGGCTCTTTAGTGGTTTTTCTCCTACAGAGTTTATATGCAAGCCTTTTTCTTCTCCTTTCTGGCATATGAGATTATGCGCCTTGTGATGGTTCGACCACGGGTGCATTGCTCGTACCTATATCAGCATCGCCAGGCTTGTTAATTTCGACACCTCTGATTTCGCCCTCTTCGACGTCATCCTGAGCCCCTTTGATTGGGGACACAATAGGGCTATTAGCATCGCCTTCTTGTTTCGCAACATTTCTTGGTGGTACAGCACTTCTTGGAAGCTCGATGTTGAGGCCTTCTTCTATCAGCCCAAAGAGGGATAACCATTCATCGGTTACAAAGGATCCAATGTCCCTGTCTTCAACCGGGGTGGCACGAATTATAGAAACCGCCCTTGAGAAACTATCGCTTTCTGGATGTGGATGAACACCTGTAGATTTTCAAAGTATTAGTTAGTTCAGGATATGACTTGGGCTAAATAATTCGGGAATGAAGTCAAGGAAACACTTACATCCTTCCAACCATCGCCTCGCGAAGCCAAGCAGACATCGGACATAAAACCATTCATGTTTAAAGAGGTTGAGTTTGTTCCAAGCACCAGTTAAAACTTGACAGTTGGGCGAAGGCTCGAGGAAAGTGTAGGAAAGGCTCCCTGTCCGTCGTTTGAAATTGTAAATAAACCTAATGTCCTTAGGAGATGGCAGGCGGAACAGAACATCCATGAATAGTAGGAAAGGGCCATGAAGGAAGGCATAGTTGTTCATGTGTAGTTGAGCGGGAGCTATTCCAAGGTAATTTAGCATCTCTTGGATAAAAGAATTGAAGGGCGGCACACATCCGGCCCAGCACATGAATTTATTGCATGTTGTATACCCCTTCGGGAGCAAATGAGCCCTATCGTTCACCGAAGGGACCAGAACATCTCCAAACAAATCCCGTGTTTAGAGCATAGCAAAGAACGGCCTCACCAATTCTGGAGGCTTGGGAATCCGTCGGGTTAAAGCATCAGGGGTAGGCCTTATATCTTCCATTGGAAGGATGGGAACATCAAAGAAAAGGTCGGTCAACGGGCCAGAAATCTCCATTTACTCAATTTGACGATTAGGGGAAAGTCTGCCGGAAACAGTTGCGGGACTTGACTCAGCTTCGGGATTGTTGTGTTGTGAAGATTGTCTGGAAGGCATTGTAGCTAGACGCTCTAAACATCTAGAGCCCATATCAACTAAACTTAGTAGATAATCGAGAGTAGAAAATTTTACCAGTCCCCCCATGCTAAGTGTAAGCTACTGTAGTGTAGTGTTGTGTAGTGCATAGATAAACAGTTCAAAATTAAAAGCAAAAGTAAATGACTGGGCTTTGGATTCCAACCAGAGTGACCGTCATCACTAACCGTCTCAACTGGCATTTAGATTGACCGATTGTGTAAGTTTTGGGATCGACCATCGACATGTCAAAGTGTGAAGTCCATTATTAGAGTCTATATATTAAATTTTAGTTCATGTCCTAAGTCCCAGGAGTTTGGTCGTTCACTTTCGAGTTTGATATTGGATATGCAAGTCATGTTGTTCATTATCGTCATATATTCAAGTTCATTAGGATGGGATTGGTTCTAATCATTCAAACAAGTAAATATGGATTGGTTTTCAAGTTCAATTCAAAACTTAAAATCGGGCAAGTACAAATAGCCGATCCCTATGTATGCCGATCCCTATGTATGCCGATCTTTACCCTTATAACAACCAATCCCTCTTCACTTAACAAAACAACTGATCCCTTTACTCAGCCGCATTTATAATTCACCAACACTCCCACTTAAGAAAAACTACTGATCCCTCCATGCAAGCCACAAACAACCAATCCTTTTCTTTCGATGTTCAAGTACTTCCCTCAAACGTTCAGTATCGAACCCTCTCCTTCACCTACATAACAACAATATCACTGATCCCTCTGCTTCAAGATTCTAACAAACATCTACTATGATCCCTCTCCAACATGGTTCACCACAACCGATCCCATTATTTCCTTTATTCTTCGCTTTTCTCTTCCTTCTTCTTTACTACTTCGCCGAACTCTACATCATCATCATCTGTCTCGTTTCTTCCTTAACCCATGAATTAACATAATCGAACCTAATATCTCATCATGAATCAAAGGTTAGAGTCAAGAAATTTTACCAAAATATGTAAAGATCGAGTTGCTTAAGAGAAAATGTTGGATTTCAATTCGTTTTAGGGATGGAGCAGAGGTCTAGAGCAAGATAGAAATGGAGAATCTAAGGAAGAAAGTGATATATGACTTAAAAGGGAGTGATCGGGTTTTTAATATTGAAGGGGAAGGGTTCGGAACCGAACTTGAAGAGAATTAAGGAAGTTGGAGGAATGAACTAAAGTAACAAGTGGAAGGAAAGTGTTAGTTTATATAAGGGAGATAAGGGTTCCGCCTGGCTTGGATTCAAGAGAAAGAAGGGAGGGATCAGCTAGAGGAATGCCGATCCCTATGAACATATAAAAAGGAAGGGGGATCAGCTAAAAGAATGTCCATCCCTACATACATAAAAAACAAAAGGATTGGCCATGAGCCTATGTGTATGCAAACATGGACATGGGAGTTATGTATGCAATGAAATTGCATCTAATTCAACAAAAATTAGCAATGGCCTGCGAGCATGCAAATGCGTTTGGGAGCCAACGACAAGAACGTGTACCCGAACGTGCACGTGTGTATTTTAAAAGTTCAATTTTTGAAATCGACGGAAATTGAATTCAAACCCGAAGCTTCCAAGATCGAGATCAGATAAGCTATCCAAAGCTCACTAGTCTCGTAGAACTGGACATAAATAGCAACTGATGGAATATAATCCTGAATTTATACTATTATAAATCGACCAAGTGCCATGATGATCAAGAAGATGTCCAACACTTTGGGAAAATAATTCGAGGGAACGATAGCAACTATTTCGAGAACTGGATGGATTTCATTTCAATGACTCTAACTTGCTTCGATTACAAGCATGTATGTTCAGCACAAGACATACTTTAGGGGGCAAGTGTTATCCGACATTTTGACCCGGCTATATTCAAACTGATTGGACAAGTTAGATTCAACTGTCGTTAAGGCCAGTAAGCCTAGAGCGATGATTGTGGGGTCCAAAAGTCAAGTACAAATGGTAATATGAAGCCATGATCAAACGGAATAGAGAGATACACAATGCAGGATGTTCAAAGTATGGAATATGGTTCAACATATAGGACGGATCGACAATAATTAACCTCCAACATAATGATCGGCATGTTTTAGGAAGCAAGTGCAATTCAATAGAAAACAATCAATATCTAAAGATCCATAAGTCCAATGCATATGAAATTTTATGAGTAAGATGCGGGGACCCTAGGGACTTTACCTTAGGGATTGCACCTCAAAAGGATGAAATAAGAGGGATTGGCTCTCTTCCTACAATAGGGATCGGCATAAATCAGAAGACAACTCACATTGATGCAAAGATCAAGCAATAACTAAAGTATTACTAATCCAATTGGCATAAAACTTGGAGGCTAAGCATATCTCAACATGGGGGAGCTACCATAGGGATTGCAACCCCAAATTTATCCAAAAGAGGGATTGGTGTCGATCCCTATTCTTTGGGATTTGGGCCATGTGATCCCTCTTATGGATCCATATTGTTTTGGAGATCTTCTACCGAATTTTCAGGGAGATATTTCGCCATCTTCATCTATAAATATAGGCTTGGATGTTCATTTTAGGAACTTTTTAGCTGCTAGTTGCTTTGTACTCTATTGTAACTAAGGATTTTTATCTGATCCCTATTATATTCAGTTTACAAAGTGATTAATAAAGCAATCTATTCAAAGTGGATGTAGGCCAACAACACCGAACCACTATAAATCGTTGTGCTCATGTTATTGTTTTGATTTATTGCTATTTCATTACTGTTTTCTTCTGTTTTCATTTTAGATTCTTCATTTATTTCTCTTCAAAACTTCTATTGGGTGTTTGTGCCAACTTTTGGTGCAAACACTAATTGAAATAACATGTTCCCAAGGTAACCTCTCTTATTTTAGTTGTTCATGAAAATGTTTGATATTTGTGTGTATTTATTCATGCGGATATTAGTCAGCCTAAAGAAAGACTAATATTTGGCCGAATCACTTGCACATGTGTGATGATAAATATGTGATAATTATAAGGTTTTACAAGTGAATAATTAATTAGTCCAAAGGAAGATTATTATTTGACTTTAATTTATTGTCAGTGTTTGATCATTAGACAAGAGTATCGCTTACATTTAATATCACTATGTAAAGACTTGATATTAGTATTGTACTAGGTATCTTTCTTTTGGCAAAGCCAACGGGGTTGAATGGACACCTACCATATTATTCAAAACAAAAATTATAGGAGAAATATATAAAGAAAAGCATACAATAGAAAGGTTTCAAACCCTAGTTAATATGAAAACATATAAACAGGCTTTAAAACCATGACAACTTAATTTCTAGCTAAAATAACAAAAAGATCAGCAGCCACTCTTTCTTTTCTAGTGAATAACCTAGAGTTCCTCTCCTCCCAAATCAAATAAACAAATTTCTTTAATATTTTGAGAAGAAGTTTTCCTTTAATAGTTCTCTATCTCGAAACTTTGAAAACTAAATGACATTCAATGTTAGAATCAAAAAGTGGAATTCTCTTCCAAATGTAAAAGGAATAACCACATGATAAGAACAAATGCAATGTGTTTTCAGGAGCATTATTACAAAATAAACAAGATGAAGACTGTAGCAAACCCTTGCGAACTAAGTTATCTTGGGTATGAACTGCATTGGAGATAAATTTCCATAATAAAATGTTTTCTTTAGGCTTACGACCTAAATTCCAGATCCTAGAATGCCATGGAAACAAATTAATTTGAGGAAGGATGGACTTATACACATTCTTAATTGAATGAGGTTTGGATACCCATATGCAATGGACCTCATAATTATGAAATGAAGCATCTTCCACTGAAGACCATAAGTTTCTTATAATGAATGAACTGGAGTAAGGCAATAACACTTTACCATAATGAATGAAGTTAACCAGTTTTGATGCTTTAGGGATGCCAGAGAGACATCTAAGGTTGGAGTTAATAAAAGACGAAAAGATCACACTATTAGAGTACCAAGGATCATGCCAGAAGGATGCAACATTGGCATTCTTAGTTGAGAATTGAAAAATAGGAAGAAAAACCTCCCTAAATTTCAAAATACTTCTCCAAACCCAGCAATAGTCAGAAGGCACATATAAAGTCTAGATGTTTGAATTCTTTAAGAGGCTGGACTTAATCCAATCAGCCTAAAGGTTGGGAATAGAACTGAATAACTTATTTATTAAAGAGGAGCAGGCTGCCATGTTCCATATCTGAAGATTAAGAATACCTAAATGACCATTTTCATAAGGTAACATGACCTTTTTAAAACCCACATGAATAAGCTTTGATGAATGAGGGTTACCATGCCAAAGGAAATGATTTAGTGCAGATTTAATCATGCCGACTAGATTACATGGAAGAACATAATTCTGGCATAGTATAAACACATAAAAGAGGCAATGGATTTGACTATCACCCGTCTGTCAGTAGTTAAAAGATTTGAAACATGCAGAGAAGAAAGTTTGCTAATAATTTTGTCATATAAGGGCAAGCATTGGGAAGAGGAAATTCTGGAGGAAACAAGAGGAGCTCCAAGGTACATTTCATTGGGATTTATCACTTGTAGAAGGATATATTAAGGAGAGTCATCAATAATTCATGAGAAATACTAGGAGTCATGATTTTAGGTTTGGTTTTATTGATAGACAAACCAGTTAAAGCTTGGAAGTGATCAAGGATAGACATGGCATTGGAAATGGATTTAATATTTGGCTTCATAAACCAAATAAGATCATCAACAAACATTAATAATGAGATTCTAAGATATTTGCTTATTGGATGAATATCAATAAATCTATCATTAGTAGCTTTATCTATCATACAAGTTAACATTTCCATAACAACAATGAATAAATATGGGGAGATTGGGTCTCCTTGTCTAATGCCTTGAGTGCCTTTAAAGTAACCAAAGCTACCACCATTTATTGCAAGAGAATAGGTGACAGTAGAAATTGAAATATATATCCAAGCAAGAAAGGAGATAGGAAAATTCATGGCGTAGAGAATGTTTATAATTGAGGACCACTGGATTATATCATAAGCTTTTTGGGTATCAAGCTTCAGAAAGCACCTTGGAGAAGAGTTAGCTCTGCCATAACCTCTCATTAGTTCTTGAGACAAGAGAATATTGTCAATAATATTACTGTTAGGAAGGAAGGCACATTGGTTAGATGAGATGATAGAATCAAGAGCAAGTTTCATTCTGCTAGCCATAATTTTCGAAATACATTTGTAAATTACATTATAACAAGGCATGGGATGAAACTGGGAAACATCGAAAGGCATGGAATTTTTAGGGATCAAAGCAATTTTAGTTGCATTGATACCCCTAACATTTTATTGCTGGTGAAGAAACTTTTAACTGCCCTGATTACATCAAGACCAATAATATCCCAACAACATTTAAAGAAATGTGTAGTAAACCCATCAGGACCAGGGGAACTTGTAGAATTCATAGAAAAAAATTGTTTGCTTGATCTCATCAGTGGTAACTTCATTAATTAGAGCATGCTTATCTACATCAAAAATTCTAGGAAGGTTGAGATGAGGCAAGGTTGCAAATGAGGGAGATATCAGGTCATTGCTAGCAAGCAAGTTATGATAGTATGAGAGGAAAGCATGTTGAATATCCTTTGAAGAGTTACAAGAGACTTTAGGAAAGTTATGTACTAGGTATCTTGAGAAGAGACTTACCAGATATTTTAATTTAATGTAGCTACTTTCTTATATGAGCATATGCGGTCTATTTTTATTTTTGTTCAATTTTCACTGACTAATTTGACTAAAGTGTCTACTAAATTAAATAATATTCTCATCTTGTGGGACTAACTCTAAGGATTATTACGAGAACATGTTGTTTTTTCTTGACTTTGAGGATCTAGCTCTTGCAATTAGATGGGTCACACCCACTCCTATTATGGTTAAATGCCCTTATAATGTTTTGAAGAACATTGAGAGGTGTGATAATTCAAATTGCAAGAGTCAAATGATCATAAGGTAGAATAATTCAAAAGGTTCAAGGGTGTGATATTCATAGGGATAATCAATTCAGGAAAATAAGCACAAGGACAAACTTAGAAAAAAAATTAGATTGAAGGACAACAAGTTTGTTTTTTAGACTGAAGGACAATGCTAGTTATAACTAGCATTTTGTATAGTATAAGACTAAATATAATGCTAGATATAACTAGCATTTTGTATAGTGTAAAAGTTGAATATAATGCTAATTATAACTAGCATTTGTCCTTCAGCCTAAAAGTAAAACTTCATGTCCTTCAGCCTAATTTTTTTTAAAGTTTGTCCTTTTCTCTAATTTCCTCTAATCAATTTTAGGGAGTTCTTTACAAACTAAAAAGCATTTTGCCAAAAAATGATAAAGGGAATAAGCATGCTTTATATTGCTTGATTCCATAAAGTCAAAGTAAGAGAAACATAAATGAGTATTATATGAAAAATTTTGCTTCAAAAGTTAAAGGCACTCAAGTTATTGTTATTTTTTATACTCTCTTTATTCACAATATAAGCATTTTAAGATGATTAATTTATATTTTTTTTGATATTTTTGTTATACTATTACTTAGATAGATTTCACTTTCTATTTCTGATAGGAAAAGATTTGGTTATTATTATTTCTTCAGAAATAATAAGATTAATCTATCGATAAATTCGTACATTGTTGGAATTGAATATCTCGATATTTATGATAAATACCTCTTATAATGAAGTTTTGAATTTGGATATGGTGACTAGTTTAATTATTTGTTCCATCTTACTAAATAATTCTAGATTTAGGTACTAAAGATAGAATATATTTTATTGATATTCTAAGCGACTTAAAAGTTATAAGTTTTTATAAACTCACACCAAGAAAAAAATTAACACGGGAAATGCAACAATTTTTAAGGATGTTGAGTTTAGGTGGAGAAAGAAAGTATGGATCATTGTCTTTAAATTGAATCATTATCTTTGATTCAACTACAGTTACTTCTTTGGATAATGCATATGATTTGTTTTCATTCATTGACAAGAAGTAAATTTAGAACCATAATCAGACAATATTAAATATAATTTTCTTCATGTTAAGGTTACTATTTAAAGAAAACAAACTCAACAACCTCAAGGTGCAAGGTCACTAAGGAAATCCACTTGAAAAGGAAGAAATACTATTCTGAATGACTATGTAGTATTTCTCCATAAAGATAAATAATGGATTGGTGAAGATGATTCTGTGGACTTACATCAATCCATACAAGGTACTAATTTGAAATGTGGATTTAAAATATGAATATATAGTGTAAATCTATAAGCACAATAAGTTTTAGATTTTACCCTCTACCTTAAGTTAATAATATTGGTTATGAACAACTATTCAAAACCAAAAGGGATCAAGTGGGTAATGTGGACAGGTATAAGGCACTTTTATAGAAAATACTACTCTTAGAAAGAAAATATTTTTTAAAGAGACTTTCTCTTTAGTTTTGCTGAAAGACTCTTAAAACCATTTTGGAGCTTGTTGCAAACTATAATTTTGAGCAATATCAGAACGATGCTAAAGTCATGTTTCTCAATGGAGACATTGATGAAACAACTTAAGAAAGTCACTTATGGATTACTCTTTTGTATTAGGAAATAAAATGCACCATTATTATTCATGGGGTGATATTTGGATTATCACAAAAGTGCTAGTTAGATAAGTGCTAAAAAAAGGTTTGGTACGCAAACTATGGATCAATTGATTCTCTTTTGCTAAAAGAGACAGATGTTGTCTTATATAGTGATATAAGAACTCCTTGAAGCTAAAGAAATGCATAAGATTCCTCATACATTTGAGATGTGGAGTCTAATGCATGCTAAGGCATATACACATATTATATTGCGTGTATTATTTGGCAAATATCTTACTGACATTGAAAGTGGATCACTGGTAGCAACCAAAATGGTTCTGAGATATTTTAAGGAACAAAAAGATTATATGCTCATTAATAAAAGTTCGGATTGATTGGAGATCATAAAGAACTACGATCCAAAAATTATGTCGAGAGTACAAAAGATCCATTTTAGGTAATGTTTTTATTTTAGGGTGGAGCTATATAAGGAAAGTTGTCATACAGACACTTACAGCCTCCTCTTCTATGGAACTAATGTTTATCTTCTATTATGAGGCATCCAGTAATGGAAAATAATTGCAAAATTTTTCATAAACTTGTGGTGAATATTGATAGAGAAATTGAAAGACCATTAAAGTGATATTGTGATAATAAACAACATATTATATTCCAATAAAGGAAGAGTGCAAAATAGATTGTAATTCATAGAGCATATTGTGACAAATTCCATTCTAGCGAATTTGCTTACCAAACGATTATCACCCAAGGTCTTTCATGAACATCTTGCTCAAATGGGTGTACCTTTTATGTAAAGATATTTTTGTTCTGAGGAAGTTTGTATTTGGCATTTGTCATTACTTTATACTTCGGCTATTGATATATTCATTATTTTTCTTTTTTTGATCAGATAAAGAAATAAAGTTTTCTTCTTACACTATGTTTAGTTCATCTATTGAACTTTTGATCTTACTAAAGTTGGACTGGTTGGAAATAAACATGTATAGATCACAATTCATGAAATTTCCATGCTACACATCCATGATCGATCTATGTCATTTGATTGTTTTAGTATATGTGACCATTGATGGGTTTAGTTACACAAAAGGAAATGAAATCCACTTTGATTCTTTACCGGCATAGTTAATGGACGAGATTTTTCAGAAACACATAGTGTTATAAATAGCAAAATTTGGAGCTCATAAAGTTAAACATATTTATAAGGATATTACATATGTGGCCCGGGGGAGATTGTTGAAATATTTCGATAATTTAGGCCACGTCTATAAAATAAAATGTGTTGTGCTATTTTAGTGTAAAGCCTAGTTATAGTGGTAAAATTTTGAGTTATAACTAAAAGGCTTTAAAATATACTATCATGGTATTAATGTGTAGATATCGGGGCAATTCTAATTTGTTGAAGGGCCAAATTAGAAATTGCCAATATTATAAATAAGGGGTTATGGTCCCTAAATTACACAAGCCATAGCAACTTTCTAACCCTCTTCCATGGAGAGTTAATATCAGATCTAGGGTTTGTGTCAATTTGGAAGACCAAACCACATTCTTCTTTTCCACAATAACCGGATTCATGTACGCTTCCGCTGATTTATTTACTTTTCTCTGGGTTTTCTCAATTGAATCAATATGAGTTATATATTTGGATCTAGGATTTTGTAATAGATTATTACTAAAGTGTATTGAAATCCTAACATGGTGTGGAGGAGGTTTTTGTACATGGAGATTCGGTTAGCATTTCCTGTGGTATATTCCTGTATCCTTGATTTATAATGACCAAAATAAGAAAAAATTCAAATAAAAATTGTATTTCAATAAAACAAAAGGTTTCTTTGTAAAAATCTACATTAAGGCCGAGATGTTCTTTGTTTCTCGGTAAAACAGATACAACACTAACATGTAGATATCATATTCTCATATATCTATTTTTACTGTTTCTAATTGAATTATTTTCTGGACATATATATCTCATAACACAAGATCTTGAACATTTATTAGAGTCGAAGAAAGTAGGCGAAACATATGCCATTATTGAAAATGCAGAGGTAAATTTATTTGACATTCAAACTTATTTATATAGTGTGCATATCTTTAATTTATATATTTATACAACTGTAATTTTTGTTGCAGACAGGTTTCCAACTTGGATCGTAGTTGTTAAAAGGATTAGGTGTCATGTCAGATGATGTATCATTTTTGAATAAGCTTGTTAAAGACTCAATGGAGCTTTAGTATCATAAGGCCATCAATAGAATTAATAACCGAGACATTGATGCTATAAAACCATTATAGGTAATATATTTGGTGTGTATGTGTATCTATGTTCTTTTTAACACTTTTAGAATGTAACAACCCAAAGATTCACATGTCCCTAAACAAAATTATATTCGGGTAACTAAATTGTTAATGATTGCGATAAAACAAACATAACATAATTTTCACATACTCATGGATTTTGAACTATGACTGAGCATAACTTAGTTTTATTGATTTGATTTGTGAAGCTGACATAATAAACATATTTCACTATCGTTATAACTTTAGTTGAGATTTTTATGTCTGAATGAAAATGGATTCCTATGATATGTAGTTTATACTAGTTATGTACCATATCTGTTAGAAGATTTTTGTACAGGTTATTATTTTGATTGTTAAACTTTTCTACAAGTACTTAAGTTTTTTCAAAAAAAAAGACCAGCTGTAGCAAATTGGTACTTGGCTCCAATCATTATCTATATTATAACATTTTACTAGCACTAGTTGTGTAAATTTATCTATGAATGTTTATGGATTTTATGTGAACTTGGTTATTTTGTCTAAAAACTATTATATCAAAATGGTAAGCTATTTTATTTGATTATATGATTAATATGCTTTTCAGTTATTTGAATAAGATGATTATGTGAGTGACTATCGGTTTAATACTGAAATCTGTAATTATTACTATATAATATATATGATGCAAACAAAATGTAGCAAAAACTTAACAAGCTTGGGAAAAGCAGTGTGTAAAAACTACTGCAAAACAATCAATTATTTTTATTAACATTTACTAAACCCTACATAAAGTTCTGGGTTTTTAGTCACACCTTCTATAACATTGTTAATCGGAACGATACTACTATTTTTAATAGCTTAGAACGTTACAAAATCCTATTTTTGTAGCGTATTGGAAAACACTGCAATATGTTATTTGTAGCGTTTATCTAAATGCAATAGAAAGTTCTAAACTTTTAGTTACACCGTTTAAAGTAACGTTTATTAAAATACTACTACAGGATTTCATAGCATTTTTAGGACACTAAGAAATCCCTTTTCTAGTATAGTGTTAGTGATGAAGTGGAAGATACACTCTCCATCGGTAAGGCTTGTTGGGTTTTCGAGTGTTTACTCGGATTATTATCCTATTATTTTATCTTGCACTAACCAAAATATTAGAAATAAAAATTTTAGATTTGAAAAGATATAGTTGTTAAAAATAATTTTATGGATTTAGTTGAAAATAAATGGCTTTCTACGAGTAATTATAAATATATATTTTTAGGAAACATTGCTAAATTATTTGTAAGTAAGCTTGGAGATTTTAAAAAAAAAATATGGAGCAAAGATGTTTTTGGAAACATTAGAATTAATAGAGATAAATTATTAAATGAGATTTTAAACTTAAAAAAATAGAAGAATTGTAACATCCCCTATTCTGAGGCTTAAAACTAACTGCTACGGATGTTGTATTCATCCATAGTTATTAATTCTCGGCGAGAAAATAAGGCTATGTTAATCATATCAATAATCAGAAGCACATGAATATGAAAAAAAATTAACACATCTTATTTCACAATTGATATTTCATATTCATTACATAATCTCATTCGTAATCCCATGTTCAAAGAAATATAATTATACAAAATACTCCAAGAGCGACATATGAAGATTCCCCTTTGGTTGATCAGAGTCAAATACGAGGCAATTATACAACTTTGCCATTATATCCAAATAGGCAAAACCAAACTACACAGCGGAAATAGATAAAGTTCCTAATAGCTAGCTTGCCTCTTGCATTTCTCCGAAAGCTTATTCGTCTAACTAGAACCTAAAAGCCCTTACTCCTGACCTACTTAAATGAGTACCCGAGAGTTTAAGGGGAAAAACAAAAACTTCGGGTCAGACAACAGTCTAGTGTGAATAATAACCCACCATTTTGAATCAAATGGATATTTAGTGAGACCACGCTGCTGGGCGAAACGGGTTTTCCCCTCACTGGTATCTTAACCAAAACATAGCAACCATATACTATGCACCTATATTGGTATGCCTATTAGATAATTTAAATTTTTAGATCAATGTCGAAGTTCATCTACATTGGTGTCCCCAATAATAGTGTCGAAGTTTACAATTTAAATAGCATTAGTATCCCCAATGTCAACGTCGAAGTAGAAAATTTAGGCTCTCTGCCCTTTAATAATTTAATATAGATTATTGTCATGACATATACAATGTTGACATAGAGGTTTAAGGCTCTCCGGCTTTAATCACAACACACACGTGGTTTTAAAACAATGTCAACTTCCATCTAAGGTCGAAGGCAGAAATTTAAAATTCTTTTTAAGTATAATATTCAATGTTGATGAAGATGTTGTCGGCCTTCATAAACTATAGGCTATCCACCTATTAAACAAAACTTAAAACCTTTGTAAGTTATATGGCTAACTGCCAAAGTTATAAGGTCATCGACCCTCTTAAAACATAGGCCTCATCACCTCTTTAAAAACAATTTTAGTTGACATAAAAACAAGCCTCGTCGGCCTTTAAAGATGAAGTGCGATGTCGTGGACATGAGGCATCGTCTTTAAAACATA
Organism: Allium fistulosum; assembly: GCA_030737815.1. Taxonomy (NCBI): domain Eukaryota; kingdom Viridiplantae; phylum Streptophyta; class Magnoliopsida; order Asparagales; family Amaryllidaceae; genus Allium; species Allium fistulosum. Next base: position 960,837,575 of record CM060904.1, read on the forward strand.
AGGTCGCCGACCTTGATGCACGTCGACCCCAAGACCCTTGATGTCATAATTAAACCTTTAAATTTGACCCACTTCGGCTACTATGTCCCTTTTTTATATTAGGTGGCGTCTTTTCCTTGATTTGGAAAACAACCGAAGAGATGAGATGCGGCATCATTTAAAACAATGATGAAAACATGTGACATCATCGACGTCAACATTAAGCTTTTAAAACGTTTAGACAAATCACGAAGACACCATTACCACCGATACTATATTGTCGACGAGATTGACTTCGACCTACTTAGAAACATTATGTAGCTACCAGAATAACTATCTTATGCTTCCTTTCACTTCGATGTCGACAATCATGGATGCGACCTTGTCTTAGGCTCGACGACATTAGGGTGGTATGGCACTATCATAATTCATGTGAAAACTGTTTTATTACTACTTTAAGTAAAAACTTTTCACCAAATCTTATTTCTTGTCCAATTTATATTAGATAAAACAATTTCTTTACAAAATCCTTTTTAGAATTATTATCGAACTAAATTTTCAAGTTCCAAAACATATTTAAAATAATTACTTTCCATTGTAAATGCTTATCTAGCATAATAAATTCACAATAAATTTAAATCACTTAGAAAAAATCCCAAAAATTCGCAAAAATTAGAGAATATCTTTCTCTTTAACATATAAGAATTTCGAAGCCAAAAAGCATATTTAATTATTTTAAATAATTAAAACTCGAAATTTAGCTATTTCCTCCTTAGGAAATTCATAAATATTCAATTTAATTTGGAAAATTATGAAATTAAAAACTCATCTCCAAAGTAACATTTTATACAACGTATCAGAAATTCAAAGCGTTTGCAGATTAAAATATTAGGTTTTACCCTTAAACCTATTTAAACAATTTCATAAAAATTCCACAAACCATTATTCTATCCAAACAATTATTAAATAATCATATCTTGGCAAAACAAACATAAAAAATTCAAGTATTATCCATAACCGAATTGAAAAGCAAAAATAGAGATAGAACACTTATTATTCACCTTAGATTTGAATGGAGTTGAGATTTGATTAGTGCTTTAGTATCCCTAAACTTTGCTTAAATCCTTCTATCATTTTGTGATCTTCTTTGGTTGCTTATGGCCGGCCTCCCTTTTCTTTTTCTTTGATTGCTTTGTAAATGAGTAAGGTGAGAATAAAATAAGGGGGAGAGACATGGAATAAATGGTGGATCTACCTATTTTGTCTCTCTCATATATCCTCTTATGTGTTTTAAGTTTAAACAATCTTATTACTTAGTTCATTAAGGCACGACCTTAATGTTTTCAAATCTCCTTCTCCTTAATCATTTATATTATTCTATTTAATCTATCCAATTAAATGTCATGAATAATGTTTAACAAAAAATAGGGGTGTTACACGCTCCTCTCCTTAAATAATTTCGTCCTCGAAAATCTTTAAGGACTGCAAAATAAGCATATCAAACATGAAACCAATGCTAGTATATCCTACCAGCTACTAAGTCAATATACAATCAAATATAGAACATAATATCGTAACAGCTCAGGATAAGTATCCCTAATCCTGTCCTCTATCTCCCAAGTACAGTCTTGCTCATCATCACTCCATTGAACTTTCATTAACTTGACTGTCTTGTTTCTTAATCTCTTCTTATCTCTTGATAAAACTCAAACTAGTTGTCTCAGAAAAGTCAAATCTTTCTCTACTAACAAATCTTCCAATGCCATGGAGCAATAGTTGTCTCTAGATCATGCATGCACTTCCTAAGATGAGAAACATAAAACACATTATGGACACTTGCTAAACAACTTGCATAAAACTACTCGGTACCAGTTTCCTTGACTTTCCAAAATTTACCACACCCATCATCGGTGATACTTTAATAAAAACTCGGTCTCCAACCGAGAACTCTAGATCTTTGTGTCTCTTGTTTGCATAACACTTCTGCCTAGACCGAGATTTTCTCATCCTACCTCGAATTAACTCAATCTTCTCTGTTGCTTCTCTCACAAGATCCGGACCAAGGACCAATCTACCTCTGGTCTCTAACCAACATGCTAGTGATTTGCATGGCCTTCCATACAAAGCTTCGAAAGGCATTATTCCTATACTAGCCTGATAACTATTATTATAGGAAAACTCAACCAAGTGCAAATGGTCTTCCCATTGCCCACCAAAATCTAGTCCACAAGCTCTCAACAAATCTTCAAATACCTTATTGACTCTCTTTGTCTACCCATCCGTCCGTAGGTGATAAGCGGTACTCATCTTAAGCTTGGCACCGAGTATTTCCTGTAGACTCTTCCAGAATTCGCTAGTGAACAATGCATCTCCGTCACTAACTATACTACTAGGAATCTCATGCAATCTAATAATATTTTTCATGAAAAACTTAGCTAATACAGTTGTCATCTTGGTTGACTTAACTGGAATGAAATGGACACTCTTGGTTAATCTAACTACCACAACCCATATGCTTCCATTTCTCCTATTCGACCTTGGCAACCTGTCAACAAAATCCATGGACATCGAATCCCGTTTCCAAACTGGTATATCCAAAAGCTGAAGCAATCCACTTGGCTTACGATGTTCGGCTATCACTTGCTGGAAATTTGCATGTTGTTTTATCCATAAGCCTACATCCCTCTTCAAACCTTCCCATAAGAAACTTCTCTTCATATCTTGATACACCTTGGTTCCCCTAGGATGAATCATGAACTTCGATCGATGATATTCCCTAAGAACTTCCCTCCTTATGTTTTCAATATCCAGAACACATAACCTTCCGTTCCATTTTAACCATCCCCTCTGGTCAAGTCTAAAATCCTTTAGATCATCGATCTCATTTTCATTTTCTGGTCTTCTGATCCATTCAGCTAATACTGGATCATCCCTTTGTTTAAAAGCAATCCTTGTAATCGATACTGGTCAGACTTCTAAGCAAGACAACATGGCAAACTTTAACTGGAACTAGCAGTCGATCTTAACTGCACTCTACAAGTAGTCAATGCCTTCAAATCCTTCCATTCTACCAACATAGCTAACACCACATTCTGATATTTTCTACAAAGTGCATCTGCAACTTTATTTCCTTTACCTAGTGTATACTAAATACCAAAATCATAACATGCTAAAAACTCCAGCCACCTCTGCTATCTCATATTCAACTCTTTATAAGAGAATAAATACCTCAAAGAATGATGATCCGTATACAACTTGTATCATTATCCAAAGAGGTAGTGTCTCCACACTTTCAATGTCAAAATCACTGCTGCCAACTCTAAATCATGAGTCGAATATCTAACTTCATGTGGCCTAAGTTGCTGAGAAACATAGGCAATCAGTTTACCTCTCTAGATCAATACAGCTCCTAATCATGTTCCACACGCATTCGTATACACCACCAAATCTTGATTCTCATCTGGAAGAACTAACTTGGCACATTGTTCAACAAAATGCTTTAACTTAAGGAATGCTTCCTCACATTTGTCGGACCAAATGAACTTCACGTCCTTTCTGGTTAGCTTAGTCAAGTGCGCTGCTATCCACAAGAAATCCTTGATAAATCTCTAGTAATAGCCAGCCAGTCTAAGAAAACTTCTTATCTCGGTCATCGTCTTGGGTCTTTTCCAACTTTTAACAGCTTCAATCTTGGATGGATGCACTGACAACCCTTTCTCTGAAACTACATGACCAAGAAACCTCACTTCTTTCTTCAAGAAATGACACTTTGAAAACTTCGCTTTCAGTTGATGCTGCCACAACATCTCAAGCACTATTCTAAGATGAATCTCACGATCTCTTTCATCTTTAGAATATATCAAAATGTCATTAATGAACACCAACACGAACCTATCTAAGTGCTCTTGGAAAATCTGGTTCATCAAATCCACAAAGAAAGATGGTGCATTAGTTAATCCAAATGGCATCACTAACCACTCGTAAAAACCATATCTTATTCGAAACAGCGTCAATGGAATATTGTCCTCTGCCACTCTCAATTGATGGAACCCTGTCGGCAAATATAACTAGGAAAATTCTTTTACTTCACTCAATTGATCAAATAAATCATCAATTCTTGGCAAAGGATATTGATTCTTTATCGTCTTTTCATTCAACTTACGGTAATCGATGCACAATCTTAACAACCCATACGGTTTCTTCACGAACACCGTGGCCGCTCACCAAGGCAAACTGCATGGTCTAATAAAATTCTTTCCTTTTAAGTCCACTAGCTGCACCTTTAACTCCTTCATCGCGATAGGTGTCATTCTGCTAGGTGGTCTACTTACGGGTTCAGTTCCTAGTAAAAGATCTATTTGAAACACAATAGCTCATTTCGGTGATAGTCTTGTAACCAGCTTAAAAATATCTACAAATTCCCTTTTAATTAAAACCTGATTCAATTCGTCTTCCACTTCTGTAGCACCCAATAAAGCACAAATTTATGGACTTGTATTCTCAACTGGGTATACTATTCGATCACTAATATCAGAGTGTCTCAATGATATTCTCCTATCCTAGCAAAATATCCTAGCATCATATCTGCTCAACCAATCCATACCCAAAACCCGCAAAATCAATACATATAGACTACAAGCAACTGCACAACCTAGCAACGCAGACTCTAAATGGTCACATCTCACCCCTAGAGTTGCATGCCCTCTTATTGGATAAGCTTTCCTTAAGGAAGTAACAAGGTATGATGGTTCTAAACATAACTTATCTACCAAACTTTAAGATATAAATGAATGCGATACACCAGTATCAAATAGTACCCTAATTGGTAAGCTACAGATCAAAAGCATACCTTCTATCACAGACTTTCCCTTCTGAGCTGCTACTGGTCTTGATGTAGATGGCTCCAAAGCAAACATCTTTCCTTTGGTAGCCTTGGCCGCTTCTGGAAATTTTTCTTATAATGCCCCACCTGGTCGCAATTAAAGCACTTCATATTCTGCTTCCTTACAACCCACCTTACCATCACTAGATCGACACTCGTTAGCATAGTGCCCCTTCTTGTCACACTTGTAACAAACTATGTCGGCTTTCCCCTTTTCAGCAGCCCCACCTTTCTAAGCTTTCTTCTTCTTAAAGAATTTCCTCTTCTTATTCTATGAATTTTTTTCTCCACCGACTTCTCTTTTCCAAAGGTCGAAAGCATTTCTTCATTCCTGACAGCCATCTCCACTATTACATTCAATGGATCTCTGAGATGTGGCATAGTTGCCCTAGCAATCTCCAGCCTCAAATCCCATATAAACTTCTCATTCCTCTTGATAACAGTGTCAATAGTGGTATATCCATACCTGGACAGCTCATCAAATTTCGCAGAGTACTCTAACACTGACATTTCCCCCTGCTTCAACTCCATAAACTTCCTGAGCAAGGAAGACTTAGCTACTTCAGATAAAAATCTTTCCTCGAATCTCCTTAGAAAATCTGCCCAAGTCAACTGCTCTACAAGCACTCTTACGGTAATTCCATTCCACCAAATAATGCAACTCCTTGCAACTGTCTCGAAGCCAATATCCTTCCCTACTCATCATTCATTCCCTGATCAGCGAAAATTCTCTCGTAGTGCAATAGCTGGTTTTCCACTTCAATTGCATCTTTAGTTCCAGAAAAGGCTTTCAACCCAGATTGGTGTAATTTCGGCTCAGCTTAGCGTATTTATTACCAACTAGCATTACGGGATTAACTCCTCCCGCATCAGCAACATTTCCTCCAGCTACTCCTATAGTTTCTCCAGCTTATATCACGAAGAACTGATACATAATACCCAAATCTATTGGTGGGGTCGCAGCACCTACATTGGCATTTGCAATTTGATTAGCATTTTTCTATCGACCCTGGTTCCTCCTAGTATTGGGCCTAGAATTTCCATTAGTTGTGATGCTTCCTCCATCTAGATTCACTTTTCTGTTTCCTGCCTTAATATCTTTCTTTCACATAAATCTTCATATGAGCCTTATTAAGATACAGAAGAACGATCTAAGAGAGAGGGGAAAATACATACTGATATATAGCAAATACAAGTACGTTACTATAGCATTACCCCATAACCCCGATCTTATTCTCTGATTCATTAGGATTATGTTTTTTAAAAACTCTTTAGGTTTAAAATTCTTTTAATCATAAATCTATGCTCTGATACCAACTTGTAACATCCTCCATTACGAGGCCTAAAACTAACTACTACGGATGCTGTAGTCATCCATAGTTATTAATTCTCGACGACAGAATACGGCTATGTTAATCATATCAATAATTAGAAGCACATGAATATGAAAAAATTTCAAACATAGTTTAATAACAAATTTTCGCATCTCGTTTCACAATTGATATTTCATATTCATTACACAATCTTATTTGTAATCCCACGTTCAAAGAAATATAATTATTACAAAATACTCCAAGAACGACATATGAAGAAACCCCCTTGGTTGATCAGAGTAAAATACTTGGCAATTATAAAATTTTGTTGTTACATCTAAATAGACAAAAACAAACTACACAGTGGAAATAGATAAAGTTCCTAATAGCTAGCTAGCCTCGTGCACGTATTTGGAAACTTATTTGTCTAACCGGAATACGAAAGCCCTTACTCTCGACCTACCTAAAAGAGTACCTGAGAGGTTAAGGGGAAAAACAAAAACTTTCGGTCAGGCAATAGTCTGGTATGAATAATAACCCACCATTTTAAACCAAATAGATATCTAGCGAGAACACGCCGTTGAGTGGAACGGGTTTTCCTCTCACTAGTATCTTAACCAAAACATAACAACCATATACTTTGCTCCTGCAACCATAATGGTTAGAACATATAAAATAGCATTTATAATCATGCAAAATATATTGGATTACCCATCCTAATTCATTAGATTATCCATCTTAATTTCAAAGGACTACCCGTCATAATTTAAACTAATTTCCCATCTTATTTTAAACTAACTACCCATCTTATAATTATGTGGACTACCCATCTTACATATAAGCATATTCAGAATTATGTGGACTATCCATCTCACATGTAAATATTATTTGGATTAACCATCCCCTAACATATTGACTACCCATCATATATGGTTTAATTACTTAAAATTTTGTAGTATCCATCACACATATTCCATTTAACTTAAAATGATGTGGACTATCCATCACACATCCTATAATTTTCCTAGGATAATTATGAACTTTTCATTATCCTCATAGAGACTATCCATCTCCGGCATGATGTGGACTATCCATCTCACATATTCCATTTAACTTAAAATGATATGGACTATCCATCACACATCTCATAGTTTTCCTAGGATGACTATGAACCCATCATTTAATAATTTAATTCATGTTATCCACATGTTTAACCTATCTATTGGTGTCCCCAATTAGGTTATCTCTCCTTAAAGTTATAATATTTTAAAGTGACATACATTAGTGTCCCCAATTGATTCATGTTGAACTTACTAAAAACAAACAATGGTATCCCCAAAGGTTTAAAGTCGAAATCGAAGACATATGGCTCGCCGCCATTAGATAATTTAAATTTTTAAATCAATGTCGAAGTTCATCTATATTAGTGTCCTTAATGATATTTCAAAGTTTACAATTTAAAATGGCATTGGTATCCTCAATGATGACGTCGAAGTAGAAAACTTAGGCTCTCCGCCCTTTCATAATTTAGCATAGATCAATATCGACGTCATGTACAATGTCGACACAGAGGTTTAAGGCTCTCCGCCTTTAATCATAACACACACACGGTTTTAAAACAATGTCGACCTCTATCCAAGGTCGAAGGCAGAAACTTAAAATTCTTTTAAATATAACATTCAATGTCGAAGATGATGTTGTCAGCCTTTATAAACTATAGGTTAATCACCTATTAATCAAAACTTAAAATCTTTGTAATTTATAAGGCTAACTGCCGAAGTTATAGGGTCATCGACCCACTTAAAACATAGGCATCATCGCCTCTTTAAAAACAATTTTAGTTGACATAAAAACAAGCCTCTTCGGCCTTAAAAGATGAAGTGCGACGTCATTGACATGAGGTATTGACTCTAAAACGTAAGGTCGCCGACCTTGATGCACGTCGACCCCAAGACCCTCGAGGTCATAATAAAACCTTTAAATTTCACCCACTTTGGCTACTATGCCGCTTTTTCATACTAGGCGGCGTCATTGACTTGATTTGGAAATCAACTGAAGAGATGAGATGCGACAACATTTAAAACGGTGATGAAAACATGTGACATCGTCGGCGTTGATATTAAGCTTTTAAAATGTTAAAATAAATCATGAAAACACCATTGCCACCAATACTATATTGTCGATGAGGTTCACTTTGGCCAAATTGGAAACATTACATAGCTACTGAAATAATTATCTTATGCTTCCTTTAACTTTCGATGTCGACACTCATGGATGCGACCTTATCTTTGGCTCGGCGATGTTAGGGTGATATGGCAATATCGAAATTCATGTGAAACTGTTTTATTACCACTTTAAGCAAAAAAAATTCACCAAATCTTATTTCTTGTCCAATTTCCATTGGATAAAACAATTTCTTTACAAATTCTTTTAATAATTACTGCCACACTAAATTTTCAAGTTCCAAAACATATTTAAAATAATTAATTAATAACTTTAATTAATTACCTTTTTAAATGCTTGTCTAGCATAATAAATTTACAATAAATTGAAATCACATGGGAAAAATCCCAAAAATTCATAAAAATTAGAGAATACCTTCTCTTTACCATATAAAAATTTCGAAGCCAAAAACTATATTTAATTATTTTAAATAATTAAAACCCAAAATTTAGTTATCTCCTCCTTAGGAAATTCATAAATATTCAATTTAATTACAAAAATTATGAAATTAAAAAATCATCTCCAAAATATTGTTTTATACAACATATCAGAAATTTAAAGCATTTGGAGATTAAAATCTTAGGTTTTACCTTTAACCCCATTTTGAACAATTTCAAAAAAATTCCAATAACTATTGTTATATCCGAACAATGATTAAACAACCATATCTTGGCAAACAAACATTAGTCATTCAAGTATTGTAACAACCCTGTTGTTAACTACATCATTAATTAAATTTGATTGTGGATAAATAAATTCTAAATTGTGATTTGTGTAATTTAATTATGAAATTAAATCTAGTCTTGTAAATAGTTGATTTAATTTATCTTAAATAATCTTAGGATAAAAATTTATAATTTTATTAGTGTAATTTCCCATTTATATTTAACTTTGAGATTTAATAAATTGGAAGTTCAATAAATATTATTTTGTGAACTTAATTATTATATTTGGTAATATAAGAATGATTTTGGAGAATAGCATAAATTTAATTTAATATGAATATTGTTATCTATTGTTTTCAAAATGAGAATTTAAAATTAATGGTCCAATTATTTTATTGAAATAAAGAGAATAACTTTTATTAGTAAAAGTTATACATACATACATATGTACATATACATATACATACATACATATATATATATATATATTTGAATAAGATATTTCAATACTTGTAGAAATAGGAATTTTATCTTGTGAATGGATTTGGTAAATTTTTAGAGATTAGTTTATGTAAAATAAAACATTGTTTAGGATAAGAATAGTGTTTTATAATTTAGCAACACTTCTAATTGGTAAATATTTAGTAACACATTTCATTATTGGATCCTTAGCTTACCCTCTTGGCCCAATTAGAACTAGTGTAAGTAGAAAATAAAACATACGTATATCTCCTTTTCTTATTCTTCTTCTATCAGAAACTAGAAAACCAAATTCTCAAAAAAAACCTAGCTCATAATCATCCTCAAATCCAAATCAAATCAAAGGGATTTTGTTCAATAATGATAGGGTAAGTATTATAAACTATATCTCTATCTTTTAGAACTATAAAAGTGTGATTTTGATATCATTTTTTATATGTATGCTACTGGTTGGATTTTTGGTTTTGAGCTTTTAGGTGTAATTGAGGTTAGCAAAGAAATTGCATGGTCTAGCAAGGCTTAGGTGAAGATCTAGCAAATTATAGGAGGTTAAAAAGGTGAGTTAATCACTCACATATCTATTTCTAAATCTATGTTTATTGTATATAATTGTTTGGATGATTTGTTGAATTGAACTGGTTATAAATTGGTTGTAAACTTAGATGATTGTTGTGTTGTTGTTCGCTGGAAATTTAGTGTGAAAATCGCTGCAGTAAAATGGAAAATTCATGGTGAAAAATATTTCAAAATGGCTCACTTTTTTGGGTATAGAAATATCTTTCAATTAACTACAAATTCTCTTTTAATCACATTTCAAAATTCTATAGTTTAGAGGGTCAAAATTGAGTTTGAAACCGATGGTGTAGCTCTGCCCTGTGCAAAAATTTTAAGTTGAAACATGATATTAAAATTACCATAACATTCGGTTGGTGGATCGAAATTAAGTGAGGTTCCTTTCAGTTGTAATATATTTTTATAAGGAACAACTTTTATGTCATCACTTTTTTTGAATATGCATTTTACTAAGAGTAATTTGGGTTTGAAGAAGAGGTATCATCTATATCCTGTGTTTTAATCTTAGCTTTGGAACACAAAAATTGTTTTAGGTGTAACTTTTTCATCACTAATCGGAATTTAATAATTCTTAAAGTTTGGGAGACAATAAACTTTGTGCTACAACTTTCATGTTATAAGTATTGCATAATTTTGAAGTTTATATGGTCAAAAATTCGTTTCTTTGTCGTTGTTCTGTCAATGCAGAGTTAATAAATTTAAATTTGAAAATTATTTCGATCATAACTTTTGAACCGTAAATCCAAATTCGATGATCTTTTCCTTTTTTGAAAGTTGGGACTTTTATCTACAACTTTCATGTTTTAATTTTTGTAAAATTACGAGATTTAAGTGGCGAAACTGCAGATCATTAAATCATAATTTGAGTTAAATGAAATAAATAAATAAGCTTCGTATACAAGTAATTTCACGAAAGAGAATTATTTATATTTATAAATCTTAGAATTATTTTTAAATTAAGTTAATAAATATTAAAATTGATTTTTTTAGCAAGTTATTTCATATATTAAGCATGTTATTTCATATATTTATGGATTTGGAAATATGACTTTGGAAATACAAATCTAATTTATTTTTACATAAAAGTGATTATTGATTTGAAATATAAGTATTGCTATTTCATTAAATAAAAAATATAGGATTCATGGAATTTGGAAATGTAGTTTTTAAACGTATAAAATTAATTTATTTTTAAATAAAATGATTATACTTTAATATATATTTAGAAGAGTAATTAAATATGGTTTTAAAATATAGTTTTGTGAATAATACAACTATATGGAAATTTGAGACAACTTTGTGTGTATAAGTAAAATCTTGAAAAACTTTAGAGTTATGGAATATTTTAGCAAATCTATGAATATTTTTATAAATTTAAATAATAACGGATTTATGGAAAATTATCATAAGTGTTTTAAATAATAAACTCAAAAGAGAAAAATGTTTTGAGAACCTTAATTCTATAATTTGAGGAGTACTAATAATCGACTTAGTTTTATTGATTGGTTTAAATGCTTTCGAATAATGCTTCGTCGAATATGGTATTACTCATTGAATAGAATGTTTGAATGGAACTTAATAACCCATTAGGGAATACTCAAAATCCACCGGGTAGTATGGGATGCCTTGGTTAAATTCTAGTGATCGTATTTGGGATAGTACTTAACACTTTAGAGTTGTATTGACTTCTGGTGTGCAACAAGTGGTTGCTAGATTCTTAAGAGAATATAATTCAGGTTTTCCAGTGGTATCTGTAGTAAGTGATATTTACTAGCTTTTAGTAATACTTAGATTTCACCATACAATATGGGACGTATTGGTTAAATCGTAGTAATTACTAAAGGCAATAGTATTTGGCACTTTAGAGTTTACTCTCTTTTGGAGTGCAGCAAGTGGCTGCTAGATCCTTAAGAAGTTACTCCTGGATTTCTTTTCAAGTGTAATAATCTAAAATAAATTTGGAAGATTCGATCACGACTGCTACCCTTGAGACTACTTTGTGATCCTGTGATTCCCATCCTGTGCACGATCCCCGTTATCAGATCGGTTCATGTGATACCAAATTGTTTGTTTGTTTACTACGGTTCTATGTACGATCATTACGATCATTTTGAGTAAGATCTCTTAGGTTCTGGATATATGGATTCCGTGTTCGTAAAATAAATATATATTCTTGGGTCTTTTGTTCATGAAATAAATATATATTCTTGCGTCTTGTGTTAGTGAAATAAATATATATTCTTGGGTCTTGTGTGAAATAAATATATATTCTTGTGCCCTGTGTTAGTGAAATAAATATATATATTCTTGTGTCTTGTGTTTGTGAAATAAATATATATTCTTGTGTTCGTGAAATAAATATATATTATGTCTTGTGATGGATGCTAAATTAAGTTAATTCTATTATTATGTGTTTAGTGACTAGTTCGTGTATGTGACTTAAACTTATAACCCTGTTCTGAGTTAAATTAATTCCCTAACTCGTTATATCCTAGACATCTGTATTTACTTATATGTTGTTTATTCCTATGTTATATTATGTTCTCATCCTATTGGATATTTAGAGATAGTCTGACCCGAGTGTTATTTTGCTCGGGTCAGGCCGAGACTTTTTAGGTTACAGGATAAGTTGACCTTTGGATGTTTGGGCTAGCAAGGAGATAAACACTTTTGACTTTTTAGTTTGTCTCTTTTAGGAAATTTATGAATAGTTTCTAAGATGTACAATTGAGATTAGAGAATTATTAAACTTGTATAACAATCGAGTTTAGTATTTCATTCTGTAAACTCAAAATTTATATATGTGTAAGTTGAGATTTATTCCGCTGTGATCTGTGACTGTTATTTATATGATATATTATTCTAATTCCTAGAAATCGGTGTGTCTATTACTTTGTATTAATACTGTACATGTCAAATTTCAGTTTAGATATTAAGTGAAAAGGTATAAATGACATGTCCGTGATAGTATAAAGATATATTCACATTCGATCGCCCTTAACAAGTCGTATTCTCCGGCAGATGACATTACTTGTAATGTTCTTTGCTAAACTGGTCATCGCGGTAGGGTCGTTACAGGTATTATCCATAATCGAATTGAAAAGAAAAAATAGAGATGGAACAATTATTATTCACCTCAGATTTGAGTGGAGTTGAGATTTGATTAGTGCTTTTGTATCCCTAAATTTTGCTTGAATCCTTATATGATTTCATGATCTCCTTTGGTTGCTAATGGCCGGCCTCCTTTTTCTTCTTTTTAGATTGCTTTGTGAATGAGTTATGTGAGAATAATATGAGGGGGAGAGGGTTTAAGGAATAAAAGGTGGATCTACCTATTTTGCCCCTCTCATATATCCTCTTATGTGTTTTAAGTTTAAACAACCTTCTTACTTAGTTCATCAAGGCACGACCTTAATATTTTCAAATCTCATTCTCCTTAATCATTTACATTATTCCATTTGATCTATCCAATTAAATATCATGAATAATGTTTAACTAAGAGTAGCGGTATTACAAGAATCTCGAAATTTAAATATTTCAAGAAAAAATGTACTTTAAAATCTAAAGAAGAATTGAATAAAACTATTACACTGGAGGAAGTGATGTGGAAACAAAGATCTAAGGTTCGGTGGATGGCTGAGGGATATACAAACACTAATTTTTTTATAAAATAGCCAATGGTTGGAAACGTAGCAACACTATTAATTTAATTTTAATTTACAATGTTGAGTTTTTGATTAAAATAAATTAAATGATGCATTTAATAATTATTATATAAAAAATTAGACATAAGAAAAGACATAACCTTACTTTATCTTCTTCAACCATCCCATGGATTTGTATAGGGGAGTATAATTGCATGAATAGTGTTACACAAAAATCCGGTGGTTCCCTCTTATCTCTAAATGATATAACCCCTCTTAATTACTCACTTCATCTATCTAGTCTCCACAAGATTCAATTCACTGGTCCTGAATATACATGGAATAATAAGAAACATGGCGGTAAGAGGACTTTCTGCAAGCTTGACATAGCCTTTTCAATCTTCCTGCCCTTTCAATATAGACCTCCCTTAACACCATCATGCCCAACCCTGGCGTTTCAAACCATAGTCCTCAAATTTTACCCTGGAAAGAGGAACGTTTTAAAAAGCTTTCCTTCTTTAATTTTTTTTAATTTTTGGACTAAACATCCTAGTTTTCTTAATACTGTTCTCCAGGCTTAGAACATTGCTACACATGGAAATCCAATGTACAAGTTAGAAACTCAACCGAGGAACGCAATTTTTTTTAAGGGAATGGGCCAAATCAAAATTCGGTAAAGGATCACAAAAATCTACTCATCTAAGAATACAACTTGAATCTACTCAAACCGGTATGCTTCTATTCCCTAATGATACTACTCTCTCTGATCTAGAACACAACTTAAAACAGCAACTACTCAATGACCTGACCGATGAGCTCATGATGTTAAAGCAAAAACCCGGGAAATATTTCTTATTTGAAGGTGACAAAAATTCTGATTTCTTTCACACCTCTCTCAAAAATAATAAATCAGAATCTTATCCATCAGTGATAAGAATGGTAAAACATGTACTGATTCCATTCATATTAGTAATGCCATGATACAATACTTTCATCAATACTTCAACTCACAATCTGGACATAATAGCTCTCTCAAATCAATTCAAAATTCATCTCTTCCTACCATCACAATGCTTGAATCTTCTCAACTCATTTCAAAAATCTCTGACTTAGAGATCAATGATGATGCTCTTTTCAGCCTCAACTCTACCAATATGGGTGGTCCTGATGGTTTCAACTCTTTCCTTTTCACCCTAACTTGGTCCATAATCAATACATCATTCATCAAAGCCATAAACCAATTTTTCTTAACCAATACACTACTTAGAGGTATTAAGTCTACAAATCTTGAAATGATTTCTAAAAATGAAAATCCAACCTCTGTTCAGCACTATAGACCCATAGCTTGCTCCATATTCATATACAAGGTGATTACTAAAATAATTTCAACTAGATTAAAACCAATTCTCTCCGAGATTATTTCCCCAAATCAAGTTTCCTACCTTCCTAACATAGACGTTTTACACAATATTCTGCTAGCACATGAGTT
Organism: Allium fistulosum; assembly: GCA_030737815.1. Classification (NCBI taxonomy): domain Eukaryota; kingdom Viridiplantae; phylum Streptophyta; class Magnoliopsida; order Asparagales; family Amaryllidaceae; genus Allium; species Allium fistulosum. Next base: position 960,852,823 of record CM060904.1, read on the forward strand.
GCTAAAAGGATATGGAACCAAAAATATATCTCTAAGGTGTATGATGAAATTAGATATTCAAAAAGCATTTGACTCTATCAATTGGATCTCTCTTATTGCTATAATGACTAAGATGAACTTTCCAGAGCCCCTCATTGCATGGAATTAAACATGTATATCCACCGCTCATTTTTCCATAATTATGAATGTTGCCCTTGAAGGTTGTTTTTGCTCCTCGCATGGTATAAGATAGGGAAATCCAATGTCTGCTTATCAAGTGCAAATGATATCCATTAAACTTCATCCAAAATGTAAAGATCGAGAAATTCTATGTTTGATGTTTGCTAATGATCTAGTCATCTTCTCTACACCTGACCACCATTCCATTCTCACCATAAAGAATACTCTCTTGATCTTTCAGAGTTCCACAGGTCTTGCAATCAATTATTCAAAATCAAATATTATGGCTGCTGGGCTTAACCCTGTATAGGCTGATGCTTTGATTCAATTTTCAAATCTTGCATGTATGCCTCCTAATTCTGTTTACCTTGGAATCTCGCTTACTTCCTCCATAATTAGTACAAACCAATGTATGTCAATGTTTGAGGCAATCATTGTTAGGCTCAGCTCATGGCAATCCCATCTTCCACCTCAAGTAGGCAGAATGACAGTGATCTCTTCCATTAGTACTTCCATGACAACATACTACTCCAGGACATTTATTCTCCCTAAAAAGTTATTAGACAATCTAAATAGAGCTTTTAATCATTTTTTATGTCATGGAGATTACTACTTCAAAATACCAATCCCCATTGCTTTTAAAAGAATAAATATCCAAAAAATATGTAGTGGCCTTGGAATCATTAATCTAAATATATGGAATATGGCTATTGCTTCCAAACATATTTCATCCTTGGCGACATTAAACAATTTCTTATGGGTTTCTTGGATGCTTTGCTATCAGTTGCTGATTAAAAACCTTTGGACAATGGAAATCTCAGTTCACTCAAGTTGCTTTTGGAAAAGTCTGCTTAATCTGAGACCAATATCGCTTTCTCACCTTAAATACAATGCTACTAAATCTTACGAGGATTTGTTCTGGTACACTCCTTGGGCTAAGCATGGTTTAATTCTCAATGATTCTCTCTCTTTCAATGAAATGCTGGCTACTGGCATTCCTGATAATGCCGTAGCATCTAACTATATTCACAATGGAAAGATTATTCTCCCAAACACTAGTTGCACTAATGCAAAGAACCTATGGTCCACCCTCATGTCTCATAATTATTGTATGCAAGCTACTGGTTTATCCTAGACTACTGAAAACTCTAAGCATTCCATTAAAGTTGTTTATTCTACACTAATTAATTGCAACAATTCTACCCCTAATCCATGGCACAAGAGAATTTGGAACAAATATGGCTCCCACAAATACAATCTTCATTTATGGAAAGTTATAAATAATGCACTTCTGACAAAGGATAAACTAGCCAACATAGGTTTTTTGCAAGCTAACAATTGTGTTTTCTGTTCATTCGCTACCAAGGCAAGATTACATCTCTTTTTTGAATGTACACATGTTTACAACATATGGTAAAATCTTATGAATGAATTTCAATACTTTGCACCCTACTCTGACTCAATCATGGAATGGTATTCCAATTTTAAGTTTATGAGATTGAAAATCCCTCATAACAGAATGCTCTCCTAATTCTAAAAAAATATGCAGTCGAAGTACGGCATGAGAGGAATAAGAGGATCTTCAATAATCAAGCATCATCTAAATTAGTTATATTCAATGTTATCAAAGCCAATGTCATTTGGGACCATCAGAGGATATGTGTAGACAGAGTAGAGAATTATGCTGCTTGAAGAGCAGTATTCTTTCCAATTTTCTCGATATATCCCTTTGCATGTCTTTGTATTTTTGTTCTCCTATACTATGTTTTTCTTTCCTTTCTTCTTTATGTTACCCTATGTTTTCATACATGGGCTTTTCTTCATGTTGTCTTTTTTTCTATTATTAATAAAACTGGTACGGATCTAGTATTAAAGCTCGCTAGCCCTTTAAAAAAGACATAAGATTAGAGCTAAATAAGACAAATTTCATCATAATTGTTAACACTACAAACATTGATTTTGATGACAAAAACCATATAAATATAGGTACTAATGTTTTTTCAAGTTATATAGAATATTTTGCAAATATTACATAAGTACAGGATAATCGAGTTTGAAGACTGATCAGTAAAAAATGACTAGAGATCAATATTTAGAGATGATCAAGACAATTGACAACTCAAGAATTTAAAGACAAAGAAATAAAGAGTCCAAGACTATAGATAATAGTTAATAGACATTGGAAAAATTAGTTAAACTCCTTAAATAACAACTTTAATTTCTTTGAATACCCTCTTACTAGAATATTTATTTTATTTTCAAAATATATCTTTAGAAGTATTTTATAAAAAAATTATATATTGAAGTATTTAAAAACTATTTTTCAAAATGATTTTGCAAAATATCATAATATCATAACACTTTAAAAGTGTTGTTGTTTTTCTAAACATAAGGGCATGTCAACAACCCTTCCTAAGTATGTCAACATATGTACCGTTGAAAAGTTTTTTTAAAATTTTTAAAGAGTTGCGATTTTTGGCTCAACCTCTTGCGAATAGACATGTCCCTTCAAACACTATATACAGGAAATTGGAAAACGAATTTTTTAACTATGCTTTCTTCATTCTTCTTACTCCAAATTCTCATTATATATTTCACAAAATCCATTTTCTTTAACCTTCAAATCCACTCAAATTCATTCTCTACTCCACTACATTCATTATCCATAATATGCTAACTATTTTGCAAGAATTCTTTCACCAATTCAAAGATCAAAGTGCTATAAAAGGGCTATAGGATATTTTGTATCAAAGTTACAACTATTTGTAATTGAATTCAATAACTCTCGACTACTATTTTGTGCGGGTGTGCTTTCTGTTCGTTCAAATCAAGTGGGTGTGCTTGTTGCCTGTTCAAATCAAGTGGATATGCTCTTTTCCCATTTAAATCAAGTGAGTGATCTTGTTGCCCAGTTAAATCAAGAGAGTCTACCATGAGCTCGGAAAATCGGGAGGGTGTATTTTGTTGCCTTGAAATCAAGATTGTACTCTGGTTTTCTTGCTACCTGATTAAAGTAAGCGCAGTGGTTAAGGGTTCTCGCTACCTGGTAATAGGTCCCGAGTTCGAGCCCTGGCCTGCGCACCTTTGCCCCAAGTAAATCTCACCCGGTATTGCGGACTGTCCAAGGGGGACTGCGATAAGCTGTACAAGCTTGCGGTTGCGGACTGGGTGGCCCATACCTTCCTAAGATGAGCGGTGTCCGTTAGTCTTCGGTGATCGTTCATTATATATATATATATATGTTGATTATCTGTATTCTGATTTAAATCTTAAAACTAATTAGAAAAGTTCTATATAAGTTATAAAATACTATCCACACCCCCTCTAGTGTTAAAGTAGTCTTAAGATCCATTCACACTAGTATAATTTATACTACATCATTTCCCACATTTGGTATCAGAGCCTTAGGTTTTCAAAAACTCATTATTTGATATTTTTGAAAATTATAAATGATTAGTAACATTGGTAGTACACTTTTGTAGAAGGACAATCAACTACTGGACCCCTGCCATTTAACGGTAGTAATTATGCTTACTTGTGATGACCGCCCGACACCTTTGGTACCAAATATACCTATATAATGTGTCGTGGAGGTACCCGGCCGATGCAGGACAGTAACCAAGGGTGAAAGTAATAAAAATCTAAACATAGAACCTGTAGAACATCTCACGATGCATAGACAAAATATAATATAATAACATAGATGTAAAATAGGTGAGACGGTAATATAATCAAATGAACCGTAAGAACATCAGAGTGCGTCGGCTTCACAGATCATACAAAAACTAAAATAAAAGAGTTTATACATCCCATGTCTCCAAAATAAACTCTATAACTATCTCTCAAAATACAAGTACTAACATAGCTCCACAGTACTACACAGTAGAATATAAGCGATAGTAAGCTCCAAAGTGTAGATATATGCAAGCGTAGGCTTCTGCTCGTACTCTGTACAACTCCATGTGTAATCCAGACCTATTATCCCTAGTTTACTCATTTAAGAGCACTCGATATAATAAGAAGCAAAACATAAAACCTCAAATCAGACGACAGTCTAGTGTGAGGGATACATTATCTCAAAACACTATAAAAATCGTATATAGTAGATATGGGCATAAGGTATGAATAGTCATATCTGACATGTCCCTTCATCCAAAGAGTTAGCACATAATCACGGTATATGCTAAACTTCTATCGGAACTGGAAAATATGGGGTATAGGGGTATCACATAGCATATTAAGCACATAGCAAACATCGCATCCATTACACAACCTTGCATCTCTCACTCAAGTGCTTTAGATATACGATAACCTTGCTGAATAAACATGTCCCTTCAAAAGCTATATAAAAGGGATTGGAAAATGATTTTTTCAACTATATTTTCTCCATTCTTCATACCCCAAATTCACATTATATATTTCATAAAATCCAAACTTTCTATACTCTTTAAATCCACTCAAATTCAATCTCTACTTCACTACATTCATTCTCTATAACCTACTGAATGTTTTGCAATAATTCTTTCACCATTTTCAAATATAAAATTGCTATAAAAGGGCTATGGGATATTCTGTATCCAAGTTACAATTATTTGTATTCAGAATCAACTCTCTATTACCATTTTGTATGGGTGTGCTTGTTGACTGTTCAAATCAAGTGGGTGCGCTTGTGGCCCATTCAAATCAAGTGGGTGCGCTTGTTGCCTGTTCAAATCAAGTGGGTGATCTTGTTGGTCGGTTAAATCAAGAGAGTCTAGTCTGAGCTCGAAAAGTCAGGAGGGTGTATCTTGTTGCCTTGAAATCAAGATTGCATTCTGTTTTGCTTGCTACGTGATTAAAGTAGGCCATTGAAAGAAAATATGTACAGATATTGTATAGGAATAGATGCATGATTGGTCAAATCCGAACCAGTATAAAACTCCTAGTGTCATCTCTCTTACTTTTGTTGTATTTTAACTGAATTTATATATATATATATATATATATATATATGACTGCCTGTTAATATATTTGTTTATATGTATATATATATATATGTGTGTGTGTGTGTGTGTGTTTTGATTTAAATCCTAAAACTATATAGAAAAGTTATACATAAGTTATAAAACACTATTTACCCCCCCCCCCTCTAAAGTAAAAGTAGCCTTAAGATCCATTCACACTAGTATAATTTATACTGCATCATTTCCAACGTTTGGTATTAGAGCCTTATGTTTTCTAAAACTTGTTATTTGATTTTTTTTTCGAAAATTACATTGTTGTAAAAATCCTTCTTGATCTCTACCTAAGCCTCACCTAAGAGCTAGGCTATGCTTACCGCCTAACTATTTTCCTAGGCCCACCCAAATAAGGTTTATCGCTTCATATAAGAATCAAAACATGTATTTAGGCATTGGTTATGCATTATTTAAAGTTTGATTCCCCACATAAGCATCGATATGCTAGTTTTATGCGATCTTACATCCTTGGCTACTCTTAAGCACATTCAGAATCCCAAAATTTTGATTTAAATCAATCAACACTAGACAAAACACTAAAAATTTGTCTAAAATACATGAATTATCAAAAATTCCTAGCTTCGATTAATCCCTGCTTAAATGATTAATCCCTAGTCCATACTAGCTGCCTAACATCCGCCTAACGATTTTTACAACCTTATAAACGGCTAGTAACACTGGTAGTACACTTTTTAATACTTTTGTAGAAGGACAACCACCTACTAGATCCCCACTATTTAATGGTAGTAATTATGCTTACTGGTCATGTAGATTGAAAATGTAACGACCCGGTATTTTCAACCATTCGCATCCGCACATGTCAGACTTGAATTGCTCAAAATAGCAGATTGTTAATTTATATTTTGCAAAACTCATCATATACAGTAAATAGAATAATCATAGAATCACAGACACAGAGTAATGTAACAATAAGCAGTAGAAACAAACGAATAGTAGTTCATGAAGCTACTATATATAACAGAGTTAAAAACAAGATACAACACAAGTCTCGAATACATAGAAGTCTCAATACAATAGTCAAGTAACAAAAGCTGAATATAACACTGGATCAACTGAATAACTGAATAGATGTAGATGGATCTCCAAGCGAAGCTCCAACTCCAAAGGTGAGTCTCAAATGATGTGGCACTCAGTCTGACCCGAGCGTAAAGCAAAACACAAAACACTCGAGTCAGGATTAACATTCTTATATCAATAAATCCAACTCAAGTGAAATATCAACTGAAATACAAGTAACTCGAAGGATGTTTGGGATAACCATCCTCTAAGGATCCGTGGAACTATCTACTATGTAGTAATATACGCTATTATAATATGTCTATAGTAAAGTAAACTATTAAAATAGCGTTAAGGCATTACCCATATCCCCCCTTAACACATTTTTATATATTCTCATAGTCTATACAGTACCGTAATTCCTCTGTAAACTGGAGGGCTATCAGAGGGCACTCCATATGTATGGTACAAAACAAACTCGTAGAAGGCGCTCTAGGGCATGTGAACACGGCACACAAGGATATGCCAGGGTAGATATACCGATTGCACTCCCGGACTGGTGGAAACGCATAATAGCTACTACCGCCCACCTCGGACACACTCCCATATCAAAAATCGAGGGGTGGACACCAAATCGAATCACAAAAGCAATAGAATGGTATCAAAGAAATATGCCCAATAGGAGGAATGACCTCACTTGGCCCGGTATAGCTCCTGATTTTAGTCACATCTAAGCTGACTCATGGGAGTCCGGGTCACGTCATACCATATAGAATCGTCGCTAAACCATCCTACTTTATTTCTGGAATCTCCACCACGTACACAGTTGTTAAAGTGGTTTTCGGTATTGGCAGAGAGTATGACAATATCCGATCCCGGTCTCTTTAACAACAAAACGTTATTATAACACCGTAGTCATTTCAAAATATCATATTCATTTCAAAACTATATCAAATTCGATATCATTATTGACTTTAAATAATATTCATTTCCAGAATCGTAACACTTTCAAAAATTATAACCATTTCGAAATCATAACATTTTCCACTCAACAGTTTAGACATAGGAAATAGTATATGTAATAAAATAGATTTTTAAAATAAAATAGTTTATATAATAAAATAGTTTATATAATAAAATAGTTTATATAATAAAATAGTTTATATAATAAAATAGTTATAAATTAAAAATAGTTTATATTAAAATAATTAGTATATCAAAATAGTTTTTATATTAAAATAGTTTAAAATGAAATATATTCATAAAGTAAAATATTTTTATATATTAAAATACTTTATAGAAAATAAAAATAGTTTCCCCAAATTTCACAAATCAATTCAAATCAACTCAAATTCCAAAATTCCAATTTAATTCAATCTCAATTCATCAATTTCAATTCAATTCCGTTCTCAATAACCATTTCAAATTTTATCGATTTCAAATACAGATTTGAACCACAAATATACCATTTCAATTTCAATATATTTCAAAGCTTTAAATAATCCACAACTTAAAACTAAATTTGACAATTTCATATATACCTTAATTTAACATCATTATTATTTGGTTTTGAAATATCACTTAATAAATCCAATATCATTTAAATAAATCTCAAATTACAAATAATCTAAACATTTCCTTTAATTTATTAAAACTTGAAATATTCATTAATCACTTTAAACCAAAAATCAATATTTATTTAAACCTTATATTTCTTTCCAAATCCGTAGAAATCATTTTCAAAATATTTATATATATATATATAGACCAACGGCGTCTGTATAAAATTTTCTATCCTATGGTCAAGTGATACAGTTATTTATCATTTCAATCCGTAATTAAATTTATATACGGGTATATATCATTTCAACCCGCAATCCCAAATTCAATTCAATGAAAATCGCTTGGGTTTATCATTTCAACCCATAACGATTTCCTCCTATTCTACAAATCATTCGGGTATGTATCATTTCAACCCATAGGGAACAGGGAACTTGCAGAGTGAGAACATATATGATAAAAAATTAAATATATCAACAACATGCATATAATATCAAGAACAATCACATATAATATAAACAACAGGATATGGTGTCATATCCTACAGGTGAACAATTACGGATAATAGTATATCATATAAAACAATTTAATAATTAACAGTTCAGATTAGCAGTATATTTCAATTGTCGTTTCAATTGAAATCAAATTTAATAAATATAAGGACGTTAATCGTGAGTGATTGCTCACCTTTCGTGACTAGAGAACGATGGAAACAAATACGACAAAGAGCAAAGTAACAGACACTAGCACGAATCAGGCACGATAAGTCAATTTGCTGCAACAAGCACGGAAGCGGATTTTAGCACGATGATAAAATAAAATAAAACAAAACAAAATAAAATAAAATAAAGAAACAAACGAATATATATACATATGCATTATGTAAATACCTTTGTTTAGATAATAGAAAGGCAAATATAAATATATCACACATACGATATCCGTCGACAAATACTAACATGGCATATAAATTTTTGTCGATTTTGCATATGTGTGTTATGTACCAATCATGCCTAGATTATAAAACATATATCTCTACTTCAATTTTTTTTCGCACATAGTATATAACACTATTATGTATAAGCCATAACGGTCTCATGTTCTACAGCACACGTGTAAGCACCAATATATTAAACAATATTTATATTTGTCACCTTTCTTATACAACAGCAACAAAGAAAAGGGTATGGGTTGTCATACTTTTGGGCAAGAATAAAGGTCAACAAAGCACCACATAAGTTTGAACAATGAACAAGGTCAGAGCAACAGTGGTATGTATGTACATATATAAGGCAGCACACATTATAGACTCTGTAATAATATGGGTACAGAGTACACATATGTGCATTTTAACGAACAACACGCGTGCAGCAACCAGGGACCAAAAACAAGAATAGCCAAAAGAATTAAGTAGTATACGAAATCTCTACATACATGCATATACACATATGCGATATCCTGCGTGTATATACTATGCGGCTGTCCTATACATATACTTTGCTTATGAAATTCATCTACAAATACAAGCAAAGAAAATTGGATCTAGCAAGATTAGCATGCATAATATACACTGTAATATCCATATTGTACTTTATAAACTTACTTTATTAAAACTAACGTATGTTGTACTATATTATAAACTTACTTATGTAACAATATACATGTTGTACTATATATTCACCTATATTGACCAAACAATATACAGGCGCCTATGTATATACCAGTAGGCTTAACACATCAAACATGCCATATATACAAGATATATATACTTTCAAATTTATCCCTTGAATATGCTATCTAATATATATGGTCCTATGCATACTAACACTACAAAAAGGAAATCGATACATTTTTATACTTATCTATATGAAAAAAAAAAATTGCAAACTAATATATACCTGCTTCTAGAATTTAAACAAACACAAAACTTGCTTCAGGCAAAATAAATATAACAATGTCGCATGCGAAAAATCTGATCAACAATAAATTAACTCATACATACGTATATGTATTTAACTAATACGTAAACAAATACCTTATAAATGTTTTCAAAATCAATGTTTAAGAGGAGAAAGCTAGATGGTTTCGACGACTGGTTCAAAGAAGCGATGAGCACGCTTCTCGCATGCAAATCTGTATAACTTTATAAACTGAGCAAAACAGACCCAGAAGAGAAAAAAACGAAGAAGAAGGAAATACAAACCGAAGCAGGCAAGGTGGTGGAAAAATGGAGGGCTCAGGTCATTTGCTGCCGAGCAAGGGATGGTGGTCGAATGCAGGGCTCGGTGTCGGAGGACGAGAGGGGGAGAGGCGGAACAGAGGGGATGTTCGGTGGTAGGGCTGAGCACTGTAGTGTTTTGGCAGAGGAGTCACACGTGAGGCTTGGGTTTTGCAGCACAAGAAGGGACGAGAGCGGTTGCAAGGAGAAAAAATGGAAGTAGCAGGCTATCTTCATGAAATAGATATTTATTAAAAATTGAGGTAAATGACGTGCAAGGCTTCCTTATCAATTGAAATGGACATGATTTCAGCCTTTCAAACGTGAACAGTTTCACAAAGTTTACAAGCAACCACTTTTCTATTATTATATTTAATTTCAATAGCTAGTAGCTGATAGCTTTCACACGGAGGGCACTGGAAGGACAAAGGAAAACAAAGGGTTCAAAACAAATACCAATACGGTTACCGTTTCCGTATACTCCGCCGTGTACCGGACTCTAAAACACACAAATGAATATACTGCGAAGATCAGCACGACGAGACGATCAAAACGGTATACAAATATCATTGGTACAATCATCCAAACAAAAATCGATATCGGTATCGAAAATGCTGATAATCCGTCGAAAATAAGAAAAACGGAGCAATAGCAGTCCAAATTTGATGAAACGAAATATGACGTCTCACTCAAAAGATGATTTACAAATTTATTATATAAAAATACTCAGGTTTGGAAAACATTTTATTATCATCAAATTTAACTAATTTGAATTTAAATAAAATTACACAATAAAATAAACTTCCATATTATTAATTGAAAATTTACCATTAGCTATGTTTAAAAAGACGTATTCCAAATATTAAATATTTTTTTTTCAAAATTCAATTATTTAAAATTTCACAAAATTTCAATTAATTACGTAAATAAACCCATTAAAATTTACGGGTCGTTACAGAAAATTTATTTACAATCCAACAGCTTACATATTTGGAACATTACATAAAGTGAATACACTGAACTCCAAACTGAATATTCACAATGGACCATAGACCAAAAGACACAAGCACACAGTAACTCAAAGGCCACGAATAATTTATTTTGCTTCTTAGATAAAAATGAATTTAATCGAATTTCTATTTGTAAGACTGCATATGAAATTTAGAGAACATTGCAAGGTCACACATAAGGGCACTAGTAAAGTAAAAAAAACTAAGATTTTCATGCTAACCAACTAGTTTCAACTTTTTAAAATGAAACCAAATGAGTCTATTTCGGACATGTATGCTAGATTTCAAGATATAGTTCATTCATTAGTATCATTAGGGAAAAAAATTCTCAAAAGATGATCAAGTTAGAAAAATCTTTAATTCGCTCTCTTCGGAATGGGATTAAAATACATTAGCAATAGAGAAAGCCAATGATATTAATATATTAAAAATTGAAGGATTAATTGATAATCCAATGTCCTATGAAGTACAGTTGTAGGGAAGAAAGGAAAGTAAGGTGATCGAAAATAAATCAATTGCATTCAACGCAACAACCGACGATCAAGATTCAGATGATGATGATAATGATGAGGAGACTGCTCTTATGACTCGAAATTTTAGAAACTTTCTGAAATACAGAAATATGAACAACTTTCAAAATTGAAAACAAAAAGAAAATAAAAATGTTTTCAAGTGCTACGACCGTGGTGAATTTAACCATCTACGAAGAGACTGTCTGCATTAGAAGAAAGCAAAGAATTCACCAAACACCAATTTATTTAAAAAGAGAAAAAGGGCTTTCAACTTGACCTTGGACAATTTTTGTACAACATCCAGCGACAACGAACCAAATACTGAAAATATCAACATGTGTTCACGATGATGGAAGATTAATCAAGTCAAACAGAGGAAACAATGAATTGGTACTTTTACATTATATATTTTATTCTTTTTGAAAATTTCGAATTTTTGATATTTTTACAAATATTTAATATAGGAATAAAATAATAATAATAAGTGTGTGTGTGTGTGTGTAATTATATGGATATAATTCTTTAAACATTGAAATTCCAACATATATGTTGACATATGCTACCTAGGTATGTTGACATATCTGACAGAATTTAAATAATCTTTTCAAAATTTTAACTTTTGAAATTCCCTCTCTTTTGCATTCAATTCAAGACTTGAAAAGATACCTTTTTGGCTGTCACATGTACTTCAAACTCTATGTATTCACTCCTTCTAACTTCGTCTTCAACGCACACTTTACTTCAAAAATTAGACAAATTCTTCACTCTTTGCCTTCTAAAACAAGCTCATAATGTCTTCTTCAAACCAAATCTCTTGATCCAAATCCATTAGGCTTACCAAAAGAACAAAAAGTCAAATTTTAATGATCAAGAGTCAATAGAAACATTCATTAAGTATGCAACATATGGTAGAGTTTTTTAGGGAATATTTGCTGATTTTATTGAATTTTATTCTTATGGTTTACAAGATCTTGCTTTGGAAAATTATATTTTTGTTTTAATCGATTTACCACAAAATGATTTTGATTGCTATCCCGATTTGGCCAAAATATTTCATGCTAATTTAAATGAAAAGTTTTATCAAGGAAAATAAGGTCAAATTTGGAGTAGAATCAAAGGTACCATTATCGTTTTAGATTGTGAAATATTTGGTCAAATTCTTGATTGTAAAAGTAGTGGAAATGATCTCTCCACTTTTGAAATTGATTAGGGAAATAGAGAAGTAGTGCATGATTTATTTTCAAATGACGAAGAATATGGTTTTAAAGGTAAAAATCAGGCCAAAAGCAAGATTAACGAGTCTTATTTTACAGCAAATTATTACACCGAGGATGGGTAATTACAACAACCCCACTCACAAAGTTTTCAAAGCTCATTTTGTTATTTTCGGAAAATGTGATATAAATTGTGCTCAAGTGATTTTGGATGATTTTGTTCAAAAGAAAATTTCTAGAAATGTAAACACACCTTACAATGGTGTGTATCTTACTAGAATTTTCAAGTACTTAGGTATTGACCTTGGAGGTGAAAATTTTTTGCCTCATAAATTTTTTTGATAAGACAAACCTCTCTCATGAACATTCCTCGCACCTCTCTCATGCACATTCCTCTTGAATTTGAACCTTATGAGTTTCCTATAGAAAAGGAAGAAAGATTGGTAACAGAAGAAGAGCAAGTGATATTTCAAGAAGAAGAAGGTGATGATTTGAAAATGGAAGAGGAGGAAGAAAAAGAACAAAAGGAGGAGGAAATGGATACATCTCTTGAAAGCTATGACAAACCATCTCGCTATTCAAACAAAGAGATTCTTAGGAATTAAGAGAAGCTTCTTGATAATCAAAGGAAGCTTAAGTATTCTTTTAGTGAGAAATTCACTAGCTTCTCAAACAAATTAGAAAATACTTTGGGAAGATAATGAGAAATCTTGGTGGAAATTCTTCTTCTTCTTCATCATCTTTGTAGACCTACTTAGCTATCTTTATATTCTCTAGTTCTATTTATGTCATTTCCTTGTATTTTTCATTATGTTTATGTATCTCTCTATTTTATTAATGAAATTTGCTTAGAGGCTTCATTTTGTCGTCAATCGTATTCTTTTGTTCTCTGGAATCTCAAAATAAAATGATATAAAATACAAACAAAACATTAAAGGGGAGGCACAATGGATAAGGAGTCCCTAGGTCTAGCAATAGATCCAAGTTTGAGCCCTGCCCTGCACACATTCTCGTAAAAAATAGTATATGGGGGTAATAGGTGTCATAAGTTGAAGCGGAAAGATACAACTTAATTCCCCTTAGGAGTTTACCGATCAGCCGGGTTCTCCTGGGTATATTCAAAAAAAAATAAACAAAAACATGCAATTTACGACATGTATGTCGACATACATATGTGACATATTCTAGTATTTTCATATTTTGAATTTCCAAAAGATTAGTTAAGTTAATTGGAGGGATTAGTTTTTAATCTGACTCTTTACCACTATAAAACCATATTTCTTCCAAAAAACTAAAAAATCAATTCATCCTCTTATTTTATTCTCCTCTACACATTTATTTTCAAAAAAATGAATTCAAACATCAATTTTTCACAATAAAAACTAAGTGACAATCTAGAAGAAACTCTTCAATCATTCAAGAATGCACTTTGCTTCATTCTTCGCAATCAATGACACTTGGAGTTGAGTCAAATGCAAATGATCAAAGAACAATAAAATCATTTCGATTCTCTTTTATGTTTGATTTCTTATTTCGCTAAAGAAGTTCAAGGCGATACCCCGAAATGCTCTAACTCTAAAGCGAAAGTGGAACATGAAGATTAGGAAGTTATCAACACCAATCCAATCTTCGGATCCAAAGGATGGGTCGACGTTCCCAAGAAATTCTAACTCTAATATGTATTTAAAATATATATATTTATTATCTTTACATTTTAGTCTGTATAGTTGGAAACTATATTTTATGAAAGTGATTGTGTATAAACGTGTCTAAGTGTAAAAATAATGTATGGTTTAAATATATGTGATTATAAATGTATGTATATAAAGTTATTTCTTAAAAAAACTATTTTGCACTAAAAATTGATTTTGATATATAACATTAACATATTTCATAATGTTTAATATGTCACATTTAGGGGAAGTTTATTTTTCTTTACCCAATTTTGTTGATGACAAAGGGGGAGAAAAATGTAATATATATAATATATGCATATATTAAAGGGGATTTATTCAAAATAAGGGAGTTAACCGATTTAAGAGGAGTTACATTATTATATTTATAATAGACATATTTTCATGGTTGTCATAATCAAAAAAGGGAGAACGTTAATACCACATATATTGATTTTGATGACAACAACCATGTAAATATAACTACCAATGTTTTTCCAAGTTGTATAGAATATTTTTCATAATATTACACAGGTACATGATAATTAATTTTTAGACTAATCAATAAAAAGACTAGAGATCAAGATTTAGAGATGATCAAGACAATTGAAGACTCGTGAATTTAAAGATAAAGAAATAAAGATTCAAGACCATGAATGATAGATAATAGACATTAGATAAATTTGTTAAAGTCCTTGAATAATAAAAAAAAATTCTTCTTTGAATACCCTCTCACCAAAATATTTATTTTATTTTCTATCTCTATAAATATTTTATTAAAGTTCTATATATTAAAGTATTTAAAAACTATTTTTTTAAATGATTTTACAAAATATCATAATTTTGTAACACTTTAAAAGTGTTGCTATTTTTTCAAACATACAAGGGTATGTCGACGTACCCTTTCTAGGTATGTCGACATATGTACCATTGAAAAGTTTTTTTAAATTTTGAAGAGTTGTGATTTTTGGCTTCATTTCTTTATGAATAGACATATTCCTTCAAACATTATATAAAAGGGACTGGAAAATTGATTTTTTAACTATACTTTCTCTATTCTTCTTAATCCAAATTCTACTTATATATTTCACCAAATCCACTTTTTATACTTTTCAAATCCACTCAAATTCAATATCTACTTCACTACATTCATTCTCTGTAATCTACTCACTGTTTTGCAAGAATTCTTTCACCATTTTAAAGATCAAAGTGTTATAAAAGCGCTATAGGATATTCTTTATCCAAGTTATAACTGTTTGTATTTGGAATCAATAACTCTCTACTACTATTTTGTATGGGTATGCTTGTTCCCTGTTCAAGTTAAATGGGTGTGCTTGTTGCCCTTTTAAATCAAGTGGGTGATCTTGTTGCCAGGTTAAATCAAGAGAGTCTACCTTAAGCTCGGAAAGTCAGGAGGGAGTATCTTGTTGCCTAGAAATCAAGATCGTATTCTAGTTCGCTTACTACCTGATTAAAGTAGGCATTTGAAAGGAAATCTATACATATACTGTATAAGACTGGATGTAGGATTGGTCAATCCATACCAGTATAAAACTCCCTGTGTCATCTCTCTTACTTTTAGTTCATTTTTAGTGCATTTATATATATGTGACTGCCTATAAATAAATATATATATATATATCTATGTTTTGATTTAAATCTTAAAACTACTTAGAAAAGTTTTATATGAGTTATAAAACACTATTCACCCCCTCTAGTGTTAAAGTAGCCTTAAGATCCGTTCACACTAGTAATTTATACTACATCATTTCTCACATTTGGTATCAGAGCCTTAGGTTTTCAAAAACCTATTATTTGATTATTTTTTTGAAAATTATGAATGACTAGTAACATTGGTAGTACACTTTTGTAGAAGGACAATCAACCGCTAGACCCCCACCATTTAACGGTAGTAATTATGCATACTTGTGGCGACCGCCCTACATCTCTGGTACCTAATACACGTGTATAATGCGCAGTAGACGTACATGGCCGATGCAGGATGGTAGCCAAGGGTGAAAAGTAACAAAAATCCAAACACAAAACCTGTAGAATATTTCACGACGCATAGACAAAATATAATATAATAACATAGATTTAAAACATACAAGATAGTAATATAATCAAATTAACCATAGATAAGAACACATTAGAGTGCGTCAGGTTCATAGATCATACAAAAACCGAAACAAAAGAGTTTATACATCCCATGTCCTCAAAATACAAGTACTGACATAGCTCCATGGTATTGCACAGCAGAATATAAATGATAATAAGCTCCAAGGTATAGATATAAGAAAGCAAAGTCTTCTACTCGTACTCCATACAGTCCATGGTTATCCATACTTATTATCCCTAATCTACTGATTTAAGAGTACCCGATATAATAAGAAGCAATACATAAAATCTCATATCAAACAACAATCTGGTATAAGCGGTACATCATCTAAAAATACTATAAAAATCGTATATAGTACATAGGGGCATAGGGTATGAATAGCCATACCCGACCTGTCCCTACATCCAAATAGTTAGCACATAAACATAGTATATGCTAAACTACTATCACAACTGGAAAATATAGGGTATGGGGGTATCACACAGCATATCAAGCACGCAACAAACATGGCATCCATCATACAGCCTTGCATCTCTCACTCAAGTGCTTTAGATATACGATAACTTTTACATATGCTCAACTCAGTGCCCACATATATGGCTAGGGATTGGACACACGTAGACGTCCAAATATATGGGTTGTAACGACCCGTATTTTTACAGATCAAAATATCGTAAAAACTGTTGTTATTAGGTTGTAGTGTGGTTAAGTCGTCCTAAGTTAAGTCGTTCGGAGCTTAGGTCGTATAGTAGTTAGGTCGGTGGAGCGACTTAAGGGAGTTGGCGACCTAAGGAGTTTGGTAGTGTTGGGACTTAGGTCGTGAAGAAGGCTAGGTCGTAGACGACTTAAGGAATTGGCGACTTAGGAGGGTAAACGACTTAAGAGTTAGCGGCATAGGGATAGCGACCTAGGAAACTGGGCGAGCTAACAACTTAAGAAGATAGGTCGTGAGCGACTTAGGAGCGAGCTAAGGTGAGGTCGTAAGTCGCGCACGTGTGTTATGGCTTAGGATGTTGTACCGTTAAGTCTTAGGTCGGAGACAGTTAAGTCGTAAGGTTTTCTTAAGTCGTGGACGAGTTAAGATAAGTCGTTGAGTCACTATGGTATGTTTAGTTAGGTCGTAGACGACCTATGATAGTATGCTGGGTGTAGTTAGGTCGTGAGGTGTTAAGTCGTAACCCAGCTAAGTCGCGAAGGTATTGAGTCGTTAAAGTCGTTAAGTCGAAACCCAATTAAGTCGTTAGGCCACATTTTTGTTAAGTCGTAAGTCGCGCACTTGCATTGTCATTAAGTCGTTGAGTCGCATGGGTATTTAAGTCGCTAGATCGTGAGTATAATTAGGTCGGCATCTTAGTTAAGTCATAGGGTTTGTTAGACCGTGTGTGTGTTAGGTCGCGACTTTTGTTAAGTCGCTAAGCCGCATCTCAGTTAAGTCGTGGGGTTTTAGGTCGTAAGTTTTATGAGTCATAGGTCGTGGGTTTTCTTAAGTCGTGAACGACTTAAAAGCGAGCAAACGACTTAAGAATCAGCCTATAAATACACGTCCATTTCCTCACTTTTTGGGATTCGGATTTTGAAGCGACGAAGTGCTGCTATATTGAGAGCTCGAGTTCTACACTTCTTCACTTCTTTTCTCCACTTTGATTTTGTGCTTCCTTTCATCCAAATCGAAGATCCAAGAGCTTAGATTGAAGATCTACATCCATCGAAGAGAGATTTCATCGTTTGAAGCAGAATTTTGGAGAATCGAGTTAGATCCTTCGCTGTCCAGATCTGAAGTGTGTTGCTTTTGAGGTGTTTAGGTGATTCGGTGAGTGGTGGTTATCTCTCACACGGCTCCAAAGGAGTATATCGGATTGTTGGCTTGATTTGGTGTTAAAATAGTGATTTCCATGCATTTTCTTAAACTTATGTATAGATCTATTGATCATGATGATTTGACATCCATTTTACTACATGTTAACCTATGTAAGTTCATTCATCAAGTTGTAGAGATATTGCTCATAATTCATGCTTGTTAGATTTGGACTCTTTATTTACAAGATTGCCATTATTGTTATAATTGTTTATTAGATCATGTTTGAATGCTTGATTACTTGGATTAATGATTGACTTGATTGATTGTTATAAATTAGTTGATTGATGATTTGATTTGGACAAGATGGTCGAAGATGATTCAAAAGCTAAGGGAAAGGCTCTTGAATTGGAAAAGTTGCTCGTGGCATATATGGCGGATGATGAAGCTCATATGGATAGATTTGATGATGTTGATGTTGAGATGAGGCTTTGCTATGATGAGATGAAGCGAGGCATGATATGAGATAGCCTTGGTTTAATCCAGACGGGATCATTCCAAGCATGTTGATAACTCGGTGAAATGGTTCGGGTTTGAGGATAATGGTTTGCTCGAGAGGCGCTTGAGCTAGTATGGAAATAGTCGTCGAGGAGGATGACTAGAAGGCTGAGGTTTCATCGTTATTGAAGGTTCTAGCAGACTCAAAGCAAGAGTACGCTGGGCAGATTCGATAGTCCCTAAAGACTATGATTGTAGTCGAGTACTCTGGGCAGATTCGATAGTCCTAGGCACGGGCTGCGACGACGTGCGGAGTTCTGTCTAGAACCGGGGTTGCCATTAACCCTTGACGGACGGCTGAAAGAATGTACCGGTCATTCAATTAATGGTGGTATCGAAGCAAAGATAACAGTGATAGCCAGAGTCATGGATGTTTGGTTGTATCGTCATTCGGTCTCAAGAGCAATGTTTTCTGGGTGCTTATCTGATCTTGGTTTAGACCTTGGGGGTTTGTACTTGGAAAATGTTGACCTTGACTCGAGTGATAATTGCTTTACTTTAAATGTCTGCTTTGCTATGTTTACTTCTGCTTAGTGTGTCTGGGGGCTATCACTGTAGAAAGAGGTGGAGTGGGAGGGTTGGATTCCTATTCCTTTTTCCTTTATGCTCTTTTGGTATGTTGTTAGTTAATTTACCGCTCACTAAGACTGTTGTCTGACTCAAGGCTTTATGTTTAACTCTTATTGCCTTGGGCTATTCATCTGCTTTGGGATGGGCAGACTAGGTAGCAGGTGATAGGTGCCGTTCTTAGTTTCCGACGATGTTGATGACGAAGACGAGCTGGAGGCTTGCATATTATTTTCTTACGATATGTACTGGATGTTCCGCTGCTTTGTATAATTCTCTGAGTGATATGTAGTGAGGCTTGATGTATTGACTATTCAGATGTTTGTATTCAACTATTATGAAGCTTAATTGATGAGATTCTATTTTGAGATGCTTCACTATATATATTCTCTATTGTATTTTATCCATGCGCTATGAGTAATACGATAGATTCTGCTGTTTTAACTTAACCTTGGCAATCGTCCATGGCTGCCTGGCACACTTATCAGCGCACTATTTCTATGTTTAGTGCAGGGGTCATGGGCGGTCGTCACATTTGGGATCAGAGCCTTGGTTAATCGATTTTACCTAACGCTCGATGACGTAACTACGTATGAGAGACGTAATTGTATTTTGATGGATGATTACTATATATAATATAGTAGCTTAGAAGGATTTGAGTCCTTTATGCAGTTGTTTCTCAAGGTGTGTTAATCATTCCTTTTTATAGATATTGAGAATGAGTCGTAGAGGGAGACCAGCTGCTAGGGAAGGCCGTGCTACTGAGGGGGCTGCTGATTATGCTGCGATGTTCAAGGCTATGATGACTTCGATCATGAGAAGGATGCCAGCTCCGGGGCTATCAGTAGATGTTGGAGTTCAAGTTCAAACTCCAAGACCAGTGGATTTTGCTAAGCTATGTAAAGACTATACTGCTCTTGGAGGGAAGGTTTTCATGGGAACAGAGTCAACCATTGAAGTTCAGAGATGGATAGATGCTTGTAGAAGGATCTTTGGTGATTTGGGAATCGATGATGCAACTAAAAGGAAGCTCGCATCAAGACAGCTTCAAGGAAGAGCTTCTGATTGGTGGAACTCTATCACCATTGATACTCCGGAGGAAGAAATTACTTGGGAGCAATTCCAAGCCAGATTTGAAGCTAAGTTCATTTCTACAGCTCAGAAGTCTGTTCTGTTCAAGAAGTTTGTGGAGCTCAAGCAAGGTGGAAGACCAGTTCTTGAGTATGTTTCTGAGTTTGAAGCCTTGTCCAAGTATGCCCCGTCGTATATTGAATCTTCATATCAGAAGAACGAGAAGTTTGTGACAGGCTTAGACAGTTATCTTGGGAGGCAGTTGGTGGATCATCTGGACGATTCATTTGAGAAGCTTGTGGAGAAAGCTCTCAGGCACGAGAATCTGTTTCCTAAAGAGGGATCTGTTGTTGATGTAACCAAGGAAGAGTTTAAACCACAGTAGGGTGGAAACTGTTTGTACCAAAAATGGGCACAACACTCTTCGGGAGTTGTTTGAAGAGATAAAATGAAGATTATAAATGTAAAACAGAGGTTATCTAACAAAAACTCCAACAAACAGGAATGTAAAATGCACAGACAAGCAATTTAGAGTGGTTCGGCGTATAGCCTACGTCCACTATGAAGTTTTGATGATTTTATTGATTCTCTTTCAATGGTTACAAGCGGTTACAGCAATGAACAGCGGATTACAGATTAGAATTTGAAATTGACAGCAAAAATAGGATGCAAATCTCAATCCGGCAGAGTCTGGACGCTTCAGAGAAAAAAGATCCTTTTTCCGTTGATTCTGGGGCTCTATTTATAGGCGTAGGAGGCTTAGATTTCGCTCAAACTCCGGGAGACTTGGCCTGACACGTGAGGGGACCCATTCGACCATTTCCAGAGAGTTTCAAGTCGATCTGTGATCGATACGAAATCATTTCGTATCGATCAAGATTACCTCCAATCGAGCTCAAATTTGGTGGAGATGTTCCATGGTATATGTGCAACCTTCAGTTAAAATTTCATGGTATTTGGATCAGTGGATTGAGAGATATCGTCGATACGAGGCGATGCTCTTCGCTAGGCTGTCTGGTTCGAATCCATCTCTCTGAGCTGAGGGCTTCGAATCGATGGTGTCACGCGCCCCTGTGAAGACGTGGAACGCACACTTCGCCTCGATCCGGTCTTTACTCCGAGTCGACCGCGTCGACTCCATATATCTCGGCGCATTCGCATCGAGGGATGACGTAACGCGCGCGCTTCGCCTCGATCCGGTATTCGCTCCGTGTTGACTGCTTCGACTCCATGTATCTCGCCTCGTTTCCTTCGAGAGATGACACGTTATCCAAGCTGGTTGACCTGATGGATTCGAGTAGGACTTCATCCATGGATACGAGGCAAACACTGGCCGATGGATACGAAGCAGGCACTGACTGATGGATACGAGGCAAACACTGGCTGATGGATACGAAGTAGGCACTGACTGATGGATACGAAGTAGACATTGGATGATGGATACGAAGCTCACCACTGTGTGGACTTAATCATTCTGGTCGATATGAGATCGATGGATGTGAAACGAGGACCACCGATGGATACGAAACCCATCGATACGAACTCGATGTACTAGCTCCATCGGAACGAACAGATACGCTTCAATGGATACGAAGTGGGGTCTGCTGATGGATACGAAAACATGCTTTTCCCTTCAACTTGTATCCATCATAACCTGTGCGTATGAACTCGGATTGACTTGAAACTTGGAACGTTGGCTTGCTTTACTTTCCCGATCATGTCTCATCGATTGGGGCTTGATCCGGACTTGATCAAAATTCAACGATATCCATGACAAACGACATTTGGAGTCCAACTCCTTGGTGTCCTGGCCTTGCCAAAAGGCGGGATAACATTTGCCCCCCAAAGTACGTCTTGTGAAAACATGACGTGCTTTGAAAAGCTGCAGGTCTTCTTTGAATAATTTGAAAGTCGTACCCTTTGTCCATTCTCTTGTATCGGTCCTCTCATGAATTGATGCTAACAGTAGGAAAGCCTTTCTTCGTATCGATGTGGGTTGACTTGATGGATACGTAAATGGTCATCCGTATCGATGGTCAAAAATCGCGGTGGATTTTGATTTGAATTGGCGATATCTGGTGGATACGAAATGGTTGTTCGTGTCGATAGATTCTGATGGATACGAAATGGACGCTCATATTAACAGGTCTGCTCTGTTTCGAATCGATGGCTCATAATTTGGATGTTTCGAAACGATGGTGTCTGGTGAACATTTCGCCTCTATGAATGCACAGCTTGATGGATGCGAGGAGAGCGTGTGCATCTACCCATCGTATTCACGTGGCCTCCCTGTGCGCTTCGAACCGATAAAGGCTAGTGGGCTCGATACGAATGCTCGCATCGATGCGCTGCTTGACTGGCTGCGACCGGTCATGTTGACTGGGAGGTGAATCGACCCAGTTCGCCTCCAGGCCTCATATAAATACCGGGGACTTGGGTCGATTTCACTTTTTTACCTTTTACTTTTACTGTTGCCTTCTGCATTTTCGTATCGATTCACGAATCTAGAAAGAGATAACAGCTCTGTACTTTCGACTCTATCAGCCTCAATCCACCAGATCTTGAAATCTCAATCTTAAACTAGGTAATCCACCACGAATCTAAATGACGAAACTACCTTCGATCCGCTCTTTCTTCGTCAATCAACCACTCTGGCAGTTGATAAAACCAGATCTGGTTCGAAGTCCAGATGGCCATGGCGGCGCTCTGGTAGATTGGAGAAGAAAGAGTGGAGAAGGCATAAGCGAATCGATCTAGAGGCCGTGTTCGAATCGACAAAGACAGAGATATCTTTTCTTAGATCCCGTATCGATTCCTGGGATAAGTCAATGGGGGAGATCTAGTTCGCATCGATGGATGTGATGGCGGATCGTATCGACACGAAACGATCAATATGAAAAACTAAAAAATGTATCTTAGTTTCAGATCGATACGAACCTTGCCTTCGCGATCGATGTTTAGCTAAGGCCTTTTCTGATCGATACGAACCAGACAGCCAGGGATCGATGCGAAGTACTCTGATCTTTGATGGATTCGAACTTGACTCCTGACGATCGATTCGAAGCCTGCTCACGGGTATCGATTCGAACCGGTATCATGATGGATTCGAACGAGCCTTTTTTGATCGATTCGAACTTCCCATTATGGATGCGAAATCTTGACATTCTTCAGCATAACTCCGATGAGCTTCATCCTTGCATATCTGGACTTGATAATTAAATTGCATATTTGACTACCTCTCGAAGCTCGTCGATGGAACTGCCATTTAACAGAAAAGTACAACAAACTCTTTAATCTTGAATCGATCGCTATCACCTGAATAGCGTGGTCGTGACGGTCAGCGATGACGGTCACGCCCGTCTGACTTCCAGAATTTTAGTCGCTTGCACGTTTTCTTTAACTCTGCAGAATTTGCTCAAGTCACGCACAACACTTGCACTACACAACACATTCATGCACTTTACACTGGGGAATGCACGGGCTTTTTGTCATCTAATGATGGTTTCTCGTGAGTTAGCTAGTGATGGAACCGTCAAGTTCGCAGCAGCAAGAAACTCAGAACCCTATCCTTCCCAGACTTGAGATTCCGGTCATCGAGACCGAAGCTATTGGTCCAGCTCCGGATGAGTTGCCCGATGCGTCCTTCATTAACAGTCCACCTGATTCTGTCCCGTCCAATATTTCTGAAGACATGCTAGGGAGAATATGCTTAAGGCATGGCTTATCTTTGGATGAGGTACTGTTGCCTGGACCGGATGACAGGCCACATAATCCCCCGGAGGGGTATACTGCTTTTAATCGGCATGCGTGCGCAGCCGGCACACTTCCTCCGTTCAATGATTATATAAGAGAAGTGTTGGCATCTGGACATCGCTCCGTCTCAATTGCATCCAAACGGATATGCCTCACTCAACAGCTTGTTCATTGTATTCATGGAGTACCTCCATCGTCCTCCCCGTATGACCGACATAAGATACTTGTTTAATTTCAAGAGTCGGACTGACAGCCCATCTTACACGTTCTTGGAGTCTGTAAGGAACTGCCAAGTTGTCGTGGGGTCGTGGACTAGGCTAAGCTACTTTAAGTCTGAGTGGTTCTATGTCCGATGTCCTCCGGGGTTTGCCAGAAGATGGCTGTTCAGACGTGAGTGTTGTCTTTTTTCCCAAGTAATTGACAGGGCAATTTTCGGAGTAAAATTAAACTTACGTCTTCTTCTCTTTTTCTTTCAGCTATCATCCAGCGGCCTGAGGGTGGCTACTATAAAGAGATAGTTCGGGTCCTCCAAGAGATTCCTAGCGAAGAAAGGAATATTGAACTGTTATTGACAGATCGGAATCTCAGAGTTCTTGGGCTGATCGGCCGGAGGCAGAGCATAAGACTCGATGGTGCACTAAAGACCGTCTCCAGGAAAAAGGTCAAGCGGATGAAGCCCAGGGTTGTGATAATTGAGGAACCCGATTCCGAGAAAACTCATACTGACGAGGAACCGTTGGTCGGACCTGCTAATGCAACCCCAGAGTCCGATGCCAAGAGGAAAGGTAAAGCAGTGGCCTCAAAACAGTCTAAGTCCGGGAGGCGGAAGTCTGTGGTTTTGCACCGTCCCTCGCCAGGAATTAGGATTACGGAAGCATCCTCCCTGCAAGCTGAAGATCAATTCGAAGGGCCTGCTGACCCTCCAATCCCGGACATCGAGCCGGAGCAGCACGATGTTGGGTCGGGTGGACCGCGACATATCGTCGATGTTAGCGAGTCTGATCTTGCCAGTGCGATTGACACTTCTGGTTGGTCCGGGGGGTTACACATTCACACACTCTTCACGGCACAACACACTTTCCTAACCATAAACAACACATCGCAAACGGTTACTGATTCTTTGTGGTTTTCTTTTCAGGTACGATGTCTGGGCAAGGTTCTGTGCTTGGTAGTTTGCGCAATAAGCGTCGTTATCATGAGCCACGCAGGAGAGAGGGCGAGAGGGATTACGACTCAGGACACTCTGGTCAGGAGAAGTCTGACAGAGATAGGGGATATGTTCGCCGATCCCGATCTCGCTCTCCTCCCCCCAGGACCTCTGCACCTCCTACGGCCGCAGTTACTCGTCCTCCCGAAACTTCACGGCCTAGGCCGCCTTCTCAAGCTTTGAGATCCGATCCTCCGCGCAGGACTGAAATAGCCACCTCTTCGGCTACTGTACCGGTCCCGACCGAGGCGTCTAGTGAAGGAGCGCTTAAACTGGCACAGATGAGGAAGGAATTTCCCGACATCTGTTTTGATGGTTATGTCTTCCCTCCGCACTTGAAGAGAATTCCGCCAACCGCGGAAACCACTATCCATGATTATGTTGCGAACATCTTTTTCCAATACAGGGAATAGGGACGGGCCGCGAGGAAGGCGTCTAAAGTGGCATTCGAGCGGGGCGTCACCATTGAGAAGCTCGAGAAGGAGCTGGGTCGCAACGACCAAATCATAAAAGCGCTCAACTCGGAGGCTGAGTCTTCCCGTAAGTCTGAAATGGAGGCTTTAAAGAAAGTTGATGAAGTGAACGTTGTCATGGCCAGGATGAAGCAAGAGCACTATACTGCCATCGAGGACATGGGTCACAGGAACACTTCCATTACCGCCGAGAGGGATGTCGCTCTGAAGGAGCTTAATGAGCTTAAATCAAAGTTTTCAGAGATGGCGAAGGAAAAAGACGCAGCTAATGTCTCTGCGCAGGAGGCCTGTGACCAGGCAGTGACACTCCGAAAGGAGAAGGAAGCGGCTATACAACAAGCCCATGAAGCTGAGGCTGGGGTTGACGAGAAGGTACGGCAAGCGGAGGCCAGGATTGAGGCCGAGGTGGAAGAGCTACTCGTCACTTATAACGCCAATGTGCTAAGGCACCGAGACTTGACATGGCTTGACGATTACCCCACACATCTCTATAACGCCTGGAACCTACTGGTTGATGAGGAGAAATCTGGGCACCCTGATGAAGCCCTTGATGAGTTCGAGCTGGAGAACCGCATCCTTAATGATGACGAAAAGAAGGTTCTCCATGACTCCATGATTTCCCACGACAAGGTGAGGCTTGGTGCCCAGATCCAGGAAGTCGGAGAGAGCTCTGGTGCAGAACACCATGTTACGAGTTCTGAGATAGTCGTGTCATCTCAGTCTGAGCCAACTCCCATGATCTACCCCCAGCCTATCCCGGCGTATGACCCAGATCAACCGCATTTATCTCCTATTAAGGAACATCCTTCTGAAGTAGTTCAGACGACCTCGAGCCAAACCGAGGAAGGTACTTTGAACTAACTTCTAGTATATTTGGATTGAAGAACCCGTGTTGAAATGTTGCTAATGACATGTCTTTTCCTTTGATCAGTGACAGGAGTTGCACCAGCCGCGCCTCTTACCACCCAAGAATCAGGTCAAGCGCCAGGAGCCATCATCTCTGAGGTGACCTCCGTCGCGGCAATGGCACCAGTTGGAGTGACGCAGGGGAGCTCACTTTCTTTCGACGAGCAGATGATAAACGAGCTCCTTGGCCGTCAAAGTGATCCTTTTGCGGACTTGCCATTCGGCTTGGGTGGATTCACGGCTACTTCTGACACCTCGTCTCAGACTACTACGGCCCCTAGCGAGGCCAGGGCACGGCGGGAAGCGGCGATGTTGGCCGAGATTAATGCCGAGATGGCGGCCGCGGCGCACGGCGGTGAAGTAGATGGCGGAGCAGCAGCACAGTGCCCTACTCCTCTTATGACTGTGTCTCCTGGGGGCACACTTACTGATACTAATGTGCCAGCCCCTCCTCCAGCTGCGGAGTCTGTTCCTCCCACTCCTCCTTCGGGAAGTATCCCTATAGAGTCCAGCTCAGACGAGGATGTTGACATTATGCCTTCACCCGAAGGGAGCTTGCCTAAGGAGAAAGGTTCCAAGCGAAAGGGTACTGGTGGCTCCAGTAGCTCCTCGAGGAAGAAGAAGCTGAGGAAACAGAAGGATTAGACATTCTTTTCATAGGCAGTTAGGGACTTTTGTTATTTTTTCTGCTTTTTCCCTTTTGTAGGCCATGTTTAGATGCAGGTTCGGCCCCTGCTAGTAGGAATATTTTGGAAAGAACTCATGTATGAACCA
Source organism: Allium fistulosum (assembly GCA_030737815.1). Classification (NCBI taxonomy): domain Eukaryota; kingdom Viridiplantae; phylum Streptophyta; class Magnoliopsida; order Asparagales; family Amaryllidaceae; genus Allium; species Allium fistulosum. The sequence goes on from CM060904.1 coordinate 960,880,406, forward strand.
TTGTTCTTGAGTTAGTTGGAATAAAATTTTGTTTTCTAGCTTCAGCTCATGTTCCTTTCTATGCTTGAATATTGCAGTGTTTGGACTTTGGTCCAGTGTACTTGCATTATCTGATTGTCAAGAATAGCTCATTTCACTTGTTAAGTATGGAAATCTCGGACTTGAGTTGTGATAGGGGATCGCATCGGAGCTGAGCATCGCATAGTTTCAGGTAATGACTAACATTTGCCTCTGCCCCCAGTTCCGGGGTCAAGTTGTGATGATCAGCTTGTGATGGCACCAAGCGAGGACCGAGTGGTCGAACTACGCTTGTTCTCTTATGAATCGTTTTATCCACACTCCGGGGATATGCGTCATCTCGTAAGCGGTTGTTCGCACTTTGGGAACATGGAGTTGATCGTTTATACTCTGCATCGCACTATGGGAATGCGGAGTTGAATGTTTATACTCCATTTCGCACTCTGGGAATATGGAGTCAAATGTTTATACTCTGCTTCGCACTCTGGGAATGCGGAGTTAAATGTTTATACTCCGCTTCGCACTCTGGGAATATGGAGTTGAATGTTTATACTCCATTTCGCACTCTGGGAATATGGAGTCAAATGTTTATACTCTGCTTCGCACTCTGGGAATGCGGAGTTAAATGTTTATACTCCGCTTCGCACTCTGGGAATATGGAGTTGAATGTTTATACTCCGCTTCGCACTCTGGGAATGCGGAGTTGAATGTTTATACTCCACTTCGCACTCTGGGAATATGGAGTTTAATGTTTATACTCCGCTTCGCACTATGGGAATGCGGAGTTGAATGTTTATACTCCATTTCGCACTCTGGGAATATGGAGTTGAATGTTTATACTCCATTTCGCACTCTGGGAATATGGAGTTAATTGTAGGATTGTCGTGTGTCAAGCCTATTAATATCGGTGTCATGGCTTGTCCCCGAGCTCGGGTTTCACCTAGTGAGTGGCCGGTCGTATCACAGCCACTCTCCATTTGAATAAGTCCCATTGCATGATGGGATTTAGCTCTTCGTGCATCGTGATGTTATATATCGTACATAATGAATCACAGCTCTGGCTCGAAGAAGCGGCATTTTATTGCTGAAATAAGAAAATGTGGCAAAGTCAGTTGCCTTATTACAAAATTCAAATTTCAAAATGCAGAAACAAATTGCTAAATAGAATGAAATAAATAAAGCCTGTCATATGTAGTAGCGGTGGAGACTTCCGCTATTCCAAGCCCTTGGTAAATCGAGACCGTCAACAGTCGACAGCTTGAATGTACCATCTCCGAGCTTTCGTGTAATTACATACGGTCCTCCCCAGTTCGGTTTCATGTGTGAAGGAACTGGGTAGATTCTCTTGAGCACGAGGTCGCCGAGTTCAAAGGTTCGAGGTCGAACTCTGGTGTTGTACAATCGGGCGACCCGGCTTCGATGTGCGGTTGCTCTCAAATCAGCCTCTTCCCGTTTTTCATCCAATAGATCCAAAGACTCGGCTAGGAGTATAGCGTTTGTTTTTGGATCATAATAAGTCACGCGATGAGAGAGCACTTCTGTCTCGACCGGAATAACGGCCTCTGCGCCATAAGATAGGGAAAACGGAGTGTGTCCGGTCGCGGTTTTGTGGGTCGTTCGATAGGCCCATAACGCCATAGGAAGTTCATCGACCCACTTGCCCCAGCCTTCTCCAATCGTTTCTTCAGGATCGATTTTATAACTTTGTTGACAGCTTCAACCTGTCCATTCGCTTGGGGGTGTGCGACAGCCGAGAACTTTTTGCGGATATGAAACCGTTGACAGAAACTCTTGAATTCCACACTCTCGAATTGGGCTCCGTTATCAGTGATGATAGTATGCGGGAGTCCAAATCGACAGATGATGTTGCGAACCACGAAATTTATCACTTTCTTTGTCGTAATGGTTGCAAGGGCTTCGGCCTCAGCCCACTTTGTGAAGTAATCAACGGCGACGATGGCGTATTTCGCACCGCCTTTTGCTAAAGGTAAGGCGCCGATGATGTCAATGCCCCACATTGCGAATGGCCAGGGACTGACCATTTGGGTTATTTCAGTTGGCGGAGCTCTCGGAATTCGGGCATGTATCTGGCATTTATCGCACTTTCGAGCATAGTTTGCCGCATCTCGGTTCACTGTCGGCCAGTAGTACCCATATCGGAGTATCTTCTTAGCGAGAGCTTGCCCTCCGGTATGATCGCCGCACTCTCCTTCGTGCACGTCGTGTAACACTCGTTTGATTTCCTCGTGGGCGATACACCTGAGGAGAGGAACAGAATAACCTCTCATGTACATGACTCCGTTTTGGATGACGAACCGCGAAGCTTTTCGCTGAATTTGTCTCTTCTCATTTCTAGGTTCAGGCAGCACCCCATTCTCAATGTAATCCCAATACGGAGTCATCCAAGATTCTCTACTAGGAGCGGTTTCAAATACAGAGTTCATTTCTATCCGATCGATGCTCGGAGTGGCCAAAGTTTCGACGGGGACAAGTCCCATTTGTTGCGCTTCACCTGTGCTGGCTAACTTTGCCAGTGAATCGGCTTTCTGATTGCGCTCCCGAGGCACATAATAGATGGCATAATAATCAAACTGGTTTAGTATTTCCTGAACTCGTGCCAAGTAAGCGGCCAGTCTTCGGTCTCTTGCCTGGTATTCTCCTCGCACTTGGCATACCACTAACTGTGAATCGCAATAAATTTCTACAGCGATAATTCTCAAATCTCTGGCAAGCTTTAGGCCGGTTAGGAGGGCTTCATATTCGGCTTCATTATTAGTTGCACGAAAGTCGAATTTAAGAGCATAACATATGGATCGGCCCTCAGGAGTCTCAAGTACAACCCCAGCGCCCGAACACCGGTCATTTGACGCACCATCAGTATACAGCTTCCAGATGTATTCGGGGGATTCGCTGGTCTCGGGTAAGTCTTCTGGAACGGTGAATTCAGCTATGAAATCAGCCAGGATTTGTCCTTGAATGGCTCTCCGCAGAGCGTATGCGACATCAAATTGGCTTAGCTCAATGTTCCACTTGAGTAACCTACCGGACGTCTCAGGTCGCGTGAGGACCTGTCGTAACGGCTGGTCGGTGTACACAGTAAGTGGATGAGCTTGGAAGTAAGGACGGAGCTTCCTTGAGGCAATGACCAAACAATAAGCCAGTTTCTCCAGCCTCGGATAATTTCTTTCAGCTCCTGTTAGTCGCTTACTAACATAGTAGACCGGGTTTTGCACTTTGTCTTCTTCCCGGACTAGAGCAGCACTGATCGCATGTTCTGATACTGCCAGGTAGAGATATAGTTGCTCGTGGTCAACCGGTTTTGACAAGATCGGAGGTGTGGAGAGATGTTGAACTAATGATCGGAACGCGCCTTCACACTCCGTGGTCCATTCAAAGTTTCGTTTGCCCTTCCGGATCAGGTCGAAGAAAGGAATGCATTTATCGGTGGACTTTGAAATGAACCTGCTCAATGCTGCGACCTTCCCGTTAAGACTTTGGACTTCTTTTATAGTTCTAGGGGTTTGCAAATTTTAATAGCCCAGATCTTCTCAGGATTCGCCTCTATTCCTCGAGCGTTGACAATGAACCCAAGGAATTTTCCGGATGCAACGCCAAAGTGACATTTGAGTGGGTTGAGCTTCATTCCGTACTCTCGGAGGATGCTGAACATTGAATTCAAATCTCTGACGTGATCGGTGGAGAATCGGGACTTCACCAGCATGTCATCCACGTAAACCTCCATGGTCTTCCCAATCTGATCAGCGAACATTCGGTTGACTAAGCGTTGGTATGTTGCTCCAGCGTTCTTTAGACCAAACGGCATGACTTTGTAACAATAGAGTCCCAGGTCGGTCATGAAGCCGGTATGTTCCTGATCAGGCAAATGCATGGGTATCTGATTGTAGCCGGAATAAGCGTCCATAAAGGATAGTAGTTCATGTCCGGCCGTCGAATCTACTAGCTGATCGATTCGTGGAAGTGGGAAGCTATCTTTCGGACAGGCCTTGTTTAGGTCAGAGTAATCAACACAGGTTCTCCACTTCCCGTTTGGTTTCCGAACTAGTACAGGGTTGGACACCCATTCTGGATACAAGGCATCTCGAATGAACCCATTCGATTGTAGTTTATCAACTTCCTCCTTAAGGGCGGCAGATCTCTCTGGATCCATACCGCGCCTTTTCTGCTTTACTGGGACATGTCGCGGATCTATATTCAGGGAGTGACTTGCAATGCTCGGCGAGATCCCGCACATGTCAGAGTGTGTCCAGGCGAAGACGTCGAGATTCGCCCGAAGAAATTCGACCAACTCCTGCCGTGTCTGCTTGTTTAGTTGGGACCCAACTTTCAGCATCTTTGAATCATCATCCTCACTGATTGGGACGTCCACAGTCAGTTCGGCTGGAGAAGCTTGACTCTCCATTGATTCGTCTTTATCCTCGTTGTCCCTGGGGTCCAGGTCTTTCAGGAATTGGTCGTGGTGCCCGGGCCGAGGCCCAGGCATCAATTGTCAATTATCGATAGAACGGACGTAGAGAGATTCCTCTACGCCCTTCCCCTTCTCTTTACATTGCTCCTCGCGCAGCTCAGCAACATAACAGGCCCTTCCTGAGGCCTGATCTCCTTGAACAACTCCAATCCCATGATCAGTGGGAAATTTCAGAGTCAGACACCATGGGGCGATCGCCGCCCTGAACTCAGCTAAGGCTGGTCGACCTAGAAACGCATTATATGGCAAATCGATTTCTAGCACAACAAATTGTAACATTCGGACCCTCCGGCGTTCTCCAACGCCTAACTCGACTGGGATTTCAGTTATTCCGATGGGTATCGTGGCACTTCCGTTGAAACCATGGATTCTGGATAAACAGGGTTTCAAATCCTTTGTCTCCATCTTCATTAGATCGTAAGCCCGTTTAAGCAAGATGTTCACAGAGCTCCCACTGTCAACCAGGATCCTCTTCATCCAAGCAGGACCTACCTGGGCAGATATGACTAGTGGGTCGATTGTAGGGGCTTCGACTTTATCGGCGTCTCGGCTCCTGAACACGATATCATTGGACATTATCTTTTGTTGCTTTGCCGGGGTTCCATCCTCGCAATTACTATAACACTCGAAGTCCGCATGCCTGATAGAACTGGCATACGACTCCATTTCCCCCCAGCTTCTGTCTGCCGGATGGGGACCACCACTTATTGTGTTGATAACTAATCTCCCGCCCGCACGAGCGGGTTCCTCCTCTCTTTCCTGGTTTTGTGAACGATTTTGATTCGAGGGGCCCGCTCCGCCAGGCTGCGGCGCCCGTACAAACTGATCTAGCTTCCTCTCTCTAATCAGCTTCTCGATGAGGTCCTGTAAGTGCCGACACTCATTGGTATTGTGTCCATAGCTCTCATGGAACATACAAAATTTCCCTGTCTGAATCTGTCTCTCCGATGAGGGCTTCGGAGCAGGCTTCTTATACTGTACAGTGTTACAAGTCTGTAAGTATACGTTTTCCAATGACGTGTTTAGCGGTGTATAACTGTCAAACATCTGAGCTCTACGTCGTGGACCTCGGTTCTCATCTCTCTTCTTATTCTGGCCATTGTTTCCTCTCTGATGGGTTTGCTTGTTTTGTATATTCAGCTGAACTTTCCCGGAACTCTCGCCGGACTGTTTAACTGCCACATTGCTCTGTATTCCCTCAATGCTGGGCCTCGCATCGTCCTGCTTCCTAGACTGTTTTGCATCCTCCTACCGCAGGAATTGAGCGGCCTTGGAGTAAAAACGGTCCAACGATGCGGGCGGTTTTCCAGCTAGCCAGTTTCCGAATTCAGAATCAGGATCAATCCCCTTGGTCAAAGCCATTAAGATTGAATTATCGTTGGGATTGGTGATCTCGACGCATGCTGCGTGGAACCTCTCCAAGTAACGCCTGAGTGTTTCTCCAGGAGCTTGAGTGACGCTGGACAAGGTGTTGACGTCTTTTGGCCTAGCAACATGCATCCGGAATTGTTCCACAAACTTCTTGGCCAATTGATCGAACGAAGAAATTGATCTAGGTGGTAGGCGGGTAAACCACATTGTCGCGATTCCCCCCAGAGAGATGGGGAAACTCCGACACTTCACTGCATCGTCGGCCCTTGCAGCGCTCATCGACCATTCATACTTCAGAATATGCTGGTTGGGGTCACTATTCCCTTCATACATCGGGAGAGTCGGCATTCTGAATCGCCTAGGGGGTTCGGCATGTAACACTTCGTCTGTGAAAGGGGTATGACTACGGGAAATCCCCCAGTCATCATTAGTGAGCCCCTGACTCTCGCGGATCATTTGACGTATCATGGTTGATATATCCGAAACGGGCAGATTCGGAGCGTGATGAGCTAAGGCGTGGTCGGGTTCCACGGTGCGAGTAGGGATCGGGCGCTGTCGACGATCCGTATCTCGCCTCCTTGGCTCAACGTCTTCTGGGACATAAGGTTCAGGAGTATGTCCTCGCTGTTGATTGATCGGCTCTGATTGATTTCGGGTATCGGCCCTTGTCTCTGCTGCGGCGGTTGTGGCGCGGTTATCCGTGGTGTACTGTGGGGCAGTACCTCCTCGCGTTGAGGGACCCGTTTGGAAGCTGGTCGACGGTCCTACCCTCAGTTGCCCAACAGTTAAGGCGGGCTGATATTCAGCAGCTTGAGCGCGACTCCCCTCTAGTCGAGGACGGGTAGTTCGGTGATGATAATCAGATGAAGCTGAGCTTTCGGTAGACGCTCTGGAGACATCATCTCTCCTGGACCTTCTGTGCTCCCGGCGGTTTAGCTGGTTGGTCAGCTCGATATTGGCGCGTAACTGTTCTGCCAACTGCTGACGGCTTTGGGTCAGCTCCTGGAGCAATACCTGAAACTCCTGTCGGGTGACTAGCCCTGTTGAGTCTGAGTGAGTGGTATTGTCTTGATTGGAAGAAGGCGGCTGTGCGGGATTCTGCCTATCTCTGCCTTCTTGCTCTGCAGCGGTAGCGCCAGTTCTTGTGCTGACCATTCTCGGTGGTGGAGTCCTGTCCTAGATTTTGAGCAAATCTGAATAGAATGGAAGGATTCCGTACTGGATATCTGGATCTTCCTCTTGGATTTGTGCAATCCGGTATCGACGGCAGATCCAACGAGCAGGAGAAAAAGCTGGTTTTCTCAGTGAAAGCACCAAAGTGTTTGTACCAAAAATGGGCACAACACTCTTCGGGAGTTGTTTGAAGAGATAAAATGAAGATTATAAATGTAAAACAGAGGTTATCTAACAAAAACTCCAACAAACAGGAATGTAAAATGCACAGACAAGCAATTTAGAGTGGTTCGGCGTATAGCCTACGTCCACTATGAAGTTTTGATGATTTTATTGATTCTCTTTCAATGGTTACAAGCGGTTACAGCAATGAACAGCGGATTACAGATTAGAATTCGAAATTGACAGCAAAAATAGGATGCAAATCTCAATCCGGCAGAGTCTGGACGCTTCAGAGAAAAAAGATCCTTTTTCCGTTGATTCTGGGGCTCTATTTATAGGCGTAGGAGGCTTAGATTTCGCTCAAACTCCGGGAGACTTGGCCTGACACGTGAGGGGACCCATTCGACCATTTCCAGAGAGTTTCAAGTCGATCAAGATTACCTCCAATCGAGCTCAAATTTGGTGGAGATGTTCCATGGTATATGTGCAACCTTCAGTTAAAATTTCATGGTATTTGGATCAGTGGATTGAGAGATATCGTCGATACGAGGCGATGCTCTTCGCTAGGCTGTCTGGTTCGAATCCATCTCTCTGAGCTGAGGGCTTCGAATCGATGGTGTCACGCGCCCCTGTGAAGACGTGGAACGCACACTTCGCCTCGATCCGGTCTTTACTCCGAGTCGACCGCGTCGACTCCATATATCTCGGCGCATTCGCATCGAGGGATGACGTAACGCGCGCGCTTCGCCTCGATCCGGTATTCGCTCCGTGTTGACTGCTTCGACTCCATGTATCTCGCCTCGTTTCCTTCGAGAGATGACACGTTATCCAAGCTAGTTGACCTGATGGATTCGAGTAGGACTTCATCCATGGATACGAGGCAAACACTGGCTGATGGATACGAAGCAGGCACTGACTGATGGATACGAGGCAAACACTGGCTGATGGATACGAAGCAGGCACTGACTGATGGATACGAAGTAGACATTGGATGATGGATACGAAGCTCACCACTGTGTGGACTTAATCATTCTGGTCGATATGAGATCGATGGATGCGAAACGAGGACCACCGATGGATACGAAACCCATCGATATGAACTCGATGTACTAGCTCCATCGGAACGAACAGATACGCTTCAATGGATACGAAGTGGGGTCTGCTGATGGATACGAAAACATGCTTTTCCCTCCAACTTGTATCCATCATAACCTGTGCGTATGAACTCGGATTGACTTGAAACTTGGAACGTTGGCTTGCTTTACTTTCCCGATCATGTCTCATCGATTGGGGCTTGATCCGAACTTGATCAAAATTCAACGATATCCATGACAAACGACATTTGGAGTCCAACTCCTTGGTGTCCTGGCCTTGCCAAAAGGCGGGATAACAGAAACAAGAAGAGGAAGCAGCAGCAACAAAAGGGTAAGGATGGCCAGAAGAAGCCAAAGGGCGAAGTGACCTGCTACAATTGTCAGCATAAGGGCCATTTCTCCAGAGATTGCAAGAATCCGAAGGTACCGGTGAAGTGCCACAACTGTGACAAGCCAGGGCATATCAAGAGGAATTGTCCAGAACCGCGGAAGGACAAGCAGATTGTGCAAGCTTATGCTTTAGGGGCTATTCCATCATCTTCGAAAGCCTCTACCGCTGAAGAGAAGGGAAAGAGTGTGGTGGTTCAGGGTACTCTTTCCATTTGTGGTGTTCCAGTTAGAGTGTTATTTGATACTGGGGCGTCACATTCTTTTGTTTGTAATGAACTTGTAGGCCGGTTGGGTTTAGAACCAGATATTGTTGATAGGCCATTGGTTGTGACTAATCCAGTTGAGGGTTCGTCTTGTTTGTGTATGTTATGCCGTGGTCTGATATCGAGTCATGATTGCTCTTTTGTTTGTGATTGTTTTGTTCTAAACTTTGTGGGGTTCGGAATTATTTTGGGTATGGACTGGCTTAGGAAGTATGCGGCAAAGATTGATTGTGAAAGGTTGGAGGTGACAGTCGAGAATGTGGAGGGGCGAAAGTTTGTGATACGATGTAAGCAGGAGGAAGGCGTCTTCATGAGCTTCATGTATTCGCTAGTTTTTCCACGGGATGGACTGTCATCGGTGCCAATCGCTAATGGATTTGAGGATGTCTTTAATGAGGTCAAAGGGTTACCGCCGCATAGAGAGATCGAGTTTCGTATCGATCTAGTTGAAGGAGCCAGACCCGTTGTGATGCCTCTTAGGCGGATGGCGCCTAGGGAACAGCAGGAGTTGAAGGTGCAGGTTGATGATCTTTTACATAAAGGATTCATTCGGCGTAGTGTGTCCGAATGGGGTGCACCAGTTGTGTTCGCAACCAAAGCGGATGGATCGTTGAGGTTGTGTGTGGATTATCGTGAGCTGAATAAAGTGACTAAGAAGAACAAGTATCCATTGCCGAGAATAGATGACTTGTTTGATCAGCTTCACGAAGCTAAGGTGTTTTCTCAGATGGATTTGGCAACGGGATTTCACCAGTTAAGAGTGGCAAAGGATAGTGTGCAGAAGACTGCTTTCAGGACACCATCCGGTTTCTTTGAGTGGCTGGTAATGCCATTTGGATTGACCAATGCGCCAGCATATTTTGTGGATCTTATGAATAGAGTGTTCAGAGATCAGTTGAACAAGTTTGTACTAGTGTTTGTGGATGATATTTTGATTTATTCCAGAACTGAAGAAGAGCACAAGACGCACTTGCGTATTGTTTTGGAAATCTTACGAAAACATCAGCTGAAGGCTAAGTTTTCGAAGTGTCACTTCTGGAAGAGCGAAGTGAGGTTCTTAGGCCATATTATCTCTGGAAATGGAATAGCGGTTGATCCCGCTAAAGTGGCAGCAATCCAGGATTGGGGTAGACCTAAGAATGCATCTGATGTGAGAAGTTTTCTTAGATTAGCAGGATACTATCGTCGATTTATCAAGGACTTTTCCAAGGTGGCTGCACCATTGACAGGATTGACGAAAAAGAATCAAGTATTCAGATGGGATGCTAAGTGTGAGCAAGCTTTCGGAATCCTGAAAGAGCGACTGACAAGTGCTCCTGTTTTGACTATTCCAAGTGGAAATGATGAGATGGTGGTTTACACCGACGCATGTGGTACTGGACTTGGAGCGGTGCTGATGCAGAAGGGTAAAGTTGTTGCGTATGCAAGTCGACAACTGAAGCCACATGAAAGGAATTATCCGACCCATGATTTGGAGTTAGCGGCGATTGTTTTTGCTCTAAAGATGTGGAGACATTATCTATTGGGAGTTCGATTCGAGTTGTTTACAGATCATAAGTCGTTGAAGTATCTTTTCTCCCAAAAGGATTTGAATCTTCGGCAGCAACGATGGCTAGAGTTTTTGGCATCATATGATTTTAGTATAGCCTATACTCCGGGAAAAGGTAACGCAGTGGCAGATGCGTTAAGTCGAAGACATGCAGGATTGGGAGCCATGTTTTCAGAATGGAAGAGTCTCGAGTATTTGGCTGGATTTGACTTCAGGCCTAGATGTGAATTGGAACCTGAGATGTTGGCAAACTTATTAATAAGACCGACACTTGTGGAAAGAATTGGAGAGAGCCAAAAGCGAGACGATAAGCTTGTCAAGATTATCCGTGATTTGGAATCTGGATTGGACCCAGAGAAGGATAAAGGATTCGAGGTTGATCGAGAGGGTTGGCTTCGGAAGCAAGGACGACTAGTTGTTCCCGATATAGATGAATTGAGAAATGAAGTTCTGAAGGAAAGTCATCACTCGAAGTTGACAATTCATCCAGGTGGAAATAAGATGTATCGGGATATGAAGAGAACCTATTACTGGGAAGGTATGAAGAAGGATGTTGGAAATTTTATTTCCAAGTGCATGAACTGCCAGTTGGTAAAAGCCGAACAGAAGAAGCCAAGTGAATTGCTTCAGCCATTAGAAGTTCCTACATGGAAGTGGGAGCAAATATCGATGGATTTTATCGATGGGTTACCTAGAACAAGAACGGGAAATGAAGGGATTTGGGTCATTGTAGATCGTTTGACTAAGAGTGCAAGATTCATTCCTGTTCGATCAACTAGGACTGCATCAAAGTTGGTTGAGCTGTATGTTAAGTAGATAGTCCGATTCCATGGTATTCCGAAGAGTATAGTGAGCGATCGAGACCCATTGTTCACTAGTGGATTTTGGAAGAGCTTCCAGGAAGTTTTGGGAACCGAGTTGTGTTTGAGTACAGCTTATCACCCCCAAACAGATGGTCAGACCGAGAGAGTCAATCGAGTTTTGAAAGATCTCCTTAGAGCTTGTGTTTTGGATTTCGGAGGATCATGAGAAGATCACCTTCATTTGGTAGAATTTTCGTATAATAACAGTTACCAGTCAAGCATTGGTATGGCACCGTATGAAGCATTGTATGGAAGACCGTGTAACTCTCCGACATGTTGGTTAGAAACAGGGGAAAAGTTGATACTTGGGCCAGAAATGATTCGACAGACTTTAGATTGCATAGAGATCATTCGGCAACGAATGAAGGCAGCCCAAGACCGTCAGAAAAGTTATGCCGATAAGCGTCGTAAGGATTTGGAATTCGGCGTAGGTGATATGGTTTTTGTGAAGATTTCTCCACTGAAGAATGTTATTCGATTTGGAAAGAAAGGAAAATTGACTCCGAGATTTGTTGGACCATTCCCGATCATCGAGAGAATTGGAAAGCTCGCCTATAAATTGGAGTTACCAGAAAAGATGTCGAGTGTGCACAATGTTTTTCATGTATCGTATCTACGGAAGTATGTGCACGACTCGAATACAGTGGTTTCTGCAGATAGCTGTGAAGATTTTGAGATTTATCCAGTCGAGAAGAGACCTCGTAAGCCGCTTCGTGTTGTGGAAACTGACACGAAACAGCTTAGGAGGAAGGTAGTTAGGTTGCTCAAGATACAATGGAGTGATGATGTTAATGACTGTACATGGGAGGTGGAAGAGAGGATGAAGGCAGCTCATCCTGAACTCTTCAAGGTATGGCCATGAGGTGTCGTGTCATCTCACGACATTGTAACTTGTTCTAAGTTTTAGAATTCTGCATGCTAGGCTAGAATTGGACGCATGGTTTGATGATTGCTATGGATGGTAGGCATGCGGAATAGTTTTTGATTGCTCTTGTTTGTTTGGAATTTCGAGGGAGAAATTCTTAAGCGGGAGAGAATGTAACGACCCGTATTTTTACGGATCAAAATATCGTAAAAACTGTTGTTATTAGGTCGTAGTGTGGTTAAGTCGTCCTGAGTTAAGTCGTTCGGAGCTTAGGTCGTATAGTAGTTAGGTCGGTGGAGCGACTTAAGGGAGTTGGCGACCTAAGGAGTTTGGTAGTGTTGGGACTTAGGTCGTGAAGAAGTCTAGGTCGTAGACGACTTAAGGAATTGGCGACTTAGGAGGGTAGACGACTTAAGAGTTAGCAGCATAGGGATAGCGACCTAGGAAACTGGGCGAGCTAACAACTTAAGAAGATAGGTCGTGAGCGACTTAGGAGCGAGCTAAGGTGAGGTCGTAATTCGCGCACGTGTGTTATGGCTTAGGATGTTGTACCGTTAAGTCTTAGGTCGGAGACAGTTAAGTCGTAAGGTTTTCTTAAGTCGTGGATGAGTTAAGATAAGTCGTTGAGTCGCTATGGTATGTTTAGTTAGGTCGTAGACGACCTATGATAGTATGCTGGGTGTAGTTAGGTCATGAGGTGTTAAGTCGTAACCCAGCTAAGTCGCGAAGGTATTGAGTCGTTAAGTCGAAACCCAGTTAAGTCGTTAGGCCACATTTTTGTTAAGTCGTAAGTCGCGCACTTGCATTGTCATTAAGTCGTTGAGTCGCATGGGTATTTAAGTCGTTAGATCGTGAGTATAATTAGGTCGGCATCCCAGTTAAGTCGTAGGGTTTGTTAGACCGTGTGTGTGTTAGGTCGCGACTTTTGTTAAGTCGCTAAGCCGCATCTTACTTAAGTCGTGGGGTTTTAGGTCGTAAGTTTTATGAGTCGTAGGTCGTGGGTTTTCTTAAGTCGTGAACGACTTAAAAGCGAGCAAATGACTTAAGGATCAGTCTATAAATACACGTCCATTTCCTCACTTTTTGGGATCCGGATTTTGAAGCGACCAAGTGCTGCTATTTTGAGAGCTCGAGTTCTACACTTCTTCACTTCTTTTCTCCACTTTGATTTTGTGCTTCCTTTCATCCAAATCGAAGATCCAAGAGCTTAGATTGAAGATCTACATCCATCGAAGAGAAATTTCATCGTTTGAAGCAGAATTTTGGAGAATCGAGTTAGATCCTTCGCTGTCCAGATCTGAAGTGTGTTGCTTTTGAGGTGTTTAGGTGATTCGGTGAGTGGTGGTTATCTCTCACACGGCTCCAAAGGAGTATATCGGATTGTTGGCTTGATTTGGTGTTAAAATAGTGATTTCCATGCATTTTCTTAAACTTATGTATAGATCTATTGATCATGATGATTTGACATCCATTTTACTACATGTTAACCTATGTAAGTTCATTCATCAAGTTGTAGAGATATTGCTCATAATTCATGCTTGTAAGATTTGGACTCTTTATTTACAAGATTGCCATTATTGTTATAATTGTTTATTAGATCATGTTTGAATGCTTGATTACTTGGATTAATGATTGACTTGATTGATTGTTATAAATTAGTTGATTGATGATTTGATTTGGACAAGATGGTCAAAGATGATTCAAAAGCTAAGGGAAAGGCTCTTGAATTGGAAAAGCTGCTTGTGGCATATGTGGCGGATGATGAAGCTCATATGGATAGATTTGATGATGTTGATGTTGAGATGAGGCTTTGCTATGATGAGATGAAGCGAGGCATGATATGAGATAGCCTTGGTTTAATCCAGACGGGATCATTCCAAGCATGTTGATAACTCGGTGAAATGGTTCGGGTTTGAGGATAATGGTTTGCTCAAGAGGCGCTTGAGCTAGTATGGAAATAGTCGTCGAGGAGGATGACTAGAAGGCTGAGGTTTCATCGTTATTGATGGTTCTAGCAGACTCAAAGCAAGAGTACGCTGGGCAGATTCGATAGTCCCTAAAGACTATGATTGTAGTCGAGTACTCTGGGCAGATTCGATAGTCCTAGGCACGGGCTGCGACGACGTGCGGAGTTCTGTCTAGAACCGGGGTTGCCATTAACCCTTGACGGACGGCTGAAAGAATGTGCCGGTCATTCAATTAACGGTGGTATCGAAGCAAAGATAACAGTGATAGCCAGAGTCATGGATGTTTGGTTGTATCGTCATTCGGTCTTAAGAGCAATGTTTTCTGGGTGCTTATCTGATCTTGGTTTAGACCTTGGGGGTTTGTACTTGGAAAGTGTTGACCTTGACTCGAGTGATAATTGCTTTACTTTAAATGTCTGCTTTGCTATGTTTACTTTTGCTTAGTGTGTCTGGGGGCTATCACTGTAGAAAGAGGTGGAGTGGGAGGGTTGGATTCCTATTCCTTTTTCCTTTATGCTCTTTTGGTATGTTGTTAGTTAATTTACCGCTCACTAAGACTGTTGTCTGACTCAAGGCTTTATGTTTAACTCTTATTGCCTTGGGCTGTTCATCCGCTTTGGGATGGGCAGACTAGGTAGCAGGTGACAGGTGCCGTTCTTAGTTTCCGACGATGCTGATGACGAAGACGAGCTGGAGGCTTGCATATTATTTTCTTAAGATATGTACTGGATGTTCCGCTGCTTTGTATAATTCTCTGAGTGATATGTAGTGAGGCTTGATGTATTGACTATTCAGATGTTTGTATTCAACTATTATGAAGCTTAATTGATGAGATTCTATTTTGAGATGCTTCACTATATATATTCTCTATTGTATTTTATCCATGCGCTGTGAGTAATACGATAGATTCTGCTATTTTAACTTAACCTTGGCAATCGTCCATGGCTGCCTGGCACACTTATCAGCGCACTATTTCTATGTTTAGTGCAGGGGTCATGGGCGGTCGTCACATGGGTACTCGTAGAGTAATCTGGGTATACGCTGACTACCCTATCCCAACAATAAGCATCATAACCACATATTCTTCTAAAATCCCTTAGCACACGTATCAATAGTAGAACTACCTTACAGATGCTCAACTCATGCCAACGCAGATGGCTTAGGACTGGACACACGTAGACATCCAAACACATGGGTACACGCAAACTACCCTGGGTACATGCAGACTATCATATCCTACTCATGAGCATCACAACCTTATGTTCTACTCTATGAGCTACCACGCAGAACCCGTCCTTTCGGTCTGTCATCATATGCTATAGTCACTCGCTGCATCTAGTCATCAAAGTTGTCGAACTTCTTTGGTTGCTACCCCTATAATCCAAGGTCATCCCAAGTCATCTCGAAGTCATCCATCCTAGCTCCATGTCAACTCATCAAAGACCCTCAAACCCAATCCTAAAGTACGTTCATGTTACGCCTTAAGTCAACACCCCAAAACTCCATTCTATGCTCTGCCCGGTCTTGCTTCCTTGGACGAACCAATTTTCCACCAAACAAAATTTCCTGTCCGACCATCGAACAGGAGTAACCACCGAATAGGATTTCCTACCGGGTCCTCCTATCACCAAACCGAACTACTACCGGATAGGATTTCATGTATGGTCTTCCACTACCGAACCAAGTGCTATCGGATAGGATTTCCTGTCCAGTCCTCCACTGCCAAACCGAGTGCTACCAGACAAGATTTCCTGTCCAGTCTTGTATCATCAATCCCAAGCATACCGGACAAAATTTCATGTCCGATCTTCCACTGCTAAGCCAACATAAATCTGATCCAACACTTCCCATTCTTGAAGCCAACCACTGGACCATGCTTCCACCAGATCGACCATGCCGAACCAAAACCTGTAGTTCCTTCAACACATCAATATCACGTTGATTCCATTACTACACTCAACATCTAGATCCTCATGCATCACCTATTCAATGATACGACTCCAAATGCTCTAGAGCCTATCCGTCAAAGTCCGATTTCATAGTTCTTACCTCTTAGTTCGCACGGATGAGCATTTTCAACTATATAAGCATACAAACAAATATCATACCTACACCAAATAACATTCAAGCATGCAAATCACACAACCAATCATGCAAACATACAATAAGTCATGATAAATCATCATATAGTGTATCTCTAACATAGCCAAACATATATTAAGGCAACCATACATCAAATCAACATGATTAAAACACTTTAAAGCACTTTAAATTCATTTTTACTTCAAGCATCACTTTAAAACAATCTCAAAACATGATTTTGACTTTAAAAGTGGGTTTAAAACTTGACAAACCGGTATACATATGTATTAAGGCGAGAGATGATAAATCACTCACCAAACCCTCCAAAATCCAAGTTTTGTATGCAAACCGATGCAAATCTGAAATTGAACGGCAAAGGTGTAATTTTCCCTCCCCAAAATGTAGATTTGAAGATCTCTAATGAATCCTCTTACTAATCTACCCTTATTCTATAATTTAGACTTGATTTGGAGGAGAAAAAAGAAGGTTTTGGTTGGAGAATGGGTTAATGAGAGCTTAGATCTATTAGAGAAGTGGTAAAAATGATTTGGGGATGATGGTTCAGCCTATTATAGCCTCCCAACCTGAAATGGGTTAGTAAGCTTACATCCAAACCTCACTAATTACCCACTAAGCTTCTTCAAAAACTGCCAAACTTCAAACAGCCATATCTACTAGCCAAAAAGTCAAAATCGCTATTATGACCATTTACAGAAAGGGAAACCATAATATCTTTCCAATGGAAGTAGTCTTGAATGCTAATTCAGTTCCTATCAGAAGTTATAGCCATTACAAGTTTTCCAAGGGTAAAATCGTCCAGAAAAATTCTAAAGATAGGAATGTTACTAATAGGCATTTCCCAAACTTATAGAGTCATATGACCTCATATGAATTTAAAATAATATTTTACGATCACTCGATACGTAAAAATCGGGTTGTTACACTTTCTCCCTTTAGAAATTTCGCCTCTTGAAATCCCTAACACAAACAAGATAAAATCAAGCATAACTACCATGCATGCCTAACATCCATGAGCAAACATATCAAACATGCACACAAAAGTAGGAAATGATATCTACGCCTACCCTAGCATGCATGATACTAAACTAACTTATATGATATCGAAAGTGAAAGTAAATGCAATAAACAGGAGTCTTGCCAAGTAAAGAGCTTCGAATAAGCGGTTCTCATGCTCTCCTTGGTCTCCCAAGTACAATCGCATTCGCTCTCGCTCTACTAAAACTTCACTAACTCTTTCATCTTCCTTCTAAGTTGCTTCATATCATGTCCAATTATACGAATAGGCCTACGAGGTCTTGATGCTTCTGGTTCAATCTCGATATCATTAAGCTGATTCGGTTCAACTATCATGCTTGGGCCATGCACAAACTTCCGCACGTTGTGCACGCCTTCCATTTTCTAAGGTAAGTCAACTCTGTAAGCTAGGTTCCCAGTCCTCTTAAGTATCGAAAAAGGACCAACGAATCTCGACGTCGACTTCCCTTATTACCGAATCGAACAACAATCTTCAAAGGATTGACAAACACCATATCTCCAATGCAGAACTCTAAGTCACATCTTCTCCTATCAACGTAGCTCTTCTATCTGTCCCGAGCAGCTTTCATTCATTGCCGAATAATCTTGATCTTCTTTGAAGTCTCTCTAATCATATTTGGCTCAAGTATCAGTTTCTTGCCCACTTCTCACCAACATGAAGAAACGTTGCCCGGTCAGTCATATAACACCTCAAATGGTGCCATACCAATGTTGGACTAATAACTGTTGTAGTATGCGAACTCTACTAAGTACAAATGATCGTCCCACGAGCCATCGAAATCCAGAATGTTAGCTCACAAGAGATCCTCCAAGATACGAGTCACCCTCTCAGTTCGTTCATCAGTTTGTGGATGAAAAGCTATACTAAGATGCAGCTCCATCCCCAACGCCTCTTGTAAGCTCTTCCAAAACTTGTTAGTGGAATAAGGATCTCGGTTGCTCACGGTGCATTTTGGCACACCATGGAATCGCACAACCCACTTCACATACAACTCGACCAATTTGGATGTCATCCTACTAGACTTGATGGGTATAATCAAGCACTCTTCATCAATCTATCGACTATAACCCAAATGTTATCGTATCCTCCTCTAGTCCCCGACAATCCATCAATGAAGTCCATCGAAACTTGTTCCCATTTCCACTCAGGAATCTCGAGCAGTCGCAACAACCACTCGGCTTCTTCTGCTCTGCCTTTACCAACTTACAGTTCATGCACTTCAAGATGAATGTTCCAACGACATTCTTCATACCTTCCCAATAAAATGTCTGCCTTATATCATGGTATTATCATCGGGATGTATAGTCAATCTCAAATGATGGCACTCACATAGCACCTTATCCCCCAACCCATCGACATTAGGAAAAAATAATCTCCCATCCTTACGAAGCCAACCATAATGGTCGAGCCCATACTGCTTTATTTCCTCAGACTCTACTCCTTCCTCTATCTTCACCATAATCTTGGCTAGTCTAGCATCACGCCTTTGACTAGTACCAATCTGCTCAATCAGGGTAGGCCTGATAGTCAAGCTAGCCAACAATTTCGGCTCTAGCTCATATCAAGATCTAAAATCATAGATAGCAATAAACTCCAACTACTTACACTCTAGGAACATCGCTCCCAAGCTAGCATGTCTCCTACTCAAAGTATCAATGAGAACATTTCCCTTGCCGGGAGTATAGGAAATGTCAAAGTCATTAGAGGTTGGGAACTCTAACCATCATTGCTGACGAAGGTTAAGGTCCTTCTAGAACAATAAATATTTCAATGAATTATGGTCCGTATACAACTCGAACCTCTCCCTAAGAAAATAATGCCTCCATATCTTCAAAGCGCAAATACTATCGCCACTAGCTCCAAATCATGAGTTGGATACTTCTTCTCATGTAGTTTCAACAGTCGACTAGCATAGGCGATAACCTTTGCCTTCTGTATCAACATCGCACTAAGTCCAATACTGTAGGCGTTTGTGCATACTATCAGCTCCTCATTCCCGCTCGGAATGAGTAACACCATTGCATTCATCAACCTCTCCTTTAGACTTATGAATGCGTACTTACATATCGCATCCCAAATAAAAGTCTGATTCTTCTTTGTCAAGTTGGTTAATGGCACTGCTACCTTAGAGAAGTTCTTGATAAAACGTCTATAGTATCTCATCGTGCCAAGGAAATTTGTCACGTCTATAGAAGCCTTGGGTCGATCCTAGTCCTATACTACTACCATCTTCATAGGATCTGCAGCATTACACTGCTAAAAAACAACGTGACCTAAAAAATTGCACTTCCCTCCTCTAGAAGTGACACTTCGAAAAATTTGCCTTCAATCAGTATTTCCTCAACATCTCGACCACAATCTTTATATGCTCCTTGTGTTCTTCCTTCATCCTCAAATAAACAAGGATATCGTCTACAAACACAAGTACAAACTTATTTAGTTGATCCCCGAAAACAATGTTCATAAGATCAACAAAGTATGTCGGTGCATTGATTAGCCCGAACGACATAACCAACCACTCATAGAACCCAAACAACATATGAAACGTTGTGATCGATACACTCTCCTTTGCCACTCTCAATTGATGAAACCTCATTACAAGGTCCAACTGAGAGAACACCCTAGCACCATAGAGTTGATTGAATAAGTCATCAATACGCGGGAGTGGATACTTGTTCTTCTTGGACACCTTATTTAGCTCATGGTAATCTACACATAACCTCAGGGAGTCATCCGCCTTGTTAATGAATACTACAAGTCGCCCTACTCAGATATGCTCCTAAGAATGAACCCTCACCTCAACGGGTCATTCACTTGCACCTCCAACTCTTTCTACTCTTTGGGTGTCATACGCCTCAAAGGCATAACTGTCGGTCCGACATCCTTCACTAAGTCTATGCGGAATTCAATCTCTTAGTATGGCGGTAATCCGGTCACCTCTCCGAACACATTCGGTTACTCTTTCATATTAGACAAGGATGACAACCCATCATGTGGAACGTTGAGTGAATATAGAAAACTAACCATAACTCCATCCTCTAGCAAGAAGCCAATCACTATCGTCTGCCCCACCATAGACCCAATCGTCACCAACAGTCTCTCGCAATCCACCACTACCACATACTTCCTCAGCCAGTCCATCCCCAAAATAATACCGAACCCCAAAAAACCCAAAACAAAGCAATCACAAACAAACAAACATTCATGACTCAATAAGGCTAAGTCTTGACAAACCATGCACATGCTAGTTGGGCCCCAACATGATTCGTCATAATTTAAGGTCGGCCTACTATCTCGGATCTCCATCCCAATCTATCTATCAATTCACTAGATAGGAAGGGATGTAAAGCTCTGGTATTAAATAAAACACGTATGAAAGAATCATAAATGGAAAGCATACCTTCGATGTAATTATTTTCAATAAGTAAGCATATCCATTTTGATATCTTATCTTATACTATATCTCTTATTAGTGGATTTCTCTAAACATTTTTCTAATTTTCTAATGATTTTAAAATTAAAATAATTCACTCTCCTTAAATCACTCAATCCTTAAGCATTATTCATCTGATGAGAAATCCACCCAAGTTCAAATCACATTAACCATATTTCCTCTAATGTATTTCAAAATTATTCAGCTTTCTTTGATATTCTCCATTAAAACAAGATGCAATTTGGAACTCTATTATGCTTATTTTATATTATGTATCTTATTGGTGGATCTATCTCTGCATCTTTCCAATTTTTTTATAATTTTAGAATTAAAATACTCAACTTTCCTTGATGCACTCAATTCGTAAACATCGTTCATTTGATGAGAACTCCACACAAGTCCTACAAACCTTTTGTAGTTATTTTAAATAAGTAAGCATATCCATTTTGGTACCTTCTCTTATACTACATATCTAATTAGTGGATCCCTCCCAATATTTTTCTAATTTTATCATGATTTTAAAATTAAAATACTCCACTCTCCTTGAATCACTCAATCCTTAAGCATTAATCATCTGATGAGAAATCCACCGAAGTTAGGATCTCACTAACCACATTTTCTTTAACGTATTTCAAAATCATTCAACCATCTTTGATATTCTTTATCTAAAATAGGATGCAATTTAGAACTCTATCACCCTTGTTGTATCTTATACTACATATCTTATTAGTGGATCTATCTCAAATTCTTTCCAATTTACTCATAACTTTAGAATTAAAATACTCAACTTTCCTTAATGCACTCAATTCTTAAACATCGTTCATTTTATGAGAACTCCACACTAGTCCAACAAACCTTTTGTTATTTTTTTTAAGAAAGCATATTCATTTCAGTATCTTATTAGTTCTATTTTTTCAAAATTAAATATTTTTAGTGGATCTCTCTCAACATTTTTCTAATTTTCTCATGATTTTAGAATTAAAAATACTCCACACTCCTTGAATCACTCAATCCTTTAGCATTATTCGTCTAATGAGAAATCCACCCAAGTTCGAATCCCACTAACCATATTTTCTCTAATGTATTTCAAAATCATTCTACCTTCTTTGATATTCTCTATCTAAAACAAGATGCAATTTGGAACTCTATTATCCTTGTTTTATCTTATACTATGTATCTTATTGGTGAATCTATCTCAGCATCTTTCTAGTTTTCTCATAATTTTAGAATTAAAATACTCAAATTTCATTAATGCTCTCAATTCTTAAACATCGTTCATCTAATGAGAACTCCACACAAGTCCTACAAACCTTTTATAATTATTTAAAATAAGTACGCACATCCATTTTGGTATCTTATTGGTTCTATTTTTAAAAATTAAATTTTTTTTGGTAAAAATTAAATATCAACAAACATGTGTAGTAAAAGTATTAAGAGTGAAAAAATAAACTAATAAATCATTTATAACATATATGATAATAAATATGAACAAAATATAATATTTTGTAAACATTTATATTTATTCAATTTCAGAGCTCTGCTTTTTATTCAATGGTCTTTTTTTAAGCACCGTTATACATTATCATATATTTTCTTAATTTTTTTGCTGGATTGCAATTGTTTAGAATTTAAATAATATACTCATAATTAGCACTTGAAAAAATGTTAACTTTAACAGCAGATTTTAACTTCTTGATTATAATATTTACGGTTGTTTTTTTTATATTAATAACTAATGTTATTCATGTTATATTTATTTTTACCAACCAATGAAACCAAAGTCGACTTCCACTAAATAATAGTTTTTAATTTACTTATTTCTTAACCTTTAAGAAATTGGTTCATGTTTACTAATAACAAACATGGAAACAATATGGTTACTATTGCATGTCATACCTTATACTTTGTATCTTATTTAAAACATCATTCATTTGATGAGAACTCCACACAATTCCTACAAACCATTTGTAATTATTTTAAATAAGCAAGCACATCCATTTTGATATCTTATCTTATACTATGTATCTTATTAGTGGATCTCTCTCAACATTTTTCTAATTTTCTCATGAGTTTAAAATTAAAATACTTCACTCTCCTTAAACCACTCAATCCTTATGCATTATTCATCTGATGAGAAATCCACCCAAGTTCAAATCCCACTAACCACATTTTCTCTAATGTATTTCAAAATCATTCAACTTTTTTCGATATTCTCTATCTTATTAGTAGATCTCTCGCAACATTTTTCTAATTTTCTCAGGATTTTAGAATTGAAATACTCCACTCTCCTTGAATCACTCAATCCTTAAGCATCATTCATCTGATGAGAAATCCACCCAAGTTAGAATCTCGTTAACCACATTTTCTATAATGTATTTTAAAATCAACCAACCTTCTATGATATTCTCTATCTAGAACAAGATGCAATTTAGAACTCTAATGTAACGACCCGGATTTTTTGACGTTTGATTTTGAATATTTAAATAATTTTAAATATTGAAGTTGGAATATAAATTGCTTTGAATATGAAAATTTTGGTTGAATTGGTAAAATCTGATTTAAATTTCAATAATAGCAATTTATCGAGATACGAAAATGGTGAATAATTGAGATGTGAGTTGAATTTGAATCGAAACGGTTTCTAATGTTAATATAAATTCTATTTGAATTAGAATCAAGTTAATAAATTTTTAAAACTGAAATTTCAAGAGATTTCGTAAATTTTGGAAATCGTTGATTAAATTGACACATTAAAATAGCGATCCGGGGCACAGTCTTAGAATTCGACGAAACTAGTTCCATTAGATTCAAAATAGTGTATTATTATCGGATTTCAAATTTCGTAGCATTTGGATTTACCGTTTGGTCGTACGGGATGAAAACGCACTGAAATTAATATTGTAAATTTAATATTTTAATTGGGTTCAAAAAGCTATCTTTATCCATACGAGCGAATTGGGACTTGAAACTTGTTCCATTAGATTCGGAATAGCGGTATAACATTAGGAATGCCAGGCAACACACCTCAATAGGAGTTCGAGGTTTCCCTGTATATAATACGTGATATTCTGGATGGATAATTAAGAAATCAAATCAAAATCCAATCTCAGCCACCCTAGTCTATCTCGAGCCAACCTATCCCTGTACGAAAGCCTCCTTCTCCAATTTAAAATTGCGTTCTCCTTTCCATTTTTTTCAATATGAAATCGAATTTTTTCGAAATAAAAAAAATCAACAGCATGTCGCGAGCGAACCAAATCGCAAAGGGGAGGTATCGCGGTGGCGAGGGGATGGAGCGGCGACCGGTGATGGCGATGGCGAGGGGTCGCGTTCGATTTGGTTTTGCTGCTCTATGTGGGTGCGTTATGGCGATGGTGACGTCAATCGATGGTGGAGCGCGTGCGCTCGCACGTATAGGTGGATGTCTTCATCATCTTCAATACGTTGCGATCGAGATTGGGAAGGGCGACTGTTCGATGAAGTAGAGTTTTTGCCGCGAGCCTGGATGGTTGATAGGAGGTCGGACTTGGGGCATAGGGTCAGCTCAGCTAGGCGATGCGGAGAGGAGAAGATGGCTTTTTATTCACAACCTACATCTGATGCTCTTGCTAAAGCCGCACGTGCTCTGGAAGACGTTGAGCCTGAACTAGCTGTTCAGTTCTATGTTAATGCATGTGCTATTTTAGGAGGAAGATGGATTGACTGTAATTAAGTTGATTTAATTATTATTAAGTTATTAAATAAATTTCTACAATCTCGAATTATTAATAAACTCGTAATTCATTTATATGAGGTTTAAATCGAACAAATCAGTCGTGTGGGGTTTGGAGCTGCGGAATCTGAGCAAAATAATTTAAACTAGAACGATTAGCGAATTAAAAATCAAGGTGAGTAAATCTCACTCGATTTGGTTAACTATTTTAAATTTATAGAAATTAAAATTTATAGATTGATTGATGAATTGATAAATCATTATCGGTTGGATGTCATATTATTATATATAGTAGTATATATTAGTAGTTGGATATTATTCCCGCCGATTGGAGCGGATGAGACCCTATACGCCCTGCATAATAGCAGATGACCCTATATACCGCGATATCCCCCTCGAAGCGGGATTGGTATTTTTATGTTATCTAATATCTATGGATGTAGGGAAATAGGTTGGATGGATCCAACTGGATTCCTCAAAAATATATTAATTGTTCATATACATTGATATATGATGTGTGAATAAATCTGATATAGATTTGTTGTGATTGAATTTTGGATGCTATAGTAGCACTGGCCTTGATTTTGGTATTTTAAATACCATAAATATTATTTTTAAATTTTTAAGCAACTAAAAGGAGATTTTGAATATAAAAATAATTATATCGAAATTTGGACTATTTTAAAAAGAAATTGATTGAATAAAAGAATAATTTGATTTTTGGTTGTGCTTAATAAATTCGATAATTGTTTAAATGGGGATTTTTAAAAATAATCTATATAAAGGATTTCTAAATGATATCCGGAAAATGTAAAAGGGGGTTGAAATCGATATTAATTTTTTTATTGGCGGAATAAATGGAATTTATATGGAAATGGATTTATAAAATGAAATTTTATAAATAAGATTTGCTTTTATAAATAAGTAAAATCCTAAGGAGTTATAAAAATTTATAAACAATGTTTATAAATAAGGGAAAACGATAGTAGTTGCTAAATTGGGAATATAAAATTCATAGGGTGAATTTATATTAGAATATGGAAATAGGGTTGAGGAAAATAGTGGATACTATTTTTGAAAAGTGGAAATGGTTAGGAGAATTGAAATGAAATCGATGGGTTGTGAATCGAGAGGAATCTATAAATTAATTGGTTATTGAGATTTTAAAAATATATTTTATTACTAAGAAGTTAAGTTGTTTTTAAAAAGGGAAGTTTTATTTATCAAACTATGTAATTTTGAACTAGTAGAATTGAAATACATCGAAAAGTAAAATTTTCCAATACTTAATATTTATTTTAATAAATCCTAATTTTTAAAATCAACTTTGAAAATTGATTTGTTTATCTAAAAATGAATTATTGATGTTTATAAAAAGAGTTTTGATATTTTAAATAATTACTTGAACATGTTTTAAAAATAAATTATTATTCTTTAAATACTTATTTTATATATAGAGAGAGTTTTGTAATGATTTAAATTTATTTATAAATCTTCTCGAGGTTTGGAAACGGGGTTTATTCAGTAGATGGGGTTAATAAGAGAAATTCTCAACATGGAATTTGGGGAAATGCGAGGAGAATTTCTGAAGTATTTAAATAAAATTTAACTTCGAAAAATGAATTAGGATTCATAAAAGAAGTTAGAAATGGATATTTGGAATTATAGACAAGTGTTTTGACTTTGGAGATATTAAAGGAAATTAATTAAGGAACCCCGGAACTTATAGAATTCGTTATAAACGAGTTAAGGAATTTACAATATAAATTGTGAAGGATTTTGAGAAAAGAGAAATAAATGGAACTTTCCTAAGTGTTGAGAAGTAAGGGGTTTAGAAAAATATATTTTTAAATATTTTTCTAAGTGTTGAAATAAGAGGTGGTTTGAAATATCTTGATATGGATATAAGTATTTGAGTTGTCTCAAATATTGAAAATTTGGAAGGGATTTGAATATATATCTTATAAAGATATTTTGAAAATAAATTTTGGAAAATTATAATATGGGCCTATTGACTACTTGTGGATGTTATATTGATAGTTAAATAACCGACTATCAAATATTGGCCAATTTCCTTGATCGTTTCAAAGAGACCGGGATCAGATTTAATTATCCAAAAACCACTTCGATCTGATTTGAGCCTAACGAATGGATATCGTGAAGATAGTAAAGACGGTGATTCGGTTTGTCCAGACCCAGGACAACTTGTATGGACGAATACTATCAGAACGGCGTCATTGGAGGACGATGAGCATTCTAAATGGAATTGTTCTTGAAAGGTAAACGTAGCCTCAAGCCTCATCAACCGGGAATGACTAAAACAGGAGAGATGCAGTAAGGCTAGGATCGCACCCAATTAGGGTATGTTATCACCTTTCTAGATACCCTTGGATATATAAATTTTTTGGATATGGTTGTGCATGGAAAAGAGAGCGCATGATAAGGGTGGGAACACTCGGGGTGATAACATATTCGATACTATCCAGGTTAAGGGTAGGCCGGTCTTGTGTTGGCAGGGGATCCAGGAGAGGTCCTCGGTACATTTTTCTAGAGATGTACTATGACGGGCGATACCCCAGTAGCCCAGTCATGGTATGGAATCCATTCTCCAATAAGCGCCGTACGATTTTGATTGTGCCCAACTATGCTGAAACGTGAGATGCAAGCATTTCAGCTATTTTCTAATTTACTTTCTATAGACACTATTATAATATCAGATGATTTTGTTATAAAATGTTTTGGTTATCGTAAGAGAAAAACCCGTCGTGTTTATGTGTGACGTGGACTTACGAGATACCTTTGTTTTTTAAAGGATTTTGATAACTTTAATAATTCAAATTGAGTGTGTTTACTCATGCTGGTTTTCTAGACTGACTCAGGTGTTATTTTGTTATAATGCTCGGGTCAGACCGAGTATTACAGATTTAGGTTAGAATGCCATGGAGCTCAGGAGACGAGCTGGAGGAGTCTCAGGTGTATTCCACGTATTTGATTTATATTCTACTATGTGTGTAGACTGTATAGTCAGCATTGGTGAGGACAAGTTATAATAGCTGTCCATATTGACTGATTGATTGTTGTACTCTGATGATGATATGTATAAAAACAGTTACAGTTTCTTTTGTATAAAGTTCTGTTATTGTATATTATTTTGTATATTATTTTTTATTCCGCTGCGATTGCGAGATTCTGAATTGTTGTTCCATTTTCTTCTACCCCTTTCTTCTTCACCCCTAACAATCCGCCTTTTTGTGCAATTTGAGTTGACTTGTGTGGTTATATTGTCAGCTTGTACTGTATGGAAAAGTGGGTCGTTACATCTAACATACTCATTTTATCTTATACTATATATCTTATTAGTGGATCTATCTCAACATCTTTCCAAATTTCTCATAATTTTAGAATTAAAATACTCAACTTTTCTTGATGCACTCAATTTTTGAACATCGTTCATTTAATGAGAATTCCACACAAGTCCTACAGACCTTTTGTAATTATTTTAAATAAGTAAGCATATCCATTTTGGTATCTTATCTTATACTATATATCTTATTAGTGGATCTCTCTAAACATTTTTCTAATTTTCTCATGATTTTAGAATTAAAATATTTCACTCTCCTTAATTCACTCAATCCTTAAGCATTATTTATTTGATAAGAGAAATACACCCAAGTTCGAATCCCACTAACCATATTTTCTCTAATGTATTACAAAATCATTCAACTTTCTTTGATATTCTCTATCCAAAACAAGATGCAATTTGGAACTCTATTACCCTCATTTTATCTTATATTATGTTTCTTATTAGTGGATCTATTTCAACATCTTTCCAATTTTCTTATAATTTTAGAATTAAATACTCAACTTTCCTTGATGCAATCAATTCGTAAACATCGTTCATTTCATGAGAACTCCACACAAGTCGTACAAACCTTTTGTAATTATTTTAAATAAGTAGGCATATCCATTATGTTGTCTTATCTTATACTACATATCTTATTAGTTGATCTCTCTCAACATTTTTCTAATTTTACCATGATTCTAAATTAAAATACTCTACTCTCCTTGAATCACTCAATCCTTAAGCATTATTCATCTGATGAGAAATCCACCCAAGTTAGAATCTCGCTAACAACATTTTCTATAATGTATTTCAAAATCAACCAACCTTCTCTGATATTCTCTATCTAAAACAAGATGCAATTTAGAACTCTAGCACCCTCATTTTATCTTATAATATATATCTTATTAGTGGATATATCTCAACAGCTTTCCAATTTTCTCATAATTTTAGAATTAAAGTATTCGACTTTCCTTGATTCACTCAATTCTTAAATATCGTTCATTTGATGAGAACTCCACACAAGTCTTA
The DNA here is from genome assembly GCA_030737815.1 of Allium fistulosum. NCBI lineage: Eukaryota > Viridiplantae > Streptophyta > Magnoliopsida > Asparagales > Amaryllidaceae > Allium > Allium fistulosum. Next base: position 960,909,263 of record CM060904.1, read on the forward strand.
CAAATTTTTTGTAATTATTTCAAATAAGTAAGCGTTTCCATTTCGATACCTTATTAGTTGAATTTTTTCAAAATTAAAACTTTTAAGTGGATCTCTCTCAACTTTTTTCTAATTTTCTCATGATTTTGGAATTAAAATACTCCACTCTCCTTGAATCACTCAATCCTTAAGCATTGATTATCTGATGAGAAATCCACCCAAGTTCGAATCCCACTAACCACATTTTCTCTAATGTATTTCAAAATCATTCAAACTTCTTTGATTGTCTCTATCTAAAACAAGATGCATTTTGGAACTCTATCACCATCATTTTATCTTATACTATGTATCTTATTAGTGGATCTATCTCAACAACTTTCCAATTTTCTTATAATTTTAGAATTAAAATACTCAACTTTCCTTGATGCGCTCAATTTTTAAACATCGTTCATTTGATAAGAACTCAACACAAGTCCTACAAACCATTTGTAATTATTTTAAATAAGTAAGCTTATTCATTTTGGTATCTTATTAGTTCTATTTTTTCAGAATTAAAATTTTTTAGTTGATCTCTCTCGATGTTTTTCTAATTTTCTCACGATTTTAGAATTAAAATACTTCACTCTTCTTGAATTACTCAATCCTTAAGCATTATTCATCTGGTGAGAAACTATATCTTATATATCTTATTAGTGGATCTCTCTCAACATTTTTCTAATTTTCTCATGATTTTGGAATTAAAATGCTTCACTCTCTTAGAATTACTCAATCCTTAAGCATTGTTCAGCTGATGAGAAATCCACCCAAGATTGAATCCCACTAACCGCATTTTCTCTAATGTGTTTCAAAATCATTCAACTTTCTTTTATATTCTCCATCTAAAACAAGATGCAATTACGAACTCTATTACCCTCATTTTATCTTATACTATGTATCTTATTCGTGGATTTATCTCGACATCTTTCCAATTTTCTCATAATTTTAGAATTAAAATACTCCACTTTCCTTGATACACTAAATTCTTAAAAATCGTTCGTTTGATGAGATATCCACACAAGTCCTACAAATCTTTTGTAATTATTTTAAATAAGTAAGCATATCCATTTTGATATCTTATCTTATACTATATCTCTTATTAGTGGATCTCTCTCGACATTTTTTCTAATTTTCTCATGATTTTAAAATTAAAATACTCCACTCTTTTTTATCTTAAACTATGCATTTCAAAATCCACGTAAGTTTGAATCCCACTAACCACATTTTCTCTAATTTATTTCAAAATCTTTCAACTTTCTTTGATATTCTATATCTAAAATAAGATGCAACTTGAAACTCTATAACCCTCATTTTATCTTATACGATGTATCTTATTAATGGATCTATCTCAACATCTTTCCAAATTTATCATAATTTCAGAATTAATATACTCTAATTTCCTTGATGCCCTCAATTCTTAAACATTATTCATTTGATAATAACTCCACATAGGTACTACAAACCTTTTGTAATTATTTTAAATAAGTAAGCATATCCATTTTGGTATCTTAACTTATACGATATCTCTTATTAGTGGATCTCTCTCAACATTTTTCTAATTTTCTCATGATTTCAAAATTAAAATACTCTACTCACCCTGAATCACCCAATCCATAAGCATTATTCATCTGATGAGAAATCCACCCAAGTTCGAATCCCACTAACCACATTTTCTCTAATGTATTTGAAAATCATTCAACCTTCTTTGATATTCTTTATCTAAAACAAGATGTAATTTGGAACTCAATTACCTTCATTTTATCTTACACTATGTATCTTATTGGTGGATCTATCTCAATAACTTTCCAATTTTCTGATGATTTTAGAATTAAAATACTCAACTTTCCTAGATGCTCTCAATTCTTAAACATCGTTCATTCAATGAGAACTCCACACAAGTCCTGCAAACCTTTTGTAATTATTTTAAATAAGTAAGCATATCCATTTCGATATCTTATTAGTTCTATTTTTTCAAAATTAAACTTTTTAGTGGATCTCTCTCAACATTTTTCTAATTTTCTTATGTATTTGGAATTAAAATACACCACTCTCCTTGATTCACTGAATCCTTAAGCATTAATTGTCTGATGAGAAATCCACCCAAGTTCGAATCCCACTAACCACATTTTCTCTAATGTATGTCAAAATCATTCAACCTTATTTGATAGTCTCTACCTAAAACAAGATGCAATTTGGAACTTTATTACCCTCATTTAATCCTATACTATTTATCTTATTGGTAGATCAATCTCAACATCTTTTCAATTTTCTCATAATTTTAGAATTAAAATACTCAATTTTCCTTGATGCAATCAATTCTAAAACATCGTTCATTTAATGAGAACTGCACACAAGTCCTACAAACCTTTTGTAATTATTTTAAATAAGTAAGCATATCATTTTTGGTATCTTACCTTATACTATATATCTTATTAGTGGATCTCTCTCAACATTTTTCAAATTTTCTAATGATTTTAAAATTAAAATAATTCACACTCCTTAAATCACTCAATCCTTAAGCATTATTCATCCAATGAGAAATCCACCTAAGTTCAAATCCCACTAACCATATTTCCTCTAATGTATTTCAAAATCATTCAGCTTTCTTTGATATTCTCCATCTAAAACAAGATGCAATTTGGAACTCCATCACGCTTATTTTATCTTATATTTTGTATCCTATTAGTGGATCTATTTCAACATCTTTCCAATTTTCTTATAATTTTTGAATTAAAATACTCAATTTTCCTTGATGCACTCAATTCGTAAACATCGTTCATTTGATGAGAAATCCACACAAGTCCTACAAACCTTTTGTAATTATTTTAAATAAGTAAGCATATCCATTTTGGTATCTTCTCTTACACTACATATCTAATTAGTGGAGCTCTCTCAACATTTTTCTAATTTTATCATCATTTTAAAATTAAAATACTTCACTCTCCTTGAATCACTCAATCGTTAAGCATTAATCATCTGATGAGAAATCCTCCCAAGTTAGAATCCCACTAACCACATTTTCTCTAATGTATTTCAAAATCATTCAACCTTATATGATATTCTCTATCTAAAACAAGATGCAATTTAGAACTCTATCAACCTCATTTTATCTTATACTATATATCTTATTAGTGGATCTATCTCAACGTCTTTCCAATTTTCTCATAACTTTAGAATTAAAATACTAGCTTTCCTTGATGCACTCAATTCTTAAATATCGTTCATTTGATGAGAACTCCACACAAGTCTTACAAATCTTTTGTAATTATTTTAAATAAGTAAGCGTTTCCATTTCGATACCTTATTAGTTGATTATTTTCAAAATTAAAACTTTTTAGTGGATCTCTCTCAACTTTTTTCTAATTTTCTCATGATTTTGGAATTAAAATACTCCACTCTCCTTGAATCACTCAATCCTTAAGCATTGATTATCTGATGAGAAATCCACCCAAGTTCGAATCCCACTAACCACATTTTCTCTAATGTATTTCAAAATCATTCAAACTTCTTTGATTGTCTCTATCTAAAACAAGATGCATTTTGGAACTCTATCACCATCATTTTATCTTATACTATGTATCTTATTAGTGGATCTATCTCAACAACTTTCCAATTTTCTTATAATTTTAGAATTAAAATACTCAACTTTCCTTGATGCGCTCAATTCTTAAACATCGTTCATTTGATGAGAACTCAACACAAGTCCTACAAACCATTTGTAATTATTTTAAATAAGTAAGCTTATCCATTTTGGTATCTTATTAGTTCTATTTTTTCAGAATTAAATTTTTTTAGTTGATCTCTCTCGACGTTTTTCTAATTTTCTCATGATTTTAGAATTAAAATACTTCACTCTTCTTGAATCACTCAATCCTTAAGCATTATTCATCTGGTGAGAAACTATATCATATATATCTTATTAGTGGATCTCTTTCAACATTTTTCTAATTTTCTCATGATTTTGGAATTAAAATGCTTCACTCTCCTATAATCACTCAATCCTTAAGCATTGTTCAGCTGATGAGAAATCCACCCAAGATTGAATCCCACTAACCGCATTTTCTCTAATGTGTTTCAAAATCATTCAACTTTATTTTATATTCTCCATCTAAAACAAGATGCAATTACGAACTCTATTACCCTCATTTTATCTTATACTATGTATCTTATTCGTGGATTTATCTCGACATCTTTCCAATTTTCTCATAATTTTAAAATTAAAATACTCCACTTTCCTTGATACACTAAATTCTTAAAAATCGTTCGTTTGATGAGATATCCACACAAGTCCTACAAATCTTTTGTAATTATTTTAAATAAGTAAGCATATCCATCTTGATATCTTATCTTATACTATATCTCTTATTGACATTTTTTCTAATTTTCTCATGATTTTAAAATTAAAATACTCCACTCTTTTTTATCTTAAACTATGCATTTCAAAATCCACGTAAGTTTGAATCCCACTAATCACATTTTCTCTAATTTATTTCAAAATCTTTCAACTTTCTTTGATATTCTATATCTAAAATAAGATGCAACTTGAAACTCTATAACCCTCATTTTATCTTATACGATGTATCTTATTAATGGATCTATCTCAACATCTTTCCAAATTTATCATAATTTCAGAATTAATATACTCTAATTTCCTTGATGCCCTCAATTCTTAAACATTATTCATTTGATAAGAACTCCACATAGGTACTACAAACCTTTTGTAATTATTTTAAATAAGTAAGCATATCCATTTTGGTATCTTAACTTATACGATATCTCTTATTAGCGGATCTCTCTCAACATTTTTCTAATTTTCTCATGATTTCAAAATTAAAATACTCTACTCACCCTGAATCACCCAATCCATAAGCATTATTCATCTGATGAGAAATCCATCCAAGTTCGAATCCCACTAACCACATTTTCTATAATGTATTTGAAAATCATTCAACCTTCTTTGATATTCTTTATCTAAAACAAGATGTAATTTGGAACTCAATTACCTTCATTTTATCTTACACTATGTATCTTATTGGTGGATCTATCTCAACAACTTTCCAATTTTCTGATGATTTTAGAATTAAAATACTCAACTTTCCTAGATGCTCTCAATTCTTAAACATCGTTCATTCAATGAGAACTCCACACAAGTCCTGCAAACCTTTTGTAATTATTTTAAATAAGTAAGCATATCCATTTCGATATCTTATTAGTTCTATTTTTTCAAAATTAATCTTTTTAGTGGATCTCTCTCAACATTTTTATAATTTTCTTATGATTTTGGAATTAAAATACACCACTCTCCTTGATTCACTGAATCCTTAAGCATTAATTGTCTGATGAGAAATCCACCCAAGTTCGAATCCCACTATCCATATTTTCTCTAATGTATGTCAAAATCATTCAACCTTCTTTGATAGTCTATCTAAAACAAGATGCAATTTGGAACTTTATTACCCTCATTTAATATTATACTATTTATCTTATTGGTAGATCAATCTCAACATCTTTTCAATTTTCTCATAATTTTAGAATTAAAATACTCAATTTTCCTTGATGCAATCAATTCTTAAACATCGTTCATTTAACGAGAACTGCACACAAGTCCTACAAACCTTTTGTAATTATTTTAAATAAGTAAGCATATCATTTTTGGTATCTTACCTTATACTATATATCTTATTAGTGGATCTCTCTCAACATTTTTCAAATTTTCTAATGATTTTAAAATTAAAATAATTCACACTCCTTAAATCACTCAATCCTTAAGCATTATTCATCCGATGAGAAATCCACCTAAGTTCAAATCCCACTAACCATATTTCCTCTAATGTATTTCAAAATCATTCAGCTTTCTTTGATATTCTCCATCTAAAACAAGATGCAATTTGGAACTCCATCACGCTTATTTTATCTTATATTTTGTATCCTATTAGTGGATCTATTTCAACATCTTTCCAATTTTCTTATAATTTTCGAATTAAAATACTCAATTTTCCTTGATGCACTCAATTCGTAAACATCGTTCATTTGATGAGAAATCCACACAAGTCCTACAAACCTTTTGTAATTATTTTAAATAAGTAAGCATATCCATTTTGGTATCTTCTCTTACACTACATATCTAATTAGTGGATCTCTCTCAACATTTTTCTAATTTTATCATCATTTTAAAATTAAAATACTTCACTCTCCTTGAATCACTCAATCCTTAAGCATTAATCATCTGATGAGAAATCCTCCCAAGTTAGAATCCCACTAACCACATTTTCTCTAGTGTATTTCAAAATCATTCAACCTTATATGATATTCTCTATCTAAAACAAGATGCAATTTAGAACTCTATCAACCTCATTTTATCTTATACTATATATCTTATTAGTGGATCTATCTCAACATCTTTCCAATTTTCTCATAACTTTAGAATTAAAATACTAGCTTTCCTTGATGCACTCAATTCTTAAACATCGTTCATTTGATGAGAACTCCACACAAGTCCTACAAACCTTTTGTAATTATTTTAAATAAGTAAGCATATCCATTTCGGTATCTTATTAGTTCTATTTTTTCAAAATTAATTTTTTTAGTGGATCTCTCTCAACATTTTTCTTATTTTCTCATGATTTTTGAATTAAAATACTCCACTCTCCTTGAATCATGCAATCCTTAAGCATTATCCATGTGATGAGAAATCCACCCAAGTTTGAATCCCACTAACCACATTTTCTCTAATGTATTTCAAAATCATTCTACCTTCTTTGATGTTTTCTATTTAAAACAAGATGCAATTTGGAACTCTATTATCCTCATTTTATCTTATACTATATATCTTCTTGGTGAATCTATCTCAACATCTTTCTAGTTTTATCATGATTTTAGAATTAAAATACTCAAGTTTCATTAATGCATTCAATTCTTAAACATCGTTCATCTAATGAGAACTCCACACAAGTCCTACAAACCTTCTATAATTATTTTAAATTAGTAAGCATATCCATTTTGGTATCTTATTGGTTCTACTTTTCAAAATTAAAACTTTTCTGGTAAAAAATAAATATCAACAAACATGTGTGGTAGAAATATTAAGAGTGAAAAAATAAACTAATAAATCATTTATAACATGTATGATAATAAATATGAATAAAATATAATGTTTAGTAAACCTTCATATTTATTAAATTTGAGAGCTATATTTTCATTCAATGGTCTTTTTTTAAAGCACTGTTATGCATTATCATATTTTTCTTAATTTTTTTGATGGATTGATATTGTTTAGAATTTATATAACATACTCATAATTAGCACTTGAAAAATGTTAACTTTAATGGTAGATTTATAACTTCTCGATGATAATATTTACGGTAGTTTTTTATATATTAATAACTAATATTGTTCATGTTATATTTATTTTTACCAACCAAAGAAACCAAAGTCGACTTCCACTAAATAATAGTTTTTAATTTACTTATTTCTTAACCTTTAAGAAATTGGTTCATGTTTACTGAATAATAAACATGGAAACAATGTGGTTACTATTGCATGTCATATCTTATACTTTGTATCTTATAAAAAATGTCATTCATTTGATGAGAAGTCCACACAAGTCCTACAAACCTTTTGTAATTATTTCAAATAAGCAAGCATATCCATTTTGGTATCTTATCCTATACTATATATCTTGGTAGTGGATCTCTCTTAACATTTTTTTTAATTTTCTCATGATTTTATAATTAAAATACTCCACTATCCCTAAATCACTCAATCCTTAGGCATTATTCATCTGATGAGAAATCCACCCAAGTTCAATTTACACTAACCAAATTTTTTCGAATTTATTTCAAAATCATTCAACTTTCTTCGACTCTACATATAATTATATTTTTATTCAATTGCCAAACTGAAATTGTTGAATAACTTTATTCAAATATATTTCAACATTTCATTTACTGTTTTGCTCAGTAAACTTAATTAAAATATATTTCAACATTTTACTACCAATTGACAAGACTTTATTGTAGTCTACAGTTATGGTTATTACCTTATAATGAAATTTAATCTTGAGTTGGAAATGATGAATAATTATATTAGAGGTAAGAAAAAAAAATTATTGCTCAAATTAAGAAGAGAAAATGAGTGTGAATGAGAAGCAAGAATTTAAATAGAAATATATTCTCATTTATGTATAATAGACATATAGAATAGATATAGTAGATAAACTGATAGAATAATGGGAGGAAGAGATTTAGTATGGAAACGTTCTAATATTAATTAGAGAATTTATTTTGAAATAGGGAAACCTAAGAAGGAAAAGAATTAAGGGTTGAACTTAGAAGAGATCAACATTTCAATTGAGATTGAATGACAAAAAAGGAAAAAATGTGAGAGGTTGAACTACACACACATACACACACACACATATACACATGACTCTTCATATAATTATATTTTTATTCAATTGCCAAACTAAAATCGTTGAATAACTCAATTCAAATATATTTTAACATATTATTTATTGTTTTGCTCGAAGGACATTTATTTACCTTAATAAAATGAATAAATTATATGAAAAAAGATGTAAGTTGAAATTTGAATTTTAATGGATATGGAAAGTAATAAAAGAATAGAGGCGATAATTGTAAAAAGTTTATTCAAATGAATAGGAAATGAGATATGATTTTGGGTGAACGAGAATCAGATATAAAATGTCAGATGCTTAATTTTTATACGATCGAAAAAACTTAAATTAAAGACAATTAATTATAGTTGATGCTCCAACTAAATTAAATTTAAATTCAACTAAAGTAGTAGTAACTGATTCCCTCCAATCATTTCTTTTTATCGGTTTCATTGATATAATCCTTCGTATTTAAAGTTAGTTTATTACTAATTGATAATATTTTGTTATAGTCTGTCGTTATAATTATTACCTTATAATAAAATTTAATATTGAGCTTGAAACGGTAATAATTATATTAGAGTTAAGTACAAAATTTGTCACTCAAATTAAGAAGAGAAAAGGATTGTGAATAAGAATAAATAAGAAGTTAGAATACAAATAGTCATATAATAAATCAAATACGATCATCTATGGGTAACATAATCAAGAAAAATTAATTAATAAAACCTAAGCAATTAAAAAAATATACTAACGCTACAATTTCACGAACTAAAAGCACCACTCTAGTATTGTACCTCAATACAAAATAAAAATAAATTTTGAATTTAGGGGATAACGGAGATATTTACACGACAATATTATAAAACCCAGAAAATAAATGAAATCGAGAATCATAACTTAAAATCTACAGTAAAATCCAATTTTGATGAAGAAAAATATCCAGTTGAAAAATTAGTGAAAAATATAAGTTCAGTGATGACAGATTGAATGGAATGCACATAGATTTTACTTGAGAAATTAATCAATCAAACCTAATCAATCAAGAAAATATAATAATACTACAATTTCATGAACCAAAAGCACCACTCTAGTATTGTAGCTCACTATGAAATGATTTTTTTTTTGAATTTAGGTGATAATGGAGGTATTTACACAACAATATTAGAAAACCCAAAAAATAAATGAAATTGAGAATCATAACTTAAAATCTACAGCAAAATCCAATTTTGATGAAGAAAAATATCCAGTTGAAAAATTAGTGCAAAATATACCTCCGGTGATGAAAGATTGAATGGAATGCACATATATTTTACTTGAAAAAATTAAGATTCTAATGCATAACGTAGCGAAGAAGGCACATAAAACAACTAAGATATTAATTTCATATTTTGAAGAAGCCAAGGGAGTATAGAGGCAATGGAGCGTAGAGGATGGTTAGAGTAGGGAGATGTAGAACAACCATTGAAGTAAGGATATGGAAAAATAGAAATTTGATCGGGATAGTAAAAAGTTGATGAGAAAGAGTAGTAGTAAATTAATCCAGATAACTGATGGGAAAATGTGACCTTTGAGATTGACTGAGAAGAGCGAATACTAATGGCCTCATTTATTATATATGTAATAATAATCATAATAATAATAGAATAGTATAAGATTAGTATTTTTGTTGGAGATCTATATTGCAAAGAATGAGGCAAATTAAGGAGAGAGAGGTATTTTTTTTCTAAAATTCTAAGAAATAGGAAGGAAATCGTGAGAGATCTGCTAATACGATCAACTCAGGGTTAACATAACCAAGAAATATTAATTAAAAAATGTAACCAATTAAGAAAATATACTAATACTACAATTTCACAAACCAAAAGCATCACTCTAATGTTATACCTTAATATGAAATGAAAATAAAATTTTGAATTTATGCGATAATGAAGAAATTTACACAACAATATTAGAAAACCCAAAAAATAAATGAAATTGATAATCATAACTTAAAATCTACATCAAAATCCAATTTTGATGAAAAAAATATCCAGTTGAAAAATTAGTGCAAAATATATCTTTGATTGACAGGTTGAATGGAATGCACATAGATTTTACTTGAGAAAATTTGAGATTCTAATGCATAACACAACAAATAATGTGCATTACAAATTAAAATATTAATTTCATTGTTTGAAGAAGCAAAGGGATTATATAGGCAATGGAGCATAAAAGATTGTTAGAGTAGGGAGAAGATGTAGAAAAACCATTGAAGTAAGGATATAAGTAAACAGAATTAATTTGATCATGACATTAAAAAGTTGATGAGAAAGAGTAGTAGTAAATTAATCCAAATAACTGAAGGGAAAATGTGACCTTTGAGATTGGTTGAAAATAGAGAATATTAATGGTCTCATATGTAGTAATGATAATAATAGTAATAACATGATAATAGAACATATAGTGTAAGAATAATATTTTTGTTGGAGGTCTATATTGCGAAGAATGAGGCAAATTAAGGAGGGAGCAGAATTTTATTTCTAAAATTTTAAAATAATAGGAAGGAAATCGTGAGAGATTTGCTAATAAGGTATATAGTATATGTAGTAGTAGTAATAGTAATAATAATAGTAGTAATAACATAATAATAGAACAAATAGTGTAAGAATAATATTTTTGTTGGAAATCTATATTGCAAAGAATGAGACAAATAAAGGAGAGAGCATAATTTTATTTCTAAAATTCTAAAATAATAGGAAGGAAATCATGAGAGATTTGCTGATAATGTGTATATATATATATATATATATATATATATATAGTATAAGATAAGATGAGAAACCCAAGTTCGAATCCTACTAACCACATTTTCTCTAATATATTTTAAAATCATTCAATCTTCTTTGATATTCTCCATCTAAAACAAGGTGCAATTTGGAACTCTATTACCCTCATTTTATCTTATGCTATGTATCTAATTGGTGGATCTATCTCAACATCTTTCCAATTTTCCCATAATTGTAGAATTAAAATATTCAACTTTCCTTGATGCACTCAATTCTTAAACATCGTTCATCTAATGAGAATTTCATACAAGTCCTACAAACCTTTTGTAATTATTTTAAATAAGTAAGCATATCCATTTCGGTATCTTATTGGTTCTATTTTTCAAAATTAAAACTTTTTGGTAAAAAAATATATCAATAAAGATGTGTAGCAAAAGTATTAAGAGTGAAAAATAAACTAATAAATCATTTATAACGTATATGATAATAAGTATGAATAAAATATAATACTCAGTGAACCTTCATATTTATTCAATTTAAGAGCTATACTTTTCATTCAATGGTCTTTTTACAAAGCATTGTTATGCATTATCAGATATTTTCTTAGTTTTTTTGGTGTATTGCGATTGTTTAGAATTTATATAACATACTCATAATTAGCACTTGAAAAAATGTTTTTTTTTGAAAATTCAGGATAACTCGGCGGGCCGGTAAACTCATGAGGAGGGTATAGTAGGGGTGTTACGGTTACGGTAACCGTCATTATTACTACCAACCGTAACCGTAACCGTTGTTGATGGTTATAAATTCTTATAACCGTTACCGCAACCGTTTATGATGGTTAACCGTCGTATTTTAGATCTTGAAGCATGTTGTACATATATTTTCAATTATATGCATTATTGGTGATAAATTAATATAGCTTTAACTGGATTTTGTAAAAAAAATTATTTGTTTATAAAATGACCAGTATGAATGCACATGTTATTATTCATTTGGACACATATTATTAATTTTCAAGCTATTCTTTTAACTTAAATTATTAATTTTTATACTTTAATGTTAAATATTACACAAAAAAATCATGTACGGTTGGTATGGTTAACCGCGGTTTTCAAATTCTTCAACCGTTACCGTATCCGTTACCGTTGTAGATGGTAACCGCATGAACGGTTGGTGCGGTTGTGCGGTTGAACGGTTCAACCGTAACAACCCTAGGGTATAGTATAGCCGTCCGTTGATCCAAGCCCCCTGGTAAATTTGGAAAAAATGTTAACTTTAACGGCAAATTTATAACTTTTTAATGATGATATTTACGATTGTTTTTTATATTAATAACTAATGTTGTTCATATTATATTTATTTGTACCGACCAATGAAACCAAAGTCGACTTCCACTGAATAATAGTTTTTAATTTACTTATTTCTCAACCTTTAAGAAATTGGTTCATGTTTACAGAATAACAAACATCGAAACAATATGGTTACTATTGCATGTCATATCTTATACTTTGTATCTTTTTATGGAGCTCTCTCGACATTTTTCCAATATTCTCGTAATTTTAGAATAAAAATATTATACTCTCCTTGGTTCACTAAGTTATTAAGCATCATTCATTTGATGGAAACTCTACCTAAGTTCTAATCACACTAACCACATTTTGCTTGATACATCTTAAATCATTCAACCCTCTTTGATTCCATTTATCTAAAACAAAATGCAGCGTGGAACTCCATTATCTCCATTTTTTTTAATAAATTTTAGACTAATGGAGTTCAATAATATACTTTTACATTTTCCTTTAGGCCTCTTCCTACATTATAAATTCTATCAAAACTAAATCCTATAACCCTTTGTAGTTATTTTAAATAAGAAAACATGATTTATTTTGATATGTTATTGATTTCGGTTTGAAAAATAAAAATTTATTGGTAAAAAATGAATATCGTTAAACATATATAGTAAAGCCGTTAAGAGTAAAATATTAAACTAAAAATTATTTATAACATAAACAATAAGAAATATAAATAAAACACACTGATGATAAAAGCTTCATATTTATTCAGTTTAAGAGCTATATCCATTTTAATGAATTTTTTTCAAAGCATTACATTACATCATCGGATATTTACTCAAAGTTTCTTTATTGAATGTGTGATTATCTAAAATTTATTTATATACTCATTATTAGTACTAAAAAAAACATTAGGTTTACTGCTAAATTTGTAATTTATTGGTAATAATATTTATGGTAGTTTATGTTCTTTTCGGATGTTAATAATTATTGTTGTTTATATTAAATTTATTTTTACCAACTAATGAAAATGGAAGTTGACTTCACCAAATAATGGTTCTCGATTTATTTATTTCTTAACCTTTAACAAATCGGTTCCTGTTTGCTGAATAACAAATATGAAACCAGAATGGGTTGCTACAGCGCACCATACTTACAAAAACTGTGCGTTTAAAATTTCAAGATGGAAAACGATTAGCTTATATTTAAAGGGTCATACTATTAGTTGAATTTACCTGAATTTAAATAAACAACCATATCCTTGCATGATAGAACGCCGATAACTATGTTCGCATTTGGATCCTCTATGAAACTTGATTGAATTAATAAAAGTCCTTAATATAATATTATTTACTCTCCACTGTTATTTATTTTAAAAATTCCATAATTTCATTGAGTGAAAATTTATCATTAGTCATGCTAATTTTATATAGTAATGCTTATTGTTGTATATATTAGGTTTACTTTTATCGACTGTTGCTAGAAATGAAGATTGATCTTTGATATGCTAAGCAAAAAATGAGATCAAACTTTCAAACATTTACAATTATGGAATTAACGTTTACTATTATTTATTTTAGTTTTGAATATTATTACTTATTGTTGTCTATAGGTTTCAAAATCGTTATTTTATGGTATCAAAATTTATTATAATTTAAGTTTCAAAAACGTTAGGTATTATATGTTTTAATAATTATTTTTTCTTTTCCTAACAATTGTATCAATGTCGTGCACGTAGCACTGGTTCGTACTCATGTGTGCATATACGTGCGTAGGCCTAACCACGAAATTGAGATTTTTTTTCTTCAGATTTAACCGTATCGTTTCTTGGATGGATTCAATAGATTTACCATCATTGATAGGTCGTCCATATTGGAGTATACTTAGAGTTCAAGTTAGTTTTACTGTATTTTTTTAATATTGACTCTAATCAATAAGGTAGGAAGGAGTTTTATTTTTATTTAATGAGTATCGTGTATAAAGACTTTTTGGCAGAATCAATTTTTTATTTTTTTAGCTTAGACCATGGAATAGAGGACCCCTTGTTTTTCTTAAAAAACGAAAGCCTTAAAGAGCAGGCCGGGCCCATCGATTCATTTTAGGGTTTAAGAAATCAAAATCCATCTATAAATATTCGTGTCAAGCAATTGTTTGGAAACCCTCATCTTCCTCACTACGTAGGCGGCGGACGAAGCTCGACAATTGATGTTCACGTCTCCTTTTTATCCCCATTGTAAGATCTTACTCTTTGATTTTTACTCAGTTTATGGATTTGTACATCTTCTGTAATTAATCGAAGCGAATATAGTAAGCCAAAGAAGAAACTACGGTATCTTAGTACTGGTATTGTTATGTTATTTGGATTGTAGATCTGTGATGTTGTCGGTATACCTTTGGACATCAGGTTTGATTGAAATATGATTTATTGTCTAGCATGTTTGACCTACTAGTTTTAACAATCACGATAACTGTAATAAATCCGATAAAAACACTTCAAGCGTCAGAATGTTTCTCTATATATACCATTTTTGATGCTGGCTTAAGCTGAAATTTCTACCATCTAGGGTAACTATGCAACTTTTGTCTATGCTTTATGCATGTATGTCATTTTGTACTTGTATGTGTCAATGCATATCGTTTCCTCATTGATTGTGTAAATAATATTTGACTTTTTTATTTTTTCATTCATATGTTGAAAATGCTAAGCAAGCTGTGCCATCGTATAATTATGTTATCAATAACTAACATACTCTAGTACTTCAGAAGAGTCGTCTTCTTATTCTAACAAAACTGTATGAAGAAAACAGTGCTTAACTGAATTATCTTCCAATCCAAACTGGATAAATGATAGTAACTAGATTATAGAAGTACTGAAGTTTTATTCTATTCATCAAATCATAGGAGTACTGAAATTTGATTTCATAGATCAATTTTTTTGAATGGGTTAATGTTTTAATTTGGTTATGGATTTTATTTTTACTCACTATTTTTTTGAATGGGTTAATGCTACTAAATATGATTTTTTCCATTTAATATCTCGAACATAGGAGTTCAAGGTCTTTCAAGGTCTACGTAACCATTATCAATACAAGAAAATCTTTACCATATCGATATAATTAGTAAGTCAAAAGTGACTGCCAGCCCTTTACTGTTATTACTGTTATAAAATGGTAGTTTGATATACTGATAAACTGGTATATCATTGACTAGTAAATTGGTAATGATAAATTTATCGATACGTAAAACATTAAAAATTTGTTGCATAATATTTTTGCTAATGGTAAAATAAGTAAACGTTTATTCCCAGTTTAAACTCCATTAATATTTTTATTAACAGTTTGACTTATTTTAGTTGAATTAGTATATTTTCTAAGTTCATCGCAAATTTACTATCAATAATACGAAATAATAATTTTATTAATTTTAGACATTGAATCCAACAGAACTAAAATAGAAACATCATCACACATAATACTATATCTTCTTAAATACCGATATAACTTCCAAAGTGTGGTTATGAATAATGAAAAAATAAAATTAATATAATGGATAAATTTACCGTTATCACTGGTTTTAATGTTTTTTACGCTATATTTACTGTTGACAATGTTAAATTTACCGATATCATATTGTCTTCGTTGCTATACCAATGTAACTGAACATTGATTAGCGATTGCTTGGTATTGGTATAATAATAGTAAATTTGTCATAATCACAGCACCCTTAACTGTACGTAGTTAATCTTGATAGCACCGGCATAATTTCTTCAATATATTGTGTATCGGTTCTTGTCATTTTGTTATGGTTAGCTGCTTAAAATTTTTGAACGAGGATGTGATTGGTGGGTGTTTTGTCAATATCAATCATTAACTTACCAAAAAACTATTTGGTGTTTACTGTTATTTTTTTGTGATGATTTTGTAACCATAACTTCAGAAATACTAATTCGTTTACAGGGGGTCTATACTCTAATCAATAGTATAGTTTTTTGGCACATAGCTTGGCCGATGTGTTGATATCACTATTTATATTTGTTCTTCATCATTATTGGGCCAATACCATGTTCAACTACTTAGTTGAATTCCTTAAGTCTGCTTAACTGTATATGCAACGTGACTAGTTATAACGATTTCAAATCATTATTGACTTATGTTGCAAATAGTGTCTTATCTTAAATATTTTTCATTTATTTAGATGGTAAAACATTTAAGAAGCCACGTTGTCGATACGAGAAGGAACATCTAGATGCAGAACTAATTTTTGTTGGAGAATATGGTTAAGCATGAATATTGGAGGGTCCAGTATGTATTGAGCTGTATCCCTATTGCGACTAGGGTGCTTTTGACTCTTTATTAGAAGAATACAGAACATATATTGGAGGATGAAGCAGTACTTTGCTGCATGAACCATTATGGTCTACTCAATGTGACACTGAACAAACTGGATTATGTGCTAGCTCCAACTGTTGAGAACTTTCTTGAATGGAGATTTCAGACTCTTGCATTCTAGTCTGGAATGTTCAAGTCCGTTCACTATGTTAGGTTTCTTATTCGCCGTCGCTGCATCAGGTATGTTTCTGTATTTAATATTCTGTTGCTTTGTTTCTCTGTGTTACGTATTCCGCTAGCTTGTAATGTTATTCATGTAATCTTTTTTTTTGACGGTTGTATTTTTTCAAATTGGTGAATATATTACTTATTTAGGTGTTGCATGCTTATGTAGGTTAAACGGCATATCAAGTTAAAATGCATTTTCTCATTACATATTGAACATGATGTCTGTGGACAGCCACAGATGTCATCTTGTACGTGCACACCCATTGTACTACTGTTTGTATTGACAGACAGCTCCTGTATAAACAGCAAAGATAGTTTGTAAGATGACTGTTTTGTCGGTCAGCATGATTGATTTTGTTGTTATTTGCTTATTTCTCTACTAAGACATAATCTATGGAACATATAAATCAAGTATTTTTCAATGCGAGCCCATAAAGTCCTGTAACTCATTTTATGTTTGCATGGATCATTTGTTCTTTTACCAAATTTTCTAGACACTAATACCATATATGATTGCCTATTTCATTAGTTTTGTTATTGCTGATTAATTTTCAAATGATGATATTCGGATTATCTCACGATGGTCATCTGAAACAGTTTTAGTGTTCTGATGAAAATATCCGTTCTATCTGATGATGATTGCCTTACCCCCAAATATTTGAGAAATATTTATTTATATTTTAATCTATTAACGTGTGGATAAATTTTCTATTTTTGGTTGGCACAATGAGGAAAAATGTCTACTACCTATTCCTTTATTGGGTGAGGTCAGAAAACATTTCAAAGTCCTTTTCATTCTGAGTGTCGAAAATACTATCCGATGAAAATTCTCCTCCTAATTATTATTTGAAGGTCCATTTATTTCTTGGATAATTTTACCCTTTACCCTGTGAGGTTGTGATGTTGAAATTATGTTTAACCTATCCCTTGAATGATTAATAAACCATTCATTTTAATTGCGTCATCTTCAAATCTGTTATGATTTTTGTGCGTCAGCATTGATGTAAATTCAGATTCTAGATAGATATTTTCTAGACTAAAATTGTCTTCTTTTTTTCTATGAAGCATGCATATCTTGCTGACTAACTTTCTAAATGATCTATTTGTTATATCATGATGGTCATCTGAAATATCTTTGGTGTTTCTGATGAGAAGTTTTTTCCCAAACCGATGGACAATGCTTACCTTACGTTTGTTATGTTCCTATTCATTCTTTAATCAATTTATTTACCGAAAATTTCTCTGTTTTTGGTGGCACAATGAAGTTATCATGTTTTGCCTAGTCCTTCATAGAGTGAGGTCAAAAAATGTTTCAAAGTCCTTTTCATGCCTTTGAGTTTGGGTTTAATTTCAGTGCTCCAAAACAAGAGAAACAAGAGATTATCGCTATATCTGAATGTCATCTTAGATGCTTTTTGGTGTCTATGAAATAAATCCTTTCAATCTGATGGATAATGCTAATACTAAAAATATTTGTGTATTTATATATTCTTCTTAAATATTTCAATGTCCTCATTCTGCGTGCCTTGTGTTACATTTGTTCTGGATTTCAGTGCAGCATTAAACATTGATGCATACAAGAAGATTGCTATTCTTTCATCCCAGGATTTTATCTCATCTAGTGTGTTTAGCTTTTACAAAATCTGTATCAATATTCCATCTAGTGTGTTTAGCTTTTACAAAATCTGTATCAATATTCGTGCTACTACATGATTGTTGGAGTTAGAAACATATTTTTCATTCAGGATCACAAACTTGTCCTTTCTTACAAATCAATCTAATATAGTTATAATTAATCTCAACTTTGTTTCAGATCTATTTTAAGTTTCACATAAGGCAGTGATTGCCACAATGTATTTCTTGTTACATGCATAAGATTGATCTCTAAATTTAAATGTTTTTATTTAAACTAATAACTTGTAATTTACGATAAAAATTGAGTAATGAATTAAAATAAAATTTGAATAGCCTAGTGATTTTATGTGTTATATTTGTAATCGTTGCAGCATATATCGTTTTAAAATGATTGAATTAGAAAATGATTGAATTAGAGATATGTTTGATGGATTTGAAGTTACAGTTTATAAGGGGAATGATTTTAAAAGCTCATAACCGGTTTTGAATCGGAGGATTATAAATTATCGAATCCATGGCCTCCACTTCTAGAAAAATCACTCGAATGCTAAAATCCCTTATCTTTTGCTAATGAACAGTTATTCTTCTATATTCTCAAAAAACGTCAATACAATTTTCAACATCAATCCTCATAATTTTTTTTATGGGTTTGGGGTTTGAAATATTATTGATGTTGTTTGAGTTTGGAGAGAGGTAATTTCAGTTCGGGGTTGTCAGGAAACCAAGGGATGAGAGATTTATCTAGAGTGAAGGCAGCCTTTTAGTGTTTCATAAGGCTGTTTATGACTAATTAAGTGAGTTTGGTAATTGACAATAGTTCGATCCTAACTGGCTACAAACATCATTTTAAACTTGTAAAATAATCATATCACAAATTGTAACTATAAACTCATCAAATTTATGCTTTAAATCGATTAATTCAAAAAAATATCTAAGCAATAGTTATAAGTGTATCATCTAAATGAATATGTTGTACAAAATTCATTTTTATTTCGGTAATATATTATATACATTAAATTACAATTTATTAATTTAAATAAATACGTGTAACTCTGTGGGTCGTTACAATTTCTCTCCGTAAAGTACCGCAGTTCACCCAAAGAACAAAACAATTCAATACATAAAATGATTGAATTATATTATATGTAGAAAATATTAATTATGGGCAAGTATAATGAGTACAAACCAACTACTTTTAAAGTAAGTATATAACAACTGCATAACACAACTAACTATAACATATACATCATATTAGTGTACTAATAAATAATACCATTTAAAAAAACTTTATTTAATCCAAATTCACACGAAATACCATACACTTACTTGGTATTTAAGTATATTTATATACAAAGTTTACCTAATTGCTTCAATATCTTCTATATATAATGGGAATACTTTATTTTGAAGCTTTTGCAATTATGAAAAACCCTTTAAAATACAGTTATATACCACAAGGCCAATATGGTCATTTTCATCCATGTACAAGTTGTATGGAAGTTCACTCAATCAACTTCCACTTATCTCACTTCCAAATCTAAACCCTATCTTTATTCCCTCGGTCACAAAACAGGACAGGCTATCTCTCTCCCGCTCTCTTGCTTTGTGCGTGCTAAGACTCGAGCAATGCTCCAGTTTCCATTACCCTACTTGAGTTTGGTGGTCTGTGAGATTATGCTCACTTGATTAATAGCAGCGATGTTCATTTTACTTCTTTGCTAGCAAATAAGATGATTGAAAAATGACAGTGAAGTTCCAGAGATTTTAATCCACTGGTAAATATGCAAATAAGATGATTGAAAAATGACATTGAATTTTGCAGGTCAACCGCTTCTTATGCCAATAGTTGATAAACTAGCAACGCTTTTGAGGGAAGACTTGGAGTCTGCATCAGGCAATATGCTGCTTGACTCTGCAAAACCGAAATATGCTGCTTGACTGCAAAACTCATAGTTATCATCAGGAATTCTCACGTTTACATCAGGCAATATGCTGCTTGACTGCAAACTCAAAGTTATCATCAGCAATTCTCACGTTTACATCAGGCAATATGCGTTCTCTGCTCATGCTGAAGCAAATGTAATATTATGTATTGCACTATTAAAATGTTTGGTTTCGACGTGTACAGTTGTAAGCCTGATAAATTTTAACCATGAAAAAAAGTTGCACTCAGTTTGTACCAAAATTGATCATAAAATCCTTCTGTGTTTGAAGAGATAAAATGAAGAATATAAATGAAAAATGAGGCAGATTTATCAAACACATCACAAATAAACAAGAAAAACGCACATAAACACACAGATTAAGAGTGGTTCGGTTTATCTTCTATCTTCACTATGAAATGGACTTTTATTAATTTTTGCTTGTTTGTTATAACGAATTACAACAGTGATTTTAGCAGAGTCTGAACGTCGAAGAGCCAAAAAGTTTCTTTTCTTTAGGTTGTGGGTTTCTATTTATAGGCGTAGGGTGCAAATATTCCACTTAGATCTTGGAGGATCTCTTCTCTGTTGGTGGGTCCAAGCGATCGATCCCTAGTAGTTTGGACTCGATCCGTGATCGATACGAACGAAATTCGTATTGATCAAGATTTGGTCTAATCGAGTTGAGATTGGGCATGAACATTCTTTAGGTTGTACGTAAGCTTCTGTGAAAATTTGATAGCATTTGAACTTGTAGATTTTGAGTTATGATCGATATAATTTCGGGTTTGTAAGTTGACTGTCATGTTCATATCGATCCAAAGCTCAATATTCATCGTTCTTCGTATCCATGCAATTCGTATCGATGGCGTGACTCGAGAATCTAGGGGAGATCCACTTTTCATGCCGAGTGATCGAGTCGTCCATCTTTGTGAGTCTTCTTCGTATCGCTCCTACGCTTCACTTTGTATCGCTTCCCTCGTACATTGTTTCGTATCGTTTCTTTTGTCCACTGCTTCGTATCCATAGGTATGGCTCTATTCGTATCGATCACGAGGTGTTAATTCGTTTCGATGGTTTGAAGGTGTTTCGTATCGATCACCTTAGGTGTTGTTCTTTGTATCGATTATTTTAGCCAACCGATACGAAAGATGGCAGGATGGAGATCGATACGAAACACAGCTAGTTGATGGAAGATGGATACGAAGCAACATACTCGATTGATACGAACTAGTACTCACCTGATCGATACAAAATCATGAGCATTCGATGGATTCGAACAAGATTGATACGAAGGAGGCTGCTCTTTGATGGGTACAAAGTGGAGGTTGGATACAATGATGATGGCTTGATGGATGCGAACGAGATTATCGCTTGAATTGCATCGATCATATTTTGAGCATACTAACTTCAATTGACTTGAAACTTAAAACGTTGGCTTTCATAGCTTTGTTTGTCGTGCCATATCGATTGTAGCTCAATCCGGACTCGGGTAAAATTTACCAGCATCCATAGCGAACCTGTACATGACCGTTCTTCGGGGCGATCTGTTTTTGATTTTTCCAGTCAGTTCCTTGGTGTCATGGCCTTACCAAATGGCGGGATAACATTTGCCCCCCCAAAGTACGTCTTGTATTAACATGACGTGCTTTGAAAAGTTGCAATCTTTATTCTGAAAAGTTTTATCTGATTTGCTGAATAGATGCTGTCCTTTTTGTCGAGTGACGCGACCTTTTGACTGATTGCTAGTAATATAAATACTGGAATGCTAATCGTCGATGATTACATAGCGTACTGTTGTAACTGAGTTTTGAATGATAGCAAATCGTCGTTCAATGTTGTAATTGTCACCAGGTGAGCGTTCAACTTCTGTGAATTTTGAAAATTGAATATTAGTCCAACATATATGCATGTATGTTAACCTGACTCTCGTTAGCGTTCGTATGTTCACGAGACGTTGTCAGTTCTTTCTTATCGAATTCCGTATCGATCCTCTCCTGGATTGATGTGAAATTCGAGTTGTAGCAACGATCGATAGTCGTTTTAAGTAACTTCTTTCATATCGATCCTCTTTTGGATCGATCCGGGATGTTTGAATGCATGCTTCGTATCGATGGCTATTGATACGAAATGGATAGCCCTTGGAGGTACATCGTATCGATGGATATGAAGTTTAAGTCTTCGAGCAAATGGATACGAAATAAGTGCTTTGTATCGATGAAATTCAACGTTTCAAGTAAAACTTTGTTGTGAGTTTCGTATTGATAAAATCTTCACTGATGGATACGAAATGAACGCTTCGTATCGATAAAATCTTCACTGATGGATACAAAATGAACGCTTCGTATCGATGGAGTCACGTGGCCCCAGTGCAACCTGGCTGCTCCTTTCGTATCGACAGATTGATGGATACAAAAAGCTTTTCCCAAGATCGACTGTAGATTGATACGAAGAAAGCTCTTTCGTATCGCTCTGGCTCTTGACCGTTTCGACCGGTTCATTTTACTAGGAGACAAATCGTCTCTTTCCCTCGAGTTCGAGCCCATATAAAAGCGTTTTGGACTTAACCAAATTTTCTCACTTGCTTATTTGATAACCTTGCCTTCGTATCGCTCGACAACTTGAGAAAAGAAGAGAAAACTTGCCCTCGCCTTCGAATCCAACACTACATCTATCCCTTTGTACTAACTTCTGAAATTAGGTAAATAATCGACCAATTTTAATCTAGACTCGAATTCTCGTGCCATCCTATTTATATTCGTGGCCGAGTGTAGCGTGGAGGAGATTGGAGAGGGTTGAAGCGAGGTCGAGGAAGGTCAGAGTTGTCTTCATGTCGTTTGGGGAAGACGAAGCATGGAGGGATACGAAATAATCATGGAAAAGACGCTCTGCTTTGATCTCACATCAATGGATTGGGGAAGAAGACGTTTTGTTTCGTATCGGTCTCAATCGGGAGTTTCGTATCGATCTCCTGCCTTAGATTTCATATCGATCTTTGATTCTCGGATTTCGTATCGATCACCTTCACTTCGGTCGCTTGCTTTTAATTTCATATCGATTGTGGGACAACAACTCAGTATCGATCACTTCAAATCGATATTGATACGAAGCCAACAAACCTTGATCGATACGAAGTTGGTGCTCTTTGGTCGATACGAAGCTGAGTCGTTTGATCGATGCGAAGTTGATAACTTTCGATCGATACGAAATGGATGTTAAATGATCGATACGAAATGAGAGTCTTTTTATCAATACGAAATAATCATCTTGGATCGATTCGAAGTCGTTGGCTTTGATCGATACGAACTGAATATTCTTGGCCCGATACGAAGCTAAGGCTTTTGTAGTGAATGATCTAAGTTTTGACTTCGATGGATACGAACTTCATGCAAATTCGAACACTTGACTCCGACGAGCTTCTGCCTTGCATAACTGGATTTAACCGTTAAACTGTATATTTGACTGCCCTTCGAAGCTCGTCGATGGAACTGTAACTTGACAAAATTTTAACAAACTTTAACTCAGATCAGTCTCTAAAGTCTGGATGGTACAGTGGTGACGGTCGGCGATGACGGTCACTCCGGTTGAATCTCGAAGTCTTGTTGTTCAAACATTCCTTAAATTTCGTAGAATTTCTTAAGTATCAGGTAGCATTGCACTGCACAACACATTCATGCACTTCACACTGGGGAACACACGGGCTTATTATCATCTAATGATGGTTTTTACTGAGTTGACTAGTTATGGAACCTACAAGTTAGCAACAACAGGAGCCTCAAAGCTCGTCTTCTTTGACAATAGAGATCCCGACCATCGCTGCCGAAGTAATAGATCCAGCTCCGGACGAGCTTCCAGGAGAAACCTTTATTGCGAGCCCACAAGATTCCATGCCATCCAACGTCTTCGAAGACATGCTAGGGCGAATATGCTTAAGACACGGTTTATCATTAGACGACGTCCTACTACCCGGACCAAATGACAGGCCGCACGCTCCCCCAGAAGGATTCACGGCATTTAATCGACATTTGTGCACAGCTGGAACACTTCCCCTATTCAACCAGTACATTCGGGAAGTGTTGACTTTTTTCGAAATTGCCCCATCGCAATTACATCCCAATGGATATGCGCTGCTGAACAGTCTATTCATTGTATTCATGGAGCATCTTTTTCGACCCCCGACCCCGATCGAGATCAGATACTTGTTTAATGTTAAGAGTCGGGGAGACAGTCCTTCATTCACATTTCTAGAGGCAGTTAGGAACTGCCAAGTGGTGGTCGGATTCTAGACCAGACTTAGTTATTTCAAGACAGAGTGGTTCTACGTCCGATGTCCTCCAGGGTTTGCTAGTCGATGGTTGGTCAGACGTAAGTGTTGCAATTTTTCCAGTAGTTAAGAAGATAACCACAGTTGATGTTGAAACTAATATCTTCTTTCCTTTACAGCTGCAATCCCGCGACCCGAAGGTGCTCAGTTTAAAGAAATAGTACGGATTCTCCAGGAAGTGCCGAGCGAAATGAGAGATATAGACTCGGTGCCAACAGACAGAAACTTGAGGATCGTTGGGCTGATCGAGCGAAACCAAAGCATAAGACTTGAAGGAACGCTTAGGGCAGCCCCGACGAGGCGGGTGAACCGTAAAGCGCCCGGGGTCGTGATAGCTAAGGAAGGGGACGAAGAAAATACGCCTACTGACGACGAACCCATAGCCGGGCCTTCTGATAGTTTTCAGAGTTTAGAGGGAAGGAGAAAAGGCAAGGCAGTAGCACACAAGCGTCATAAATCTTCGAGATGGAAATCTGTAGTCGTGTCCCTGCCAGCCTCCGGTATTAGAATTTCGGAGGCTCCTTCCTCGCAAGTAGAGAATCCTTTTGAAGGACTTGCCGATATTCCGATTCCGGACTATGTGTCACTTCAACATGATACCGGATTGGAGGGGCTTCAAAGTGCTCTAGATTTAAGCGAGTCTCTTCCCACAAGTGTGGCCGATAGTTCCGGTTGGTCGGGGGGTTGCACACACATATACACTTCACGGCACTACACGGTTTCCAGTCTTAAGTTGCTCACTTCTTGGAGATTACTGATTCTGTTTTTCTTTTATTCTATAGATACAATGACTAGGCGAGATTCTATGCTTGGAAGCCTCCGTTCAGCACGTCGGTCATCAAGTTCATACTATGAGTCCCGTAGGAGGGAAGCTGATAGAGATCGCGATCACGGTTATTCTAGTCAAGAACGTTATGAGAGGGATAGGGATAGAGACAGAGAATATAGATATCACTCCTGATCACGCTCTGCACCTCCTCGGGCTCCAACACTACCCTCCGAACACGGGAAGCAATCCCTAGAGCCTCCACGTCGAAAAACATCTTCCCAAGCTCCCAAGCCTGATTCACAACGCCGTAGAACTAAGGCCGAAACTCCCATAGTTATTGAACAAGCCATTACCGAGCCCACTAGGGAAGGAGCAATCAGAATTGCTGATGTGCACGTAAATGTGCATATTTTTACCACCATATTTAATCTATTTAAATTAAATAAATGATCATACCGGGTATTTTAACTTGTTTTAACCAAAATCCATATTAATTCCAAATTGTCACATATCCATCTTCATATAGGGGAAAAACGGTCATTTATGTGCATATATTTCTTTGAGAAAAATTAATTGGAAATTTGTATATATTTATGTAGGAATTTGATCTCAAATAGGAGTGGTTTCATGAAGACACATGCATGCACAAAATGAATACAAAGGAATGAAGATTGAAATAATTCAAAGTGAAGAACATGGAGGACCCCACCTACCTTAATGTACAAATTAAAGGCTAATGCACATGCTTATGGAATTAATGGCTTCATGTACACTTAAATGATGATTAGTAGAAGCTAATGATTACTTGGACTCCACACTTTCTCAAGGGTATTTTGGGCATTCCCCAAAAATATGAATTAGGGTTTAACACATGTATAAATACCCCTTATGTTTCATGTAACTCTCTTCTTCCTTAGTCTCTCTTTTAGGCTCTCTTCTCTTAGTTAGTTTTTAGCTTAGAAAATAAACTCAAGCTCTCTTCTTTCTTTTCATCGCTACTTAGACATACTTTTTATTTCATGTAATCTTTCTTTCTATGCAATGTTAGTTAATGTTCTTTTACATTTACATGCTCTCTTTCTTATGTTGTAAGTTGCTTAGTGTTCATTTCTTTTTACTTAGCTTTTCTTTTCATTTTACTCTATTTTTCCTCTTTTTTATTTCATGTTGTAAGCTACAAGTGTTGATATGAAAACACAAATGAGAGGTCAATCCCTTCAATTTAGGAGTAATGAAGCCTCTAATCATGTAGCTTCAACATTTTGATAATTATTGCTCTCTTTTGTGCCTAAATGAATGTTGATGTGATTTATTGTTTCATGTTGAATTTGATAGCCTATGTTGTTCATAAAAAATAGGCTATGCTTAAACAATCACAAACAAAAATTGCCACTTCATCTAAATATGATTATGGCAAAGAAGTGAATGTTTAAATTGAAATTTGATTGTCTATATTTCTAATTAATAGTTAATAGACCATACTTAAAATAGATTTTGCTTTCAACTTTATTGTCATATTTCATGAGAGTTGAAAAGTAGTTTAAATGGTGTGTTATAGTTTGATGGCTTATGTTGAGCTAATTAATAGCACAAATGGGCCATACTTATGATAAGCAGATCAATTAAACTAACTTATAACCAAGAAAGAGAGATAATAATTTCATAATTTGTTGAACTACATGATCTAGAGAGTGGATTTATCTCTAAATTGTCATTTATTATCATATTTTTCTCACTTTCTTTTTGTTAGTTTTCTCATTTTTCTGGCTTAACAATCTCTCGACTTTGGTATAATTTGATTGAATAGGAAATTTAAAATCAACAATTCCCTGCGGATTGACCCGTACTCGCCACGTACTACGATAGTACGCCGTGCACTTGCGGTTATTTTTATTTCAAAATTCGTTCGACTATTTTCTAACTCGATAGACATTTAGCCGTCTGAACAAGTTTTTGGCGCTGTTGCCGGGGAATTGCTTTGATTTTGATTTTCTATTCTTCGAATTATTTTCGTTTGATTTTTATTGTGTGTTTGTTTGATTGTTGAGTGCATTAAAAAAAATTTAGTGTAGTGTGTTTGTGTGATTTTTGTTAGCAATTTGTTTGTGTGTGTTTGCTTTTCTAGTTTCATTTTCATTTGCACTTCCTATTAAAAAAAACAGAGACAAACCCAATTTCAAAACAAATTTTTTATTATTGTCCCTTTTCATTTACATTTTTTTACAAACTACTACATTTTACATAATCAAAACTCTGCATTTTCTGGCTCATCACCCCTGTGCAACAGTTTCTGTGCACTGCCACTGTTACACACATCTCCTTTCATTCACCTCTACACAAAACTTCAACCACCCTCTTCAACAACAAAAACCATCAATCATAACCTTACCCTTTCAACCACTACTCATTCCTATCCAACTGCTACAACTACTACTCATCAAATTGTTTGCTATTGTTTGTATCAGTGCACACATATCCATAGCCGCAACCATTTCCACAGCCAAACTTCCATCATCAGTAAACATTCCAATTCCCCTTCAAACTGCCTACACCTATACTGATCTCTGTTCAACATTCTCCACTTCTACCATTCATAATAGTCCAACCTGACTACTGCCTTCCTTCTAGTGCCATTGCTGTGCAACCTCCTGCCACATAAACTACTGACCACTCCATTTCATACAAACACGGCCACTTGCCTCATACATCACAAACCACCCCATTTGCTGCTCACAAACATTCACACAACTGCTCCTGCATACAACAAACCTTTGCCACTCCATATCATCAAGCATTTAAGCCATCATACTCCACATCCACACTGATACACCTCAAACTGCAAACATACTACAGCCATCAACAATTACTCGCTTTCATCACATTTTCCTCCACTATTAACAACTGCTAACTGCAATACATCCTCATATACCATCTCAGTGCACAACCATCATACAACAATCCAAACCATCGACCATCTGCTTCTGCAATTCCACCTCGCCTCCCATTGCCATCAACCATCAATACACAAGCATTTCAGCCATTCATCTCTGCCCAAACTCCTTCCCACTTCATCCACCCTGAACATACCACCCACCTTCACTTGACTACCATTTCAAACTGCCACCCACTAAAAAAACTACATTGCTTCTACAATTTCAACATCAAACATCTGCCTGTGATCATTCTCAACTATCAACCCTACACTACCAGCAACCAAGTTCAGCTACTTCACCTTTCCACATCAAACACATACCCACAACCATCATCTAAAAATTTTGAGCCACCTTCACTGAACTGCTGCTCAACTTCATTTCCACTCATCAACCCAGCTATCAAACAACCTAACCAAAACTATCACTGCTTGAAACAACAAAGTATCCACTGATCACCGTAACACTCTATCCACCATACGAACCATCCACTGCAGTGTTAACCTCTACCCCTTTGCTATAACAACCACAATTCGACAACCCGCATACTCACTTCACTACAACACTGCCTTGCCTACTCACTTCATCACAACCATCTCCTCCATTTCAGGCCTACAATTCTCCATAACTGCCTACAAACTTCTTACTGCTGTCAACATTCTAGCCAACCACATCCACCAACCCAAAGTCTACTGCCTTCATACAATTTCACAAACATCCCAACTATCCGCCTGACCAATCTTCAACTATCTCCACTGTTGCCACTTCGAACATTAACCAAACAGTGCATAATCATCCTTACTCCACCATCCAACCACTGACCAAGTTACACACCATCCACCAATTACTGTGCACATTCCCTTCATAAAAAAAACACCTACCTCTGCTGTTACCAGTTACTGTGCACAATGCCTCTGCTTCAACATCTCCAACTGCTTCCACTTGCAT
This sequence comes from Allium fistulosum, assembly GCA_030737815.1. Taxonomy (NCBI): domain Eukaryota; kingdom Viridiplantae; phylum Streptophyta; class Magnoliopsida; order Asparagales; family Amaryllidaceae; genus Allium; species Allium fistulosum. The sequence continues at coordinate 960,938,820 of CM060904.1, forward strand.
TCACAGCTAACAAGCACCACACCATCGCAGTACATCTCCAGTGCAACTTGCACAGACCACCACACCTAAACAAAATTGCCATACCCAAACTGCCTGTCACCCTCGATTCAACAACCACCCACAGTCTATAAACATCATCGGTGTATCCTCACCTCTGCTTATTCTTTTTAACTTCATATGCACTTTAAAATACAGTGAATTCATAAACTACCTCATCTCTGTCATACCAGTCATCCATTTCACCACATACAATAGAATCAATCGAAACACGTACCTGCCATTATTCCTGAACCACCAATCGAACCCGTTACTAACTCACTGCTTCAAAGTAGCCATGAAACCATCATCAATCGCTTCATCCAATCGCGCAACTCTGAAGCATCACTATCATGACCCCAATTCCCCAACTGCGAACCATCAACTGCACTTTCAATTGAGGAATTTGATTCATAGGTATTCGTTTAGGTTGTGATTCGTGTTGATTTCTAAAAAAAATTAGGATTTTTGGTATTCGTCTGCAATTTGATTCTCTTGAAATAGTTTTGGGCTTGATGAAGTTTAACAAGTGATAAGCTAAATTACATTAGTTTTGGCCGGGTTGGCAGTGAAGTTCATTCTAAAATTTAACTTCGGGAGGAAACTTGTTTTTATATATAAAAAAAGGAAAATTTTTCTTTGATTCACTTTATTTTATCCTTATATAAAAAAAATTAATTTTGTTTTGTTTTAATTTGTTTCAAATTCCCATTTTACATTTACTAAAGAAAGAAAAAGCAAAAAAAAAACAAAAAAAAAACTGTATAAATCTTGTTTTATTTCAGGTTACCAATGCAGAATTGCAGAAGGAGCAAAAGTGCTTGCTAAAATAAGTTGCTTGATTTGCTGATCTTGCCAAAAAAAATAACTGCTTGCCTATTTATAATTTTCTTTTTATTTGCCTTGCATTGTATATATCTATTGTTTTTTGTCTTGCATTGTTGTTTGCTTGCATTTAAAAAAAAAATCCGAAAACAAAAACAAAAATCCATTCGTAGTTGCATTGTTAATACACGTTTAATTTCTGCTTTGCATTTCATTTTAGAATTTTGATTAATAATAACGATAGCTCTTAATTGTATATTGACAATTTGTCTTCTTTGAACAATTTAATTTCTCGGTGTCTAGGCTACGGCAGAGTAATAACCATTTATAAATATTGCGGCGATTCGTAAATATTATAGTGGTTGTTCCTCTGAAGGTACTTAAACCTTCGGCTGCCTTGCTACGGTGATTCGTGGTGCACCGATAACTCCTGCCCGTTACTTGGCTGAGAACTATTTTGCTGATTTAAGACAGAGTGTGATTATACAATTTTGGGTTAACTTAGTATAAATCATTTGTAATTAGCCCTTGCATTCATTTAGTTGCATTAGTTCATGCATATCTAAAAAAAAATTCAAAATTCAAAACTAAAAAAATTTGTAAATATTCCTTTTCTTTTTCTTTGAAATTTTTTCCTTTTCCTTTGAAAAACCAAAATACAAAACAAAAATCAAATTTCCATTTTCTAAAAAAAAATCCTTTTGGTAAATATTTGAAAACTTGAAAATTCAACAACAAAAAAAAAATTACAAAAACAAAAACATATAAAAAAAAATTTGAAAAACCAAAAACAAAACAAAAACCAAACTTCTCTTTTGAAAATAAATTTCACTTGGTAAATAGTTTTCTTCCTTGTAAAAAAAAAACAATTTTTCACTTCGATTTTCAAATCTTCTTTCATTCTCTAAACTCGACTCTAACTTCTTTCTCCTCTCGACTTTCACTTGTGCATGAGTACTTGGACTCGTGACACAACAACAAATCGTTGGACTCGCGACTCGACAACTAACCGTTTGACTCGAAAAGCCGATTCTCCCGAAATGGCGAACGAAAACGCCCCTCAATCCCTTATGGATAGAATCTTTCCCGATAGAGTTTCTATTCCATCTTGCATCACGTTACCCACCCCTACGGGTAACCATTTCGAAATTCACTCGAAACATATTGCCACGCTTCCTAAATTTGGCAATTTCGAGCACGATGACCCATAATTTTCTTGACTAAATTCGAACAAGTTTGCGCAACCATTAAACTTCAACAACTTTCTGATGACGGAATCAAACTTCGATAATCCCATTTGCTCTTATGGATTACGTTGAAAAATGGTTGTACATCTTACCATCGAACTCGATTAAAACGTGGGAGAAATCGAGGACGTGCTCATTCGAGTAGGGCAATTCATATTCCCCGTTGATTTTATCGTTCTCGAAACACAACCCGTGTCAAATCACGCGAGTCAAATTCCATTGATTTTAGGCCGACCATTCTTAGCCACCTCAAATGCCTTAATCAATTGTCGTAACGGTTCGATGAAAATTTCTTTTGGAAACATGACTTTGGATCTCAACATTTTCAATCTTGAAAGCCAATCGAGCGAACCTCGTGACCAAACGTTGGAAGTTAGTGCCATTCACGAAAACTTTGAAAACGAGACACTTGATCTTAACGATGAACGCGAGGCCGAGTACGAAAATTGTTTCATGAAATTCCCAATGAGATTGAATACACTCTTCCTTTTGAATCGCTTCCAGCTGAGTCCGAATCTCAACCTAACTCTTCGATCAAAAAACTCCCAAAGTTGGACCTCAAACCACTTCCCGATCATCTTAAGTACGCATACTTAGGTGATAACGAAACGTTGCCCGTCATAATTTCTGCAACTCTCTCTCTTGATCACGAAGCTTCTCTTCTCTCTATTCTTTCGAAAAACAAGGAAGCGATTGGATGGTCGATCTCCGATATAAAGGGAATTAGTCCCGCTCTTGTCCAACATTGCATCCATTTAATCGACGATGCCAAGCCTATTCATGACGTGCAATGAAGGCTTAATCCAAAAATGAAAGATGCGGTGCGTGATGAAATTCTTAAACTTCTCGACAACGGAATCATTTACCCAATCTCTGATAGTTCATGGGTTAGCCCAATTCACGTTGTACCGAAAAAGTTTGGGCTAACCGTTGTCAAGAACGATTCAAACGAACTTATTCCAACTCGTACTCAAATGGATTGGCAGGTTTGCATCGACTATCGAAAACTAAATGCTGCAACATGTAAAGATCACTTCCCCCTTCCTTTCATTGACCAAATGCTCGAGCGATTAGTCGGCTACGAATTCTACTGCTTCCTTGATGGTTATTCCAGCTATAACCAAATTCCAATCGCTCCCAAAGATCAAGAGAAAACGACTTTCATGTGTCCATTCGGTACCTTTTCTTATCGACGTATGCCATTCGGACTTTGTAACGCTCCTGCGACTTTCCAACGATGCATGGTTGGCATCTTTTCTGACATGATTGAATGCTTTCTAGAAGTTTTTATGGACGATTTCTCTATCTTTGGCGATTCTTTTTCCCAATGTTTACATCACCTCGAGTTGGTTCTGAATCGATGTAAAGAAAAATATTTGACTTTGAATTAGGAAAAATGCCACTTTATGGTCAAACAAGGCATAGTCCTTAGACATATCATCTCAAATAAAGGCATTGAGTAGATAAAGCAAAAATTGATGTCATTGCAAATCTACCCATTCCCAAAACTGTTAAGGACATTAGATCGTTTCTTGGACACGCTAGCTTTTACCGACGCTTTGTGAAAGACTTTAGCAAAATCACTCATCCTTTGACGACTCTTCTTGGAAAAGACGTTCCTTTCGATTTTAACTCTGATTGTATCTCTTCTTTTGAACATCTTAAGAACGAACTCATTTCTGCGCCAATTATTTGCGCTCCTAATTGGGATCTTCCTTTCGAAATCATGTGTGATGCTTCGAACTTTGCGGTTGGTGCTGTCTTAGGACAACGCATCAACAAGATCCTTCACGTCATTTACTACGCGAGTATGACTTTGAACGACGCTCAACTCAACTACACAACAACCGAAAAAGAGCTTCTAGCTATCGTATTTACGCTCGAAAAGTTTCGACCTTACTTGATAGGTTCACACATTACTGTGTACACGGACCACTCTGTGCTTCGATATCTCTTCGCTAAAAAGGATGCTAAATCCCGTTTGATTCGTTGGATCCTTTTACTTCAAGAATTTGACCTTACAATTAAAGACAAAAAAGGATCCGATAACGTCATAGTCGATCACTTGTATCGTCTTCCGAACGCACCATCTTCTTTTCCAATCAATGAAAACTTCCCCGATGAACAACTCCTTTCAATTTCTATCGACCCATGGTATGCTGATATAGTGAACTACTTAGTCACTAAAGAAACTCCCTCATCGTGGTCCAAACAGGACAAACGCAAACATGTCCCAAGTGAAGTATTTCTATTGGGACGATCCATACTTGTTTAAATATTGTCCCGACCAAATCATCCGACGTTGCATTCTGGATAATGAGATCAGGAGTGTTCTTTTGTTTTGCCACGATCAAGCGTGCGGTGGACATTTTGGTCCTCGAAAAACTGCAGAAAAAGTGCTTCAATGTGGATTCTATTGGCCATCTCTTTTCAAAGACTCATTCGAATTTTGCAAAACTTGCGATTGATGTCAAATGCTTGGACGAATTTCTCGACGAGATATGATGCCTCTAAACCCCATTCTTACGATCGAAATCTTTGATGTATGGGGTATCGACTTTATGGGACCTTTTCCCAATTCTTTTGGAAACTTGTATATCCTTCTCGCCGTTGATTACGTTTCAAAATGGGTCGAAGCCGTTCCTTGCAAAACCAACGACCATAAAATTGTTGTGATATTTCTCAAAGAAAACATCTTTTCGAGGTTCGGCACACCTCGCACAATAATCAGTGATAACGGGACCCATTTTTGCAACCGTTCTTTTGAAACTTTAATAAAAAAAATACTCGATAACCCACAAGTTATCCACTCCGTATCACCCTCAGACTTGTGGCCAAGTTGAAGTTTCAAATCGACAAATAAAACAAATCTTGGAGAAAACTGTCAATAAAAATCGAAAAGATTGGTCTCAGAAATTGACCGACGCGCTTTGGGCTTACCGTACTGCTTTTAAAACTAACCTTGGGATGTCCCCATTTCGTTTAGTTTACGGTAAAGCTTGCCATTTACCCGTTGAAATCGAATACAAAGCGCTGTGGGCAATTAAGAACTTAAACTTTGATCTTGAGAAAGCTGGCGAAAACCGAAAACTACAACTCAACGAACTAGAAGAACTTAGGAATGACGCGTATGAAAACGAGAAAATTTACAAAGAAAAAACCAAAGTTTTTCATGACAAGTCAATCCTAAGGAAAACGTTTTCACCTAACCAAAAAGTTCTTTTATATGACTCAAGATTTCATTTATTCCCTAGGAAACTTAAATCGAGAACCGGACCATTTGTGGTACGAACTGTTTTTCCACATGGTGCCGTAGAAATAGAAAACCTCCGGGATGGATCGGTTTTCAAAGTCAACGGTCATCGTCTGAAACCCTTCTTGGAATTGCCAAATAACCAAGAGGAGGAGCTCATGATCATTCATGAGCCAAGCTACGTCTAGTAAGAATGTTAACCCTCTTTTGTAAATATGTACATAGTTTTCCCCGTTACACTCATTATATCATGCATTGACTATGGGGACACAGTCAAAATTAAGTGTGTGTGTGTGGGGGGGGGGGCAGGAGTCTCATTTTCATTTTTTTTAGTTTCATGGCATTTTTGAATTTTCATTTTCCTTTTAACTTAAAAAAAAAATCTCAAAAATTTCAAAATCTCAAAAACATTTTCTTTTTAGCATTTTTGATTTGTTTTTGAGGAAACACTATGGGATAAGTATAAGTTTTGGTTAATAAATTGAAATTTTTAAAAATTTATTTGTCTTAACAAAAATAAAAATGAAGTTTGATTACAAATAACAATGGTTTAACTAGTAAGGTTTATATATGTTAATTATGAAGTATGTTCTAATTGAAAATCTTTGTTTAAAAAAAATGGTAAATTTAAAGTAAAGGATATAACATTTTTATCTTCTAAGTTAAATGGTGCTAAGATGATTTTGCTAAACTCTCTCTTTCAAAAAAAAAGAAAAGAAAAAAAAACATTTGTATATATGTATATATATATTTTTAACACCTAGAGTCATGTGTTCACACTCGTGTGTTCACTCGCCATGCTCTGTACCCTTCTCACGTAAGCCCGAAAGGCAGTGCATGATCGGTATATATGGCCTCAGTTTATTCGAGTTAGGTGTATATAGATAAAAAGTCTTTTTAATAACGCCTACAGTCGTTAAGTGTTCACACTTGTGTGTTCACTCGCCACGCTCTGTATTCCCATCACATTAGTCCGCAAGGCAGTGCATGGGTAATATATCCGGCCTCAGTTTACCTGAGTTAGGCATATGTAAATATTGTTAATATCAATAAAATTTTCAAATAAGAGAGAGAGTAAGCAATTGAAATCCGAGCTCTATTTTTACTTATTTGATTTAACTTGTTATTGAAAAGAAATTAAAATACCACTTTGATAAACTTTGATAATCAATTAAAGATCCATTTCATAGTTACACTTTGTGATCAACTGAAACAACGAGTTAAAATATTGTCTATTTGCTATGATAAACATGATTTTTGTTGGAAATTTTGACAAGTAAATGACTTAAAATTTTCAAAACAATAACCAAAACCTATATTTAACTTATGAGTGTCGAATTGAAAGTGAATCCTTCATTTGTAAATATTTTCAAAAACTTGCATTCATCCCATTGTAAATAAATCTTGCATTTTGTAAATATTTTCACTTTGCATTTAGATTTTGTGGGTAGTATCCACTGAAAACCCTCACGAGACAACACTCGTCCTACTAGGGACACCCAGAGGTTTAACGGCTTGTTGCATACGCTCAATGCAATCGTGCTCCTATGAAAACAGATTTATCTTAGTTTTCCTTTATTCGAGGATGAATAAAAAGATAGGTGTGGGAGTATTTGATGTGCATGTAAATGTGCATATATTTACATCCATATTTTATCTCTTTTTATTTAAATAAACATCATATTTGAGCATTTGTACATGTTAAAACCAAAATTCAATTATTTTCAGGCCATCATATTTTCATCTTCATTCAGGGGAAAATGGTCATTTTTATGCATGTGGAAATTTGAGAATTTTTACTTGGACATTTTTGATGACTTTTATAGGAATTTGGATGCATATGGAAGAAGCTTATATGAAGATACATCCATGCACAAATGAATACAATGGAAAGAAGAGGGAAATAATTCAAAGTGAAGATCATGGAGGACCCCACCTACCCACCCATCTTAATGTACAAATTAGAGGCTAATGAACATGCTTATGGAATTAATGGCTTCATGTACACTTAAATAATGATTAGTAGAAGCTAATGATTACTTGGCCTCCGCACTTCCTAAGGGGTATTTTGGGAAGCCCCCTAAAAATAGAATTAGGGTTTTATGCATGTATAAATAGCCCTTTTATGTACATGTAAATGATCATCTACCTTTCATATTACTTAGGAAATGAAAAATACAAATTGTAATGGCAATGTTCTATGAAATAAAAATGGCTTCCAAGCCTCTTTCTTCTCTCTTTTCTACATGCTTTTCTTTGTTTTTATGTTAATGCTTATTTCTATGCTGTCTTTCTCTTAATGTTCATAGCTTAGATTTACATTTATGCACTAGTCTAAACAATTTTCTTCTAACAGTTAATCTTCTTTTTCTTTGTTTATTCTCTACTTTCTTTCATTTTCAATGTTGAAACTTACATGTGTTGATTTGATAATACAAATGAATAGCTAAACCCCTTCAATTTAGGGGTAATGAAGCTCTCAAATATTATGTAATTTCAACATTTTTTATGATTTATGATCTTTTTGTTTGTGCTTTATGAAAGTCAAGTTTGATGCAAGTTTATACAAGTGAGTTTGATAGCTTATATTGCTTATGCAAATGAGCTATTCTTATTCAACATAAACACAATTTGCATCATCATTTGCTAATCCATTTTTGATTGTGAAATTAAAGTAAAAATGAAATTTGATGATCTATATTGCTAGTTACAATAGTAAATAGATCATACTTAAAATAGCTTTTGCTTTGGCTTCATTTTCATGAGAATTATAAGTGGTTTATTTGTTGTATTATAGTTTAATGGTTTGAGTTATGTTAATTAATACCATAAACAAATCATACTTATGATAAATACAGCAATATTTCACTTAATATCAAAGCTAGAGATCACAAATTGTTTGTTTGTTGATTTACAAAAATATGAGAGTGGATTTGCCTCTAATTTGTTCTCTAGTTCAATAGTTTTTAAATCAAATTTTAATTCTAGTTTTAGCTTCATTTTATTTCTAGTTAACAATTTCTCCTCCATTTGGTCTAATTTGATTGAACAGATTTTTAAACTCTAACAATTCCCTACAGATCGATCCGTATTTGCCACGTACTACAAAGTGTACGCCGTGCGCTTGCGGTTATTTTAATTTGAAATTTTTTCGGCAAATTTCTAAACCAATAGAAATCTTGTCGATTAACAATTGCCCAGTTGAATAAAGATTTCCCTAATATCTGCTTCGATGGCTTCGTCTTCCATCCACATTTAAAGAGAATTCCAGCTGAGGCGGAGCAGACTATGCATGACTACATCCATGATATATATACTCAGTATCGAGAATGGATGAAAACTGCCGGCAAAGCATCAGCGGTGGCCTTTGAGTGGGCAAAAGTAATCGAGAAGCTAGAAACCGATATCGCTCAAAAGGACCGTATAATTCAAGTGCTAAACAATGATGCTGAATCCTCCAGGAAGTCGGAGATAAAGGCCACTAAGAAAGCCGATGAGGCGAATCAGGCCATGGAAAAGATGCGACACATGCATTTTGCTTTAGTGGAGGAGATGGGCCACCAGAATACTACTGTCACAGCTGAAAAGGATGCCGCGTTGAGGGAACTTAACGAGCTTAAAGCCAAATTTTCTGAAATCGTCAAGGAAAAGGACAACGCAAACAAAGCAGGCTAGGAGGCGTGCGAACAGTGGTGCTCCGGGATGACAAGGATGCAGCCGTACTTAAAGTTTGGGAGGCTGAGGCCAAGGTTGATGAGGAAGTTAAGATGGCAGAGGCTAGATTAGAGGCCGATATTGAAGATCTTCTGATTACGTACAATGCCAGAGTACTGAAATTCAGGGATCTAACCTGGCTCGACAATTATCCAACGCATCTGTATAACGCTTGGGGCTGATTGGTGCAGGATGAGAGAACTGAACGACAAGCATAATCGGTTGATGAGTTCGAGCTTGAGAACCGGGTGCTGAGCAAAGATGAACAGAAAGTTCTCCAGGATACGATGATCTCATATAAAAAGGAGAAACTTGGCGCTCAACACTCGGAGGTTGGAGAAGGCTTTTGTGTCGAACACCATGATATAAGTTCTGAAACTCTTGCGCCAACTCAACCTGAATCCACATCTGCGGTTGACCCTCAGCCCGTTCCTGCTTATAATCCTGATCAACCCCGGTTGTCTCCAGTTCGTGAGCATGCTACTGAAGCTGCTCCAGTTCTGTCTACAGCTCATTCTGAGGAAGGTATTCTGAACATATTTTGTGCTCACCCAAAGCTGGAAATGTTGATTGAATTAATTTCTAACTCTTTTTATTCGTCTCTATTCAGTGATAGGAGCTTCATCTGCCATGCCTCCTGCAACCCAAGAGTTACATCTCAAGTAGGAGGCTATCATAACTGAAGCGACCATGACAACGGCTACTGCACCTACGGATGAGGTACAAGGGAGTACACTTATCTTCGATGAACAGATGATGGAGGAACTCCTCGGTCATCACAGTGACCCCTTTGCTGATCTGCCGTTTGTCACGAGTGGGAGCGCACCTGTGACTAGCTCTTCGGGCCCAACTGCTAATGTCCCCAGCGAAGCTCAAACAATTCACGAAGAAGAAATACTGGCTGAAATTAATGCTGAGATGGGAACAGCTGCGTGGGGCAGTGGCTTTGGAGGCGGAATGGCGGGACCTAGCCCAGCCCCTTTGCGGATGATCTCCCCCGGTGGAACGGTCGTTGATACAAATGTGCCTCCTCCACCTGCTAACATTGATACCATCCCTCCGACTCCGCCTTCGGGAAGCATTCCTATTCACTTGAGTTCGGAGGAGGAAGTTGATATAATGTTCCCAACTGGAGATCGGCCACCAAAAGGCAAGGGTTCGAAGAGGAAACCAAGCGGCGAATCCAGCGGGTCAACGCCGAAGAAGAAACTGAGAAAAAAGAAAGATTAGATATGTCTCTTCGGCTCATTTTTGGGTAGATAGATAGGAATCTACTTTTGCTTTCTTTTTGTAAGGCCGTGTATAGATGCGGGTTCGGCCCCTACTAGTAGGATTTTTGGAACAATTTTGTACTTATCCTTCTTTTCTGAAGTATAGTTGAAATAAAATTTCATTTTTCTTCTAGCTCGATTTGCGTTCATTTGTCAAAGTGCTTCAGCGTTTGAACTTTCATTCAACACACTTATGGAGTTTTAGCCTTTCAATCAGATCCGGGTTTAGTTGCTAAGTTCCAGAGTCACGGTCTCAGATCGCGACCGAGCGCTAAGTCGAACTCTGATATTTCACTATCCTAATCAGTGGTTGGCACTTATGTTCTGCCCCTAGTTCCGGGGAGAAATTGGAAAGATTGGCTAACAATCGTTGATTGCCTTTAATATATTGAGCTACACTTCGCTGAAGTAGAGTTGAAACAGGACGAGTTCAGGTGGTCGAATCACACTTGCTCGTCTATCGGTGATCGCATCCACACTCTGGGGATTGTACTTGTAGATCGGTGGTTTGTCACACCTGCACAAGGTTTTGAGATACGTCCGCGCTCCAGGGACTTAAGTTATTTTAAGGGCGGTCAGTCACGCCCGTTTGATATTCTGAACTTCGTCCACACTCTGGGGACTTAGACTGGTTCGTGGGTGGTTAGTTACACCCGACTAGCGTTTATACCCCAATCTGTACTCTAGGGATTTAGAGTTATTCGATGTTTATACTCCAGTTCACACTCTTGGAATTTGGAGTTATTTAATGTTTATACTCCAATTCGCACTCTGGGAATCCAGAGTTAGTTAATGGGTGGTCAGTCACACCCATTTGGTATTTATGTTCATACTCCAGCTCGCACTCCAGGAGTCTGGAGTCAGCCGACAGATGGTCAATCACATCTGTTTAGGCTTTAGGATTTCGTTCGCACTCCGGGAACGACGGATCTATCAGGATCGTGGATGGTCCACTCACATCTACCCTGAGTTAACAAGTGAGGTCGTTAGATGGACGGATCCATCTTCCTCGAACTTGGTTCGAATACGGGCGAAGTCGTTAGGCAGACGGATCCACCCCCTTCGAAACCGCATTTATAAGTTTATACTCCAGTTCGAACTCTGGGAATCTGGAGTTGGTTAAAGGATTGTTGTGTATCAATCCTTTTTTGGCTTCAGTGTGATGACTTGTCCCCGAGCTTGGGTTTCACTTAGTGAGTGACCGGTCGTATCACAGTCACTCCCTATTTGAATAAATACCACCATATGATGGAACTTAGCTCTCCGTGCATAGTGATGGCTAAATGATGCATTTCAAATAAATCATAGCTCTGGCTCGAAGAGATTGCATTTTATTACTGAAATAAGAAAATACGGCAAAATCAGTTGCCTTATTACAAATTCAAATTTCGAAATGCATAAACAAATTGCAAATGAAAAGTAGACTAAATAAATAAACAGAGCCTGTTATGTGTAGTAGCGACGAAGACTCTCGCTGTTCTAGGCTCTCGGCAGAGTGAGACCGTCAATGGTCGATAATTTAAATGTGCCATCTTCGAGCTTTCGTTCGATAACATACGGTCCTTCCCATGTTGGCTTCATATGTGAAGGAACCGGGTAAATTCTCTTGAGGACAAGATCGCCGAGTTCAAAGGTTCAGGGTCGGACTTTGGCATTGTATAACTGGGCGACTCGATTTCGATATGCGACTGCCCTCAAATCAGCCTCTTCATGCTTCTCATCCAATAAATCGAGAGATTCAGCAAGTAATATAGCATTTATCTTCAGATCATAATAGGTCACGCGATGAGAAGGTACTTTCATCTCGACTGGAATGACGGCTTCCGAACCGTAGGAAAGAGAAAATGGAGTGTGGCCGGTTGCGTATTTGTGGGTTGTCCGATAAGCCCATAAAGCCATAGGAAGTTCATCGACCCATTTGCCCCCGGCCTTTTCCAGTCGTTTAGACTTTATAACTTTATTAACAGCTTCAACCTGCCCATTCGCTCAAGGGTGTGCAACTGTGGAGAACTTCTTTTGGATGTGAAATCGTTGACATAAATTCTTAAATTCAACACTGTCGAATTGGGTTCCGTTGTCGGTGATGATGGTGTATGGAAGACCAAATCGACAAATAATGTTGCGTACAACAAAGTTGATCACTTTTTTCGTCGTGATGGTAGCAAGGGGCTTAGCTTCTGCCCACTTGGTAAAGTAATCAACTGCAACGATGGCGTATTTCTCACCACCTTTGGCCAGAGGTAGAGAACCAATAATGTCAATGCCCCATACTGCAAACGGCCACAGACTGACCATATGAGTTATTTCGGTAGGTGGGGCTCTTGGAATTCGAGCGTGCTTCTGACATCTGTCACATTTTCTGGCGTAATCTGATGCGCTGCGATTTACGGTCGGCCAATAGTATCCATACCAGAGCACTTTCTTGGCAAGAGCTTGCCCCCCAGTGTGATCGCCACATTCTCCTTCGTGTACATCATGCAATACTCGTTTAATCTCATCGTGAGCGATACATCGGAGCAAAGGAACAAAGTATCCTCTTCTATACATGACTCCATTCTGGATAGTAAACCGCGAAACTTTTCGATGAACTTGTCTCTTTTCACTTCTGCGCTCTAGTAGGGTCCCATGCTCGAGATAGTTCTTGAATGGAGTCATCCATGACTCCTTATTGGGAATGACTTCAAATACCCAATCTGTTCCCATCTGATCGATGCTAGGTGAAGATAATGTCTCCACGGGAACGAGTCCCATTTGCTGTGCCTCACCTGTACTGGCTAGCTTTGTTAACGAATCGGCTTTCTGATTGTGCTCTCGGGGTATGTAATAAATGGCATAATAATCCAACTAATTCAATATTTCATAAACCTGAGCAAGGTAAGCAGCCAGGCTTTAGTCTTTGGCTTGATACTCCTCCCGAACTTGACGCACGACCAATTGCGAATCATAATAGACTTCCACAACAATGATTCTTAAATCTTTGGCAAGTTTCAATCCAGCCAGTAGGGCTTCATATTCAACTTCGTTGTTGGTTGCACGGAAATTGAACTTTAAGGTGTAGCATATAGATCGGCCTTTTGGAGTTTCACGTACGACCCCAGCGCTTGAGCAACGGTCATTTGATGCACCATCATTATGAAATTTCCAGATATACTTAGGAGATTCATTAGTTTCGGGCAAGTCCTCCGGGATAGTGAATTCAGCGATGAAGTCTGCTAGGACTTGTCCTTGGATAGCTCGCCTTGGAGTGTAAGTGATGTCGAATTGGCTTAGCTCGATATTCCACTTAAGTAACCTACCAGACGTCTCAGGCCGCGTAAGGACCCGTCGTAACGGCTGGTCGGTGTAGATGGTGATAGGACGAGCTTGAAAATATGGACGGAGCTTCCTTGAGGCAATGATAAGACAATAAGCCAACTTTTCCAGTTTCGGATAATTTCTCTCTGGCCCGGTCAGTCGTTTGCTAATGTAATATACTGGCCATTGTATTCGGTCTTCCTCCCGAATTAGGGCAGCACTGATCACGTTTTTTGACACCGCCAAGTAGATGTATAATCTCTCATGATCAATGGGTTTCGACAGAATAGGTGGTGTAGAAAGATGTTGAACTAGTGCTCAGAATGCGCCCTCACATTCCGCAGTCCATTCAAAGTTTCGTTTCCCTTTTCTGATCAAGTCGAAGAAGGGAATGCATTTGTCACTGGATTTTGAGATGAACCTGCTTAGTGCTGCTACTTTCCCGTTGAGGCTTTGGACTTGCTTTATAGTTCTTGGGGTCTCAAGGTTTCTGATTGCCCAGATTTTTTCAGGATTTGCTTCGATTCCTCGGGCATTGACGATAAACCCAAGGAGTTTTCCGGATGCGACCCCAAAGTGACATTTCAATGGGTTGAGCTTCATTCTATATTCTCGAAGGATGCTAAACATTGACTCCAGGTCTTTGATATGATCAGTGGAGAATGTTGACTTCACGAGCATGTTGTCCACATATACCTCCATGGTTGTTTCGATCTGGTTAGCGAACATTCGATTTACTAACCGTTGGTAAGTTGCCCCAGCATTCTTGAGTCCGAATGGCAAAACTTTACAGCAGTAAAGTCCCATATTGGTTACGAAGCTGGTATGCTCCTGGTCGGGCAAGTGCATGGGTATTTGATTGTAGCCGGAATACGCATCCATGAAAGATAAGAGCTCATGTCCAACTGTTGAATCTATGAGCTGATCGATCCGGGGAAGTGGAAAACTGTCTTTAGGGAAAGCTTTATTCAAGTCTGAGTAATCGATGCATGTTCTCCATTTCCCGTTTGGCTTTCGGACAAGTACAGGATTTGACACCCATTGTGGGTATAATGCATCTCGGATAAACCCATTCGATTTGAGCTTTTCTACCTCTTCTTTAAGGGCGGCAGATCTCTCTGGATCAATACCATGCCTTTTTTGGTTGACCGGGACATGCCGCGGGTCAATATTCAATGCGTGGCTCGCGATGTCCGACGAAATCCCACACATGTCAAAATGCGTCCAAGCAAACACGTCGAGGTTTGCCCGAAGAAATTCAACCAATTCCTCTTGCATTTGTTGGCCTAGTTGAGATCCAATCTTTATCATTTTAAAATCGTCATTATAGTCGATCGGAACATCGATCGTCAGTTCGACCGAGGAGGCTTGACTATCTTTACTTTCTTCTTCACTTTCAGTATCTCTCGGGTCAAGATCCATTGGGAATTGGTCGGGGTGCCCGGGCCTGAGCCCAAGCATCAATTGTCAATTCTCAGCAAAGCGGACGCAGAGAGATTCCTCTACGCCCTTTCCTTTTTCTTTTCGCTGTGCCTCTCGCAGCTCAGTAACATAACAGGCTTGTCCCACAGCCTGGTCTCCCTGAACAACTCCGACTCCATTGTCGGTAGGGAATTTTAAAGTCAGACACCAAGGGGCAATAGCTGCCCTAAACTCAGCTAGGGCCGGTCGGCCTAAGAAAGCATTGTATGGCGAGGCTATGTCCAATACAACAAATTGTAATATCCAGACTCTCCGGCGTTCTCCAATTCCCAACTCCATTGGCAATTCAACTACTCCAGTGGGTATGGTTGCGCTCCCATTAAATCCATGAATATGGGACTGACAAGGCTTCAAACCCTTTGCTTCCATTTTCATCTGGTCATAGGCTCGCTTGAACAGTATGTTCACTGAGCTTCCACTGTCTACTAAGATCCTATTCATCCAAGTAGGACCTACCTGAGCTGATATAACAAGTGGATCAATAGTAGGGGCTTCGGCTCTGTCGGCATCTCGATCTCGAAATATGATGTCGTCTATCATCGTTTTTTGTTGCTTGGCCGGAGCCCCATCTTCTGAATTACTACAACATTCAAAGTCCGCATGCCTGGTAGAGCTGGCATATGACTCCATTTCCCTCCAGCTCCGATCTGCTGGATGTGGACCACCGCTAACAGTATTTATCACCAACCTCCCGCCAGTACGAGCGGGTTCCTCCTGTCTTGCCTGATTTGGCACATGGTTTTGATTCGATGAGCCCGCACCTCCTGACTGCGGCGCCCGCACAAACTACTCTAACTTTCTCTCACATATCAACTTTTCAATGAGGTCTTGTAAATGACGACACTCATTCGTGTTATGGCCTTTGCTCTCGTGGAATCCACAGAACTTCCCTGTCTGGATCTGTTTTTTCGATGATTGTTTCGGAGCAGGTTTCTTATACTGAAAAGTATTGCAGGTCTGCAAATACACATTCTCCAATGACGTATTCAAAGGGGTATAATTGTCAAACATAGGAGCCTTGCATCGTGGCCCACGATTCTGATCCCGTTTCCTGTTTTGATCTCCATTGCCTTTTTGTTGATTCTATTTATTTTGTATATTCAGTTGTACTTTTCCAGAACTCTCCTCGGTTTGTTTAACAGCAACATTGCTCTGGATTCCTTCCACATTAGGTCCCGCATCATCCTTATTCCTAGACTGTTTCGCATCCTCCCTTCTCAAGAATTGGGCTGCCTTGGAATAGAAACGGTCCAATGACGCAGGGGGTTTTTCGGCCAACCAGTTGCCGAATTCAGAATCGGGGTCAATCCCCTTAGTTAGTGCCATCAGAATTGAATTATCATTGGGGTTACTAATTTCAGCACATGCGGCATGAAATCTCTCCAGATAACGTTTGAGTGTCTCTCCAGGAGCTTGAGTGACACTAGACAAAGTATTAACATCTTTCGGCCTTGCGACATGCATGCGGAATTGCTCAACAAACTTCGTCGCTAATTGATCAAAACACGAGATAGATAGAGGTGGTAAACGAGCGAACCACATAGTTGATATGCCTCTTAGAGAGACCGGGAAACTTCGGCATTTAACTGCATCATCAGCTCGTGCAGCATTCATACTTCATGATATGTTGATTAGGATCAGAGCTCCCTTCATAAACGGGTAAAGTCGACATCCTGAATCGCCGAGATGGTTCAACATAGAGTATCTCATCAGTAAAAGGGGTATGACTTCGGGAGATTCCCCAGTCGTCATTAGTAAGACCCTGACTTTCACGGATCATTCGACGGATCATCGTCGGGATGTCCGGCATCCAGACATTTTGATCATGTTGGGCCAAGGTTTGGTCGGGTTCCACAATGCGAGGAGGGGCCGGTCGATGTTGATGGTCCATGTCTCGCCTCCTTGGTTCTAGGTCTTCTGGGATGTAAGGCTCAGGAGTATGGTTGTGTTGGCGGTGGGTCGGATCCGTTCGGTTTCGAGCATCAGCTTCCAATTCAGTGGTAGTAGTGCGGTTATCGGTAATATGATATGGGGCTGCACCCCCTCGGGAGGAGGGTCCAGTCCGATGGCTGGTTGACGGGCCAACTCTCGGTTGCCCAAGATTCAATGCGTGCTGATGCCCAGTGGCTTGCGTGTAACTTCCATCCAGCCGTGGGCGTGTGGATCTATGATTAAAGTCAAAAGAGGCTGAACTTTCAGTGGATGAATAGGAAGCCTGATCCCTCCTGGATCTCCTTCGTCTTTGACGGTTTAGTTCATTGGTCAGTTCTGCGTTGGCACACAGTTGTTGATTAAGTTATTGACGGCTTTGAGTAAGCTCTTGCATTAGCAATTGAAATTCTTCCCTGGTGACAGAGCCTTGCGAATCTGATGGTCCGGCAACATTCTGATCGGTAGGAGGCTGTTGTACGGAGTTCTGTCTGTCCCGTCCTTCTAGATCTGCAGTAGTAGAAGTGGTCCTAGTGTTAACCATGATGGATAGCGAAGCTCTTTCCTAGACTTGATGCAAATCTGAATAGGATGGAAGAACTTTTAAACTTGGAAATCTGGATCTTCTTCTTAGATTTATGCAATCTGGTATCGATAGTAGATCCAATGAGCAGGAGAAAAACTGGGTTTTCTCAGTGAAAGCACCAAAGTGTTTGTACCAAAATTGGGCACAACACCCTTCAGATGTGTCTGAAGAGATAAAATGAAGAATATAAATGAAAAGGGAGGCAGATCTAACAAACACACCAAAAATAAACAAGAAAAACACGTAGAAACACACAGATTTAGAGTGGTTCGGCATATCACCTATGTCCACTATGAAATGATTGACTTTTATTAACTTTTGCTTGCTGGTTACAACGAATTACAGCAGTAAAGCTTGAATACAACAGTGATTTCGGCAGAGTCTGGACGTCGAAGAGCCAAAAGTCCCTTTTCTGCAGATCTTGGGCTACTATTTATAGGCGTAGGCTGCAAATATCCCGCTTAAATCTCAGAGGACCTCTTCTCTCTCGTTGGTGGCCCACGCGATCGATCCTTGGTAGTTTGGACTCGATCCGTGATCGATACAGACAAAATTCGTATCGATCAAGATTTGGCCCAATCGAGTCGAGATTGGGCATGAACATTCTTTAGATTGTACATAAGCTTCTGTGAAAATTTGGTAGCATTTGGACTTGTATATTTTGAGTTATGGTCGATGTAAGTTCGGGTTTGTAAGTTGGCTGTCACGTTCGTATCGATCCAAAGCTCAATATTCATCGTTCTTCGTATCCATGCAATTCGTATCGATGACGTGGCTCGAGAATCCAAGGGAGATCCACTTTTCACGCCGAGTGACCGAGTCATCCATCTTTGTGAGTCTTCTTCATATCGCTCCTATGCTTCACTTCGTATCGCTTCCCTCGTACATTGTTTCGTATCGCTTCTTTTGTCCACTGCTTCGTATCCATAGGTATGGCTCTATTCGTATCGATCACGAGGTGTTAATTCGTTTCGATGGTTTGAAGGTGTTTCGTATCGATCACCTTAGGTGTTGTTCTTCCTATGGATTATTTTAGCCAACCGATATGAAAGATGGCAGGATGGAGATCAATACGAAACACAGCTAGTTGATGGATAAGAAATAATTAGATGGATACGAACTGTAGCGCATATGATGGATACGAAGCAACATACTCGATGGATACGAACTAGTACTCACCTGATCGATATGAAATCATGAGCATTCGATGGATTCGAACAAGATCGATACGAAGGAGGCTGCTCTTTGATGGGTACGAAGTGGAGGATGGATACGAAATGATGAGGGCTTGATGGATGCGAACGAGATTATCGCTTGAATTGCATCGATCATATCTTAAGCATACTAACTCCAATTGACTTGAAACTTGGAACGTTGGCTTTCATAGCTTTGTTTGTCGTGCCATATCGATTGTAGCTCGATTCGGACTTGGGAAAAATTTACTAGCATCCATAGCGAACCTATACATGACCGTTCCTCTAGGTGATCTGTCTTTGATTTCCATTCAGTTCCTTGGTGTCATGGCCTTACCAAAAGGCGGGATAACACTAACTATCTTCTTTAAACCTGTGCAATTCCTGTGGATATTTTGACAGTTTCCTTGTACGTTTCTGATATCTAAGTCAAAGATTTTGTTCGAGACCAACAAATTGAGAAAATGTATAATTCATGTTAGAAGCTACAAGTAATATTGTATTGAAAGCTTGCACAAACATGTACTCAGACAATGATGCAAAGTATTTTAACTTTGGTTATTGGTTTCTTGAAATGAAATAATTGCTTAATGTACATATAAGCATTGAATTATTCTTCTAGGCATTTGTTGATGTTTTTCAAGTACTTGCATTCAGCAAATGAAAATTCTCTTCGTGCCGGATTACGGTAAGCAGCACATGGATATAGTCTTGAACCAAAAAGTAACCTTCAGGTTGTTTAGTTTGAAGTTGAAAATAGCACATGCCGGCATGGATCCAACTAATTCTTTCAAGGTGATAACCCTGAACTCCGATCACAATTCCCAATCCCAACAGCACCAAATATTCATCCCAAGCTTTTACTACTATTTCCAATAACAGTATGGATGACCGTAGTTACGATTTGACTTTTTTTGTTGTTCCAAATGATTGCGTTGCTTATACTGCTTTAGGACTATGCCGTTGGAATGGCTTAATTTGATGACCTTACTATTGTTCTAGATGCTTTTCGTCCTACTTTTTTGTTGTTAAGGAAGTTAGAGGAAAAAAAGACTTGCAAGTATTTTAGTTATGGTGTCATTGGATGGGCTACTGACATGTTGCCGTGAATGATGTTGTATGAGGTGGTGGTTAGCCGATATAAATAATTCATTTTCATGAAGATATGTATGTTAGATTCATATGTCCAAGTCAAACATGATGAGAACAATGTCATAGTTTCCACTTTCCACTAGCATGAGAGATTGGATTGATGATAGGGTAGACCAGAAGATGAGAAGTGCTCAAAATAAATGAGAAAAGAAGGAAGAGAAATTGGAGGCAAAGGACAGGTGGAGAGGTGGAATGAATGAAAATTTTGGTGGAGTGAATGAAAATTTTGTAATAAAATGAATGGTATCACTGCTATAGACAACAAGCTACCGCAGTGCAATCAAAATGAAGATTTACATCGTTGTTTCTATTAAAACAACAAAAAATGAATATATTAGCAAGCACAATGAGTAACAACAAAACATTGTCGTTTAACTACCTATCTTTTATATGTTCCATTACGAGTATATTCATTCTTCTTCCTCATTCTATAAACCGTCCGCATTTATACTTACTATTTTGCACTAAACAAAACTTAAAACCCGTTTTTCTATGCACAACTAAGATAATCCTATTCATATACATTACAATTTAAATCTCTTACCTTTATTATAAACATTGTTCAACTCAAGTATTTTCGAACTAAAAGTGTTTAAAAACTAAAATATCCTATGATCTAAAATGTTTTCCAACTAAATCACTCTTCATTAAAATATATCTTTTTAAAATAAAATACTTACTATGTTCAAACAAAAATATTCTCAATAAAGTATCTTGTAGTAAAATCCTTTTAAACGAAATTATTTAGATCAAAACATTTTATAATTAAGATATTTTCTAACCTAGCTTTTCTAATGATAAATTAGTTATTAAAACAAAATTATTCAACCGAGCACAGCATGGTAAAAGTTTAACTAGAACTTTAACTACAACTAGTCTCTCATCCTTTACTCATATACATATACATACACACACAGACACACATAAACATATAACATACATAGAGTAAGTATATGCATATATTATTTTGATATATTTTCCACTATTTGGTGCATCCATCGTTGAGTTTAAACTTTTATCTTACTTCGAAAGTTTATATTTGCTAAGAAGGTTCATTCATTAATCAATAACATGATACTTCTTTAACACAATATTTGACACGATATGAGTGTGGGCATACAATCATAGACATGTACACTTCCTATACATACTAACAAGAATACAATCAATGTTCAAGGCACTGTTTTTTCTGCTTACCTGTTCTATGGTGTAAGTTATCCTAATCTAATGATTAAAACTCATCCAAGTCTTAGGTAACCGCTAGACCTAAGCTATTGGAAATGTTTAATGTGAAAATATTTTATTTGAAAAATATACTGTAAGAAAATTGTTTTGTCACAAAATATCTTGATTGAAAGGTAAATTTATTAATAAATCATATTTAACGTATTGTATGTGTTAAGGGAAAATTTGATAGTCTTGAAACAGAATCAAGCTAGTTGGAAAATGTGCTAAAGGTAAGGACAAGTATCTAGTTCAAACTGCATCTCAATTCGAGATACAGATCGAAGGTATGATAATCGATTCACTGCCCGACTTAGTTGGGCCTCACCTAGGAGAGCTACCATCCACTTCATCCATACCGAATATTCAGAAGTAAAGGAGTGTTTTACTCGATGATATGAAGTTATTAGTCAAGTTTCACTTAACTTCGAATTTAATCGAAGAAGTTATGATACGAAGATCGATTCAGAATAAAATATCAAAAACGGTTTGGTAAGGAATGGTCAGGTAAGGAGTAGTACTGAACATGAATAACAGTCTGGTGGTGTGTTTACGAATCGCTCTTACCTGACCGAACCACTCCTACTAAAGCAAACCTCTAGGCTATATATACTACTTCACATCTCACATATATAAATATCCTATGGATGAACAACATGGACAAATTTGGAGCACTAGAGCCACCGAACCATGTTAGCTAAATCAGATTATTGCAGTTTTTGGAAAAGGAATCCAAATCTTATCCAATCACCTTCAATCATCAAACATCAAGTTGTTGTTGATCAATTTTAAGATTTATGACATCATAGCTTTATCAAACACAAATATAGCAATCCACTACTGTTGTGATAGATCCAGAGAGGTCTAACAAGCATTATAATAATTGTAAATTAAAGAACCATAATAAAAGCATAAAGTGGATATAGGCCAGAGATTACCGAACCATTATAAAAATTCAGTGTGTTATTTACTTTTAATTCACTTTACTTATTGCTGTCTAGCATATTTGTCTGTTATTTGTGACCTGGATTAGAGTAAGGACATAATTGATGACTAGAGACCCTACTTCCTAAAATCCAGCACTTAGATCACACTCAGGATCCTTGGTTATATCAGATCTATAGTCTTTGGTGTTTGGTTGTTTTTGACGTAAATTTTTAGTGCTTTCATTGAGGGCTCAATTCAGATCATGAAACCACCGACTAGAAAGCAATGATCAAAAAGGATATTGTTAAAAGGAGAGCAGTTCACCCATGGAGGAGTCAGGAAGCAATGTCCGAGCCGAGTCAATATGTCAACTACCTTCCTAGCTAGGAGGTATAAATAATGATGGTAAATATGGAAGCTTCTTCTTTGCTAAGCAATAAAAGTTGATAAACGCATTCCTCAGACAAATGGAGGAAGTAACAACAACGCAGGTTTAGATAGGCCAAGTTGGGAATTTTGTTAGTAGCCTATTAAGAATGAATCTAAGGGAATAGGCAAGACAGGTAAGGTAGGAAGGAGCGATGGAGATGTGCACTTCCATACAATCAAGCCAGCTAAGGCTTAGACCAATTTTAAGATGAGTATTTCTAGAATTTTTGAAAAAAATTAACTTTTTATGAATGTGAAATTACGACATTTGTTTTATAAGTCAATTTTTGAACATATATTTTATTCATCTACGTTTATGGTGAACTTTTATAAAGAGGATTTAAAATTTATTTCCCAAATGATGAGATTATTTTTATGGGATTCGAGTAAATGAGAAGTTTTGAAAAATAACTTTGGAAAAATCAGTAAATTTTGAATATGGTTTATTGTTTAGAAAATATCAGTAATGGAAATTATTTTGAAAATAAATAAAGTTTTAAATTGGATATTAATTATGATGAATTTTGATTTGATAAATCTTATTTTTTTTAAAGTTTGAAAATGGAAATTTTAAATTGTTAATTTATTATTGTAAGGTGGTTTTACAGATTTTGAAGTGAATAGATATTTAAATATTGGTTTTGAAATTTCATACTTGGGTTTTGTAAATGGTTTGAAACTGAAATCAGGTTAAAGGAAAAAAATAATATATTATAAGTTTGATGTTCAAAGGGATTCGTGATTTTTAACTCCTTATTGGTGCTTCAAAGGTTTTAAAGAGGAATTTCATAGCATATGAATTATTTTCAAAGGAATTAGCCGGTATGGGACTGAAACAAGATATGAAATGTTGATTTCTTTGAAATTAAATAACGAGTTTTAAAAAAAAGATTTAGGAAAAATAAGAATGATATACAATATACAATCATATCTACATTATGTTTATATTTATAATGAAAAATAATAAATTTATACTATGATATGAATGAGGCATGCATTGATAGGTAGTGCTTGTTATAGTTGTGGGTGTGGTTGAATGTTATGTTGTGCTTGGATTATTGTCAAATCACATTTATATTTCTTATGTATGTTATGTTTTAAGCCATGTGAGATATATATTATGTCATGTGATAAGGCTATATGTATTATTTGCTTGATGTTATTTGTGTTTCATGTACATTTAAATGTATAAATTTAAGAAACCCTTTGGTGAAACTGGATCAAACGACGGTTAGATGGGTTACCGTTGTAAATATGAACCCATAGAATAAGTAAATAAAATTTGATTGAAGTGATGCGAGACACCAGACGAGCAAGATATCCATTCTAGTTGGAACAACTATGGGGTAGTGCCCTGAGTCAGGACAATTTGGCCCCATGGTTAAAGGTCCAACGATCTGCTGCATGGGCGCTACCTATTTAAGAGTACCTGAGATAATAAGAAACAAAGCATAAAATCTCGGATCAAATAACGGTCTGGCATGAGGTATAATACATCATCTCAAAAATATTATAAAAATTGTATATGGAAAATAAGGGCATAGAGTATGAAGAACCATACCTGACATGTCTCTGGATCCAAAGAGTTAGCATGTAACAATCGATATATGCTAATCTACTAACATTTCCGTATAAGTGTACCACAATTGAAGTACAATGTACAATGTCTCATATATGGTCGAAAATACCTATATCGTAGGATGCTCTAGAGTGATAAATAATCATGGAAAACATAGAATCCATCAAACAATCCTCACCATCACTCGTGTGCGTTGGATATATGATAACTCATATGGCACAATCGCAAACAGGGACTCAATCAAGTCCCGACTTCTTTGGTGCTTGAATCTATGCCACTTCAAAAGGCTAGGAAATAGACTCACAATTGCAAAAGTCTAGGATAATCTATTACCAAAAAGATCTAGATACAATCAAAAATCCAGATGGGCGTCCCTACATGCCCATTCTTTACGAGACACTAGAAACCTCTGAGTTATTAACGGTCCCTTTGCACGCAACTCCATAATGGAACTAAATCGCTATTCCATCTTGACTACCTTCATAATAGAACACAGTCGCAAATTCTATTAACAAGTCCTCATCGTTGAACTCGTCCTTGTGGATCACCGTCACCACTCCCATGGTTGAGTCGTCGTCATTAAAACGCTTCTCGACCCCCATCGTAAGTCTTCATCTTGTCGAAGCGCCATGCCATTACTTCACTAGTCGCTACATGAACCCCAAAGTCACCTTGAGTCGTCCCAATGTCGCCTCGAGTCATCCCAAAGTCGTTCGCCTTTGCCCAAATACAAATTTCAAAAAATCCATATTTTGGCTAGGGTCACTTCTAAGGAAAACCTAGAGTTTTCCCTTTAAAAATCCAAAGCAACCACTCCATTTCTACTCAGAATATTCTAGGTCCGATCTAAAAGCAGCACCTACCTTGACCAGAAGGCAGACCCAAAGCAAGATACCAAGAAACCTCGAATCAATTTTCCTGTCCGACCATTGAACCATAACACTGTTGGATAGCATTTCATGTCCAGTATTCGACAATATCGAACCATAGCATTACCGAACATCATTTGCAGTCTGATATTCAAACCACCAAACACTAAGCTGACTCGAAGCAAGCCATCACCGGACACCAAGTTGATTGGAAGCGAGCTTCCATCAGACAACTGCCACCGAACAGAAATACTGTAGTTTCTCCAAACTCCAATTTCGTTGCTATGCTCTATCCTTTGACCCATGTGCCTTCCTTATGCATCAATACAACTCCTAACATCCTCAAGTCTATCCGTCGAAGTCTGATTCTACGCTCCCTACCTCTGATTTCTACGATGAGCGTATTCAACCATTCAAGAATACACACAAACACCACACACGCAACAAATAATATTCAAGCATGCAAATCACACAAAAATCCATATCAATCATCAAACAATGTAACTATAGCATGTCCTAACATCAGTAAAAGCAACCACACATCCAAATAACATGATTAGAACACCAAAGATTACTTTATTCACATTTTTTTATTGAGGTATGGTTTTAAAATAGCAATAAAACATAAATTTTAGCCTTTAATATGGATTCAAAACATGTTAAAACCTACAAGTACATATCTAATACGGTGTGAGATGATAAATCACTCACCAAAACCTTTAAAATCCAAATTTTGCACGCAAATCGAGGAAAATTCGAGAATGAACAGCTAGGCATCTCTAACAAATCTCCTTGCTAATCTACACTTAATCTATGATTTAGACTTGATTTGGAGGAGAAAGTTAGGTTTTGGTGAAGAAAGGGTTAATGGAGGCTTAAATCTATTTTGGATATGGGCAAAAGGATCCGGGGAAGGATATTTCAGCCTCTAATAGTCTCAAACCCAAAATGAGTTAGTGGGCCTATCCCCAATCTCACTAATTATCCATTAAGTTATTCCAATAACCGCCAAACTTCAAGCAACCATATCTCATAGTCAAAAGGTCCAAATTATTATTATAACCAATCCATGGAAAGGAAAACCATCCATAGAATGGTCTCGGGTCCTAATTCGACTTCTATTAAAAGTTATGACATTACAAATTTTCAGGGGCAAGATAATCCGGTAAAAATTTTAAGAGTAAAAAATGTCACTATTCAACATCCCCTAAAGGTATAGTGTCATACGGCCCCATACGAATTAAAAATATATTTTATGACTCTTCAATACATTAAATACAGGTCTCAGTATTGATAGAGTTAGGGGTATGCTCTAGGGATAATTATGTAACTTGTTACATATATCTAACTCGATAACCAATCTTGTTCGAAATAAAAGATGTTTTCTTTCTATTATATACTTGATATAATTTGTTATATTAAAAATATATTTAATAGAAAATTCATAAATTGTATGTTTTGTGATAGTAGTTATAAAGTGTTGTAACGTTAGTAATTTATGACATTGAAAATAAATTTACTATTTTGAATATTTCTAGTCAAGTTGTATCTAGATTAGATATCGATACATCCGTTGAGACTACAGCACGTAACGTTCTCCAAATGTTGGGCAATGTATTACTTACGACTGTTGGAAGCAGCAAGGGGTTACGTACTAATAGTTATTGGATAAATATGGAATGACTTACTTTATAGTTTTCAGTTGTTTAATTAACCAAGGTCAAATGAAAAATATTGATGTGACAAAATTACACAGTTCTCTTGACTTGAGAATGCTGTTAATCTTCAATGTGGAAGCTCCTCTTTGATTATAGTTAAATCGTGGCATGAAATTCATCGAACGACTATAGTTGGGTTGAGTGAAAGTATTGGAAGTGAAACACTATTCAAGAATGGATTCGTCTCCTTAGTTATATGAGGTTAGTATCACGGTCAACTAAAGTCAATTAAGAGTCAAAGTCTTTGGCTAGAGCATTTCGGTTAATAATAATAATTATTATTGAACAAAGAACTTTGTGTGTGGACTATAGAGTTGAATACGAACAATATTGAAATTTTGACCATTACCAAATTCCATAAGTCCAAAGTGATATAGTTTTAATGAAGAGAATCAGTGTAAATAATAGTCACAAACGGGTAACACTTAAGAAAGTAAAATTAGATTTTACCAAAACCAAGTAAGCGATAAATTTGGCCAAAATGTCACACCACCTGCTAAGTGACATGTGAACGTTAATATTCAAATAGTTCGATATTAATCAATGACCAAATTTACACCTAACAGGTCACACAACCAAAACTTGAATACTCTTTTGACCAAACGATTCAATTTGTAATTGTCAAAAATTAATTAAAATTTATGGAATATTAGTTACAATATCTTTATTCAATGAATAAATGTTATTAAATGTATTTATAATAGTTATAAATACATTAATCGATATATGATATCGATACGCGTTTAAATTGGATTTAAATGCAAAATATTACATTCGAGCTTGAAATGAGTTTGAAGCCCATTTGGGGGCTATTTGGTTTTGCCAAGATGGAGCAACATAGGGGGCAGCCATGTGATGGTTGGATGAGCTAAGGTTTGGATGGATAGGATATAGAGAATTGGTAAAAGTGAAAAGGGGATCTAGATCCTAACTTGTCTCAAATCTCTCCTCTATATAAGCATCTCAACACATACTTATTAGAGAACCTTTTGAAGCTTCCTTATCCCCTACCTCTGGCTGAATCCTATTCCTCTTCATCTCCCTATTTCCAAAATCAAATCAAAGTAAAACATATACTATTCAATAGCTGGTGGTCATCGGTTCATGGACTAGCACTCTACTGGATTGAAAACAAGTTCAAGGAGTAGATCTCATCATTTCAAAGTGTACTTATAGGCATTGGTGATAAAGTAAATTTTAGGATCTATTAATGATTATTAATTTGTAGATAATATTTATATCATATATAATGTTTAGTTAGTTAGGTGTTCTATTATATCAATGTATTGTCACAATCACGTTAATTGTATGTTTATATATTTGAAAATAAAAAAGTAATTATTTTTGTCATTATCATGCTTATATATTACTTGCGGCAAAAAAAAAAAATAATTTTCTAATCAAAATTAATTTAATATTCATTTTTTATTTATATAAGCTTTATAATTCAAATATTAAATCATATATTGCATAAATATGGTTTTAAATTATTATATAAGTAATATTATACATAAAACTGTTTCGATAGAACTAAAATAAAAAAATATTTATTAAATGTTATTTAAATCATTTAATACTATAAATTAATAATATTAATAAATATAAATGTTATAAAATATGTTTAAATTTCATAAAATTAAATTTACATCTAATATATTTTCGACAAAAAAAAATCAATTTTTTACATAATTTAAATAATTGCCAAAATTTATAAATCAGCTTTAAAATTAATTTTAAATAATACTATATATGTTTACCCACATATTTTCCAAAGGGAACGAAAATGAAGGAAAGTGAATATGATGTTATCCACAAATTTTAAAATTATCGATTTAGAATAATATATATTGTTATCCACATATTTTAAAATTAATATTTGCTTTTCATGAAGCCGGGGATCATTAGTAATTTGGTAAGTTGACCTAGTTATCCGAGGCTTGGAGGATCCTTGTTCGAAGATTTTAATACGATTAATTGGCATGACTTAGCAAAACTAAGTTGATATGATTAACCGGTGTTAAGAATCAAAGGTAGGTTAACTTGGAAGGGGATATGCTTGGTAGGGGCAAGACCTTTAATCCCTATATATGCAAGTCAAGGCAGTTCCACTTATGATTTTAACGAAGACGGAGGTTCACATCCTCCTTCTAGCGCCAAAATATTAAAAAATTTCTTCGTCAAATCCAAAAGTGCAAGGGAGTGAACCTTGGCAAATGATGGAGATTGGAAAGTCTAAATTTAACCTCAACGAGTGTGGGCACAAGGCGACACTTGGTTGAGTTAAGGCTTAAGTGGAGTGAACGAGCAAGCTCAAGTCCATTGTGAAGTCATATGCAAATTCATGAAGGATCATATGCTCATGAAGTAAACTCGTATAGTCAATTGTATGCAAAGGAAGAAATTAAGAATATGAGTACTTTTGGAGTTCGAAGCAATCCTTGATTAACAAATCATATATGCTTTGGAACTCGAAAGTAAGTCATAATTCAAGATATCTTGTTTTTATTCAATATAATATTGAAGGTATAAAGTCCAATAGTTCAAGTGCAATAGTCGGCTATGAATCCCCAAATCAATTTATGGTTACAAAGGTTAAAATATAAGAAGAGAGACAAGAATGATTTGCCTTATGTACAAAGCCCCCAGGTCCGTATTTATAAGGGTGTAAATGTGGCATGCTTAGCAGCTTCACTTCGGCATTCATGTCCTTCGGCATCAGTAACGCCGCATGGTACCAAGCCTTGTTTAATGATGATTTTCAACATTCCTTGGTGCATAGTAAAGCTTCGGCATTGTTTCAATAGTGACGTAATCAACATCAATGATTTTTGATGTTGGCGGCTTACTCTATAATAACTGATCCTCTTAGTTAGTAGACGGCAACATCAGTTTGTAGCTACATTGATATGACACGACATTGATGTGGAGTGGCACCATCATGGAGCGGTGTTGGCATTAATAACTCCTGTGAATGTTGATGACTTTCGGCATCAACATCGCATGTATAGATAGACGGTATCTCCTAAGTGTTATTGAAGTGCAGCGCGACATTGATAAATGAAGGCGTTGATTAGCATTAACATTCTTGAGTAGCGATATGGGCAATGATCAGCCTCAATAACAAACAAAGGTGAGTGATGTTGATAGAAAGCGGCATCACTTTGGAGGATAACACTGGTAAAATACGGCATCAATGAGATGCGACATAGGTTTTTTCAACATTTGTTGATGGCTTACTGTATTGATTACAGTCCATATCATTACTTCCTTGGAGGGACATGGCATCGTATTCCTTCGATGATAATCCACTTTCATACTTTCGATGTTGATTATTGGTGCGACATCACAATCATATCCCATGTCACATGTCTTCAAGAGTAATAATAGTAGTAACATTTGTCCCCCAGTATAGAAGAAGCATTGACTTTTCAAGTCAATAGTTTCGGTACCATCCTTTGTCGTCTATTCGTTGATCCAAACGTCCATTCAAAATCAATCCAACGACTTCTGTGCACCTATTTCTTTATGTAAATAGGAAGGCCTCTTCTCCTTTCTTCTCTCACTTGCAATTTAGAAGCTCAAGGCAGAAATCAAATTTCCAAAAAAACCAAAAAATTCCAACTCTTGATTGTTCGATTCATCATTTAAGTATGATATGTAGTTTTGATTGTTCTAATTGACTCGAATTAAGAAATTTCCATGAAATCGCCTCTAGGGTTTCATCGACTTTGAATTGACATTTGGGGTTTAGTTAGATAGTTTTGATGCTATTGTCCATATTACCAATGTAATCGACCATCGTTTGTTTTATAGATTAGGTTAACGCTGAAATTTTATATTGTCTAAATGCAGTTTGAGGTCATTGACGATAAAAGACTGGGTGCTGTTTGCTTAATGATGAAAAAGATAACTTATGAGACATGATATCAAATAAGGATTCACTCTACGTCGACCCTGATATTTTACGACATCATCATGATATTCAACATCGTCTTATCTTTCCCTATGTTATGTCGTAACCAAAGCTATTTTTGTGATATTGATATGATATTCGATATTAATGATATTCGACATTAATAAATCTTTTTATTTATCTATTTCCCGTTAGCTAATGTTTTCGGTCGTAAATTATGAAAGTGAAACGCGGCAACCCATTTAGAGTTATAGAGGTTACTATTATTAAAGTTCCTATATTGATTGGATGTGACATCAGTAGATTTGGTACTAATTTAAAAACAATGTTGCGATACTAGCATGACAATCAGCATTAATAAAGTTCTTTATTAACCTATCACCTCGATAACATAAAAATCTTATACTGTTAATGACTATGATGAGATGTAGCAACCTCTTAGCATTATGAGAAAGTGTATACCAGTTAGATGCGACATCACTTAATTACAAACGATGTTGTTTACCTTCGACGTTGATTTATGAAGTTATAATTTAACATCAACAGTCATACTATTCGTTGCCATCATTCTGTAGCCACTTTTAATACCATCAGTTAAGCTTCATTCGACATCATTGCTTACAACGTTGCCGATTTAACACATTACAAGTCGTTTAATTGATTAACACATTATCAACTCACGCCGTTGCTATTTACTAATGTCGACAAACTCATCACCCTAACATTGGTTATAGTTGCGACATTTACTATTGCTTTATAATATAAGCTACACGACATTCGGTATTAATATATCTGTCGATATAGACTTATTGACATCGCATATCCATTCTTATTTAATCTTTATATAGTTTTTCCATGGAATTCCCTTATTAAATTTAGAGTTTGTCTTTTAATAAACTTGACATGTGTCATTTAAGGATTATTAACTTGTTGCTATCATATACTTTAAGCATCTCGATACCATCACTTAGACAACCGATAAGTCATTTAGATAATAATTATTGACTTAAAATGTAATGATTCTTCTATATAATAAGAAAATTATCATTTCTTAAATTTTGGAATAATATCATCTGGTAGATAGATGGAAGGTTTAAAGATAAGCAAGAAATCCTCTAAAGAAAACTAGCACAGGTTCTAAAGCTTCCTCTTTTACCAAGAAAGAGGATCATCTTCTTTATCCATCATATATTACCACCCAAGAAGAAGTGGATTCTATCCTTAAGCAATTTGACTTCATAGGTATTGAAGCTATTCCAACCGGTCCTTTTGGCTGAATCAAAAACCCTCAAGAAGGATTTTTTGCCTTTACCTTGATTCACATATGGCACTCAGCATATCTTCCTTTCCCAGACTTTTTTAAGGTTCTTGGAGCACCTAAACATCGCCACAATCCAGTTGACTCCCAATTCATATACTTATTTGACTTGTTTAGAAATTCTTGCCAGGGAATCCCGCTCCTAGTGCTGAAATTCTTTATACCATAGCTGACCCTACAAAGATTGGTGAGCAGCTAGGCAATCCTCTATATCGCATTCGTCTCCATCCAAAAAGCTTGATCATTAATGCGGCAAACAAGGCTAAAGGATGGGAAAACTGGTTTTTCTATGTTAGGTGCTACTCAAAGATTAGAGGAACTTTCTCCATTATTAATAAGTTCTTATTTTTTGGTACTTATACTATATTTATTGTCCCTTACAATAAATGTTTTTCTTTTAGATCCAGCCCCTAAGAAGTTAAGCCCCATTGATAGCGAGAACGTCAAGTCCTTAACTCTAACATTTGAGAAAATAGGTTGCAAGCTTATTCTCTTAACAGAGGCGAACCTTTGTCATTACACATTGATTCAAGACAACCATATAATACTTGGAGAGCCTCTCATGATGAAAGGATATGCTCAGTGGAAATGGTCATTGGTTACCAATAACCACAATGCTTTCTCGATTTCTTCTCCAGTTCAACTTGAGCCTATCGGTAAGTTTCAATATAGTTAATATAGAGTTCCTAATACTATAGTTTAATTAACTTTTGTTTCCATTTTTAGGCTCATCTTCCTTAGTAGTTGTCTCTACGGAGAAGGAGACCATACGTGAAGTTCCCAAAGAAAAGAAGGGTAAAGATGGCACTTCTGCCTTGACTTAGGCACTTGAATCTCAATCTCTCAGGGTGTTATTGTTAGCTCATTTAAATCCATAAAAAGGAAACTAAGCGATGGGTCCCCTGGTGCTTCCACTCCTAACAAGAAGCTCAAGGTTGGTCGCATGTATTCCCCTGTTATTGTGGAGGAAGAACCATTTGTAGATATCAATTCAAGCCCTGGGGGTCCTAAACCTTGGTTCTTCTAGGGAAAGAACTCATCAAACGACTGAAAAGGAGAAATCTCAAGACCCACTCCTTCATATTACTTTTCCTGGTACTCCTGGGGCACTGAACCGTCTTTGCGAGGAGCTTGGATCGTGTATCTCTTTCGAAGACTCGCTTCCTTCCAAGTCTCAGTCTCCATCCCCTACTAGCAATTTCGATGATCTTCTCCAACCGGTTGTCCAGTCTCCATCTGTTATTGCTCTTGAGCCACCACAGCCTTCATCTTATTCTCAAGACCACTGCTTTGCTATTCATAAGCAGCTTTTATCGGTATGTATCCTCCTCGTTTGGCTATTTCACGTTCCTAACCTTATATATAATATTTTAATTCATACCTGTTACTTTTTAAGCGGCTAAGCATATGCTCCAATTTCAAGATGATGCCTCAGCATCTTCCAATGAAGTTTCCAAGCCCAAGGAATAGGTTTCTTCGCTCAATAGTCACATAATCGACATTACAACTACAAAGGGTGAGGCCGTAAATGAGAAAGAGAAACTTGCCACTTCACTTGGCGAAATGAAAACTTCACTTAATGAAGAAAGAGTGCTAATCAAATTTTAAATGATAAAGTGAAAGCTTTAGAGATAGGGCTTGAGGAGGTCGATATGAAGGAGGCCAAGCTTGTAGAGGAGAATAGATTCTTAAAGGAGAAATTGCGAAGGAAAATAATTCTCTTGAATAAATCAATTGACATAATTAGTGACGCAAGCCAAAAGGTGTCTCCTTTTGTTGATACGGTTCTCGATACTATTATCAAGAAATCCTACGAGAAGGCACTTTTCATAACATATGCCAAAAACATCCAGCGATGCCCAGATCTAGACTTCCCCTCTCTTCCTCCAGCTCGAAATGAAAATTTAAAAAATAAATTCAAAGCCATGTTAGAGGAAATACAGGTATGTGAAAAAGAATATTCTGAGGAGGAGGAGATTGATGCCAAGAAACTGTTAGCCTTTGATGACCCTCCAGTAGATGAAGAAACATAATCTGATGAGGGGGATGATGATGACAACAACAAGGATGATGATGACTATGATGATAATGGTCATAATGGTGATGACACCGACGATAACGGCCATGATGGAGGTGGTGGAAACGGTCTCTCTGGGCTGCCAGAAGAAAAGGATGGATCAGGGGATGCTTACCTAGGTTGGTGACCCAAGGTACAATTGCTACCTAAATTCTTGATCCCTCAGCTAGAGATTCTCCTGGGAAAGACAATGCTCCTCAAAGCCACAAACCTAAGGGGAAAGATTAGATTTCTTCGTTTTCAATTCCACTCTCTCAGGTATGGACCTCTCTGCTTAAATATCTTAAAGTACCAAACAAGTCTTAGTTAATATATTGATTATTTTAGTCAAGGAGAAAACTAAAATATCATTATGATTTTATGCTTGAAAAGAAAAAAATAGAAATAGATCGATTAAATAGAGAGTTGGATAGACAACTGAAAGATTACGATGAATTATCTGAGAAATACAAGAATCTCGCAGCCAGCGCATCAAAATTGAGATTTTTCAAAGAGGGACAAGTTGCTCCACTAATAAAGAAGGCACGCCTTCATCGGGAGAGACTCTTGGTAGAGAATGCAAAGCTAATGACCCTCTTTTGGATGCTGATCGATGATAGGAGCGCCTTGGAAGAGTTTCTTTACAAAGTTTACTCTAGGGGTATTTTTGTTGACTTCTACTATTTAAGCGAAAACAGCGAGGGTTTACTTAGGCGCTTCCATCGTAGGTACTTTACCGAACATGGGTCTGATCCACATCCTGGGACATGTTGGAATCCACTAAAAGTTACCTCTATCCCTCTTTCTTCTTATTCTCTTCCCCCCGAAAAACTCAAATATAGTAGGAAGAGATTTATTTCTGAGTTTTATAAGGAATCGATATTGTACGAACCCAAATGATTATAAGATTGTAATGTATGACTTATGCAGTTTATAGTTTTTACTAGTTTTATTTCCTTGCTCTTAGTTTATTTCCATGTAATATATAGATTAGGGAATCTCTAAATAGTCCTATTGCCATGGAATTTTTGAATAAATATATCAAGCTAAAGAGGCATTTTAAGCAGAAGTCTCTAATCCTTAGAACTTCTCAGTTATAAAAACATTGATTTCTTAGAGATTTATAGGAAGTTTACATGCAATTTACTCAACTTCTTTTTGACTTTTTGGGCGATGAAAAAGATAAATTTCTTAGCGAAATGCGGACTTATCATGCCAACTTGCTATGTGGCCATACTAGCCTTCCAGCCAAGAAGTGGGACTATCATCGATTCCCTCTAGTTAATACCCCGGAAGGAATTTAAACTTCCTTCGACGCCACTTTTACCCTATCCTTTGGGTCGTTTGAAAGGCTAAAACTATTGTTTCAAAACTTTAGGAGTTAGCAAGAATTAGACTGTGATGTAATCCAAGTTTCCTTGTTGTTTGTAAACTTTTATTGTTATTAATGAAAGAGCTTGTTTTTCATGTATTAATCCTTGTTTCACTCATTCTTAATAGGAAACCTAATTAGTGCGTGCATCTGATCCTTTAGATGTTTTCTCACGAGTGATCGAGATTAAAGATAGATTATTAGCTGATATTGAAAAGAGGCGGTCTTCCCAACACATTTCAGTCTTACGATTTCCAAATAATCTGGAGGCATAAGAATGGCATAGGAAAAACTTCCGATTGAGATCGACCTTTAAAGTCCTAAAGGAACAAATCTCTAGCTTAGAAAAAGAAATTAAAGAAAAAGATAAAGGAATTCCAGACTTAAAGAGACGGATAGACTCAGCTTTAGAATCAAGGCATTAAGTTGAGATTGACATCGAAATAGCTAAATTATATCAATGAATCAATGATTTTGAAGTGGAGTTAATGAAGAGTCAATGCCAATCCCTGGAACTCATCGTCAGCAAAGGCGATTCCAACCCTCCCACTCCTACTTTTGGAAGGACAACGAGATCTCGACCTTTAGTTAGTCGAGAATTTCCTACTTTACTGAATCCACCTTTGGGTGTAAGTAATGATGTGACCTCTAAATGGAGCAGACAAGTTAAATTTGAATACATGCAACTTTTTAGTAATAAGTGTAATGAAAAAGTACCTCAATGTCTCAATGAATATGAAAGCAAAGTTGAAAAGTTTGAGTGCGAGAAATATATTCTTAAATAGGAGATTGAAGAGTTAAGAAGCATGGTTCAAATTCTGAGTGGAGCCAACAAGACTCTCCAGCATGCTTTGAAAACTCAAATTGATTTAGTTAATGATGCAGATATTATTTGAAGGAAAAGAAATTCAAAGAACTTTTGGACATGGCCCTTCACCACATTACCGATCCTTTGATTTCCAAGGATTTGGACAAGATAACATGAAGCCTCGAGCTTTAACAAAGATTTGTATTTAAATGAATGTTACCTTGGATGTAAGGTATGTAGTCTTGAATCGAATATTGGTTCTTATTTGAAATCGCTTGATGATCAATATCTTGCTTTTCTGTATTTTGAGCTTTTAATGGATATTTTGCTCGTTAAGAAAATTAAGAATCTTGCTAATTGAGCTTTTAGAACTTGATATAAATATTTGCCTTTCCATTAATAAATATCCAACAACTTATTTAGCAATGGAGTTTCCCATTAAATGAATTCAAATATGAATTGAGAGTTGATATAGTGAAGCTCCATGTCAAAAAATCCTTTTGATAATAATTTGAATATAAGCCTAGAGAACCATTCTGGTTATTGTACGAAGAGAAGACCAAAAAACCCGTTCGATAATTAATAAGGAAGACCAGAAATTCCATATGGTAATAAAGAAGACCAGGAAACCCATCTGGCATTAATAGTAGAAGACCAGAAAATCCATCTTGCAATGGTAATGGAAGATCAGAACACCTGTTTGGCAATAGTAACAGAAGACTAGAACACCCATCCGATAATAATAATGGAAGATCAGGACACCTGTTTGGTAATCGTAATAGAAGACTAGAACACATGTTCGGCAATAGTAATGTAAGTCCAGAACACCTGTCTGGCATAGTTCCTTTTTTGGGCTAACTGACTTTTAACGACTCGTATTTTGATAGATCTTTCTCTAGAAGATAGCCTTAACCCTTCTTTCGGACTGAAATAAATTTGATTGATCTTACTTTAGAAGATTGTTTTCAACCCATTCTTTTGGATAGAGTGCGGTTGACTCGATTGCTTTTTGCCACCACTATAGGTAAGGATCTCAACTTGGATCGAATCCCTTGTCACCATCTTAAGTGATGATTTAGCTTTGTTGTTCGATACATTTGACTAGCTTTCTTTTAGCTAAACCGTAGACTTACCCGACCTCCC
Source organism: Allium fistulosum (assembly GCA_030737815.1). Taxonomy (NCBI): domain Eukaryota; kingdom Viridiplantae; phylum Streptophyta; class Magnoliopsida; order Asparagales; family Amaryllidaceae; genus Allium; species Allium fistulosum. The sequence goes on from CM060904.1 coordinate 960,976,158, forward strand.
TTTAGGAGGTGCTTTAGTAAGGCCGTGGAGATGGTACTAAAGGCTTATCCGACGCTTTGGACAGGCCAAAGGCTTACCCGTCCTCCCTCTAGGAGGCATTTCATTGAGGCCTTTGATGACGGCTTTGAAGGCTGATTCAACACTTTGGATAGGCCAAAGGCATACCCGTCCTCCTTCTAGAACGCGCTTCAACCAGACTGCATTGGCAGGGGTTGAAGGCTTGCAGAAGCTCTAGTTAGGCCTTTTTAGACGGAACCAAAGGCTTACTCTGACCTCCCTCTAGGAAATGCTTTGACCAGGCCATCTTGGTGAGGACAAAAGCATTAGCCCCTTACTGTCATCTTAGGCAGTGGTCTAGGCTTTTCATTATTTTGGGAGAGTTTCACTCCTTAACTATGTAGATACACTTATATTGTTAAGAAACTCTTTCTTTATTATTGATTTTTTCAATATCTTTGTACAAATTTGTCAAGCTTTTCTTGCCCTAAGAGATTATTGATTATTCCCTCCAAACTTCAACAGTGATTAGTGTCATGGCCGTTAGAGCGATAGTAATGACAATATAATCTTTCGAGATTTCTTTTGTTCTTTGGTTGCTTCTTTTGCGAAGGCCAATAGTTGAGCTTGTCTTTAGTCAGGAAGTAGATATTCTCATAAGAGATGGTAAGGGAGCAATTTTAGAAAGCCGTGATCTTTTGGAAGTTGATCCTTTTGAATTTCCTTTTGGCTCTTTTATGCATGATGGGTTTTAAACTTCCATAACAAGCTTTCTTTTTAAAGAGTTTTGAATTTTATTTGGTTCTTAAGGGTGGTTAAGGGCAATTTTTCCACCTTCTAGTGAATCGATCAAAGTCCTTTGTTATTTCTCTTTCAAAAATGGTCCCCTTAGCTTTGAGTTGAATTTCCTTCCTTATTTTCAAGAAGATGCTATCCTTTTTGTACCGCTTTCTTAGGACGAAGATCGATGTTGGCCCTATACGAAATGGATTCAAACTCCATGTATTGGGTTGTAAGGTGCCACTTGTCTTCTCTTATTTTCCATGATTTGTAGCGCCATGATCCTTAATATTTTCTCTTCATAAAGCCGGGGATAAATAGTAATTTGGTAAGTGGACCTAGTTATTTGAGGCTCAAAGGATCCTTGTTAGGAGATTTTAACAAGGTTAATTAGCATGACTAAGCAAAACTTAGTTGATGCGATTAATTGGTTTTAAGAATCAAAGGAAGGTTAGCTTGGATGAGGATAAGCTTGGTAGGGAAAGTCCTTTAAGCCCTATATATGCAAGTCAAGGTAGTTCCACTTGGGGTTTTAATGAAGACGGAGGTTCATGCCCTCCTTCTAGCATCAAAATGTTAACGAATTTATTCAGTAACCCCAAAAAGTGCAAAGGAGTGAACCTTGGCAAATGATGGAGATTGGAGAACCAAAGTTTAACCTTAATGAGTGTTGGCATAAGGTGATACTTGGTTGAGTTAAGACTTAAGAGGAGTGAACGAGCAAGCTCAAGTCCATTGTGAAGTCATATGCAAAGTCATGTTGGGTCATGTGCTTAAGAAGTAAACTCGTATAGTCAATTGTATGTAAAGGTAGAAATCAAGATAAGAGTACTTTTGGAGTTCGAAGCAATCTTTGATTAACAAATCATATATGCTTTGGAACTTGAAAGTAAGTCATAATTCAAGATATCTTGTTTTTATTCAATATAATATCGAAGGTACAAAGTCTAATAGTTCAAGTGCTACAATCGGCTATGAATCTCCAAATCAATTTAGTGTTACAAAGTTTAAAATGTAAGAAGAGAGACGAGAATGATTCACCCCCTCTACAAGGCCCCTAGGTCCGTATTTATAGGGGTGGAAATAAGGCATGCTTAGCTGCTTGACTTCGGCATCCATGTCCTTTGGCATCAATAACGCCGCATGGTGCCAGGCCTTGTTTAATGATGATTTTAGACACTCCCTGATGCACAATGAAGCTTCGACATTGTTTCAATAGTAAGGCATTCAGCATGAATGATTTTTGATGTTGGCGGCTTACTCTATAAGAACCAATCCTCTTTGTTAGTAGATGGTAGCATCAGTTTGAAGCTACAATGATATGAGATGGCATTGATGTGGAGCTGCACCATCATGGAATGTTGTCGGCATTGCTAACTCCTATGAATGTCGATGACTTTCAGCATCAACATCGCATATATAGATGATGGTATCTCCTAAGTGTTGTTGAAGTATGGCATGCCATTGATAAATGAAGGTGCTGATAAGCATCGACATTCTTGAGTGGCGATATTGGTAATGGTCGGCCTCAATAACAAACGGCGGTAACACGGAGTGACGTTGATAGATAGTGGCATCACTTTGGAGGGTAACACTGGTAAAATACGACATTAATGAGATGCGATGTAGGTTATATCGACATTCATTGATGACTTACTGTATTGATTGTAGTCGATATCATTACTTCCTTGGAGGGACATGACATCATATTCCTTCGATGATAATCCACCTTCATACTTTCGATGTTGATTATTGGTGCGACATCACAATCATATCGCATGTCGCATGTCTTCAAGAGTAATAATAGTAATAATAGAAACATACGACAAAGAATGTCGCACCTCATTAACAAAGAAAGTGGTTGTCATAAAGTATCATTCAAAAGTGGATGGCGCATATCATCAATACATCAACACAAGGCAGCATCTCATAAGCCATCAATGTGAAGAAGGCATCACATATTATTGATGTCGCATCTCACCGATGCCGCATATCGTCAATAGCAATTGCCAAGTGCCAAAAGATCGAAACTTTTTGTAAGTCATTAATATGATTGGAGATGTCATATATCTCCGATGTCGTGACTCATCCATATCGCATATCACCAGTAAATGATGTCGCATGAAGCTGATGCCGTCACTTATCAATGTTGCCTTTATTCAATGCCCCTACTCTTTAATGCCACTTATCATTAATACCGCATCTTATTGCTGCCACACTTCATCTACCAAGGCAATACGCAAGAAGGATATTGTAAACCATCAGAAGGAAGCAAGTGTCACATGTCACCCATTCGATAAGGGATGTCGTTAGTCTCTCTTTACTGAAGTAATTTCGAAGGTTATTAAGGCAAGCGTAAATGTCGAGTGCCTGATATGATGCCGTAAGTCATCAACACCTAAAGGGATATTGTAAATCACCAAGCCATGCAAAGAAAGAAGACTAAAAAACATTAATACAAGAAGGGCAATCTCAAGGGGATTTAGTGTATTCTCCTTCATAAAGCTTAAAAGGCATTCATATTCCATCATATGCTTAAAGAGATTACAACAAGTGGCACCATAAAGTCCCACATTGCCAATGGAAGCAAGTCTTACATCCTTCCAACTACTATAAATAAAGGTGCACCCTATCATGGGAAGGGGCCTTAACTTCTTTCCCTCTCTTAGTACAAATCACTTTTTAGATTGGAATCTTATCCAAGTTCTCTCTCGAGAGCTTGAGAACAATTCTTATTGAAAAAAAGGCCAACGATGAAGAAGATGACACATATCCTTTTGCATACAAGAGCTTATGCAATTTAGAATTTGCATATTTTTTTTTAACATATCAAGGGATATGATTTGTATAAAGGGCTTATTTTGCCCATTCATAAGAAATCAAGATCTATTACCTATCTTTGTCTTGCCTATTTCATTTTTTCAGATTTTAAAATAATTTTGTGAATAATCACAAAACCAAGAGGTATCATTGGATTTTCTTCAAATATGCCTCCTTGAACAACATCTAGGATGTTGAACCAATTTTCGGTTTAACATTTTGGCACTAGAATGAAGCCTCGAACCTCCGCATGTTCGAAAATGACCAAAATACCCCAAAGTTTGAATTTTATATGTTTCTGAAATTTGTCTAAATCCAACTACTATAGATTTTAAACTTGTCACTAATGATTTTTAATATTCATAGGAGATGAACAAACTATGAATAACACATCACATCTATCTCACTCATTAACATACATTATCAAACCACTTTCAATATCCATTTCGTCCACTTTTGTTATCAATTCAGTTAATTAACCATCCATTTCACTTATCAACCTACTTTTCAGGTACACAACATCCATCTACTTGCACTATCACGTGATTACATTTATTTTAGTGGGAATTAGCCACAAGGGCCTCTTTAGCAAGTGAAATTAATTTCTAGGACACACAACTAAAATAATTACTTTTAAGGACAATACGCAAAATAATTAGTTTCTAGGGCCTAAAAACCTATGAAATTATGTTCTTGAAAGTAATTGGACAGCTGACTTTGTCCTTGAAAGTAATTTTTCAGCTGACTTTGGCCTTGAAAGCAATTATTTCATATGTGTGTCCTAGAAATTAATTGGACTGCAAAATTTGTCCTTCTGGTGAAATGCCCCTTTATTTTATCCTACAACTTTCCTATCCTCTAGATCTGACAATCTCATAATCTCGTTTACATTAATACGTTACTTCAAAAATATATAAAATCATATTATCTACCCTTATTTAATTCCGCCATTTGTGTATAAGAGCTTTTGCATCTCGCATCTTCCTGCTCTCTCTCCTCCGCTATTCAAATAGCATATATCCCCAAGATTTACGACATCACTTGATTTCACACACTTACGACATCAGCTCACTTTCAACAACTCATTCCACATCTCGCTCCCCTCATTTACATTTTTACAGCTCACTCAAAGGTTTATAAGATCTCGGGCATGAAATGATGCCACAAACATCAGATGATATTAGGTGATAACATATTAAGCAGGGGATGTCGGCCATAATAGGTGATATAATGAGGTTACAAACATCAAGTGATGTCATAAACATTAAGTGATGTCGTAAGTATTAGAGGAATCAACCATATTAGGAGATATCGACCATCAGCTGATTTCAAATTTCATCAAAATACGATGAATCCATAGCAATTCAGGTTTCAAACAAAACCAGATCTCAAGCTTGGATCAGGTGATGTTGAATGGATCAAATGATGTCATAGACATCAGATAATGTTGTAAGCATGAAAAATTTCAGAAATATACATAATTTCAAATGCATAGATTTCTAAAATATAAAGACTTTGAAAATATATATCTTCGTGTCTCAAATAAAAATGATTTCGTGCATGTACATAGTTTCAAATATACTAGGCTTTCGAAAATTTGTAAACAGTTTCATATATATACGTATAAGTTTTCAAATGTATATGTTTCGAAATGAACAAGCCTTGAATATATAAAGCATCATGTATAGCTTCAAATAGGGATACTTTAGCTCACATCCTTGTTAAGTTTCAAAATAGAGAAAACATTCTCCCCAAAATAAACTTACGTTTCTAGTCCCTATTTTCAAATCCGCCTACGCCAAAAGACCCAAATACCCTTTACGTTTTTAGCATTTCAAACGCGCATAACTTTCTGTAGAAACAGCGGATCAGCATATCGTTTTCACCAAAAAATCATAAATTTTACAATCTTTAAAATGAGATCCATTGTTGATACCGAAAAATCATATTTGCAGTAAGGCTGCAATTATTCCATATATTTGCAGAGAATTATACAATTTTTGAAAAACATCAATTTTTCTTCAAATGTTAGCAATTATTCCATATAATTGCAGACTTTTATGCAATTATATGGAATAATTACAGACTTTTATGCAATTATATGGAATAATTGTAGACTTCTCTACTATTATTCCATATGATTACCGACTTTTCTACAATTATTCCGTATACTTGCCATTTTATGCAATTATATGAAATAATCATTAATTTTTCTTCAAATGTCAGCAATTATTTCATATAATTGCAAACTTTTATGCAATTATATGGAATAATTGCAGACTTTATGCATTGCAACTTTTCTGCTATTATTCCATATAATTGCAGACTTTTCTTCAATTAAACGGAATAATTGCAGACTTTTCTGCAATTATTCCATATAATTGCATACTTTTATGCAATTATATCGAATAATTGCAAAAAAGTCTACAATTATTCCAAGTAAACGCAGAAACGTGCAACTATACCATATAATTGCAGACTTTTCTGCAATTATTGCATTTAATTACTGAATTGTCTGTAATCATACCATATAATTGTAGAAAATTTGAAAAACATCAATTTATAACTTGGATCCGTGAATAACTTGGCATGCCATTGTTTTTACATATGCATAATGGCACTCATTAGAAAGATAATAAAATTTGTGATTTAATGGTGAAAACAGTTTGTTAATCTGTCGTTTCTACAAAAAGTTATTGCGTTTTAAAGATTGATAATTAATGGGGTGCAAATTTTAATTATGAATGTGAGAATAACATCCACATATGGAGAACCAACGTTCAACCATGGAGCAGAGGGGTATTTTAGGGAAGAAATTTGCAGTATTTGAAAATAGGGATGTAATTTATATCTTTTTTTTGGAGAGGATGTTTTGTGTATTAAGTTTGATTTTAGGGATGTGTCCCTTAATTTCACCTTTAAAAATGTATAAGCTTTTGAAAATATAAAAGTTTTGAAAGTAAGTATGTATATATATATCATTAAAGTTTCAAATATGGCTTTGCAAATAAAAGTTCCCCACACACACTGATGTAGCCAAGGAAGCAAATTCGATGATGTAAATCGAATCCGTCCAGGATCTCACACGATTAGCGGAAATAATCGGTGAATCGATGATAAATCAGTGAATTTAAGAATACCCAAATGCCCAAATCCGTTGATCACGAAGATACCGGATTCTAGCAATCTTCGACACGTTGATCGCGCACGATGCCGTGAGAGAAGATCTACAATTCTTCGAACGTTGATCAAGCGCACTTGATTCCGTGAATTGGCTTCAACAATCGTTGATTTGAGTGCACTCGAATGCCGAAGGTGGAGATAGGAGATAACACTCAACTACCAATTTTAATGGAGGCACAAAGCACAAACCAAATTTTATTCAAAAATCAACTCTTTACAAATGACCATACACTCCTATTTATGGGAGTTTACAACTCAACACACGTTACAATACTTCACACGACTTAAGAAAAATACATCACAATAGTAAAAACGACTTACCAAGACACACGACTTAAGAAAGTAACGACATAACAAAATACATACGACTTAACAAACAATGCGACTTAAGAAAATACAAACAGCGACTCACAGAAGCAACACAAGGAAACAACGACTTAAGGAAGTTCGCGACTTAAGGAATTCTGGAAGCTCATTCGCGACATAAGAGACAGCGACCTACTGGAGATGTTCGCGACTTAAGGACTATCGTTGCTTCATCTTTGCGACTTAAGAAACTGGAGCGACTTACTGGGTTTCGCGATTTAGGGCAGAGGAGGAGCGACCTAATCTTTGCGACCTAACTGGAAGGTCGTTCGCGACATAAGGAGGAGGGGCGACTCGCGACTTAGCTGGAGGCGATCTAAATTATGTCGTTCGCGACCTACTGCTTCTCGCTCGCGACTTAGGGCTACTGCTTCTCGCTCGCGACTTAGGGTTTCGCGATTCTGGCGTTGGTATGGAATGCGCGCTGCATCATCCTCCCCTTGTTGGAAAGAATTCGACCTCAAATTCACGCTCTCCTCTTCTTCGACAATCTCCTCCCCATAATACGGAATTAAGTGTTTGACATTGAAAACATCAGAAGTATGAACATTTGCCGACAACCTTAACTGATATGCATTATCATTGATCTTCTTCAAGATTTCTACTGGACCAATCTTTCAAGCTTTCAACTTGTTGTAAGTTCCAACTGGAAAACGATCTTTCATCAATACCGCGTAAACAAAATCACCCTCTTTAAAGTCCACACTCCTTCGCTTCTTATCTGCCAATTGCTTATACTTCTCATTTGACTTAAGTAATCGTTCATGAACAATCCTGTGACACTCCTGCAACTCTTTCACGAAATCACAAGCTCGTTTAACAACCCCTTTCTGAAGTGGAACTGTCGACAATTCCAATGGTCCCTTCGGAATTGCTGAATATACCACTTGAAATGGACTGAATCCAGTACTTCGATTAACGGCATGATTATGTGCGAATTCTGCCTGACACAATTTCACATCCCAACTCTTCAATTTATCCTTCACAAGACATCTCAACAAGTTTCCCAAAGATCTGTTCACCACTTCCGTTTGCCCATCCGTTTGTGGATGATAGGCTCTACTAAAATTCAGCTTAGTCCCAACCATCTTCCACAGACTCAACCAAAAATGACTTAGAAATCGAGTATCCCGGTCAGAAACAATAGACTCAGGTAGTCCATGTAGTCGATAAACCTCTTTAAAGAATAATTGAGCAACATGGACTGCATCAGCGGTCTTCTTACAAGCTATGAAATGCGCCATCTTTGAAAATCTATCCACCACAACATATATAGAATCATTCCCTCGTTGAGTTCTTGGCAAACCCAAAACGAAATCCATGCTAACATCAACCCATGGTCTAGTAGGCACGGGCAATGGCATATACAATCCTGCATTCATAGCTGTCCCTTTGGAAACTTGACATATGTGACATCTATGCACAAATCTTTCAACTTCTTTCCTCATGGAAGGCCAAAAATATGATTGAGAAATCAACTGCAAGGTACGATCTCTTCCCACACGACCTTCTTCATGCAGTTCCTTCACAATCTTCATTCGCAAACTGCACTCTGGTATACACAACCGATTTCCTTTAAATAGAAAACCTTCTACCAACACATACTCATCCGTCCTCCCTTTCTTGACTTCATCTACAATCTTGGCAAAGTAAGGATCCTCTACAAACAAATCTGGTAATACATCAAACCCCGTCACTTCAACTCTCATCGTAGTCAACAAATGATTTCTTCTACTCAATGCGTCTGCCACACGATTTGTAACTCCCGACTTATGTTTTACAACAAATGTAAACTGTTGCAAGTATGCGATCCATGAAGCATGCCTGGCTGCAATCTTATCCTGTCCCTGCAAATGTTTCAATGCTTCATGGTCAATATACAAAAAAAATCTTTGTGGAACAGTAATGTCTCCAATGCTTCACGGCCTGCACAATAGCATAAAACTCCACATCATAAGTATTGTATCTCATCTTTGCTCCAGAAAGCTTTTCACTGAAGTAGGCAATTGGACGACCCTTCTGACTCAATACTCCTCCAATTCCAACTTTCGACGCATCTGTATGTAACTCAAATAGTAACTGAAAATCTGGCAACACTAGAATCGGTGCTGATGTTAAAAGTTCCTTGATCCGTTCAAAAGCAGATCCTGCCTCTTTCATCCACGAAAACTGCTTTCCTTTCATACAATCAGTAACAGGAGCCATCACACTACTAAAGCGCGGTATAAATCTTCGATAAAATGAAGCTAACCCATGGAAACTTCTGACTTCTGTTATAGTTTTGGGCTGTGGCAAATTTCTGATTGCGTCTACTTTACTCTGGTCCACTTGTATCCCTTCCTTGGACACGACATAACCCAGAAATAGAACACTCGGCATCATGAACACGCATTTCTTCATCGCCGTGTAAAATTGCTCCTGACGAAGTATCATCAACACTTCCCGCAAGTGTTGTAGATGCTCTTCTATGCTTCTACTGTATATCAATATATCATCAAAGTATACCACTACGAATTTTCCAATAAACGGTCGAAAGATCTGATTCATCACTCGCATAAAAGTACTAGGTGCATTCGAAAGACCAAATGGCATGACCAGCCATTCATACAACCCCTCCCGTGTCTTGAAGGCTGTCTTCCATTCATCCTCTGGTTGAATTCGAATCTGATGATACCCACTCTTCAGATCAATCTTTGAAAAGATAGCAGCTCCACTCAACTGATCTAACAAATCGTCCAATCTTGGCATCGGGAATCTGTACCTCACCGTAATCTTGTTTAGTGCTCGACTATCTGTACACATTCTCTAAGTTCCATCCTTCTTTGGCACTAACAAGGCTGGTACTGCACAAGGACTTAAACTTTCTTGTACGCGCCTTTGTTCAAGTAACTCTTCCACCTGCCTTCTCAACTCTTCGTGCTCCTTTGGACTCATTCTATAATGTGGTCTATGTGGTAACACAGCTCCCGAAACAAGATCAATCTGGTGTTGTATGTCTCTCAACGGTGGTAACTCTTTTGGTAATTCTTCAGGAAAAACACCTTCAAATTCCTTCAACACTGGCTTAACTTCCTCAGGAATTTCAACCGCTTCACTATTTTCACGTCCAATCAACAGAAATACTTCAGGGCTATCCTCTACTTCTTTGACAAATTCCTTCAAAGATAACAGATTCTTTAGTTCCTCGATTTCCTCCGACTTGCTTTCACTTTGTTGTCGCTTTTTAGGAGCTAAAGTGATTCTAGTGCCATCGAACATGAAACTATAGCAGTTAGTCCTACCATCGTGTTGCACGGTTCTATCGAACTGCCATGGTCTTCCCAACAACAAATGACATACATCCATATCCACCATGTTACACCAAATTTCATCCTTATACTTCTTTCCGATGGAAAAAGTTACACGAGCTCTTCGACCAACCTTCACTTCCCCACCTTTCCTCAGCCAAGCCAATTTGTAGGGTTTGGGATGCTTCTCTGTTTTTAACGCCAACTTCTTTACAGCTTCTGTAGAGATGATGTTATCACAACTCCCTGCATTGATAACAAACTTACAAACTTTTCCCAAAATAGTGCATGTCGACTGAAAAATATTACTCCTCAACCAACTAGTCTCCTCTTCCTGCTTTGGCGTCAAGCAAGATCTCTTCATCATTAAAGAATATCCCTCGTCTCCCGTCAATAATTCTTCTTCCTCCTCAACCTGTGGTGAATTGGAACATTCTACTTCTGCATCCTCATCCTCAACCTCAGCAACCATCGCTCGCTTCCTAGGCTTCGGGCATTCATTGCTCTTGTGACCAAACTCCTGACAGTTATAACACTTGAAATTGTTGTTGACCTTGGTCTTAGCAGCTTCATTGATAACCGGTTTACTAACAGCCTTGGAAACATTAGTATTGCTACTAACCCCCTTCACCTGATTGTTCGAACTTGTAAACGTACCACCTCCTCTTCTACCTTGCTTCTCCCAAGCTAGAGCCTTCTGGTGTGCTTCAGCAACGGAACTCGGATCAAACATATTTACCATATCCTGAATTTGCATTCTCAATCCTCCAACAAATCTGGATGTCAACTATTCCTCCGTTTCCATGATATCGTTTCTAGCAATCAGTTGATAAAACTCATCTGCATAATCATTTACTGACTTTGTCCCTTGTCTCAAATTCTGTAAGCATTGATACATAAGAGATTGATAATTATAAGGCAAGAAAGTAGCCTTCATCAACTTCTTCATCTTCTCCCATGAAACAATCTTCGACTTTCCCATTCTTTCCCATGTAAGTTTAGTTTGTTGCCACCATGCCATAGCTCTTCCCCTCAGCCGTCTAGCAACCAACTTAACTCTACGATGCTCGGGTACTTCCTTGAAGTCAAAAATTTCTTCAACATTTGATAACCAATCCAGAAACTCTTTCGCTAGCATTCCCCCTTTGAATTCTGGAATCTCTGTTTTCATCCCCGACTCCCATCGACGATCATCTTCGGAATCTCTATTTTGATTTCGCCTTTGACTTTGATTTCGATAATGAATACTACCTTCATCACTGGATTCCTCCAAATCTGACGTATGTCGATGTCGATTCCGACCATCAACATTTCTGCTACCCCGCACGTTTCTTTCTCCTGAAACTGACGGTTCTCTTCTTTCCCGTTCCGATGGTGGTGACATTCTTCTCCTCTTGGAATTTGACGGCGAAATTCTATGTCCACCTTGACTTGAACCTAGCGATGCTCTTTGTCGAGTTTGATTCATATCCAACATGAGCCTTTCCAATCTACTAATTCCCTCATCAAACTTCTCATTGAATTTATCACTAATTCGTTGCTCCATTTGTTCAGCATCTTCTCTTCGATACACATTTGCAACATTCTGATGATGATTAACTCTTCTTGGAGGCATTGTCAAATCTTCAACAAATCCAAACACAAACTTCAAATCTCGAAACTTCACACCTAACGAACTTGGAAAAGTTCGTCTCCAAGCTCTGATACCAAACTGATGCAGCCAAGAAAGCGAATTCGACGATGTAAATCGAATTCGTCCAGGATCTCACACGATTAGCGGAAATAATCGGTGAATCGATGATAAATCGGTGAATTTAAGAATACCCAAATGCCCAAATCCGTTGATCATGAAGATACCGGATTCTAGCAATCTTCGACACGTCGATTGCGCACGATGCCGTGAGAGAAGATCTACAATTCTTCGAATGTTGATCAAGCGCACTTGATTCCGTGAATTGGCTTCAACAATCGTTGATTCGAGCGCACTCGAATGACAAAGGTGTAGATAGGAGATAACACTCAACTACCAATTTTAATGGAGGCACAAAGCACAAACCAAATTTTATTCAAAAATCAACTCTTTACAAATGACCATACACTCCTATTTATAGGAGTTTACAACTCAACACACGTTGCAATACTTCACACGACTTAAGAAAAATACATCACAACAATACAAACGACTTACCAAGACACACGACTTAAGCAAGTAACGACATAACAAAATACAGACGACTTAACAAACACTGCGACTTAAGAAAATACAAACAACGACTCACAGAAGCAACACAAGGAAACAACGACTTAAGGAAGTTCGCGACTTAAGGAATTCTGGAAGCTCGTTCGCGACATAAGAGACAACGACCTACTGGAGATGTTCGCGACTTAAGGACTATCGTTGCTTCATCTTTGCGACTTAAGAAACTGGAGCGACTTACTGGGCTTCGCGATTTAGGGCGGAGGAGGAGCGACCTAATCTTCGCGACCTAACTGGAAGGTCGTTCGCGACATAAGGAGGAGGGGCGACTCGCGACTTAGTTGGAGGTGATCTAACTTATGTCGTTCGCGACCTACTGCTTCTCGCTCGTGACTTAGGGCTACTGCTTCTCGCTCGCGACTTAGGGTTTCGTGATTTTGGCGTTGGTATGGAATGCGCGCTGCATCACACACACACACATATACATATGTAAGTTAAAAAAATATATAAAAAGTTTTATATGTCTATATAGTTTCGAAAATATATACGATTTCTAATATGTATGAGTTTTGAATATATCATATATAACAGATCTGAATGAATGTGGGTTCAAATACATATAAAGTTTTGTATATATAAATCTTTAAAGATATATTAGCTTTAAGTATATATGTATATAAGTTTTGGAAATACACTTATTTGATTTCGAATATATAAAATAATATATATATATATATATATATATATACAATTTTATACACACACACACATATATGTGTATGTGTGTATATTGTTATCCCGCCTTTTGGCAAGGCCGTGACACCAAGGACTTGACTAGAGACTGAAGACAATCCGTCCCGAAGATCGGTTATCTACAGGTCCACAATGGATACATGCAAACTTGGTCCAAGTCCGGATCGAGCTACAATTAGCATGGTATGACAAGCAAAGCTATGAGGGGCAACATTTCGAATTCCAGGTCAATCGGAGTCCGTATGCTCAAGTTATGGATCGGTCCAGATCCATGTGGAACACATCAATTTTGTATCGATCAACCTACAACCATCATTTCGTATCCATCCAGATCGATACGAAATGAACACAAGTCCATCACTCAACCTCCATCCATTTCATATCCATCGAGTTTGAACATACTTCAACATGGACTGGTTGCGCTTCATTCAACCAACCACTATATGTTTCATATCGATCAATTGTTTGATCGATACGAAGAGTCGAGGCGAAGCATCGATACGAAAGGAGTAATGGAGCGATACGAAGAGTATGACCTTGGATGGATATGAAGGAAGCAGTTAAACCAAAGGAAACAGTCTCTAAGCACATAATGTGGATCTCCAACGCCACGTCATCGACACGCAACTGATCGATACACATTGTTCCAATATGAAGAGGATCGATACGCACGTATCGATACGAAGCCTTCAGCCAAACTGGAAAACCCAACCTTGGATCGATCATATCTCTCAAACTATAAGTCCAAACGCTATGAAATTTTCATAGGAGCTTGCGTATCAACTCAAGAGCTCCCCTGATCGATCGCAGCTCAATAGGAGCCAATCTTGATTGATACGAAGACAACATGGTCCCCAAACGACCACAGATCGATCCAGCGAGCCTACTTACGCATCAAAAAGGGTATTTCGAGTTTTGGGGCAAATATTTCCAGATCTACTCCTATAAATAGCACCTCTACGCCTACTGAAATAGGACTTTTAGAACTTCTACGCTGTTACTCTGCTGAAACTCCATTGTAACTTAAGTGCTAGTGATTTATACTGTTGTAACTCAGTTGGGAATCATCAATAAACAACAAACTTCAAAGTGGACGTAGGCTACAACGCCGAACCACTATAAATTCTTGACTTTTTCTATTACTGCTTACTTTTCTTGGTGTGATTGTTAGATTAGCCTCATTTTCCATTTAATTTCTTCATTCTAATCTCTTCAATTACATCCGAAGATTATTGTGCCCATTTTTTGTACAAACACTTTGGTGCTTTAACTGAGAAAACTTCATTTTTCTCTGATTCTGTGGATCCCCTGCCGTTGTTGGATTGCAAAAATGTAAGGAAGAGATCCAGATCTGTCTTCCAGTAGTTCCTTCCATTCTACTCAGATTACTCTAGATCTAGGAAGAGCTACATTCAACATGGTGCGCACTACCAGAACTGCTTCCAATGCTGCAGATCCAGAAGGAAGGGACATGCAAAATCCCATGCAGCTGACCACAGTAGGCCAAACCTCAGCTGGAGCTCCAGATCCACTTGATCCAGTGACTAGAGAGGAGTTCCAGACCCTTATGCAAGAGCTAAATTAGAGCCGTCAGGAGCTCACTCAGCAGATCCGTGCCAACACGGAACTCACAAACCAGCTGAATGAAGCAAAGCGACAGAGATCTAGAAGGGAGCATGCCTCTTATTCCTTGATTGGAAGCTCGGCGTCATCAGACTTCGATCACAGTTCTACGCGCCGTCGGTTGGATGGAAACTATGCAGAGGCCTCCAGGCATCCGCATGTTGTGAATCTCGGACAGGTCGGGATTGGTCCTTCTATAGGGCATCAACCTGGACCCTCCTCCCGAGGAGGGATGCTTCTTTATCACACCACTCATGACCACGCAGCTGCTGCTGCCATAGATCTGGAAGCCGAGATCCAGAACCAATAGGATCCAGCCCCTTGTCACTACATTCATGCTCAGGATCCTCACTTCCATAAAGACCGGGAGCCAAGGAGGCATGGAACGGACCGTAGACAGCGACCGGACCATCCTCGTAACATGGACCCCGACCATGCCTTGGCCCAGAATATCCAGATGCCTGACATTCCAACCATGATACGCTAGATGATTAGAAAGAGTCAAGGCCTCACAAATAATCACTGAGGAATTTCTAGAAGTCACACCCCATTCACTAATGACATTCTCCATGCGAAACCGCCGCGTCGATTCAGGATGCCGACCTTGCCGATATATGATGGAAATTAGGATCCCAATCAACATATTTTGAAATATGAATGGCTTATGAACAATGCTCGAGTTGACGATGCGGTTAAGTGTAGAAGCTTCCCTATCTCCTTGGGCGGCATTGCAACTATGTGGTTCACCCGTTTACCACCAAGATCCATTTCACGTTTTGACCAGTTAGCTACTAAGTTTGTTGAGCAGTTCCGTACGCATGCTACAAGGCCGAAGGATGTCAATACCTTGTCCAGTGTTACTCAAGCTCCAGGAGAGACTCTACGACATTATTTGGAAAGGTTCCACGCTGCTTGTGCCGAAGTCAGCAATCCCAATGACAACTCTATTTTGATGGCATTGACTAAAAGGATCGGTCCTGATTCCGAATTTGGCGATTGGTTGGCTGGGAAACCCCCCGCTTTGTTGGATCGTTTCTATGCAAAGGCGGCCCAGTTTTTGAGGTAAGACACCAAACGATCTAGGAAGCAGGACGTTGTGGGTCCCAGTGATGAAGGTATCCAAAGTAATGTCACTGTGAAGCAGACCGGTGAAAATTCTAGTAACGTATAGTTGAATATTCAGAATAAGCAAAGTCAGCAGAAGGGTGATGGAGGTCAAGGAAAGAAGAGAGACCCTCACCGTAGGAGACCGAGAGCTCCTATATTCGATCGATATACTCCTTTGAACACGTCACTAGAGAATGTTTATCTTCAAACCTGGAATACAGGCCAGTACAAGAAGCCAGCTTCGAAATCATCGTCAGAGAAGCAGATTCAGACCGGGAAGTTCTGTAGGTTCCACGTCTATTACGGCCATAACACTAATGAGTGCCGTCATTTGCAAGATATCATCAAGAGATTGATCAGAGAGAGAAAGTTAGAGCAATTTGTATGGACTCTGCAGAATGGCAGAGCGGGCCCGTCTAATCCCAACCAAGGTCAAGGCCAGGTTAGGCCTGAAGAACCCGCACGTACTGGCGGGAGGTTAGTGATTAATACTATGTGTGGTGGTCCTCATCTGGCTGATCGGAGCTGGAAGGAAATGGAGTCATATGCTAGTTCGATTGGGCATGTGGACTTCGAATGTTGTAGTGGTACTGATGAAGAGACCCCGACAAAGTAACAGAGTCCGATGATAGACGACATTGTTTTCAAGAACGAGATGCCGACAAAGTCGAGGCCCTCACTATTAATTCGTTGGTTATTTTTGCCCAGATAGGTCTTGCTTGGATTAAGAGGATCTTAGTTGACAGCGGAAGTTCTATGAACATACTTTTCAAGCACTCTTATGACCAGTTGATGATGGAAGCGAAAGACTTGAAATCATGTTAGTCACGTATACATGGTTTCAATGAAAGTGCAACCATACCAGCTGGGATGGTGGATTTACATGTTAAGTTGGGTGTTGGAGATCGCTGGAGGTTCCGGATGTTGCAGTTTGTTGTGCTGGATATACATTCCCCTTACAATGCTTTTCTGGGTCGACCGGCCCTTGTGAAGTTTAGGGCAACGATTGCCTCTTAGTGTTTGACTCTAAAATTTCCCATTGATAATGGAGTCAGGGTAGTACATGGTGATCAAGCAGCTGGACACGCTTGTTATGTTGCGGAACCGAGAGCATGGAACGGCGAAAGTCTTCACCGCTATTACACATAACTGGCTTTCCTTTATTTAGTCTTCTTTCCTTTTGAAGTTTGTTTATGCAATTTTAGGATTTGTACTTGCAATAAGGCAACTGACTTTGCCACACTTATCTATTTCAGCAATAAGGCGCAGACTCATCAAGCCAGATTGGCAATTCTTGAAATACATCGTGCGACCGTCACGATGTACGAAGAGCTAAGCCACATTTTATAGTGGGACTCATTCAAATAGGGAGTGATTGTGATCCGACCGGTCACTAGCTAAGTGAAACTCGGAGCTCGGGGGCAAGCAACGATAAAATGAAGAAGGATTGAAACACGACGATCCTCCAATGAACTCCAGTTCCCAGACTACGAGCTGAAGTGAAAACTCCAAAATCTAGGCTCGAGGAGGATGGATCCGTCCATCCACGACCTTGCTTACTTCCAAAGCTCCAGGAGGATGGATCCGTCCATCCATGACCTCGCTTACTTCCAAAGCTCGAGGAGGATGGATCCGTCCATCCATGACCTCGCATACTTCCAAAGCTGGAGGAGGATGGATCCGTCCATCCATGACCTCACTTATCTCCAAAGCTCGAGGAGGATGGATCCGTCCATCCACAACCTCACTTACTTCTAAAGCTCGAGGATGATGGATCCATCCATCCACGACCTCGCCTCTTTCCAGGTTTGAAGAAGGTGGACCCGTCCACCCACGACTTCGCCCTCATTCAATCCAGGCTCGAGGAGGATGGATCCGTCCATCCATGATCTCGCCTCAATCTGGGCTCGAAGAGGGTGGACCCATCCACCTACAACTTTGTCCTCATCTAATCCAGGCTCAAGGAGGATGGATCCGTTCATCTACGACCTCACTTTCATTCTTCCAAGCTCGAAGAAGATGGATCCGTCCATCCACGACTTCGCTTGCCGGATCAAGGTGGATGTGATCCGACCATCCACAACCTTGACCAACTCCTTGTTCCCAGAGTGCAAACAAAATCCTAATACTTAAACATATGTGATTAATCGTCTATCAATTGACTCTAGATTCCCAGAGCGTGAACTAGAGCATAAACATTAAACAGGTGTGACCAACCACCCATAAAATGACTTATGTCCCCGGAGTGTGGATATGATTCTAAATATTAAGCAAGCGTGACTGACCGCCAGCATACAAGTCTAATCCCCAGAGTGTGGATGCAAATATCAGCAAGCTAGCGAGTGTGATCCGACCGGTCAAACTCATGTCACTTTAACTTTGTTCCGACCAAGTTAAGTTAAAATTAGTGAAGGCGGAGGACGACTGCCAACTGACTACTTCAGTTCTCCCCAGAACTGGGGGCATAACTCAAGTACCTACCGCTGACCGAGATAGCGCAACATTAGGACTCGACTCGACGTTTGATTATGACCTGAGGCCATAACTTCAGGATCTGATTCAAGTTCGAATCAGAGACTGAAACTTCACAAGTACATTGAATGGAAATGTGAGTACTAAATTACTTAGACAAATGAACACAGAGTTATGCCAAGAACAAAGAAGAAACTCCATCTATAATATTCTTTGAGAAAGTAAGTACAAAATCTGTTCAAAGAATTCCTATAAGCGGGGGCCAAGCTCGCATCTATACATGGCCTACGAAAAACAAAAGCTTATTCTAGCCATCTACAAAAGTGGGAGCAAAAATGCAAATCTACGCCTTTGGTTTCTTCTTGACTTTCTTCGGCGTAGACCCACTCAAGCTACCACCCGGGGGTCTCTTTGAACCCTTGCCTCCCCGGCTTGCTCCAGCTGGCTTGTCTCCGGCCGGGGGAATTGACGCTGTCTCTTCTTGAGAACTCACTGGGATTGAAGTGTCCTCTGTGTGTGGAGTTGGTGGAATGGTAGCACTCTCGATGCTAGAAGAATGAGGCACGCTGATCTCAATAATGGTGCCACCCGGAGAAACCACAAGAATAGGGATCGAACCGGGACCTGCCATGCCTCTGCCGGCTCTACGAGCCTGCTTTGCCTGCTCAATCTCGGATTTGATTTCTGCCATTATCTGTTCCTCCTAGTCCGCGCGCTCACCCATCGAAATGCTGCCAGTCAGACCCGAGGAGCCCGTAATAATTACATCTTCATCTACATTGAAAGGCACTTCAATACTCAGATCGCTTTGATGGCCGAGGAGCGCTTCCATTAGTTGATCATCAAGCACGTAGCTGCCATCAAGTGTCTCCCTAGCCGAAGAAGTAATTGTTGCTATTGTGGCCTCCGTAGTTAATGCTCCTACTCGAGGTGGATTTCTTGAGTTGCAGGAGGGTCGGCCGGTGCAGAATCTAAGACTGAATAAAGATAAGAGAATATATTAGTAATATCATCTGTTAGTGCTCCTGCATTTTAAGGAATAGGAGGAGCATCCAGAATACCTTCCTCAAGTTGGCTCCCAGGTTGGGCCAACGGGCCTTCCGAGCCACGCTTGATAATCGGAGAGAGATGTGGCCTATCAGGATCATACCCCGGGACGACCGGAGGATCAACAGAGGAAGTAGGCTCAGTTTGAGACGCTAGAGGCACTTCGGAACCAACTCCGCGATGTTCACTCCCGAATCCTTCTCCGGCCTTCGGATACTTAGCCACCAGGTCTTCTCTCTGAAGTGCGATAACTGTGTTATGAAGGAGTTTAGGCTCATCTCCGATTAGCACTTGAGTTTCTAGTTCAAACTCATCGACGATTGCAATATTGCAGATCACCTTCTCGTCCTCAAGCAAGTGATTCCAGGCCTTATATAGTTGGAAAGGATAGTCTTCGCCGAGCCATTTAAGGTTCTGGTTTCTCAAGACATTAGCATTGTAAGTAACCAGGAGATCTTCAAATTCGCTCTCCATCCTGGCCTCAACCGCTTTAACTTCCCTTTCAATCCTGGCTTTGGCCTTCTCGACCTTTAGATTCGCAACATCCCTCTCTTCCCTGAGTCTCACCGCCTGCTCACATCCCTCCTAAGCCACTTTATTAGCTTCATCCTTCTCTTTAAGGGCCCAGTCAGCTTTGCCCTTAGCTCCTCGACTTCTTTCCATGCATTATCCCTCTATTGAATAATAACAGTGTTACGGTGACCCATCTCCTCCACTAAGTCCATGTGAGTCTTCCTCATGTTTTTATGGACTGCCTAGCTTCCTCGGCTCTCTGGCCGTCCTCCCTCTCGGTCTTCCTTGAAGATTCAAGCTCGTTGGTAAGCAACATTATTATTCTGCCTTTTTGAGAAAGGTCGCTCTCCAGTTTCTCGATCGTTTTATCCTGCTTGAGAGATACCGCCGAAACCCTTTCAGCCGTCTTAACCCACTCCCGGTATTGGTGGTACACGTCATGCATGTAATCTTGTACCAGTTTTTCTATGTCGTTTGGGATTGTTTTCAAGTTTGGAGGGAAGTGGAAGCCATTGAAACAAATATTCGGGAAGTCTTTCTTTAGCTTGGCGATACAGATGGCTCCCTCCCTTGTGGGCTCTATGGAGGTCTGTTCTGTGACAACATGGGTTTCTGTTTCAGTTCTACGGTGCTGATCATCGAGTTTCGGAGTATGAGACGGCGCTACTTGGTGTGCAGTTTCGGAAGGTGGCCTACCGAAGCCAGATGGTTTTGAAGGTCCTTTTGATGGCGAAGATCATGATCGAGAGCGGCGCCTGCTCTGATACGACCTTTCATTCTCCGTATCATAGTGCTCGCTCTCTTAGCTAGAGTAATAGTCACAACCTTAGTCTCTCTCGCTCTTGCGGCGATGTGACTCGAAGCACGATCCAGATGAATTGCGCGAAGAGTGGAGGTTGCTAAGCATGGACCCTTGCTTCACCATCGTGTTTGTAAAATGAAAAGAGAAGCAGAATTAGTTATCTCTAGAAATTTAGAAGCATGTGATTAGAAGTCGTGTGGTGCCGTAAAGTGTGTGTATGCATGTGTAAACCCCCCAACCGACCGATTGTGGTAGCCTTGCTCGTGGGAGTTGGCTCCTCTATGTCTAAAGAAGTTAGGCCTAGGGTAGGAACATCCGACAACCCTTTCAATGAACCTTCCATCTACGAAGAAGAGGTCTCTGGACCTGTAGAAGTTGCAACGGGCTTAGTTGTCTCAATAATCTTTTGCCTCTTAGCTTTATGGACAAGAGTTTTGCCCTTTCTTTTTGATTCTGATGACCGAAGGACCTGCGGAGGCACGACCGTAGGCTCATATCTAGTTGCTATACTCTCGTCATCGCCCAGTTCGATGATTGTGACTTCAGGTGCACTCTAAGCTCCCTCGACTGGGGGCACGATGGGAGCCTGTCTTCCATAATGTCTTACTGGGGCTACTCTGGAACCCCATGATGTGCACGTAAATGTGCATATTTTTGCCACCATATTTAATATATTTAAATTAAATAAATGATCATATCGGGTATTTTAACTTGTTTAAACCAAAATTCAAATTATTTTCAAATTGTCACATATTCATCTTCATATAGGGGTAAAATGGTTATTTTTATGCATTTATTAAATTGTGAAAATTTACTTGGAATTTTCTATGTTGTTTTATAGGAAATTTGATGAATTTTACAAGTGGCTACATGATAATATATGCATGCACAAGAGTGAAGAGAACAAATGAAGATGGAAATAATTCAAAGTGATGATCATGGAGGACCCCACCCACTTACCTTGATTTTCAATTAGGAGCTAAGCACATGATAAAAGGACGTTAATGCTTCATGTACATTTAAGTAGGGGATTAGTGGATGTTAATGATTACTTGGCCACCACACTACCTCAAGGGCTATTTGGGCATTTCCCAAAAATATGAATTAGGGTTTAACACTTGTATAAATACCCCATATCTTCATGTAACCTTCTTCCCTTAGTCTCTCTTTTAGGCTCTCTTCTCTTAGCCTCTTCTCTTAGGAAAATAAAATGAGAGCTTTCTTTCTTTTCATGGCTACTTAGCCATTTCTTCTTTTCATGTAACTTTTTATGCAATTTAATACATGTTATTTTCATTTTCTTATTTATTTCCTTTCATGTTGTAGTGTAGATCTCTTTTATTTTATGTAATTAGATTAGTTCTCTTTTCCATTAGCTTTCATTTTCCTCTTCTTTTTATTTTTGTTTATTTCATGTTGCTTTCTACTTGTGTTGACATAATAACACAAATGAGAGGCTAATCCCAACAATTTAGGGGTAATGATGCTCTCTTGAATCATGTAGATGCAACATAATTTCTCATTTATGTCTCTTTTGTGCTTAATGGAAAGTTGGATGTTTGTGTGATTTTGTGTTTAATATTGAGTTTGATAGCTTATGTTGTTCAAAACAAATAGGCTATGCTTAGTCATATGAATTACTAATTACCTCTTCATCTACATATGATCATGGTAATGGAAGTGGATTTAGAATCAAAATTTGATGGTTTATGTTTCTAATTCAATAGTTAATAAGCCATGCTTAAAATAGATTCTATTTTTAATTTCATATCATTTTCATTGAAGTTAGTAAGTGGGTTAAAGGGTGCATTAAAGTTTGATGGTTTAAGTGTGTTAATTAATAACACAATTAGGCCATGCTTATGATAAATGCATCAACTAAACTCACAAATGACCAAAAAGAAATCATAATTTCATTATGTTGATTTATGTGATCATGAGAGGGGATTTACCTCTAAATTGCTCTTTAATCTCATATTTTTATTCTCCTTAGTTCTAGCTTGTTCTTACCTTTTTTAGTTAGTTTATTATCCCTCGACTTTGGTTTAATTTGATTGAATAGATTTTTAAAATCATCAATGCCCTGCGGATCGACCCGTACTCGCCACGTACTTCAATAGTACGCCGTGGGCTTGCGGTTATTTTTATTTCAAAATTTGTTCGAAGGTTTTCTAACTCAATAGAAATTCCATCGTCGAACACCCCAGCCAGCCCAATACTATGACCTCTCTCTATGAGCCCGATGGCGATCAAGTTATCATCACTAAGAACTTCGTCCATTTCTCTAAGTTCGGTGGGCACCGCCTGGAGCATTCTCACTATCTCCTTGAACTGAGCTCCTTCGGGCCATGGAATGGAAGCTGTAAAAGAAATGCAGTGATGGATTCAGCATCAATTTATATTATCCAGTTAATTGACGGAGAAGTTAAAGCACTTACATCTGACCAACCACCGTTTGGCAAACCCCGGTGGACATCTCACAAAGAACCACTCTATCTTGAAGTAGCTTAACTTAGTCCAAGCACCTGCCACCACTTGGCAGTTCCTGACCGCTCCTAAGAAGGTGAATGACGGATTGTCCCCTCGACTCTTGACATTAAATAAGTATCTGATCTCATCAACGGTCGGGGGTCGAAGGAGATGCTCCTTGAATATGATGTATAGACTGTTGAGAAGCGCGCATCCATTGGGATACAGTTGAGAAGGCGCGATCCTCAATAAAAATAGTACATCCCGAATGAATTGGTTAAACGGGGGCAATGTCCCAGCTACACACATGAATCTGTTACATGTAGTAAAACCTTTCGGGGGATTGTGTGCTCGATCTTCTGGCCCCGGTAATAGAACGTCTTCCAAAGATAGTCCATGCTTGAGACAAATCCTGCCTAACATATCATCAGAAATTTTGGACCGGACAGAGTCTTTCAGATTCAAAACTAACACTGCACCCGGAAGTTCATCCAGAGCAGGATTCACTATGTCAGCCGCGATGTCTGGCCTTTCTATCCTAGGAAGTGGAGGACTCTGAACTTCTTGCTGCTCGAAGCTTCCAAGATCCATAGCTATTGAACTCAGTAAAAATCATTATTAGATGGCAAGAAACCCATGTTCCCCCCGGTGCTGAGTGAATGATCATGTTGTGTGTTAAGTGCTACATAATACTCAAAATTTCTACAAGTTTGAAAGATGGTAAAGCGACAAGACTTCGAGATTCGACCGGAGTGACCGTCATCGCTGACCGTTTCAACCGTGCCATCCTGACTTCGAAGAACGATCCATGTTAAAATTGATTATGTTTGTCAAGTTACAGTTCCATCGACGAGATTTGAAAGGTAGTCATATATACAGTTTTTCAATCAAGTCTAGATATGCAAGGCTAAAGCTCGTCGGAGTTAAATGTTCAAGTATGCAAAAGGTAATTGGTTTCGTATCTATCATGGTTCGAATGGGATCGTTCCCCTGAAGTCTAATTTCATATCGATCAAAAACTTGGACTGATAATTTGTTCGTATCGATACGTTTCGTATCGATAGCACGTTCGTATCGATCCTATTCGTGTCCATCGATTTGTATTGATCCAAGGCGAATAATTTCATATCCATCAATCTGCATCAATACGAATTTCCACGATTCTCAGATCGATCGTAGAGGCAGCCTTCCACCATCTCCTGTCGATACAAATTTGAGGCAAAAGCTTGAAGTCAGTGACTCCATCAGCTCCTTCCAGTGCTCCTTTCTTTCTTCTCCTACAAGACGCCATTAAAGCATCTCCTTGACCTCACTCCAGCCATGCTCCGGCAACAGCGACGCCGGAGTTGGCCATTGCCTTGGACGGAAAGGCATGAAGGCTCAAATCTCATCGCTTTAGGAATGGTTTTAGCCAATCATTTACCTAGTTTGAAGAATTGGATTAAAGATTAAAAGTTGGCTGTTTGGAAGATGAGGGTTCAACAGTTCTATTTCTTCAATCGATACGAAGTGAAAGCAGATGCAAGTGGAAATTTTTCTAAGCACAAAAACTATTTATATGCCTTCGTATCCAAAGAAAGACGTTTCGTATTCCAGTCATGTAAACCGATAGAAGTGGTCAACTCCCATCGATATGAAGAGCACTATATGATTTCATCTGGGTCGTTCGTATCCATCGTTACGAAGAATGACTTCGTATCCATCAACACGAGTCGATCCAGAGCTTAGCATTTCATATCCATCAATGAGTGGTTATCCACTTCGCATCCATCAATGCAGATCGATCCCAGGCACAATGTTTCATATCCATCGATACGAAGCAAGCACTTATAAATTTTGTATCCATCGATACAATGCACTCCAAAGTCTTATCCATCTCGTATCGATAACCATCGATACGAAGCTTGTCTTCATACATTCCAGATCGAACCAGGAGAGGATCAATACGAAGGAATGAATTAAAACGATTATCAATCGTTGTTACAACTCGAATTTCACATCGATCCAGGAGAGGATCGATACAAAACTCGATCCAAATAAAAAAAAAACTTGATAACGACCCGTGAACATGCAAACATGAACGAGAGTCAGGTTAACATACGTACATGTATGCCAAACGAACATTTGATTTTCAAAGTTAACAGGAATTGAATGCTTACCTGGTGACAACCAGAACAATGAACAACAAATTGCTAGCACTCAACCTTCAGTTACAACATAAAACTACATGATCATTGGCAGTCTACAACTCAATATTTATACTACTAGAATTCTACCGAAGGTCACATCACTTGATGAAAAGACAACAACTGTTCGACGAATCGGATATAACTTTTTTAGAATAAAGATTGCAGCTTTTCAAAGCACGTCATGTTCACACAGGACGTACTTTTAGGGGCAAATGTTATCTCGCCTTTTAGCAAGGCCGTGACACTAAGGACTTGACTAGAGACTGAAGACAATCCGTCTTGAAGATCGGTTATCTACATGTCCACAATGGATACAGACAAACTTGGTCCAAGTCCGGATCGAGCTACAATTAGCATGGTATGACAAGCAAAGCTATAAGAGGCAACATTTCAAATTTTAGGTCAATCGGAGTCCGTATGCTAAGTTATGGATCGATCAAGGTCCATGTGGAACACATCAATTTCGTATCCATCAACCTACAACCATCATTTTGTATCCATCCAGATCGATACGAAATGAACACAAGTCCATCACTCAACTTCCATCCATTTCGTATCCATCGAGTTTGAACAGACTTCAACATTCCATGGACCGGTTACGCTTCATTCAACCAACCACTATATGTTTCGTATTGATCAAATGTTTGATCGATACGAAGAGCTGAGGCGAAGCATCGATACGAAAGAAGGAGGCAGGGATCGATACGAAGAGTATAACCTTGGATGGATACGAAGGAAGCAGTCAAACCAAAGGAAACGGTCTACACAGAATGTGGATCTCCAACGCCACATCATCGACACGCAACTGATCGATACGCACTGTATCCACGAAGAGAATCGATACGCATGTATCGATACGAAGCCTTCAGCCAAATTGGAAAACCTAACCTAGGATCGATGATATCTCTCAAACTACAAGTCCAAATGCTATGAAATTCTCACAAGAGCTTGCGTATCAACTCAAGAGCTCCCCTGATCGATCGCAGCTCAATTGGAGCCAATCTTGATCGATACGAAGACAACATGGATCGATCAGGGATCGATCCCAAATGACCCCAGATCGATCTGGCGGGTCCACCTACGCATGAGAAAGGGTATTCTGAGTTTTGGGGCAAGTATTTCTAGATCTACTCCTATAAATAGCACCCCTACGTCTACTGAAAAAGGACTTTTGGAACTTCTACGCCGTTACTCTGCTGAAACTCCATTGTAACTTAAGTGCTAGTGATTTGTACTGTTGTAACTTAGTTGAGAATCATTAATAAACAGCAAACTCTTCAAAGTGGACGTAGGCTACAATGCCGAACCACTATAAATTCTTGTCCTTTTCTATTACTGCTTACTTTTCTTCGTGTGATTGTTAAATTAGCCTCATTTTCCATTTAATTTCTTCATTCTAAACTCTTCAATTACATCCAAAGAGTGTTGTGCCCATTTTTGGTACAAACATATATGTATATATATATCTCTATGTGTGTGTATCAAATTTTGCATATGTACATATTTCAAATGTATAATCTTTGGATACATATCAAGTCAGTATCAAAAAGTTTCAAATATATATATATATATATATATATTATGTTCCAAAGAAATAAAGATTCAAATATTACAAGATGTGGTATACTGTAAGGACCCCAAAATTCGAACACTTCGTCTTCGAATTTTGAAACATTTTGAAATATAATTAAGTGTTATAAATTTTATTTTATAAATCCTTTTTTTCTTCTTCTTCTTCCTCTTCATAAATATATAAAATATATTAAATTCGAACACTTAGTTATCATTCACAAATTCACAAAGCTTGAAGTTATAAAATCCTTGTCTTCTTCTTCTTCCTCTTCATAATTTCCGAAAGCAAATTATTTGCAAATCAAATCAAAATAGCTTTAAACTTGGATTGAAGCCTTATTATTACATTACAAACCATCTTACCTAGTTAGAAGTTGAAGAAGCAAACCTACTCTCACCCTTGGAGGATAGGCCGTGAACAACTTAAGGGGTTTGGAGGCAAGGCAAGGAAAGAGAAGGAATGAAAGGTGTTGCTAGGTAGAGGTTGGACTTAACGCTTAGATCTTGGTTGGTTGCTAGGTTAAAGGTGAGCTAACTCACCACTTTGATTGAAAATATAACTCATATTTTCTTGTGTTTGGTTTTGTTAAAGTTGTTTAAATTGACTTGGACATATGTTGAAAACATTGATTTTGATTCTTGATTTGAAAGTAAGTGGCATATGTATGAACTTGAACAAACTTGAATGGACTTGTATGGCATACAAAAAAGTCGTGGAACAAACCATATAGGTTGTAGTTGAACATCGGTTTGAATATAACTCAGATTTGGAAGTGCACTTATAGCGATAGTTGCTATATATGCAGTTGTGAATTGCCTTGTTTTTGGCAAGTCTATGGAACTTTATTGAGAGATCCTTAAGTGTTTCTTACTATACTTATAATGTTTTATATGTATGTTTTTTTCTGTTAAAATTTTGGACAGTAAAAATTTAATTAACATCATGAAAATGGCCAAAACTTCACTTATGCAAAACCACCCCGTTTAGACTTGATTTTTGGACTTAAAAGGTTTGGAAAGATATTTAAATTTAAGTATTTTATTTCATTCCTTTTATAGGTGTTTACTAAACATTTTTAGATCATTTTAAAAGATGTTTGAGAACTTTATGAATTTTTAAGAATTAGTTGTGGATTTTAAAAAAGAGGTTTTTATGATAAAACATGTTCTTTTCCAAGTTTTATAGATTTTACAAACTTGTTATTTTAAAGTAATATTTTGGATAAATGTTTTAAAACCTATTATATGTATTTTAAAGTATTTTAAAAGTACAAACAACTATTTTCAAAAAGGGGTTAATAATTGCTTAGTAGTTAAATGGTTAATTATTTGATTACTTGTTTGAAAAATAATTAACTATGCTTAACACTAAAAGCTGACGAAGTAAGGCTTATCTATTTGTGAGAGTTAAGATTGATGTCAAATAGAGATGGAGCAATAGAGCTCTAACCTACCGGTTTCCCTCTTGGTTGAGGAATAGTAAGTCGTAAAATGTCGAAAATGTGTTAATCGTGTTGATTTCTTACTTGTTTAAGAAAATCAATAATACTATACTTAACACTA
The DNA here is from genome assembly GCA_030737815.1 of Allium fistulosum. Taxonomy (NCBI): domain Eukaryota; kingdom Viridiplantae; phylum Streptophyta; class Magnoliopsida; order Asparagales; family Amaryllidaceae; genus Allium; species Allium fistulosum. Next base: position 961,004,898 of record CM060904.1, read on the forward strand.
AAAACCGACAAGGTAGACTTATCTATTTGTGAGATTGAAGAATGAAGTGTCTAGGTAAGGCTTTGATACAACCAGTGCTCTAACTTACCTGGCTTCACTCTTGGATGAGAAATAATTAAATTGGAATGTCAGAAATAAGTTAAGCGTACAAATATTGATTTGTATAAGTCATTGTTTTTAATAGATAATCGATTTGTCAATTATCGAACTTGGCCTAATGTTAACTTAAGAAGTAATCGAATGAATTTGCGATTTCATACTATTGAGAACATCTAGGGAGGAGAATTGGTATGAAATGCCTCTAGTATTCACTTACTTCTGAAAGAAACGAAATTGAGTTAACCAGAAATTCATCAATTGGTTTTGAAGAGTCCAGGATTGGTAAGTGTTTTACTTACCGAATACCACTTCAAAAGTATATGGATTCTATTATTTTGGAAGCGGGTGAGAAAGAGAATCTATATGGAGATTCGAGATCTGTTCAAGATATTCGAATCCATGTAGTGATTCATGATCTATTCGAGATATGGGAATCCATTTATAGATTCGTATTCTATTCAAGTGATGAAGACTCGTGTGAAAGATGCCGAACGTAACCTTGACATTGGAAATGGATAAAGATAGAGTAGGATGCACAAATTAGGGTTTGGCTGACCCACGACAGGGTATTATCAACTTCATATCTAGAAAATACTTATTGATGTTGGTACTGGGAGATGATATTTAATACCACATGATTAATGTTTATGTTCGGGCATGTGCCTTTGTGTTTACCTTATAGTATATTTTACCTAGAGACATACGATGCTCGGAAGGTGATTTCCGATCCTTATGCATGAAGATTGGATTTCGGCTTAACCGAAGGGATCTCCATGGAAAATCCGTTATGCGAACGTACCTTAGCAGTTTTGATTATAACCTAAATATGTTTCGGTGTAATGAATGTATGCACCATAGCTATTTGATATGATTTATATTCTACAATATAGACATTATCTATCATATCACTATATTAAATTTAATAAATGGTTGGTTTCTTTTAAGTGGAAAACTATTACAGGAATCCATACGGTCTTAATAGTTATAATTACATATTGCATGTATCTCAGGTTTTCTCATACTGGACTTGTGTCTGACGCTTGGTTTTTATTTCCCTAAATTTCTCCCATACTCTTTCGAGTAGGCTGAGTATGACAGGTTTTAACTTGGACGCTTTAGAGTTTAGAAGACGAGCTGGAGGCTTCCATTATCTATCTATTTCTATTTCTATTGTTCTGTATAGCTATGTGCGTATCAGTATTGTAAGGACTGCCAGTTATAACTATTCAAGCCGATGATAGTACTTAGGTTTTGCAACTCTGAAATTCCTGTATTCAGAGTAACCCTTTGTATCATTCTTTTGATAATATATATTATCGTTCCACTGTGAGATTACGATGTTGTGTTCTTCCTTTCTTGTTCTAATCTTTTTTTTAATTTTACCCTAACTTTCTATCTTTCTAGCACTTGGGTGTTCGACTCATGAATACCGTGGATTTATTAGTGCCGACATTCAAGGGTCAAAAAGTCGGGTCGTTACATTTGGTATCCGAGCACAAGGTTGAGAGAACACCTTGGCCTTAGTTTGGTATGGCTCATTAGTGATTGGGTAAGTGACATCGTAGAATGAGTCAAGTATATTATATATACGAGAGCGTATTTGCATTTTCTATAAACCTATACCCCCTTTTAGCTTTCCTTGGGAATAATCTCTTTCTTTGAAATAACTCTTGCCTTTTATATCTTAAATATATTCTGCTATGTTCAGGTTATAGATCATAGGTACTAGAGCTATCAATGATTGAGGAGACAGTGGTAGAGGTGGTTAGGGTAGTACCATCACAAATGGTAGAGATTGAGCACTAAGGAACGTTGCTTCGATCGGGGAACCCAGGGTGGATATTGTAGAGGTGGTCATGCAGGTTAGGCCTCAGGTGAATTTTCTTCACTCTGCCATGATTATGAGAGGCTAGGAGGTAAGAGGTTTGTTGGTACAGAGACGATTATAGAAGTCCAGACTTGGATCAAATTATATAATCGAATATTTGGAGATATGGAGCTAGATGACGCGATGAAGCGTCGATTGGTGTCACAACATCTGATGGACACGGCCATGGATTGGTGGAGTTCTATCATTGCTGATGTCCAAGAAAATGACTTCTCTTAGGCCTAATTTAAAGAGGGATTCAAGATGAAGTTTGTTCTAGAAGTCGGGAAGAATTGGTTGTTTAGGAGCTTCCTTGACTTGAAACGGAGGACCATATCAGTGGCGGAGTATGATAACTGATTCACTGCCTTATCTCAGTTCGGGCCTAGTTTGGTAGACACACCATAAAAGAGAAATGAGATGTTCATCGTAGAGATGCACCCAAAATTCAATGGTAATATGACAGATTACATCTTGGGGTCTTATGTGAATTTGGTATACATGGGGTCGAGGTTTGAGAGCTTAGCACCGAAGCCGTCTATTCCTACACCAGCTGGGAACAACAAACAGAGTTTCAACCTCCGAGGAATATTTCTAGTTTGGTTTATCACAAGTGTGAAAGAAAGTGCATTTTGCCAAGAGCTTATATCGGTTAGGGAGAAATTGGTGGCAAAAACGCCATTGGTTAAGACACCTATTGCTAAGGTACCGAAGATGGAACCACAGACATCCAGGGCACAGTTTGCACCAAGGAGCTGCTATAATTGCCACCAGCTCGATCATCTAGTTAAAGGCCATCTGATGCTTTGTAAAAGGGAACAACCTAGAGTTTTTGCTTTAGCTTCAGCACCTTCCACTTCCACTGCAGCAAAGGAGAAGCAAGTTCTGGAACGTATTCTATCTATTTTTAGCATTCCCGTTCATGTCTTATTTGATACTGGTGCTTCTCTTAGTTTCATATCTAGTACTCTTGCTGACTGATTGAAACTTAAGCCAGTTATGGCTTTAGATTCTATCTGTGTGTCGAACCCTGTTAGGGGCTCGGCCAATCTTTGTATGAGTTATTAGGAGTTTCAATTTCTTATATTGACCAACTCTTTCCTTGCGTTCTGCATGTTCTAGGTTTTATGGGTTTTGATGTTCTACTTGGGATGGATTGGTTATCGAGGAATAAAGAAGTTTTGGATTGTGATAAGCGAACAGTGTTATTAAAGAAGGGTTGTAGACTTAATGAATCGAGTTTTCCGAGATGTGTTGAATAAGTTTGTTCTTGTTTTTATCGATGATATTCTAGTCTACTCCTCCAAGATCGAGGAGGAACATTCCTGCTATCTAAGGATTGTTCTAGACACATTAAGAGAGCATGTGTTGAAGACTAAGTTCTCGAAGTGTCATTTTTCGCATTTAGAAATTAGGTTCTTAGGTCATGTTGTTTCGACGGAAGGTATTTCTATTGATCTCACTAAAGTTATGGTAATTCAGGACCAGAAGAGGCCGAAAAGTGCAACTGATATTAGGAGCTTTCTAGGTCTACTAGGTTATTATAGGAGATTCATATAGGATTTGTCAATGATTGCCTTTTGTTTAACAAATTTGATGAAGAAAGATGTCAAATTTGTATGGACTGATAAATGCAGGCAAGCATTCATAGAGCTAAAGGAAAAGTTGACTAGTGCTCTTGTTCTTACTGTGCCAGATGGGGGTGAGGATTTTACTGTTTACACTGATGCTTGTGGAACAGGTTTATGTGTTGTGTTCATGCAGCATGGAAGGGTTATCGCTTATGCGAGTCGGCAGGTCAAACCGCATGAAGCGAGGTATGCAACTCATGACTTAGAGTTGTTAGCAGTAGTATTTGCGTTAAAGATGTAGAGGCATCATTTGCTAGGTGAAAGGTTCGAGTTATATACATAAATCTTTGAAGTATCTTTTTACATAAAAAGACTTAAACATGAGGCATCAAAGGAGGTTGGGGTTTCTTGCAGCTTATGATCTGGATATATTATACACTAGAGAAAGCTAATGTCATAGCTGATGCGCTCAGTAGGAGGCATGCAGTTATGAAAAATGTTGAGATCGTCCGACCCAAATCAGCTATATAGAATAGAATCAGCTTAGAGATCCTCTTATGCTCAAATAACCAAAGCTGTAAGCAAGAATGAGGAACATGAGAGGTGGCCTAGATTTGAAGTAGATAGCCATGGTTTCGTGAGGATGAAAAGAAGGTTGTGTGTTCTCAAGATTGATGGAATTAGGCAGAGGTTCTGAAGGAGAGTCATCATTCACGGTTAACAATACATCCAGGGGTCACTAAGTTGTTTCAGAATATAAGGCATACTTTCTTACGGAAAGGTATGAAAAGAGATGTTTCTATCTTTGTAAGTAGGTGTGCTAACTGCCACCAAGTAAAAGGTAGTCAACAGAAGGTAGCTGGATTGCTTCAGCCACTCAAGATTCCCAAGTGGAAATAGGAGTAGATTTCAATGGACTTCATCGATGGATTTCCTAGGTCGAGAAGAGGTAACGTGGGTGTGTGGGTTATCGTTGATCAATTGATCAAGAGCACGCACTTCTTTCTTGTTAAGACTATGAGAACAACTTCTAGTTTGGCTAAGTTATATGTTAAAGAAATCGTCAGATTGCATAGTGTTGCTTGTGATATCATGAGTGATAAAGATCCGATATTCACAAGCAAGTTCTGGAAGGGTTTGCATGAGGCCTCAGGGACCGATCTCAGTTTAAGTACCGCTTACCATTCGTAGACAGATGGGCAAAAAGAAAGCGTGAACCAAATGTTGGAAGACTTTCTTAGAGCATGCATTTTATATTTTAGGGGTTTATGGGAAGAACACTTACCACTTGTTGAGTTTTCATACAATAATAGTTATCAGGCCAGTATCGGAATGGCATAATTTAAAGCATTGTATGGAAGGCCTTGCAAATATCCATCGTGTTGGGTAGAGCCAGGAGATCGTCTTGTGCTTGGGCCGGATATGATTCAAGAGGTGTTAGATAGGGTTATAGAGATTCAAAAGTGAATCAAGGAAGCGCAGAATTGACTGAAGAGCTACGCAGAAGAGAGGCGCAAAGACTTTGAGTTCTCAGTTGGAGACTTTGTGTTTGTAAAGGTTTCTATGATAAGAAGTGTATTCTAGTTTGTAAGGTCTGGGAAGCTGGCTCCTAGATATATAGGACCATTCTCGATTCTGGAGAGGATTGGTACACTCGTGTATAGAGTCAAGTTACCGATTAGACTATTAGGTGTGCATAATGTATTTCATGTGCCCTATTTGCGTAAGTTTGTGCATGATCCTTCGATGATAGTGGAAGACGTAGCAGGAGGACTTGGAGATTGAGCCAAATTTGACTGTTTTGAGATAGCGTGTTCGTATTGTTAATAAGGATACAAAGCGATTGAGGACTAAGGCTGTGAAGTTAATCAAGGTACAATGAAGTGTGGATGCTCAATATTGTATGTAGGAAACAAATAATAGTTTGAGGGAGTCCTATCTAGATTTGTTATTAGACTAGAGATTTCTTATCTTAGTATCGTACACCTTTTGTAGTGTACTCACCGCTTGAGGTGGAGTCACTTAGTGGGCATTTGGATTCCAGTTTAGTTTGTATATAGTTTTAGCAGTACTCTATATATGTATCTTGTTCTTATATCTTCTTTGATTATCGTTTTTATTTGAATTTTGAGGTTGAAATGTCCTTAGTGGAAGAGAATGTAGCAACCCTGAAATTCGAACACTTCGTCTTCGAATATCAAAACGTTTTGAAATATAATTAAGTGTTACAAATATGATTTTATAACCTTGTTAAACATCATTTAATTAATAAATAATGATAAGAAACTTGTTTTTGAAATTTATTTGCAAAAATATTGTCTTCGAAGAAAAATCGATAATGTGACCGAAAATTAGTTTATCGGTAAACAACTTTTCGATCGATATAAGTTGTTCAAACTGTTGTGCCCTTGTCTAATGATCAAATTAAAATATTGGCAATTAATTAACACACATAACTCTTTACAAAGCTTGAATTTTTCTAGAAGCCTCTATTAAGATAAGAGATATTATCATGAGAGGGGTAAAATGATAATTAGCATAAAGGAGAAGTGACTTAAAGGACAAGTGATGGGAGGTGACACTTCCATGGCATGAAGGTGGGGTGAAGGCAAGCTTAAATAACACCATTCTTAGCCTATAAAATGCGGGGCACACCCTTAGTTATCATTCACAACTTCACAAAGCTCGAAGTTATAAAATCCATGTCTTCTTCTTCTTCTTCCTCTTCATAATTTCCTAAAGGAAAATATTTGCAAAACAAATCCAAATGACTTCAAACTTGGAGTGAAGCCTTACTACCACATTATAAAAAAACCTACCTAGTTAGAAGTTGGGGAAGCAAAGCCACTCTCACCCTAGGAGGATAGGCCATGAGCAACTTAAGGGGTTTAGAGGTAAAGCAAGGCAAATGCAATGAAAGAGAAGGAGGGAACGATGTTGCTAGGTTGAGGTTGGACTTAGATGCTTGGATCTTGGTTGGTTTTTAAGTTAAAAGTGAGATCACTCACCACTTTTATTGAAAATATAACTCATATTTGCTTGTGTTTGGTTTTGTTAAAGTTTTTTAAATTGAATTGGACATATGTTGAAAACATTGATTTTGATTCTTGCTTTGAAAATAAGTGGCATACGTATGGACATGAATGGACTTGAATGAACTTGAATGAACTTATATGTCATATAGCAAGGTCTTAGAATAATGCACATAAGTTGTAGTCGAACATAGGTTTGAATATAACTCGGATTTGGAAGTGCACTTACAGCGATAGTCCAAATAGATGCAGTTGTGAATTGGCTTGTCTTTGGCAATGTCTATGGAACTTTGTGGAGAGATCCTTAGGGATTTCTCATTATATTTATAATTTTTTATATGTATGTTTGTTTGTATTAAAATATTGGATAGTAAAAAGTTAATTAACATCTCGAAAACGACCAAAACTTCACTTGTGCAAAACTGCCTCGTTTAGACTTGATTTTTGGACTTAAAAGGTTTGGAAAGATACATAAATTTAGTATTTTGTTTCATTATTTTTACAATTGTTTACTAAATAATTTTAGAGCATTTTAAATGTGGTTTGATATCTTTATTAATTTTTAAGAATTAGTTATGGATTTTTAAAAAGAGGTTTTTACGATAAAACATGTTCTTTTCCAAGTTTTATAGATTTTACAAACTTGTTATTTTAAAGTGATATTTTAGATAAATGTTTTAAAACCTATTATAAGTATTTTCAAGTATTTTAAAAGTACATACAACGTTTTCCAAAAGGGTTTAGTAATTTCTTAGTGACTAAATGGTTAATTACTTGATTACTTGTTTGAAAAGTAATTAACTATGCTTAACACTAAAAGCCGACGAAGTAAGGCTTATCTATTTGTGAGAGTTAAGAGTGATGTTGAGTAGGGACGGAGCAATAGAGCTCTAACCTACTGGTTTCCCTCTTGGTCGAGGCATAGTAAGTCGGAAAATGTTAGAAACGTGTTAATCGTGTTGATTTCTTACTTGTTTATGAAAATCATTAATACTATACTTAACACAAAAAGCCGACAAGGTAGACTTATCTATTTATGAGATTCAAGAATGAAGTGTCCAGGAAAGGCTTTGATTCAACAAGTGCTCTAACTTACCTGGCTTCAATCTTGGACGAGGAATAGTTAAGCTGGAATGTCGGAAATGAGTTAAGCATATGAATATTGATTTGTACAAGCAATCGTTTTTACTAGATAATCGGTTTATCGATTATCAAACTCGGCCTAATATTAACTTAAGAAGTAATTGAAAGACTTTGAAATTTCATACCAATGAGAACCCTCGGGGAGGAGTATTGGTACGAAACACCTCTAGCTTTCACTTACTCATGAAAGTACCAGAATTGTGTTAACCAAAAATTCATCGATTGGTTTTGAAGAGTCCGGGATTGGTAAGTGTTTTACTTACCGAATAATACTTCAAAACTAGTATACCGATTTTATGTTTTGGAAGTGTTGAGAAAGGGAATCTATATGGTGATTCGAGATATGTTCAAGATTCTCGAATCAATGTTGTGATTCGTGACCTATTCGAGATATAGGAATCCATTTAGGAATTCGTGTTTTGTTCGAGTGACGAAGATCGTGTGAAAGATGCTGAACATAACCTCGACATTGGAAATGGCTAAAGGCAAAGTAGGATGAACAATCTAGGGTTTGGCTGACCCATGACAGGTATTATCAACTCCATATCTAGAGATTACTTATCGATGGTTGTACTGAAAGTCGATGATATTTGGTACCACGTGGTTCATATTTATGTTCGAGTATGGGCCTTTGTGTTTACCTTATTGTATTTTTTATCTAGAGATATACGATGCTTGGAAGGTGGTTTCTGATCCTTGTGCATGGAGATTGGATTTTGGCTTGACCGAAGGGATCTCCATAAAAAATCTATTATGCAAACGTACCTTAGCGGTTTTGATTGTAACCTAAATATGTTGCGATGTGAGGAATTTAAGCACAACAACTATTTGATCTATTCATATTATACACTGTAGACATTATCTATCATATCACTATATTAAAATTAATAATTGGCTGGTTTCTTTTGATGGGAAAACTGTTACAGGTATCCGTACGGTCTCAATAGTTACGGTTACATGTTGCATGTATCTCGGGTTTTCTCATACCAGACTTATATCTGACGCTTGGTTTTTGTTTTCCTAAATTCCTTACGTACTCTACGAGTAGGTTGAATGTGGCAGGTTTTAACTTGGACGCTTTAGAGTTCAGAAGAAGAACTGAAGGCTTCCATTATCTATCTATTTCTATTTCTATTGTTCCGTATGCTATGTGTATATCAGCATTGTGAGGACATGCAGTTATAACTGTCCAGGCTGATGATAGTACTTAGGTTTTGTAATTCTGAAATTTTTGTATTCATAGTAATCCTTTGTATAGTTCTTTTGATAATATATATTGTCATTCTACTGTGAGATTCTGATGTTGTGTTCTTCTTTTCTTGTTCTAACCTTTTTTTCAATTTTACCCTAACGTTCTGTCTTTCCGGCACTTGGGTGTTCGCCACACGAATACCGTGAATGTATTAGTGTTGACATATGGTCGAAAAGTCAGGTCGTTATAGATATATAAATAGTTTCTAATAATATAACATTATATATATGTATAGATTCAAAAGAATAAGTTTTAATACATACCGGGTTTTGTAAATATGAAGTTTCATATGTATGGCTTTGTAAATAAAAGTCTCATATATATTAGCTTTTGAAGGTATATGATTGTGCATATTAGTTTCTGAAGCATACAATTTCATAAAAAATTCAAAAATTTGTAGTTATATAAGCTTAGAAAATATGCAATTTCTTATATGTGAGTTTATGAAATATATATAGTTTTGTGTATATATATAACCTTCAAATGAATTTATATAGATTTGAATACACACACACACACATTTTAAATACATATCAGGCTTTTGAAGATATAAGTTTCAAATATGTGTGGTTTCAAATACATATAGATTTTGAAAAATAAAGGCTTTAAATATATAGATCTCAAATATATAAATTTTCTAGTTCCTCATATATATGAATTTTAAATATACAGTTTTATATAACAAGTTCCGAATGAAGGCATGGTTTTAAAGACATAATGCCTTACATATGTCAGGTCTATGAAGTTTTGAATGAAAATATTTCAAATATATAAAGGTTTCAAATGTAAGGATTTTGAATGTAAATATATTTCAACTTTTGAATAGAAAGTTTCTCATATGTGAGAGTTTGCGAATATTATGCAGTGTCATACACACACACATATGTAGCTTTGGATATATATATATAGTCACTTGCATATGGTTTTCAAGTACGTATGGTATTGAGCATACATTGCTTCATATATATATATATATATAAACTTTGAAGATATGCATGCTTTTGAATATATAAAGTTTCATAAAGTTTTAAGTACATATGGTTCAATTATTGTTTGCACAAAAAATGGACAAACACCTCAAAGTTGTATGATTTAGTAGATCTTATGTTGTTCTTAGTGATTTTGGAGATTTATGCAAATATATGAAAAGCAGGGGCTAAACTGTAAAAAGACACGCAGATTTATAGTGGTTCAGCCAGAATGTGCCTATGTCCACTTTATATGTTATTTCTCTTTTCTTGTTTTGATTACAAGTACAAAGCTTTGATACAAGTAAAAGAAAGTCGTTTGAAAGTCCTATCCGTGCTTGAGCTCTTAAACTTATCCCCCATTGTTGTACCCCTGCCCCTCTATTTATAGAGTGAGGCTGGGGGTAGGGGTCTTGGGGTATATAGCAGCTGGCGGGCCTGGGCTGACGTAATCTGGCCTGGTGGAGCTGGTCCGGTTTACTCTGGTTCGGTGGAAGGAGGTGAGTAGGTTGGTCTGGTGGTACTTGGTTCGACATTGAGGTGGTTTACTCTGGTTCGGTGGAAGGAGGTGAGTAGGTTGGTCCGGTGGTACTTGGTTCGGCATTGAGGTGGGGTGCGTGTTGGTTCGGTGGAAGGAGGTGGATGCCGAATGGAGTTTAGGCAAGCCTGGATGGATGAATCAAGCTTCTTGGTCTTGAGATCTTCTGGGTGAGAACACGCCCAACATTTGCCCCCCAAAGTGGGGCATATGCCGCGCTTTGTTTTAAAACTAATGACGTTAGCTTGGATGCTTTCGCCGAATCAGCCGGTCCGGTCGTCTATGGTTGCCTATAAGTAAGGGCCTAGGGCCTCCGTTACCTTCTACCGAACGAAACAGCCGAGCCAAGTCAGTCACATAGCCGAATCAGATTTTAACCTACTGCCGAACCACTTTAGCTTGCCGAATCAGGTACTCAATTTCCCTTCGCCGAATGGCTTTGCATTTGTGTTCACCGAATGAAGTGTGTGTGTCGTTCGTACCGAATGAATTTTAGTTGAGAATGCCGAATGAGTTCCTTGAGACGAGACTGCCGAATGGGCTTTGTGAGATGAGAATGCCGAATGGGCTCTTTGAGATGAGAATGCCGAATGAACGTGTATTCTGGGTGCTTTTAAGCGAACGAATCCTTAGCTTGTTATGTTTCGATTATGACTCTTGTTCTAACAATATGCCTTTTCGGTGTTTACAAATAAATGTCTCGAAAAGCAGAAACTCGATCAGATAAAAAGAAGTTCCAGGGTGAAGGAGAATCTTCCGCAGTGCCCCCTGCTCAGCCAGGACCGGAACGTCACGGACCTGTCCCGAGATCACTAGTGGACGGGTATGGCCCTCAGGAGCTTCTGAACTCCCCGCCCGATTGCTTTCCCAGCTCCCTTAAGGAAGAGCAGCTTGACGTCATCTCCCGTTCTTTTGAAATTGATAGGGCGCGCATGCTGTTGCCAGGGAGAGAAGTTATGCCATATGACCCTCCCGAAGGGTACTTTGCCTACATCAGATACCACTGTATGTGTGGTGCCATCCCGCCTCTTAATGCTTGGGTACTCAGCTTTCTTACATATCTAAAGGTGGCCCCATTCCAGCTTCAACCCAACTCTTATACTATACTGGTGAGCCTCTTCGTCATCTTTCAGAGGAAGTATGGGCGTGCTCCTTCCAACCGAGAGATCCGGTACTTATATAATCTGAGGGGCTATAAGAAAGGGTCCCCATACATCAGCTTGGAGTCAGCTGTAACCTTCAAGCCGGTCTTGGATCTGTATTCTAAGTACAACATGTTCAAGAAGGAGTGGTTCTTCGTCAGGGACGACTCTGTTTCTATTCGGCGTTTCACCTCCGGATGTAAGTCGATGCTTTAATTATATTTTCCATTCTGGTTGCGATGCTTCTTCTCATACGTTTTCATTTTTTGCTAGCGACAGGTGGCTTTGCGGTCATGCAGACTGATCGCCTGGTTCAGATGGCGGCTGAGATAGAAGCTATCCCTGGGAGAGATAGATCAGCTGCTTACCTGATCAGAAATGTAACCCTTCTGGAGTATAATTTGATCCTTCCACAGTAGTTAGTAGTCAAGCAGAGGGAAACGACGGAGGAGAGGGCGGCTGCTCAAGCTAAGGGAGGTGTCACAGTAGAGAGTGGCAAGAGGAAACCTTTCTTAAAATCTCCAGTGGTCGGAGGTAAGAAGCTTAAGAAGTCGGATGGTCCTTCCCCCAGCAATTGTCTACTTACTCTAGGGAAGGAGGATGTGGAGGAGGAGAGAGGTGAGGGTGAAGACGACCGGGAAGGTGGCGACGGTGGTGATGGCATCGGGGCCTTGCTTCTTGGGCAAGCAGGCGAGATTCAGGAGTGGACGGATGATGCATTCCACCAAGCTTTCGAGGGGCTAGACGGAGAAACGGCTTTGGTAGAGAAATCCGGGAAAGCTGACAAGGCCGAGACCGGTGCAAGCGAGTCTTCCCAGACTATTCCAGCCAAGATGGCTCCGACGACTCAAGGTGAACTCTTGACTCCTGCAGGCTCCATTTATGATAGGGACTTAGGAATATTTTATGATCCGCTCCCGTCCTGGAATGAAATCCAGGACTCATTGCAGTATCCTACTCCTCCCCAGGGTTTGTATAACAGATGTGTTTCCTTTCTTCTTTTAACTTTTAATTTACCGCGTTTCTCGAATTATGGATCATTGTAAGCTTGTGACACTTGTTCTTCATATCAGGAGCAGGTAAAATGGCCAAGGCCTCAGATCTTCGGCACAGGCTTGAACAATACAAGCTTTCCAAAGCTTCCGCCAAGCCGAAGCATTCGACCCACCGTTCCGGGGATGTAGTCGGCTACCGTCCTCTTCTCGGGGTTATTGAAGAGGGTATTCAAAAGAGAAAGAGGAGTCATCCCTTATCCGAACCTTCACTTGGTCCTCAGCCCCCAGTTCAGCCTCTTCATGACATCACGGAGGAGGATACTAAGTTCGCACTTTCTCCGCACCCGTCTGAAAATCCTACCGTTACTCAGATTGATCGTCCTGGCTTGGCTCGTAATCCATTTGCGGGTCATCCTGATCTGGATCCAAGTTCCCATGATATTTCCTTCGACGAAGTTACTGGTGAGCACCTTCTTCCTTGCAATCCTATGGTAAAGGTGCTCGATGAGGCCAAGTCTCTGGACCTCGACTTGCTTACTACTCGGATTGTCACTATGGGGGACGAAGCTAAGGCAAACATCGACCGGGTTGCTGAGGAAACCAGGAAGTTGATGGGGCACCATGCCCGACTGGTGAAGGCCGGGGAGGAAATTGGGAGTGCCAACATAAGATTGCGGTTAGTGGTTTCTGACCAGGCCAAGCAACTCGCTCAGGCCATCCAGATCTCCCAGCACGAGGCCGCCTCTGGACGTCTAAAGAAAACCATGGAAGAGGCCAGCCGGGCCGAACTGCGGAAAATGGAGGCTACCTGCAAGGAACGGATCGACATGGCCATTGCCACGGTGGATGAAGTACGGAAAGCGGATTTGGAGCAGATAGAGGATTTGTCGGGGAGGCTTGAGGCCCCAGAGCTTGCTCAAGCTAAGCTGAAGGAGGAGATGGAGGCGATGCGGAAATCCCTTCAGGCTGACTGCTCGAGATACCGATTGGAGAGAGAAACTGCCTTTGGAAGGTTGTCGGCTTCCGATGCCCGGATGAGGGAGTTTGAGGAGAATGAGGGGATGATGGACGAAATGCTTCAGGACATGTACTTCTAAAATTAGAAGCAGGGCAACCTATCCTGGATGGATGATTATCCTAGGGTCATGGCTAATATTTATCTTCGGGCTCTGGAGGAGGCTAAGGCTAATGCGGATAAAGAGGGTGGCGTGGCCTTCAGCATGGATGTGGTCACTGCCCAGTTTACCAAGGAGGAGAAGGTGGCGGTGAAGGAGGGTATGCGGTTGCTTGCTGCTGAGGAGGCTGGTGTGCAAGTAGAGGATGACGACCAGGATGGTCAAGAAGCAGGTGCTGGTAAGTCTTCCTTTTTAGTCTCTCCATTAACTTGGTTGCTTATCATTAATGAATCCTTTCTCTGACCGGACAGGTGGGCAATAGGACAAGGATAAAACTCCAATGCAGCCGGCCCCTTGATTAGACCTGGAAAAACTCTTTTTGTGGACTTGATAGGGTTGTATATGTTAGTCTTAAAACAGTAAAGTAACTCTTAGGTTGTAATATTTTGCTACTTGTAATAAATAGCTCTATTCTTGACGTGTTATTCTTTAACTTAAGCTGATTTTGCCGTCTTCTGAATGTTTGTTGCTATTTTGACATGTTGTATGAGAAGTATAGCTATGCATATTCTTGTAATCAAATTGTGTTTGATGTCAGGTTCTTGTTTAAAACATAATTTTATGTCTTGCAATGTTAGTGTGAGGCGCGAATAAATTGTAGTCATGTGTTTACATATGAAAGAAGGAAGTACCGCCCTTTATATTTTGCTTGTGGATGGCAGCTTTAAATATCATGCGTGACCGGGTAAGGGATGCGGTCCATTATCTTGCTGTGAGTATCCGCTTCTATTAGTGAGTGTCTCCTGTTTTGTGTCCTATACTTCAGGAATTGTTACAGAGGATCGGAGAAAAGTTTCTTAAGTAAAATTGAAATATGTGAAAAAGTAAAACTTCCAATCACGGAAGGCCTTCGATGTGCTTAAGTTCGTGGCAAACGGGCTTTGTAGTCACTTTTCCTAGCTGTGGGTCTTGGAGACATTTGTCACCCATCTTACGCCTCCACGGGGAGTTAATTCTTTTTTACCACAGCCACACTTAAGTCACATCGGAGCCGAGATCGCGCACAATAACTACCCGGGCCATTATGGCCCGTAATCGTGGGTATTATTCGATTTACTGTGGCCGGCTAGCGTGGGTGCCGATCGTCAACTGTGAACTGCCCCTGGCTGGCCACACCTTATGTTGGGGGCTTATAGTCGGTTCACAGTTGCCGGCGAGCCAAACGCCGTAATGAGCTGTCTCGGCTATAGTCGGCCTTCTCGGTGGCTTATAATCGACTCATTACAGTTGGCTTTAAGGGCCGTCGTGAGCAATGAGTTAACCCGCAGCAGAGGGATGCCGGAGCAAAAGTGTCTCATTGGCGAGGGCATAGATTCGCGTAGTACCTGTTAGGTCTTGTCCAGGTGAAGTTGCACTGTGGAGTGCATTGAGTGGAAATGCTACGTGCATAGGATTTTGTTCAACAAAAAAGGATAATGTTAACAAGCAGCCAAGATATAAAGGAACAAGTTAAAAAAGAGACAAGGTTTTTTTAAAGTGGTTCGGCACGAAAAGGCCTACGTCCACTGATTCTCTTTGTTAATCCACTTCATATGGGCAGTACAAGTTAAGAAAAGTATCGACGGAGGTGTTGGATGTTCCATGCCCTCTGGAACACCTCTCCGTCCACTGTTGACAAAATATAAGCTCCATTGTGGAGATCTTTATGAATTACATATGGTCCATCCCAGATTGGGTCTAGCGCTCCAGGGCGAGGGAAGATTCGCTTGAGGACAAGATCCCCTTCCTGTAAGGTACGATGCTTGACTTTGGAGTTGTATTGTGCCGCCACTTTTTGTTTGTGGGCTGCTGCTTTGAGGACTGCATCATTTCTCCTCTCCTCAACTAGATCCAAAGACATGTGAAGGAGTTCTTCGTTCTCTTCTGGGTTATAGTGGATCCTACGGTGGGAAGGCACAATGGTTTCAACTGGGAGCATAGCCTCCGATCCGTATGCCAAAGAGAAAGGAGTGTGCCCCGTTGATGTTCTGAAAGATGTGCGATAGGCCCATAGTGCCGTAGGAAGTTCATCCACCCAAGCGCCCTTTGATTTTTTGAGCTTCTTTTTGATTAGAGTTTTCAGAATTTTGTTGATGGCTTTGACTTGTCCGTTTGCCTGGGGATACGCTACGGATGAGAAGCTTTTGTGAATTCTGTGTTCTTGGCACCAGTTGGCGAATTCCTCGCTGTCAAATTGAAGTCCATTGTCTGATATGATTTTGAGTGGGACTCCATACCTGCACAGAACATTTTTGATCAAGAAGTTAATAACTTTTGCTGAAGATACTTTATTCAGAGGTTTCGCTTCCACCCATTTGGTGAAATAGTCGACTGCCACTATAGCATATTTGGCCCCGCCTCGGCCCATTGGCAGTTCGCCGATTAAGTCGATTCCCCATATTGCGAAGGGCCAAGGGCTGGTCATTTGAGTAATCTCAGTTGTTGGTAGCCACGGAATCTTAGCAAACTTCTGGCATCTGTCACACTTTTTGACGAAATCTAAGGCATCCTTGCTTAAGGTAGGCCAGAAATATCCATATCGGAGTATCTTCTTTGCTAAAGTTTGCCCTCCGGTGTGATCTCCGCAGCTTCCCTGATGGATGTTAGATAAGATTTCCTTGGCTTCCCTCCCAGCGACACACCTTAATAATGGGTTAGAGAATCCGCGCCGATAGAGGATGTCTTCTTGTATTGTGTAGCGGGATGCTTTCCTCAAGATTTTCTTGACTTCGTTACGCCCGTTGGGTAGCGTGCCGCTTTGTAGGTAGTCTCGGATGGGAGTCATCCAAGTTGCTTCTTCGGTTGCAGCTATCAGATTCACTTGCTCGAAACATTGGGCCAGTTGCTTCGAGATGGTTACTGCCCCGAAGATGGCGATGTCTCTCACACTTGCTTGCTTCGCCAATTCGTCGGCCTCTTGGTTATCTTCCCGAGGGATGTGTTTGACTAAGTAGTGGTCCAATCGGCTGAGAAGTAACTTGGTCTTCTTTAAATATGCTATGAGTCACTCTTCTCGAGCTTGGAATTCTCCTAGTATTTGGTTAACAATAAGTTGAGAATCGCTATGAAGACACAAAGAATTGGCTCCGATTTCTATGGCAAGTTTTAATCCAGTTATCACTGCTTCATATTCTGCATCGTTGTTGGTGGCAGCGAACTCCAACCTTATAGCATAGTGCAACTTATTTCCCCGGGGAGTGATTATTACCACACCTGCCCCGAGCCTTGTTCGTTCGATGCGCCATCCACAAAGAGATTCCACTTGATGTCTTTTGCTATTTCCAATTGCTCCTTATCTTCGTTGGTAGTGAATTCTGCAATGAAATCAGCCATGGCTTGTCCCTTGATGGCGGTGCGAGGGTGATAGGTGATATCATACTGACTTAGTTCAATGCACCATTTAAGTAGTCGCCCAGAAGTGTCGGGACGATGGAGTACCTGCCTCAGTGGTTGATCGGTCAGAACTTTGATGGAATGGGACTGGAAGTAGTGACGCAGTTTCCGTGATGTGATTAGTAAACAGTATGCTAGCTTCTCAAGTTTAGGATATCTGACTTCTGCCCCAGTAAACCTCTTGCTGACGAAGTAAACTGGCCGCTGCGTGCGGTTGTCTTCCCTTACCAAGGCAGCGCTTAGGGCGTGAGATGACACAGCAAGGTATAGGTATAATTCTTTGCCTTCGCTTGGAGTCGA
This sequence comes from Allium fistulosum, assembly GCA_030737815.1. NCBI lineage: Eukaryota > Viridiplantae > Streptophyta > Magnoliopsida > Asparagales > Amaryllidaceae > Allium > Allium fistulosum. The sequence continues at coordinate 961,022,352 of CM060904.1, forward strand.
GAGTACCGGTGGTTTCTGGAGGTGTTCTATTAAGTTAAGGAAATCGGTTAAGCATTCGTCAGTCCATTCGAACTTTCCTTTGTCTTTCTTTAGAGCTTCGAAAAAGGGAACGCACTTGTCCGTTGCCTTGGAGATGAATCGGCTTAGGGCGGCCACTTTTCCATTCAAACTTTGCATTTCCTTCCGAGTGGAAGGTATCTTGATATCCCTTAGCGCTCGGACTTGTTCAGGGTTTGCTTCAATCCCTCTGGCATGGACGATGAATCCTAAGAACTTTCCTGATGACACTCCGAAGGAGCACTTTAGTGGATTCAACTTCATTCCATACTGTCGAAGTACCTGGAACATCTTGCCTAGGTGGCTTACGTGATCTTTGGCTTTCCTTGACTTTACCAGCATGTCATCCACATATACTTCCATAGTTTGTCCTATTAGCCCTGCAAACATCTTGTTGACGAGGCGCTGGCAGGTGGCTCCTGCATTTTTAAGTCCGAAAGGCATTACCTTATAGCAGTATAAACCCCGGTCGGTGATGAAACTAGTGTGGTCTTGGTCGGGAGCATGCATAGGAATTTGGTTATATCCTGAGTATGCGTCCATAAAAGATAGGAGCTCGTGCCCGGCTGTGCTGTCTACAAGTTGGTCGATTCGGGGAAGTCGGAAGCAATCCTTTGGGCAGGCGTCGTTTAGGTTGGAAAAGTCAATGCATGTTCGCCACTTCCCATTAGCCTTCTTTACCAGCACTGGGTTAGCGATCCATTCCGGGTAGATGGCTTCTCGTATGAAGTCATTGGCGAGCAGATTCTTTACTTCTTCGTCGAGGGCTGCGGACCGCTCTGCCCCCATACTTCTCTTTCTTTGTTTTACGGGCGCCTTGGTAGGATCAATGTTTAATACATGGCATGCTTTGTCGGGGGAGATTCCGGTCATGTCAGCGTGTGACCATGCGAACACATCCAAGTTGTGGCGGAGAAAATCGATGAGTTGTTTTTTCAACTCTGCTTTTAGTTGGGACCCAATTTTCAATAGTCTACTTGAGTCGTGCTCGTCTACAGATACAAACTCCATAGCCTCTACAGGCTCGGCGGTGGCCTCCTCCTCTTTGTCCCTAGGGTCTAATTCATTGAAAGGGTCGCTGGTATATCGAAGAGGAGGGGCTTTCTTTAGTTGCTATGCTTCTAGACATTTCATGCAGAGGGCAATCTCTACACCCTTCCCTTTATCCTTCCTGTGGTTGTTGCGAAGTTCAGTCACATAGCAGTCTCGAGCAACGTCCTGGTCTCCTTCTACTTCCCCTATTCCATTGTCCGTTGGAAACATCATCTTTAGGCACCATGGGGCTAGGACAATTTGGAAGTCAGACAAGGCTGGTCTTCCTAAGAAGGCGTTGTAGGCCGAATGGCTTTCTATTAGCATGAACGTCTGCTTCCGTACATTTGAGCGGGGATGGCTTCCAATCTCAACAAAGAGGTCCAGTTGCCCGGGGGGCATCTTTGCATCCCCAGTGAAACCGTGTAGTGGTTTATCGCAGGGAGATATATCCTTCATTGATAGCTTCATTTTGCCGAATGCGTGTTTGAACAGGATGTTTACTGAGCTCCCAGTGTCTACCAGGATTCGGTAAACTTCGGCGGGACCGAGTCGGGCAGAGATAACCATGGGATCCATGTGAGGGTACTGCCTTCCTTCTAGGTCACGCTTACCGAATGTGATGTCATTACTTTCTTTCCGCTTCGGGTGGCGCTCTTCTATAACCGAATTGACACAGTCTTTATTGTCTCTAAGCGACTTTCCATATCTTTCCATCTCTTTCCAGCTTCTGTCTGCGATGTGCGGTCCTCTTGAGATGGTATGGACCACTATCTTCTCTTGACTAGAGCTGCTAGCGTTGCGGTTTCCTCTGTCGGCCTCCGGTGAGGGTAGCCTTGGGTTTTCATTGGCAGGAGCTGGGGTCCTGTCCTGACCATTTACATAGCGTTCCAGTTTCTTCCTTCTGATGTGTTCCTCAATCAAATCTCGGAGATGATGGCATTCATTGGTATCATGCCCGTGCGATTCGTGGAAGCGGCAGAACTTTCCAGACTTCTACGCGTTATCTGATTCCTTCTTGTATGGTGGGCGTTTGTATCTAACTTCTCCTTGGGTGGCAAGGAAGATATTTTCGACGGTCTCTTTCAAAGGAGTGTAAGTGTCGAATCTCGGTCCAGGCCGATATAGGCGCTTTTCTCCCTTCTTGCCCCCAGCATTGTCTCTGGAATCATTTCTTCGAACGTCCCTTGCCACAGCAGGGGCATTGCTGTGAGTTGCCTTATTTTGCTGTCCTGACTGCCCCTCAACGGCAGCATCCTCGAGCGTCATATATTTTCCGGCTTCATGGAAGAAATCGGGTAAAGTAGCTGGTTTTTCTTTTGTCAACCTTCTAGCGAATTTAGTGTCCGGATGCACACCACTACAGAGGGCCATTAGGATAAGCTTCTCGTCGGCATCTTGGACTGCGGCCGCTGCGGCATTGAATCGGGTTAGGTATTGTTGCAGTTTTTCTTCGGGTTTCTGTTTGATGCTGGATAAGGAATAAGCATCCTTAGGTTGTTCCACATGAATGCGGAACTGACTGATAAACTTTTCTTTCAACATTTCCCACGAGCTGATGGATCCCTGGGGTAAATGACAGAATCAGGAGGTAGCGAGATCTGCTAAGAATAGTGGAAAGCATTTGCACAGTACTCCCTCTGTTGCTCCACTCATGAGCATATGCTGTGTGTGTCTTTGTAAGTGTACGATGGGGTCGGAGGTTCCCTTGTAAGGTTCCATTGTTGGCATCTTCCATTCTCGGGGGGTGATAGCAATTTCGATATTGCGGGCGAAAGGGCTGGTTACCCTAGCGCCTATTCCTCGATCTCTTTGCTCCCGTTGGACGCACTCTCTGAATAAGCGTGCCATCCTTTCATCAGAATTTGGAGCAGATAGAAAGGAATTTGGTTCTATTTTGCGGGATTGATTCCGTCCAGATGACCTGTAGGGATGGTATCGTCTATCATTCCTCATATTTTCCAGCGGCTGCCTTTGATCTTCTGGGAGCATGCTAGGGTCAGCTACAGTTGGCCCTTGCCTTGATCTTCCCCTGCTGGGTTCTGATCTAAGCACTTCCTCGGGTCCAACTTCGGGCTGGACTCTAGCTCGGCCCCGTTCACTGGCGTTTCCGTGGTTAGGCAGTATGACAGGCTCAGCTACAGTTGACCTTCGCCCGGTACCTCCTCCGTTGGGTTCGGTACCAAACGTTTCCTCATGCCTAACTTCGGGCTGTGCTCGGTCTCGGCTCCTACCATGGCTACTTCTGCCGTTAGCTCCTTCGAAGAAGGAAGATCGTTGTTGTCTCTGAGATCCTCCAGACTGGGACTCGCCCCATGATTCAGTGTTGCGGTTGGATTCTTCAGCGTCCCTTTAGCGTGACATGAGATGGTCCACCAAGGCTTCCTGCTGGGACGTGAAGCGGTTAGTTACTTCAACCACAACTCTGTCCAAATCTGCCCTAGTAATTGCTGCAGGCTGTTCTGTGGCAGGAGTGGTTGGGTTAGCTTGTCCTTCATTTGTTACTGCTGCTGGAGGAGGACGATTTACTTGATTCGTGACAGCTGGATCTAGAAGACTGCTGGATGCGATGTTTTTTCCTTTGTTAACATCTTTTCTCTGTTTGGGAGGCATGTTATCCGAGTGGCGAACGATGCTGTTAGGAAAACTGTTAAGTGGACGAAGCTGAAGCTTCGAGCTTCTAGCTCTCAATGAAAGCACCAAAAATGTTTGCACAAAAAATGGACAAACACCTCAAAGTTGTATGATTTAGTAGATCTTATGTTGTTCTTAGTGATTTTGGAGATTTATGCAAATATATGAAAAGCAGGGTCTAAACTGTAAAAAGACACGCAGATTTATAGTGGTTCAGCCAGAATGTGCCTACGTCCACTTTATATGTTATTTCTCTTTTCTTGTTTTGATTACAAGTACAAAGCTTTGATACAAGTAAAAGAAAGTCGTTTGAAAGTCCTATCCGTGCTTGAGCTCTCAAACTTGTCCCCCATTGTTGTACCCCTGCCCCTCTATTTATAGAGTGAGGCTGGGGGTAGGGGTCTTGGAGGTATATAGCAGCTGGCGGGCCTGGGCTGACGTAATCTGGCCTGGTGGAGCTGGTCCGGTTTACTCTGGTTCGGTGGAAGGAGGTGAGTAGGTTGGTCCGGTGGTACTTGGTTCGGCATTGAGGTTGTTTACTCTGGTTCGGTGGAAGGAGGTGAGTAGGTTGGTCCGGTGGTACTTGGTTCGGCATTGAGGTGGGGTGCGTGTTGGTTCGGTGGAAGGAGGTGGATGCCGAATGGAGTTTAGGCAAGCCTGGATGGATGAATCAAGCTTCTTGGTCTCGAGATCTTCTAGGTGAGAACACGCCCAACAAATATAGATAAAGTTTAAAATATATATACAATTTCGAATAAGAAAAAGTTTCAAAAAATATATATCAGATCTCGAATGTACAAAGATATAATTTTGAAAAAATAAAGTTTTGAACATATATTTCTGGGTTTGATAGCTAAAAAATGTCATGCATATTTGAGCATGATAAAATGCGATGAGCATAGTGCAATATAAAGTTAGTAAGTGTGTTGACAATTTACATGCATAAGCTCCTTATCTTAAAGTACACACCACCCATACCTTGTTAGTACATGATCACATGCCCTTTGCTGTTGGATTGGACAAGCATGAAATTAGAGATGATTATTAAAGTAGGGTGGTAAACACTGAATTGTCAAGCGTTAACTATTTAAGAGAAGTGATTTTTCAAAAAGGGCTTCTTCTACCGATATAGGACATTTTGAGTGCATATATCAAATAAAAAAAGAATGAACACATATTATAATTATGAATTTTTACTTGCCTATGCACTGAGTTTATTATTACTTGGCAAACATGACCATATTATGTTATTGCTATTGCACCTTTATTTCTGATTAATACTATTGATGCTTTTAAGTTGTAAAAGCCAATGTTTTCAAGGTATGTTGTATATAAATCTTCGGTGATGAGAAAATGAAGGGAAATTTGCATTTTAATGAGCTCAACTGTGAAATATTATGGTTATTATCCACCATGAATCAACTCTACTCATTGAAAATTTTAATTTATTTTAATGCATGAAATTCACCATGTACTAACACAAAATTCAAGTTTCTTTACAGGGTAAAATGAAGACTTGTCCACCAAGAGTAAACAATCAAGAAGCTCTAAATTTTCTTATCAAAGCATAATGGGAATTTCCATTATCATATGATTTTTTGGTTACTTATATCAAAGGGTTTTCTAGATTTCTTATATTAGATGGTTCTTTGGTTTTCTTAAATATATCAAATAATGTTCTGGCTTTCTTATATTTTGGATGGAATTCTGATTTTCTTATAATGGTTTTCAAATAGGTTTCTGAATTTCCTTATACCGGATGATTTTTCAGCCTTCTTATGTTAGGTAAATTTTTGGCTTTCTTATTTAATGAATTTCTCATGTAGGTGAATTCTTGCCTTCCTTACCTAACAGATTTAGAATTATGAGTTTTGCCCTTAGAATGGAGTTTGAGAAAAAACTTTCTCGTATGACTGGGTTTTTAATACCAGAATGGAAATTCAAGTTTTTCTATATAGGACAATGGATTTACTTTGGATTTTTAGTATCAAAAGGTTGACTTCTATAACCATGCCCACCACTCCCAATATAACAAATGATTGAAGGTGCCACTAACTCCTCGTGTTTGATCAATTCCCAGGAAGATTATTTTTATGGCCATTCGAAAATCGATTTCTAAAAGTTTCATGATTATCCGACCCAATTAGATGGGTAATATATGCCATCTCTTATTTTATTAAAATAATTTTGCTTTTAAAAACTTTTATCAAGCTAACCCAAGAAAATTTGCATGCCAAAAGTAGCTTATATATAGTTTCTATCGCCATAATTTCAGCCCAAAAGATATTTTCGTAAAATCATTTTTAAGATTTGCAAATTACTAGTATTAACCGAAAAGGGAATGACTACTCACAAAGGTAACCAAATTAGGTGGAAGACCCAAATTTGAACTTCAAGCAATCATAGTAGGATCTCTTATTTAGGCCATCAGAGTGCTTGAAGTAACTTTCTAAAAGTTGAAAGGCGGAATGGCATTTGTTAAGAGTCATGATCATAAGCAATCAAAAAGGTCAAATCAGTTAAACCGATACCTATTGAAAAAGGAAAGATCTAGGGCCCTTAATGTATTGGTTCATAGTCACTTTATTATTAAGAAAGGAAAGAATGTTTCAAGAGGCTACCCTTATTTCAAATAAGGAAGGATGCATGAGAGAACATGCGATCACCACCGTTTAGGAAGTAAACCAGTAATGGAAATTGAATGAATAACCACCAACCTAAGGTCAAGGAACACGAGAAAGTAAGAATGATAAATTTACATTCTCATATCAAAAATGACCTTGGACTCATAATAACAGGACCAAAAAAAAAGTGAGGCTATGAGAAGAGTCCATATTTTTTATATGGATCACCTTAGACATGTAAAGAAAAGTAAAAGAAAAGGAGCCATTAGTGCCAAAACAGGTAATGTCAGAATGATCAATACATCGAGACAAAATAAGTATTGAAAGAAAACCACACTCTGACTAAAAAGGGAAAGATTTTTGAGTAAACCTACTGCTTAGGAGTTAGATCATCATCAAATGTAGTAATTCTCAAGCTACAATATTTAAACTAAATCTATAAGGATTGTTCGGGAATAGAATAGTAAGATCACATAACAATGAACGCTTCTTGAGTCACAACTTATATCAAATTCCAATGCACTTACAATTTCTACCATAACTTGTATCAAATTCTCAAACACTTATGGTTCCAACATTAGTAAGGATTCAGCATGAAGATTGTGCACTACTAGCAAGCTAACCTAGATTTACCAAAGTTAACCAAGTTTCACCTTTCTTACACTTCTTGAGATTAATGAAGAAATTCACTAATAAAGATTCGTATTTCCAAATAACCAAGCAACATAACCATTAAGACCATCCTAAAGAAATGGTTGGAAAAAACATGAGGAAATTGGATAGGGAATTACCTCTTGTGTTATGGGAATAAAGAACTTCTGCTAAAACAGCAACGGGACATACCGCATTTTCTTTAACATATGGATGTAAAGTCATGATTTCAATTGAGGTTGAAGTACCCTCTCACCGAAGGATTGCATATGCGTTTAGCACAAATCAGGAATTGAAAAGAGAATCTTTAGACTTTGATCAGTGAACTAAGGGATGAAGCAGCCATACAGATAGCTGAATATCAAATAAGGATATCGTAATATTACAACTCCAAAGTGAGAGAAAGATCATTTCAAAAAGGAGATTTAGTACTCCGAGAGGTTATGGAAAATACAAAGAATCCAGCAGATGGATCACTTAGACCTAACTGGGAAGGACCCCTTATCATTCATAAAGTAATCCCACAGGAACCTATCGATTATGCTGACCTGATAGCAACATAATAACAAGAACATGGTACGTCGAACATTTAAGACCGTACTTTCCAATAGTGGATGAAAAAAGAAGCTGAAACAAGTATATTTACTGAATCAGTAATAGAAAGGAGTAAGAATCTTCTAAAATAAAAGAAAAGCCTAAATCATTACCTATAAGGTAATAAGGGATGAATAAAGCCTTTGATCTCGCCTCAAGGGCCTGGTCAAAGCACCTCTTGGAGGGAGGATAGAGTAAGCCTTTGGTATCGCCTGAAAATGGTCTGGCCAAGGCATCTACAATCCTTCGATCCTGCCTACGTGGCCTGGACGGAGCACCTTCTAATGGGAGAACGGAGTAAGCCTTTGGTCCTGCCTAAGATGGCCTAGCCAAAGCACTGAACCAACCTTTAGTACCCCCTATATAGCGTGGCTGAATCACCTCCTAGAGGGAGGTCAGTTAAGTCTTTGGTTCTACTTAAGATAGCTAACCAAAAGCATCAGAGGAAATACCTAAATCATCACCAAAGACAGTGATAAGGGGTTGAATCCAAGTTGGGATCACACCTATGAAAGTTCAAAGGAAATCAATCAAGATCCATTACTTATTTTTGCGATCAGAGATCATTACCTAGAATCAAGATCCGTTACCTATTATGGTAATTAGAGATCATCACCTGAGATGGTGCCAAAGAAATCAATCAAGATCCGTTACCTATTGTGGTAATCAGAGATCATCACCTAAGATGGTGCCGAAGAAATCAATCAAGATCCATTACCTATTGCGGTAATCAGAGATCATCACCTAGGATGGTGCCAAAGAAATCTATCGATATCCATTAGCTATTGCGGTAATTATAGATTCAATCAGAATTGTTACATATTGCGGTAATCAGAGACCCAATCAAAATCATCACCAAAGATGGTGACAAAGAAATTAGTTGAGTCAATTGAACTCTATCCAAAATCATGGATGCAAGTAATCTTCTAGAGTAAGATCAATCAAAAATGGTCCATTTGTGCTTTAAAGCAAAAATAAGGCAATCTTCTGGAGAAAGATCTATCAACTATGAGCTATTGTACTTCAAAGCAAAGATAAATCAACCTTCAATTGCCAGAACGAGTTTCTGGTCTTCTATTCAAATTATTCTTGCTAGGATGGATTTTCTAGTTTTTTATTCATATTATATTACAAGAGGAATTTTCTGGTCATCCATTCATATTACTGCCAGATTGTAATGACCCGGAATTTTGAACGTTTTATATTTAAATATCAGAATTATTTAAATAATTGAATCTTGGATTTAATGGGAATATAAATGATTTCGAAAGCTTATTTTAATTCTTTTTAAGTAAGAAATGAAATGGTAAACTTTTATTTTATAATTGAAGTGATTAAACTTGTTTTAATAATAATTCTTTTTAATTAACGTGTGGAATTATTATCTCGAGGCAATATCTTGGATTTTGACAAAACCAGGGTTTGGAATATTGAGGGTGCGCCGACGAATTTCGTGGCCATCGGACGTGCTGTGTGGTCATGCGTGCTTGAAATGCATATCGTTTAAGTTAAAAGGATAAAATATATTATTTATTTTCCTATAAATAACCATCACTTAACCTATTTTACCAACTCTCCTCCTTTCTCCTTTTTTTATTTCCTGTTACCAAAGAAACATAGCCGCCACCCATTTTTTTCTTCAATCAATTGTTTTGAGACAAATAGGCAACAAAATTGAGTGATTTTAGATTGGTTGAACTCGCATGGGTGAGTGCTTCATTTCGGTATATGCAATAGTATGTGTCATAGAACTTGGTCATGGTCGAAGTAATGCGGTAGTAGCTAGGGTTAGGTTTTGGTGGAGATTAAGGCGACGTTGGGAAAATTAGGGAGCGACGTTGTGCTTCTCATTCGAAGGGGCTTCAACTGTGGTATTTTAATGAACTCCGATCGACATAGGAGCTGTACGACTTGGCTCTGTAGCACGCAAAGCCGAAGTCATGAATGGATGTGGTAGGCCAAAGCTCAAAGGGATGGTACAGTTGTTCTTCTCTTAACGAGGTGGTTCTTTCTATGTCAACGATGGGTGCTCCGATCATCAAGCAAGGATTGCGGCATTTGGAATAAATGTAGGGTTGAGCATTGCTTTTTGATCTGGGGTTGCGGTCGAGTGGTTATTGGCAGCATTGCGAAGAGCACGTGATGTGGAGCGCAATGGAGTCATCGTTCGTTGATTCGTTATGTGTAGGCCGAAAATTCAGGGAGAGGCGTGCATGTTTTTTTGGGTTTGTACAGACATGTACAGTGCTTGGCTTGTGCATGAAATTGGAAAGAAGAGGGAAGGCCATTAATGAGGTAATTATGGAAATGGGTGATTAATTAACATTGATTAATTAAGTTTTAAATTTTTATAAAATCTATAACTTTTGCATACGAGGTCCAATCGAGGCGCCGTCTTTGTTATTGCACTCGTATCGGGATGTTTTGCATCTAGAATTGGTTTGGGCTTAGTTGAGTTTTCTCACCAGTTGAAGTATATTATTGTGAATATAATTTTTGTTGTATTAAGATATTAATAGTATAATGAACAATGCAAGTTATTACTCTTGGACCCCTCCTTGTTTTGTAAAACAAGCAACAACATTATTATGTAGTATAATCTCCCTTGTAATCATCTATAACATGTATTGTGGCCTAGGCTACTTGTTTACATGTTTGATATTGCTATTTGATTAAGTTGGAAATAATGTTGTGAACGTTTGAAGCGATATAGTCGCTATAAACTGCTTCGAAATCCCTTATATTTGACATATGTTAAATTGAATAAATTATGATATATTGTGGAAATATATATATATATATATATGTATATACATTTTGTTGTTTCCTACATACATTTTTGCATGTTTGACAGAGAGGAATTGGTTTGGATATTTGTGGAGATTGGAAATAAAGTTATAAATGTTGGAAGCGAAAAGGTCATGATGGATGCACTTTGAAATCACCATGTTTGACGATTTTAAAGTTAACTTTGGAAGACATCCTAGGGCTTCTTTGTATTTTTAATAAGTACTGTAAACATACTTATTATCGAAAAATATCAATGTTTTAATATATTACTGATAATCATTTATGGATTTTCAAAGTAATGGTCTTAAATTATAAAGCAAGCTTTTATGATTTTTAAATAAATTATAAAATAAGTATCTTTAAGTGTAAATAAATGTTTTAAAATATAGTATAAGCATTTTAAAAGTATATTTTTAGTGTATATATAGTTTTAGAAAATTTGTTAAAGATTTTATTTAAGAAATAAAAGGCTTTTATATTATAATATCTTTCAAATTGTTTATAGTATTTTATTTGATATGTTAGTTTTATAAATAATATGTACACACACACATATATTTTTAAAGGTATTTTAGTATATTCAGAAATTTGGAAAGACGTTTAGTATTTTGTAAAAGAATATAAAGTTTTTGGATTATAACACTTATGTTATAATGGATGGTTTTGTAAATTGGTTATAAAGGTAAATTACCTTATTTAATAAGTGAAGACATACTTAGAGCTTTAAATGAATGTTTCAAAGTTAATAACAAGTATAAAAGTGATTTTGGGTTTATAGTAACGATGTTTGAGAAACATTTGTTTTAACCCATTTAAGTATACTTTTGAAAAGTAATTGGATCTTTAAAACAGAGTTTTAAAGATAACGATTAAGTGAAGTTGTTTTGGGTTTGTTGTAAATAATGTTTTAGTAAAATTTGTTTTTAAACACTTGAATAATATTTTAAAATGATAAAATATTGTTAAATGATTTTGAAAAATGCTTAGATATTTAATAATGGAATTTCAAAGAGAATAACAAGTATGAATTGGTTTTGGGTTTGTTGTGACGATGTGCTAATAACATTCATCTTTAACCTGTTCTGATTATGCTTATGAATGTAAATAGGTCTTTGAAAAGAATTTTTTAAAGATAATCATAAGTGAAATGGTTTTGGGTTTGTAGCGACAATGTTGTAGTGACATTTGCCTTAAGCCATTTGAAATTGATTTGTGAATATACTTATATGGTTAACATAAGTATATGAATACTTTTGAGAAGTATTGGAACGTGTACAAATAAATACGGAGGTTTTAATTAAATAGTTAGGTTTAATTAATAAGTGAAGTTTCATTAATAAAGAAGTTTATTGAGTAAAAAGGAGATTTACTAATAAAAGAGGTTTTTAATTAATAAAAGAAGATTAATTAAAAAGGGAATTAGAAGTCGTTTATATGACTTGATCGTTCTTATGTGTTTCAATTGTGCTTTGTGTGTTACTTGCTTATGGATTGTATATGTGGCTTAGTTATCCATATGCGATTGTTCTCATTGTTATTGCAATTGACCAAAATATAACTCTGGAAATATCTTGAAGAAACACAGAATTATATGGTTTAGTTATCGGTGATGCTATACTACACATATAAACTCATATTGCTCTTCTAGGACAAATGATAAAGAAATACATCTGGTTAAACGGTTAGGAGGTGATCTCCGCTCTTATGTATTGTCTATATATTTTCCATAAAATCAGAATTGAGTTTACCGAAAATCCGTCGATTGGTTTCAGAGCGCCTGGTAAGTGGGGGAGTGTACTTATATGAGATGATTTGAGATAGTAACAACTCCAAAACCACATACATGTTCTATGCTTTGGAAGAGGTTTATGATTGGTTTGAGATGCTGGAATATGTGTGGAGATTTGAGATCTGTTTGAGAAGCTTGAACGCATGCAGTTGTTTGTGATCTATTTAGGATATGGGAATCTGAAATGACCCTCCTAATTCTACTCTAATTCCATAGTAAATTTTTTTTTTTAAGTAAAGAGGATATATAGATATATCCATTGCAAATATGATTCTCAGGGTCAATATCTTTCTACAATAAACCAAAATATATCCAGGATCACAATAATCAACCAATATAAATATATCAGTACATTCACAAAGATAAGCACATACATGTGAGGATGTATATGCCTCTCTTGTTTGAATCAGAGTTTTGAAAAAACAAGAGGATGGTGGATTGCTAATTTATTTTATATATATATTTTTTTTGATCCAACAATCCACTGCAAACATATACATTAGTCTGTTTATACTAACTAAGAAATGATCAAGAAATAATCAGTAGTAAACAAGCTTTTAATATAGATGTTTGTGTTAAGTTCTGAATGGTGTCAAAATCAGTATAAAATAAAGTAGATCCTAAGGAAACACAAGCAACATCTAGGCGTAATGGAAACGCGCCTAACTTATACATGCAAGGTCACGAGTTCGAGTGCTATGCTGGTCGGTTCAAACACTATTTTTGTTTTCTTTTTCTTTTGTGCAGTCTGGAATCTGTTATCTACCTATCTGCACATATATATATATATTTTATTTTTGCCTAAAATCCATCATACAAAACAATAATCCTTGCTTAATCATTATTGAATCCCATCCCTATAACCTGGAAGGCTTCAGGATTGATATGAATTGAGAGTAAGGTTCTTGGGTTATGAGGATGATAGAAGTGTTTATCATCATTCAGGTTTTGTATTTCTTCTTATAAGATCTGTCTGGCCTTAAAAATGCATTTGGTTAAAATTTGAGAAAAATTCAGATTCCTATTACAAGTACTAAGAAAAAGTGTGGTAATGTATGCACTAAACATATTTATGTGCATATATACCTGCAACTATTTGAATCTGGCTTCCATCTACCTTATTACAGATCCTTTCTTTAATTAAAAATAGGACAGGAAACATTTGTATGGAACAAGTTTAATTATGGATACCTTGCAGCCATATAAAACATTTAGCCTATGCCTATCTCTTTTGCACACATATGCTATATTAGAAAATAAACCATTTAAATTTTCTGAGAATCAACTCTCCAGATTTTCCAAACTTAAATCCTTTCCAAAGATTCATGATTGACTAATGCATTTATAAAATGTAATCATTCAATTTTAACATGGTGTTCTTGCTAAATCCACTTACAAGATTTCAATTAACTTTTAAACATGACAGAAATTTTACTAGGTTCATAGATTCCAGATACAAGTCAAATTCTTAACAAAATACTTAGCAAAATATCCCTCCAATATTCAACACTTAGTACAAGTAGCAATTTAAGTTATCCATACATGCAGATTTCAACATTTAGGCTCTTATCTAACTAAGTTTTAGCATGCTATATCTTCTTCTCAAGGCCTTGCTCCTACTCCTACTTAGTTGCTGCAATCCCTGAAAAAGCATTGGAAACTGCCTCATTTTAAATGAGACACCCCAGATGCCATTAGCACACTAGGGTCAGACACATGTCTGGTATGAGAAAAATTCACAAAAGCAATTTGTTAATTAGGTTAAAATCAAGTTAAAGTACAAATATATATAAGGTTCTGTCCTTTGGAATCAAGTAAATACTTGTGTGCATGCTCTGTGTCATTGTGCATGTGCACACTTTTACTTTCTTTCCAGTGACTACACATATGAATATGGCACATACATTCAAGCATACAACTCAACCATAGACAAACATCATTCATACCAAACAGGAAAATAACCAATATGAATTAAATCACTTATTCAATTCTCATATTCCAAATCTGGGAAAAACTCTAGTTTTCTCATCTGCTCAAGTATTATTTCCTTGGTATATTTATCTATCCTTGGTCTCATCTGCAATATTTATGAATCAATGGACACACTGTAATGAACTAATTCACTCCATTACACAAAGATCTCAGGACTTAAACAAGCCATGTGTCAACTTATGTTACTCAAGCACACAAGTCATTCCTGCAGTGTTCTTGACCCCAACTTCCTAATCAGATTTAAGTTAATAATAACCCCTTTGATTTTTCATGCCAAACCATTCAGTGATTCATTTTTATTTAGCTAAAACATCCATATCATGGTATCTCCTATTATTCATGACCATACAGGAACAACAAGTAAACAGTCATTGGTGACTACAAAATAAGGTTCTGTACATATAGATATTCATCCTGGTATTTTTAAAAGGAGTTTAAGCAACTAACATTGGCTTATAGCTTCTGGGAGAGTTTTCTTTTGCAAACATTTGTGCTTGAGTTAAACTCAGGATGACCTGGTTTCACTGAATCACAAAATTTTGTTTGCTATGCATTTTATTGAATCAGAGGCATCAGCACATAGGCAACCCTATTGCACCCCTAATTCCTTTCTATTTCGAGCCTCAGCACTTATACATGAGTATATTGCAGCTCAACATTATTTACATCTTTCTGGGTTAAGCCAAAACCAATACTACTTGCCTATTCTCAACCTTTTATTTTCTGGGTATTTATTTATATCCCTAAATATTAACATATCAGAAATCTGAGTGTATAAAACAGACATGTATGCTAACAACACATAAAACTTTGTTATAATAAAACAAATGATCAACCAAAGAAAATCAAAACATATTTAGATTTAAATTCACAGAAAAACATTCATATATGAAAATACTCTGTTAATAAAAATACTTCTATCTGGCTGCCTACATTAGGACTTATTGCCTTAGATTTTTGAGTGAGTTTTCTCACCTAGCTCTCTCTCCTTTGTTTCCTTAATTAACTGATGAACCCCTGCTCTTATCCTCAAGCTCTCTTTCTTCCCTTGTCTTATGATTTCTGTGGTATTGTTTTTCTTTTTTTTTTCAAAATTCTTTTCTGAGGAGAAGAGGAGGCTGCTGCATATACATGTATATATATACAGGGTCTCTCTCTTAGGGTTTTGGGTATTGGCTAAGTCCATTTTTGCCCACCAGAAAATCATGTTATCTGCATTTTAAACCCAAAGTTTTACCCCCTTCCCGGCTTAATTTGGGTGAAGAGAAAAGTGGTTATACATTTTTCAGAAATTTGCTTTTCAGAAAATACTTTTTCCCCCTTGTCTACAATCATGCTAAAAATGTGACTTGGTTTTGTTATTTATCAAATACTCTTTTCTAATTCTGCCTATACCAAGAACTTCTCTGTTTTATCTTATTTTCCTATTTTTAGCTTTCATGTAAATGGTATGTACTTCCTTCATTTACTTATAAGAGGATTATTCCTTTTTATATCTCTATTCTTTTCATTTCTGCTTATATTAAAATTGTGTCTGTATATTTTATTTCACTAGTTTAAACTCTAGTATTTTATTAACACATATATATTTGTATATAAGTCTTACTGAAATAATTAGTACACCCTCCCATATATTTATGCATCATTCTATACTGGCACACACATGCACATGTATACTTAAGAAAAATATTCAGTAGCATACATATATTTATATTTACTTATGCATTCAGCTTTTAAAGATTTAATATATATATATATATATTCCCATACATATCAATATGTATTTATTCTTAAAGTTTTCAGAGATTTTTAGCTTTTGTTCATGTGTATACCCTGTGCACACATGTACACACATACTGATACACTATCCAGCCATAACAATCTCCTTCCAAAATTTATTTAAAAATTATTTTAAATTCATTTATATTTTCCAGGATAAATTCCTAAAATCTTGGGTCATTACATACACCCCTCCTTTTAGAAATTGTGTCCCACAATTTTCCTAAGCTTAAAATAAATTTTAAACTTAATTCAGAGAACAAGTATATTCTCTACCAAATAGATTCTTAGTTCTACATTAACTAAAAATATATTCATCCAAAATAAAGAAAACAATCAAAAATCAGAATTACCTTAATCTGAAAGTAGCTTAGGATAATTCATCCTAACTTTGTCTTCTAATTCCCATGTGCAATCACTAGGATCTAGACTCCATTGTACCTTCACAAGTTTCAGAGATTTATTCCTCAACTTCTTCACATCTTTTGCCAAAATTCCCACTGGATCCTTTTCATAAATCAAATTAGGATTTATCTGCACTTGGGTTGGGGTTTCAAGAATTTCTGCCTTGTCATGGACCCACCTTCTCAATTGTGATACATGAAAAACATCATGTATGCCTTGCATGTTTTCTGGTAATTCCAACTTATATGCCAAGGGACCAATTCTCTCCAGAATTTTGTATGGTCCAATATATCTTGGGGTTAATTTGCCTTGTTTTCCAAACCTCAACACATTTTTCATGGGTGAGATTTTGATGAAAACAAAACTTCCCACTTCATATTCTACCTGCCTCCTTCTCATGTCTGCAAATTTCTTTTGCCTATCTTGAGCTGCTGTCATTCTTCTTCTTATCAACTCAATTTTCTCCTTGGTTTCTTGTATGTACTCAGGTCCTAAAATAGACCTTTCTCCTGCTTCTACCCAGCAAACTGGTGACAAACAGGGTTTACCATATAAGGCTTCAAATGGAGCCATTCCTATGGTGCTTTGGTAGCTGTTGTTGTATGTAAATTCAACTAGATGAAGATAATCTTCCCAGTTGCCCCCAAAATCCAGTATACATGCCCTCAACATGTCCTCCAGAACTTTGTTTACCACCTCAGTCTGCCCATCTGATTGAGGATGGTAGGCAGTACTTAAACATAGTTCACTTCCCATTGCTTCTTGAAAGCTTCTCCAGAATTTTGAAGTGAAGATGGTATCCCTATCACTCACAATGGTTTTGGGAATGCCATGTAACCTTACCACTTCTTTTATAAAAATTTGAGCTAGTTTTGGTGCAGTTCTTTCTGACTTGACTGGGATGAAGTGTGCTACCTTGGTTAGCCTATCCACTATCACCCATATGCTTGTATTACCTCTCTTAGATCTAGGCAGTCCATCTATTAAGTCCATAGATATGTCTTCCCACTTCCACTGTGGTACACTAAGAGGTTGCATCAACCCTGATGGTCTTTGAGTTTCAGCCTTGACTTGTTGGCAAGTCATACATTTGGCAATGTATTTAGCTATATCAGATTTCATCCCCTTCCACCAGAAGTCTCTTTTCGAATTTTGATACATTTTTGTGTTACCTGGGTGTATGGAGTATTTACTCCTGTGATATTCATTCAATATCTCCCTCTTCAATTCTATGTCCTCTGGTACACACATCCTATTCTGGTATCTTACATAACCATCTTTATCAAGGTGGTGATTCATTACTTCCTCCCCTCTTGAGAGGAGCATTCTCTTTTCTAATAAGTGAGCATCTTGTTCTTGCATTTTTCCTACCTTCAGAATTAAATCTGGTTGAAGTGTCATTAAGCTTAACTTCCCTTTACCTTCTTGTGCACCATGCATCTTCTCATCAATGTGCACACAACCATTCTCCCCAATCTCTAACTCAGTTAGCAAAGACAAATTTCTAAATTCTGCTATCATCATCATAGCCAATTTAGCATGCTGTCTACTCAGAGCATCTGCAACTTTGTTTGCTTTCCCTGGTGTATAAAGTATGTCAAAGTCATAGGCAGCTAAGAACTCCACCCATCTGTGTTGCCTCATGTTCAAATCTTTTTGTGAAAACAAATATTTTAGAGACTTGTGGTCAGTGTAAAGTTCAAACTTAGTGCCTAATAAATAATGTCTCCAAAGTTTTAAAGCATATATCACAGCTGCTAATTCGAGATCATGTGTGGCATACCTTACTTAATGGGGTTTTAGTTGTCTGGATGCATATGCAATGACTTGGCCTTGTTGCATCAACACTGCACCCAAGCCAAATCCACTAGCATCAGTGTAAACCACTAATTCTTCATTTCCATGTGGTACCTTTAGAATTGGAGCATTCACCAATGCCTCCTTCAACTGTTCAAAAGACTTTTCACATTTTTCTGACCAAACAAAAGCTTGGTTCTTCCTGGTTAGGTTAGTGAGTGGTGTAGAAATTTTTGAAAAATCTTTTATAAACCTTCTATAATACCCTGCCATCCCCATAAATGACCTCACCTCACTCACAGTGCTTGGCCTCTTCCATGCTTGAATAGCCACTATTTTATTGGGGTTCACAGAAATTCCTTTGGCAGATATAACATGGCCAAGAAAATGTACTTCCTCCTTCCAAAACACACATTTTGAAAATTTTGCCTTTAAATCTTTTTCCCTTAGCCTAGACAAAACCAGGTGCAAATGATGCTTATGTTCTTCCACTGTCTTGGAATAAATCAAAATGTCATCTATGAAAATAAGCACAAACTTGTCTAAGCAATCTCTAAAGGTTCTGTTCATTAAATCTACAAAGTAAGATGGTGCATTGGTCAAGCCAAATGGCATAACCAAAAATTCATACAGCCCATACCTAGTGTTAAAGGCAGTGTACTTGATGTTGATTCTTCCACCTTCATTTGATGAAAACCAGATGCTAAGTCTAGTCTAGAAAATACTTTTGCCCCTGCTAATTGATCAAAAAGATCATCTATTCTTGGCAATGGGTATTTATTTTTAATGGTTACTTTGTTTAATTCTCTATAATCTATGCAGAGTCTTAAAGAGCCATCTTGCTTCTTAACAAATACCACTGGTGCTCCCCAGCAAGAATTACTTGGTCTTATAAAACCCTTTTCTTCCAATTCTTCTAACTGTTTCTTTAATTCTTTTAGTTCATTTGGCCCCATTCTAGTTGGCTTTTTAATCACTGGGCTTGCTCCTGGAACTAAATTGATCTGGAATTCTACTGGTCTATGGTGTGGAATACCCTTGACTTCACCAAACACATCCAAATATTCATTGACTATGGGAATTTCTTCAATGGTTAGTTCACTGAAATCTTTTTCTAAGTCAACTAAATGATATAGTTTTCCTTCCTTAGCTACTTCACATAAAACTGTGATTCTCTGGCCTCTAGAATTTTGCAATGATATGGTGGATGAGTCTAAATTAATTATGGCTTTAAATTGCCTTAACCAGTCCACCCCCAATATAACACCTATATTTGGGTAATTCAAAACATATAAATTGGAAATAAAAATATTTCCCCCTATGTTTAACTCCACATCCACACAAATCATATTTAAAACACTAGAACTCCCCAATGGACTTTGTATATGCAATGGGGTTTCAACCAATATGCAATTCAGTTTTAGCATTTTAACCAATTCATACGAAATTAAGGAGTGAGTTGCCCCAGTATCATATACTACTGTTATGGGTATGGTACAAATAAGTAATGTACCTTCCACTTGGCTATGGTTTACAGTGTTACTCTCCACTATGGCTTTGCCTTTTCCTTCCAAATTTGCCAATTTGCCTTGCTGTTTATACTCAGGACATTTCCTCTTCATATGCCCCTCTTTCCCACATAGATAGCATTTGAAAGCTCCTCCTTTCAATTCTGGACATTTTGGTTTGATATGCCCTTCCTTTCCACATTGATGGCACACAATTTTCTTCTTGTCTTCCTTAGCTTTGACATCTCCAGTGCTTTTGTTACTAGCCTCTTCTTTCTTCTTATCATAAGGGTGATACCTCCCCTTACCTTTCTTGTTATTATTGCTCTTAAAATTTCTGAACTTCTCCCTTTCCTTGTCATGCTGCTCCAACCTCAAAGCTAAGTCTATCACATGATCAAAAGTCTTGTCTGCATAGGGTAGCATGGCTCTGCTAAGTCCTGGGTTCAGACCCTTTATGTACCTATCATTTTTAGATGCCTCATCTGCCACAAGCATTGCTCCATATGTGGAAAGCCCCTCAAACTTTTGAGTATATTCTGTGACAGTCATGGTTCCTTGTCTAAGTCTAATGAATTCTTCTAACAAGGTAGTCTTTGCTGATGCTGGTACAAACCTTGCTTCCAACATCTCTTTAAATTGATTCCAAGTGATTTCATTCTCATTCCTTCCTGCAATGATTACTTCCCACCAGCCTAAAGCTACTCCTTTTAGCTGTCTTGAAGCCACTTGCCTCTTTCTTTGATCATCAAGTTGCATGTCATTGAAAATTCTTTCCAATGTTCTCAACCATGTTTGAATTTCCATGATACTCTCTGTCCCTTTAAAGCTTTTGCCTCCTAAATGAGTATATGTCTTAAGCAATTTTGAGAGTTCTTCATAGGGATTTTCTTGCCTTTGTCCTGCCCCATCCCTAAATGCTCTAACCAAGTCTTGCAGATTGACCATTGGTGGTGCATGGGAAGATCCTGCTCCCTGATTTGGTGGTCTCCCTACCATAGTTTGCTAATAATAATTTACATAGCTGGTTAGTTTGATATTTAGTTCCTTTTAATTTTATTTCTATCTAAGGACTTGATCCTTACTTCTACTATGTTGAATAACACAGCTCTGATACCAACTGAAATGACCCTCCTAATTCTACTCTAATTCCATAGTAAATTTTTTTTTTAAGTAAAGAGGATATATAGATATATCCATTGCAAATATGATTCTCAGGGTCAATATCTTTCTACAATAAACCAAAATATATCCAGGATCACAATAATCAACCAATATAAATATATCAGTACATTCACAAAGATAAGCACATACATGTGAGGATGTATATGCCTCTCTTGTTTGAATCAGAGTTTTGAAAAAACAAGAGGATGGTGGATTGCTAATTTATTTTATATATATATTTTTTTTTGATCCAACAATCCACTGCAAACATATACATTAGTCTGTTTATACTAACTAAGAAATGATCAAGAAATAATCAGTAGTAAACAAGCTTTTAATATAGATGTTTGTGTTAAGTTCTGAATGGTGTCAAAATCAGTATAAAATAAAGTAGATCCTAAGGAAACACAAGCAACATCTAGGCGTAATGGAAACGCGCCTAACTTATACATGCAAGGTCACGAGTTCGAGTGCTATGCTGGTCGGTTCAAACACTATTTTTGTTTTTTTTTTCTTTTGTGCAGTCTGGAATCTGTTATCTACCTATCTGCACATATATATATATTTTATTTTTGCCTAAAATCCATCATACAAAACAATAATCCTTGCTTAATCATTATTGAATCCCATCCCTATAACCTGGAAGGCTTCAGGATTGATATGAATTGAGAGTAAGGTTCTTGGGTTATGAGGATGATAGAAGTGTTTATCATCATTCAGGTTTTGTATTTCTTCTTATAAGATCTGTCTGGCCTTAAAAATGCATTTGGTTAAAATCTGAGAAAAATTCAGATTCCTATTACAAGTACTAAGAAAAAGTGTGGTAATGTATGCACTAAACATATTTATGTGCATATATACCTGCAACTATTTGAATCTGGCTTCCATCTACCTTATTACAGATCCTTTCTTTAATTAAAAATAGGACAGGAAACATTTGTATGGAACAAGTTTAATTATGGATACCTTGCAGCCATATAAAACATTTAGCCTATGCCTATCTCTTTTGCACACATATGCTATATTAGAAAATAAACCATTTAAATTTTCTGAGAATCAACTCTCCAGATTTTCCAAACTTAAATCCTTTCCAAAGATTCATGATTGACTAATGCATTTATAAAATGTAATCATTCAATTTTAACATGGTGTTCTTGCTAAATCCACTTACAAGATTTCAATTAACTTTTAAACATGACAGAAATTTTACTAGGTTCATAGATTCCAGATACAAGTCAAATTCTTAACAAAATACTTAGCAAAATATCCCTCCAATATTCAACACTTAGTACAAGTAGCAATTTAAGTTATCCATACATGCAGATTTCAACATTTAGGCTCTTATCTAACTAAGTTTTAGCATGCTATATCTTCTTCTCAAGGCCTTGCTCCTACTCCTACTTAGTTGCTGCAATCCCTGAAAAAGCATTGGAAACTGCCTCATTTTAAATGAGACACCCCAGATGCCATTAGCACACTAGGGTCAGACACATGTCTGGTATGAGAAAAATTCACAAAAGCAATTTGTTAATTAGGTTAAAATCAAGTTAAAGTACAAATATATATAAGGTTCTGTCCTTTGGAATCAGGTAAATACTTGTGTGCATGCTCTGTGTCATTGTGCATGTGCACACTTTTACTTTCTTTCCAGTGACTACACATATGAATATGGCACATACATTCAAGCATACAACTCAACCATAGACAAACATCATTCATACCAAATAGGAAAATAACCAATATGAATTAAATCACTTATTCAATTCTCATATTCCAAATCTGGGAAAAACTCTAGTTTTCTCATCTGCTCAAGTATTATTTCCTTGGTATATTTATCTATCCTTGGTCTCATCTGCAATATTTATGAATCAATGGACACACTGTAATGAACTAATTCACTCCATTACACAAAGATCTCAGGACTTAAACAAGCCATGTGTCAACTTATGTTACTCAAGCACACAAGTCATTCCTGCAGTGTTCTTGACCCCAACTTCCTAATCAGATTTAAGTTAATAATAACCCCTTTGATTTTTCATGCCAAACCATTCAGTGATTCATTTTTATTTAGCTAAAACATCCATATCATGGTATCTCCTATTATTCATGACCATACAGGAACAACAAGTAAACAGCCATTGGTGACTACAAAATAAGGTTCTGTATATATAGATATTCATCCTGGTATTTTTAAAAGGAGTTTAAGCAACTAACATTGGCTTATAGCTTCTGGGAGAGTTTTCTTTTGCAAACATTTGTGCTTGAGTTAAACTCAGGATGACCTGGTTTCACTGAATCACAAAATTTTGTTTGCTATGCATTTTATTGAATCAGAGGCATCAGCACATAGGCAACCCTATTGCACCCCTAATTCCTTTCTATTTCGAGCCTCAGCACTTATACATGAGTATATTGCAGCTCAACATTATTTACATCTTTCTGGGTTAAGCCAAAACCAATACTACTTGCCTATTCTCAACCTTTTATTTTCTAGGTATTTATTTATATCCCTAAATATTAACATATCAGAGATCTGAGTGTATAAAACAGACATGTATGCTAACAACACATAAAACTTTGTTATAATAAAACAAATGATCAACCAAAGAAAATCAAAACATATTTAGATTTAAATTCACAGAAAAACATTCATATATGAAAATACTCTGTTAATAAAAATACTTCTATCTGGCTGCCTACATTAGGACTTATTGCCTTAGATTTTTGAGTGAGTTTTCTCACCTAGCTCTCTCTCCTTTGTTTCCTTAATTAACTGATGAACCCCTGCTCTTATCCTCAAGCTCTCTTTCTTCCCTTGTCTTATGATTTCTGTGGTATTGTTTTTTTTTTTTTTTTCAAAATTCTTTTCTGAGGAGAAGAGGAGGCTGCTGCATATACATGTATATATATACAGGGTCTCTCTCTTAGGGTTTTGGGTATTGGCTAAGTCCATTTTTGCCCACCAGAAAATCATGTTATCTGCATTTTAAACCCAAAGTTTTACCCCCTTCCCGGCTTAATTTGGGTGAAGAGAAAAGTGGTTATACATTTTTCAGAAATTTGCTTTTCAGAAAATACTTTTTCCCCCTTGTCTACAATCATGCTAAAAATGTGACTTGGTTTTGTTATTTATCAAATACTCTTTTCTAATTCTGCCTATACCAAGAACTTCTCTGTTTTATCTTATTTTCCTATTTTTAGCTTTCATGTAAATGGTATGTACTTCCTTCATTTACTTATAAGAGGATTATTCCTTTTTATATCTCTATTCTTTTCATTTCTGCTTATATTAAAATTGTGTCTGTATATTTTATTTCACTAGTTTAAACTCTAGTATTTTATTAACACATATATATTTGTATATAAGTCTTACTGAAATAATTAGTACACCCTCCCATATATTTATGCATCATTCTATACTGGCACACACATGCACATGTATACTTAAGAAAAATATTCAGTAGCATACATATATTTATATTTACTTATGCATTCAGCTTTTAAAGATTTAATATATATATATATATATATATTCCCATACATATCAATATGTATTTATTCTTAAAGTTTTCAGAGATTTTTAGCTTTTGTTCATGTGTATACCCTGTGCACACATGTACACACATACTGATACACTATCCAGCCATAACAATCTCCTTCCAAAATTTATTTAAAAATTGTTTTAAATTCATTTATATTTTCCAGGATAAATTCCTAAAATCTTGGGTCATTACAGAATCAATGTGAGATTCTGAGATCTGTTGAGATATGGGAATCCATGTGTAGTTCCAAGATCTATTCGAGTTGGGGACTGGTGTGTCGAGATCTATTTGAGTGATGATTCGTATGCTAGAATGCCGGTCATAGCGTCACCGGTGGTGATGGTAGAAACCAGAGATAAGAGACATAGCTAGTAGGGTCGGCAAACCCATAAGGTGCCTGCGACTCCATTCTAGAGATACTTATACAGATATGCATGCATGAGCAACGCATCAGGTCTTAGCAAGGACAACTATGTTTTTCCTATGGTACATTCACTTGAGATGTACGATGTTTTGGAAGGATATCTATGATCCTTGTGCTGGAGGACCGTTCTTGAGGTTTTGAGGGCGCCTCCGTGGAAATCCGACATAATTAGGGAACGTGCCTTAGCGGTTGTGATTCTAAACCTATTATTGCTGTGATGTACACTCATATGCTACACAACTACGTGATTATTTATATTTCACACCTTAGACATTATTATAATAAAACTGGATTTTATAATAGAAATGGTTTGGTTATCATGAGGTAAAAACCCATCCGTGTTTATTTGTGGCATGGTCTTTCGAGATACCCTTATTTTGAAGGGTTTTATAAATATAATAATCCATATGATCTTAGTTTCTCATACTGGTATACCAGACTGATCCGACTGTTATTTTTTATAAGTGCTCGAGTCAGCTCGAGTATATTTCCAGATTTAGCCGTGGTTCATTGGAGCTCTTGGGGAGAAGCTGGATGATTTCCTACCATATTTTATTTCTACTGCATTACTTGATTTGTATTTATTAGCATTTGTGAGGATATGCTGTTATAACTCTCCAGGCCGACGATATGTTAGTTTACTATGATTGATGTGTGTATATCAAAGTTTTCTTCTTGAAAAAGACCTTTTGAGATAATATATCTTATCATTTCACATGTGAGATTCTGATATTTTGTTCTTCTTTCTTGTTTCTATTTTCATTTTTCATTTTCTTTTACCCCAACGTTCTGTATTTCCAGCACTTGGGTGCTCGGCATATAAATACCGTGGACGTATCAGTGTCGACACTCGAGGGTCAAAAAGGGCGATCGTTACATAGATGGATTTTTTGATCTTCTATTCAGATTATTATTACCAGATAGTTTTCTGGTCTCTATTTTCAATGATTATTACCGGATGATTTCCTGGTCTTCTATTCAGATTATTATTGCCAGAATGGGTTTCTAGTCTCATATTCACTTACTATTGTCAGAATGGTTTTCTAGTCTTGTATTTAGAAATTATTATTGTCGGACGATTTTCTGGTCTTTTATTCAGAAATTATTGCCAAATGGTTTTCCTAACCTTCTATTTCCCGATGGATTTTCTGGTCTTCTATTCATATTGTTACTAGATGATTTTCCAGTCTTTTCTTATTCAAGAAATTATCATCAACAGATGATTTTCTGGGCATTTATTCAAGAGATCATTATTGCCAGATAGATTTATGGGATTCTAATTAAGAAATTATTACTATTGGATGGATTTTTGGTCATCTATTCATGATATTGCCAGAAGGTTTTCTATTCCTCCCTCCTATGGTATTTCCAAATGATTTCTGGTTTTCTATTTAAGAAATTTTAATTCTTATATGGATTTTTTGGTTTTAATTCATGAAATCATTATTTTTAGATAGTTTTCTAATCTTGAGTCTATGGGATTCTATTTCGGTAAATTTTTTGCCAAATAGATTTTTGGCCTCTTCAAGCAAATCTACAACTTCTAAAAGCAACATTGGATTACAAATGAAAGAACCTTTATGATCTTGTTAAAATCCTGAAATGATTACCTAGAATCAAATTTAAAAGTTAACAATGAAAATTATGGCTTGCTTTGTGTTTTACAGGAAAACAGGGTTAGAAAGAAAACCTTGCAAAGAATTAAAAGAGTGGGAAAATTCTTAGTTTTACACTAAAGTGTAAAAAGCTTCTTTTATACAAGGAGTGGGGAAATGTTATCCATATATTTTCCAAAGGGAATTAAAATGAAGGAAAGAGAATATGATGTCAAATCAATACGTCTATAGTTGGACTTCTAAGATAATATCATAACAAGCATAAGAATGTCAAAGCTAAAGTGATATTGAATCTAAAGGCGACATGGGTTACCACACTTATGAATGTAAAGCAATGTCGAACTTATTGACAAATGAAGATATCAAACTTGAAATCATAAAGCATCTCGCATAAGAAAAAGCATTTCACACCAGAAAATAGCGTCTCACATCAGTGGAATGATGTCGAAAGCATTGATATCGCACGTTGAAGCTCATGATGTTTAAGATAAAGCAAAGAAACATACGATAAAGAATGCCGCACCTCATCAACAAAGAAAGTGGATGTCATAAAGTATCAATGAAAAGTGGATGACACATATCATCAATATCATATTCCATCAACACAAGGCACCATGTCATAAGCCATCAATGTGATGAAGGCATCACATATTATTGATGCTGCATCCCATCGATGTCGCATGTCGTCAATAGCAATTTCCAAGTGCAAAAAGATCGAAGCTTGTTGTAAGTCATCAATATGATTGAAGATGTCATATATCTTCGATGTCGCGACTTATCCATATATCATATCACCACTAAATGATGTTACTTTTCAATACCTCCTCTATTCAATGCCATCACTCTTCAATGCCGCTTATCATCAATGCCACGTCTTATTGATGTCGCACTTCATCAACCAAGGCAATACATAAGGTGGATATTATAAACCATCAGAAGGAAGCAAGTGTCACATGTCACCCATTCGATAAGGGATGTCATGAGTCTCTCTTTTCTAAAGTGATTCCAAATGTTATTAAGGCAAGTGTAAATGCCGAATGCCTAATATGATGCCGTAAATCATCAACACCTAAAGGGATGTCATAAATCACAAAACATGCAAAGAAAGAAGATTAAAAAATGTTAATACAAGAAGGGCAAAGTCAAGGGGATTTAGTGTATTCTCCTTCATAAAGCTTCAAAGGCATTCATATACCATCACGTGGATTACAACAAGTGGCACCATAAAGTCCTACATAGCTAATGGAAGCAAGCCTTACCTCCTTCCCACCACTATAAATCGAGATGCACCCCCTCATGGGAAAGGGCCCTAACTTCTTTTCCTCTCTTAGCACAAATCACTTTTTGGATTGGAACCTTCTCCAAGTTCTCTCTTGAGAGTTCGAGAACAATTCTAAAGGAAAAAAGGCCAACGATGAAGAAGATGACACATATCCTTTCGCATACAAGGGCTTATGCAATTTAGAATTTGCATATTTAACTCATTTTTGTAACATATCAAGGGATATGATTTGTATAAATAGCCTAGTTCGCCCATTCATAAGACATCAAGATCTATTACCTATCTTTGTCTCGCCTATTTCATTTTTTTGGATTTCAAATAATTTTGTGAACAATCATAAAACCGATATCATTGGAATTTCTTCAAATATGCCCCCTTATATAACATCTCGGGTGTTGAACCAATTTTCAATTTAACATACACACACACACACACACTCACACACACATTTAAATTTCATAATATCTTTGAGATTTTACTAAAATATTTAAAATTTGAAATATCTTGTAGGAATAATTTTTATTAATTGATATTAATTTTTCATATGGAAATATTTACTTCTTTATTTAAAATTTAAAATTTTAAAAAACCATTATATAAGCTATATAATAGGCATGTGTGTGTATATATTATTTCATACATATATTTTATTTAAATACAAGTACTTCAGCACGTGCGATGCACGTGCGCAAGTGTAACTGGTATTAAAAACCACCATTTGTAAGCTTTCTTGGATTTTACAACATGAATTTGAAGTATACAAAATTTTGTATATTTTATGCATATACATTCACAAATCAACCGTTTTCAAGACACTAATGATACTAAGTTATTTAGAAAAATAATAAAACACTAACCGTTTGTTAAATTTTCCTTTAGATTAATATCATTGTGACAATTTGTAAGACCTAAATTGATATAATTTTTGTTCTCTTTGATTTTTTCAAGGGGATAAGAGCAATGGATCACACAAATGTTTTGTGCTTCTTGCGTGCGGAGGAAAATATTAACACAAATGGAAAGCTCTTCACCTGTGGTAGATACTTCTCTTTACCAATTACATACGCTTTGCACATGAACGGAGAAACAACTTGTCAAATGTTGAACAATTACTCCATTGTTTATGTTGTTTTTCTTCAAGCTTGTGTCAAATGTATGCGTTGATGGAAATTAAAGTATTGAGAAGAGATGAAGTATGAAAATTAAATGGATATTAGTCATGATTTATACTCTTAAAATAATTTTTTAGTTCATATGGAATTGATCAAATATTTATTTGATAAATATGCATGTGGAAAACATACATATAAAAACCTCGTTATAAACCTTAGTGTTGCAGCAATAAAAAGGATGTTCCTCCATAAAACACCCTCTTTAAACGATTTCAATTTTTACGGCACCAACTTTTAGAGCAACCCATCGATATAGAGTTAGTTGGGCAAATCTTACATTAATTGTCCTTTGTCCATGCTAAAGTTAGCATATGCAAAGTCATAGCATATTGCTCCTTACCTATCAAGTATATCTTGTTGCCTTCATTGTGTGGGTGGAGATATAAACATTTGACGCATAGTAAGGAAGTGAGAGGCGATAGAGAGGAGACTACATGCATTAAACTGGCATTTTTGTATCATTGATTAAGAAAGAACACAAGCACCTTTCCTTTGGATCATAGACTCATACAGTTAGGTATCTTCATAGATTAAAGAAACAAAACTTATATTAAGCACTTGCAATTTTGTTGCAGAACATCATACTGCCCTTAGAAAATGTAATAAACATTTCAGATACATCCTCATGAATATTTTTCAAAATGAAATTCAAGAATTTTATAAAATAGTAATACAAACTAATAAATAAATAAAATAAGTTCCACATGAAAACATCTCTGCCGTGGTAGATTAGCTTCTTGTAAAACTGGCATGGCGGGATCCATTGGATTTGTTGCCTGAAAGTGGAGGGCTTGGGCTGCATGAACCTGTAGAATGAAGTTGGTTGAAGTAACATTTGAAAGACTTGAATTAAGATGAGATTTCTGAATCAGGGATAAAAATGAAGAAGGAAATCGTTAGCAGCTATTGATTACTTGTAGATCTTGAAGTTATGACGTGCATGTGTAAATTAGAATGTGTGGATGTTAATGGACAAAAATGGCCTCAGTAATTATAATCTGTGTTAGTGTTGTATAAGGCATTTTGGGAAATATGAAAAAGACTTCAATACAATAACATTTTGGGAACTAATGAAGCAAAATGCATTATTAGTTTGATCCAAACAGCAATCTCTTCAATCCAATAACATTAAAGGTTTTGAATTGTAGTGCATAACAATTTTGTAGACATTATTTAGCTAGTATTTCCAAATGCAAGAATAAGAAAAAAGAAGAGAAAAAGAGGAAAAGAAAGAAAAAATGGAAAGTTGTAAATACATTTACCTCATGGCCATTGTTAGAGGAGTCTCTCCTGGCAATCTTGATCGATTTTGTTTTGAATATGCAAAAAGAATTAGCTCTCAATATGTCATTCTCAGTAGTTCTTCGAATAGTATGGTTCCCTACACCTACAAAGAATGTTGTGCTGAAAGAAACCTACACCTGCAAAGAGAGAAGGGTATTGGTGCTTAGATGAATGTACAACATATCGCTGCAGGGAGTTCTGAGTGCAAACAGAAAATCAACTTACTTCTAATATTTTCAGCTAGTTGAATTTGTGAACATAAAAGGGAAATAAGATTGGAAGAAATACCTGAGTTCTATGCTTTTTCTCAACAATTTATAGCTCCTTCAAATTGTAACAAACATCTTTGTTGCACATGGCATCCCTTTCTAAATAGACGTAGCTTCAGCTCTCCCACCAAATTCTCTACACACATGCTTCATCATCTCTCCAGACATGCTCTCTTGTTTTTCACACATGCTTCAAGACCACACACCTTATCAGTGTTGTCTCTTTATTGTCATGTAGCAACTGTCACTCTTCTCACATGTTGTAGCACTGATTGGCTTCAAAGCTAATTGCAGGCTAGCACAGTTGCATCATATTCTGTATTCTCTATAGCTAGGTCTAGTTTGCATTCACCTAGCATCAGTTTTGCTCCATTGCCTCGGCTCATTTATGCTACTTCCCATCGTGCTTTAGTTCAGAGCTAGTGCTCCAGTCTATCACTGGTTTGTTGATTTGTGCTACGGTCCAGTCGATATGCTTCAGCAATGGCTCCACTCTAGTTTTAGGGATTATACAGTGTTATGCTTCAGCTCAGCTCAGTTCAAATGTCTAGCCCAATTCAGCTATGGCATCTCATTTCAGTGATATTCTCAGTCCTCGCCTTATTTTCTGTTCAGCTCGGTATCGTGTTAAGCTTCCTACCTTGTTGTTTGCATCTTCAGTCTTCATTTCAAAGCTCCAGTCCAATATCATTTTATTTTCGCACATTGCACTTAACATACTATCCACATGCGTAGATTTCTTCTTTCGGCGACCCGCAAGCTAATTGATAAGCTCCCACACATGCTCTCTATGTACAATTACATGCTTCGATGTGCAACTACTTTGTTCAGTTGCCAAGCCTCTGGATCTACGCAGCTACTTCCATGCATAATTAATTGACTTCCGACATCCTTCCATCTCTGTAGTTAGTAGTATTTCTTTCTAATCTAAGCTTGCACACTATTGTTGTAATTTCTGTTATATTATCCGTTAGCTTTCTTATGTTTATGTTGATCATTAGTTTGATGATTCATTTATATGTGCCAGCTTTGTCTATTCTTGGCTCATAACATTTTTTTTGGCTTTTGCATTGCTCCAGCTACCAGGTTAGTTGGTAGTATTGCCCTATAATATATTAGTAAAATATATCGAATTCTCCCCTCAAGTTGAGAAGCCCAGGATCACTCTTTCATAAATAAAAAAATGCATGGATAAGTAGTTCAGATAACAAACAAATATGTACATACCAACTTGATAAAAAATGGGGAATTTATTTTTATGATGTACATATTGAAAGGGGGAACTGAATTGATTAAGAATATACTGTGAAATTTTATACATAACGTTTAACTTATTATCAACGACAAAACCACGTTACGTACTAAATTTTAGTTCCAAACACCAATTAAACATAAATATTCAAAAACTTAGTACAACCAAGCTATTAAGCACAAAATCCATCACTTCAGTTTTCTTATAGTTTTCAACGTAGGTAGACAACTTAACTTGAAGCTTCTTCCTAACCTATCTTTCTTTTAGCGCATCTTTCTTCTTCCCTTCTCAAATCCATAATAAAAAAGGTCAGCAGTTACATAACAATGAAAGAAAAGACAATAACTTACATTCCCAAATGGAAAATATTATGATCCGTACCAATATATGTATGTATGTATGTGTGTGTGTGTATGATGGAAAGTAACACTTTAACAATTCGCATGTATTTAATCCAACTTAAGTTCTTCATCACTTTCAAGAATGACAATACCTTGAGAACAAAAAAGATCACACTTAATTTTAGAAAGTAATCCAAGTCACCTTAAATCAACAATATAATAGATATAAATTACTTTCCCTACATATACCGATTGATTGGAATTTGAATACCAATTATGCTTGTTTACTAATACAAATAACAGAAAAGACACTTGCTTGATCATCTTGTGTATAATTGATTCCAATTTAATCAATCCTAACAAATAGGACAAATATTTGGAAAAGTTGAATTTCATAAAAAGAAAGTTAATACTCAATAGACATAATCTTCATTGAATAATATATCATACCAAAATAAAAATAAATTCAAAGCTTGTACCCAAAAAAAATATCATGCCCTTAAGCAACCTACGCTTGAGTTAGATTAACTCTTTTGTATTTCTTTCTCTATCCAACATCAAACGTCAGACTGAGTATTTGGATATCTCTCATCTATTACCAAAACATCAGCATCTCCCATACAGTAAATTCCATATACCCACAGTTCTTGCTACTAACAATTAATTGAAAAGGATACTATATAAAAGTAAATATATAAAAAAGGTCACACTTTGTTTTCCCAGTTCATGTAAATTTTACATGAGTTGAACATGCTTAGTTTTTTGGAACAGTTTTTGCAGGTTTAATGAAGAGAAAATTGATAAAAATGGATCTCATGCATGAAAACAACATTCTATTTCAAGTGAATCTCCCATATAGTAAATTCCATATACCCACAATTCTCGTTACCAACAATAAATTGAGAAGGATACTATACAATATATTGTGCATAAAATCCAAAACTTGAACAGTAAAAATAATTTCAAACCATAATTATAAAATTCTAATAAATGAAAGGAGCAAGTCATTATATGAACTAACCTAAAGCAAAAAGTGCAGTTTTTTCCATCAACATTG
This sequence comes from Allium fistulosum, assembly GCA_030737815.1. Lineage (NCBI taxonomy): Eukaryota > Viridiplantae > Streptophyta > Magnoliopsida > Asparagales > Amaryllidaceae > Allium > Allium fistulosum. Next base: position 961,055,407 of record CM060904.1, read on the forward strand.
TTAAGAATCATTCTTCATTCCCGCCACATCCATATTTTTGTCCATATAAAAAGCATTGCCACAACTATTCTCAAACTGATTCGCTCTAGCTATTGCCTCTGATACATGCTGCAAGTATAATGAAAATCAAGAGGTTAAGGAAATACAGGTAGAAGATTAGTATTATAACTGTAAAGAGAAAAAGAAACATAAAAGCCTCAAAATATGAAGTCTAACTGTTATAGGAATATTCCGTAACCAACATTTAAATGCAATTAGACCTTAAAATAATCAAGCATTAATAAACATCAAAGTATAGTTCTAGTCATCACAACTAACTAGTGCGTCATAGGGTTTCACCCTTCTATTCAAAAACATAATTTATGAACAAAAAATGTAATAACCTAAAAAGACTTACAATTAGGATCAAAAGAAAAAAGAACGCATTTTTATACAAACTAAGTCGAAATCGTTGATTAGAGAACAATAACCTTCTTTAATCTCACTCGTCGTTATGCCTGACCGCTGTAGAACCAATATACAGAAGAGGTATGGCGACTCATAATCTTTGATTAGAACGCAATAACCTTCCTTGAATCTTCACTTTCTAACTAAAGGTAGAACCAATAACCCAAAGAAGAAATGAAGAAAAATCAAGGTTCTTTATCGTTGGGGGGGAGATAACCGGTGATTGTGATTTTCGACTGTGGTTTTAGATAGTGGATGAGAACGTGGACAACTCTACTTCCACTATCCTATTCATAAATGACAAAAACAACCCTACATGAATGTTTGTGAGGTTATGGCAGTATGGGGTATTTTCGGAAATGCCAAAAAGGCTTCACTTTGACCGCTTTGACCAGGGTTTTGCTTTATAGTATATGTATATATATATATTATTAATTTTATAAGATATTAATACATATACATATATATTTTTTAAATATATAAAAAAATATTATTATTCCATATTTTAATTTCGAATTTCCAATGAAATTAACAAATAAATTTTAATAAATCTTATTTGATTTTAATATACACACATATATTTATTTATTACATATATATAAATATATATTTTATAAGTTATATATATGTATTAATAAAATAATTTTAAAATTATATATATATATATATAAAAAATATTTTGCAATATTTTGTATACAAGGAATAAAATATATAAACATACATTTGGATAATATATTTATGTATAAGACAGGTTAACATGTCCGTTATGGTGTAAATCCTAGCAATTATACATAGGAATGTTATACCTTGCACGGATTGCTATGTTACACATGCACACACATGTATATGTGCATATGATGCGCATATATATATATAATATAATATTAATTACATAATATAAAACTTTATTATAAATTTAAATTAAATAATGATTTTGTTTAAAAGAAATTTAGAAATGTACTAAATAAATTAGATTTCATAGGCCCAATAAAGATCCAAAATTGTTAAAAAATTTGAAATTCACCCATTACTTCTGCTATGGGCTGGTCTTGTTCCAACAATAGTATCAAAGTTAAATAGCCAATGAGGTCTAAATTAGTCATGTAAGGGTTAACTAATTAAGTTGACATCCCATATAGTAGGATGTCAAGAAAGGTGGTGTCGAAGGATTGGGTTTAGGTAATCAAGTACTTTGCCTTACTTGGCTACCAGTATGCCCGAAAAGATATATGAGCCCAAAAGTTGTCTCTAATAGAAAATTCAATTTGAATTGGGCCTTGGGCTAATTTTTCAAAATTGTTTGAAAATTTAAAATATAATATTTTAAACTTTAAATTAAATTTAAAATAAGATATATATTATAAAAGTTACAAAATAATAAAAAATTTCATAATATTTGAAAATATAAAATATTAATTTCAAAATTTAAATTTATTAATAAGACTAATAAAATTAAATTAATTAAATTATTTAATTATTTCTACATATATGAATGTATTATATGTATTGATATATGTTATGTTATTTTAAAATGTTTAAGATCACTTAAGTATACATTTATGCATATAAAAAAATTTGAAATTAATATAATTTAATTAAAATTATTTAAATAAAAAAATTAATTAAAGGTTAATTATTAAATGAAAATACACATATATGAGATATATGTGTTATACTATAAAGGTTTTAGTATATAAATATTCAATAATAGCTGTTATATTGAAATAATATAAAATTAATTAATTAAAATTAATTAAAAAATATTTAATTAAAATAATGTTATACATAAAACTATTATATAAGTTAACTAAAATATAAAAGTAATTATATAATAATAAAACTTATATAATATAAATGTACAAATTAAAAGTGGAACATTAAAGAAACCCTAAATATACTTAAGAAATAAATACATATATATGTACATATACCATGATTTCGGATGTGTTAGACACTTGAATTATGAAGATATTTCATAAGATATACATTATTCCATAAGTCGATATCACTTGATATAATGTATTGAAGATTTTGAATCTTTAATATAAATTTGTCCTATATCATTTATATATCAATAGACCACTTGCATACTCTTTAGTTGTTGGGCTTTCCTCAAGCTAGAGATGTTATGTGTAGTACTATTAATATATTGAATAGACGTGGTAAGATAACTGCTTGTATTGTTTAAGCTTTCTTCAAGGTATGTACATTATACTTAGGTTGCCACGAAATGATAGGTCTTAGCGAATAGTCCCACTTTACTTGTTGAGCTTTCCTCAAGGTAAAGGCGAGATTATGATAAGGAACAATGGGTTAAAAGTGGTATGTGATACAATCGACAAAAGTTATCCATCGTATGTGGGCCTATGATTTATTAAGCTTTCCTTAAGGTTAGAATCACAAGGCATACAAGTCCAAATACCCAATAGTGAAATCGAGGGTTTGGTGAAACATAAAAGTCTAGTGGAAGCCTTATTAAAAAAATGAAATGATAAGATTTAACCTTACGAATATTATAAGAACATATGCTATATAATGTTATAATAATCTACATTGATAAATTAGTGCATTTGATATGATTGATAAAACGTTTATCAATTAAGATATACAAATGAACTGAATTGAGGATTGACAGAGAGAAATATAATAAACATATATATATATACACACGCACTTACTATTAAATATTTCATTCATGTTAATGTTTTCTATACCCATGCAAGTGCTTAATTTTACAACTACTTAATACGATCGTAAATTTGGTAGCTCACATGTTTATTTGGTCGAGATCGTGTATTGCATTCAATGAGTTCCAAACTCAAAAGCAATACAAGACCATGGATATTTGATCCATATACTATTACATATAAGTATTATATGGTAAACGGTCACAGTTTATAATGTATGATACTTCAATGAAATTAGTTCATTTGAAGCAAAAAAATAAATCCTACTGTAAGACCGAATATTCAATTTGATCGACTATAATAAAGATCATATTGTGTTAAATGTAATAGGAGATCAAAACAACAAGATAGATCTAAGAACTCGATCACTGAAATGTCAGTTTAACCAGTTTACGTAAAGTGCAACATATATGATGTCCTTAAATGTTAAGGATGATCGAGTGCGCTTTTGTAAAGAGTTCTTTATGATGTTTTAGTAAAGATATTTTTTTAAATGCTATGACTATTTTGAAGTAAAAACAAGTGTACAAGAGTAGGTATGATTTAAGGTATAGTTGGGATAAAGAGAGTGAATAGTCACTTTTGCTTCATAACGAAACATCAAAAACGAGAATTGTAATAATAATAATAAATGATACTTAATATTCGAATGAGAAATATAATTTCTATTCCAAAATATATTTACATATAGAAAATTGTTTTCTACGAGACTTATTTCTTTGAGTTCAAGATATTTGATCAAAGAACTCTCCGCTGTAAACTAGTTGTAGTATATGAAATAAATAATCTAAATTAAGTGAATAATGGATCTTCGAAGTTAGTATGCTATTATAATGACGAAAATAGTGGAAGCATTCTGTATAACACTTATTGATTGCATTAACTTACGAAACCTATTTTCAGAAAACATACCGAACATTATTTATGAAATAATGACTAGTTTTCGGTGTCAACTAAAAAATAGACAGTTATATTTCAATGTGAATATTATAAATATTCGTTATGAAATAAAACTATAATGTGATTTTTTTCACAAAAGAAGTGATGCATTGGAAAATACCAAAGTATCTAAAATTATCCACAATTATTTTGGAATTATAGACTAAGCCATGATTTTGACAAATAATTTTTATTATATGCTTATGAATTATATGATACTGGTTAATTATATCTCAAACAATTAAGGACTATGGACCCATTTAGTTGGAGCGTCATAAGAGTTGATGAACTCTTTGGATTGATACATATAGATATCTGTAATCGTAATTCTATTAATACCAAAACGATTCCACGTGCTTCGTCATATTCACCGATGAGTTATCACAAGACATGGACATGTGTATTTGATACACATGTATAAGTCTATGATAAGCTCATAGAATATAAAACAGAAATAAGTAATATAATATGCGACTAAAATGGTTCGATTTGATTTAATGGGCGAGTATAATAGAAAGAGTTTCGTATACACCTAACATGAATAAAGATTCAGTTTCAAAGGTAAAGTTCACTCCTTCCTATAATACATAATGATGTGTTAATGAGGTCTAATCGAAGTTTATTGGACAAAGCACGATTAACAATGAGTGACTTTGAGTTGAGTTCTCTCTATAAGGTGTGTACTTAAGAGTAGTACACAAAGTTAAAATTAATATCATCCAAAGAATAGTTTACAAAACCATACAAGATAATTGTTTATAAAAAAATGTAATAATCCGAAATTTTATCGGTTTGATTGTGAATATTTAATTAATTTTAAATATTCAAATAATTGATTTTAAAGTTTAATAACTCCTTTTAATTAATAAATAATAATCATGAACTAGTTATAGAAAAATATTTACAAAAATAAGTAGTTCGAATGAATATCGATAATAGGATATCAGATCATTTTATCGATAAACGGTCTCTAAACATGTGAAATTATCACCGCTGTGTACTATCTTGGATTTTGATGAAACTAGTGCCATCGGGTCCGGAATAATAAGATGATGTATGCCAACGAGTTTTATAGCAATCAGACGTGCTGTATGATCGTGCGAGCTCGAAACGCACGACAATTAAAAAGTGAAATTAAAATAATAATATAAATTTATAAAATAATTATTATATAAATTATTACAAAGTGAAATTAGCTAAATGTGTTAACGTTAAGATGAGATATCTTGTTCATTTTAAATCCGATTAACCCATGGATTTTTGCACTAGGTTCGTATCGATATTTAGAAAACGATAGTATAATTTGTTGACAGTTTTAACGATGTATAAAATATTGATAAATTAATCATGGTAAAATATAATTATGTTGATTTAAATAATAACGCAATTAAATTAATTACCTCGTCTGTGATATTTATTTGGAATATAAAACACCGTTCTGCTATAATTAAATTGAATAAATTATTTTGGACATCTATCAAGCAGAATAAATCCCCATTCTGTACTTGCAAAGTAAAAGATGATTTTTATAGTTAATTAATACATGGATTGGATAAATGATGTGTAGCTATTGATTGTTAATTGTTGATAATATTGTGTTTGTTATCATTATTGGTTTGGTTGTTGGGTCTGGTTGAATTTCCGCTTTGGAAAGCGGATGACATATGAATTGAAATATAGAGAACTCAAATTTTTCTATAGAGGGATCCGGATTCCTTGCCACTGTTGATGTTAATTTCATTTATATACTTATGTTTTAAATCGTTGAATATTAAAGCTGGGTAGTTTGACATTATTAGATGTGACTTTGATATGTTACAAGAGTTGAACTCTTTTAGTATGGATCACTTAAGCACTTGTTAAGTGCTATGGTAGCTCCAGGTATCATTTATAGTATTTTGAAATACTATTATTCGCTTTTTGATTTGAAAATGGTTTTGATTTGGAGAATGATTTTAAATCCGACTTTTTGAATTTTCTATGGCATTTTATTTAGAAATAGTTTTTAAACTTCTATATTTTACTCCAATCTCTTTGGAAATGTTTTAAAACTATTTTGAAAAGCATTTATTTTACAGAAAAGTTAATATAATAATAGATGTTTATTATAAATAAAAAAGGGTTTATCTGTTGTATAATAAAGTGATATTGTTATTAAAGAGGATAGAAATATTTTGGAATAAATATTTGTGACGCTTTATGTAAAATGTTGTATGGAAAGAGAGATTTATATATGATATTTATAAATAAAAGAATAGATTTATAAATAATATTTTTTTAGAGAGGAAATGATATCATCTTGATAAATTGGAATAATAGATCATATTTGTGAATTTATAGTGAAATATGGAATGATCGTTTTATTGGAAGTATTTAGTCCTATCTTGAAACTGAAGATTTGACATAAGTAGATGAGATTTATTAAAAGAGTTTTATAGGTAGAAAGAAGTTTTGTAAGTAAATTTAGAGATTTATTAAAGGAGTTTTATAAATAAATTCTAAGATTATAAAAGGATTTCTATAAGGAGATTTATAAAATGAGTTTTATAAATATAAAAGAGATTTATAAAAATGAGTTTTATAAAAGGAAATGGGATTTGATTTCTATAAATGATCATTTTAAATTATGGTGGTATGAAAGTATTCTTTTCATAATTAATACAAAATTCAGATGTTTGGAAACTTGTCTCTATCTGTGAGAATTAAGAATGTATGTCGAGGCAAGAATAGTAAGCTAACTTGTCCGACAACATTGTACATCGAGGGACGGTACAAGTTTGAAATCGGGAAGTGGTGGTAAGTAAGTTGGTTTAATTTCCATACGATCCACTTACTTACACCAGAAAATGAGTTTAGGTCTATATTAAACAATGTTTTAAGTGACATTTGTTTTTGACCTATTTAACCATGCTTGTAAAATATGAAATCCTTTTTAAGATTTTTGAATATACTTATACCATTGAGATAAGTATATGGATACATTTTCTTAGTATTGAAAATGTATGTGTTAATATACTTATTGTTAACCCAAAAAATGGATCAATATCCTGAAGTATGATGTGAAGCACTAGCCCAGTTAGAACAGAGCAAATATAATAGAAAATAACAGAAAGTAAATGAGACACAGAGATTTTTATAGTGGTTTGGCTGTTAACTAAGCCTACATCCACTTTATAGATTTGATTATTGGTTTGATCTTGTTTGAATGAGATTACAAGGTTATTGGGAAAGAATTTGTCTCAAGTACAAGTGTTAGACATATTTTAAGTCCTAGAATTGCCTAGAGGAACTGACTTGGTAACTATGGAGTAGAGAAAGAGTTGAATAAATGGCAAAGCTTCCACGTAGTGAAGGCAGAAACCAGATTCCCCTTCTTGGTTGCTCTATGGTTTGTACTTATAGAGGAAGAAGTCATAGTGGATGAGAAACCCCCTACCAGAGAAGTCCAGAGACTAGCCTAAGATAGCACAACAAATATCCTGATGGCCCGTGTTAAGGTTTTGACTCGGTACCAAGTCAAGCCCATGACTCGGGGCCGAGTCTAATCCTTAGCCAAATCTTGACTAAATGCTTTTGTTCCAAGCTCATGACTTCGTTTAGATGCCCTCCATGTAATTTGGTAGGTTATTGATGAGTTTTGATTATCATTCTTCCATGACTCGGATTATCCTGCCGTTTGGACCGTCACTCCTTCATTTTTGATGATAGGCTTACCATAACTCTATGAAACTTCATATATGCATAGGAAGACTAGGGGATCACTTGCCAAAAGTACGAAGATGCCATGATGTGGCATCTAAACTCGATGCCGAGTCTAGGCTTAACTCAGGCCGAGAAGCACTCGACCTTTCTTTGATTTTATATTTTCTTTAGTCCTTCCCATTGTCCTTTTGAGTGTCTTTGCCATGTTTTAGGTCGTTCTGTTCTCGTTTTAACGTTCTAACTCCTATTGAATTTTTCTTGGATAAAAACCCAGCTAATATTTGCCCTCCAGAGTATTCTTTTGTTGTAAACAAAGTGTGCTTTGGATTGAGACAAACCCTTAGTTGATATTCTGTAAACTCCATCTTAATCGTTCGAGCGTCGTCTCAAGACATTGCTTTCATTTTGTTGGTTGTCCCTTAATCGTTCATTTTAGTTAAAATTGAAATTCCATTCCTCTGCATTGACGATGCAATCTGCACTCTGGAGATTACGTCGTGCTTTAGCTTGGTATAAAAACTCTTTCGTGTTGATTTTGGGATAAGGGCAATTTCAAAGGGATCTGGTTGAATTTTGGATAGTACTTGGCCGGTGGTGAAAGCTAAGTTTTGCCTCGGCCGAATGTATGTTGTTCCAAATTCAAGTCTTGTTCTCTGGCTTCAACTGTCTCTTTTCGAGAATTTGGCTAAGTTCCTATCTTTGTTTGAATTCTAGTGCGACAATTTATTCCAAAATCAGACTTAGTGGATGTTTCCATTGTATCGCTTTCTCCATTTATGCACTTCTAGTGATCCTGGAAAGAAAAGCCTCCCGCGTCGCTTCAGACAGTGGCTCCATTATCGATTTCTCATCGATAACGGTTAAGTGCCAAAAAGATAATATTAAAGCATGAAACGACATGTTTTTCCATTTTGAGTGAGCTATCTTCACAGAATAGTCCGTTCATGGTGTTCGGGACATTGGACTCACTTTTCATAGATAACACACTACACTTGCCCTGGTAAATGTTCGGAATCCAACTGGTCAACGTACGTCGACTTCCCTTAGATTCTGGGCGTTGTTCATACGGGAATATTATTCAAAGTAAAACATACTCGACAATATTGAACGCCAAGTTTTATTTCTTAGAATGACTTTTTGGTCATCCTGTCTTTAGTCTAGCAAAGTAACTTCAACTCCTCCAGAAGTTGGATCCTTCATAGCTTAGGCTTTGCTTTTTATCTGTCATACCAGGACGATTGATTATGGTTGAATTGCAAGGCACATTTGCTATTATGGAGTTGTTTCAAAATTCATCTCCTCTTGTAAATGAGTATACAGCCTTAAGAGTCTTGGACGAAGTGGCAGGGGTTCCTCGAAGCTTGTTGTCTTGTCGATCTTCTTTTTAGCTGTGCTTACGTGGGGGTAGCCTCCATTATCTCACAACTTTGTACAGGTAGACAAAATCCCAGCAACTTCTTTAGCTATGTTCCTTTATTCGGCCATGCATACATTTGCCAAAGCGCTCTGCTTGGCAACATAAAAACGTCATTTGAAAAACTCCATATCCATTCTTGCATGTGTTTGATCATGTTCCTTTCGATCAACTACGAGTCATGGATAACACCATTTTCGCGCTGCTCCTAACTATCTTAGAAAGCCACCGGGATGTTCATTTCCTTGTTGTTTAACCTTTACAAGAACGGAATCTTGTTTACGGAAGGTTTAAAATGTTTGACTCAGGGCACCAGTAGTAGCTAGATGTTATGAGGGAAATTATTCAACCGCCCCTTGTCTAATTAAGCTTCCCCAATCTGGTCTTGGATAGGAGAAGGTCCAACAATATTTGTTTTCAATTTTCCACGGCTATCTTCATCTATCCTCTATCAAGTATGTCTTACTTGGTCGCCAACGCTGTCGTTGAAATTCGGTTAGGTATAGTTCCAATCTTTGGAAACTAGCGCACAAATCATTCGATTTCGATTATCCTTCTTTGAAGTTGCCTATTTCCAGGCGATGGAAGATTCTCGTAGGTTGTGGCTAAAATTCCAGTCGTGTATTAGTTTCTATCTTCGAAAATTAGCACATCAATAACTCAATTCTAAGCTTTTCAGTGCCGAAAGGTTCGTCTCGATATCGAGAACTTTTGGCTCACTGCTTCCACTTATCCGTTTGTCTTTTTTCAATGTGATCATGGTAAGCGGTTCTGCTTCGCCATCGGTAGTGGATTGCAAGGATAACATATTTTGTTCTTTTCCTCACCACTAGGTGCACATTGATAATGGCGATCCCCTTTTCTTTATGATTCCCAGAATCCTGTGACGACCCACATTTCGGAAGGTTTAAATTGACAATAATCCACACATGTCCAACTCAAACAATTCGAAACATAGAAAATCAATGGTGTTAATTAAGAAAAATAAGAAAAGAAGAAAACAAATACAGAATCTCGCAGCAGAATGACAAAATATAATAATCAAATAAACACTTCATGAAGCTGTTTATACTAGACATTTGATTATAATTTATACAACATTTATCAGAGTTATATATACAACAGAGACAAAATAATAATGCAGCAGAACAAACAATGTAGTGAAATAATACTAATAATAATATATACCAAATGTTCGTCTTCGTCCTCTAGAAAATAATCTTCAATGCGCTAAAAACCCAAGGCTGACCTGAGCATAATGAAAAGACAAAACACTTGAGTCAAGACTAAAATATCCTTATGTGAGTCAAATCAATATCAAATATAACAGGAGTGTAATAACGTCAGAGATGTTTACGGAATTTCACATCTCCTATCCAATGTAAATCATGCTTGCAATAACTCAAGAGATGTTACGGTATTTCCCATCTCTTAAGGATCCATCAAAATATTTGTATATAGTAGAATATGCTATATATGTAATGTCTAATTAGTAAAATAAATATTTTTTTAGCATTAAGGCTTTACATCAATCCCCTTTAACGCGTTTTTAAGCATTGTCATACAGTTTGCATATAACGCCCCAGTAGCACGTCAGGGGATAGGGAAGCGCCGTGATACGACAACACTAAACCAAACTCGTAGTGGTCTCGTATAAGGATAAAAGTATGATAAGGCACGTGAGGCAATGCCAAGGTAGGATACTACCAGTTCGGGTCGTAGGGCTGGTGGTAACGTAGCCACGATCGCCCACCATGCCCATCCATCCCATATCGAGTCAAAGGGAGGTTATCCCAAATCAAGGTGCACCAATCGAAACCAACATCAATGAAATAGCATGGACCAAGTTCAAGAAGAAAATTGAAGAACGGATGTCCGCTAGGGGTAGCTAGCCCAATTAGTACTGTCAAGCCGTCCTGTTTTAGTCACTTCAAATTGGCACAAGTGCTGGAGTATACCATCATCGTTCACTTTCTTCAAATCCAAAAAACGTACGCCAAATCCAACCACTTCATTCTGGAGTCTCCTCCGCGTACACAATTGTTAAAGTGGTTCCAATATTGACAGAGAGTATGCCAATAAGAGGCCCCAGTCTCTTTAAAACTCAAACGTCGTTTTACACACGGTTGGTACTTTTACATTCCGAAAACAATTCATACTTGATATCAAAATATCATATTCGCTTCAAAAATTCTTTTCACCTCAAAATATCATATTTACCTCAAAATATCATATTCAGTTAAAAATCATTTTCGCCTCAATATCTCAATTACACTTCCAAAATTGTTTCGAATTTCCATTTAGGTTATAACTTCAATTTAACCCACTCGCATTTAAATCCATGATTTAAATATAAACATTCCCACTCTGACCAGATTGAATTTTTAGAAAATAGTTTGAATAGTTTTGAATACTTTTAAAGTTCAAATAGTTTAAGTAGTTAAATATTTAAAATAGATTATATATTAAATGATTTGAAAATTTAAATAATTTGGAAACTTAAAAGATGAATTTTGAAAATAGTTTATAGGAAACTAGTTTATAGTAAAAATAATTTCGAATTCAAAACTGTTTCTTTTCATTTCTAATAAATTTGGACTTAGTCCAAATTTAAATCAAACTGATCCAATTTCAAATCTTCCAATTCAGAATCATCTTAAACCTCGAATCAATTCAAATCGACTCAATTTCGATTTCAATTCAAATCAACTCCAATTTCAATTTCAAATTAATTCGATTTCGATTTAATTCCAATTAATTTCAATTTCAATCCCAATTCGAATTAATTTCAATTCAATTATCAATTTTAGACCATTTCACTTTATATCAATTTCGAGTTCGATTTCAAAATATCGATTTAAATCATTTAAATGCAATTTAACTTCGATGTTCAATTCAATGTTCAAACCTTTAAAATAATTCAATCTCGAGCCAAAGTTCGAAATATCAATTCAAATCCCTTTACTTGGCAATATTTCAAAGTTCGAATAAAAATTCAAAACTTTAAAGCAATTTAATTTCTATATTACTAGTTATATTCCAATCATGACTTCAAGTTTCAAATTAAATTCTTTTAAACAATATCTTTTAACTAATTTTAAATTCGACATTTCAAAACTCGAATTCGAAATTAATTAAATCCCCATATTTCGATTCAATTTTATTTTTATAAAGCAAAATTATTTGAATAAATTCAAATCCAAGAATTTAAAATCATTTAATTTAACTAATCCAGTGTCCGTATATAATTTTCTATCCTATGGCCAAGTGATCAGTTATTTCAATTTAATTTCAGGGATGGATATATATCATTTCAATCCAAATCAAAGTGTCATAGGCATATATCATTTCAACCTATTTCTTAATTTATTCGAAATAATTCTAATAACAGTTCTATATACTATCAAATAATATACATGGTGATAACATGATATATATATATATATATATATATATATATATATATAAATACACATCCAATCATCCAAAATATCAACCAATATGCATCCATCACAATCAATATCCAAATTAGTCAAAATATCACAACAATTTACTAGTTATCAATATCGGTTATTTAATTAGTAATTCAATTTCAATTTCAAATTGAACTGTCAGTTTAAATTCCCACCAGTTCAATTCATATGTCAATTTTAAATGTCAGTTAAATCACCAAACAACAGTCAATAAAATAAATCAGTTCATCATTTCAAATTTTACTAACATAAAATATTTTATTACTTCGTGAGTGTTTAACACACTCACCTTTATTTGAAACCGAAAAATTTCTAGAGTTAAATAAATACCAATCCAATGCCATGTCGTTGACGACGTTGATACGATCGCAACACGACTCATTTCGCTCGAATCGGACCTCGCATGATAAACTTAATTAACAATTAACATAACCTAACTACCTCTCTTCCAAGCAAACAGTACCACCAGGCACACGTGTCTTCTTCACCCCCAAGCAACTTGCGATCGACCCATCACGCACACGAGCACTTAGACTATCGGACCTAGATCTACGAACGCCAGCCATCGCGCCAACCCCCTCTAGCGCCGCCTGCCGTGCCGCCCTCCACTGCGCCTCGTTCCATTAATCGCGAAACCAAAAACAGATGCAAACGAATGCGGATGAAAAACGACCACCATATGACACCGAATGACGATCCAACCGTACACTGCGTAGAGCTCGTCGAGATCTCCGTGTTTCCTTTGGAATTATTTGATTTCATTGCGTGGATGAAGAGAAATCGAAGGGAGAAGGTGAGGCATTTTCGGCCATTAATATCGTTTGAGAGCGGCTGTGTTTTTAGATTAGGGTTTGACGAATGAAAACGAAACGCAGCCTATTATTTAAATTTCCGACCCGATTGACCCGCGAAATTTCCGAACTCCAAACGAATCGTGCCGTCTGGCATTCTATATGTTATACCCCTATTTCAAACATAATGGAACTAGTCTCGAGAGCCAATTCCATCATATTTAGAAGATATCTTTTCAAAATCAAATTATTTTAATTAAATTCCGGAAAATAAATTCTACGCTTTTCAGGCTCGCACGGCCAAACAATAAGTCCGATCGCTACAAAACTTGAAATTCTATAATAATTCACTATTATGGATCCGATGAAACTGGTTTTGTCGAAATCCTAGACAGTGTCCAAAAGACTATTTTTACACGTTAATTAAGACAAGTAATTTCAAAAATCAATTTAAATTCAATTTTAAATGTTAACAATTTTCATTCTTGTTTAAATATAATTTAAATCAACTTTCTACATCATTTTCATTCATATTGAATTCAAAATTCAGTTACTTTAATAATTTCCAATATTAAATTTAAACAATTTAAGTATCCAATTTCAATAAATCCAATATTAGATTTAAATGAATTTTAGTTATCAACCAATTATTTTATTTGCATATAATTAATTCAACATTCATTATTCAATTCCAGCTATTGATTATAAACATATTCAATACATAAAATTTCATTTCAATACTTGTTATTGCCTAAAGCTTAGAAATTTGTTATTTCAAAATTTATTCAAGTTCATATTCAATAAACTACATTAATAACTCATTAACCATTTTGTTCAATAATTATATTAAATTTAGTAATTTAAAATAGTTAAAAATATGGACCGTTACACTCTCCCCCACTCAAAACTTTTTGTTCTCGAAAAGGGGTTAAGTAGAGAATCAAACCTTTGATATATTTTACTTAAATAATAAACATATAAAACATTAAAATCTCATTTGCAAAAACTTTACTACGCTTCCGCTACGCCACTCCGATACCGGTTTTATGGAAATTTCAAATTATATATAAAAACAAGTTATAAAATTTTTAAAATCTCAAAAATTTTCTAACACCTGGATTTACGAAAATTTTGGCAACGTCTCCTTTGCGCGGCTCGATTGGAAAAATTTACAATATAGATATATATCACAAATATACCAAATTTACATCTCATCTCAATGATGAGGCATCCCGTAGGGAAAAATATAAAAGTACGGTATGTAATCCGAGATGTGTACCTTATTATTGTTAATACGAGCGAGTTCGCTCATATTAAGCAAGCAAAAACAAATCTAATCCGCGTATACGTCCAAACGATCTTCGTATGTACCTACCTTAACTCAATTTAGAATATTAGTCACTTATAAAAGATATAGAAACATGTATAAGTTCAATAGACTATATAACATAAATTCTGAATCCAAATCATAAGCACAAGCACTAATGCACAACCATATCAATCACATGCAGCCAAAACAGTCATAACAATGATTTGCAACCAAAGAAACCATCCAATAAATAATATTCATCCAATTAATTCATAAGTATATCAATTTACATTATCCAATGTCAATAGTTAATTTAAACACTTCATTTCTTATTAACATTCATTCTTCATTAACATCTAATTTTTTATTAACATTTAATTGGTTTACTTGCAATTTATTCACATCTATTTCATTTTCATTCAATTTATTCCAATTTCAATTATTTCAATTTTTTAACACATT
Organism: Allium fistulosum; assembly: GCA_030737815.1. Taxonomy (NCBI): domain Eukaryota; kingdom Viridiplantae; phylum Streptophyta; class Magnoliopsida; order Asparagales; family Amaryllidaceae; genus Allium; species Allium fistulosum. The sequence goes on from CM060904.1 coordinate 961,070,631, forward strand.
TCATATCAATTCATCTATGGACCATTTTATAAAATTATTCCATTTAACCTTGTTTAAGTTAAAATTTATTTTATTACCACTTAGTATATTCTCTTTAATACGAATATTCTTTATAAACCATTTCATAAAACCATTTAAGTTTATTATAAACATTTTATAAAATGCAACTCATGTTTTTTTACTTAATTTCATATTAATTCATTGATTCACTTCATTAGTTCATTTCATTAATTCATATCATTAACTTTACTTAAGTAAATTTTATTTTATAACTCAAATTCATATTAATAATTTTTTTCTCTTTTATCACAATCAATTTCATTCAACCGACTTAAGTAAAATTTCATCTTATAATTCATTTCATTAACTTATTTCATATTCAATTAGTTACCATTCAATTTATTAAAACTCACCCCACTTGCATTTAATTTATTTACATCCAATTTAAATCAAATTCAATTACTCACATAAATTTTATTTACACCCATTTATTCCCATTCAATTTCTTTCACGCCTAAATTGCATTTCATTTTATAACTCAAGTTCGTATTCATTCTATTAATTCATTTTATAGCTTAAGTGGAATTAATTCACTTTACTAATTTATCTAGTTCCATTCAAATCCAATTTAATTCATTTAATCTTTATTAAGTTAAACTTTATTTCATTTAATCCATTCTCAGTTTATTTAACTTTATTTAAGTTAATTTTTTTCTTTTCTTATCATTCACAGTCAACAAATTTAAAATTTGTTTTAGCTTAATATTTCTCAAATCTATAAGTTATACAAACTTTTTCACTTAAAATTTCATTTTACTATTATATCTAATTCATTTCAAATACAATTCACTTCCATTTAAGCTTTCTTAAGTTAAACTTCATTTTATTTACTTCATTTCACTAATTCAATTTATTTAACATTTCTCAGGTTAATTCTTTTATTCATATCTCAAATTCAAATTTTCTTTTGTTTGCTTAACCAAAATGTTCAACCGTTTTTAAAATTCGGTCTTACTTTCCTGTTCAAATTCATAAGTTATAAACTTATTTTTTATCTACACTATTTTCAATTTATAAGTTCAAAAACTATTTTCATATATTTATCAAATTATACTTGGATTATTTTTTCACAATCAAAACTTGTTTTAACCGAAAATAAATTTCTTTTGGTAGCAATTCTCACTCAGAAACTCGAAAATGAATACCGGCGATGCTGCAGTCATCCCTAGAATTATTTCCTAGCGACTAAAGCGAGTTCAATGCTTTTATTTCTTTTAAAAATCTTTTCAAAATATATTTCTAGTCAAAACACTTCCAAATAATATTATTATTAATTTTGAAGGCTTTGAAAACAATTTTGAAAGCAACAAGATTTTAAATTCTAAAATTCTCAGCTTTTAAATCCTTTCTATTTATAAGCCATATTATAAATATAATTATACAATTCCATTACCTTATTATGAAAATATTTCATTAAATTACATCTTTGTTATGGAAAGCAATTCTTATTATAATTAAATTTCAATTCTATTTAATTATTGAACGCTTCGTGAAATAAAGTTCACAAAGTATTTGTTTTTAGTTTAATTCAATCAATAATCGATGATTACAAAATATTATCATCTCCTAACAAATAACATCCATTAATCATCATACAGATTTACAAAAGTTATCATTTTATATATAAGATATAATTTAGGTAAAATTACTTCATTTACCCGGTTTTTAAAACAATATTATGTCGACTTGCCTCATTTAAGTGTTTAGAAACCCCTATCGATAACATGGCATCCCGCACACCGAGCAGAATTCATAAACAACTCAACGGATAAGTAAACACAATATAAAACATTTTATAACACTAACAAGTACGTGCTCTCATACACACACACACGCTCAAACAAACTCATTCTAGGGTATTAGTACCCTATCTCTAATGAGTCAAACCCAACAAAGCTAAGGTTATCGCTAAACCAAAGCTTCGATACCAACTGTGACGACCCACATTTCAGAAAGTTTAAATTGACAATAATCCACACATGTCCAACTCAAACAATCTGGAACACATATAATCAATGGGGTTAATTAAGAAAAATAAGAAAAGAAGAAAACAAATACAAAATCTCGCAGCGGAATGACAAAATATAATAATCAAATAAACAGTTCATGAAGCTGTTTGTACTATACATTTGATTATAATTTATACAACATTTATCAAAGTTATAAATACAACAGAGACAAAATAATAATGCAGCAGAACAAACTATGTAGTGAAATAATACTAATAATAATATATACCAAATATTCGTCTTCATCCTCTATAAAATAATCTTCAATGCGCTGAAAACTCAGGGCTGACCCGAGCGTAATGAAAAGATAAAACACTCGAGTCAGGACTAAAATATCCTTATGTGAGTCAAATCAATATCATATATAATAAGAGTGTGATAACGTCAGAGATGTTTATGGAATTTCACATCTCCAATCCAGTGTATATCGTGCGTGCAATAACTCAGGAGATGTTACGGGATTTTCCATCTCTTAAGGATCCGTCAAAATATTTATATATAGTAGAATACGCTATATATGTAATGTCTATTCAGTAAAATAAATATTTTTCTTAGCGATAAGGCTTTACATTAATCCCCCTTAACGCGTTTTTAAGCGTTGTCGCACAATTTACATATACGCCCCAGTAGCACGTCGGGGTATAGCGATGCGCCATGATACGACAACACTAAACCAAACTCGTAGTTGTCTCATATAAGTATAAAAGTATGACAAGACACGTGAGACAATTCCTAAGGTAGGTGTAACGACCCGTAAATTTCAACTGTTTTAATAACGTAATTAGTTGAAATTTTGCGAAATTTTAAACGATAAATTTTGAAATAAAAATTTGATATTTGGAATGCGTCTAGTTAAACATAGCAACTGGTAAATTTTCGTCCGAAAATATGAAAGTTTATTTCGCGCGTAAATTCACTTCAATTTAATCAGTTAAAAAGCGTTGAAAATAAAACGTTTTCAAAACCAAAATATTTTTACATAGAAAAATTCTAAACCATCTTCTGAGCAAGATGACAGTTTGTCGTTTTTCTAAATTCGGACATCTTTGGCTCCGTCGATCTTATTTTTCAGTGTTTTTCTTGCATTTTCCGCTGGTAGAAATTTCGAATTTTTATAATTCAATCAACTCACTGATATCGGTATACCGTTTTGATCGTCTTGTCGTGCTGATCTCTACAGTATATTCGTTTGTGCATTTTGGAGTCCGATGTTCGGCGAAATCTGTATACGTTGAACCATATCGGTACCGTCTAACCTTTTGTTTCTGTCCATTCGTTTCCCTCAGCTGAAATGAATAGTCATAACTGTTTACTATTTCCAAAATCACCTTAGGCTTCTTCCCTATTACCGATGGACGTTACAGCAGAGAAAAAAAAAATTCAAAAGACTATTCACATTTTCTTGGAAACCGTTCTCTTTTCAAAGTTATTCACATTCATTATTTCTTACTTTCCCGAGGTTACACCGGTTCAAAAATTTCTGTTCTCCTCTAAAAAATTTATTGCCTTCGTTCTATGGTTGAGAAAATATAAACTGTTCATTTTATATTCGTGAGTGCTTCCTCCTTCTTCCAAATTAAGTCATCTGCTTCAAAACAGAACAAAAATATTTATATGTTCGTAAACTACTATACCAAGCTATCTTCCCTTATCCACTACCACTTACAACATGCGTACAGTAGCTCCTCTTCCCGCTTGTCCCATCGCCTCCTTCCTTTCATCAGCCGCGACCAAGCTACCGTTGCCTTTCCCTCCGGCCATCCTTTCCACCATCGTCTACCTCGTCACCAACTCATCATCGGTAGCAGCTCGGCCATGCCTGTCACTCCACCGCACGCAACCTCCTCCCAACCTCCCAAGACTGGCCGTGCTGACCACACAAGCCTCACCTCCTTGACCTCTTCAGCCTTGTTGCTCCGACCACCTATGTGCACAGCCTCATCCCAGCCCACCAACCGAAGTCAAGCACCACCCTCCACGTCTCCGACCCAAACTAGACCCCGCCCCTCCACGTCTTCTCCCACCAACCTCAGTCACCACCAGGCTAGCTTCTCCAACCGAGATCACCCGCCACCTCATGCTTCCCTACCTCCGCCTCCATTCCCTCCTTGCTTTCTCTAGTGTTCAGCGGAGAAAAAGAAAAAGAAAAATAAATGAAAAGGTATATAAGCATATACATTTGTATTATAAAATCAAACTCCTCCTTCTACCTTCTACTGTTCTTCTTCATAGCTTGTTTATGGTTTAGTATATAAGGTTATAAAGCTTTTAAACTTAAGTAGGTTCTCTATATTATAAGTTGTATATATATAATATACATTTGTTTATAGGTAGGTTACGCATATATACGTTCATAAATTGACTGGTTGCTGATTTTATTTTATAAATATATATCTTAATTTACAAAAGCATTCATATATACGGCTACTATTTCAACATGTCATGTTTGCATACATACATAGGTGGTTGTGTGTCAGTATATTTTATTTTATGAAAAGCAAGTTGTATTTATGAGTTTAGGGAGTTGTAGGCATATGTGATTTTGATCTTGGATATTTAGGTGGGTCTGCATATTTGATTTATTCGTTTTGTATAGATATAAGTGATTATTATATATAGATACAAATTTATCTAAGGTATGTATTACTGGTTACAGTATTGCCGTATGAAAGTTTTTTTATGCAAGTTTTGAGTTAGTTGTTATAATATATTATTTATTAAACATTGGTTTTATGCATATGTATATTTATATCTGTATGTTGTTCATATAAAGATTTATATAAAAATACATATATGTCCTTTCGCATATATAGTTATATACAGTCAGCATGTCATATAGCCTTGAATATATATGAATACACCCATATCTTGATCTGTTTTTATATACATACACAAAGGTAATTTTATAAAACATATCATCTGCTACATATATAAGCTTATAAACTTGAGATACTTTTATAAAAATATATTATCTAAGTTATGTGATATGTTGTTAATATATATAAATTCATAAATTTGATTCGTTTTAAAGTGGGTTTATTTTTGGTTCTTTAATCTTTGAAGTCTATATAAAGGTTTACATAAGATTTTGTGTGGTCAAATTTGGTTGTATATATTATAAAAATGAAGCTATATATATACACGTGTGCTTTACTTAAAACGATGATTTTTAATTATATATATATATATGCAATTTTATTTTAATATTTGTTTCAAACTTAATATTGAATTTTTTTTTTGAAATAATAATAATAATAATAATAATAACATAATATATTTTTTTTTTTATGTTATATCAAACTGATTTTTGGTTCTTGATTTCCAATTTATCAGCTTTGTTCGTCAAACTTGTTTCCATCGTGCTTTGCTTCGAAATTCGCGTTCAATCTTGCTTTGCTTGGAAATCCATGCTGGATTCGTATCTCACCTCATTCCGTTCTCTCTCTAGCCTCGAAAGGTGAGCATTCACTCACGATTAACGTTCTTTTATTTATTAAATTTGATTTCAATTGAAACGACAATTGAAATATGCTGCTGTTAGTTAATTACACTGTTATATATGCTATTACCTGTATCAGTTCACCTATGACATCTGACACTATTATCTGTTAATTTTTATGCAATGATAATACAGTTTGGCTGATAATTGATTGATTGTTGATGTTTATATTGGACGTTAAATTGTTAATGATGTAAATGATAAATAGTATGAAATTGAACTTGATATAGGATGATTAAATGTTAAATTTGATTAACTGACATTTGTATAATATGACCCCTTTAACTGTTGAATTTATTGACACGTAGGATTTGTTTAATTACATTTTGAACCACTGAATGTATGTTGTTAAATTGATGATGTATGAAATTGTAAATAGATGACAAAGTGAAGAACCGTAATGTAATAATCTTTAATCTACATGAAATGATAGTGTAGATTCTAGAAATAATTATATTAATTCGTACAAATAACAATGCGAATTAATACGATTATTTCGGGATTATTTAAATTGATTATTGGATTTTTATTGGTTGTTGTTATTGCTTGTTTATTTACTTTGACACCATCCCAGTTATCACACTGCAAGTTCCCTTTACTATGTTTTGATTTTGAATTAAATTGGAATCGGGTTGAAATGATAAATACCCAAAATTGAACTTTGACCTAGGATAGGAAATTAAATAAAACCCGATTGGTCAATAATTTGATTTAAAAATAAAACGAAGATTTTATTTGAATAAATAATATGGTTTTGAAATGAAGTTGGAATTTGAATTTATGAAAGGAAAATGTTAATATTTAATAAATCCGAAATAAAATATTAACAATGTAATTGATGAAAGAACGATGTTTAATTTGAGAAATGATTGAATTAAGTTTGAAAGGATTTAATAATTAAGCTTGAAATTAAAATTAAGTTTGAAATTATTAAACCATGGAATTATCTAATAATTAAGTTTTGAATTATTTAATAATTAAATAAGATTGGATTTTTAATGATTAAATTGAATTGAAATTCTTTAATAAGAAAATTGAACTTTTGAATAAGTGGATTTTACTTTGTAAATAGTTGAAATTGAGTTTTCTTTATTAATTAAATTTTTGGAAAATTATTTAAGGAAGTAAATAAGTGAAATTGAATTTCTTTAACAAGAAATGAAAATGTGATATTTTTGGAATTAATGTAAGACTTGAAATTTAAAGAATTTGATTTGACGAATTTAGTTTAATTCAAAATTGTAAGTTTTGATTTGACGAAGTTGAACTTAAGAATTGATTTAATGATTCGGAAATTTAATAGAAATTGTTTGAATGATAAATTTACTTTACGAATATTTAATGAAATCGATAAATGAATTAAATTGATTTGAATGTCAAATTAAGTTAATTTTAATGATTTCGGAATGAATCTTATATACGAACTTGAATCAATATTGAATTGTTTTAAATAAGATTGAAATTGAATTATAAGATTTTGAAATTATGAATTCGGAAGTTTTGAAACGTAAATTTTGGAAATTGATTTCGAAAGACTAACGAATTGTCGATTTACGAATTGAAATTGAAATTGATTTGGTTTTGAAATATATAAACGACCAATCGGTGAAATAATTACGGAAGTTATTGAAGAGACCGGAATTCGGTTATGGATATACTCTCTATCTAAACCGAAAACCACTTTAATAACTATACGCGGAGTGATGATCCAGAATGAAGTGGTTGGAATGATGTACGTGATGACTGAAGAAAGAGAACGATAATGGATAGCCTTGACACTTGTGTCAAATTGGAAATGACTAAAACAGGAGCTGTGCCGGGCCAATGGAGGATTGATACCTCAAGTGGACACACTTCTTCGAACTACTTATACTTATTGTCGATTGGTGCACCCTTGATTTTAGGAGTGTTGTCTCACGGTGTTGCGGGCGCTGCGGCGTTGCGTTCTCACCAGTCCGGATCAGGCGAACGGTAGTATCACTACCTTGGGTATAGCCTCATGTGCCTTGTCATACTTGTATTCCATTTATGCACGACCACTACGAATTTGTTTTGTACCTTGAGTATATGGATTGCCCTCTGGTGACTTCCGGTTTTGGGGAAACTACGGTCTTGTATATGCTTGTGGGAATAAAAATGTGTTAAGGGTGGAATGGGCCATGACTTAACGCTATTTTGATATCTTTATATTACTGATAGACATTATCTACTTATCGTACAATACTACATAGTAGATAGTTTAACGGATCCTTAAAGGATGGTTATTCCAAACATCCTTTGAGTTACTTGTATTTCAATTGCTATTTCACTTGAGTTGGATTTATTAATATAAGAATGTTAATCCTGACTCGAGTGTCTTGTGTTTTTGCTTTACGCTCGGGTCAGACTGAGTGGTTCAGCTTTCGAGACTCACCTTTGGAGTTGGAGCTTCGCTTGGAGATCCAGCTATCTATCCAGCTTTCAGATATTCGATGATTCCAGTGATGTATTCTGCTTTGTATCTGATGTATCATATTACTCTTCCGTTGTATCTGGTTTAACTCTGATGTAACTTATATATTTATATAGTAGCTTCATGAACTACTATCTCTTTTATTTCCGCTGCACTTATTACTCTGTGTCTGTGATCTGTGATTATTTATTTACTGTATATGTTCAGTTTTGCCAAATTTAAATTAACAACGCGGTATTTTGAGCAATTCAACTCCGGCATGAGTGTCTACCTATACACTTATAATGGATGCGAATGGTCCAAAATGGCGGGTCGTTACAGTTGGTATCAGAGCTTTGGTAGCTCTAGGCAAAACTCAACATATAGGGTAAAGGTATTTACAGAATCACTCTCATTCGAGTTTCAATCTCTTCCTTCTGATTCAATTTCATTCATGTCCCTCACTATTCGTCTTCTTTCAATTCCGGAGTACCTCATAACTCCACTTCGAATGACCTTTACGATGAATCGGTGGTCTCGCCAATCTTCGAATTATTTGTTAAAAGAGTGAAAACTCCTTTATAATAGACATCGATTTACCGGAGATTTCTGTATCCTCGGTTTACGATGCTATCTATCTCCTGTTATACCTGAATTCTATTTCTTGAGATCGAATGTAGATTTACCCCGGAATTCAGCATCGATCTTATTCTTGAAGTTACGGTCGACCCGGTTAAGGATTGCCCGTGAATTAAATAAGTTTGTCCATCTCCCAATGCCGTTAATTGAATTATCTTATCTTCTGTTTCAAACTTATTTTCGAATCAAAATTCTCTTTGATTTGATTTCCATCAAATTTGAAACCCTATCCTTATTTTGAAAATTCTTTCCTGTATCGTCGAGCAAAGAAATGTATTTGTAAACTAATATATAAATGTTTTAATATATACTGTGTTGTTTGATTTGTTGATGTTGATTTGGGTTTCCGATCGATTTGTCTGATCAACGCTATCGATAGGATTTCCAAAACACTTGAGCAGAGCAAACTGACACAATATCGTTTTCAAATTTGATAAATAAAATAAAAGTTTTGTATGATTATATTATATATAAATATAAGATTTCTGAAATTAAATTGTTAATGAATTTGTTGTCTGAAATAATAATATTTGATTTTCATTTATTGTTTTGTAAACCATTGATTATTGCATAATACAAATAAATGAATTTATAAACTTGGTTATAAATTGATTGGAATTTGAAATGAATTTAATTCAAAAATTTGAGATTTATTAGTTTCCGGTGATTTCGAACTTTGGTTTTTAAAATTTTAAAGTATATATTATTGGAAGTATTTCCGAATAGAAATCGTTTTCAAAGAATTTTTAAATGTTGAAATCAGTGCTCTTCTCTTTGTCGCTGGAAAATAATTTCGGTGATGGCGGCCGCATCATCGACGTTCATTTTCGAGTTTCGAAGTGGAGATACTATTCTGTAGCTTTGCTACGGTTTTGTTTTGCAAAATATTTTGATTTGAATTTCTTTAGTATAATTTGATTTATATATATATATGGGTATCTTATTTTAAAATTTAATTTGATTTGATATAAATATATTATATATATCTCTAAATTGTTTAAAGATAATCGGAAATCTAATTCTTAAATTTTGTTAAAGGATGATTTTAATTATAAGTAAAACCAAAAATATTTAAACTTGAATAATTGAATTGGGAAAATTTTATTTGTATATTGTTCAACTGCATTCTAATACAACTTACCTAAATCGTTCAGAAGTTGAATATGTAATTGGATAATATATAAGATAAATTGAATTTATAAATAAAATTGAGTGTTTATAATAAATGTTATACACTAAATTTTGATTATAAAGATGTTAATAGAGTTAGATGGGATAATAAGTAAAACTCAGTTAATAATGAAATAAATTTGTTTTGAAAGAATTAATAAATTTGTTTTGAAAGAATTAATAAATTGAAATTTGATCAACAAATGAAAATACCTTGAATTTAAAAGAAATTAGTAGATGTAAATTAATTTAAATCGAAACTTTTATGGTTTAAATTAATTTATATGGGTTAAATATATGTGATTAGATATATTAAGTAGAATAAATTTAACAATAATTTGGAATAAAGAAGAATTTAAATTGCTGAAAAATATGATTATAATAAAAGACTATTCAAATTTATGGTTTTAGAAATTGTAAATTTAAGAAAATGAGATAATAAGATAATGAATTTAGAAATAGTTGAGATTGATTTTAGTGAAATCAAATGGATTAAATCAATTATTGAATATCAATTAATTTAAATTTAAATTTATATGGTTTAGATCAATTGTTATTTTGTATTTCAAATCTATTTTTCTTCCTGGTTGTTTCTATTCTCCTACCTCGTTCCTTTTCGGGGACGAAAAGTTTTGAGTGTGGGAGAGTGTAACGACCCGTAAATTTCAACTGTTTTAATAACGTAATTAGTTGAAATTTTGCGAAATTTTAAACGATAAATTTTGAAATAAAAATTTGATATTTGGAATGCGTCTAGTTAAACATAGCAACTGGTAAATTTTCGTCCGAAAATATGAAAGTTTATTTCGCGCGTAAATTCACTTCAATTTAATCAGTTAAAAAGCGTTGAAAATAAAACGTTTTCAAAACCAAAATATTTTTACATAGAAAAATTCTAAACCATCTTCTGAGCAAGATGACAGTTTGTCGTTTTTCTAAATTCGGACATCTTTGGCTCCGTCGATCTTATTTTTCAGTGTTTTTCTTGCATTTTCCGCTGGTAGAAATTTCGAATTTTTATAATTCAATCAACTCACTGATATCGGTATACCGTTTTGATCGTCTTGTCGTGCTGATCTCTACAGTATATTCGTTTGTGCATTTTGGAGTCCGATGTTCGGCGAAATCTGTATACGTTGAACCATATCGGTACCGTCTAACCTTTTGTTTCTGTCCATTCGTTTCCCTCAGCTGAAATGAATAGTCATAACTGTTTACTATTTCCAAAATCACCTTAGGCTTCTTCCCTATTACCGATGGACGTTACAGCAGAGAAAAAAAAAATTCAAAAGACTATTCACATTTTCTTAGAAACCGTTTCTTTTCAAAGTTATTCACATTCATTATTTCTTACTTTCCCGAGGTTACACCGGTTCAAAAATTTCTGTTCTCCTCTAAAAAATTTATTGCCTTCGTTCTATGGTTGAGAAAATATAAACTGTTCATTTTATATTCGTGAGTGCTTCCTCCTTCTTCCAAGTTAAGTCATCTGCTTCAAAACAGAACAAAAATATTTATATGTTCGTAAACTACTATACCAAGCTACCTTCCCTTATCCACTACCACTTACAACATGCGTACAGTAGCTCCTCTTCCCGCTTGTCCCATCGCCTCCTTCCTTTCATCAGCCGCGACCAAGCTACCGTTGCCTTTCCCTCCGGCCATCCTTTCCACCATCGTCTACCTCGTCACCAACTCATCATCGGTAGCAGCTCGGCCATGCCTGTCACTCCACCGCATGCAACCTCCTCCCAACCTCCCAAGACTGGCCGTGCTGACCACACAAGCCTCACCTCCTTGACCTCTTTAGCCTTGTTGCTCCGACCACCTATGCGCACAGCCTCATCCCAGCCCACCAACCGAAGTCAAGCACCACCCTCCACGTCTCCGACCCAAACTAGACCCCGCCCCTCCACGTCTTCTCCCACCAACGTCGGTCACCACCAGGCTAGCTTCTCCAACCGAGATCACCCGCCATCTCATGCTTCCCTACCTCCGCCTCCATTCCCTCCTTGCTTTCTCTAGTGTTCAGCGGAGAAAAAGAAAAAGAAAAATAAATGAAAAGGTATATAAGCATATACATTTGTATTATAAAATCAAACTCCTCCTTCTACCTTCTACTGTTCTTCTTCATAGCTTGTTTATGGTTTAGTATATAAGGTTATAAAGCTTTTAAACTTAAGTAGGTTCTCTATATTATAAGTTGTATATATATAATATACATTTGTTTATAGGTAGGTTACGCATATATACGTTCATAAATTGACTGGTTGCTGATTTTATTTTATAAATATATATCTTAATTTACAAAAGCATTCATATATACGGCTACTATTTCAACATGTCATGTCTGCATATATACATAGGTGGTTGTGTGTCAGTATATTTTATTTTATGAAAAGCAAGTTGTATTTATGAGTTTAGGGAGTTGTAGGCATATGTGATTTTGATCTTGGATATTTAGGTGGGTCTGCATATTTGATTTATTCGTTTTGTATAGATATAAGTGATTATTATATATAGATACAAATTTATCTAAGGTATGTATTACTGGTTACAATATTGCCGTATGAAAGTTTTTTATGCAAGTTTTGAGTTAGTTGTTATAATATATTATTTATTAAACATTGGTTTTATGCATATGTATATTTATATCTGTATGTTGTTCATATAAAGATTTATATAAAAATACATATATGTCCTTTCGCATATATAGTTATATACAGTCAGCATGTCATATAGCCTTGAATATATATGAATACACCCATATCTTGATCTGTTTTTATATACATACACAAAGGTAATTTTATAAAACATATCATCTGCTACATATATAAGCTTATAAACTTGAGATACTTTTATAAAAATATATTATCTAAGTTATGTGATATGTTGTTAATATATATAAATTCATAAATTTGATTCATTTTAAAGTGGGTTTATTTTTGGTTCTTTAATCTTTGAAGTCTATATAAAGGTTTACATAAGATTTTGTGTGGTCAAATTTGGTTGTATATATTATAAAAATGAAGCTATATATATACACGTGTGCTTTACTTAAAACGATGATTTTTAATTATATATATATATATATATGCAATTTTATTTTAATATTTGTTTCAAACTTAATATTGAATTTTTTTTTTGAAATAATAATAATAATAACATAATATTTTTTTTTATGTTATATCAAACTGATTTTTGGTTCTTGATTTCCAATTTATCAGCTTTGTTCGTCAAACTTGTTTCCATCGTGCTTTGCTTCGAAATTCGCGTTCAATCTTGCTTTGCTTGGAAATCCATGCTGGATTCGTATCTCACCTCATTCCGTTCTCTCTCTAGCCTCGAAAGGTGAGCACTCACTCACGATTAACGTTCTTTTATTTATTAAATTTGATTTCAATTGAAACGACAATTGAAATATGCTGCTGTTAGTTAATTACACTGTTATATATGCTATTACCTGTATCAGTTCACCTATGACATCTGACACTATTATCTGTTAATTTTTATGCAATGATAATACAGTTTGGCTGATAATTGATTGATTGTTGATGTTTATATTGGACGTTAAATTGTTAATGATGTAAATGATAAATAGTATGAAATTGAACTTGATATAGGATGATTAAATGTTAAATTTGATTAACTGACATTTGTATAATATGACCCCTTTAACTGTTGAATTTATTGACACGTAGGATTTGTTTAATTACATTTTGAACCACTGAATGTATGTTGTTAAATTGATGATGTATGAAATTGTAAATAGATGACAAAGTGAAGAACCGTAATGTAATAATCTTTAATCTACATGAAATGATAGTGTAGATTCTAGAAATAATTATATTAATTCGTACAAATAACAATGCGAATTAATACGATTATTTCGAGATTATTTAAATTGATTATTGGATTTTTATTGGTTGTTGTTATTGCTTGTTTATTTACTTTGACACCATCCCAGTTATCACACTGCAAGTTCCCTTTACTATGTTTTGATTTTGAATTAAATTGGAATCGGGTTGAAATGATAAATACCCAAAATTGAACTTTGACCTAGGATAGGAAATTAAATAAAACCCGATTGGTCAATAATTTGATTTAAAAATAAAACGAAGATTTTATTTGAATAAATAATATGGTTTTGAAATGAAGTTGGAATTTGAATTTATGAAAGGAAAATGTTAATATTTAATAAATCCGAAATAAAATATTAACAATGTAATTGATGAAAGAACGATGTTTAATTTGAGAAATGATTGAATTAAGTTTGAAAGGATTTAATAATTAAGCTTGAAATTAAAATTAAGTTTGAAATTATTAAACTTTGGAATTATCTAATAATTAAGTTTTGAATTATTTAATAATTAAATAAGATTGGATTTTTAATGATTAAATTGAATTGAAATTCTTTAATAAGAAAATTGAACTTTTGAATAAGTGGATTTTACTTCGTAAATAGTTGAAATTGAGTTTTCTTTATTAATTAAATTTTTGGAAAATTATTTAAGGAAGTAAATAAGTGAAATTGAATTTCTTTAACAAGAAATGAAAATGTGATATTTTTGGAATTAATGTAAGACTTGAAATTTAAAGAATTTGATTTGACGAATTTAGTTTAATTCAAAATTGTAAGTTTTGATTTGACGAAGTTGAACTTAAGAATTGATTTAATGATTCGGAAATTTAATAGAAATTGTTTGAATGATAAATTTACTTTACGAATATTTAATGAAATCGATAAATGAATTAAATTGATTTGAATGTCAAATTAAGTTAATTTTAATGATTTCGGAATGAATCTTATATACGAACTTGAATCAATATTGAATTGTTTTAAATAAGATTGAAATTGAATTATAAGATTTTGAAATTATGAATTCGGAAGTTTTGAAACGTAAATTTTGGAAATTGATTTCGAAAGACTAACGAATTGTCGATTTACGAATTGAAATTGAAATTGATTTGGTTTTGAAATATATAAACGACCAATCGGTGAAATAATTACGGAAGTTATTGAAGAGACCGGAATTCGGTTATGGATATACTCTCTATCTAAACCGAAAACCACTTTAATAACTATACGCGGAGTGATGATCCAGAATGAAGTGGTTGGAATGATGTACGTGATGACTGAAGAAAGAGAACGATAATGGATAGCCTTGACACTTGTGTTAAATTGGAAATGACTAAAACAGGAGCTGTGCCGGGCCAATGGAGGATTGATACCTCAAGTGGACACACTTCTTCGAACTACTTATACTTATTGTCGATTGGTGCACCCTTGATTTTGGGAGTGTTGTCTCACGGTGTTGCGGGCGCTGCGGCGTTGCGTTCTCACCAGTCCGGATCAGGCGAACGGTAGTATCACTACCTTGGGTATAGCCTCATGTGCCTTGTCATACTTGTATTCCATTTATGCACGACCACTACGAATTTGTTTTGTACCTTGAGTATATGGATTGCCCTCTGGTGACTTCCGGTTTTGGGGAAACTACGGTCTTGTATATGCTTGTGGGAATAAAAATGTGTTAAGGGTGGAATGGGCCATGACTTAACGCTATTTTGATATCTTTATATTACTGATAGACATTATCTACTTATCGTACAATACTACATAGTAGATAGTTTAACGGATCCTTAAAGGATGGTTATTCCAAACATCCTTTGAGTTACTTGTATTTCAATTGCTATTTCACTTGAGTTGGATTTATTAATATAAGAATGTTAATCCTGACTCGAGTGTCTTGTGTTTTTGCTTTACGCTCGGGTCAGACTGAGTGGTTCAGCTTTCGAGACTCACCTTTGGAGTTGGAGCTTCGCTTGGAGATCCAGCTATCTATCCAGCTTTCAGATATTCGATGATTCCAGTGATGTATTCTGCTTTGTATCTGATGTATCATATTACTCTTCCGTTGTATCTGGTTTAACTCTGATGTAACTTATATATTTATATAGTAGCTTCATGAACTACTATCTCTTTTATTTCCGCTGCACTTATTACTCTGTGTTTGTGATCTGTGATTATTTATTTACTGTATATGTTCAGTTTTGCCAAATTTAAATTAACAACGTGGTATTTTGAGCAATTCAACTCCGGCATGAGTGTCTACCTATACACTTATAATGGATGCGAATGGTCCAAAATGGCGGGTCGTTACAGTAGGATACTACCTGTTCGGGTTGCAGGACTGGTGGTAACGCATCGTAGCCACGATCACCCACCGCATCCATCCATCCCATATCGAGTCAAAGGGATGTCAACCCAAATCAAGTTGCACCAATCGAAACCAACATCAATGAAATAGTATGGACTAAGTCCAAGAAAAAAATCGAAGAACGGATGTCCGCTAGGGGTAGCTAGACCACTTGGCCGTGTCAAGCCGTCCTGTTTTAGTCATTTCAAATTGGCACAAGTTCCAGGGTCTATCCATCATTGTTCCCATTCTTCAAATCCAACAAATGTACGCCAAATCCAACCACTTCATTCTGGAGTCTCCTCCACGTACACAGTTGTTAAAGTGGTTTCAATATTGACAGAGAGTATGCCAATAAGAGGCCCCGGTCTCTTTAACAACCAAACGTCGTTTTACACACCAGTTGGTACTTCTACATTTCGAAAACAATTCATACTTGATAACAGAATATCTTATTCACTTCAAAAATTCTTTTCACTTTAAAATATCATATTTACTTCAAAATATCATATTCAGTTAAAAATCACTTTCGCCTCAATATCTCAATTTCACTTCCAAAATTGTTTCGAATTTCCATTTAGGTTTTATAACTTCAATTTAACCCACTCGCATTTAAATCCATGATTTAAATATAAACATTCCCACTTTGACCAGTTTGAATTTTTAGAAAATAGTTTGAATAGTTTTAAATAGTTTAAAAGTTAAAATAGTTTAAGTAGTTAAGTAGTTAAAATAGATTATATATTAAATGATTTGAAAATTTAAATAATTTTGAAATTTAAAAGATGAATTTTTAAAGCAATTTATAGGAAAATAGTTTATAGCGAAAATAATTTCAAATTCAAAACTGTTTCTTCCCATTTCCAATAAATCTGGACTCAGTCCAAATTTAATTCAAACTGATTCAATTTCAAATCTTCCAATTCAAAATCATCTAAAATCTCGAATCAATTCAAATCGACTCAATTTCGATTTCAATTCAAATCAACTCTAATTTCAATTTCAAATTAATTCGATTTCAATTTCAATTCGAATTAGTATTAATTTCGATTCAATTCTCAATTTTAAACCATTTCACTTTATATCAATTTCGAATTCGAATTTCAAAATATCGATTTAAATCAATTAAATCCAATTTAACTTCGATGTTCAATTCAATTTTCAAATCTTTAAAATAATTCAATTTGAGCCAAAGTTCGAAATATCAATTCAAATCCCTTTACTTGGCAATATTTCAAAGTTCGGATAAAAATTCAAAACTTTAAAGCAATTTAATTTCTATAATTCCATTCATATTCCAATCATAACTTCAAGTTTCAAATTAAATTCTTTAAAACAGTTTCTTTTGACTAATTTTAAATTCGACATTTTAAAACTCGAATTCGAAATTAATTCAATTCCTATATTTCGATTCAATTTTAGTTTTATAAAGCAAAATCATTTGAATAAATTCAAATCCAAGAATTTAAAATCATTTAATTTAACCAATCCAGTGTCTGTATATAATTTTCTATCCTATGGCCAAGTGATCAGTTATTTCAATTTAATTTCAAGGATGGGTATATATCATTTTAATCCAAATCAAAGTGTCATAGGTATATATAATTTCAACACATTTCTTAATTTATTCGTAATAATTCAAATAACAGTTTTATATACTGTCAAATAATATACAAGGTTATAACATGATATATATATATATATATAAATAAACATCCCATCATCCAAAATATCAACCAATAGGCATCCATCACAATCAACATCCAAATCAGACAAAATATCACAACAATTTACTAGTTATCAATATCAATTGTTTAACTAGTAATTCAATTTCAATTTCAAATTGAACTATCAGTTTAAATTCTCTTCAGTTCAATTCATATGTCAATTTTAAATGTCAGTTAAATCACCAAACAACAGTCAATAAAATAAATTACTTCATGATTTCAAATTTTACTAACATAAAAATATTTTAGTACTACGTGAGCATTTAAAACACTCACCTTTATTTGAAATTGAAAAATTTCCAGAGTCAAATAAATACCAATCGAATGCCATGTCGTTGACGACATCGATACGATCGCAACGCGACTCATTTCGCTCGAATCAGACCTCTCATGTAAAAGATACGAATTTATGAATATTTGAATAATTAAATTTATAATTAACACACTTAATTAACAATTAACATAACCAAACTACACCTCTTCCACGCTAACAGTACCACCAGGCACATGCGTCTTCTTCATCCCCAGGCAACTCGCGATCGACCCATCACGCACGTGAGCACTCAGACCATCAGACCCAGATCCACGAACGCCAGCCATCGCGCCAACCCCTCCAGAGTTGCCTGCCACCCCGTCCTCCAGTGTGCCTCACTCCATCGATCGCGAAAACCCAAAACATACATAAACGAACGCAGACGAAAAACGACCACCACACGACGCCAAATGACGATCCAACCGTACACTGCGTAGAGCTCGTCGAGATCCCCGTTTTTCCTTTTGGAATTATTTGATTTCGTTGCGTGGATGAAGAGAAATCAAAGGGGGAAGGTGAGGCATTTTTGGCCATTAATATCGTTTGAGAGCAACTGTGTTTTAGATTAGGGTTTGACGAATGAAAACGAAACGCGGCCTATTATATAAATTTCCAACCCGATTGACCCGCGAAATTTCTGAACTCCTAACGAAACATGCCACCTGGCGTTCTATATGTTATACCCCCATTTCGAACACAATAGAACTAGTATCGGGAGCCAATTCCATCATATTCAAAAGATAGCTTTTCAAAATCAAATTATTTTAATTAAATTCTTGAAAATAAATTCTACGTGTTTTAAGCTCGCACGGCCAAATGATAAATCCGATTGCTACGAAACTTGAAATCCTATAATAATTCACTATTACGGATCTAATAAAACTAGTTTCATAGTAAATCCTTTCAAGCCCAGTGTTTAGATCCTTGATGTTGTGAATCTTCAAGCAGTGTCAGGTTCCAAAAGGTAGGGCTGAAGATTCGATCGAGCTTCTACTTTTATCTCCGTAACCCTATGTATGGGTTTCTCCTTAGCATCGCAATATTCGAGCGATGGTGTATTCGAGAAAGTTGGCAGCAACTGATTTGGTTGGTCCATAAGCAGGTTATAAATCCTTCTTTTCATCGCTAGACTTTGGACGATGGCAAATTTATGCAAGTTGAAGCTGAATTATCAACCTAGTTCCATGCTTGCCTGTCGCCGATCACCAAGCAGCAATGATTATTGAGACTAGGTAGTTCCTCTCCCTGTTATCACCTTTCTTCGGGCAACTACAGAATCCTAGAGGTTAAATTCTTTCCTCTCTAACATCGCCTATCTTCGGGCAGTGCCAGATTCCCAAAGGAGGGAAGTTGGTTCCTTCTCAACATCGCCTGTCTTCGGGCAATGCTGAATTCTTGAACGTTAAGACCTTTATTTCCCTAGGTGGCAATTTGTTGCCTTAAAGCTCTGTTTTGCGAAACATAACTGTTATCTAATCAAATTTGTGATTATTAGTGTTTGGACTTGGAGAGCTTTCCTTTGACCAATTATTTGTGCGCTTATCCATGTTCACGGGACTAGCTATTTAGAATGCCTATATTTGGGCATTTGTGAGAGGTGGAGAGGTGTGGGGAAAATGATTCAATTGACTCTAGTCTGGCTTTCAATCCTACTCTGAGATTGAGAAAGTCCGATGATTCAACTCCCGACTTTTCGTGTTTTCCCATCCTTTTCCGTACGTGCCTTGCTTGACTATTAGCATTATCACGAAAGTCATGTTCACATGTCAGTTCCTATCTCCAAGAAATGGTGATTTAGCTGGTTGGTTCCAAGCAACATTTTATTGAGGCTTCCTATCTCTGGGCTACATCAAAACTCTTTCTAAGTTGAATAATGGAAATTTAGTTGTGCATCGGTTTACTGGTACATGAGTGATTTGATCCTAGGGATTTTTCTTCGACTTTACCTTATCTTTGGGCAGTGGTTGATTCCTGTGATGAAGGGCCGAACCATTCGATTGGCTGGTGAATGGTTATGTCTTCCCATAGTCTCCTATCTTCGAGCAATAGAGGTTTTCTAAAGACAAGGATAGAAACTCACTTAAGTACCAACTTCTATCTTTGGAAGCTAGTGGATCGATGGTTTACTGCTGTGAGTGGTTCTCATCGACCCTATAATTTGAAGTTTTCCTAGCATGTCAGGGAAACACCGGTACTTAGAAAATATAAAATTTCCCGACGTTGCTGGGGCAACATTGGTACTTAGAAAATAGACTCAGCATTACTGGGGCAACACCGGTACTTAGCAAATAGAATATTTCCTGACATTGCTGGAGAAAAACCGGTACTTAGGAGATATGGGAGGGGCCACATCGATACTTACGAGGATGGGATCGATTTTCCCCGTCGATCTGGCGGTTTTGGACCTTCCCGATGTTGTCGAAGCAACGTCGGTTTTCAGAAGGAAGGGATCGATATTTCAGTCGATTCATCGGTTTGAGTCGATTTTCCCGTTGACTTGGTGGTATTGTATTCCAGTTGGTTACTAGTTTCAGTGTTCGAAAACTAGCACTTTAATGATTGGATCATAGGAGTCTTTCCTTTGTGCTGCCAGACTCCAAACAGCGTTAAAGTCTTGCAAGTTAGAATCGAACCGTTCGTCCGATCCTATATTGTTGGGTAGATTCCTTTTAACCCAATGTGGATGCTTTCTCGACATTTCCTAACTCTAGGCTATGCCACATTATGGAAGAATGAGAGTTTCATGCGTTTCTATTACTTTTCTTTGTTTATAACTGTCATGCGTTCCCCTTAGCAATGCAGCGCCGTTGTTTAACCAATTCCATGGTTATTCTTATTTGCATAGGGTCGAACTTCCTCCAACCAACTTTTGTTGCAATCTGACTTCCATTTGCAGAACTCATTATTCGCAAGTGCTACACTCTGGGCCCTTATAGAAAATTACACTGTGGAGCGAGTCTTTATGTTGCCCCTGATATGACTATGCTCTTCCCATCCTAATCATGGATCGGTAGAGTTTGGTAGTTCTTGTCTTTAATCTATGACAATTATCCTTGCTTGTTCCGGGTCATATGCATTCTGTTGGGCCAATAGCATTATTGCAGATATCCACCTTATTTGTTAGTTTCAATCTTCCAGAATTAATGGTTTAGTTGCTCGATTCCGAGCATGCTCTCCTTATTGTTGTCTTTCTTCGAACAACAGTTACTTTTCCAAGCAAGAGTCGAAGTACCTGATTGATCTCTGCACATCTGATTATTCCAAGAGCTGCTAATGACCAAGCCGTGGAAATTCTATGATAGTTGAGGGTTATCCTTCCTGACATCGTTAGTCTCCGAGCGACATCAGATTCTTGAAAGATAAACTATTCCCTCCAGACATTGCCAGTCTTCAGGCTATGCTGAATTCTTGCCGGTTAGAGTTTGAGAAATTAGTCGAGCACCTGCTTCTATCTTCGAAAACTGGTGCGTCAGTGATTTGATTCTGGAAATGCCTTCCGTTATCATTTATCTATGGACAATGTAAGTTCTTCCTGTTATCGCTTGTCTCCTGGCGATAGTAAGTTCTTCATGCTATCACCTATCTCCAGCGATAGTAAGTTCTAAGGAGCTCGATTCTCTTGTTGGTATGACGATCTGGAATTCTCGATGTTGCCGGGGCAACATCAACGCCTAGGAGGCTGATCCAATTTTCCTTCCAATTTTGTATTTAAAAGATCTCTCGACATTGCTGGGGCAACTCCAGTGTTTGTAATTTTAGATTGCTCCCTAGTGTTACCGAGGCAACACCGGTTCTTGAGAGTAGGAGAATTTTCGGCATTGCCAGGGCAATGTAGATTCTTAAAAAGTGGGGATCGATTTTCCACCTATCCTGCAATTGAAAACCTTCCTGTTGTTGTCGGGGCAACATTAGTACCTAGGAAATTTGATAGCCTCTTAGTGTTGCCGAGGTAAGACCGATAACTAGAAAATAGAAGGGTTTCCCAGTGTAACTGGGGCAACACTAGTACTTAGGGAGTTGGAATCATTTTTCACCATCGATCCGACGGTTCATGAGTTTGTACTTCTTATCTGGAGATTTAGAAAGTACTTTTACGATTGCATGGGGCATGTGCGCATCGCTTGCGAGAACATGGTTCCATTGGTTCAAGGAGCGATGCATGGATTATAATATATGGGAATATTGCATACTTGAACCCGGTTCCATCGGTTCAAGCAGCGAAGCAGTAGAGCGTACTTTAACACATTTCCAACGGTTCAAGTAGCGAAGGAGTGGAGCGTACTTGAACACGGTTCCATCGGTTCAAGTAGCAAAGGAGTGGAGCGTACTTGAACACGATTCCATTGGTTCAAGCAGCGAAGGAGTGGAGCATACTTGAACATAGTTCCATCAGTTCAAGCAGCAAGATGTGGCATATGGGTGCGCACATAGGGATATTACTTGCAAGAGCGCAGTTCCATTGACTCCAAAAGCGACGTGCAACTTATTGAAGGTGCACGAGGAGATTTTCTTGTAAGAGCGCAGTTGCATCGGCTCAAGAAGCGATGTGCAGCTTATGGATGCGCATAGGAGTTTATGCTTGCAAGGACGTGGTTCCATTGGTCCAGGAAGTGATGTGCAGCTTATTAATGCGCATGGGAGTTTGTGCTTGCAAGGACGTAGTTTCATCGGTCTAGGAAACGATGTGCGGCTTGTGGATGCACACTGAAAGATTTGCTTGCAAGAGTGCAGTTCCATCAGCTTAAGAAGCCTTTTAGTGATTCTTTAGGTCCTTGTGATAGGTTAGATAGAGGCATCATGTCCTTGGGACGTGTAGAATGGAGTCTGAACTGTTCCAAAAACCTCTTTGCAGTTTGCTAAAACTGGAAATGGATTTCGGTGGAAGTCTCATAAACCACATGGAAGAGAATCCTTCCAAGAAGATATTGTTGTCTAAGATCTGTTATTCCATTGTATGATGGCATAGTCAGCATGGTGAATTTCCGAGAATATTCTTCTCCTAGAACATTTTCAACGAACAGAGTTTGGCTTGGTGCGGAACCCCACTCCTGATTCTTCTTGCCCCTACTTCCCTTCACCAACTATTTGACCATGGCAGCAATGTAGTCTTCGTTGGTACGATAATCTAAAGGTCGACTGTCAGGGGCTACACCAAGTGTTTGACTTTGCAAACGGTCTCGGTTTGCCAACTGAATCTTAGGTTCTCCATTCTTCAGGAGAACCACTCCTATAGAGTTTCGTTGGCGCACGGTCGGCCTTATCGTGGCAGTTTGGACATCATTTCCAATGTTTGGCCTAATTAAATCATCATTTAGTTCCAATCCATCACCATCAAGTTGCATGTCACCTTCAGAGTGAGAAACAAGCATTGCATTTTTCACTTGAGGAGTGAGGAGTATTCACTCCAAGATTTGGGTTAGCACTAAGTTGTCTTCTGGTAAGACGAGCACTTCCATCACCCCTATAGCAATCCTTCCAGCTCCACCAGCTACCTCTTTCAGTTTTTGTTTGTCATATCTCTTATTTAAGCATGGAACAAAAGAATTCTCCTGTTTTGTAACAACTATAGTTTCTTGCCTAGCTCTCCGAGCACTCGATGTCTGCTGTGCTAATAAAGCATCAATCTTATCCATGAGAGATTTTTGGCTATCAGCCATTTTCTGGTTAAGCTCATTAACCATCTAGTTGACTTCTCCTCTTGTGACAACTTCTTGGCAAGAAGAAGAGCCAGGAGCAGGGTTTCCATTGTTAGCTTCACTTTGGTGAGTTTTTGTTTCATCACCACCAATAGTTGCTCTTGTAGATCACCCAAATGCAGATTTCTATTTGAGAGCCACTAGAGCAGGAAATCTTCAATTTTCTTCAAGTAAACTTTCTAGATCTATTTAATCCAAAGTTGATAGCTAGATCTAAGCATGGATTCAGTTTTCTCAATGAAAGGACCAAAATGTTAACCCAAAAAATGGATAACACCCTGGAGTATGATGTGAAAGCACCAGCCTTGTTAGAACAGAGCAAATATAATAGAAAATAACAGAAAAGTAAATGAGACACAAAGATTTTTACAGTGGTTCGGTTGTTAACTAAGCCTACGTCCACTTTATAGCTTTGATTATTGGTTTGATCTTGTTTGAATGAGATTACAAGGTGATTGGGAAATAATTTTTCGCAAATACAAGTGTTAGACAGATTCTAAGTCCTAGAATTGCCTAGAGGAACTGACTTGGTGAGTAAAGAAAGAGTTGAAGAAATGATAGATCTTTCGCGTAGTGCAGGAAGAAAATAGATCCCCCTTCTTGGTTTCTCTGTGGATTGTATTTATAGCGGTAGTATTCATAGTGGATCAGAAGCCCGCTAACAGAGAAGTCTAGGGACTAGCCCAAGATAGCACAAAAAATATCGTGACGGCCCGAGCTAAGGTTTTGACTCGATACCGAGTCAAGCCAATAACTCGGGGCCGAGTCTAACCCTTAGCCAAATTCTTTTGTTCTAAGCACCTTACTTCATCTAGAAGCCCTCCATATATTTTGGTAGGTTATCGAAGAGTTTTAAATATCGTTCATCCATGACTTGGATTATCCTACCGTTTGGACCATCACTCCTCCATTCTTGTTGAAAGGCTCTCTAGAACTCTACGAAACTTCATGAATATGCATAGGAAGACTAGGGGATCACCTGCCAAAAAAACGACTATGCCATGATTTGGCATCTAAACTCGGCGCCAAATCTAGGTTTGTTTGTACCAAAACTGGGCACAACACTCTTCGGAAGTTTTTGAAGAGATAAAATGAAGAAATTAAATGGAAAAAGAGGATTATCTAACAAAAACTCCAAAAACAGATAATGAAAGTAATAAGAACGCATAGAAACACAAGAATTTAGAGTGGTTCGGCGTGTTGCCTACGTCCACTATGAAGTTGATTGCTTTATTGATGTTTCTTTGATGATTACAATTGATTTCAGCGAGTTACAGCAGATAATAATGATTTACAGCAGTGAAATTCGTTAGTAGCAGCGGCAATGGAGTTTAGAACTGGATCCGGCAGAGTCTGGGCTTTGGAGAATTCAAAGAAGAAGAAGATCCCTTTTCTGTATGCCCTGGGGCTCTATTTATAGGTGTAGGAGGCTGATATTTCGCTCAGATCTCGGGAGACTCCCTTTGGCACGTGACTAGGCCCGCGCGCCCAAGCCCGCGAAGTTTCAGCCCGATCCGTGATCGATACGAACGGATTTCGTATCGATAAAGATTGTGTCCGATGGAGTCAAAATTTGGCGTGGACATTCTCCAGCACGTGCGTAAGCTCCTGTGAAAATTTGGTGGCATTTGGACTTGTAGATCTCGAGTTATGATCGATTCGAATTGGAGGCTTTCAGCAGGTTGTTTCATTCGACTCCATCATTTCGACTCGATCCTGTTCGACTCGATAGCTGCGCGTGATCAGGTGGTGACGTGGCGAGCATTCCTTGTATCGATCCACTTTCTTTGCCGAGTTGGTCGAGTCATCCTTGATCTTTTCCTTGTTTGCATCGAAGTCCGTTGCCAAGTTCGAATCGATCGACAGCAGTCTCCTTCGTATCGATTTGAAGCATGCCTTGTTCGAATCGATGGAGGTGGTTTGTTCGTGTCGATGATGGTGACTCTGTTCGTATCGATGAAGGTAGCCCTTGTTCGTATCGATCATAGTCACTTCGACTTGATGGATACGAACAAGCAACTTTGCGATGGATACGAACAGTGCAATGCTCGATGGATACGAATAACGTGATGCTCGATGGATACGAACAGAAGTCCCATGATCGATACAAAATAGCAGTTGTCTGATGGATACGAATAGAGGGTTGCTGGTCGATTCAAACGAAACATACTCGATGGATTCGAACAACTGGAACCTGATGGATGCGGAGTTGATCGATACGAAACGTGACTTGGCGATGGATGCGAAGTTGATCGACACGAACCGAGGCCTTCTGATCGATACGAAGCCGATGGATTCGAATAGAGGCTTAGCTATGGATACAAAAATTGAGCTGTTTCCTTCATTTTGCATCGATCGTAACTTGAGCATACGAACTCGGATTGACTTGAAATTTGGAACATTGACTTTCATTGCTTTGCTCGCCGTGTCTTGTCGATTGTAGCTTGATTCAGACTCGGATAAAATTCATCGATATCCATGGTGAGTCAGCGTATAACCGATCTCTAAGACGAACCGTCATTGGTTTCTAGTCAAGTTCTTGGTGTCACGCCTTGCCCAAAAGGCAGAATAACATTTGCCCCCTAAAGTACATCTTATGGAAACATGATGTGCTTTGAAATGCCGCAATCTTCATTCTGAATAGTTATCGTCTTTTCGATGAAAGCTGTAATCTTCGACTGATTTTCTTGATAATGTAAACTATTGACTATCAACTGATGTAACCTGCATTGTTGCAACTGATTGCTGTATGTTAGTGATCAGCCGTTTGTTGTCGTAATCGTTATCAAATGAGTTTCCAATTCCTGTAAATCTAGAATATTGAATATTAGTCCGACATATATGCATATCTGTTAATCTGACTCTCGTTGACGTTTGTACGTTCACGAGTCGTTGTCAGTTTATCCCGTATCGAATTCCGTATCGATCCTCTCCTGAACCGATGTGAGATTCGAATTGTAACAACACTCAATGGTCGTTTTTGAATGTTCCTTCGTATCGATCCTCTCCTGAATCGGTGTAGAAGGTTAAAACATTGTTTTTGCATCAGTATTCATTGTATTGATGGATACGAAATGAGCATTTTGAATCGATGGATGTGGGGTTTGATGGATACGAAGCGGTCGTTCGTATCGATAGAGTTCAATGTCTTCAGAACAACCCCTGTTGTGTATTTCGAATCCATGGATCTGGTGTCATTGGATACGAATAGAAAATTCGTATCGATGGGCACTGGCTTTTGGGAGTTGTGATTTGATGGATTCGAATAGCGCAATGCTCAATGGATACGAACAGAAGTCCCACGATCGATACGAAATAGCAGTCGTCTTAGGGTTGATGAATTCGAATGGCCTGTTTGAATCGATCCCGTGGTGATGTTTTTGCAACCGGTCGAATCTGCTGGGATGCGAATCGTTTTTTGCCTTCACGCTCGAGTCCATATAAATACCGTGGACTTAGCCACTTTTCACTTTTTACTTCTTACTTCGCCTTCGCTTTCGTATCGCTCCAGAGACTAAGGAAAAAACTGCTCTTTGACTTCGAATCGAACCAAAACCTTTAATCCCTCGAACCAGTTATCGAGAATAAGGTAATCAATCGAACAACCTTAGTCCCAAAAAGATGAGACTCAAATTCTCATGCCATTCCATTCGAATTCATGTCTGAACGTTGTCTGGGAAGTAGATTTCGTGCGAGGTCGAAGGAGGAGAAAAATGGAGTTTGAATCGATCTGGGGAAGAACGAGTATGGAGGAGGATGGCTTGATCTTATTTTCGTGTCGATCTGCAATGATTGTTGCGTGGGCTCGTCTTGTACGATCGATACGAAATTTTACCTCCAACATTTGATGTGAGAACTAGGCCAGTGATCGAGTTGAAGTCCTTGGCTTCAGATCGATTCGAAGAATACCCCTTCGATCGATACGAAATGTATCGAGTGAATGTGATCGAGTCGAAGTCCTTGACTTCAGATCGATTCGAAGAATACTCCTTCGTATCGATACGAAATGCATCGAGCGTATTTGATCGATACAAAATTGGGGCTCCTCTGGCTGATATGAACCCAACCATCCAAGATCGATTCGAAACCTTGAATAACTGAAAACATGATTTCCGATGAGCTTCATTCTCGCATATCTGGACTTAACTATTACCCTGCATACTTAACTGCCTATCGAAGCTCGTCGATGGAATTGTAACTTAACAAAACTTTAACAAACTCTGACTCAGATCGATCGCTAATAACTGGATGGCGCGGTTGTGACGGTCAGCGATGACGGTCATTCCAACTGAATTTTGAAGTCTTATCGTTCACATGCTTTCTTTAAATCCGTAGAACATGTCAAGTGATATGCAGCACTGCACTGCACAACACACTTACACACTTTACACTGGGGGATGCACGAGCGTCATTGTCTATTTAACAATTATTTTTCATAAGCTAGTCAGTCATGGAACCTTCAAGTTCACAGCAGCAGGAACTCCCGAGTTCAATTCCTTCAACCATCGAGATGACGATCATTGAAGCTGAAGTTATAAATCTAGCTCCGGACGAGCTTCCAGGCGCCCGGTTCATTTGTCGTCCATAAGATTCTATGCCGTCCGACATCTCCGAAGATATGCTGGGACAGATTTGTTTAAGGCACGGCTTGTCTCTTGACGACGTGTTACTACTTGGGCCAAATGACAGGCCACATGCTCCCCCGGAGGGGTTTACTGCCTTCAACCGTCACGCTTGCACAGCGGGGACACTTCCTCTGTTCAATCAATATATAAGGGAGATGTTATCATTCCTTGGAATAGCTCCATCCCAGCCACACCCCAACGGGTACGCTTTGTTGAATAGCACCTTCATTTTGTTTATGGAGATTCTCTTTCGACCACCAAAGACGATCGAGATTAGATATCTATTTAACATTAAGAGTCGTGGAGACATCCTTTCCTTCACCTTCTTGGAAGCGGTTAGGAACTGCCAAATAGTAACTGGGTCCTGGGGAAGGCCGAGTTACTTTAAAACTGAATGGTTCTACGTTCGGTGTCCCCTTGGATTCGCTAGGCGATGGTTGGATAGACGTAAGCATTGCAATCTTTCTCTTGAATTATCGAGATAATTATAACCGACCTCAAAACTGACATATTTCTCTTCTTTCACAGCCGCAATCTCCCGACCTGATGGTGGATACTTTAGAGAGCTAGTTCGAATCCCCCAAACGGTTCTGGGCGAAGAGAGGCACATTGACTTGGTTCTGACCGACAGAAACTTGAGAATTGTCGGGTTGATCGAACGTAAGCAAAGCATACGTCTGGAAGGGACACTTAGAGCAGTCTCGAAGAAGCGGGTGAAACGAAAAGTGCCCGGAGTCGTAATAGCTGAAGAAGTTGATCCAGAGAGAACGCCTACTGATAACGAGCTCCAAGCTGGGCCTTCTTCCGATGTCCATGATTCAGAAGGAAGGAGAAAAG
The DNA here is from genome assembly GCA_030737815.1 of Allium fistulosum. Taxonomy (NCBI): domain Eukaryota; kingdom Viridiplantae; phylum Streptophyta; class Magnoliopsida; order Asparagales; family Amaryllidaceae; genus Allium; species Allium fistulosum. The sequence continues at coordinate 961,099,837 of CM060904.1, forward strand.
GCAAGGCAGTTGCTCACAAGCGTTCTAAATCCGTGAGATTAAAATCCATGGTTGTGTCCTTGCCCGTCCCGGGGATTATAATTTTGGAGGCTCCTACCCCACAAGTAGAGAATCCTTTTGAAGGGCTTGCTGATATTCCGATTCCGGATTATCTGTCGTTTCAACACGACGCCGGGATGGAGGAGATTGATAATGCTCTTGAACTAAGCAGGTCGCTTGCTATGAGTGCGGCCGACATTTCCGGTTGGTCGGGGGGTTGCACATGCATACACTTCACTGCACTACATGATTCATAACTGTAAATCGTCCAACCTAAGAAATCAATAACTTTTTCCTCGTCTCTCATTTTCAGGTACGATGTCCCGAAGAGGATCAATGCTCAGGAATCTTCGCTCGGCCCAAAAGTCTTCTACCTATTATGATTCTCGCAGGAGAGATTCAGATAGAGACCGCGATCGCGAGTACTCTAACTAAGATAGGGATGGCGTGACAGGGACAAAGAACACAGAAATCGATCTAGATCTCGCTCTCCACCTCTTAGACTTCCATCTCCACCTCCTGTTCTTGTTCCACATCCACCAGAGCCTCCACGTCACAGGCCATCTTCTCACACTTTTAGATCTGAGACTCATCTTCAGAGAGTCGAAACCACGGCCCCCATAATTGCAGAGCAGGTCCCAGCTGAGCCCACAGGAGAAAGGGCCATTAAATTGGCTCAGATGAGGAAGGAGTTCCCGAACATATGCTTTGATGGCTATGTCTTCCCACCACACTTAAAGAGAATCCCATCCGGAGTGGAAAACACGATGCATGATTATGTTCATGACATCTACACCAAGTATAGAGAGTGGGTAAAGGCTGCAGAGAAAGCTTCCAAAGTGGCCTTTGAGCGAGCCAAAGCGCTTGAGAAAACAGAGAACGAACTCGCTCAAAGGGACCAGATCATTCAAGTACTCACTGCTGAGGCCGAGTCTTCTTGGAAATCTGAAATTAAGGCCACCAAAAAAGCTGACGAAGCGAATGTGGCCATAGAGAGGTTGAGGCAGACACATGTTGCCTTGGTGGAGGAGATGGGCCATCGGAATACTACTGTTACCGCCGAATGGGATGCGGCGGTCAAGGAACTTAACGAGCTTAAGGCCAAATTTTCCGACATGGCCAAGGAAAGGGATGATGCAAACAACGCATCCCAGGAGGCGTGCGAACAAGTTGTTCTGCTTAGGGGTGAACGAGATGCGGCTGTGGCTAAAGTCCGTAAGGTGGAGACTGAGGTCGAGGAGAAAGTGAAGTCAGCCGAATCCAGGCTAGAGGCTGATATTGAAGACCTTCTCGTTGTTTACAACGTTAACGTACCGAGGCACAGGGGTCTAGCCTGGCTCGATGATTATTCGATGCATCTACACAACGCCTGGGGCCGATTAGTTGAAGAAGATAAGGATGCGCATCTGGGTGAGTCTGTGGATGAGTTTGAACTCGAGAATCGCATTCTGAATGAAGATGAAAGGAAGATTCTTCACGAGTCAATGATTCTGCATGAAAAGGAAAGACTCGGCGCCCAGCACTTCGAAGTAGGAGAGGGTTCAGGGGTTGACCATCATGAGGCGAATCTTGAAGTTCCAGCGTCAACCCAGCCCGAATCCTCATTTGCGGTCGATCCCCAAGCTGTTCCTGCCTACAATCGGGATCAGCCGTAGATGTCTCCGGCTATAGTGCAAGTTACTGAAGCCGTTCTGCCGCCTACAAGTCAAACTGAGGAAGGTATTCTGAACATTCCGCACATCTGCCTTAAGTCGGAACCTTTATTTAAATTAAATTCTGTCAGTTCTCTTATTTTTTGTCTAGTGATCGATGCTGCACCGGCCATGCCTCCTGCTAATCAAGAATCATATCAGATGCAGGAGGCTATTGTGACCGAAGCGATCACAGTAACTACAACTGCCCCACTTGACGATACGCAGGGAAGCACGCTTGTGTTTGATGAGCAGCTGATGGAAGAACTCTTTCGCCGTCATGGAGATCCTCTTGCCGACCTGCCATTTGTTATGGGTGGAGGCGCTCCTGCTACAAGTTCTTCAATGCCAACTACTGATGCCCCCAGCGGGGCTCGAGCAGTTACTAAAGAGGAGATGTTTGCCCAAATCGACGCTGAAATGGAAGCAACGGCTCATGGTGGCAATTTTGGAGGTGGGATGGCAGCACCGGGACCAGCTCCACTTAGAATGATATCTCCTGGTGGTACAGTTTTCATCACCAGCGTGCCCATTCCACCTTCTGCACTTGATCCTGTTCCTCCGACTCCGCCCGCAAAAAGCATCCCTATTCACTCGAGCTCGGAGGAGGATGTCGAGATTATGCCATCGCCTGGAGACCGACCACCAAAAGGCAAAGGCTCAAAGAGGAAAAATAGTGGCGGTTCCAGCGGGTCTACACCGAGAAGGAAGCCGAGGAAGAAGAAAGATTAGACATGATTCCCCGATTTATTTTGACTTGCATTTTGTTGGCCGTGTATAGATGCGGGTTTGGCCCCTACTAGTAAGAATTTTTTGGAACAAACTTGTACACGAATTTATTTCATATATAGTAGAAATGAAACTTTTCTTTTTTAGCTTCTTGTGTGTTTGCTTAAGTGTTCCAATGTTTGAAATGCACTTGTAAAGTTCCAGCTTCCGAGTCAAGCTTGTCTTTTTGCACCAAGTCTGGAAACTGTGGACATGGTTCGCGACCGTGAAGCGATTTGAATTTTGACGTCGCACCGCTTCAGTCAATGGTCGATGCTTGAGTCCTGCCCCCAGTCTTGGGGGTGAGTTGTAGGACATTAGTCTGCGATTGCTTCTCACTTATAACACGTTGAGCCTAGTGCCACTGAATGGATGTTTGGGACAAGTGGAGATTGAGCGGTTTATCCATGCTAGTTTGACTGTCGACGATCGTATCCGCACTCCGGGGATTCTTATTTGTTTATTGGCGGTTGGTCACGCTGGCTTAAGTTTAAATCGTACGTCCGCACTCTGGGGACTCGGGATCGGTATTTGTACTCCGACTCACACTCTGGGAATCCGGAGTTGATGTTTATACTCCGACTCGCACTCTAGGAATCCGGGGTTGATATTTATACTCCGACTCGCACTCTGGGAGTTCGGATTTGTTGTTTATACTCCGTTTCGCACTCTGGGAATTCAGAGTTGACATTTATATTCCGGCTCGCACTCCGGGAGTTCGGATTTGTTGTTTATACTCCGTTTCGCACTCTGGGAATTCGTAGTTGACATTTATACTCCGGCTCACACTCTGGGAGTTCGGAGTTGTAGTTTATACTCCGTTTCGCACTCTGGGAATTCAGAGTTGATGTTTATACTCTGACTCGTATTCTAGGAGTTCGGAGTTGGTAAGCAGACGGTCAGTCACATCTGCTGTATATTTTTGGATTTCGCTCGCACTCTGGGAACGAAAGGTGTATCAGGATCATGGATGGTCGGATCACATCCACCCTGAGTTAACAAGTGAGGTCGTTAGATGGACGGGTCCACCCTCCTCAAACTTGGTTCAGATACGGACGAAGTCGTTAGGCGGACGGATCCACCCTCTACGTAGACGTATTTTAATAATCCAGTTCGCACTCTGGGAACCGGGAGTTAAGTGAGGGATTGTCGTGTATCAATCCGTTTTTGACTTTGATGTGATGGCTTGTCCCCGAGCTCGGGTGTCTCTTAGCGAGTGACTGGTTGCATCACAGTCACTCCCTATTTGAATAAATTCCACCGTATGGTGAAACTTAGCTCTCCGTGCATAGTGATGATCATATGAAGCATTTCAAGTAAATCACAGCTCTGGCTCGAAGAGATTGCATTTTATTGCTGAAATAAGAAAATATGGTAAAGTCAGTTGCCTTATTACAAATTCAAATTTCGAAATGCAGAAACAAATTGCAAAATGGAAAGTAAACTAAATGAATAAACATAGCCTGTCATGTGTAGTAGCGACGAAGACTCTCGCAATTCCAGGCTCTTGGCAGAGTAAGACCGTCAACGGTCGATAGTTTGAGTATGACATCTCCGAGCCTTCGTTCAATAACCTACGGTCCTTCCCATGTCGTCTTCATATGCGAAGGAACCAGATAAATTCTTTTCAGGACGAGATCGCCTAGTTCAAAGGTTCGCAGGCGGACCTTGGCATTGTACAATCGGGTGACTCGACTTCGATGCGTGGCTGCCCTCAAATCAGCCTCTTCACGCTTCTCATCTAGTAGATCGAGAGATTCAGCAAGTAATATAGCATTTGTCTTTGGATCATAGTATGTCACACGATGAGAAGGTACTTCTAGCTCAACTGGAATAATGGCTTCTGAACCATAAGAGAGAGAGAATGGAGTGTGACTGGTCGCGGTCTTGTGGGTTGTTCGGTAAGCCCATAAAGCCATAGGAAGTTCATCGACCCACTTGCTCCCGACCTTTTCCAGTCGTTTTTTTAGAATGGACTTTATAACTTTATTAACCGCTTCGACCTGTCCATTCGCCTGAGGGTGTGCAACTGCAGAGAATTTCTTTTGGATGTGAAATTGTTTGCAGAAGTCTTTAAATTCAGCACTGTCGAATTGGGTTCCGTTGTCCGTAATAATGGTGTGTGGGAGACCAAACCGATAGATGATGTTGCGAACTACAAAGTTGATTACTTTATTCGTCGTTATGGTAGCAAGAGCTTCAGCTTCAGCCCACTTTGTAAAGTAACCAACTGCAACGATGGCGTATTTCACACCACCTTTTGCCAGAGGTAGAGTACCAATGATGTCGATGCCCCCACATTGCAAACGGCCATAGGCTGACCATTTGCGTTATCTCGGTAGGAGGGGCTCTAGGAATTCGAGCATACTTTTGACACCTATCACATTTATTTGCATAATCCGACGCATCGCGATTCACAGTAGGCCAATAATATCCATATCGAAGTATTTTCTTGGCAAGTGCTTGTCCCCCAGTGTGATCGCCACATTCTCCCTTGTGTACATCGTGCAATACTCGTTTAATTTCATCGTGAGCGATACACCGGAGTAAAGGAACAGAGTACCCTCTCCTGTACATGATTCTGTTCTGGATGGTGAATCGCGAGGCCTTCCGAAGGACTTGTCTCTTTTCACTCCTGCGCTCCGGTAGGGTTCCGTGCTCAATATAATTTCTGAGTGGAGTCATCCATGAGTCCTTTTCGGGGATGGTTTCGCATACCCAGTCTATTTCTGCCTGGTCAATGCTTGGGGAGGATAACGTCTCTACGGGAACGAGTCCCATTTGCTGAGCTTCACCTGTGCTGGCTAGCTTCGCCAATGAATCGGCTTTTTGGTTGTGTTCTCGAGGTATACAATAAATGGCATAATAATCAAACTGATTCAGTACTTCCTGAACTCGAGCTAAGTAAGCAGCCAGCCTTCAATCTCTCGCTTGATACTCTCCCCGTACCTGACATACAACTAACTGTGAGTCACAATAAATTTCCATAGCGATAATTCTCAAATCTCTAGCAAGCTTTAGTCCAGCTAAGAGGGCTTCATACTCAGCTTCATTATTGGTTGCATGAAAATCAAACTTCAAAGCATAACATATAGATCGGCCTTTGGGAGTTTCAAGTACAAAACCAGCGCCCGAACACCGGTCATTTGATGCACTGTCAGTATACAACTTCCAAACTTATTCGGGAGATTCACTGGTTTCGGGCAAGTCCTCTGGAATGGTAAATTCAGCTATAAAATCGGCTAGGACTTGTCCTTGAATGGCTCGCCTTGGATTATAAGTAATATCAAACTGACTCAGCTCGATGTTCCACTTGAGTAACCTACCAGACGTTTCAGGCCGCGCAAGGACCTGTCGTAACGGCTGGTCGGTGTACACAATGATAGGATGTGCTTGGAAATATGGTCGGAGCTTCCTTGATGCAATAACAAGGCAATAAGCCAACTTCTCTAGTTTCGGATAATTCCTTTCAGCTCCAGTCAATCGTTTGCTAACGTAGTATACTGGCTTCTGTATCTTGTCTTCTTCTCGAATTAAGGTAGCGCTGATAGCGTTTTCTGATATTGCCAAGTATACGTACAACTTCTCATGATCAATAGGCTTTGACAGGATAGGTGGTGTGGATAGATGCTGAATTAGTGCTTGGAAAGCGCCTTCACACTTCGTGGTCCACTCAAAATTTTGTTTTCCTTTTCGGATCAGATCAAAGAAGGGAATGCATTTGTCGGTGGACTTCGAAATGAACCTGCTTAATGCCGCTACTTTCCCATTGAGACTTTGGACTTGCTTTATAGTTTTCGGAGTTTCAAGATTTCTGATCGCCCAAATCTTTTTAGGATTAGCTTCGATTCCTCTAGCGTTGACGATAAACCCAAGGAATTTTCCGGATGCAACTCCAAAATGACATTTCAGTGGGTTAAGCTTCATTTTGTATTCTCGAAGTATGTTGAACATAGTTTCCAAGTCTTTAATATGATCAGTGGAAAATCGTGACTTCACAAGCATGTCATCAACATATACTTCCATTGTTTTCCCGATTTGATTGACAAACATCTGATTGACCAATCGTTGATAAGCAGCCCCGGCATTCTTGAGTCCGAATGGCATAAGTTTGTAGCAATAGAGTCCCAGATTGGTTACGAAGCTAGTATGTTCTTGATCGGGTAAATGCATCGGTATCTGATTGTAGCTAGAATACGCGTCCATGAAGGATAAATGCTCATGCCCAGCTGTCGAATCTACTAGCTAATCAATTCTGGGGAGCGGGAAACTGTCTTTGGGACAAGCTTTATTCAGATCAGAGTAATCGACACATGTTCCCCATTTTCCTTTCGGCTTTCGGACGAGCACGGGATTCGACACCCATTCTGGATATAATGCATCTCGAATGAACCCGTTCGCTTTGAGCTTTTCCACTTCTTCTTTTAGGGCGGCAGATCTCTCTAGATCCATATCACGCCTTTTCTGCTTGTCCGGGACATGCCATGGGTCAATATTCAGAGTGTGGATCGTGATGTCCAGCGAGATCCCACACATATCAGAATGCATCCAGGCAAATACGTCAAGATTCACCCGTAGAAATTCAACCAATTCCTCTTGAGTTTGCTGGCTTAGCTGAGACCCAATCTTTATCATTTTTGAATCATCGTCATTGTCAATTGGGACATCAATCGTCAGTTCGGCCGGGATGCTTGACTTTCTTTAGATTCTCCTTCGTCTTCAGTTTCTCTTGGGTCAAGATCCCTTTGGAATTGGCTGGGGTGCCCGGGCCTAGGCCCGGGCGTTAATTTTCAATTATCACCAAAGTGGACGCAGAGAGATTCCTCTACGCCCTTTCCTTTTTCCTTTCGCTGCGCCTCCCGTAGCTCGGCAACATAACAGGCTCTCGCTGCAGCCTGATCTCCTTGGATGACTCCCACTCCACGATCAGTGGGAAACTTCAGGGTTAAACACCACGGGGCAATAGCTGCCATGAACTCAGCAAGGGCCAGTCGGCCCAAGAAAGCATTATAAGGGGAGTCTATGTCTAACACAACGAACTGTAATATCCGCACTCTCCAGCGTTCTCCAACTCCCAATTCCACTGGTAGTTCCACTACTGCAGTGGGTATAGTAGCACTCCCGTTGAAACCGTGGATTCAGGACTGACAAGGTTTCAAATCTTTGGCCTCCATTTTCATTTGAACGTAGGCTCGTTTAAACAAAATATTCACAGAGCTTCCACTGTCAACTAAGATCCTCTTCATCCAAGCAGGACCTACCTGAGCTGAGATGACCAGTGGATCGATAGTGGGAGCTTCGACTTTATCAGCATCCCTGTCTCTGAATACGATGTGATCAATCATCGTCTTTTGTTGTTTGGCCGGAACCCCTTCATCAAAACTACTATAACACTCGAAGTCTACATGCCTGATAGAGCTGGCATACGACTCCATTTCCTTCCAGCTTCGATCTGCTGGATGAGGACCATCACTTATGGTATTGATAACCAACCTCCCGCCAGTACGAGCGGGTTCCTCCTGTCTTTCCTGATTTGGCGCACGATTCTGATTTGATGGGCCCGCATCTCCTGATTGCGACGCCTGCACATACTGATCCAACTTTCGTTCACGTATCAGCTTTTCAATGTGGTCTTGTAAATGACGACACTCATTTGTATTATGGCCATAACTCTCATGGAATCTACAAAACTTCCCTATCTGGACTTGTCTTTCTGTTGACGGCTTCGGGGCAGGTTTCTTATATTGCATGGTGTTACAAGTCTGCAAATACACATTTTTCAACGACGTGTTCAATGGAGTATAATTATCGTACATGGGAGCTCTACGTCGTGGACCACGATTCTGATCTCGCTTCTTGCCCTGATTTCCATTGTCCCTCTGCTGATTCTATTTATTTTGTATGTTCTACTGAACTTTTCCAGAACTCTCCCCAGATTGTTTAACGGCGATGTTACTCTGAATTCCTTCAATGTTGGGCCTTGCGTCATCTTGCTTCCTAGAATGTTTCGCATCCTCCCTTCTCAAGAATTAGGCTGCCTTGGAATAAAAACGGTCCAATGACGTGGCCGGTTTTCCAGCCAGCCAATTTCCGAACTCGGAATCAGGCTCAATCCCCTTAGTCAATGCCATCAAGATAGAGTTGTCATTGGGATTGCTTATTTCTGCACACGCAGCATGGAATCGCTCCAAGTAACGTCTAAGCGTTTCTCCGGGAGCTTGAGTAACACTAGACAGAGTGTTAACGTCTTTAGGCCTTGCTACATGCATACGGAATTGTTCAACAAACTTGGTGGCCATCTGGTCAAAATTGGAAACAGATCGCAGTGGCAAGCGAGTAAACCACATAGTTGCAATGCCCCCAGGGAAATGGGGAAACTACGGCATTTTACTTCGTCATCAGCTCTCGCAGCGTTCATCAGCCATTCATACTTCAGGTTGTGTTGGTTGGGATCGGAACTTCCTTCATAGACTGGTAAAGTTGGCATCCTGAAGTGCCGAGGTGGTTCAGCATACTATATGTCATTGGTGAAAGGGGTATGACTCCGGGAGATTCCCCAGTCGTCATTAGTGAGACCCTGACTTTCACGGATCATTTGGCGGATCATCGTTGGTATATTCGGCATCCAGATATTAGGAGCATGCTGTGCCAAGGTGTGGTCGGGTTCCACAGCGCGAGTCTGGACCGGACGCGGTCGACGGTCCATGCCTCGCCTCCTTGGTTCAACATTCTCAGGGACATAAGCTTCTAGAGTATGCTCTCATTGGCTACGATGAGGATCAGCTTAGTTTCCAGCATCAACCCCTTGTTCGGTAGTGGTGGTGGTAGTAAGGTTGCCCGTAACATGATAAGGAGCAGCACCTCCTTGGGATGAAGGTTCAGTATGATGGCTAGTGAATGGTCCAGTTCTGGGTTGTCCAAGATTCGAAGCAGGTTGTTGTCTTGTGGCATGGGTGTAGCTTACATCCAGCCGTGGGCGTGTAGATCGGTGATGACCATCAGATGAGGTTGAACTCTCTGTGGAAGAATAAGAACCTTGGTCTCTTATGGATCTTCTACGCCTTTGGCGATTCAGCTGGTTGGTCAACTCTGTGTTGGCGCACAGTTGTTCAGTTAGCTATTGCCGAATCTGGGTCAATTCTTGGAGCAGCATTTGAAACTCTTGTCCGGTGACCGGGCCTGATGGATCTGAAGGTCCGGCGGCATCTTGGTTTGTCGGAGGCAATTGCACGGGATTCTGCCTGTCCCGTCCTCCCTGATCAGCAGCTGTAGAGGTAGTTCGTGTACTTACCATGGTTAATTAATGAAAGTCCTTTCCTAGATCTAATGCAAATCAAAATAGAATGGAAGGGCTTCAAAGTCTAAGATATGGATCTTCTTCTTGGATTTATGCAATCCGGTATTGATAGGAGATCCAAGGAGCAGGAGAAAAATTGGGTTTTTTCTCAGTGAAAGCACCAAAGTGTTTGTACCAAAATTGGGCACAACACTCTTCGGAAGTTTTTGAAGAGATAAAATGAAGAAATTAAATGGAAAAAGAGGATTATCTAACAAAAACTCCAAAAACTGATAATGAAAGTAATAAGAACGCATAGAAACACAAGAATTTAGAGTGGTTCGGCGTGTTGCCTACGTCCACTATGAAGTTGATTTCTTTATTGATGTTTCTTTGATGATTACAATTGATTTCAGCGAATTACAGCAGATAATAATGATTTACAGCAGTGAAATTCGTTAGTAGCAGTGGCAATGGAGTTTAGAACTGGATCCGGTAGAGTCTGGGCGTTGGAGAATTCAAAGAAGAAGAAGATCTCTTTTCTGTATGCCCTGGGGCTCTATTTATAGGTGTAGGATGCTGATATTTTGCTCAGATCTTGGAAGACTCCCTCTGGCACATGACTAGGCCCGCGCGCCCAAGCCCGCGAAGTTTCAGCCCGATCCGTGATCGATACGAACGGATTTCGTATCGATCAAGATTGTGTCCGATGGAGTCGAAATTTGGCGAGGACATTCTCCAGCACATGCGTAAGCTCCTGTGAAAATTTGGTGGCATTTGGACTTGTAGATCTCGAGTTATGATCGATTCGAATTGGAGGCTTTTGGCGGGTTGTTTCGTTCGACTCCATCATTTCGACTCGATCCTGTTCGACTCGATAGCTGCGCGTGATCAGGTGGTGACGTGGCGAGCATTCATTGTATCGATCCACTTTCTTCGCCGAGTTGGCCGAGTCATCCTTGATCTTTGCCTTGTTCGCATCGAAGTCCGTTGCCCAGTTCAAATCGATCGATAGCAGTCTCCTTCATATCGATTTGTAGCATGTCTTGTTCGAATCGATGGAGGTGATTTGTTCGTGTCGATGATGGTGACTCTGTTCGCATCGATGAAGGTAGCCCTTGTTCATATCGATCATAGTCACTTCGACTTGATGGATATGAACAAGCAACTTTGCGATGGATACGAACAGTGCAATGCTCGATGGATACGGATAGCGCGATGCTCGATGGATACGAACAGAAGTCCCATGATCGATACGAAATAGCAGTTGTCTGATGGATACGAACAGAGGGTTGCTGGTCGATTCAAACGAAACATACTCGATGGATTCGAACAACTGGAACCTGATGGATGCGGAGTTGATCGATACGAAATGTGACTTGGCGATGGATGCGAAGTTGATCGACACGAACCGGGGCCTTCTGATCGATACGAAGCCGATGGATTCGAATAGAGGCTTAGCTATGGATATGGAAATTGAGCTGTTTCCTTCATTTTGTATCGATCGTAACTTGAGCATACGAACTCAGATTGACTTGAAATTTGGAACGTTGACTTTCATTTCTTCGCTCGCCATGTCTTGACGATTGTAGCTTGATTCGGACTCGGATAAAATTCGTCGATATCCATGGCGAGTCTGCGTATAACTGATCTCTAAGACGAACCGTCATTGGTTTCTAGTCAAGTTCTTGGTGTCACGGCCTTGCCCAAAAGGCAGGATAACAAGGCTTAACTTGGGCCGAGTTAAGCATTCGGCCTTTTATGGATTTTATATTTTCTTAAGTCCTTCCCACTATCCTTCTAAGTGTCTTTTCCAAGTTTCAGGTCGTTCTGTTCTCGTTTTGACGTTCTAACTTCTATTAACTTTTGCTTGGATAAAAACCCAACTAACACTTATACCATGGATAGAAGTATATGGAGATGTTTTTTAATTATTGAAAGTGAAGTTGTTTGCGAATATACTTATACCATAGAGAAGTATATGAATATTTTCCAAGTGTTAAAAAGAGTAGAGAAGATTTGTGAATATATCTTTGTAAAAGTATTTTAATACATGTATTTACAAAGTGGTCTTAGTTAATGAAAGGATTAATTAAAGAGGCTTAGTGGTTACTTATGTGCTTAATCGGGCTAGGTTTCCATGTGAAATTAAATATCTGGTTTGATTGTTTGTCTATTTGATAGTTAGATAACCGACTATCAAAACTTGTCCAGTTTTTACACTATCGTTTGTCGGTTTGGGGAGTCCGGGATCAGATATGTTATTCAAAAACCACTTTGAACTGGCATAAGCATTCGAATTAAAGACATCTTGAAAATGATGAAGTCGAAGATAAAGTTCTTTGAAGTGCAGGGGAAACTTGCTACTAATCTCTAGGATGTAGTAGAAGTAGTGCCTTCAGTTTGTTCATATTTGGAACAACTTGTATGGATGAATGATGACATTGTGTTTGTGACGACCCGCCCTTCACGACCCTCGAAAATCGACACCAAATACTCAACAGTATAATATGCCGACGATCGAATGCCGGAATGACAGATTGTAGAAGAATAAGAAAGTAGATAGAAGAAGAAAGAACTAAACAAAATCAGAACCTCACAGTCGCAGCGGATAAAATATAATATATAGAACAGATCTTTACACAAAATGAAACTATATCTGTTTATATACAATACATCATCATCAGAGTATATCAATACAATCATCAATATCCAGTCAATCAGTCAATACAACAATCACATCAGCGGAATAATACAAGTACGAGAAATACGTCTCGAACTCCAACTCCTCTCCTGAGCTCCATAGCAACCTATCCTGTAAAATACTCGGTCTGACCCGAGCATTATAATAAAATAACACCCGAGTCAGTCTGGAATACCAGCGCATCATAAATACACTCAATTGATTATTAAAGTTTCAAAAATCCTTTGAAATCAAAAGCATCTCGTAAGACCACGCCACAAATAAACATGTCGGGTTTTTACCTTACGATAGCTAAAACACTTTTATATTAAAATCCTCTGATATTATAATAGTGTCTATAGAAAGTAAAATAGAATCTAGCTGAAATGCTTGCATCTCACATTTCAACAATAGTTGGGCACAATCAAAACCATACAGGCTCGTAGGGAGAATGGATTTCTAACGAATGACTAGGCACTGGGGTACCACCTGTCACAGTACGTGGCCTAGATCACAGTACCGAGGAGTACGCCCGCTCCCCTTCAACACAAAGCCGGAATCATCCCTTACTGGATAATTCCAAGTAAAATCACCCCACGGTTGGGATCAGCAACCGCACCACTAAGCCGAAATAAAAGGGACATCTAGACAGGGATGACCTTACTCTCAAGTGGGGGCTACCCACGAAGCCTTGCTGCATAACCCCTGATTTTCAGTCATTCCCGGTTGATGAGGCTTGAGGCTAAACGATACCTTTATAGCACAAATCCCTTAGAATGCCCATCGTCCACCTGACGATGTCACGAAAGCATTCGTCCATACAAGTCCGTCCCGGGTCCGAACGGAACCGAAGGCACTACCCCTACTACATCCATTTTGGAAATATCCTCAGGATTAGTAGCGACTAGCCCTTGCACTTCACTGCTCCATCTTCGACTCCGAAATCGTTTTCGTGAAACGTACAAACCGGATCGAAGTGGTTTTCGAGTCTCCAGACCTAGAATCCCGGTATACGGAAACTCGATCCCGGTCTCTTCGAAACGATCGCGCATTTGGCCAATATTGATAGTCGGTGATTTAACTATCAATTAATGTTCACAAACATCCATAGACATCCATCACACAATAAATAATCTCCATATTATTTATTTTCTTCTAATATCTTTCAAAGATATATTTTCACATTTTCAAAACTCGTTTGAAAACAATTTTCCAAAACTCTTCCTTTACAAGGTAAATCCTTTACCCTTTATTCCCATCGGGAATAACCAAGTATAAAACAATTTGCATTTAAAACAGTTAAAAAATACTTATACTGAAATATACTTTAAAATATGAAAATTACTTCTATTTATTTACTCAAAATATAAATTTAAAATATGTGAAGAAAACTAGTTATTAACACATAAACTTTGATTTTAAAAATAAGGGTTTTAGTTTAACTAAATTCAAAATAGCGTTATAAGAAGAAAAATGCTAATTTTAACAACTTAAGCCAAAACCAACTTTTAAATAAATCCATTCGTAAAAATATTTACTAATATATTCTCAAATCATTACGATTTCTAAATTATTAGTTTGTTACTTTAAAAATAACAATTTCTTAAAAATACTCTTTAAACAAATTTTAAACTTAACTTTTAAATTAAATAAAATCTTTAAAAACACTAACTTGGTTTTTCCCAGGGAAACACTTTCTCGTTTCAAAACATTCCAAAGTACTCTTCATATAAATCCACTGATTTATTTCAAGTCAATTTATGATTTCAACATAAATTTCCAATTCCATACTTAACTATAACTTCCTCCGAAGTTAAATCACAATTTTTCCCATTTTCGGAAATTCATTTTTTTAATATAGTTTAAACATTTTTAAATAAACATCTTGGTGAATTTTCAATGGAAGCCAAATTTCCAATTCACTTAGTTACATTCCAATGAAATACGACATTTCAAAACATTCTGTTTTTCATTTGAACTTGTTAATTTATAGTCGGAAACTCCATTTTAACATATTTTCAATTTCCGGATAACATTAGTCGTTATTAAAATAAACACCGTTATTTTAAACAATTTATAATTTCATAAATTTAATCTCCAGAAAACTATACTTTCCATTTACCCCTTTCATAAACTTCCCATTATATTCAAAATCCCAATTTGGCCCAATTTACATTTTCCTTTCAAATCCGATTTCAAATTTTATTCTTTGAAATTCTAAATTTAACAATTCATTTTATTTCGTAAAAACACCTTTTTAGCCATTTATAATTTAATTCTGTGATTACAATTTATACCACAATGTCACAGAACAACTAAATTTCCAGATTTATCAATCACATCATATAAACAGGTATCACTATCAATTATAAAATAATTGCTACATTGTGAGAAATCCAGTTGGATCCCTCCAACCTGTTTCTCCCTGCATCACAGATATTAGCACATCGCAATATAAATATCAATCCAGATTGATAATAACAATTATATTCAGCCATCCACACAGATATTTAAATATCAACTATTTATAATGTCTAGCATCCAGATGTGAGTGAGAAAAACTCACTTTGAGTTTCGGCGAGCGTTCGAAATTTAAATTAAACCGAACGACGTCCGATTTAACCCAAATTTCTACTTGCCCGGAATGACTCCGGATCTGCACCATCACGTAGCATGCGTTCCTGCGATTCCAACGCATCCAAAATCGCCTCAATCTGATATCGTATGAACACGTTATGGTTTTACAAAGTTTGAAATAAATTTATAAATCAAATACTCATTCTTCATTTTTTTTAAAAAAAACCATCTTAGCCGTTCATTCAAAATCAAGGCCGGAGATGCTACCTTCTCCAACGCGTTCACGTACAGGCTATCACGAACCCATCGTCACCATTTAGAGCTCGAAACCGCGCCCACATCGATCGACTTCACGTCGATCAGAACCTTCCATCTCGAAGAGCGCCTCGACCTCCACCAACGCCTACGACCTTGACGAACTCGAACTCCCCATGGCCACGCGATTCTCAAGCGAACGGTCCACGTTCGAACTGCTGAATCCATCGATCCACCTCGCTAAAACTCATCTCACCCGTTGGATCTGAAGATCTCCTCGCACTCTACGATACTCTAGTTGGGAATTTTGCGAAATAATGCGTGGATTTGGAGTAAAATGAAGAAGAATGAAACTAAATGCCGGCCATTGAATCCTTTATCACGGCGGCTGGCAGATGTAACTAGGGTTTAGAGAAATTAAATATATATATATAATAGTTTTAATATTATTTAATTAATAAAATATCTCAATTTAACCGTTAATGCAAACGACCTCCAATTCTCATGTTCCGAAAGGCTATCCTGGGGTTTTTCCGCGTTCCGGACACAATGGAATAGGTTTCGTAAGCTAATTTGATCGTATGCACGAGATACGAAATTAAATGATCAATTTAAAATTAAATCGGTTAAATCGATTTCGATGCGTTTCGAGCTGCCACGGTCAAACGACAACTCCGATTGCTACGAAAATTGAAATCCGGTAATAACTAACTATTACGGATCCAATGGAACTGGTTTCGTCGAATTCTGAGACTGTGCCCCGGAAGGCTATTTTACTCGTCTATTAAATCGTGCGATTTTCAAATTTGACGAAAACGCTTAAAATTTCACTTTTAAAATTTTAATAACTTAATAATAAATCATATAAAATTTATAAACACATTAAAAATCATTCTGGCTCATCCCAGACTCAAATCTGATTAATTTGCATTTTAATGATATTAAATTCATTTTAAAATTAATATAAAATTCCAAATAATAATTTATTGACTTTTAAATTCATCTAAAAATCCAACAATATTATTTATACCCAATTGAGCTTAAAAATACATTTAAACACCATTTTTATAATCATTTATCCCAAATTCACCTTTTTATCCCAATCCCGAATATTTAATTATTATTTTCCATTATTCAAATTCAACCAGAATTGCTATAATTAAAATTTATAGTTTATTCTATTGATTGAACCCGAATCCATTCATTCCAAAATCAATTAAGATTCCACATTAACATTTAAAACGAATTAAATGTTCAAATTCAATAGCTTAAAAATGCGGGATGTTACATTCCTCCCCCCTTATAAAAGTTTCGTCCCCGAAATTTGCTAAGGTAAAAATATACTTCAACTCAACTCACTTATCTCATTTGCTTAGTTAAAAGCTTATATTCATTTTCCCAAAAAGTTTCAGCTCCATTTCAAAACCCTTTGCTTTCTTTACTCTAAAGCCTTCATTTTAACATTCGCTTCCAAAATAACTTTACTAGTTATTAAAAATTTTCCCAAAACCCCAAAAATTTTCTAACTCCCAAAATTTCTGGAAAATTTTGGCGGAGTCTCCTTTGCACGGAGGAGCTTCTGCGATATCGCAGGATACACAAATATATATACATCGGCTCACATGGCCGGAAACCAAAATATATCACAATATATATATCATTTCCCAATTATATTTGCGTAGGCGTACCTTTTAAGCAAATTTTAATAGCAAGCGGCTAATATAACGCATATACGCGCTCCAACTCTCTCGAACGCCTCCCGTACCTGTACTAAACTCAAGCAACTCATCAGTTTCAAAGACGTGAGCATTTTAATAACATTTCCAATATAAATGCAAGCCAAACATATCCATTTCATAACCAAACCAAGCAATTTTATGATTTAACAATGTTAACCATATTTTTCAACAATTCAAAGATTTAAATCACCTTTCAAATTTCTTATTCAAATCCAACTTCATTTTTATTGAATATGATTAACAGGTGTTTTACCAACATCAACCTATTCCATCTCAATTTCAAGTTGATTCACAACTTAATCCTTATTCTCAATTTGATTTACAATCAAATTCCATTTTAAATTTGAAGCATTTGCATTTCAGTTATGATCCATTTCCATTCATATGCAAATATTACTCATTAAGAGGTCAATTCATTCCTATTGATTCAAAATCAATTTCATTTGCTATTCTTAACCAATTCACTTGCATTCATATACAAAACTCTTTGAATTGGGTTCTCATTCATATCAATTTATTCACAATTCAATTCCAATTGCTTTTAAACACTCAATTCTGAATACATGTAAATTTTCACGCCATTCAAGCAAAAATTATTGTCTCTTAAGCTTATCACCATTCAAAATTAATTTCAACTTGGATGTGTATTAATTTTATTCAATTTTTTTTTTTGCATTGTTCACAATCCAAGTATTTTCTTTTCCGAATGCAATTGTTAAATTCAATATTTCCTATACATTTTAATCTCATTAACCAATTCAAATTTACATTAATATCATTCATTCCTGAGTTATTTACAACTCTTATATTTTTAACTCATCACATTAATTAATTTAAAAATCATTTCACTTGCATTTCAGTTTATTTCCTAACAATTCCATTCAAGATTACTCAATAAAGCTTATACTTAATCATTTGTTTTAGTTCTCTCAAGTATCCACACATTTCCATTTCTTCTTGAATCAATTTTATTTTATTTTCATTTGATTCTCCTTCAAATCAAATTTCAATTCATTTATAAATCTAAATGCACTTTGTTTATTTATCCAATCCATGTACAAATTATTTTATTAACAAAGAGACCATTTAAATTATTTCACTCATTTGAATTTTCTTACAATTCAAACCATCACTATTATAAGCTAAATACATTACTCATTCTCACTTCCAACATTTATTACCAAACTTAAATTCCATCCCAAAACTGGATTTTTATTTACCTTTCAAACTTTGACCAACTATCAAAATTCTATTCATTACCATACATATTCCATTTAATTTAGCTTACACAAATTCATTTCCAAACAATCATTTTGGATTTAATTGAGTAAGCATTTACTTCATTCAACATAACTTCAACTAAATTAAATTTCCATTTAATTAAATTCTTATCCAAATTTAATTCAAGGTTAACTAGATTATATATGCATTTTCAATTTAATTCCTTTCCAGAATTAATTCAAGTTCATCTAAATTTTATTTAGCCCACCTGAATTTAAACCATTTCCTTTACTACTTTCAATAAGAATTTAATTACATTCATTTTTATTCATAACACAACTGAATTTTAATATTCAGCTTAATTCTATCTTAGTCGAAGTTAAACCAATTTCAATTTAATCTTAATTCTCCATATCCAAGTTCAACTTATTTACTAACTTCAGTTCACTTACCTCTTTTATATTTTATCATTGTTTCACCTTACTTTGCATTCCATTTAAAACTAAGTTCGAATCCACCATTCCACTTAACCATTTTTATTTGTGATTATAATTCCATTTTACTTGAGTTAAAATCAAATCTTCCATTCTCAAGTTCTCCAACTTATTTACTTATAAGTTTATATTGCTCATTTCAAACCAATCCACATTTTTATAATCACAATGTCAAATTTTAACACTTAATAACTTAAGAATATGAATTCATTTGCACAATCATAAGCATTTACATTTCACCGTTATCTCAACTTCCATTTAATTCCAATTCATTTAGATTTAATTTAATTTCAAATTCTTAATTTTATTTAACTTATCATAAGTTAAATCCAGATATATTCCATTCACCTTCATTTATTCAAAGTAAATTTACATTCCATATATACTCAATTCTTCTTTAAATCAACTTTCCCTTATAAGTTATATAGTTGAATCATTTCAACTTTCACATTTTTATTTTAAAATAGAATTTCCAGAATTCAATTTACCCGGATTTATTTCAAAACCAATTTGAAATAAAAATCAACACATTTCTCTTTTGATATTCAGATCAAATACCAAATTCCAAAACAAACTGCTTTTACCAAACAATTTTCCTTTGAAAATTCTAAAATCACTTGTTTCCCAAACAAGTACAAACAATGTCATACCCAACTATTTTGGTAGCAATCCATCACTTTAGAAACTCGAAAATGAATTCTGATGATGTGGCCAGCATCATCAGGATTATTTTCCAGCGACTGAAGTGAGTTCAATGCTTTCCACTTCCAAAATCCACCTCAAAACAATTTCTATTCAAAAATATTTCCCCAAAATATACTCCATTCTTACAAATGCTTTTGAAAACATTTCTAACATTTTCACAAAGTCAAATTCCCAAAACTTTGTTTAATTCCATTGAAATCCCTTTCAAAATTTCCGGGGTCAAAATTCTAGTTTAAATCAAATTTTAATTTTTACTTTTCTTATTTAAAACATATTCAGTCAATTCCATTTGGTTATAAACCATTTTAATATTTTAACTTCTTATTTTCTTATATATATCATTTCAAATTTTAGATCATGTTTTAATTTCTTATTTGATTATAGAAGAAACAACCAAACAAGCATTCAATACATATAATAATTTAGAAAATTATTTCTTTTTATATCAAAATACAATTTTGGGTAAAATTATTTCATTTACCCACTTTAAAAATAATACTATGTCGGTTTATCTTGTTTAAGAGTTTAGAAACCCCTATCGATACGGTTGTACTTCCCGCACCGACCAGAATTCATAAACACTCAACCGATAAGTCAACACAGTACAAAAACAATTTTATATCCACTAACAAGTACGCTCTCATAGCTATTATTACACTCAACTCATTATAGAGTACTTCTGACTCTATTTAAAAATGAGTAATTTTCCCACCAAAGCCTAGGTTGTCGCCAACCTAAGCTCTGATACCAAGTGTGACGACCCGCCCTTCACGACCCTCGAAAATCGACACCAAATACTCAACAGTATAATATGCCGACGATCGAATGCCGGAATGACAGATTGTAGAAGAATAAGAAAGTAGATAGAAGAAGAAAGAACTAAACAAAATCAGAACCTCACAGTCGCAGCGGATAAAATATAATATATAGAACAGATCTTTACACAAAATGAAACTATATCTGTTTATATACAATACATCATCATCAGAGTATATCAATACAATCATCAATATCCAGTAAATCAGTCAATACAACAATCACAGCAGCGGAATAATACAAGTACGAGAAATACGTCTCGAACTCCAACTCCTCTCCTGAGCTCCATAGCAACCTATCCTGTAAAATACTCGGTCTGACCCGAGCATTATAATAAAATAACACCCGAGTCAGTCTGGAATACCAGCGCATCATAAATACACTCAATTGATTATTAAAGTTTCAAAAATCCTTTGAAATCAAAAGCATCTCGTAAGACCACGCCACAAATAAACATGTCGGGTTTTTACCTTACGATAGCTAAAATACTTTTATATTAAAATCCTCTGATATTATAATAGTGTCTATAGAAAGTAAAATAGAATCTAGCTGAAATGCTTGCATCTCACATTTCAACAATAGTTGGGCACAATCAAAACCGTACAGGCTCGTAGGGAGAATGGATTTCTAACGAATGACTAGGCACTGGGGTACCACCTGTCACAGTACGTGGCCTAGATCACAGTACCGAGGAGTACGCCCGCTCCCCTGCAACACAAAGCCGGAATCATCCCTTACTGGATAATTCCAAGTAAAATCACCCCACGGTTGGGATCAGCAACCGCACCACTAAGCCGAAATAAAAGGGACATCTAGACAGGGATGACCTTACTCTCAAGTGGGGGCTACCCACGAAGCCTTGCTGCATAACCCCTGATTTTCAGTCATTCCCGGTTGATGAGGCTCGAGGCTAAACGATACCTTTATAGCACAAATCCCTTAGAATGCCCATCGTCCACCTGACGATGTCACGAAAGCATTCGTCCATACAAGTCCGTCCCGGGTCCGAACGGAACCGAAGGCACTACCCCTACTACATCCATTTTGGAAATATCCTCAGGATTAGTAGCGACTAGCCCTTGCACTTCACTGCTCCATCTTCGACTCCGAAATCGTTTTCACGAAACGTACAAACCGGATCGAAGTGGTTTTCGAGTCTCCAGACCTAGAATCCCGGTATACGGAAACTCGATCCCGGTCTCTTCGAAACGATCGCGCATTTGGTCAATATTGATAGTCGGTGATTTAACTATCAATTAATGTTCACAAACATCCATACACATCCATCACACAATAAATAATCTCCATATTATTTATTTTCTTCTAATATCTTTCAAAGATATATTTTCACATTTTCAAAACTCGTTTGAAAACAATTTTCCAAAACTCTTCCTTTACAAGGTAAATCCTTTACCCTTTATTCCCATCGGGAATAACCAAGTATAAAACAATTTGCATTTAAAACAGTTAAAAAATACTTATACTGAAATATACTTTAAAATATGAAAATTACTTCTATTTATTTACTCAAAATATAAATTTAAAATATGTGAAGAAAACTAGTTATTAACACATAAACTTTGATTTTAAAAATAAGGGTTTTAGTTTAACTAAATTCAAAATAGCGTTATAAGAAGAAAAATGCTAATTTTAACAACTTAAGCCAAAACCAACTTTTAAATAAATCCATTCGTAAAAATATTTACTAATATATTCTCAAATCATTACGATTTCTAAATTATTAGTTTGTTACTTTAAAAATAACAATTTCTTAAAAATACTCTTTAAACAAATTTTAAACTTAACTTTTAAATTAAATAAAATCTTTAAAAACACTAACTTGGTTTTTCCCAAGGAAACACTTTCTCGTTTCAAAACATTCCAAAGTACTCTTCATATAAATCCACTGATTTATTTCAAGTCAATTTATGATTTCAACATAAATTTCCAATTCCATACTTAACTATAACTTCCTCCGAAGTTAAATCACAATTTTTCCCATTTTCGGAAATTCATTTTTTTAATATAGTTTAAACATTTTTAAATAAACATCTTGGTGAATTTTCAATGGAAGCCAAATTTCCAATTCACTTAGTTACATTCCAATGAAATACGGCATTTCAAAACATTCTGTTTTTCATTTGAACTTGTTAATTTATAGTCGGAAACTCCATTTTAACATATTTTAAATTTCCGGATAACATTAGTCGTTATTAAAATAAACACCGTTATTTTAAACAATTTATAATTTCATAAATTTAATCTCCAGAAAACTATACTTTCCATTTACCCCTTTCATAAACTTCCCATTATATTCAAAATCCCAATTTGGCCCAATTTACATTTTCCTTTCAAATCCGATTTCAAATTTTATTCTTTGAAATTCTAAATTTAACAATTCATTTTATTTTGTAAAAACACTTTTTTAGCCATTTATAATTTAATTCTGTGATTACAATTTATACCACAATGTCACAGAACAACTAAATTTCCAGATTTATCAATCACATCATATAAACAGGTATCACTATCAATTATAAAATAATTGCTACATTGTGAGGAATCCAGTTGGATCCCTCCAACCTGTTTCTCCCTGCATCACAGATATTAGCACATCGCAATATAAATATCAATCCAGACTGATAATAACAATTATATTCAGCCATCCACACAGATATTTAAATATCAACTATTTATAATGTCTAGCATCCAGATGTGAGTGAGAAAAACTCACTTTGAGTTTCGGCGAGCGTTCGAAATTTAAATTAAACCGAACGACGTCCGATTTAACCCAAATTTCTACTTGCCCGGAATGACTCCGGATCTGCACCATCACGTAGCATGCGTTCCTGCGATTCCAACGCATCCAAAATCGCCTCAATCTGATATCGTATGAACACGTTATGGTTTTACAAAGTTTGAAATAAATTTATAAATCAAATACTCATTCTTCATTTTTTTTTTAAAAACCATCTTAGCCGTTCATTCAAAATCAAGGCCGGAGATGCTACCTTCTCCAACGCGTTCACGTACAGGCTATCACGAACCCATCGTCACCATTTAGGGCTCGAAACCGCGCCCACATCGATCGACTTCACGTCGATCAGAACCTTCCATCTCGAAGAGCGCCTCGACCTCCACCAACGCCTACGACCTTGACGAACTCGAACTCCCCATGGCCACGCGATTCTCAAGTGAACGGTCCACGTTCGAACTGCTGAATCCATCGATCCACCTCGCTAAAACTCATCTCACCCGTTGGATCTGAAGATCTCCTCGCACTCTACGATACTCTAGTTGGGAATTTTGCGAAATAATGCGTGGATTTGGAGTAAAATGAAGAAGAATGAAACTAAATGCCGGCCATTGAATCCTTTATCACGGCGGCTGGCAGATGTAACTAGGGTTTAGAGAAATTAAATATATATATAATAGTTTTAATATTATTTAATTAATAAAATATCTCAATTTAACCGTTAATGCAAACGACCTCCAATTCTCATGTTCCGACAGGCTATCCTGGGGTTTTTCCGCATTCCGGACACAATGGAATAGGTTTCGTAAGCTAATTTGATCGTATGCACGAGATACGAAATTAAATGATCAATTTAAAATTAAATCGGTTAAATCGATTTCGATGCGTTTCGAGCTGCCACGGTCAAACGACAACTCCGATTGCGACGAAAATTGAAATCCGGTAATAACTAACTATTACGGATCCAATGGAACTGGTTTCGTCGAATTCCGAGACTGTGCCCCGGAAGGCTATTTTACTCGTCTATTAAATCGTGCGATTTTCAAATTTGACGAAAACGCTTAAAATTTCACTTTTCAAATTTTAATAACTTAATAATAAATCATATAAAATTTATAAACACATTAAAAATCATTCTGGCTCATCCCAGACTCAAATCTGATTAATTTGCATTTTAATGATATTAAATTCATTTTAAAATTAATATAAAATTCCAAATAATAATTTATTGACTTTTAAATTCATCTAAAAATCCAACAATATTATTTATACCCAATTGAGCTTAAAAATACATTTAAACACCATTTTTATAATCATTTATCCCAAATTCACCTTTTTATCCCAATCCCGAATATTTAATTATTATTTTCCATTATTCAAATTCAACCAGAATTGCTATAATTAAAATTTATAGTTTATTCTATTGATTGAACCCGAATCCATTCATTCCAAAATCAATTAAGATTCCACATTAACATTTAAAACGAATTAAATGTTCAAATTCAATAGCTTAAAAATGCGGGATGTTACAGTGTTATTGCCTGGAGGGCAGTGTTAGCATTCCAAGTGGGATTTGCTATAAAAGGTAAAACATAGCCTTAATCCTCACACCTGGTAATGACTAAAACATGGGATATGTAGCAGGGCTATATGGTTCACTACCATTAGGGTATGGTCATCACCCAATCTTGATCGATATTTATGGATTTATGTATGCTTCGAACCTATTTGGATTCAACCGGGGTGATGACTTATTCATTACTATCCATAGAGAGGTTGGCCGATCCTGTGTTGGCAGAGGGTCCATATGAGGCCCTTGGTACATTTTTCTAGAGGTGTACCGAGATAGGCGGACCCTAGTAGCCTTGTCATTGTATGAAACTCATTCTCCAACAGGTGCCTTATGGACTTAGTTGCATACCAAATATGTTGGAAAGTGAGATACAAGCATTTCAGCTATGTTATATGTTTATTTTAAACCCTAGACATTATTATAATATCATTGGATTTCTAGTATAAAATGGTTTGGTTATCGTAAGGTACAAGCCCGTTCGTGTTTATGTGTAGCGTGGTCTTACGAGATACCTTTATTTTTGAAAGGTTTTATAATATTAAAAATCCATACGATTTTTGTTTCTCACATTGGTTTACCAGACTGATCCAGACATTATTTTCTTATAATGCTCGAATCAGCTCGAGCATATTTCCAGATTAGTTATGGATACTTTGGAGCTTCAAGAGACGAGATGGATGCCTCCAAGACGTATTCGTGTATCTTTTATATCCACTTCATTTCTTGTATTGCATTTATCAACATTTATGAGGACATGCTGCTATAACTCTTCAGGCTGATTATAGGTTGGTTTACACTGATTGATGTATGTATATTACAGTTTTCTTTTGTAAAGATCATGTGTATATCATATGTTACTCATCACGATGTGAGATTATGTTATGTCTTTTCTTTTCTTTCACCCCAACAATCTGCCTTTCCGACACTCAGACGCTCAGCACATGAGTACCGTGGATGTATTAGTGTCAACTTTTAAGGGTTGAAAAGGCAGGTCGTCACAAGAACCCGCTGAATTTCCTAAGCCAACTAGTTGGCAGGTTGTGCAAGTCGAAAGACTGCACATAATAATCATACATAAGGGATCTTGTATGAATCTTCCTAAGAGAATTTTGGGAAAGATCGTCATCAGATGACTAATTTATGTTGTGAACATAAATATATTGTGAACTAATGAAAAAATCAGTTCTATAAGGTAATTCATAAAATGCCTATGAATGCCCGTTATGTTGCATATGGAAACAAATGTTGTTTCAATAAATACTAAATACATAGCGAAGGAATTTTTTAAGAACTTATTAGTATAAAATGAATATGGATTTGATCCAAGGATAAAACTGATTATAAGAAATGAAATGAAATTGACCGAACCTAAATGAACATAATACATTAGAACTCCTATTTAGTATTCTTGTTCATTAAAGAGAAATTGTGAGTTTCTTGTCAATGTCAGGAATAAATAATGCTCGGTTGTTTAATTAAACTATTAAGAGTATTGACTCTATGATATGGTACAATGTGCAGATCTGAAACAGATTTCAAATACATTATAAAATATGATTTTGATAGTTGTACCAAAAGGGATATGATCCATTGGCCACAAATCTGTCTTCAAGAGAAAGACTAATGCATTTGGAATATAATGAGCAACATTAATAAGAATAATACCTTGAATTTCAATTGTTGAAATTAACATAATAGATTCACCATTCATTATTCTCAAGTTGGTTCAGATTTTACTCACAAAATATCCTATGATATGAATTTATGTTTTAGTATGTATGTCTTGAAACTGAAAATTCTAAATAATGATTTAGAGTAAACTATTTACACATAATAACCAAAATGTCTTGAAGTCAATGAGAGCGATATTGAGTTTGTGATTTTTAGCATATGATCCTAGAACAGATACGAAAGTGTCATTTGATAGGCATCAAAATTGAACAAATGTTTTGATAAAAATATCAAATAGTTTGATTGTCAATAAAAATGCAGAGGAAGATTGTGCTTATAAGAAAGAAAGTTAAAAGGTACATATATATTTCTAAAACTATAAGTAATAACACACCGCTGATTGTTAACGATGTACTTGCGTCAAAATCAGCTTTAGGTGTTTTACAATGGATTTGCAAATGATGTCTTTTATAGCAAGTATAAAAGATATTGGGAATGTCCCAAACGATATGCAAGGACACCTTATTAAATTTTTTAATACAGAACATATAAGATGGATTCCTTATGCATTGGCAATAGGAATTATCATACATGTTCTATTGTTTATGATATCATGATTTGTTTATGTATTTGATACATGAAGAAAATATCAAATCCAAATAGATATCACTAAATGGTTGTTTGAGGTGTTTTTGTGTATTTATGAGATACTAAAAATTGTTTACAGAAACAACAAACTCCTGATGAAGGAGTGTTCATACTCATACTTCATAAGTGATATTGAGTATAATATGTCAATAATAAATTCAAGTTAATAATCATTAAGTTGGAAATGTTACAAATATAAGAGATCGTGGTTGATTCAACAAAAAGGCTAAGTACATTGATGAATAGCGCCATAGTAAAAGCAATGGATATATAATAATGCATAAATTTATAACTGAATCGAGGGTGATTCCCAATGTTGAGAATCCCATAACAATTTTATATGATTAAAATGTCACGATATAGTTTGTAGTAGAACTTAAAGCTAACTAGAAGTTGAGAGACATACTCCGAATTGTTCCACATGATAAACAGTTTATCAGCGCTGGGGAGAATTGATTGGCAGAGTAAATAATTGGAGCATAATAGCATACCCGTTCATTGAGGGGATTGGCTTGATTGGCTTTGATGAAACTCATTGGAGAAGTTGAAATAAGATTCCATACTTGATCCCAAGTGTAGGTGGGAGATTGATAGAGTTAGGGGTATGCCATAGGGGTAATTATGTAATTTATTACATATATCTAACTCGATAACTAATCTTGTTCGAAATAAAAGGTGTTTTCTTTCTATTATATAATTGATATAATGTGTTATATTAATTAATTTAATTAAAAGTATATTTAATAGAAAATCCATAAATGGTATGATTTATGATAGTAGTTATAAAGTGTCGTAACCATGAGTAATTTATCGCAATAAAAATAAATGTATCATTTTAAATATTCATAGTCAAGATGTATCGAGACTAGATATCGATACATCCATTAAGATTAGAGCACATAATGCTCTCCAAATGATGGGTAGTGTATTACTCATGACTATTGGAGACACCAAAGGTTACGTACTAATAGTCATTGGATAACTATGGATTGACTCATTTGATGGTTTTCAGTTAGTTAATATAACTAAGGTCAAATGGAGAATATCAATGCGACAAAAGTACAGAATGCCGTTGATCTTCAATATGGAAGCTCCTTTTTAATTATAGTTAAATCATGGAACAACTTCCATTGAATGACTATAGTTGGGTTGAATGGAAGCATTAGAAGTGAAACACTATTAAAAAGAGGATTCTTTCCCTCAGTTATATGAGGTTAGTATCATGGCTAACTAAAGTTAAATCAAAGTCAAAGTCTTTGGCCAGAGCATTTCGGTCAATAATGATTGTTATTATTGTACCAAGGACTTGGTCTTTGGACTATAGAATTGAATATAGACGATATTGGAATTTTGACTATTACAAAATTCCATAAGTCCAAAATGTTATTGTTTTAACAAAGAGAATTGGTGTCAATAACATTCACAACTGGTAACGCTTAACAAAGTAAAATTGGATTTTACTGAAGCTAAGTAAGCGATAAATTTGGCTAAAATGTCACACCTCCTATAATGTGACGTTTGAACATTAATATTCGAATAGTTCGATATTAACCACCAACCAAATTACACCTAACAGGTCACACAACCGAAACGTTGAATACTTCTTTGACCAAACGATTTTATTAATTTGTAATTGTTATAAATTAACTAAATTAATTGGTATTTATGAAATATTAATTATAAATTTTTATTTTTACTTGATGAACAAATATTATTAAATGTATTTATAATAGTTATAAATATATTAATTGGTATACAATATCAATATGTGAATTTAAATGCAAAATATCTTGTTTGGGATTTAAATGGATTTGAAGCCTATATGGGGGTTGATTGGTTTGGCCAAGATGAAGCCACATAGGGGGCGGCCATGTGAAGGTTGGATGGGCTAAGGTTTGGATGGATAGGATATAGAGAATTGGTAAGAGATAAAAAAGGATCTAGATCCTACTTGTCTCAAAATCTCTCCTCTATATAAGCTTATTAACCCATACCTATCAGAGAACTTTTTGAAGCCTCCTTATCCCCTATCTCTGGTCGAATTCTAGTCCTCTCTATCTCTTTATTTCCGAAGTCAAATCAAAGTAAAACAAAGACGATTCGATAGCTGGTGGTCATCGGTTCAGGTACTGGCACTCTATTGGATTGGAAACAAGTTCAAGGAGTAGATATCATCATTTCAAGGTGTACTTATAGGTATTGTGATAAGGTATATTTTTTGGTCTATTAATGATTATTAATGTGTAGATAATATTTATATCATGTATAATGTTTTGTTAGTTAGGTGACGATTCTATTATACCAATGTATTGTCATAATCAGATTGGTTGTATGTTTATATATTTGAAAACAAAAAATTAATTATTTTTTTCATTATAATGCATCTATATTGCTTGCCGAAAAAATAATTTTTTAAATCAAAATTAATTTAATATTCATTTTTTTATTCATATAAGCTTTATAATTCAAATAGTAAATCATATATTGCGTAAAATATGGTTTTAAAATATTATATAAGTAATATTATACATAAAACAGTTTCGATAGAATTAAAATAATATATATGTATATATTTATTTATTACTTAAATGTTATTTAAATCATTTAATACTATAAATAAATAATATTAATACATGTATATGTTATAAAATATGTTTAAATTTCATAAAATTAAATTTACATATGATATATTTTCAACAATAAAAAACTAATTTTTTACATAATTTAAATAATTTAATTAGTTGCAAAAATTATTAAATCATTTTAAAAATTAATTTTAAATAAAATTTATATACGTATGTATATTTGAATTTCATAATATCTCTGTGATTTTACTAGAATATTTAAATTTTAAAATATCTTGTAAGAATAATTTTCATTAATTAATATTAAGTTTTTCATATGGAAATATCTACTTATTTATTTAAAACTTAAAATTTTAAAAAAACCATTGCCTTGAGCAATATTTTTTTTTGAAAGGAAAGGTTCTTGCCTTGAGCTATATATATATATTATTTCATATATAACTTTTATTTAAGTGTACATATATATTATTAATTTTATAAGATATTAATACATATACTTTTTTAAACATATAAAAACATATTATTATTATAGATTTTGATTTTGAATTTCCAATGAAATAAATAAATATAATTTAATATAATTTATATGACCTTAACATACATACATACACATACATACATACATATATGCATCTATATTCTAGACAATGTATGATTGAAATAGATGTTGAAAATGAACTACCCTCCTTCATTAAAGTTGGCGAGGATGATAATTTTTCAAAAGTTGAAGTAACATATGACTGGAACCACTTATCTATACACTATACAAAACATTCGGTCACACAAAGATACATGTGCAACTTGCCCTGTTGTGCACACTCAAAAGCTTGCAAATGATGCACAACAACCCTTTGTGGTAACTAATACACAATCTAATCCCATGTAGACACAAGACTGTAACAACCCAAAATTTAACCCATAATAATTAATTCGTTAGTTAATTAAATAATAAAATAACTTTGTGAAATTATTAGAATTGAGCTACGGAAATTGCACCATTGTGTCTGTGGTAATTTTCTGGTCAATTTCCATATATAGAACGTCAGAAACTGAGCTAATATGACCAAGATACAAAATAAGCAGAAAATGAAAAAAAATTTATAAAGGCAGGTCGACCTGGGCACCAGGCGGTCGACCGCTCGATCGACCTGCCTCTGCTAATTACGAACGAATGAACATTCGTTCGTTCGAAGCTTCCAGAGCAAATTTTGTCGACTTAATGACGTGTTTTGCATTCTTTACCTCGATCTGGTCCTTCCATTCTTGCATCCGATGGCTCCTATTCAGCCTATGACGTGGTTGCATCCCATTCAATCTTCAGAATCCAACTGTCTAAGATCCACTTCTACCCCTATAAATAGACCCCTAGAGCTAACAGTTTTTCTCGTTCTAGGTTTACTC
This sequence comes from Allium fistulosum, assembly GCA_030737815.1. Classification (NCBI taxonomy): domain Eukaryota; kingdom Viridiplantae; phylum Streptophyta; class Magnoliopsida; order Asparagales; family Amaryllidaceae; genus Allium; species Allium fistulosum. The sequence goes on from CM060904.1 coordinate 961,130,734, forward strand.
CAATTGGGTTCACCTTTCTAGGAAGGACCCTAAACGAAATAATTTTTCCAAGGAGAAAATCGTTATAAATTAAATTATTTTACAACTCAAAGTGGATTCGGGAAGACCAAAGGAAGAGCTTAGGACTGGAGGTGAGTGATTGTAATTATTTTTCTTTAAGTAATTTAAATAATAGGGTTTCCAATAGTTGTAGTTTTACTACGATTTTTGGAATAGCCTTTTCAGTAGTTTATTACAGTTTTTAGAATTATTTTTAGTCTATTTCCTTTCAGCTATTCTTTTCAGTAATTTTAGTTTATTTATGTTAATTATAGCTTTTCCATTTATTTACAGTATTTTAGTTTATTTACTGTTATTTATACGTTATTTACATCTTCTTTCTACGCTTTGGATTTTCTTCTATTTTCAGTTTTCTTTTATTCTTCCTTCTTCACGTATGGATTAGAATAGGATTAACGCGAATATGGATTAAATTGTAAGAAAACTAAAATAATGGAATATAAGATGTAAATTACAAAGACTGTAATATAAATGGAATTGGAAGGAAATTATGCCTAAGTATGACATTAATTGGACTGAATTAAAAAGATTGGCCTAGTTATAATTTAGAATTATAACTAAAAAGAGTAAAAGATGAAAGAGGCTTATTTTCACACTTAGACCTTGGGTTAAGTAATAAGCATGATTATAACGTAGGTTATAATAAGAAAAAGAATAGAATAAGGCTTATTCTAAGACTTAGGATAAATTAATAAGCACAGATAGTAGAGAAAGTGTAAAGGCTTATTTAAATAATTTATCTAAGTTAATAAGCAAAGATGAAAGTAGGACCTGTACCAAATAGCATTCCTTATTAGACAAAACGGTGGTTTCACATTAGCCTAAAGAGAGACGAGGGCACGCTTATGCTAAAATTGGTTGTAATTGGTCAATTAGAAGTCCAAATCACGCGGGGTTTGGATAAGGGGCGCAACTAGATATTGTTTGGATGATGGGCCAGTACCAACGGTATTTCCTCTATTTTCTATGGACACACGGTGGTCTCACATTAGCCAGAAGTGAGACGAGGGGCACTCTTATGCTGGAGTTTGAGGTAATAAGAAGACCCAATAGGTGGAGCAAAAGGTAGCATAGGCATGGTGGCAGTTACGCGTGCGACTTCCATTCTGGTGCTCAGTAATCGCTATGAGTTCCAAGCGCTTAGTATGTGTGTCTTTCGTAGACACCATTGCCTCCTGTGTAGGGAGCTATGTATCGTCTGGATCTATAGCGGTTGCTTTGTGCATCTTTCGTATATACCATTGGCTGCTGTGTAGGGAGTTACCTAGTCTCTGGTCTGCAGTAAGGTCTATGGAGTAGCAGGCCGATCAAAGGGTAGAATTCGCAATTCAGCCTAATTATAGGATTATGAATTTAGCTTAATCAAAGCAGCTATCAAGAACAAGTGCAAACAATCAAAGTAAACTTATCTTATAGTTAATCGTATTTATTTCCAGTTTATCTTTTTCCTATTTTCTTTGTTTCCTCTTTATATACTAGAACTGTTGTAGAGTCTATTACTTTTACTTTGCTTAAAGACTCTAGTAATTACTATCATTCACCAGACTTTTAGTCTGACCCACTCCTCTATTTTCTCCATTTTCCCCTTTAGGCAATCAAGGGAGAGGACAGTAGATTGCAGCTGCTTGGAGATTTCTTAGAGGAGTTTGCTACCATGTATTTCTTTTCTTTTAGCTTTTGTTCTTTCTATGTATGGCTTATTATGAGGGATATTATGTACTCTGATTTTTGAGACTATGAGTTTTTGTTTCATGAGACATATTTGATTTTTAGACATGTATGTGGTATTTGGTATTTGACTTATTTATGAAGCAATTATGAAGTTTTGTTTTAATTAAGTTATTATTTAAGTTTTCGCTGTTTTTTTTTCTATTTTTGTCTTGTGAATCTTAGTCTCTGTTAGCTTTAGTTATACCTACAACGCACCATGCCTTTTAATGTGTCCTTTTGGGTATATTAAGGAGTGTGGGGTGTTTCACTTGGTATTAGAGCCTAAGGTTACAAGATTCCTAAATTTTTTTATTTTTAAAAGTAAAGTATTTTTAGAATAATTTATTTTAAAGGTATTTTCAGAAAAGAACTTTTAGAAATGATTTTAAGTATAAAAGAGTTTTTATAAAAAACCCCTCATAAATCCAGTTCAATCTCCCTTTGATATTTCCTAAACTATCCTTTTCTTTTTGTAGAATGACTGAGGCCCCGAACCTTCTCGAGGGCATTCCAGTCCCAGCCTAGTTTCGTAGGTACTTACTAGCCACGACTCTAGCGGTGCATGGGCCTGCGCCCAATCCAGCACCAGCGGGTGGGAATCCCATCAACTTACCTATCGCCATCAATTTCTCTAAGCTTTGTAAAGATTTTGCGAGTTTGGGCGGGAAGACTTTTTCTGGCAAGGAGACCTTTGTGGAGGCGAGAGCATGGTATAGGGACATAGAGAGGATTTTTGGTGTTTTTGGACTGGATGATCAGCAACGAGTTCAGCTAGCCTCTTGGCAGTTGAAGGAGGAGGCATCTTATTGGTGGGAGGTGATCGAGTTGGAGGGAAGGAATATTACTTGGGATGGATTCCGGAAGCGATTCGATAGGAAGTTTCTGTCTCAGGCGGAGCATAGTGTTTAGCTGGAGAGGTTTATCAATTTAAAGCAAGGGAGTCTGTCAGTTAAGGTATACATCAATCAATTCAATGAGCTGTCGCGGTTTGGTATGGATTTGGTGAACACGCATCATAAGAAAGCTATGAAGTTTGCGAAGGGGCTGAATCAACCACTTCAGGGGTTATTGCCGACTCACGTGCCGATGGGAGCTATTTATGAGTCTTTGGTCGAGATTGCGCTTATGTCGGATGTAGTCAAGGAAGGAGAGTCTAAAGTGGTGGTTAAGTCAGAAAGTTCAAAGAAGAAGTGGTGGGACAACAATAAGAAGAAGAAGAAAGGTGATGGTCCTCAAAAGCAGATTAAGAAAGGAATAAAGTGCCGTAGTTGTAGGAATATTGGACATATTGCCTAGGATTGCAGGAAGGAGAAGATGAAGGGTAAGTGCTATACTTGCGGGCAACTCGGTCATATGAGTAGGAGTTGTCCCCAAGGATGGTCAGGGAGCGAGTGCACCAGTTGCGCAGATTCAGGCGTTAGACGCAGCACCTTCCAGTAGCATTCCGGATAGGGGTAAGAAAGTCATAGTAGAAGGTTTGATTTCTATATCTGATTTTCCCATTCGGACTTTATTTGATTCTGGAGCATCACACTCTTTTATCTCTAGCTCTCTAGTAGATTATTTGCACTTGGACATATCATTAGTAGTAGACCCCATTATTGTTTCAAACCCCATAGGAGGATCGACACACTTATCTATGGTTTGTAGGGGTTTGAAAATCTTTATCCTAGGCGTAAAATTTCACTGCGACGCCTATGTTTTGGGATTCTCGGGGTATGGGATGATCATAGGGATGGATTGGCTATCTACATACAGAGCTATATTAGACTGCGAGAGAAGAGTCGTTTGACTTGTGACTTGCAGTGGTAGGACTCTGGAGGTATCTTGCGACCCACAAGGGTCAATCATGTTGAGTTTTCTCTATTCCTTCGATTCATCTTCATCAGAGTTGCATTTGGTTCCTATCGTCATAGATTTTGCAGATGTCTTTGAGGAGGTTAGGGGACTGCCCCCTAAGAGAGAGATTGACTTCAGGATTTATTTGACCGAGAATGCCAAGCCAGTAGCATTACCTATGAGGCACATGTCACCTAGGGAGAGGAAAGAATTGAGTAAGTAGATCCGTGAGCTTTTGGAGAAGGGATTCATAACAAGGAGCATATCGGAGTGGGGAGCGCCAGTCGTCTTCGCCACTAAGGCCTATGGTTCTCTCCGACTTTGCATAGACTATAGGGAATTAAATAAGCTCACCAAGAAGAACCTATACCCACTCCCTAGGATTGATGATCTTTTTAACCAGTTAGTAGGCTCTTCAGTTTTCTCTTAGCTTGTTTTAGCCACGGGATTCCATCATCTTTCTCTTAGCTTGATTTAGCCACGGGATTCCATCAGCTTAGGGTGGCGGAGGACAGTATAGATAAGACAGCGTTTAGGACACCAAACAGATTTTTCGAGTGGTTGGTTATGCCTTTTGGGCTAACCAATGCTCCTGCTTATTTTGTTGATTTGATGAGCCGCGTATTTAGGGATGTCCTTAATAAGTTTGTGGTGGTATTTGTGGATGACATTTTGGTATTTTCCAAGAATATGGAGGAGCATGCTGTTCATTTGGAAGAGGTTCTTAGCACACTTCGTAGTCATCATTTGAGAGCTAAGTTTTCGAAGTGTCATTTTTTGAGAGAGGAAGTTCGTTTCTTGGGGGCACATAGTCTCGAAGGAAGGTTTGACTGTTGACCCCGCCAAGATTATTGTAGTGCAAGATTGGAAGGCCCCCAAGAACGTTACTAAGGTTAGGAGCTTTCTAGGATTGGCTGGCTACTATAAGAAGTTCATTAGAGACTTTGCCAAGATTTCAGCACCACTCACGTGCCTTACTAAGAAGAATAATGCTTTCATGTAGGATGTGGATTGTGAGGATTCCTTCACGAAGCTAAGAGAGCCCTTACTAGTGCACCGGTGTTAGTTTTACCCGATGGAGCTAAGCCTTTCACTGTATACACTGATGCATGCAGAACGGGTCTAGGAGCGGTGTTGATTCAAGAAGAGAGGGTAGTGTGTGATGGTAGTAGGAAATTGAGGACGCATGAGAAGAATTACCTTACCCACGATTTGGAGTTGGCTGCCATAGTTTTTGCACTTAAGTCTTGGAGGCACTATTTGCTTGGAGAGAGGTTTGAGCTTTTTACCGACCATAAGTCTTTGAAGTACCTATTCTCGCAAAAGGACTTGAACTTGAGGCAACAAAGGTGGATGGAGTATTTAGCCTCGTATGATTTTGAGATAGCTTATACCCCTGGCAAGGGTAATGTGGTTGTGGATGCATTGAGTAGAAAGAAAGCAACCCTTAGTCTTCTGTTTGTAGAGTGGAGAAGCTTGGAGTTTATTTCTACTTTTGATTTTAAGCCCTCTACGGACATTACTCTCGGATTGTTGGCGACATTAGAAGTGAGGCCTACCCTTATGGATCAGATTGGCTCGAGGCAGCGGGAGGATTAAGAGCTTATGGACATTATGGATATGATTAGCTAAAGAGAGGTCTCTAGGCATCTCCAACGTTATTCCATAGATAGCGGGGGTGGCTTAGGAGAGATGGGAGGCTTTGTGTTCCACGCGCCAGTGACTTGTTGAGAGCAGTTTTGGAAGAGGCGCACCATTCCCGTATGACTATTCATCCGGGTGGTGACAAAATGTATCGAGATATGAAGAGGATGTTCTATTGGGGTGGTATGAAGAAGGACGTGGCGGAATTCGTAGCTAAGTGTCTCATATGCCAAAGGGTAAAAGCAGAGTAGCAGAAGCCTGGTGGATTACTTCAGCCCTTAGACGTGCCAGAGTGGAAGTGGGACAATATTTCTATGGATTTCATTGATGGTTTACCCCGTTCTAAGGAAGGGGAACACTAGCATTTGGGTGATTGTTGATAGATTGACCAAGAGTGCCCACTTTATCCCAGTTAAGAGTAAGCGTACGGCTTCATATTTGGCATCCTTGTATATTCGAGAGATACTCTGACTACATGGAGTTCCTTCTAGCGTGGTGAGTGATAGAGATCCCATTTTTACTAGTGAGTTTTGGAGGAGCTTATAGGAGGCGCTAGGGACGCAACTGAGATTGAGTACGGCCTATCACCCCCAGACAGATGGCCAAACGGAGAGGATCAATAGGGTGCTTGAGGATTTGCTACGAATGTGCATTTTGGACTTTGGAAGAACTTGGGAGGAGCATCTTTTGTTGGTTGAGTTTGCGTACAATAATAGTTACCAAACAAATATAGGAATATCACCATTTGAGGCTTTATATGGGAGACCTTGCAAGTCCCCATCATGTTGGGTAGAGTCTACGAAGAAGTTATTACTTGGACCTGATATGGTTAGGGAGACCTCTGAGAGGGAGGATTTGATTTGGCGGAGGATGAAGACGGCTCAAGATAGACAGAAGTCGTATGCGGATAAGTGGTAGAGAGACTTAGAGTTTGAGGTTGGAGACTTAGTTTTTATTAAAGTATCCCCGCTTAGGAAGGCGGTAAGGTTTGGGTCGAATGGAAAGTTAACCCCTAGATTTGTTGGACCATTCCCTATAGTAGAGAGAGTTGGGATGATGGCTTACAAAGTGAAGCTACCTGATAGGCTCGCAGGAGTACACGACGTTTTCCATGTTTCACACTTGCGAAAGTGCTTACATGACTCTGCGGAGGTTGTAGAGCCTAGTCAGTTAGAGGAGGTGGAGGTAGAAAGGGAAGCTTCTGTTCGGCGTATCCCCATGAAGATTGTTGGAAGAGACATCAAGCGACTAAGGAATAAGGAGGTTCCACCGGTGAAGGTGCAATGGGGAGATGATGTTGCAGACGCCACTTGGGAAGTAGAAGAGAAGATTCATACTTCCTATCCTAATCTTTTCGATAGTAGTTTTTAGGATTTCCTATTTCCATCTTTAGTTTTGAATTGGTTCTTTCCTTTATTATCCTTTGGGAGGGTAGAACTTAGGATTTAACCTATGGATGGTAAGATTTGATGTAAACATGTTAATAGAACATGTTATGAATGATGTATGCTAGTGGTTGCAAGTGTTTGCTAGTGGATGCTATGGACACATATAGGTACACTAGGCACTATTATTCTTTAGGGATCAGCCTAATTAGGGCACTAGAGCATATGCATATGGATGTGAGCATTTTTATTTATTTTTATTTCCATGGTTGCTATAAATGGATGTTTATCACATGATTGTTGCATTTGGATGATGTTTGTAGCACGCATATAGAATTATCAGTTATCATTAGGAAATTTTTGCATTCATTTGGATACATGGCACAGACATGATTGCATAAAAGGAGGTCAACTGAATCAGTGGACCGCCTAACCTTTTGCATTAGTTAGGAACATTTACACTACACTAATTGCATAAGTATCATAAATTGTATTAGAAAAACTTAAGGACAATGGATGAATGGTTGATGATTGAGTAGTTGATTGTAGAATTGGATGAAAACATTTTGTACATTCTTTTATCCTTAGAGATTTTGGGGACGAAATCCCTTAAGGAGGAGAGAATGTAACAACCCAAAATTTAACCCATAATAATTAATTCGTTAATTAGTTAAATAATAAAATAACTTTGTGAAATTATCAAAATTGAGCCACGGGAATTGCACCATTGTGTCTGTGGTAATTTTCTGGTCAATTTCCATATATTGAACTATAGAAACCGAGCTAATATGACTAAGATACAAAATAAGCAGAAAACAAAAAAAAAATTATGAAGGCAGGTCGACCGCCCGGTCAACCCGCCTCTGCTAATTACGAACGAAAGAACGAACGTTCGTTTGAACGTTCTAGAGCGAATTTTGCCAACTTAATGACGTGTTTTACATTCTTTACCTCGATCCGGTCCTTCCATTCTTGCATCCGATGGCTCCTATTCAGCCTATGACGTGGTTGCATCCCATTCAATCTTCAAAATCCAACGATCTGAGATCCACTTCTACCCCTATAAATAGACGCCTAGACCTAACACTTTTTCTCATTCAAGGTTTTCTCCAATTAGGTTCACCGTTCTAGGAAGGACCCTAAAGGAAATAATTTTTTCAAGGAGAAAATCGTTATAAATTAAATTATTTTACAACTCCAAGTGGATTCGGAAAGACCAAAGGAAGAGCTTAGGACTGGAGGTGAGTGATTGTAATTATTTTTCTTTAAGTAATTTAAAATAATAGGGTTTCCAATAGTTGTAGTTTTACTACGATTTTGAGAATAGCATTTTCAGTAGTTTATTTACAATTTTTAGAATTATTTTCAGTCTATTTCCTTTCAGCTATTCTTTTCAGTAATTTTAGTTTATTTCTGTTAATTATAGCTTTTCCGTTTATTTACAGTATTGTTTATTTACTGTTATTTATACTTTATTTACATCTTCTTTCTACGCTTTGGATTTTCTTCTATTTTCAGTTTTCTTTTATTCTTCCTTCTTCTTCGCGTATGGATTAGAATAGGATTAACGCGAATATGGATTAAATTGTAAGAAAATTGAAATATTGGAATATAAGATATAAATTACAAAGACTGTAATATAAATGGAATTGGAAGGAAATTATGCCTAATTATGACATTAATTGGACTGAATTAAAAAGATTGGCCTAGTTATAACTTAGAATTATAACTAAAAAGAGTAAAAGATGAAAGAGGCTTATTTTCACACTTACACCTTGGGTTAAGTAATAAGCATGATTATAACGTAGGTTATAATAAGAAAAAGAACAGAATAAGGCTTATTCCAAGACTTAGGATAAATTAATAAGCACATATAGTAGAGAAAAGTGTAAATGCTTATTTAAATATTTATCCAAGTTAATAAGCAAAGATGAAAGTAGGACCTATACCAAATAACATTCCCTATTAGACAAAACGGTGGTCTCACATTATCCTGAAGAGAGACGAGGGCACGCTTATGCTAAAAATGGTAGTAATTGGTCAATTAGAAGTCCAAATCACCAGGGGTTTGGATAAGGGGTGCAACTAGATATTGTTTGGATGACGGGCTAGTACCAACAGCATTTCCCCTGTTTTCTATGGACACACGGTGGTCTCACATTAGCCTGAAGTGAGACGAGGGGCACGCTTATGCTAGAGTTTGAGGTAATAAGAAGACCCAATATGTGGAGAAAAAGGTAGCATGGGCATGGTGGCAGTTATGCGTGCGACTTCCATTCTGGTGCTCAGTAATCGCTATGAGTTTCAAGCGCTTAGTATGTGTGTCTTTCATAGACACCATTGCCTCCTGTGTAGGGAGCTATGTATCGTCTGGATCTACAGCGGTTGCTTTGTGCATCTTTCGTAGATACCATTCGCGGCTGTGTAAGGAGTTACCTAGTCTCTGGTCCGCAGTAAGGTCTATGGAGTAGTAGGCCGTTCGAAGGGTAGAATTAGGAATTCAGCCTAATTATAGGATTAGGAATTCAGCCTAATCAAAGCAGCTATCAAGAACAAGTGCAAACAATCAAAGTAAACCTATCTTATAGTTAATTGTATTTATTTCCAGTTTATCTGTTTTCTATTTCCTTTGTTTCCTCTTTATATACTAGAACTAATGTAGAGTCTATTACTTTTACTTTACTTAAAGACTCTAGTAATTACTATCATTCACCAGACTTTTAGTCCGACCCACTCCTCTATTTTCCCCCTTTTCCCCCCTTTAGGCAATCAAGGGAGAGGACAGTAGATTGCAGTTGCTTGGAGATTTCTTGGAGGAGTTTGCTACAATGTACTTATTTTCTTTCAGCTTTTGTTCTTTCTATGTACTGGCTTATTATGAGGGATATTATGTACTCTGATTTTTGAGACCACGAGTTTTTGTTTCATGAGACATATTGGATTTTTAGACATGTATGTGGTATTTGGTATTTGACTTATTTATAAAGCAATTATGAAGTTTTGTTTTAATTAAGTTATTATTTTAAGTTTCCGCTGTTTTTATCTATTTTTGTCTTGTGAATCTTAGTCTCTATTAGCTTTAGTTATACCTACAATGCACCACGCCTTTTAATGTGTCCTTTTAGGTATATTAAGGGGTGTGGGTGTGTTTCAAAGACAAAGGAAAAGAAAAATTCATAGCTGTGCATGCATCACGTAACAATGCAAAACAACAAAAAATCAAAACAATGCACATCCCAAAACCACCCCCAGCACTCTCCATGACCCACCTTCAATCTACCTCCTTGAATACTGCACCACCACATTAATCTGACCCATCCACTTCACACCATACTAAACCAATGCTTCTACTAGCTTAACCCCCACTATCATTGCCAATCCATCCACTCACACCAATACCCCTATGTTTAACAGCTTTGGCATCCTTTCTACTCAAACTAATATGCTATGCATTAATGCACACATGCTTAGCACAGATGCATGTTGTGATTTACTAGCCAATTCAAATCCCATCACCAATTTAATCATTGATCGCATCCCATTGGTCACCTCTCCTAATATCTTACCAGACACTACAACTACACTTAATCAATGGACAATCAAACCACTACCTTTCTCCAACATCCATCTCCCATTTTATATTATTTCTGACCTCTTGCACCACAACATTATTCAACCTGCCACATTTCTAAACCAAAAAACCACCCTAAGCGACCACCTCTCTAACCCATCATCACCTCTTCCCTCCCTATCTCTTTTCTCCATTAACCACTCTTATAACTCCCCTAGTTCAAACTTATTTTCTTAACCTGACCCTCTCCCTACCAAGCCACATAAGAACAAGAAGCCTAAGAAAGGAAAAAAAGAATAATTCATCCGTTGATATTGCCGGAAACATTGAGATGGAAGCATCAATAGCGGAATCATTAAAAGACCCACATAAAGGTGAACAAGGACAAAACAACAACACCCCATCCAGAAAGACCAGATCTGGTCTCACTGGGGAAAAAACAACCCTGATATCGATAGATAACATATGTACATGGAATATCAGAGGTGCTTACCTGATTATAAAACAAAAGGAGTTACAATCTCTCATCTCTGATCACAATCTCAGTATGCTTGTAGTTCTTGAAACAAAACTCAACACTGAAAAAAACCAAAAAAGCTTGATCATTCATTAAATAGGGCTGATGCTACTCTCTTAATTTAAATGATGCACCATATAGCTATACTTTGATTTTATGGAACCCTAACATTTTTTCCACCACCACAATTCATACAACACCACAACTAATCCATCTTTCATGCATCCAAATCCCTTCCACCTCCTTGTTTTACATCACCTTCATTTATGCATCAAACAACTATGAAGCAAGATCATCCATGCTTAATCAACTCCAAAACCTAAAGCCTAATCATGAGCCATGGCTCCTAATAGGTGACTTTAATTATATATATATATATATGTCACACCAAAAACATGGAGGAATTCCTCTATCCTCTCATGACCTTACCCCACTCAACTATGCACTGACTTCCTTCTCTATCCTTGTTGTCTTTTCCACTGGTGCATCATACACATGGAATAACAAAAAACATGAAGGCCCAAGAACCTTCTGCACTCTTGACCATTGTTTTTCAACCACATGGCACTTACTAAATGGCCAACGTTATCCTTCCTTATCCTTAACCCTGGTATCTTCAGTCATAGCCAATCATTGCCAAATGGGGATCAGCACCTCTGAAAACTTTTCCTTCCTTTAAAATTTTCAACTTTTGGACTAAACACAATTATTTTGAATAAATGTGTTTGCAAGGATGGAATACTGAAGTTCATGGTAACCCTTTGTACATTTTATAGGAAAAGCTTAAGAATACAAAGAAACATCTTATAAAATAGGCTACCCTAACTTTCAGAAAAGGATCAAAGATTAGCTCATCTCTTAGAGTCAAATTAGATGAAACTCAAAGAGACATGATTGCTAACCCTAATTATCAATCCTTGTCTACTCTTGAACATGTACTTAGAAATCAACCCAACAATGCACTCTAGGATGAACTAGAAATGATCAAATAAAAGCTTGGCAAAGAATACTAATTTGAAGGAGACATAAATACTTCCTCTTTCCATACTGTGCTCAAAGTTAAGTTTTCTAGATCTAGAATTTTTTCAGCCGCTGATAGGCATGGCATGGTTAAAATTGAAGAGCAAGATATTAAAACAGCCTTTGTTGACTATTTTCACCATACCCTCAATGACATTTCCCATCGCATCAACCCCTCTATCCTCTTCGATATTTATCTTCCTACCATCAATCATTATGAAGCCTTATCTATCATTTCCCTATTACCCATGAAGAAATTAAGTATGCTCTGTTCAGCCTTAATTTAACCAGCACTGGTGGGCCTGATGGGTTCAACACACATTTTTATAAACACATATGGCCGCACATATCATCCACATTTTGTAAAGCCATCCTGCATTTTTTCAAAACAAATACACTCCTCAATGGAATCAATTCCACCAATTTAGTTATGATTCCAAAAGTGTGTAACCTAACCTAAGTTGAACAATTTAGACCCATTGCTTGTTGCTTAGTCGTATACAAATGCATCACTAAAATCATTACATCCAGAATGTAGCCTGCACTTTCCAGAAGAATTGACCACAACCAATCAGCCTTCATAAGCTCTAGAATAAAATTAGACAACATTTACTAACCCATGAACTGCTTAAAGGCTACAATACTTCCTATGTATCCCCTAGATGCATGCTAAAACTAGATATCCAGAAAGCTTTTGACTCAATCTCATGGTTGTCTCTTACCGCCATTCTATGCAAAACAAATTTTCCTGAAGCTTCCATTGCCTGAATTTTTTCTTGCATTTCTTCTACCAAGTATTCCATCATCATCAATGGAACTGTTTTAGGTTACTTTACATCCTTTAATGGCATTAGGTAGGGTGACCCTCTCTCTGCATATCTATTCACTACTGTTATGGAAACCTTTAACTGTCTTGTTAAAAAACAGTTGTAATCTAATTGTTTATCCCTCCAACTTAAATGCAGAAACCCCACTATTACCTCCCTAATGTTTGTTGACGACCTAGTCATTTTTACCAAACCAAACCCTACTTCCATTACTTCCATCCTCCCGGGCCTCCATACTTTTCATTCCATTACTGTTTGCAAATCAACAAAGCTAGATCTCACATTCTATGTGCTGATCTCCCATGTTTTAAAAAAAATCACACTTCTATCCACCCTTAACCCTATGCCAAACAATGCTGTATATCTAGGTCTACCTATCACTTCTTCTAGAATCACTACCTCTTAATTTATGCCTATGTATGAAGCCATAATATCTAAACTATCCACATGGCCATGTTCCCTCCTCACTCAAGCCGGTAGACTTACTATTATCATCTCGATTGCGATTGGGATGACTAACCACTGGTCTAAAATGTTCTTGCTGCCAAAATATTAATTACCATGACAAACTTTGCCCTAAATCACTTTCTGTGGCATGGTGTATGCCACTCTAAAAAGTTGAACCTAATATCCTACAAAAAATATGCAAGCCTAAAAGATATGTTGATCTTGGCATCCCATATTTAATCTCATGGAACAAAGCAGCTACAATTCAACACATTGATGACCTAGTCAATCACAAAGAAACACTTCTGGTTCATTGGTTGAATTTAAATTACCTACGTTCCAAAAAAAATTGGACTATGGCCGTACCCTCCAACTCAAGCTGGCTTTTCAGATGTCTCCTCAAACTTAGACCATGCATTCTTCCTCATGTTATTCATACTCTTTCCCCTATTAACAAATGCTCATCCTAGCATAATCCATAGGGGGATTTTGGCCTAATCCTTGAACAAACAATGGAATATAATAAAAAACCATGACTAGTGTACCCGACGGTGCAGAGTTATGGCCTTTCTATCATGATGGAAAAGTTATCCTTCCTAATTCTAGCAGCTCACACGTATAGCAGATATGGAATCATGTTATGCAGCAGCACTACAACACCTCTGAAAATACAATACTCTGGACTGCTAAGAAGAAAACACACTCCATTAAAGGTATTTATAATGCAATAAAACATTCCTCCAATCAACTGAAGTTTACATGGTGCAAAAAAGTTTGGTCACTGACATGCAATGTGACATTTTGATGCTCTGGAAAGTCCTTAACAAAGCTTTGTACACCAAAGACAAGCTGCAGCTAATAGGAATCACTCAGAATGCTACATGTGCTTTCTGTTTTACCTCCATTGAAATAGTTTAACATCTCTTTTTAGAGTGCCCTATAATTTTTGATGCTTGTAGAACCATAGTTAATAAACTTCAGTGTCATAGGCTAGATAATAATCATGAACTTGAATGGCACAATGTCTATAAGCACACTAGATGGAAAAATGGAAGCTCGAGAATCCTTCTATGCACTGTTAAATTGTTCTTAAAGATCTTCTAGAGAGAAAGAAATGTTTGAATTTTTGATATGAAGCTTCGAAGCAACTCAGGTCTCATCTCTGAGCTGATTAATTAGCTTAATTGATTGAGGAATGCAATTGTGGTATCTTAAAAACCCTAATGACACAATGTTATTTGGCATGTAAATTAGGGTTTGGTATTTCATATGCTTGTACTGGTTTAGTTTCTTTTGCTTGTTTTTACTAACTCCTTGTTTAATACCTATATTTCTTTTTTAACAAAAACTTGTAGGGGACCAGTTTAAACCCCACTTGCCTATGCAAGCTAATATAACCACATATGCAATGTAAACTCTACATCTTTAAGCGCTACCTAAAAAGAGTTTCCTTGAATAAACAATCCCTTTTTAATCTAAGGGATGATTGAAAATAATCTATTTACTCTTCTTCTAAAGTCACATCCAATCAAAACCATATACTTGTAGGTAAAACCATATACTTCACCACCTTTTTAGTTAGCCTTTGTCAACATACCAGATAGACCTTGCACACCTGTTCGAAACCAAAGCACATGATATCAAAAAATTGGTATGGAGTGCATTGGGTAAAGGCGGAAGGGATGATGGTGTCGAAGGCAACGCTTTCGAAGGGGTTGCTTTTAACTTGTCTTTATTTTTAAAGGAAGCTTTCGAACTAGTTGCATCTTGCCTTTGTTTTTAGAAAAGAGCTTTCGAAAGAGTTTCCACCTTTTGTTTTAAAAGAAGCTTTTGAACGGATAGCCGCTTTGAACCTATTCGAAACCCATGCTGCCGCATTCATACCTTTCGAACTAGTTAAGGCTGTTTTTCCTTATAGTCTTAAATCAACGTATTTGAAAGGGTGCTTTCGCCTTTTTACTTGGATGCTTCCTTCTTAAAGCTTTCAAAATGGTTGTGTAGTTGTTTTTAAATGGTTTCAGAGTTAATGGTTTCGAAAGGAAAGTTTTTAAAACTATCCACTTTCTTTTACTTGGGATTAAATCTTTCTAAAGTAAAACCTCCACCTCCCTTCTTTATGACCCCTTAGTTATATAAAAATTAAATCCAATGGTTTTGAAAGGAATAATTTTAAAAAGTTTCGAAGCAGTGTTTCCACAATCCTTCACTTGACCCCAATATTTTCGAAAGGTATATTTTAGTGTACCGAAAGGTTTGCTTTATGTGTTTTGAAAGGAAGATTTCCAAAGATTTTGAAAGAAAAGTTTAATGGTTTCGAAAGAGGATGTCTAAGGTGTAAGTGATGATTTCAAAAGGTATGTTTTGGCCTTTCGGCCTAATGTTTTCAAGGTTAAAGTAGTAACTTATTTGAAAGGGGTACTTTTAATAAATTCAAAAGGGATTGTTTAAGGTTTTAAACAAGGGTTTCGAAAGTATTACTTTGGCTTTAAGGCCTAAAATTTTCTAAGTTAGAAAGGAGTATTAACCTATTTTAATGGGATAGAATTCCCCCTTGGTTTAGCTTCCATCAACATTGTTTTGTGTAAAGCATATATCATGGCATAATTATTTTGAGTAAAGCAGAGAACAAATTTTCCTTGAGTAGATCTGATTTCAAAAGGGTTAAATCATTTTGAAAGAAATGTTTTCAAGGAAAATTTAATGGGGTAGTTAACCGTAACTAAATGACTCAGATATTAGAAGAGCAGATAGGACTGGTGTAGGGTCATGCCCTATACCTTAGCTAGTAGCCCCTAGCTAATATAAGTCCATAATTCCAGTGTGTAGGGCTTTGTCATAGGTAAGTCTAAAATGATGTTACACATAGAAAGGAATACACAAAGTAGAGATAGGTTATTGGTGAGCCCGCAAAACCATTAAGTTCAGTTGACCCTTGGAAAAGCAAGTTAAGGACAAATCGTCCAGTATTGTGTCTAACAGAAGTTGGTTTACTATTTATGTATGGTAGGCCCGGGTCAGCCGGTGGTTAATAGTCAGCCTGATAAAACTATATTGTTTGGACAAACAGTCCATTGATTACCTGATTTGTATGCATATATGTTATTGCTATTATGATTATAAACAGCTTGATTGTAGGTTTTTGATTTGCAAAAGATATGCTTTTTGAAAGGATATTAGTGAGGGGAAACCCATTCCGCTAAGCGGCATGGTTTCATTTAATATTAATAAATCGAGATGTAATAGTATTATTCACACCAGGCTTTATGTCTGACTCGAAGTTTATGTTTTTCCCTTAAACTCTTGGGTGCTCAACATTTAATTTGAGTAGATTGAGAGTTAAGGATTTCAGCTTTAATAGGTTGGATGAATAAGCTTCAAAAGACGTGTCGGAGGCAAAGCTAGTTATATAGGAGCTATTTAGTATTGTTTCCGCTGTGATGTATTTAAGACCGATATGTCTATTTAGTACTCTGGTCATCAAAGGGGGCATCTTCATATATGCTCTTGGCGTAGTTTGTAATAATTATATTTGATCAAAACCTGGGAATCGTTTTGGGATTATGTAACTGAATATGAAATATGGATTTGAAATGTAATCAGAAAAGTTGTTTTTGAAATCTATGTTGATTTTATTTCATATTCATATACTTTTGATATTATGGATACCACTAACATTACCATATTTTGTCACCGAAAGTTAATAAGACTGCAGAATCTGTAGTGCTTAGCTTCGGGCCTTAAGATAGGGGATGATACCTATCTCAACTCTTTTCATGGAAGAGAATAATAATTAGATGTCCCTACAGCTCATTAGGGAAAATTGCACACAACAACCATAAGAGTACATCATCATAATGGGCGGAGGGAAAATTCAAGAGTTATCTTACCCCTTGTCTTACACCCCATATTACAAAGTCTAATTTTATAGTTCTCAGTTAAGATTTCCAAATGAAAAAACTATTTAATACAATACTGTTTTAACTAACACCTCCATAATGTTTATTATCCAATTAAATTTTTTACGTTTTCAATCGTTTACTTTCCAAATCAAATCGTCCTCCTCTTAGTAAAATATTTTCTTTAGTATTGTAAAACTAGATACTTTACAATATGCCCTTTCTTAATAATATATCTCCAAACATATACTTAATTGATCAGTTTTCCGTTTAGGTCCTCTACAACCCAAAACTCTCTACTCAAAAATGCTTTTCTTTTCAAACAACATTTTTCAATGAGTATCCATTAAGTGAAATCCTTACTACCAAAATTAGTTTCCAAACAAAAAATTTTCTAAAATCAAATACACCATTTTGATATAAAAAAAATTTAACAAATATTTTATCACACTCTTTACTCAAATAGATACTTCTTAAGTAAAAATACTTCCACCAAAATATTTCCAAATATTTCCAGTTTAATTTTCTTAGATAAAAATATTTCCACCATATTATTTTCTAAATTTTTTTTGAGAAACTAATTCCTTCAAAATAAAATACCTTTTTATAGAAATAACATTCTTGTAATCTTTTAAATAAATCATCTCCAAATCATATAATTTTATTGTAAAGAATGTTTCAACAAGATACTCTTTTCTTTCTAAATTAAGGTTTCTCAATAACCATTCTCCAAAAAGGCACTTTTTACAAAAACATTTTAAATTCTGTACTACTATCAAAATAGTTTATCTTCCTTAAAACATCTTATTAAATAAATACTCCTCAAAACTAATAATATATATTTTTAAATATCCTTTAACAAAAATATTTCTTTCCAAAATATACTTCAACAAAATATTTCAAAAATATTCTAAGTCATAATGAGGTTAAAAAGTACTTTTTTCAAAGGATGTTTTGAAATTAAAGAAAATGTTAACTAAAATGTTCATATTAAAATATTTTTTCCAAAATAAAAATTTTAAAATAAACATCCTTTCATAAAAAAATTTCAAATAAAATATTTACCAACAAAATTTCTCTTTTCTTAGGTAAAATTTTTCCACTTCTAATAAAATAATTCTAAATCATATACCATTATAGAAACATATTCGAGATCATGTTTTAAAAGTAATTAAAGTTTCTCATACAAAAATGTCTCTTCAAAGACTGAAATAAACCTCTAATATCTTTAAACACCTTTCTACTAAAAGTACTTTGAAATAAACATTTTCACAATGTTTGCTTCTCCTTTTGAAAATATTTTCATAAAAATATTTTACTTCAAATTAAATACTTTAATGTCATCAGAACTTTCAACAAATCAGTTTCATGCTCAAAACAACCATTTCTAACTTTTTAAATAAAATATTTTTAAAAGCAAAAGTGTATATTTTATAAATTTTCCAAATAAATATTATTTACTTAAAATTAAAAATGATTCCATTTTATTAAGGTCGGGTTTTAATTATAAGTTAACATTGGGTATGTGTTACTCGATTTATAACGAACACTTAACCCCTCTTATAAGTGTTCATCATACCCCTCTTCTATTTTATTTATCTTCGATCATCATAAAAAAAACATCGTTTTAGGGTGAGGCAACCGTGGTTAACAAAAAACCAATACACATAAAGATACAATTATCAATCAAAACACTATCTCGTTCAATATTTTAATCCAACCTAAGGTGTAAGTTATTATAACCTAATGGTCAAACCCACCCAAGGGTTAGGGTATCGCTAGACCTAAGCTCTGATACCAAGTGTGACAACCCACTATTTTTAACATCCAAAATCAATTATAAACAACGTCAAACTACGCTTACAACTAATTTCAAATATTAAAAGCAGTAGACCATGGATAGATAAAGATTAAAAAGTCTAAAAATAATGGACATAAGAAGGGTACCTCATAGAGGAATTTAAACATCAAAATATATAGACAATCTCATATCAATAATTAAATATTACACGATCCAATACATCAAATATTATACATTTCACAATACAACAATTATAAAAACAACAAATATGTAACTACGATGCAAGAGTTATACCGATCCATCATGTAGACACTACTCCTACCCGACTCTTTACTCCTTTCTTTGCTTTCATCTGCAAATTCCAAATACACATGTACATAGAGTAAGGAAAAAATGGTGTCAACTATGTTTGAACTACACCTAACTCTATATACCATGATCGTAGGCTCGATAGCTATTCCATAAGAAAAGATTGCCTACATACCCCTTTTGGAGATCAAGCCCATGTATTTCTATTTCCTGCTCTTCTCCTGCATCAAAATACTCGTTAGTACATAACAATCATAACATTCATGAAACCATAGAAATCAATGCAACGATCCTAACCAATGCAAACAATACAAGCAGAAAACAATATTCCAACTCATCTATCACAACAAATCATCATATAGGGTTAACAACCATAATTGTACATCCATTAAAAACCAACAATATCCAAAGATAATTCCAACCCTCAAATGAGAAAATTACAATACACAAATATACTTACATGCGTCATCGTCAATGTAAAACCCATTAAATGTGTACTATCTAATCAACATTAGTAACACAAAATCAATCATCATCAGATAACCATAAGTAACTACTCATCATCTAGCAGCAATAATGAAAAATATCACATACTCATTAGAGTGTGATACCATCATCAAACATCAAATATATGTGATAACTACAATCAACAATTAATCAAACATTCAACAACCGTCAAGACAATATATTTTAATATACTATTTGCATATGTATGAAATTATTTTATTATTGTTTATTATAAAGATATGCTTATTTATTCATCTCTAAAACCATATTGATCCTATTAAACAATAATACCCTCTTTAAATTTTTAGTTTCACCTATATTTCTTCAAATATCCGAAACCATCGTATTTTAAATCAAAATAGTAATCTTTATCAAATAGCTTTTTAAAGCGATATTATTATTAATTTTTTAACTTCAAAATAATAATAGATATTAATACCTTTTTAATACTTTCCATAATCGACTTATTACTATTTATTCCAAAAGTATAATAATTTATTTTAAATCACCTAAACTCATTTTATTTCTATTATTCTCAAAAATAGCAAATAGCCTTATTATCCATTATTTATTTAATTTCTCATTATTATCCATTTTATTTCAATCAATTATTTTCTAATTAAAATAACAATTAATTAAAATTAAACACTCAAATATAATACAATCAACAGTAAATTATCAAATCAAGGCACAATGCATACAAAATATCATAACAACCCAACAGTCACTAAAAAACACAATATATAATAATTATTATGCATTTTCATCAATAGATATCTATTTTATAATTTAAAATTCGATTATTTAAATTAAATAGTTCATACTAGTGTGCTTGTCCCAATAGTCTCCAAACTTAGCAAATCTAGGCCTAAAACATCCGAAATTCTGCCACAAGTCCAACATAAGAAACCACGCGTAAATCAGAGTTTATATGTGGAAAGTATTCAAGTTAGAAGATACAAGAGCAATATGGTAATTTAATAATTAAATAAAGCATGAACAGTACCTCTATCATAGCCACCTCCGACTATTTCATAGCCACCATCGTTGCCGTTGACCGCCACTTCATAGCCACCTCCGGCTAACTGTAGGCGCCATGACATCACCAACCCCAAACCCCTCGACCTCGCCTACACCTTTGCCAAGTTCAGTCCCCTCTAGTGCTACCACCACCAACCCAATATCAGAGACCTAAAAACCTAAGTGATGAAATTCTGGCACCTCTGTTCACCATACAACGTGCCACCACTAGTATTCGACTTCCCTTATCAAGGTCTACAATTCCTCTCAATCGTCCCTTAAATCAAAAACCCCCAATCGAGCTTAGGGTTTAGCTGTTTTTTACATTTGATTGCCATTATGGTTGACCTTAGCATCTTTTTTCAAAAATGAATAGTTGCTGCTGACTTTATTCATCAATAGCTTTGCATGATATATAATTCGATATGGTTTGGATACCCTGAATTTAGGATCAATTTGTAATTAGAGATAATAGCCTGCCATTAGTAGGCGATTAGAGAATTTAAGGAATTAGACAGAAAAATGAAGATAGAGGTGACGACTAGGGTTCCATAGGCTCACTTATATGGCCACTTCAACTAGGTTATGGACCGTGTACCCGATTTGGTCTATAAAAAACTATGTACGTTATTTAACACTGTATCGCCTCTATTTTGCAAATTATAACTCCAAACCCATTGAAATTGTATATCAAACCGATCAACTCGAAATGACCTTTGCAACAGTTCTAAATACGATAACCAATTCACCATTTAATTAAAAATCCAATTTAATTAGTTTAGTATTAACAGCGTTGAATTTTCGGGTCGTTACATGCTAAGCCAAGACCGCGTTGCTGCATATAGTTTCGTTCCAATAAATGGTCTACCATCCAAACTAAAAAATTCCATACATAATTTTAGGAAATTCAAATTAGGTGGTGTCTGGCCTTGAACCACTCCTTGGGTTTCAACTGTAGGTTCCATGGGGTTTACACTAGTTTGACCGGTAGCTCGCATATATCGGCGGAACCAAACATGAATGTTCACACCGGGAATATCCATAGCATCTACTCTAGTGTCATTTCCTGTCCTAGGATCGACCCCACCAATGTTGTTTTCCATTCCAGTTTCCATCGAGGTACTCATATTATCCTACCTGAAAATGGGATTCATTAGCAACTCCCCAATAGGTAGTAAATGAAAATGGAACATTAAATAGGGCATATACTTATACCCGACTCATAAATTATATATACATCTACATATACATGTACATATACACACACATATATATATATATATATATGTACATACATATTTATTTATTTATTTACATTTATAAAAATACAAATACACTCTCTCGATATGTTCCTAGTCCTTAATTTAAGTAAATTTTTGCTTTGATACCAAATAATAACCCCCCTTTTTCAATCCTCATATACAACCCTCGAACCGACGTTAACATCTCGAAGATCGAAAACGACAAGTCATTATGATATAATAACAAGTAAACAAAGAATAATCTAATTAATTACTTTCCGAACTTGTAAGGGAAACAAAACTACATATAATATTAAACATTTTATATTAAATTCATAGATCCAAATAAATAGTTAAGTCTTTACAATAAATCCTAAGTTAAACCATAACACAGAGAAACATACCGTTACAGGTTATATCTACAATTTATACAATATTTACAATATAAAATCTTTGCTACCATCTCCACAATGTTACTAGGGTCCATCAACCTAGTGGTATAAATAAAAAAGAAAAATAGGAGTAGGTCGGACATAAATGTGGTGAGTGAAACAAATCTATCTCATATATACTACAAAAAGATTGTATACATCATTAGTGTATCCTAACCCATACACATACCCCAACTAATCCATACACATTCTTAACCTTCCTATTTGCACCCATGGAGTAATATCAACACTAAATCTAGGTTGACTACTCGATTAAGGTTATATTAAGTTTCACCTTATGTTGTATACTCACCAATGGAGTCTATATATTCTACATTCCTAAGGAACATCAATTTCCATACAACAATATATGCTATCATTGAGGGAACAACCATTTCCTCAGATTATCTATTTTCTAAGTCAATAACACCGATGCTGAGCGAACAACCATTTCCTTGGAACTACTATTTATGTTCCGAATACTTAGGGAACAACAATTTTCTCATGACAACTATTCCTTGGACTATGTGTGCATTATACACATATTCAATATCCAATATCCAATATCTAACCACTCAATGATCAATAACACATCAAGCACCAAATATCCAATCATATATTAATAACGATCGACTATTCA
Organism: Allium fistulosum; assembly: GCA_030737815.1. Classification (NCBI taxonomy): domain Eukaryota; kingdom Viridiplantae; phylum Streptophyta; class Magnoliopsida; order Asparagales; family Amaryllidaceae; genus Allium; species Allium fistulosum. Next base: position 961,153,599 of record CM060904.1, read on the forward strand.
TATATTTACATACATACATACATACATACATACATACATACATACATACATACATACATATATATATAACACATATATACATACATTCATCCATATATACATCCAAAGCCTTCCAATTCAATAAGGTCAGGAAATCACTTCAAAACATCACCTAATTGATGTCCAAAACCCAAAGGAAAAACCCCTGAATCAATATAATTTAATATATTAAACTTGGCCTTATTGGCTTAGGTTTAATAAGCATTTTTACTTCCCACTGGTTGACATGTGTGATACACACTGGTGGACAAGAGTGCATGAATTTTACAGAATATTGACTCCAGAAAGTTATATAAATATTTCTAGTTTTGTATCAATCATAACTTCTTTATTTTTTTACTCGGTTTAAAAATCGTTCTCTTTGAAATTTAAATTGCATATATACTATCCACATACTTGGAATTCATCAAGAGTTCAAGTTGAAATCATTTTAGAAATCGCTTCAAAAGTCAATGAATACAAAACTAGTTTTCAAGTTTTATAAATATACTTTCTTGTATATATATCAAAATATCCTTTAAATCAATGTAAATTCGTATTAAAATCATATTATCACCTGAAATAATATTTGGAACTTCACAAAAATTCTTATACACGCACACATACATATATGTATGTATGTATATACGTATATGTATATATTACACATACATTTCGATACTTTCCATTTCTAGTGCAAAAAGAAATTTTTTATCATATACCTTTTGATATTCCATAATAAATCATATAAAAATGCATTTTATATTTTATATATTTTCTAAAACATATGAACATCCTTTTGAAATTACTTTATAAAGTTTTTAATCAAATTTAAACAAGCATTTTGAATATACTCTACATATGCCAAAACTTGATTTTCCAACATCCTCTTTACTATATTCATATATGCATACAATGTATAATATAAATTCATAATTATTTCGGATTTAAATTCTCTGGCATTTAAATTTATCAATCAACAACTCAAATTATCATATTCCATGTACTAACAATGATCATTGATCATACGACAATCATATTCGATCTTCAATTCTCGTTGTTTAGTTTTGTTTGTCCAAATATTAACAAATTCTATTTTCATATCGATTCTATCACTAACTCATATTATACTATCATTAGCTTCTATAAATTTTTAGTAATTACATTCATAATCGTATGTACTAGTGCTAAGTCAGACTCTTAGCAATATTTTAACTTCAAAATTTCATTATAGATGGATATAGAAATCTCACTCACCAAAATCAATGTCCAATTGTCAAAATTCCCCACTATTTGGATTACTGCACATGCCAACTTCATAATTACACCACCAAATTGATATCATGTCATAGCCTTCATCGCCCCCTTCAATATGCTACTTGTTTCATTGAATTTTGTTAAGAATCGAGTGAGATATTGGATTTTGAAGTTTTATAGTTTAAGAGGAAAAGAGGAATTTAAGAAATGGATCGGGGAGATGATATGAAATAGCTGTATGCAATGGAGGGAAAATCAATGGTTATTTTATCGTAAATTCAAATAGCCAATTCCAGCCCAAAGCCCAATAATAGCCTGATACCTATTTTGCTAGTATATCCTCTGACATCCGAATTGAACAAGTGAATATATACTGCAAATCAGAAAAACAAGTCGGACAAAGTGGTGCAGGTCCCGTCTTAAGATTCCAAAGTCAGAAAATGACCATTATATGCTTTAGTTATTTAGATTCATTGAATTATCAATTAAATCCAATATTATATATTAAAAATACCAGGGTATAATAAAAATCTAACTACAAGACTGCACCGAATTCTTTGTAAAAGCACGTTTGGATATCCTTAACGTCTTAAGGGTATTATGTGGGTTGCAATTAAGTAAATTGGCCAAGACTAAAATTTCAACTAATGAATTCCTAGGTTGATATTTTAGGCCTTGATCTAGTGTTGTTTCAACACAACAAGATTCTCATTTCATTCTATCGTATTAAACACATAATCTTGCATTAAGGTTTTGTTGCTCATTTGAAACGAACCAATTTTTTTGAGATTTCATATATTACGCCATCGTATACCATACGACTTTTGTATATGATTTAATATGAATCAAATATTCGTATCCTTGTATTGCTTAAGAATTCAAAACTAAAGGAAGGGAATAACAGTCTCGGGAAAATAAATATTTGAGCAACCAAGATACTAATATATTTAGTAGTTGTATAATTTGGCTCTTGCATTGGCCTTGAAGCAACAACGTGCCAGAAGATTTATTGGTAAGTATAACTTAAATCGCTTTATCAATCTTAATTCAATTCAGTAGTATATTTCAATTGATAAACAATTTTTTTGATTAGATTAGGTGCACAAATTTATTAAAGTAGATAATTTTAATTTTGTATAGCACGTGTTCTTATAGTATTAGAAAGGTTATATGTTGCCATTTCATTTTTTGATAAGGCTCCTATTAGATTTTTATATTCCTCAAAAACCTAAGAGAAGTATATAAATCTTTTGATTTCTCTAATGAGTGTTAGAACTCACTTGCCTTGGGATTCTTACCTTGAGTTTACTCAGAAAAATAAGCCCACAAGCAACGGATAACTCTTTATCGATTATGTCATATACAATTCCCAACCATCATCTTAATCTCGATCTTGACCTTGAGTTTGCTCAATGAATCAAAAAAGATTATTCTATCTTACCTATCGTTTCTCAATGGTCTAAGTATAATGCATATACCTTAAGTTTTCTCAACAAATACATGTATGTATCTTACCTTGTCTCGGTAGTATATAAATAGTACTACACATAACAACTCTAGCTTAAATTTTCTCAACAACTAGTGTGTATATAAATAATCTACCAATAAATAAATGATAGAGGACAACTTATATTAAAGATTCATAATCTCTTAATATATTTTGAGTAATATCGATTTAATAAATAAATTATTTCTTATGAAATAACCTCGTGATTTAAGTGTCAAATACATCTAAAATCAAGGTACATGTACCATACATATGTATTTATTCCATATGTCTATTGGGGTTTATTTTAGTTCCACTTATATTTATTCTATACTAATGTAATTATATAAGTTTCACTTATTTATAACTATTATAATTTAATTAACTTATCGTATTAGTTAAATCTTATCTAATTAATTTTAATTCTTAATTTAATTAACTAATTTAATTTAATTACAATTTTTTTACTTTATTCATCTTAAACTATTTAAAAAGAATATTTAATTATAACCCTTATAGTCTTATATATATCAAATATGTGTGCCTAAGTGTGTATTAACTATTAATTAATAAATTATTCATTTTAACTAAATATCCAACAATAGTATAAAAACTATTTAGTATAATTTCTCAAAACGATTTTGAGAAAATCAGAGTATTTAAATATTAAATTATAATCTTTGTAATTTTTATTTACATACACACACACACACACACACACATATATATATATATATAGACACACACATCGCAACATATGTTTTAACTAACTAACATTTAATTAATCATTCATAAAATAAATTATTTAATTAGTTAAACATCTTAATAAAATATTGTAATAAATTTTATAATTTTATTTAATTTAACTTAAACAATTTTATGATATATACTCAACTATAACCTTTATAGCTATATATGTGTATCATCATATGTATTTTCATTAACTAATTAATATTTAATTAATTACTTATTAATTTATCGTAATTTAATATATATAAAAAATTCAAAACTTAATACAATAATTTCTTAAAACAATTTTGAGTAATTTTAAATTAATTTTGTAGCCTTTAAATTTTTTTGCATTATAGTTTAGACTTAACATTTAAATTTAATATATATATATATATGTGTGTGTGTGTGTGTAACGACCCGTATTCTACGTATCGGATGATCGTGGAATATTAATATTATTTTCACATAAGATCATATGATTCTATAATTCTAGGAAATGACTACTTGGACATTTCTTTTCCTTAGAATTTTTGTTGAATTTTTCTATGACCGTTTTGCCCTTGTAAAATCTTGTTTGGATCTTAAGGCTAATTTAACACTGGAGGGGGGCGAATAGTGTTTATGGATTTTTGCGAACCTTTTTAAATTCTTTTAAGATAATAATTACACGATGCAGAAACAACAATCGTAAATGAAAACATAGACAAATATAAATGCAGTAAAAGTAAAGAGTTGGAGAGGACCCACTAGGAAATTTTATACTAATTCGAAGTTACCCTACATCCAATCCCGTACAATTTCTTGTGCGGATTTGTTTTTAAATATCAAAGTCAATAAAATCTTGATTTCAAGGCTATGAGACACACCCTCCAGATTTTCCAAACTCTAGGTACACTCAATAGATTCGGACATGACAGCAGCATACCTACTTTGATTCAAACAGGACACCAAGCACACCCGCTTGATTCAGATGAGACACAAGCATACCAAATTGGATTTCAGGGACACCAAGCACACCTAAGCGTATAAGAGTATGATTTGATAGAATTATAGACTAATTTTCTTTATCTTAAGTACAAATGATCCTATAACCTCTTAAATGGCACTTTGATCTTGTTTCTAGTGATAGAGATGAGAGAGATCAGAGAGTAATTGATAAAGAATCAAATCAATGGAATTTGATTTTGATAGAATTTGAGAATATTTTTAGTAGATTTTCTTTTAGAAATCAATAGAGTAAAAATGGAGTGAAAATATGAGAAAGCAGTTAAAAAATTTCATTAGAAAATCCTTCTGCTTATAGAGAAACGACGATCATGTCCATTCGCGAAGAGATATGACAAAAAGACACTTCCATTCAAATTTGAATTTTGAAAAATTCGGTCTGTATGTTGACATACACTACAGGGATATGTTGGCATATGATTTGTATTTTTGAAAAACACTTTATAAAATTGTTTTGAAAATATAAAGCTTTGTAAAATATTTTGAAACTTTGTACAGTCATCTAAACATGGTTTATACATATTTTAATCATATCAAAACTTAAGAAAACTTTATAAAATTATATTGATTTTTTTTAAATATATAAAGGATTTAAATATGAATTTTCTTTTTGAAAATTATATATATATATATATAAAGTATAAGTGAATATATATTTAAAATCAAAGTTATAATAAATGTTATGATATAGTTATAAACATTTAGAAAGCATAAAACTATAACAATAAAAAAGTATAGTAGATTTAAAAGTATATTTAAAATGTAAAATACTCAAACACTTAATTACTCAAAATATAATAATCTTGTAAATAAAATCAAAAGTTAGAAATCATTTGAAGCCCATTTTGAAATATCATTTTGAAAACATGGATTCTTTAAATCATTTATGAAATTTAGAATATTTGAAAACCATTTAAAATCAGATAATAGATTTTAAATCCTTTTTGGAAAATGAAGAGAGAGATCAAAGAAGTGCTATCATGGGTTTACAATAATCTATGACTCTATAACTTATCTAAATATCTTGATTCTTCAATACTCATGAGTCTTCAATCTCTAACTCTTGAATCTGCCCTTGATACTATGCCGTCTTCTTAATCAACACTTGTCTAATACCTTTCACTATGTATTATATATAAATTGATAAAAATATAGTATATATATTTTAGGGTACTTTTGGCACAGGTCCTTATTAAGTTTCAAAATTCACGAAAAGTCCTTCACTAAATTTCAGTGTAAATTAGGTCCCTGTTTTTTATCCACGATTATTGCAGATCATGATGCAACATTTCATAAAAGTTGCTGACATTTCCGCAACATTTCTGTACACTGTGAACATAGTGTATGAAAGTTGCTGAAATATCAACACTTATTTATAAAAGTTGCTGATATTTCAGCAACATTTATGTACACTGTGAACACAGTTTATGAAAGTTGCTGAAATATCAGCACTTATTTATAAAAGTTGCTGACATTTCAACAATAATTTTTCTTTGCTTTTACAATAAAACTTTGACACAGATAGTTGCTGAAATATCAGCACTTATTTATAAAAGTTGCTGACATTTCAGCAATAATTTTTCTTCGTTTCCAGAAAACAGGGACCCGCTTTACAATGAAACTTTGACAGGGACCCGCTTTATAATATGAAAGTATGATAGGGATGCCTTCCTAATTTCCACTATATTTTATACGATGTCATTTTGTTGTTGTCATCGAAACTAATACCTAAGGTACTAACAAATGTTGCACTTCACTGACAAAGAAGGTGGATACCGTAAAAAATTAATAAAAGCGGATGTTGCATATTGTCAACATCATGCTCTATCAACACAAGGCACAATGAGACATCCCTTTATTGCTGCATCTCTTTAATGCCGCATCTCTTCAATGCCGCGTCTCTGCAATATCGCATCCCTTCAATGAGCTTTGATCTAGACTGGTATTTATATGCATAGTCACTATCTTGCCAACTACATATGAACATTGGACTATGAACTATGAGGATTGCCAATCTTGTCCATTAACATGCTTAATGGGCTACTACACATACTCTCAACTTATTTTTTCTCTTCTTTGATCATGTGGCATGGGCTTTCGAATATCTTATTCCAAAAGTCCATAGGCATCATGGAACGATTTCTTAATGATATCATCTTGCACTTGACCTTGAATGTTAAGCCCATTCTTGATTCCTTAGCACTACTTGATCAACACCAACAAAGCCATTCTTAATTATGTCATCGATGATGCATAAATCAAGTTTTGGCTCATCATACTTGGCAGCATGGGTGTTATACTAATTTTTGGTATAACATTCTGGTACTAGAAGGAGGGCCCAAACCTCCACTTTGTTATACTCTCTCCATAAATTAATCGCATAAAGTTCCTTTTGTTTTAGGAATAGTGAGACCAAAGTGAGTTAATGTTCCCAATAAGGACATAATACAAAAAGCGACATTGGAAGACAATGAAACCCTCAACTTCAATCCGAGAAATATGGAATAGGATAGCAATCGGGGCCAGCAAGGCCGACCAATAGTGAAGCCAAAATCACAGACTTCACAAAGAAAATTGCAACAATGCAGGAACTATTGAAAAAGGTCCTTGCGCAAAAATCTTCTAGAATAACCAGACCCACTGAGGAAGAAGAAGTTGAATCTCCGAGAAGAAACCTAAATGCTTCCTTGCTCATGGGTAAAAACAAAATTACCATGACTCTACAAAAGAGGAAAGAAGACCAAGAGGCTAGAGCAACAAAATTCTCTCCCAAATCACTAGTAAACAAGAAGGCTAAGGCAAATCATCAATGAAGATTAGTGGAGAGGTCCCATAAGTAGTTTGGAAGTTCAATCTCCAAGCAGTACAAACCAAATAGGAGCAATTATCACAATGATGAAACTTATTTGAGGGACATGGCTAAAAAGATGGCGAAATATATGCTTAACCTCAAAGGGAAGAAGACCTTTGATGCTAGTGTCAATAATAGCTCCAAATAGCCCTATTTACAGATAGAATCATGTCTACAAAGATTCCATCTCACAATTAAATTCCATCCATGAGATATAATAAAACTACTGATCCAGATGATCACTATATGGCATTTGAAAGTCATATGGACCTCTATAATGCTTCAAGAGCAGTACGCTGTCGACTTTTTCCCACTACCTCACGGGGCAGTAGTTAAGTGGTATAGACACTATATGGGGAAGACCGTATACTCTTGGAAGCAATTCTCTTATGAATTAATTCTCAGTATAGTTCTATATTTGCAAGGATCCTACGATCGACTTTAGCATATTAGCTAACGTCAAACATAAACCGAGAGAGTTGTTGGGTGACTATCTTAAGAGATTCAATATAGAGGTGCTAAAAGTGGAGGATATGATCGACAAAGACTAATTAATGGCAGTACGCTCAGGGCTGATAGAGTAGGCACCTTTCTGGTGAGAACTTTATCTTCTTGGATGTAGAGATCTCCAATGCTTCCATTTCAAAGCCAATAAGTTCATCCATATGGATGAATTGTTTTATGCCAGGAAGAAGTCCCAACTAAAGAAAGAAATAGGAAGGTCTGGCTTTAATTACAATAATAAGAAACCGATATGGGAGGAAGTCCTCAAGTCCAATTATGTTGCTTTGAATAAGACAAAATCTGACATCTTTGCTACAACAAAGGAAACTGTGACTTTCTGTTTCCCTACAAAGCTAGGAACTACCCTAAACCGGGAAAAGGTGGAGATTACTATGCTTATCGTAAGGCGAATAGGCATAAAGCAAATGAATGTCAAGTGTTGGCAGGTATAATTCAGAGAATGATCCATTTATGACACTTGAAATAATTTATCAAAGGTAACAAAAAAATTACATGTCCTGATGAAGGCAACCAAGGGCTCATGAGAAACGTTGCGAACTTTGTAGAGAATGATACTCAACCAGGTTTTATTCCACTCATCAACCGAATTAATGTAATTCATACATGCCCTCATTTTGTAGGAAACATCATGGGAGCTAGAAACTGATACATTAGAGAGACAAGAGATGAGGTTTTCTCTATTCAAGAAGAGCCACCACTTAAGAATCCCTGGTTTCAAATCAAGATGCACGGTCTAACTGTAACCCCATAGAAGCCGAGAGGGGTTCATCATCCGCATAATGACCCGCTTACGATCACTGCACAGATCGAGATTTCTGTGGTGACCAAAATCCTCGTTGATACTGGAAGTGCAGTGAATGTTATTTTCAAACATGCATTTGATCAGATGAGAATTTCGAAAGAAATGCAAGAGCCAAGTTTAGAGCCATTATTTGGGTTCAATAACAAAGGATCAACTCCCATGAAAGCTTCTGGTACAAATGGTAATTCCACTGCATTCCAATACTTTTGAAACTCTATTTTTCATTATGGACCAACCTCTTACTACAATGCCTTCTTTGGGAGGCTAGCCTTGGATGAGGTCGATGATTTTGTCTCACCAAAATATCCGATGGTGAAGTTCCTGACCAAGAGTGGTTAGGGAACTGTGAGAGGAGAGCAATTCAGCTCTCGGGAATTATACTTTGCCACTCTTGATCAATACAAACGAGATCATCTTTCTTGCTATAATTTAAGGAAAATGAATCGATCGTAATTCAAGTCAAAAAGACCTTGGATGAAGGTCCTTCAGGCCAATCACCCAAGGCAACAACGGCGACCATCAAAAAGCCTAAAACTGCATTAAGAAGATCTAAATTTTCTAAAAGAAAATGAAAGAGGAAGGAAAGAAATTTTATAGAAGAAGAAGTAAAGGGTTGGGAAATCATCACTGAGTTAGACTGTAGTGATGAGCTGGAGAGGATAAAGTCCATTGAGGATCTTGAAGTGATATGTTTAGATCCAGTTGACCCAATAAAGACAGTGAAGGTCAGGAAAGAGCTAGATGACAAATTCAAAGGGGAGTTAGTCCAATTTCTCCAGTCCAGCGAAGATGTGTTTGTCTGGACTCATTTATACATGGTTGGAATAGATCCAACCATCATGTGTCATGCTGTAGGACCCTTATTTTCAGTTAAACGTTATTCACGACATTTAATTAAATAGATTAAATAGAATAATGTAAAGGGTTAAGGAGAATAAGATTTGAAACTTAATAAGGTCGTGCCATACTTAATTAATTAAGTAAGATTGCTTAAACTTAACATATAAGAGAAAACACGAGGAGGGAAAAATAACAAGATCCTTCTTTTAATCCCTTAAACCCCCCTTGTATCATTCTCACGTTATTCATACAAAAAATAACCAAAAGAAAAATATAAGAAGGCCGACCATTAATCGGCCTAGGGAGGCGAAATCAAAGGAGATTCACAAATTAAAGCTTAGGGATTTAAGAGCTAAAAAAAATCCCAACTCCAACATTTAAATCTAATGTGACTAATACAAGATCCATCTCTTTTGATTGTATTAGAATTTAGTTATGGATAGCACCCGAATTTTTATTGCTTTTTTTGGCAAGATATGGTTGTCTAATTATTATTTGGATAGAATAACGGTATATGGAATTTTTATGGAATTATTTAAACGGGTTTTAAGGGTTAAACCTAAGATTTTAATCTTCCAATGCTTTGATTTTCTAATATGTTGTATAAAACATTATTTTGGAGATGGGTTTTTAATTTCATAATTTTCTAACTTATATATATATATATATATTATTTTATGAATTTCCTAAGGAGGATATAGTATCATTTCGGGTTTTAATTATTTTAAATAATTAAATATGATTTTTGGCTTCGAAATTTTTATATGGTAAAGAGAAGGATATTCTCTAATTTCTAGGAATTTTTAGGATTTTTCCCAATGATTTCAATTTATTGTGAATTTATTATGCTAGATAAGCATTTAAAATGATAATTATCTAAAGATATTAATTAATTATTTTAAATATGTTTGGGAACTTGAAAATTTAGTGTGGCATTAATTTCTGAAAAGGATTTGTAAAGAAATTGCTTTATCTAATAGAAATCGGACAAGAAGTAAGATTCGGTGAAAAGTTTTTGCTTAAAGTAGTAATAAAACAGTTTTCTTAAGAATTACGATAATGACATGCCACCATATGTCGTCAAGCCTAACGATAAAGCCACATCATTGAATCTCGACGTCGATGAAGGAGGAAGCACTTGATAGCTACCTAAGTATCTATGTAGTGATTCCTTCGGCATTGAAGTGGACAACGGCGGCAATAGATGATTTACGGCATCGTGTCTTCGTGATTCTTCTAAGCGTTTTAAAAGCTTAATGTCAACGTTGACGACATCGCATGTCTTCATCATTGTTTTCAATGATGCCGCACCTAATCACTTCGACTGTTTTCAATACTTAGGCAGTAATGCCACCCATATGTTTTCAAACCAAGTGGCATAGTAGTCGAAGTAATCAAAATTTTAAAGTATTTTATAATGAAGTTGAGGGTCTTAGTGTAGTTATGCATCAAGGTCAATGTAAATCAAAACTATTTTAAGAGGCGAATAGGCCTATGTTTTAAGAGGGTCGAAGATCGTATATCTTCAGTAGTAAGCCATATAACTTATAAAGGTTTTAAGTTTTTCTTAATAGGTGGATAGCCTATAGTTTATGAAAGTTGACAACGTCATCTTTGACATGAACTTAAAAGAATTTAAGTTTGGTTTTACCTTGGGTAGAGGTCAATAAGGTATAGTGCGGCTTGGATGTCACCTTCTTTCATTAAAGGCAGAGTGCCTTATGTTTTCCATTTCGACGAACTCATTGGGGACACCAATGCTATTTTAAATTATAAGCTTCGATGTCGTCATTAGGGATACATAAGCCATTTTAAATTGTACACTTTGACACTATCATTGGGGATACCAATGTAGAAGAACTTCGACATTGATCTAAATTTAAATTGGTTAACGGTGTCAAGCCATATGTTTTTGACTTCGACTTTGAACCTTGGGGTTACCATTTTTATTTTTAATAAGTTTGACATGAAACAATTGAGGATACCAATGTATGTCACTTTGAAATGCTATAACTTTAAGGGGAAATAACCTAACCGGGGTCACCGATAAACATAGGTTAAACATGTGGGTAACATGAATTAAATTGTTAAGTGATGGGTTCATAGTCATCCTCGAAAAACTATGGGATGTGAGATTGATAGTCCATATCATACCGGAGATGGAAAGTTTCTATGAGGATAATGAAGGGTTCATAGTTATTCTAGGAAAACTATGGGATGTGTGATGGATAGTATACATCATTTTAAGTTAAATGGAATATGTGAGATGGATAGTCCATATAATTTTAAATAATTATACCACATGTGATGGGTAGTCAATTTGGTAGGGGATGGGTAATCCAAGTAATAATTACATATGAGATAAATAATCCACATAACTATGAACATGTTTATATGTGACATGGCCAGTCCAAATAATTATAAGACGAGTAGTCAGATTAAAATAAGACGGGTAGCCAATCTAAATTGTGATGGGTAGTCATTTGAAGTTAAGATGGATAATCTAATGAATTGTGATGGGTAATCCAATATATGTTGCATGATTATAAATTCTATTCTTTATGTTCTAACCGTTGTGGTTGCAGGAGCATAGTATATGGTTATAATGTTTTAGTTGAGATACTAATGAGGGGAAAACTTGTTTCGCTCAGTGGCGTGGTCACATTAAATATCTCTTTGGTGAGATGGTAGGTTATTATTCACACCAGACTATTGTCTGACCTGAAGTTTTTGTTTTCCCCCTTAAACTCTTGGGTGCTCATTTCAGTAGATCAGGAGTAAGAAATTTCAAGTTCCAGTTAGACAAATAAGCTTCCAAGGAAGTGCATGAGGTAATCTGGCTATCAGGAGCTTTATCTATTTTTGCTGTGTAGTTTGGTTTTGTCTATTTGGATGTAATAGCAAAGTTGTATAATTGCCAAATATTTGACTATGATCAACCAAAGAGGCATCTCCATATGTCGCTCTTGGAGTATTTTGTAATAATAATATTTTCTCTGAACATGAAATTACGAGTGGATTTATGTAGTGAATATGAAATCATATTTTGAAACGAAATATAAAAGTAATTTCTAAATTGTGTTTGAAATTTTTCCACATTCATGTGCTTCTAGTTATTGATATGTTTAACATAACCCCATTTTATCGTCGGGAATTAATAACTATGAATGACTGCAACATCTGTAGAGGTTAGTTTTGGACCTCGCAATGGGGGATGTTACACATGCCTAAAACATAGTTCTGAGTATTATATCCGTTCAACAAAAGAAGGGACAATTCGACAAAGTTCAAGCTAACGCTTTCAAAGAGGAGCTTAAGGGGTTACTCGAAAATGGATTCATCAGAGAAATGCTTTATCCAAAAATTTTGGGAAATCCAGTGTTAGTCAGAAAGCATAATGGTAAATGGAGAACAGCGTGAATTATGCTGATTTAAACAAGGATGCCCTAAAGATTGCTATCCCCTTCCAAGAATGGACCAATAAGTCAACCCAACCAGTGGACACAAACTTTTATCTTTCATGGATGCATACTCCGGGTCCAATCAAATTCCCGTGTTCAAGCCGGATGAAGAAAACACAAGTTTCATAACAGATTGGGGAACATTTTGACTAATGCCATCATATTAAAGAATGTCAAATCCACCTACCAAAGGTTGGTGAATAGGATGTTAAGAGAAAAGTTGGTCGAAACATGGAGGTACTTGGATGATATGCTGGTTAAATCTCAAGAGGAAAACAACCATTTAAGCGATCTAGAAGAGATGTTTAGGGTACTACGAAAATATAAGTTGAAGTTCAACCCTTAAAAATGTTCTTTTAGAATCCAGTTTGGAAAATTCTTAGGATTATTGTTAGTGCTTGTGGAATAGAAGCCAACCCTGAAAAAATTCAAGCCGTTAAAGACATGGTGGAACCTAAGATGAGCAAAGATGTTATGAGCTTAAATGGAAGAGTGGCAGCATTGAATAGGTTCATTTCCAAAGTTGTCAATAAGTGCATTCCATTCTTCGATGTGATTAAGAAGAAGAAAAACTTTGAATGGGGAGAGATAGCCAGAAAGCCTTTAACGAACTAAGATCATCTTGAGAAACCACCAATTCTGTCCAGTCCTATAGATGGGGAACCTTTATCTTTATATGGTAGTTTCAGAACATGCATTTAGCTCTATTCTGATAAGAGAAAAAGGGAAACCCAGCTTCCAATATACTACTCAAGCAGAAGGGTCAATGATGCACAAACCAGATATCAAGTCATAGAAAAACTAGAATACTACTTGATGCTCACGGCATGAAAATTGAGAGCTTACTTTCAAGCACATCCGATTAAGGTTCTAACCAACTTTCCACTCAAGTAAGTCTTTAGTAAACCCGAAGCCTCGGGAAGATTAGTAAAATTGGGTGTGGAACTTAGTCAATATGACATAGAATTTCTACCACTAATGGCAATTAAAGGACAACCCTAGTTGATTTTGTTAATGAATGTACGAGATTCATCAAAGAGAATTTATGGAAAGAAATAGATCTTATACCTAAGCGGCAATTGTTTATTGATGGGGCTTTAAATAAACAAGGAGCTGGCGTAGGATACATGATAACTACCCCCGATGGACACCGTTTGCATTACGCAATGAAACTGGATTTTCGACCACTAATATTATGGTAGAATATGAGTCGATGGGGGAGGGACATACATTGGCCCAACAACTGAAAATCCCTAGGACTGAGATTTTCAGTGATTCCTAACTAATGGTAAATTAGTTGAACCAAACATGTCAAAAAAAAGATGCTAAGTTGGTCTTATATGTCAAGAAGGTATTGAAAATTTGACCCAATTTAAAGATTTCTCAATACACCAGGTACCAAGAGAGAAAAACTCCCAGGCGTATTCTTTGGCTAAGTTGGACAGCTCACGAGGAGCACCGAAAACCCGAATTGTGCCAATTAGTAACAATCAAATCCTAGTATAGAGGAAAAATGTCCCAAACCAAAACATGAATCCTTAGTATTGACTAGATCTCAAGATTTAATACACGAAGAAAAAGAAAGAGGAAATGAAATCCTTTAGTAGAAATCCTCCCATGCATAAAAGAGCAATCAATGTGAAAATAATTGGATGAAACCTATCATCAAATATTTAACAAAAGAGAAGTTGCCAACGGATAAAAAAGAAGCAAGAAGAGTAAAACATCAAGCCCCCACCTTTATTACGGAAAGCAGAATAATTTATAAGAAAGGGTATTCACTCCCTCACTTGAGATGTGTAAGTCCGGAAAAAGGAGCAAAAATATTGAAAGAAGCACATGAGGATTTTGTAGAGACCATTCTATCGGCATAAAGATAGCCAAAAAGGTTATAAGACAGGGTTACTATTGTCCTGAAATGACTACCCATGCTATAGATTTTGTAAAGAAATGCGAGAAATGCCAAAAGTTCTCTAAGATCCCATACTTTCCACCAAGTGAATTAACTTTGATTTCAAGATCATGGCCCTCCGATGTGTGGGGAATTGATTCAATCGGACCACTACCTATATCGAAAGAAGGAGCTAAATATGCAGTTGTAGCCATTGATTATTTTACCAAATGGGTAGAAGTAGAACCACTACAAAATATTACATCAAGAAAAGTATTCAAATTCGTAATCAAGAATATTGTTACTAGATTTGGAATTCCACATAAGATAATATCCGACAATGGGACTCAGTTTGAAAGTGAGGAGTTTTCTCGATTCTGTAATAGAAATGGGATTATCAAGAGCTTTTTGTCTTTAGCACAACCCAAGGCTAATGGAGCTGTTGAAGCTACTAATAAAACTATCAAGACCATCCTAAAGAAATGGTTTGACACAGTAAAAGGAAATTGGGTAGAAGAGCTACCTCTTGTGCTATTGGCATATAAAACATCTGCCAATACTGCATACCTATTTTCTTTAACATATTGATGTGAATCTATGCTTCCAATCGAGGTAGTATTACCCTCCCATCGAAGGATTGCATATGCTTGTAATCCAAATGAGGAATTAAAAAAAGAATCTCTAGACTTGATCAATGAATTAAGGGACGAAGCAGCCATACAGACTGTAACGACCCGATATTTTGGACCATTCGCATCCATTATAAGTGTATAGGTAGATACTCATGCCGGAGTTGAATTGCTCAAAATACCGCGTTGTTAATTTAAATTGGCAAAACTGAACATATACAGTAAATAATATAATCACAGATCACAGACATAGAGTAATAAATGCAACGGAAATAAAAGAGATAGTAGTTCATGAAGCTACTATATGAATATATAAGATACATCAGAGTTTACAACAGAAGAGTAATACGATACATCAGAGTTAAACCAGATACAACGGAAGAGTAACACGATATATCAGATACAAATCAGAATACATCACTGGAATCATCGAATACTGAAAGCAGAATAGATGGCTGGATTCTTCAAGCAAAGCTCCAACTCCAAAGGTGAGTCTCGAATACTGGTACACTCAGTCTGACCCGAGCACAAAGCAAAACACAAGACACTCGAGTCAGGATTAACGTTCTTATATTAATAAATCCAACTCAAGTGAAATAGAAATTGAAATACAAGTAACTCAAAGGATGTTTGGAATAACCATCCTTTAAGGATCCTTTAAACTATCTACTATGTAGTAATGTACGATAAGTAGATAATGTCTATCAGTAATATAAAGTATCAAAATAGAGTTAAGTCATGGCCCATTCCACCCTTAACACATTTTTATTCCCAAGAGCATATACAAGACCGTAGTTTCCCCAAAACCGGAAGTCACCAGAGGGCAATCCATATACTAAAGGTACAAAACAAATCGTAGTGGTCGCGTATAGGATAATCAGTATGACAAGGTACATAAGGCGATACCAACTAGGATACTAGTAGTTGCCTGATCCGGACTGATGTTGGGCATAGCAGCTACTACCCCAACACCGCGAAACAACACTCCCATAATCGAGGGGTGCACCCAAATCGAATCACAAAAGTAATAGATATGGTATCGAAGAAGTGTGTCCGCTAGAGATGGCGATCCTCAATGGCCCGGCGCGGCTACTGTTTTAGTCATGTCAGGGGTCATCCAAAATCGTTCTCTTTCTTCAATCAACGCGTTCACCAAAATCATCCACTTCGTTCTGGATCAACACTCCGCATATATTAGTTATTAAAGTGGTTTTCGGTATCGACAGAGAGTATGTCCATAACCGATCCCGGTCTCTTTAATAACTACGTATTAATTACCCGATGGTCATTTAATAATTAAAGTTTAAACAGATCAGAGATCAAAAGTCAAGTTGCAAGTTTGACTTTTAAAATTTGACATTTTGCAATTTAATTTATTTCGAACATTTAAAATCATATTTCCAAATGGAGTTTTAGTTCAAGTCCTTGAGTTAACGATACTTAAGTATTCAATTTCAATTTAATTCCTATTCCCATTCATCGTTACATTAAATTTTATCAACACTTTGATTTAATCAATTTCAACAGCTAAATCAACTCCGTAAATTTAGTTGGTTTTACATTCCTTTAGGTCACTTTGTTACTTAATCTCATTTATAACAAATTTCAAATTTATTAAATTTATCCAAATTAGATTTTATTCCGAATCTAATAAATTCACTTTATTAGATTCTAAAACTTACTTAATCAAATCTCATTTCAATTTAATGTGTAAATCCGTTTATCTAATTAAATAGATTTATTAATCCGTTTCAATTTAATCCATTAATTTATTTCAATTAGGTCCATTGATTTACTACAATTAAATCTATCGTTTTATTTCAATTAAATCTATTCATTCATTACAATTAAATCTACCGTTTTATTTCAATTAAATCTATCCATTCATTATAATTAAATCTATCGTTTTATTTCAATTAAATCTATTCATTCATTACAATTAAATCTATTGTTTTATTTCAATTAAATCCATAAATTCATTACAATTAAGTCAATTCGTTTACTACAATTAAATCTATCATTTTATTTCAATTAAATCTATTCATTCATTACAGTTAAATCTATCGTTTTATTTCAATTAAATCTATTCATTCATTACAATTAAATCTATCGTTTTATTTCAATTAAATCTATTCATTCATTACAATTAAATCTATCGTTTTATTTCAATTAAATCTATTCATTCATTACAATTAAATCTATCGTTTTATTTCAATTAAATCTATTCATTCATCACAATTAAATCTATCGTTTTATTTCAATTAAACCTATTCATTCATTACAATTAAATCTATCGTTTTATTTCAATTAAATCTATTAATTCATTACAATTAAATCTATCATTTTATTTCAATTAAATCTATTCATTCATTACAATTAAATCTATAGTTTTATTTCAATTAAATCTATCATTTTATTTCAATTAAATCTATTCATTCATTACAATTAAATCTATCGTTTTATTTCAATTAAATACATAAATTTCGTTACTTACTTTCCTACAAATTTTAAAGTTCATTTCTTAATTTCAAATGGATTTCAATTCCAAAATGATTTTGTTGACCAATCGGGTTTCTTATTTTAATTATCTATCCTAGTCCAAAGTTGTTCAATTTGGGTATTTATCATTTCAACCCAATATAATTAAATAAAACAAAGCATAGCAAAGGGAACTTGTAGTGTGATAACTGGGATGGTGTCGAAGTAAATAAACAATCAATAGAAACCATACATAACAATTTAACCATTTATTTAAATAATCCCGAAATAATCGTATTAATTTGCATTGTTGTTTGTGCAATTTAATATAATTATTTCTAGAATCTACACTATCATTTCATGCAGATTAAAGATTATTCCACTAATTATTTATACGGTTTTTCACTTGTCATTCAATTACAATTTTATACTACAACAATTAATCCAATATACATCGATGGTTCAAAGTGTAATTATCACTATTCTACATGTCAATTAATTTAACAATTAAAGGGGGTCATATTCAACTAATCAAATTTAACATATAAATCGGTTCTAAATTTGTTAACTATCCTATATCAATTTCAATTCTGCATACTATTAATCACTTAACATTAACAAATTAACGTCCAATATAAACATCGAACAATCAATCAATTCTCAGCCAAACTAGATTATCATTTCATAATTAACAGTTAATGGTGTAAGATGTCATAAGTGAACTGATACAGGTGATAGCATATAAAACAGTGTAAATAACTAACAACAGCATATTTCAATTGTCGTTTCAATTGAAATCAAATTTAATAATTAAAAGAAAAACGTTAATCGTGAGTGATTGCTCACCTTTTTACGCTGAAGTTTGCAAAGCAAACACACAAACAAAAATCCGGAAAGCACGAAAGCACGACTAGACACAATTCTGATTTGAATGGATGGAGAGCCAAGATATTGATCTTGTATATAACAAATACACAAATCATAAGAATTAAGATTCAACACAACAAAATGAATTAAATTATGCAATTACGAATCAAAGAACATAACCTTGCTTGCAACCACCAAGTGGGCTTTGCCATGGTCTAATAGTGAGGAGGAGGTAATGTTGTGGTGGTGGAGGCTGAGCTATGCAAGGAGAAAACAAAAGGAAAAAGAGGAAAAAATATAAAAGTGAAAGAAGAAAAAAAAAGAGAAAAGGAAGCCAGGGATCTAGACTTTTTCCTTCCTCACTCAAATTATACAATGAGAAACCCTTTTTTTTATTTCACGTGAATGATAAGAGGCGGCTAGGTTTAAAAAGATTTGAATGGCTAAAGTTTAGGAATAGTTAGAAAATAAAAAGGCAAGGAAATTTAAAAAGGCATAATTTAAGTAGGGAAAAGATCTTGTATATATAAATCTTAAACAAATGAACAGAGGAGTTTGATAACTTTGTACGTGATTGAAAAGGAGAAAATCACGTCTATGCATTTATGAATAGATATGGTAGAATATTAAAAGGTGGGAAATATAGAAAGGCAATAAATAAATTAAGAAACGTATGCCTATATTTAAAACGTTCTTAATTGATTTGTTACTTATCCAATAAATATAGATGTATATACACAAAAGAAACCTTCACTAAATAAATAAAGTTTATACACACCATAGAAGTAAATAAGAAGATGGAGGCTAAGCCTAGCTTGAAGGAAAACAAAGAAAACAAAAGAAAATAGAAGAGAAAGAAAAAAATAGAAAAACAAAAGAAAAAGAAGCCATTACTTACAAGAAAATTTCTCACATGAAGATGCAAATGAAAATGAGATTTGGTAAAAGGTTTTTTTTTGTACGTGAATTAGAATTTAATAGGGGAGTTATTCATGCCTAATCAAGTGCAATGAATTGGCAAGTAATTAAGTGCTTAAATGGCTAGAGATTTGAAGGGATTTATTTCCTATTAAATAAAAAGAAACAATGGAACAAAATGGGGTAAGTTACTTGCTTTTTCATGTGAATTGATAGGGTATGAATGGCTAAAGAGGAGTAAATGATAGAAAAACAAAACTAGGAAATAAACGGAAAGAAATAAGAAGAAAGAAACACACACACACACACATATATTATTCTTAAATGCAATTGAAAAAAAAAGATATTTTGAGATGTTTGTACGCGATTAATAAGAGCAATTCATGGCTATGAATGGTGAATGGCTAGGGTAAGTAATAAAGAGGGTAGGTAAATAAAAAGGCAAGCATTAAAGAAATGTAACGCATGTCTCCTTGATTTCTTCTTAGCCTTTTATGAAAAGATATACACACAAGTGAAATCCAATAAATAAAGTTTAGATAAACAAAATAGAAAAATAAAATAAAATAACATAGAAAATAAAATATAGAAACGCACATAGAAAACTAGAAATTGAAATACAAAAAATAACTGCGTGTAAAAACGCTGTAATTTATCTAATTTTAAAAGTATAACTCAGAATTTAACGAAACGAAAAGCAGAACAGATATCACAAATATATTCTGCTTCAAAGAAAAAGATTAAAATTTAAAATTCATTTTTTTTACTAAAAATTCAAATTTTGACCAAAATATAAAATTTTCAAAAATCGTTTATTTATTGCATTTGGAAAATAAATTACAAACAAATTCCAAACTTACATTGGAAAAATTCTAAAAATTCACTTTTAAATGATTTTAAAAATCAAAATTTCAA
Organism: Allium fistulosum; assembly: GCA_030737815.1. NCBI lineage: Eukaryota > Viridiplantae > Streptophyta > Magnoliopsida > Asparagales > Amaryllidaceae > Allium > Allium fistulosum. Next base: position 961,174,274 of record CM060904.1, read on the forward strand.
ATAAAATTTTAATTAAAAATATTCACAAAATTATGGGTTGTTACACTCTCCCCCACTCAAAACTTTTCATCCTAAAAAAGGAACGAGGCATGGAAAATAGAGACAATAGATAGAATGAGATAGAACTAAGACAATAAAAAAAAGAAGATTGAAATTATACCCGGTAACAGTCGTTACAGGTAAATTCAACAAGACGGAGATGATCTTCCCAAGATCCTTTTAAATCAAGGACACAAGCACGAAGAAGATTCTTGAAAAGTTTTCCAAAACAGACTGGTAAAGGTATTTTGGAAGGAAGAACTACAAATCGAACTTTAGGAGATAAGATCAATTTGGAATTCAATTCCCCGCTTAGGATGCAGGGGAATAGGAACAACCGAAGAATAAGAGATTGGAAAACAAAATAAGATGATAAATTTTAAAACCATAAAATTTTCAACTTAAATTAATAATTGATTTCATCCATTTGATTTTTCCTAAGTTAATTAAATCTTATCTATTTATAATTTCATTATCTTATCACCCAATTAACAATTTCTAAAATCGTGAATTTGAGATCATTCATTATACTCAAAATTTTATTCAATAAGTTTCATGCTTCTTTATTCCAGATGGTTATTACATTTATTCCACTTAATATATGTCTAATCACATATATTAAGTATACTTACACTTATTATGACTTACTCCAATTTATTCATAAGTTCCTTTAACATCACTTTATACTGTATATTATTCAATTAACTTTTTATTCTATTTACCTTTATTAATCCTTTATAACTAAAATTTAAGTGTATAACATTTATTATGACCACTCAAATTTTATTTATAAAATCTCCTTTATATTGTGTGTTCTCCAATTACATATTTAACTTTTAATAATTTAGGTAAGTTATATTGGAATGCAAGAGAATATTACACAAATAAAAATTTCTTAACTCAATTATTTAAGCTTCAATATTTATTCAAATTTTGATTTCCTTTTATAATTGAAATTATCCTTTAAGATAAAATTTAAGAATTAGATTTCTGATTAACTTCAAACTATTTTAGAGATAATTAAATATACACAATATATATCAAATCAACTCTTAAATCACATATATTATAAATCAAGTCATAATTAGAAAGCCAAATCAATTTAATTTTCCAAAACAAAACTATAGCAAGGCTACAAGATGGTCTATTCGCTTCGAAACTCGAAAATGAACATCGATGATGCTGCAGTCATCACCGAAATTATTTTCCAGCGACAAAGAAAAGAGCACTGATTTACAAATTAAAAAAAATCCTCTGAAATAATTTCTACTAGAAATACTTTTAAATAATATATCCTTTTTAAAACTTTCAAAACAAAGTTCGAAATCATCGGAAATTAAATTCTCACATTCTTGATTTAAATCCATTTAAATTTCCAAATTAATTTATAACCATGTTTAATTATTTATATATGGAACTAAAGCCAATGATTATAAAATACATGCAAAGTTAAATATTATTTCTTAACACCCAATTCCATTAATTATCAAAAATTTAGAAAATTAACCTTATACATATTATAATTATACAAAATTTATCCATCTACTAAATTTAAAACCATATTGTGTCAGTTTGCTTTGTTCAAGTGTTTTGGAGATCCTATCGATAGCGTTGATCAGACAAACCGATCAGAAACCCAAATCAACATCAACAACTCAAACAACACAATATATAAAACATCTTTAAAATATAAAAATTTCAAATACAAGATTAATTTTTCAAAATAAGGATAGGGAATCAAATTGATGGACTCAAATCAAAGAGAAATTTGATTCGAGGATAAGTTCGAAACAAGATATGATGATTAATAGCAAAGTAGGAAGATTGATAAGTTTATATAAATCGCGGGCAACCTTAACCGGGTCGACCGTGACTACAAGCATAAGATCGATGTGGAATTCCGAGGTAAATCGACATTCGATCTCAAGAAATAAAATTCAGGTATAGCAGGAGATAGATAGCATCGTAAACCAAGGATACAGAAATCTCCAGTAAATCAATGCATATTGTAAAGGAGTTTTTTTTTCTCCTTTTCAAATCATTCGAAGTTTGGCAAGACCGCTAATCCATTATAAAGATCATTCAAAGTGGAGTTATGGGATGCTCCAGAATTGAAAGAAGACGAATAGTGAGGGACACGAATGAAATTTGGAACCGTAGGGAACGTTCCAAAATTCAAAGGAATCGAATCAACAAGGAAGAGATTGAAACTCGAAATGAAAGTGATTCTGTAAATACATTTACCCTACATGTTGAGTTTTGCCTAGAGCTACCAAAGCTCTGATACCAACTGTAACGACCCGATATTTTGGACCATTCGCATCCATTATAAGTGTATAGGTAGATACTCATGCCGGAGTTGAATTGCTCAAAATACCGCGTTGTTAATTTAAATTGGCAAAACTGAACATATACAGTAAATAATATAATCACAGATCACAGACACAGAGTAATAAATGCAGCGGAAATAAAAGAGATAGTAGTTCATGAAGCTACTATATGAATATATAAGATACATCAGAGTTTACAACAGAAGAGTAATACGATACATCAGAGTTAAACCAGATACAACGGAAGAGTAACACGATATATCAGATACAAATCAGAATACATCACTGGAATCATCGAATACTGAAAGCAGAATAGATGGCTGGATTCTTCAAGCAAAGCTCCAACTCCAAAGGTGAGTCTCGAATACTGGTACACTCAGTCTGACCCGAGCGCAAAGCAAAACACAAGACACTCGAGTCAGGATTAACATTCTTATATTAATAAATCCAACTCAAGTGAAATAGAAATTGAAATACAAGTAACTCAAAGGATGTTTGGAATAACCATCCTTTAAGGATCCGTTAAACTATCTACTATGTAGTAATGTACGATAAGTAGATAATGTCTATCAGTAATATAAAGTATCAAAATAGAGTTAAGTCATGGCCCATTCCACCCTTAACACATTTTTATTCCCAAGAGCATATACAAGACCGTAGTTTCCCCAAAACCGGAAGTCACCAGAGGGCAATCCATATACTAAAGGTACAAAACAAATCATAGTGGTCGCGTATAGGATAATCAGTATGACAAGGTACATGAGGCGATACCAACTAGGATACTAGTAGTTGCCTGATCCGGACTGATGTTGGGCATAGCAGCTACTACCCCAACACCGCGAAACAACACTCCCATAATCGAGGGGTGCACCCAAATCGAATCACAAAAGTAATAGATACGGTATCGAAGAAGTGTGTCCGCTAGAGATGGCGATCCTCAATGGCCCGGCGCGGCGCCTGTTTTAGTCATGTTAGGGTCATCCAAAATCATTCTCTTTCTTCAGTCAACGCGTTCACCAAAATCATCCACTTCGTTCTGGATCAACACTCCGCATATATTAGTTATTAAAGTGGTTTTCGGTGTCGACAGAGAGTATGTCCATAACCGATCCCGGTCTCTTTAATAACTACGTATTAATTACCCGATGGTCATTTAATAATTAAAGTTTAAACAGATCAGAGATCAAAAGTCAAGTTGCAAGTTTGACTTTTAAAATTTGACATTTCGCAATTTAATTTATTTTTAACATTTAAAATCATATTTCCAAATGGAGTTTTAGTTCAAGTCCTTGAGTAAACGATACTTAAGTATTCAATTTCAATTTAATTCCTATTCCCATTCATCGTTACATTAAATTTTATCAACACTTTGATTTAATCAATTTCAACAGCTAAATCAACTCCGTAAATTTAGTTGGTTTTACATTCCTTTAGGTCACTTTGTTACTTAATCTCATTTATAACAAATTTCAAATTTATTAAATTTATCCAAATTAGATTTTATTCCAAATCTAATAAATTCACTTTATTAGATTCTAAAACTTACTTAATCAAATCTCATTTCAATTTAATGTGTAAATCCGTTTATCTAATTAAATAGATTTATTAATCCATTTCAATTTAATCCATTAATTTATTTCAATTAGGTCCATTCATTTACTACAATTAAATCTATCGTTTTATTTCAATTAAATCTATTCATTCATTACAATTAAATCTACCGTTTTATTTCAATTAAATCTATCCATTCATTACAATTAAATCTATCGTTTTATTTCAATTAAATCTATTCATTCATTACAATTATATCTATCGTTTTATTTCAATTAAATCCATAAATTCATTACAATTAAGTCTATTCGTTTACTACAATTAAATCTATCGTTTTATTTCAATTAAATCTATTCATTCATTACAATTAAATCTATCATTTTATTTCAATTAAATCTATTCATTCATTACAATTAAATCTATCGTTTTATTTCAATTAAATCTATTCATTCATTACAATTAAATCTATCGTTTTATTTCAATTAAATCTATTCATTCATTACAATTAAATCTATCGTTTTATTTCAATTAAATCTATTCATTCATCACAATTAAATCTATCGTTTTATTTCAATTAAATCTATTCATTCATTATAATTAAATCTATCGGTTTATTTCAATTAAATCTATTCATTCATTACAATTAAATCTATCATTTTATTTCAATTAAATCTATTCATTCATTACAATTAAATCTATCGTTTTATTTCAATTAAATCTATTCATTCATCATAATTAAATCTATCGTTTTATTTCAATTAAATCTATTCATTCATTACAATTAAATCTATCGTTTTATTTCAATTAAATCCATAAATTTCGTTACTTACTTTCCAACAAATTTTAAAGTTCATTTCTTAATTTCAAATGGATTTCAATTCCAAAATGATTTTGTTGACCAATCGGGTTTCTTATTTTAATTATCTATCCTAGTCCAAAGTTGTTCAATTTGGGTATTTATCATTTCAACCCAATATAATTAAATAAAACAAAGCATAGCAAAGGGAAATTGCAGTGTGATAACTGGGATGGTGTCGAAGTAAATAAACAATCAATAGCAACCATACATAACAATTTAACCGTTTATTTAAATAATCCCGAAATAATCGTATTAATTCGCATTGTTGTTTGTGCAATTTAATATATATATTTCTAGAATCTACACTATCATTTCATGCAGATTAAAGATTATTCCACTAATTATTTATACGGTTTTTCACTTGTCATTCGATTACAATTTTATACTACAACAATTAATCCAATATACATCGATGGTTCAAAGTGTAATTATCACTATTCTACATGTCAATTAATTTAACAATTAAAGGGGGTCATATTCAACTAATCAAATTTAACATATAAATCGGTTCTAAATTTGTTAACTATCCTATATCAATTTCAATTCTGCATACTATTAATCACTTAACATTAACAAATTAACGTCCAATATAAACATCGAACAATCAATCAATTCTCAGCCAAACTAGATTATCATTTCATAATTAACAGTTAATGGTGTAAGATGTCATAAGTGAACTGATACAGGTGATAGCATATAAAACAGTGTAAATAACTAACAACAGCATATTTCAATTGTCGTTTCAATTGAAATCAAATTTAATAAATAAAAGAAAAACGTTAATCGTGAGTGATTGCTCACCTTTTTACGCTGAAGTTTGCAAAGCAAACACACAAACAAAAATCCGGAAAGCACGAAAGCACGACTAGACACAATTCTGATTTGAATGGATGGAGAGCCAAGATATTGATCTTGTATATAACAAATACACAAATCATAAGAATTAAGATTCAACACAACAAAATGAATTAAATTATGCAATTACGAATCAAAGAACATAACCTTGCTTTCAACCACCAAGTGGGCTTTGCCATGGTCTAATAGTGAGGAGGAGGTAATGTTGTGGTGGTGGAGGCTGAGCTATGCAAGGAGAAAACAAAAGGAAAAAGAGGAAAAAATATAAAAGTGAAAGAAGAAAAAAAAAGAGAGAAGGAAGCCATGGATCTAGACTTTTTCCTTCCTCACTCAAATAATACAATGAGAAACCCCTTTTTTTTTATTTCACGTGAATGATAAGAGGCGGCTAGGTTTAAAAAGATTTGAATGGCTAAAGTTTAGGAATAGTTAGAAAATAAAAAGGCAAGGAAATTTAAAAAGGCATAATTTAAGTAGGGAAAAGATCTTGTATATATAAATCTTAAACAAATGAATAGAGGAGTTTGATAACTTTGTACGTGATTGAAAAGGAGAAAATCACGTCTATGCATTTATGAATAGATATGGTAGAATATTAAAAGGTGGGAAATATATAAAGGCAATAAATAAATTAAGAAACGTATGCCTATATTTAAAATGTATCTTAATCGATTTGTTACTTATCCAATAAATATAGATGTATATACACAAAAGAAACCTTCACTAAATAAATAAAGTTTATACACACCATAGAAGTAAATAAGAAGATGGAGGCTAAGCCTAGCTTGAAGGAAAATAAAGAAAATAAAAGAAAATAGAAGAGAAAGAAAAAAAATAGAAAAACAAAAGAAAAAGAAGCCATTACTTACAAGAAAATTTCTCACGTGAAGATGCAAATGAAAATGAGATTTGGTAAAAGGTTTTTTTTGTACGTGAATTAGAATTTAATAGGGGAGTTATTCACGCCTAATCAAGTGCAATGAATTGGAAAGTAATTAAGTGCTTAAATGGCTAGAGATTTGAAGGGATTTATTTCCTATTAAATAAAAAGAAACAATGGAACAAAATAGGGTAAGTTACTTGCTTTTTCATGTGAATTGATAGGGTATGAATGGCTAAAGAGGAGTAAATGATAGAAAAACAAAACTAGGAAATAAAAGGAAAGAAATAAGAAGAAAGAAACACACACACACACACATATATATTATTCTTAAATGCAATTGAAAAAAAAGATATTTTGAGATGTTTGTACGCGATTAATAAGAGCAATTCATGGCTATGAATGGTGAATGGCTAGGGTAAGTAATAAAGAGGGTAGGTAAATAAAAAGGCAAGCATTAAAGAAATGTAACGCATGTCTCCTTGATTTCTTCCAAGCCTTTTATGAAAAGATATACACACAAGTGAAATCCAATAAATAAAGTTTAGATAAACAAAATAGAAAAATAAAATAAAATAACATAGAAAATAAAATATAGAAACGCACATAGAAAACTAGAAATTGAAATACAAAAAATAACTGCGTGTAAAAAACGCTGTAATTTATCTAATTTTAAAAGTATAACTCAGAATTTAACGAAACGAAAAGCAGAACAGATATCACAAATATATTCTGCTTCAAAGAAAAAGATTAAAATTTAAAATTCATTTTTTTACTGAAAATTCAAATTTTGACCAAAATATAAAATTTTCAAAAATCGTTTATTTATTGCATTTGGAAAATAAATTACAAACAAATTCCAAACATACATTGGAAAAATTATAAAAATTCACTTTTAAATGATTTTAAAAATCAAAATTTCAAATAAAATTTTAATTAAAAATATTCACAAAATTATGGGTTGTTACACAGACGATAGCATATAAAACAGTGTAAATAACTAACAACAGCATATTTCAATTGTCGTTTCAATTGAAATCAAATTTAATAAATAAAAGAAAAACGTTAATCGTGAGTGATTGCTCACCTTTTTACGCTGAAGTTTGCAAAGCAAACACACAAACAAAAATCCGGAAAGCACGAAAGCACGACTAGACACAATTCTGATTTGAATGGATGGAGAGCCAAGATATTGATCTTGTATATAACAAATACACAAATCATAAGAATTAAGATTCAACACAACAAAATGAATTAAATTATGCAATTACGAATCAAAGAACATAACCTTGCTTTCAACCACCAAGTGGGCTTTGCCATGGTCTAATAGTGAGGAGGAGGTAATGTTGTGGTGGTGGAGGCTGAGCTATGCAAGGAGAAAACAAAAGGAAAAAGAGGAAAAAATATAAAAGTGAAAGAAGAAAAAAAAAGAGAGAAGGAAGCCATGGATCTAGACTTTTTCCTTCCTCACTCAAATAATACAATGAGAAACCCTTTTTTTTTATTTCACGTGAATGATAAGAGGCGGCTAGGTTTAAAAAGATTTGAATGGCTAAAGTTTAGGAATAGTTAGAAAATAAAAAGGCAAGGAAATTTAAAAAGGCATAATTTAAGTAGGGAAAAGATCTTGTATATATAAATCTTAAACAAATGAATAGAGGAGTTTGATAACTTTGTACGTGATTGAAAAGGAGAAAATCACGTCTATGCATTTATGAATAGATATGGTAGAATATTAAAAAGGTGGGAAATATATAAAGGCAATAAATAAATTAAGAAACGTATGCCTATATTTAAAATGTATCTTAATCGATTTGTTACTTATCCAATAAATATAGATGTATATACACAAAAGAAACCTTCACTAAATAAATAAAGTTTATACACACCATAGAAGTAAATAAGAAGATGGAGGCTAAGCCTAGCTTGAAGGAAAATAAAGAAAATAAAAGAAAATAGAAGAGAAAGAAAAAAAATAGAAAAACAAAAGAAAAAGAAGCCATTACTTACAAGAAAATTTCTCACGTGAAGATGCAAATGAAAATGAGATTTGGTAAAAGGTTTTTTTTGTACGTGAATTAGAATTTAATAGGGGAGTTATTCACGCCTAATCAAGTGCAATGAATTGGAAAGTAATTAAGTGCTTAAATGGCTAGAGATTTGAAGGGATTTATTTCCTATTAAATAAAAAGAAACAATGGAACAAAATAGGGTAAGTTACTTGCTTTTTCATGTGAATTGATAGGGTATGAATGGCTAAAGAGGAGTAAATGATAGAAAAACAAAACTAGGAAATAAAAGGAAAGAAATAAGAAGAAAGAAACACACACACACACACACACATATATTATTCTTAAATGCAATTGAAAAAAAAGATATTTTGAGATGTTTGTACGCGATTAATAAGAGCAATTCATGGCTATGAATGGTGAATGGCTAGGGTAAGTAATAAAGAGGGTAGGTAAATAAAAAGGCAAGCATTAAAGAAATGTAACGCATGTCTCCTTGATTTCTTCCAAGCCTTTTATGAAAAGATATACACACAAGTGAAATCCAATAAATAAAGTTTAGATAAACAAAATAGAAAAATAAAATAAAATAACATAGAAAATAAAATATAGAAACGCACATAGAAAACTAGAAATTGAAATACAAAAAATAACTGCGTGTAAAAAACGCTGTAATTTATCTAATTTTAAAAGTATAACTCAGAATTTAACGAAACGAAAAGCAGAACAGATATCACAAATATATTCTGCTTCAAAGAAAAAGATTAAAATTTAAAATTCATTTTTTTACTGAAAATTCAAATTTTGACCAAAATATAAAATTTTCAAAAATCGTTTATTTATTGCATTTGGAAAATAAATTACAAACAAATTCCAAACATACATTGGAAAAATTATAAAAATTCACTTTTAAATGATTTTAAAAATCAAAATTTCAAATAAAATTTTAATTAAAAATATTCACAAAATTATGGGTTGTTACACAGACGGTTGAATATCAATGCAGGATATCTAAATATTACAACTCCAAAGTGAGAGAAAAATCGTTTCAAAGGAGATTTAGTACTCCAAAAGGTTATGGAAAATACTAAGTATCCAGCGGATGGACTGCTTAGGCCTAATTGGGAAGGACCCCTTATCGTTCACAAAGTAATCTTACTAGGGACTTGTCAATTATGCCAACTTGATGGTAATGTAATAGCAAGAACATGGAATGCTGAACATTTGAGATCGTATTTCCCAACAGCGAATGAATAAAGAAGTTGAAACAACTATATCTACTAGAAAAATCATGGAAAGGAGTATGAATCTCCTTAAAAAGGAATGTAAGAATCTCCTTAAAATGGAAAAGCCTAAATCATTAGCTGTAAGGTAATAAGAGGCAAATAAAGCCTTCGATCCCACCATAAAGGCCTGGTCAAAGCACCTCCTAAAGGGAGGATGGAGTAAGCCTTCGGTCCCACCTAAAAACAGCCTGGCCAAAGAACCAACCAACCTTCAGTACCGCTTATAAGACCCAATTAAAGCACCTCCCAGGTTGAGGATGGAGTAAGCCTTTGGTCCCGCATGAAAAAGGCCTGCCAAAGCACTGAACCAGCCTTTAGTACCACTTATAAAGCCTTATTAAAGCACCATCCAGAGGGAGGACGGAGTAAGCCTTTGGTCACGCTTGAAAAAGGCCTGGCCATAGCACCGAACCAGCTTTCAATACCGCCACTACAACAAAAAGGACTTTTTATAGCGTGTAAAAACCGCTATAAAAACTTTCTATAGCGATTCTATAATCGCCATAGATCAACATGTTGTAAAAAGTCTGGTAGATACTATAGCGTGTCATACTTGCAATGGAAAATGATTTTCTTGCCATCTAAAATAGGCCATATTGGTGCTACTGCTTTTCTATAGCATTATGAAATGTGCTATAGAACTTTTTATGACGCATTTTAGTTGCTATAAATATGTCGACATGCTATATTATTATAGCATTTGAACGCGCTATGGAATCATCGTGTCAACCTTTTATGACATATTGAAATGCTATAGAAAATTCATTACTATCTATTATAGCACCGTCTTATTGCTATGAAAACTATTTACTCTTTGCAAAATATTTTGTATAGCACTAACATGATGCTATAGTATAACAAAGCTGAATTTTTTTCTTTTTATTGCATAGTTAAAACGCTATAAAAAAATTCGATTGCACATTTTTTGCTGCCATAACATTCAAAGCTTAACAATTTTCAATTCTACTTATATATTATAACTCAAAAAACCACATTCATCACATTAACATAAGTACACAAATTGAGTCATAAGCCAAATCACAAAATATATATATATATATATATATCCATAATATTTCATACATGAAGAATTAAACATAAATATTTGTGATAAAAATAAACATAAGTACACAAATTGAGTGTAGCATACCAAAACGATACATACTAAAAATATTTTAATGACCGTCGATAAGCATGACCGATTTAAAGGAGAAAGAGTGCGACATCATGTATCAACCTCAAAAGCATCATACAACACCTGTGAAGAAGAAACATAAATCAAATTCAAAAGCAAAGAACAAATCAAACTACAACTTCAAGGTTAAACAAAGCATAAGTACAGATTCAAGTTCCAGTTTCAGGTTTCAGATCAGATCAAAACCAAATGTTAGTTTCAAAGCTACTGATCAAAAGTTCAAAACCAAGTTTCCAGAATCAAAGCAACTTCTAGTTTTTGAATTTCCAAACAAAACTTCTCTGCTTAATCAACTTCCAAGTGAGCAAACTAACCCATTGATGCTTGAATCTGTTTATAAACTTGATGTATGTGAAATAAAGGGATGAAATTGTGTTGATAGTCTGTGCATGCTTGTGTATATGTGTATTGGTGCTCTGTTATAGGTTACAGGTTTTAAAACCTGATTAAAATTTCAAATCATTCCACTTACAAACAATTTTAAACCTTGATCTCTGAATGAAAGGTGTTTGTATGTGTATAACATCATTTCTAAAAATAGGTTCAAGAGAAAATATCGAGTAAATATTTTGAAAATTTTAAATAACAGTAATAATCTAAATTAAGTGAAAATTCAATAATCAGGGATTCGTGTTTAGATTTCATAATCGAGTTCGTATTAGCAAATAATGATTTTTGATTGAGATATCATGATTTTTAATATAATGGTTGTTGAGATCTTGTGAGTTGAACAGAAAATATGATTCAACATTTTGGTGGTAAACTTATATATTATAACATGGAAATGGATCATAAAATGTATATTCAGTCAAGGCATGTACAACTAAAAGACGCTCTTCTGTCCGACATATGCATCAGCACATCCGCAGCACCAACATATCTTCCTGCTCACGATTTCGATGTGAAAGATAATGAAGGAAATACTAAAACTTTCAACCTTGTGGATGGAGGTGTGGCTGCTAATAATCCTGTATAACTCATAATCTCTTTTAATTTTGGTATATTTAAAAGAAATAACAAATAATTAAGAAAAATCAACAGACATTAACAGCTATGAGCGTGGTGACAAAGGAGATATTCAAGAAAAATCAAGATTTTTTCCCCATAAAGCCTACGGATTATGGCAAATTTTTAGTGCTGTCTATAGGCACTGGTACTTCAAAAGAAGCAGCAAAATACAGTGCGAAAGAAGCAGCAAAATGGGGTTTACTTGGATGGCTATACAATGATGGTTCTTCCCCATTGATTAATATGTTTACACAAGCAAGTGATGACATGGTTGATTTCATGCTTCTGTTCTCTTTCAGGCACTGCATTCCGAAAATAACTATCTTCGCATTTAGGTATAATTAGTTTGTAAATTGATCTTCACGTCTTATGTGTTTATATATGGAACTAGAACATTTGTACCTTCAACCATAGCTAATTGAACATTAGTAAAACAAAACAAAATAAAAAAGCAAATAATGAGATTGAATACATACATTTAATGGCGATCAAATCAGGATGATACACTGACTGGTGACACATCATCGGTGGATATCTCAACAGAGGAAAACATGTCAAAACTTATTGGAATAGGACAGGCGCTTCTGAAAAAACCAGTGTCAAGAATGAACATAGAAACTGGAATATATGAAGCATGCAGTTTGAAAACCAATGAAGCAGAACTCATCCGCTTGGCCGAGCTGCTCTCTGAAGAAAGAAAAATTAGGCATTCAAAGGTTGTCAACAAGTAGCAGTGTTTCTTAGGTAAAGGTCGATTGATGGCCAATAACTATGCTTCAGGAAGTGGTTTACCTCTTGTGTGTGATTCTTTCTATTTGATTGCATGTGTGAAAATTGCATGGATAATAAGGTTGAATGTATTTGTGTTAGAATGCTCCTATTATTTCTTCATCATTTCTTCTCTGGAATAAAAAAAAACTTGAAGATTAAAGGATTAAATGTTAATAGAGGCTTTGAAAAGCATAACATCAAAGGCCTCTGTTGGTAAAAGTAGAAGTGACTTGTACAAATCTCAACATCTTACGTAGGACGGTAGGAGAAGCAGTGGTCCCAAACCAAAAATGTTTAAAAAGTTACCCATACTCGAAACCACATCTCAAACATTCTTGATGTCATCTAGTGGAATAATGCATCACTCATGTCTATAAAACACACAGCACAACAAAGTTACAGTATCAAATGAAATCTTGTATCTTCAAAACACAACTCCTCTTTCAACATCATAATACTTCAACAAACATGCAATCCCTTACTTCCTCCAACTCAGTCCTAACCTTTTCTAGTCCAAAACTCAGTCCTAACCAAAAATGTCCACAAAAGCATCAAACGTACTCTAACTTTCTAATTCAGCTCAACTCTAACTATGTCAATGACAGAGCTCAACTCTCAACTCTAAATAAAACTATGATTCCAAATTAACTTAAATTCAAATCAAATCAAGACTTGAAGCAAGGAGAACAAATAGAATTTACTTCATATAGTTTTGTGTAACAACTATTGTAACAGACAACAAAGCAACTTGTTTCAGGAGCGATTGAGACATTGTCAAAACTGGTAATATAAAATGCATCATTTTCATATATATTTTAACTAAATTTATAAAAATAAATAAGACATATATGACATAAAAATGGTATATACCTGAATGCATCCCCACAAAGCAACTTGTAATCTGTCACTTAGCTCCCTACAATCCAGATTTGATATTATTACCTGTTTGCTTTTACTACATTGCATATATTAGAAAAAAGTATCCAACTAATAATGGAATATATTAGAAAAGACGGAAGTATTAAACTTGGTGATTAGTCTTATTCCGATTATATCAACTTCTGGGGAAGTACATTTTTATTTTTGAAAACTGCCATGTAACACGTGCAATTGTTAAACAAGTGCAGTAACACATGCAATTCACGGCAAATCTGGTATAAGTGTACATCTTCCATCGCAGGGCTACTGGTATAAGTGTACTGCCTACATCTTCAGCCATGTAACACGTGCAGTTGTTAAACAAGTCAAAATTAAATGGGAGAAAACAGGGCTACTGGTATAAGATCCCTGCTCTCAATTACATGGAATAACATATTGCTGACAGAGATAGATTACAAATTTAAACCTAATGTACAACAAATGTAACAAGAAGCTAACTAATATCCTTAAAGCTTCCTACTACGTTCCCTTTCTTTGGTTGTATCAAACTTTATTTGTTTACACTATTATGGTGAAGTGTAAAAAGTAAGAGCAGAATCTCATTATCATTTTTTAATCATAAGGACAGTATAGATGAATTTAGCAATTAGTTTACCATGAAGCATGCCTTGAAATTAATGGTTCAAAACAGGCAATCATATATTAATAGGAAAACATCAAAACTATGGTCTCCTACTTTAGCAGTAGAAATGCATCAAATCCACTAAACTCAAGAACGGTCATATACCAATAAATTTAGTTCAATATATGGTGGGAATCCATAATAATTTAATTCAATAGAGCAAGAGCTTGTTGAGTTAATAACATTTTAATTGCATATACTTGACTCGTTCAACATACTAAATATAAACACTACAATCAAACTATACACGGAAAATTTGTAGCAGGTATGGTTGTCAGTATGAGTACACATATTTCTGGTGGTGCATATGAATCTCAAATACAAAAAATTCTACAAATATTTGATAATAATGTATTTACCGTTTATAACCTATATTTATTGGCTTCTTAAAATCAAAACGAAAAAAATGCATTATCTGCAAATTACATTTTCTTTTGATTAATAGTTTCGAAGTCATTTTAATACCAAAATATTTGTGCAATCAAAACTTGTACTGAGTCTACTGACAACTATACCTGCTACAAAGAAATGTCTTATGATAACGATTAGGTAAACAATTTACAATACATAAACTATCAGTAATCATGGAGTTAAAAATCAAAAATCAATACTAATACAAAGCTATGAAACTATGAAAACATTTTACTTGGATGCATATACTATAACCTATTCTTATTTACATCAAATCCATTACATAGATATCAAGTCTTCCTTTTATTGTGGACCTTTATGGAAAACCAAGAGTACCTTTTCACCATTGCTTAAAATACTACCATATGTTTCAAATAGATTTTTTGTACTATAAGCAAAAAAAGGTAAAAATGAATAGTAAATGAAAATGAAGAAAGAAAACAAAACTTATATGGAACTTAGATAAACAGATATAAAATAAGAGAAGAGTTAGTTAAATGACTTCATTGGAGAACTTCCTTGATTCCAATACTACTCTTGGTCCTTCCTTGATTAGATTCGCCAAGTAGCTTTCTGTGAGAGATTAGATTATAAACATGTAAAGTGACAGATGAACTCAGTAGTTAAGAAATTAATGTTTTCTAATTAACTTGCATGGAACACTGCATACTTCAGACTAGGTGTTTTACTAGTTATGTCTACTTTTTCAGTTAGTCAACATGCATGTCCATTTAAAAATGAGTACCAGTATTATAGGTAAAGCAGGATGTGTAGATGAGATTATCTACACTTGGGAAATTAGGGACCAGTGTCTTTGTTTATAAGATGATTTTAGCTATACGGACAAATAAGAGGGATGTGTTCGTATATTTTTACTTCTAAAAATGACTCTGTAATTGTGTTATAAGAACACATACGCTTGCCAGATTTTATTGCATTTTTGTCTAAGGAGCCCTGCATTAACTTTGGAACATCAATAGCTACATCATTGTTGATTGAAGTTTCAGCTGCAACCCCAATTTGAAGAAGCAAGCTGCCTTCATAAACAATAACTAATGATCGGCAGCACGATGCATTCGAAAGGGATTCCCAAGCCCTACAAGTTATATAGAGTTTTCAGCATGAATCCTTCTGATTGCATGTATATCAGTGTCTTTCTTGAAATACCCAGTAAATAATATAGGTTACTCCATAGTGAGTGAGTTCTTTTTCCATCTAAAATCAAGCTAATAAGCTTAAGCATTCCTAAATTCGAACACAACTGAACCAAACAGCATTGTATTGTATTGGACAAACTCTATTTTGCAACATGCTTAACAAAAAGAACGAATTTCAAAACAGATAAGAATACCAAATAAAAATACCATATCAATTCAGATGCTACATCTTTGGGATCAGCAGAATTTACGTACTTGCAGTCCATGCCTTGGGGAGCAACCTAACATCAAGTTAAGGGAGAAATTGTGGCTGCAGATAAATATCTATCATGCCTTGTAGAATTGTATGGAAATCGAAATATTCACCGGAGAAATATACTTGGGCCTGATTAAAAGCCAAATGAGACCAGAAAGAATATTTGTTACAGCCAGGCCAAGAGTTAATATGTCTGCCCTTGATTGTGCACTGTTACCAAAAAATATGTCCAACATAAGTTGTGACAAAATGTTAAGAGTACTGTTGAACAACTAGCATTATACTGCAAGAAGGGTTCATTTAAATACTAAAAACAAATTCTTTATCTAATATGTAGCAAAATTTCAAAAGTGTAAAAGATTGACAAACGCATATAATAGAAATCCATCAAAAGAGCACATGGTCACATATCATTATTTACGAAAATGAAGCATCCATTATTATTGATGGTAGAATACAAATGATATTTTTATTTCAATGACTTAACAAATGATATTTTAAATACCAAAAATTAAATTGTCTAGAAAATAATGAAATCTGAAGTCTTTGTGTAGACATTTTACAAGATTTCCTGTTGTTTGTACCACGAATGTATGCAATTGAGTCAGTGGTGTTTAACACTCACAAATAACATACATGGGAATCATTGACATTGAATAGTGCCAATATGGACAATATACAATGAAGATTCAATGGTTCAAATTCAATAGAAAACTAACAAGCAAAGTATTTTAGGTAGTCGGTTACTTTTTAACAACTATTCATCCCATGCTATTTTTTCCAAGAAACTTACTATGCCATAATATGACTAATATTTCTAGGATACCCATTGTTTACTTGATTAAGAGTATTTTTATTGACAATCTTAATATATAGAGACACAAATGAAACTCAATAATCTTATCAGTGATTTTCCTCTTTCTCACTAGTTATTAAATATATTTTTAGTCCACGGTGAATATGAGAACCAAAAAAAGCTATGGTGTTGCTAGGAAAAGGCTACATGTTACCTTAGTTGCATTGAATGGAACAAATGACCGAGATAGAAAGGTTAGCGATCCATCATTATCTACAGGTAGTGCACCATGGTAAGCATCAATACCTTTACCTTAACAGAGATATAAGGGTAACCCATTGATGCTAATGATGTAGGAATTACTTGAATTTCCTCAATATCTTCCCAAAAGGAAAAATAATTTGGTCTTTTGTTTGAAAAGAAATAGCATGCCATGCAAATAATCATAATGTGATTTATCAAAAGGTTAAGAATCAACTTCACTGCCAAATAGCAATGCATCCTTGTATATATTAGTGTGAATCTCATTATGTGACAGACTTCTTAAATGGTATATGAAGCTGGACCAACCCATGTTCAACATGAACCTTGGCAAAAAAAAAAAGCAAATTGAACCTAGGTTGCTAATACAAAAATTGACCACCGAATGAACTAAGCAATTGTGCCGTTGATAGGACATAATGCAATTCTACATATTTTCAATAAAAATATGACCTTAAAAAACTGTACTATTTTAAGTAGAGCTCGAGTTGCTTTTACTGCCTACATATGCAACTTATTAATTTGCTACCGTATCAAACATTGCACCAATTTGTTATTCTCTAT
Source organism: Allium fistulosum (assembly GCA_030737815.1). Taxonomy (NCBI): domain Eukaryota; kingdom Viridiplantae; phylum Streptophyta; class Magnoliopsida; order Asparagales; family Amaryllidaceae; genus Allium; species Allium fistulosum. The sequence continues at coordinate 961,192,063 of CM060904.1, forward strand.
ACTCTCAAAATCCCAAAACCCATCTCCAAATGAAGAATAAGTCGCCTAAGATTCTCTATTCTCCATACTGTCCATTTAATAGAAACATACAAACTGTTCTAAAAGAGTTTTTTTTTGCCAGATTGAAAACAAAATAAAATTGAACAAAGATAAAAACGATGATTATAGTCAAAAAATAAAATTGGTTTCCGAATTAAATTTAACCAGCTCCTCTTAATCTTTAACATAGGTAAAGAAATATGATTCAAAAAATAAAAAATTAGTATGCGTAACAAATAAAAGAGGAAAGATGATTTGCTAACCATGGATGCAACCGGAGAATAGATTAACAACTTAAGTGAGCCAACCCTGCATCGACAAAGGGCAAGAGCTTTTTTGAGAGGTTGCAAAGATGATTCCTGAAGACGCAGCCGGTGAGGTGGACGGAGGCGGGAGAAGAGAGGTGAATTGATTACATGAGATGTGAGATGAACGAAGGAGAGGTGTTTTAGAGTTTTCATGATTGACAATGGAAGGATTTGGAGAGTAGGGAAGGAGCGAAGAGGAGGAAAGAATTGGAAAATTAGCGGCTGCGAAATAATTTGGAAGCCCGCCTATAAATTTTGTACTATTATTTTTTTCACAGCATTATACTTTATTTTTCTCGTATCGTCCTATGATTTATAAGAATAACAACAGCATGCTATAATGCAACGCTGTAACCCCATGCAATTAATAACAGTTATTCTTGCCTACAAGGCCAGACTGAAATGCTTCCTAGAGGAAGATCGGTTAAGGCTTTGGTCTTGCTTAAGGTAGCTAACCAAATGCATCGGACGAAACCAATCGAGTCAGTCGCACTCTATCCAAAAGAATGGATCAAAAACAATCTTCTAAAGGAAGATCTGTTAAAGTTGAGCCATTAGCGCTTCAAAGAAAAAACAACCTTCTGGAGGAAGATCTGTTAAAGTTGAGTCATTAGGGCTCTGAAGCAAAAATAATCTTCTAGAGGAAGATCTGTCCAAGTTGAACCATTAGCACTCCAAAGAAAAAATAACTTTCTCGAGGAAGATCTGTCAAAGTTGAGCCATTAGCGCTCCAAAGCAAAAACAATCTTCTGGAGGAAGATCTATCACAGTTGAGCCATTAGCGCTCTAAAGCAAAATAATCTTCTAGAACAAAAATAATCTTCTAGAGGAAGGTCTGTCAAATAAAGTCGTTAGCGCTCTAAGGGAAAATAGCCCTCTAGAGGAAGATCTGTCAAAAATGAGCCATTTGTATTCCAAAACAAAAATTAAGCAATCTTTTAGAAGAAGATCTATCAAATATGAGCCATGGTGCTTGAAAGCGAAGATAAAGCAATTTTCTATTCAGAGGGATTTTTGGTCTCTTGTTTTATTGCTAAAAGGATCTTCTAATGTACTATTCATAATATCACTAGAAGAGTTTCCGGTCGTCCCTCCTAAAACACTGCCAAATGGGTTTCCAGATTTTTATTTGGAAAATTATAATTTTCAGATTAGATCTATTTTCCATTCAAGAAGTCATTGCCGTTGGATAATTTTATGGTTTGTCTTTTACAAAGATATCATCACCGGATGATTTTCTGGATTTCTTTTCGAGAAATTATTATGGTTAGCCAATTCATTAAGTTCTTTCCAACCAATTTATTACCAGGGTTAGAAAGAACACCTTGCAAAGAATCGAAAAAGGAAGAGAATTCCTAGTTTTACACTAAAGTGTAAAATACTTCTTTTCTACGAGGAGGTGGGCAAATCTTAGCTACATATTTTCCAAAGGGAGTAAAATGAAGGTATGAGAGAATATAGAAATTAAGCAGTCGATAATAATTAATGTTATGTGTGACCAGATCTACACTTTATCAAGGCGGGGATTAATATCAATGGCATTATATCTTAAGGCGTCAAAGTTATCAATGTTACACTTCACTGACAAAGAAGGTGGATACCGTAAAACATCAATAAAAGCAGATGTCGCATATTGTCAAAATCATGCGCCGTCAACACAAGTCATAATGCCACACCCCTTCAATGCCGCATCCCTTCAATGTCGCATCTCTTCAATGCCACGTCTCCTCAATACCGCATCTCTTCAACGCCAGGTCTCTTTAATGTCGCATGTCTTCAATGTAGCATCTCTTCACTATCGCGTCTCTTAAATGCTACATCTCTTCAGTGTTGCATCTTACCAATGCCACATCTTACTTATGTCGCGCTTCATCAACTAAGCCTTCAAAGAATGCCGAATGCCGTTATTTCTGGTGATGATGTCAAAAGCTATCAAGCCGCATGAAATCAGAATGACAATGATGTGATCCTTCAGTACACCCAATAATGTCGTGAATCATCAAATCAAAGCAATATCCCAAGCACCATCAAGTTGGGCTTTGATGCTGAATATCAAGTATGCCGCATAGACACCTGACATCCATGTCGTGCCTCTCCACCCCTATAAATATGGCCCAGTGGCATGGAGGTGGGGGCGATAATTTCTTTTTTCTTCTCTCAAAATTAGACAATTGTAACCCTAAATTTAATTTCGGCAAAACTTGATTTGATTGTAATCATGGTGGAATTATATGAATAAGGACTTGGACATGTCTATTACCTTGATTGTGCCTTTTGGACATTATTGGACATGGATATGCATATAATAAAGATCATTGGACCCAAAGCTTATCATGATTTTATTTCATATAGAATCGCATGAGCTTCGGTCTAGACTATTATTTATATGCATAGTCACTATCTTGCCAACTACATATAAACTTGAACTATGAACTATGAGGACGCCTATCTAGTTCATTAACATGCTCAATGGGCTACTACACATACTCTCAACTTTTCTTCTCTCTCTTTTGATCATGTGGCATGGGCTTTTGAATATCTTATTCCAAAAGTCCATGGGCATCATAGAACCATTTATTAGTGATATCATCTTGCACTTGACCTTGAAATGACATTTAACTTTGAAATTTTAGAGGAAGCTTTCCTTGCTAAAGATAGTGGATTAAGGGTATTAATTATGTTTCATTAGATAATTATTACAAGGAATTAAACCATGGATGTTTATATTGTTGTGTTATTTGATCCGTTATCATGTATGCTTGTGTAATCATATTCACTTCATTATTAACCCATAACTGAATCTTGGGGTGATAAGGGCAGAATAACAGGCTAGGTTGACCCAGTAGTGAATATACATTGAATTTAACTCCTATGTGAGTAGAATTGCATCCAGGAGGTCAGACAAACCAGAATATATGATGTCCAAGATTGATCAAAGGATTATTGGTTTAGACAAGTTCTTAGTAAGCCCATAAAAACTTGTTATGGAAATTGTTATTGGTAGGGGCCGATAGGTTCTTAGTGATCCCATGAAAACTATGTACGTAATAGGTTATTGAAAAAGATCAATAGGTTCATAGACAGCCCATGAAAACTATGAAATGAGAGATGTTATTGGTAGAAACCAATAGGTTCATAGTAATCCAATGAAAAATATGATTGGATAATAGTATTGGTAGAAACCAATAGGTTCATAGTGATCACATGAAAACTATGAAAGTGGATATGAAATCCATAAAGAATTGAATAGGTTATTAGTAAGCCCATGAAAACTAATACATTAATAGTGAACCTAGAAACTATAACTTGAGACAGACAGTCAGGTGAATGGAGATGGGATATTCAGAGCATATTGTATTTTTTCATATCTTCATGATACATTTTATTATATTATGTCTTAACCATTGTGGATACAGGTGCACAGTATATCGTTATTATAAATTGGATTAAGATGCTAGTGAGGTGAAAACTCGTTCCGCCAAGCAGCGTGGTCTCACTAGATATCTATATGGTTCAAGATGGTAGGTTATTATTCACACCAGATTTTTTGTCCTTAAACTCTCTAGTGCTCAATTAATTTTGAGTAGTTTAAGAGTTAAGATTTTTAGGTTCTCCTTTAGACGAATAAGCTTTCAGAGACGTGTGGGAGGCAAGCTAGCTAGTATGAGTTCATTCTGTTTGATTATGCTGTGTAATTGGAAGTAATGGCATATTACCTCATTTGGTCACCAAGAATTAATAACTATGGATGAATGCAGCATCCGTAGCGATTGGTTTTGGGCTTCCAAATGGGGAATGTTACAAGTTGGTTTCAAACCATACATTTACGTAAATTTAAAATAAATTTGAACCCAAAAGATTTCCAAACAAAACCTAATGAAGCGGAGAATGAGACCGAGGTTTGGGTTACTGCTATAGTAACGTTGTAATATCCCCTATTTGGAGGCCCGAAGCTAAGCACTATAGATGCTACAGTCATCCATAGTATTAACTTCTGGTGACCAAATACGGTAATGTTAATGGTATCCATAATATCAGAAGCACATGAAAAAGAAACAAAATCGTAGATTAGAAAAAAAACTTTTCAGATTACATTTCTCAAAACATGTTTCATATTCTATTACATAATTCCCAATCATTTCCCAGGTTCAGATCTAATATAATTATTACAAAATACGCCAAGAGCGACATATGAAGATGCCCACTTGGATGACCAGAGTACTATATAGACATAACTGTCTTAAATACAACACAACGGAATAAAACAAAAACTGCAACTCCTAAATATATCTAACATCAGCCTCCAGCTTGTCTTTAGAAGCTTTATTCGCCAACCTACTAAAAACCTGAAAATCCTCAACCCTCAGCCTACTCAAATCAATTTTTAGCACCCGAGAGTTTAAGGGAAAAAACATAAACTTCGAGTCAGACATAAAGCCAGGTGTGAATAATACTATACATCTCGGTTATTTAATATTAGTGAGACCACGCCGCTTAGCGGAACGGGTTTCACCTCACTAATATCCTTTTAAAACATATCTTTTGCAAATCATAATCCTGCAACCAAAACTGGTTTAACTATAAAGCATTATCATGTAAACATACATATTAGGTAACAAATGAACTATCTGTTCGAACACTATAGTTTTGTTTGGCTAACTACTAACCATTGGCTGACTCGGGCCTACCAGACAATATAAACAAATAATCTAACACCTATTAGATACTCCTCTTCTAGACGGTCTGTCCCTAACTTATCTATTAGATACTCCTCCTCTAGAAGGTCTGTCCCTAACTTATCTTCTCCCAGTCACCTGATCCTAATGGTTTTGCTGGCCCACCAATAACCTACCTCTGTACAAATATATTCCCTTCTATGTGTAATCATAATTTTAGTCTTACCTGTGACAATGCCCTACACACTGGAATTTTGGACTAAATTAGCTAGGGCTAATAGCTAATGTATAGGGCGCGACCCTGTACCAATCCCATCTGGTATACAAATATCTGAGTCATTTTTACTTAGGGTAGTCTGCCCTTAAATTTTCCTTGAAAACCTTTTCATTTTAAATTGATTTAAAACCTTTAAATCAAACTTAAATAAGGAAAATACATACTCAATGCTTTGCTCAAAATCACCTTGCCATGTTGCATATATTTTACTCAAATCTTTGTTGATGAAAACATTTGAACCTTTGAAAGTACCCCTTTCAATCCATTGAAAGTATCCCTTTCGAAACCAAGTAAACCTTAGGCAAAAGGCCAAAACAAACTCTTTCGAAACCATTCATAATCATCCTTTCGGAACCATTGAAAAACATCTCCTTCGCAAGCTTTAAAAACCATTGACATCCTTCTTTTAAAACTCTTTAAACATTGCCTTTCAAAAACATTGGAAGACCTTTCCTTTTAAACATTTCGAAACAATTGGGGAACCACCCCTTCGAAACAATTCTTTAAAACCTTTCGAAAGCATTAAAACATCAAATCTTTCGAAAGCATTTGGGTTTAATTTATAACATGTGGAAACACCTTTCGAAACCATTAAAAATTAACTCCTTCGAAACCTTTGGGTTCTACCTTCAACAGAGCAAAAAAGTGTCACAAAACATTTAAGTCGAAAGCACTCTTTTGAAATCATTTTCTAAGCAACGAAGTGATGGCGTCGAAACCAACCTTCCGAAAGCATTGGTGAAGGGGCTAAGTTTTAGAAGCAAAGTATACCTTCCGAAAGCATTGCTTTGAAAGGTAGAAAAGCAACAGCTAGGGGTTTCGACCCCTTTGATTACTTAAAACAAAAGGCGCAACCCATTTGAAACCATCCCCTTAAAACATTTCACTCAGCCGAAAGCTAACCAAGTCGAAAGCACTTCCTTCGAAAGTAAAGAAGGCACACCTTCAATTTGAAATAAAAGTCATGCTTCACACCATCGGAACCTTTGGTCTCGACCTAGTACCTTTCGCCTTTAGTCCAATTCACTTTGTGCCAAGGTATTGATATTATGTGCATTGGTTTCAATAGCAATGGGGGCGGCAGTACTTGGTCAGAACCCCTGTGCCGAAAGTGGCGAAACATGCTAAAAGCATGTAAAAACTGATTTTAACTTTAAAAAGAAATTCTTTTCAACTAGCTTGCCTTGTTTGTCAAAATAGTATTGGTTGCTAATTTTCTTTTCTAAAAGTGCTCCCAATATTTCAAAAATAAACAATTTAATTTATTTATAAAATACCCCTTCTCCTTTTATAAATATATAAAACATTTAAGTCTCATACCTTAAATAATTTTATATATGTATTAAAACACTTAGGAAAATTCTACATAAATTCCAGAAAACTATCTTTAATATGTTTTCCAACATATATTAATTCAGACCCAAAACATATATTATTTAGTCATAAATAATTTTAAACCCAATTAATCATTTTTCTTACTAGAAAATTAATATAAAATCAACATTAATTCATAAACTTATGAAAATTGAAATCCATTTCTACAGTATTAGTTCTGATCTAAATATAAAATCGTAAGGCATTTGGATGTCATTTAATAGGGTTTTCACATTAAAACATATCATAAAACCTATATGAATAAGCATAATTCGTCAACAAGCATAATAAAACATTTAACCATTCAAAACATGACATAATCTTGCAAAATATTTCGGATTCATTTTGAAACCGAAAACAATTATAAAAATGAGATGTAGTCATTATTCACCTTAGCTTTGAGATTAAGGAATTTGAGATTTGAATGAATTATGTTGATTAATCTTCTTCCTTTAGCTCTTTCTTCCACTTGTTCTTGCTAAGGTGGTCGGCCTCTACTTTAATTTGGTTTAGTAATGAACGTGTAAATGAATTCTTATGGGTTTAGGGTAAAAGAATGCTATTTTTGTAGGATCGATTTCACCCTAAAGGGGGGGGGAATAGGGTGATACTAATAATTATAAAAAATTATTGCGGAAATATATAAAATAATTTCAGCACAGATAATAGCAGAATAATAAAAGCAGAAATAGAACAACACAGATTTACCCAGCTTCGGCAAAACCCTACCTACGTGCTACCCCCAAGGTTTCTACTAGAAATTAAGTAGTCAGACGCTTACACACGTAAACTCGCGACACCCGCTATCGACTAACCTAAATCTACGCTCAAAACCCTGCCATAACTCAGCCACTGAGTTGCAGATTTTCGAACTACACCACCGTAGTTCGTCCCCTAGTCACACGACTAGAATTTTACAAAAGTTTAAAAGAGAAATACAAAATAAAAACAACTCCAAAATAAGAAACCCTAATTTAAAATTAAAGCTCAATTGTATTTATCAAAAGCCGGCCCAAAAGAAATGAACGCAGTGATAAAAATTATCCCCCGTTTCTTTGTTTATTTCTTCGGCCCGTATCTCTTTTGTTCAATCCTTCATTCCTCTTTCACGATTTAGGGCTTCTAGAAATTTGAGGCCGCCGATTCAAATTTGTTGATTGAAAGGTGATCTATCTTTGGTTTATTTTGTTAATCAAACTATCGCTTTGATTTGCATACGGCTGCTTCTCGATCGAGTTCAAATTGAATGAACTGGTATGTGATTTCCTTTATTTATTCTTGTTGATATGCTTGAACTCGATGCTCTGTATGCCGATGATGTTAATGGTTTACATAGGCATCGATTCCCTTAATTTTCGTTTACTTGAATTCGTTTGATAATTTTTCTCTGTCGTTCGATTTTGCTTGAATACATATGATTTGTTTAGACTGGTTCAATTCGTATATTCCTTTGCTTGATTATCACGGCTTGCGTTTGCTGTGGATTTTTTTCAGTTCTTTTTTGGTTTGACTTTGGCCACTTTGAATTTGTGATAATATTTTGAGATAATCGGCTTTCTTTTAATTTCTTTTATGACTTGTTCAATTCCTTGGCCACCACGGCTTTGACTTTATTATTTTAAAATCTGACATGTTCAGATTGAAATTCCTGCGACGTTGTGTCGCACTGTGTCTGGTTCAAGTGTGTTCGTTAGTCTGCACTGTGCATTGAACTTGTCTGTGCAATCTGCACTTGTATTCAATTGCACAATTTCTTGAGTCTGGTTGCATATGTATGTAGTCTGGTTTACCACTTTGTTGTTGCTTCTGAACTGATGGACTCTGGTAGTTGCTGTAGTATCATGTAGTCTGGTAAATGATGAACTCTGTTATTGCTTCTGAACTTTGCATTTCATTGTTCACTGTCTTTTTGTGCACTGCCCTGGTGCAATTGATTGCTTGCATATGGTTGTTGCCTCAGGTCATTGCATTCACATGAATTTGTGATCTTTGCACTCCCCTTCTGTTTCACTATTGGTCTTCATACATGCCATTTCTCTGCTATGTTGTATCTGAACTGTTGCTTGCACATTTTGTACATATGATTGAGGTAGTTGTCATATTAGTTGGATTTTGAAGTCTGGTGAACTTTCTCTGCTGCCTTCTTTCTTATGTTTGGTCTTGGCCATTCACTTGTTGCTCCTTTATGTGTTGTCCACCACTTTTTATACTGGTTTGATTCATTACTGTTTGATCTGAAGCTTGATTTGAGTCTTGTGAAAATAGTTGGTTGATGTGTACACAATTGTGCACTTGTTAGCATGGTCTGGTTTTGTCTTTTTGTTGCATGAGAACTTATACTCAACAATTTTGTGATGTATTGGTATTGCACCTGAGTTGAATCCAGCCTCGGCACATGTTTGATCTTGTGCTCACTTGTCCCTGCAATTTTATCAAGTGTATATCGGTATGCACGGCCTTGTGGCATATACAGTGATACACTGTGCATGTCACACACTTGTTCATGTATGAATGGATTCAAATTAACCGATGACGAACAACCCAAATAACTAAGGCAAATAATTTTTAAAAACACATTTTATTTTACACTGCAAATATATTTCTCTTTCAATTTTACCGCGTCAGTGATTATTTTGCAGAAAACTTAGATGCTGGATTCAGGCTAGAGCAAAGTCAAAGATAAAATACGAGTGAATGAGTGACATGTAGTGAGGTGAATAATGTAAAGTGAAATTTGTGATGTATTCTAAATTGTAATGTAATTGAAAAATATATATATGTATTGAGAGCTCAAATTTGTACTATTCAAGATTGTAATAAAATATTTGTTTAAATAAAATATCTATTTGAATTTAAATTCTATGTTATTTATTTTATTCAGCAAATATTTATTTAATTATGTGAAAATAAAATAGTGCAATAACAAATACATTTAAATGAATATATATATATATATATATGTTTATTATCATCAAACAAAAATCATATCCAAGCATATTAAACAATCTCCCCCTTTTGATGATAACAAACATATATTTAAGATTTTGAATTTATTAAATGTATTTGACCATTCAATTTTCTCCCCTTATTTGAATTCTCCCTCTCTACAACAAAGCTCCCCCTTCATATATGCATGAAAATAAATAAAAATATGCAAATGGACCTAGATGGAAATATGCAAATAAAATATAAATATTTGACCTTTATTTGCCAAAATCTTAACTTTTCTCTCCCCCTTTTGTTATCAGCAAAAGAGTAATAGTGTTAGAAAAATAGAAATAAAGTGATAAATATTAATACAATATTAATACCCAATCGAGTATAAACATTAAATTTCAAACAAAAATCAAACAAAAATCATAAATACTCTATTAGGCGCATATTCCACTTTAGAATGATAGGGGTGATGTTGGTATATAAAACCATATTGTTGTGTCTATTTGTGGTATATTAATATCAGAAATTTGAATATCTACTAACCGTGCATAACCGTTAGGACTTTTAAATGAGATTAGTAGTATTCCTAAATTAAAAAAAAAAACAAATTTCAAGTATCTTCTAACCATGCATAATCGTGAGGACTTTTAAATGGGATTAGAATCAACTTATCTATTTAATAACCAATTTTAATATGTGTTCCATACATGCATAACCGTGAGGACTTTTAAATGAGCATGAAAGCACATAAACAAATATTCCAAATAATTCACCCATGCATAACCGTGAGGACTTTTAAACGAGAGTGAATACTTTGGATGATTTTATTGAAATAAATAAAATAAAATAAAAACGAATAATTTCCTGTTTAAAATACCACATTTTGACATACTATATGAGATTTTAATGAGTGATGGTTGTTAGAAATATGATAGAAATAGAGATGGTCATGGAATTTTTACCAACAAAAGTTATTATAAATCTTGTTTGAATTTTTAAAGAAATTTACTAAATATACTTTCTCAAGTCATAATATATGATTAATATCAACACTCATCACTTTTTCAATCACTATTTACCTTTTGATAATAAGTAGGGAGTCAAATTAGTTAACATAGGCATTTAAGGTCAAAATCAAAAATATAGAATCAAATTTCTAAAATGCCTAAACTAAGACGAAGTCGACAAAAACTATTTTCTGGAAGGGGTTTTGTAAAAATGTCTGCCAATTGAGAATCGGTTAAAATGAAACTTATGCAGATATTTTCTTTGGAAATATGATCTCTAATAAAATGATGCCTAACATCTATATGTTTTGTCCGTGAGTGATGTACGGGATTATTTGTGAGATCAATTGCACTTTTGCTATCACACATTAGTGTTACTCGTTTAAACTTTAGACCATAGTCTTGCAAAGTTTGTATCATCCATAAAATTTGAGCAGAGCAACCACTTAGAGCAATATACTCTGCCTCAGTGGTGGATAATGCAATACAATTCTGTTTTCTACTTGACCATGCGACTAACGAATGTCCTAACATAAAACATGTTCCACTAGTACTTTTTCTATTAACTAGACTTCCATCAAAATCTGCATCCGAATATCCTTTTAATTCAAAGTTATCATTAGTTGGATACCAAAGATCAAAACGTGGGGTGTGCAACAGATATCTTATAATCCTATTAACAGCTTTTAAATGAGATTCTTTTGGATTTGATTGAAATCGTGCACATAAGCTGACAAAAAACATGATGTCAGGTCTAGAATCAGTAAGATAAAGAAGTAAGACAAATTATTTCTTTATTTACATTATCTCTTAGAAAGTATGTCATATATCTATATGTTTAGTTCTTGCATGATGATTTGGATTTTTAGATAAATTAATCGCAATAGTATTATCGTAGTATATTGGTGATTTAGTGAAAGTTAGACCAAAATCTTTCAATGTTTGTTGCATATAAATAACCTGAGAACATGCTAATGCTGCTAAAATATATTCTGCTTTTGTTGTGGATAGAAATACAGAATTTTGCTTTTTGCTAAACCAGGAAACTAGAGTATCCTAAAAAATGATATGTTCCACTTGTAAATTTTCAATCTGATTTGCAACCAGCATAATTAGCATCACTATATGAAATTAAATCAAAGGAATCTTCTTTTAGATAAAAGATTCTATAGTTTAATGTGTTATTTACATATCTTAATATTCGTTTTATAGTATTTAGATGAGTTTCCTTAGGTTGAGATTGTTATCTTTCATAGAGACATACACTATGCATTATATCAGGTCTACTAGCAGTTATATAGAGCAGTGATCCAAACATACCTCTATACAATTTTTGTTCTATATCTTTTTAATTTTCTTCCTTATTTAATTTTTCATTTGTTGCCATGAGAGTTGGTTTACCACTAGTATTTGACATACCAAATTTCTTCATTAAATATTTAGCATATTTTTCTTAGCTTATGAATATACCATTACTTAATTGTTTTATTTATAATCCTAAAAAGTAAGTTCTTCCATATGATTCATTTCAAATTCCTTAGTCGTTATATCTGAGAATTCTTTATTTAGTTGTTTGTTGGTTGCACCAAAAATAATATCATCTACATATATTTGTATTAGTTTAATATCCTTGTTATTTCTTTTAATAGATAGAGTACTATCTACTTTACCTAATTCAAAATTAGATTGTAATAAATATGATTTAAGTCTACCATACCATGCTCTAGAAGCTTGTTTTAGACCATATAAAGCCTTCTTTAATTTATACACGTGATTTAGGTAGTTTTTCATCTTCAAAAAGTGGAGGTTGTTCTACATAGACATCTTCTTTAATAAAACCATTTAAAAAAGCACTTTTAACATCTATTTAAAATAATTTAAAATTATTATGATTTGCAAAAGCGAGTGAGATTCTTATTACTTCTAATCTAGCTATGGGTGCAAAGGTTTCATCAAAATCTATACTTCTTCATGACAATAACCTTGAGCAACTAAACGTGCTTTATTTCTTACAACTTCTCCTTGTTCATTCGGTTTATTTCTATATAACTATTTATGATTTCGAAAAATCATTTACGATTAACCTTGAGCATCACTTTTAAGGTTTAAGAAAATCGTTTGCAAAAACCTAGAAAAATCATTTACGATTACAAATACATATCTATTATGATTTATAGATTGTATTTACGAAGGACCGAAAAGATCTAAAAGAAGAAGTTCAAGGGGTTAAGATGTAGAAATTATATCTTTTGATTTAAAGGAACTTCTTCTATGTTTTCCTAATTGACACACATCACAAAGATTATTAACATCAAAATTTATTTTAGGAAGACCACTAACTAGATCATTTTTGGCGCTTTTAGATAGGTGTTTGAAATTTAAATCATCAAATCTCTTTTGCCAAATCCAAAGATCAGTTGATTCAGCAAAAAGATATATATTACCATTGACAGTTTCATACTTAATATATAGATATTTTTTTCTATTTCCTTCAAAGATGATGTTTGACTCATTATCTTCAATATGGCACTTATCTTTTTCAAATTTAATTTTAAAGCCCTTATCACATAATTGACTAATATTTAGCAAATTATGTTTTAAATTCCTAACTAACAAAGCATTAGAAATAGTAGAAGTTTTAGAATTACCACCATTGCCGATGTCAATCACATATCCTATAGAGTTGTCTCCAAAATTGACTGATCCACCACCTTCGTAAATGATATCTTCCAGTATCTCTAGATTTCTAGTCATGCGCCTTGAGCATCCACTATCCAATATCCATTTATCCTTTTTGATTTGTAAAGTTTGATCATCAAGTGTATGTTCATTAAAAGCCATGTAACACATCTTGTGACACCCCATCCCGAGACCTACATTAACAAAGAGTATTACTGGATAATATTGTCTGCTAATGTGGAGAATAGGACTAGTTCGGAGCGACCATCCCTAGCTTTCTCTTAAACATCTATTAAATACGTCGATTTGGTGCTCCATTTTTTTTCCAATCTCAAGTGGATCGACATATTCAATAAATGCTTAATACAAAACAACAAGTGGCTAACGGATCTATCAGAACAAAATACAACAATTAAATATACAACATATCACAGAACAACAAACAGATATAATTATATATATATACATATACATTGGTACATCACAGTACGATATAAAATGAGACATCATAAGTGGTTCGAAGATCACACTATATACAACGAGTCAAAAATATACATATCATAGTCAAACAAAAGGCTACAACAACCAAAAGATGATAAATAGATATCCAAGCAGGAGCACCAAAGCGAAGCTAAGTCCAAAAGCTATCTAACCTGAAACAACTCGGTCTGAACCGAGTATAAAATACATGGGTCAGTCTAGCTAAAACATCAGTTTAGTAAGATAAATGATAATATGAAGCATAAGGTGAAGGGTAGGGAATCCTTTCGAATGAGAAGAAACCATGATAAGAGCATGTCACTACTTCAATGAGGTAATTCACTAAGTGTATGTCCTTGAAAGAGGTAAACTCATCAATAAAACACTACTAAGTACAACAAATGCCTCATATCATCAGCTTTATCCATTAGCTATATAATAGCTAAGTTAAGCAACAATAACATCAATTATCTACAAATATACGCCTCATCTCATTGGCATATACAAATCTCAAAAATGCCAAGAATGGCAATATGAATCACAATATAAATAGAACTCAACTAAGAGTTCAAAACTCCAAATGTAATCACCATATAGTTAATACTATAGCACTCAGGCTAAATAGATAACTCAACAAAGGCGACTATGGTGAAAACATATATAAATCATCAAAATTCTAGAAATCGTCACAAGGAAATCTAGAAAACATCAATATAAGAAATAGGACCCAACAGTCCAATAAAAGCCCAACAGCTAAATGAGTATAGGACCTAACAGTCCAATAAAAGCCCAACAGCTAAATGAAAATAGGACCCAATAGTGCAATAAAAGCCCAACAGCAAAATGGAAATAGGACCCAACAGTCCAATAAAAGCCCAAAAGCTATAAATAATTAGGACGTCCAATATATGGCCCAACAGCCTGCCAAGTATTTGTGCATAAGGGACCTAATAGTATCTATAGGACCCAACAGTCCCTGGATAACCCAACAGCTGTATATATGCACATAGGACCCAACAGTCCATAAGCGACCCAAAAGTCTAAGTACTGGTAATCACTCGTGAATGTGTCACAAACTCCCAGAGAGAAAACCGGAAAGTGGTAACAGTGCATCCCATACCGCACGTTCTCACTTAACGGTTTCCTAACCGCTAGTTAATGCCACACTAGAAAGTAGTAAAAATATTTGCCTCATCTCATCGGCAAATACGACCCGAAGGTCAAAACATTCAAACAGACAAGTTAGGAACTAACCGATAAAGTAAACACACGTGTCCCATACCATATGTTTTACTAAACCGTTTATTTCTCCTTCTAATACAATCGAATAGTGCAAAAACGTGTATTTTTATATAGAAAATAATTTGTTTGAGAAAACTAGCTTTTGAAAACAATTTTCGAAATCGTTTTGGAAAATAAATCTTTGAAATTTTATTATTATAGAGAATATATAATTTTAATAGCTTTAAAATAAATATTAATATTGTAAAATATTTATTTCGAATGCTATCTTAAAAAAAATCTTCCGAAAACGGTTTAGAAAGCACGTGCAAAGAAATAACAAAAAAATCAAAAAAATTCAATGAAATTATTCATAAAATCGTCATACGAAAATCTCTTAAAAACTCACCAATCCGAAATATGGATAAGTGATAATATTGGCTCTTCCATCTTAGGACCAAGCCGATCAAAAACAACATCAAAAGAAATCCATGTAAAACAATTCAGAAATATTCAGCTAGAGCAAAACATGCTCCAATTCAAAGTTCCAGGCAAATTTTCAACTAGTTACAGAGGTCTTAAATCCTTGTAATTTTGCTGGCATAGAGTTCAACAACTCTACTTTGAATTAAAAAAAACGAATACAATCGGACAAGAACGTGAGAGATATAATGTCACAAAGTTGGACTCACAGCCAGATTTTACCGTAAACGGCTGGAGCAAAACATGCTCTGATTCAAAGTTCCAAGGAAGTTTTCAACTAGTTACAAAGGTCTAAAAGCTTTGAAATTTTACTTGCATAGAGTTCAACAGCTCTACTTTAAAAAAAAGAATGGATACAATCAGACAAGAAACGGAAGAAAATATAATGTCACAAAGTTGAACTCACAGCCAGATTTTACCGTAAACGGCTGGAGCAAAACATGCTCTGATTCAAAGTTTGACAGCATGTTTCTATATGCTACAGAGGTCGGAATGACCTGAAATTTGACATGCATAAAGTTCAATAACTATAATTTAAACTGTAAAAAGAATCACGTAATTTAGACAAGATATGAGAATGTTATGATGTCTCAAAGTTGTACCCAAGCAATGATTTCACTGCGAAAATCTTGAGCAAAAACATGCTCCGAATCAAAGTTCGACAGCATATTTCTATAAGCTACATAAGTCGAAATGACCTGAAATTTGGCGATTATAAAGTTTAACACTCATACTTTAAACTGGAAAAAGAATCACATAATTTGGATAAGGAATGAGAAAGTTATGATGTCTCAAAGTTGAACCCAGAATAGATTTATACTGTAAATTCAGAACACTTCATTTACAGAAATGATTTTTTTTTTGCATTTCAGCAGGCAATTTTTTCTTGTTTGAGCTAGCATTTATGAGATTATTACTCACCTTGCGAAACACTTGAGCTACAAGATCGAATTGGCGAAAGGGAGCAAGCTTTGGCCTTGAAAGATACTTCAACAACCTAGAAATGGAGTTTACAAAGACATGCAAGAAGAGCATTTTAATTACAAACAAACAAACGTCTTCAAATTTGGAATTTGATGAAGTATTTAGGTTTAGAGATAGATTACCTAAAATAAACTAACTTTAATTTGATAATTTCAGTAAGAAATTGGGTAAAATTGGAGATTTTGGCCTTGTTTTTGAAAGAGGAAGAAGGGATTTTAGTTTTCTTTCTTTTTCTTAGTTCAGGAAGAAGATGACTTTTGTGTACGTACAGGAAATGTGTAAGGGAAGTTTCTCAAATTTTCTGGTTATGAAACTAATTGGGCTAAGACCCAAAACCTTAATTAATTAGCCCAAAAGAAATTAACACCCTAAATTCTATTATACACTAACAATCTCAAGTTATAACATATATATGCAATTGTTTTCAACCCTATAAAAATTACACAACACATTTTTATGTACCAAAAATTGTTTTACATCAAAATAAAAAGATTATTTAGCTTTAAAAATTTATTTTCATTTAAAAGCACAAATTACACAATAATTACATAAAACTTCATTTTAACTTCAAAAATTACATAAAATTTATTTTTTTGTGTAATAAATTATAACAAACCATTTCCATCATTTTTTATGACCAAATCTTATTTTTAAACCAAATTTCTTCTTTTTGTTTAAAATAAACACATTTAAAAATCAAATACTTCCTTTAAAAATTAAAAAGAAGCATTTGGCAATAATTACAAGAATTATTGCATTATCACTAAATAAAAATCATATTTCACTCATATTCTCACAAATAAACAAAATAAAGTTTTCAAAACTTTATTTTCACATTTTATTTCCAAAATCCATTGTTTATGCCAAATAAACAATTTAAATCTCCAATTTATTTTTAATTCACAATATTAAATTATAACTACCGTTATAATTTAATATTTACAGGTAATCACCAAAACCAGGGTTGTTACACATCTGTTCCTACAACTTATACCTTTTCAAAAGATCAAGTGGCTTTTCACAATGAATGGATGCAAATTGATGAAACAACATCATGCTGATGTTGCAAAATTGCTTTTTAAAAATAGTATTAAAAATCTTATCAATAACTTTCACCATTAAATTTAAAAAAAAATAAAATTACGAAATTTTGAAAACCAATGCTCTGATACCAAATATGAGCTTGCGAAAGATGGATCTTAAGGCTAATTTAACAGTGGAGGGGGGCGAATAGTGTTTATTGATTTTTGCGAACCTTTTTAAATTCTTTTAAGATAATAATTACACGATGCAGAAACAACAATCGTAAATGAAAACATAGACAAATATAAATGTAGTAAAAGTAAAGAGTTGGAGAGGTCCCACTAGGAATTTTTATACTAATTCGAAGTTACCCTACATCCAATCCCGTACAATTTCTTGTGTGGATTTGTTTTTAAATATCAAAGTCAATAAAATCTTGATTTCAAGGCTATGAGACACACCCTCCAGATTTTCCAAACTCTAGGTACACTCAATAGATTCAGACAGGACACCAACATACCTACTTTGATTCAAACAGGACACCAAACACACCTGCTTGATTCAGATGAGACACAAGCATACCAAATTGGATTTCAGGGACACCAAGCACACCTAAGCGTATAAGAGTATGATTTGATAGAATTACAGACTAATTTTCTTTATCTTGAGTACAAATGATCCTATAACCTCTTAAATGGCACTGTAATCTTGTTTCTAGTGATAGAGATGAGAGAGATCAGAGAGTAATTGATAAAGAATCAAATCAATGGAATTTGAATTTAATTCTGATAGAATTTGAGAATATTTTTAGTAGATTTTCTTTTAGAAATCAATAGAGTAAAAATGGAGTGAAAATATGAGAAAGCAGTTAAAAAATTTCATTGGAAAATCCTTCTACTTATAGAGAAACGACGATCATGTCCATTCGCGAAGAGATATGACAAAAAGACACTTCCATTCAAATTTGAATTTTGAAAACTTCGGCCTGTATGTTGACATACACTACAGGGATATGTTGGCATATGATTTGTATTTTTGAAAAACACTTTATAAAATTGTTTTGAAAATATAAAGCTTTGTAAAATATTTTGAAACTTTGTACAGTCATCTAAACATGGTTTATACATATTTTAATCATATCAAAACTTAAGAAAACTTTATAGAATTATATTGAATTTTTTTTAAATATATAAAGGATTTAAATATGAATTTTCTTTTTGAAAATAATATATACATATATAAAAAGTATAAGTGAATATATATTTAAAATTAAAGTTATAATAAATTTTATGATATAGTTATAAACATTTAGAAAGCATAAAACTATAACAATAAAGAAGTATAGTAGATTTAAAAGTATATTTAAAATGTAAAATACTCAAACACTTAATTACTCAAAATATAATAATCTTGTAAATAAAATCAAAAGTTAGAAATCATTTGAAGGCCATTTTGAAATATCATTTTGAAAACATGGATTCTTTAAATCATTTATGAAATTTAGAATATTTGAAAACCATTTAAAATCAGATAATAGATTTTAAATCCTTTTTGGAAAATGAAGAGAGAGATCAAAGAAGTGCTATCATGGGTTTACAATAATCAATGACTCTATAACTTATCTAGATATCTTGATTCTTCAATACTCATGAGTCTTCAATCTCTAACTCTTGAATCTACCCTTGATATTGTGTCGTCTTCTTAATCAACACCTATCCAATACCTTGCACTATATATTATATATAAATTGATAAAAACATTAGTATATATATTTTATATGATGTCATTTTGTTGTTGTCATCGAAACTAATACCTAAGGTACTAACAAATGTTGCACTTCACTGACAAAGAAGGTGGATACCGTAAAAAATCAATAAAAGCGGACGTTGCATATTGTCAACATCATGCTCCATCAACACAAGGCACAACGCGACATCCCTTTAATGCTGCATCTCTTTAATGCCGCATCTCTTCAATGTCGTGTCTCTGCAATACCGCATCCCTTCAATGAGCTTTGATGTAGACTGGTATTTATATGCATAGTCACTATCTTGCCAACTACATATGAACATTGGACTATGAACTATGAGGATTGCCTATCTTGTCCATTAACATGCTTATTGGGCTACTACACATACTCTCAACTTAATTTTTCCCTTCTTTGATCATGTGGCATGGGCTTTCGAATATCTTATTCCAAAAGTCCATAGGCATCACGAAACGATTTCTTAATGATATTGTTTGTACCAAAAATGGGCACAACACTCTTCGGAAGTTTTTGAAGAGATAAAAGTGAAGAAAATAAACTAAAAATGAAGATTATCTAACAAAAATTCCAATAAACAGAAATGTAAATACGCAGACAAGCAATTGAGAGTGGTTCGGCGTGTTGCCTACGTCCACTATGAAGGTTTTATGATTTTATTAATTCTCTTTCAATGATTACAAGTGATTGCAGTGAACAACAGTGGATTACAGCTTAGAATTCGAATTCAACAGTAAGAGTAAGATGCAAATCTGGATCCGGTAGAGTCTGGATGCTTGAGAATCAAAAGATCCTTCTTCTATAGGCTCTGGGGCTCTATTTATAGGCGTAGGAGGCTGAGATTCCGCTCAAACTTCGGGAGACTCGTTCTGGCACGTGATGGGGCCCACGCGACCAATCTCATGAAGTTTCGCCTTGATCTGTGATCGATACGAATCCATTTCGTATCAATCAAGATGAAGTCCAATCGAGCTCAAATTTGGCAGAGACATTCCTTAGTGTATATGTAAGCTTCTGTGAAAGTTTCATTGGATTTGGATTAGTGGATCAGGAGATACAGTCGATACGAAGTGGAATTTCTCGAAGGCTGTTTGGTTCGTCTCCATGGCTTCAACTCGATCCCTTTGTGTCGATGACTGCACGTGTTCCTGAGATGATGTGGCATGCACGCTTCGCCTCGATCCAGTCTTTGCTCCGTGTTGACTGTATCGACTCCATATATCTTGCCTTGTTCATATCGAGGGATGACACGTCCTCCAGGTTTGTTGACTTGTTGGATACGAACAAGCCTCTGCTCATGGTTTCGAACATGGTCCCATGATGGATACGAAGCATCGAATCTCTGATGGATGCGAAGTTGACGTTAGGTGATCGTTACGAAGCGGACGACTTACTGATGGATTCGAACAAGTCTCTCTGGCTGAAGGCTGATCGATACGAAGTTCATTGATACGTGGACCTGGCCATTCTAATCGATACGAAATCGAT
Source organism: Allium fistulosum (assembly GCA_030737815.1). Classification (NCBI taxonomy): domain Eukaryota; kingdom Viridiplantae; phylum Streptophyta; class Magnoliopsida; order Asparagales; family Amaryllidaceae; genus Allium; species Allium fistulosum. The sequence continues at coordinate 961,212,804 of CM060904.1, forward strand.
GGATATGAAATGAGGACCATTGATGGATACGTAGTGAGGACCATTGATGGATACGAAGTCCATCAATATGAACTCGATGGATTCGAAACATGGCTAACTTCATCGGTACGAACCAATGCTCTTTGATGGGTACGAAATGAGACTTACTGATGGATACAAAAACATGCTTTTCCCTTTACCTTGCATCCATCATACTTGATCATATGAACCCGGATTGACTTGAAATTTGGAACGTTGGTTCTCTTAGCTTTTCTGGTCATGTCCTATCAATTGTAGCTCGATCCGGACTCGGACAAAATTCATCGATATCCATGACGAACGACGTTTGGTTTTCAATCAATCTCTTGGTATCCTGACCTTGCCAAAAGGCGGGATAACATTTGCCCCCCAAAGTATGTCTTGTGGAAACATGACGTGCTTTGAAAAGCGGTGATTTCTCTTTGAACAATTATCGTATTTCTCGTTGAAAGTTGTACTCTATATCGCTGTAATTGACTGCTGTGTGATAATGATTAGCTGACTCTTGTTAACGTTGCGTGTTCACGAGTCGTAGCCAGTTTAGTTCGTTATCGAATTCCGTATCGATTCTCTCCTGAACCAATCTGAAATTCGAGTTGGAACAACGCTTGATGGTTGTTTTTGACTATCCTCTTGTATCGATCCTCTCCTGAATCGATTGAAAAGTAGTTTTTCGTATCGATGCGGGTCGAATTGATGGATACGAAATGTTCATTCGCATCGATGGTCACAAATTGTGGTGGACCCAGATTCGCATCGATGATCTCCGATGGATACGACATGATCGTTCGTATCGATGGATTTTGATGGATATGGAAACAACGTTCGTATCGATAAACCTGCGCTGTTGCGTGTCGATGATCGCAAAATAGACACTTCGAATCGATGGAGTTTAATGTCTTTAGTGCAGCCTCCATTGTGTACTTCGAATCGACGAAGTCCGGTGGATTCGAAATGAGCATTCATATCGATGTGTTGTTTGACTAGTTGCGACCGGTCAAGTTGACTGGGAGGCGAATCGACCAAGTTTCTCCCTAGGCTCCATATAAATACCTGGGACTTAACGAATTTTCACTTTTTACTTTTTTACTGTTGCCTTCTGCTTTCGCATCGATCCAGGAGCTTGGTAAAAGGAGAACCGCGCTTTGTCTTCGAATCGATCAAACATTATTTTTTTAATCCTTTGAATTCCAATCTCAATTCAGGTAATTAGCCAATCACGACTAAATTCGAGCGACGAAGTTCAAATCTTAGATCCATCATGTTCTTGTTGATTATCAATTTTGGCAGTGCCAAGGCCAGATCTGGGCCATAGCTTGGTCGAGGATGGCCATGGCGATGCTCGTGTTGATTGGGGAAGAGGGAGGTGTGGATGAATTGCTTCACCTCTATTTCGCGTCGATACGGGATAGGAGGGTTCGAATCGACCCAAATTATATGACTCCGTATCGTTTGAAAAGTTAAAGGGGATGAAGAGATTCGCATCGATTGGAGATGGTTGGGGGCTTTTGTCGATCTGAAATGATCGATGCGAGTACCTGGCCCGTATGATCGATACGAGATTCTGCCTCCCACGATCGATACGAAGACCAGGAGATTGATCGACACAAAATCAACAGTTTTAGATCGATACGAAACCAATGGATTTAGTCGATACGAAGTCGTTAATCCTTGGTCGATACGAAGTAAGCTTTCCTGATTGATTCGAAATCCATTCCTCCGGTCGATACGAAATGTTATCGATTCGAAGCCTATCGATACGAAAAGTATCGAGTCAACCTTGATCGATATGAAAGTATCGATTCGAAAAGGGTCGATACGAAAATTATTGCGTCTCTGACTCAACTTGAATCTGAACAAAGATTGATTCCACACTGAAATTCGATGAACTTAGCGAACTCTTGCATATCTTGACACTCGACTCCGACGAGCTTCTGCCTTGCACAATCGAACTTGACCGTAGGACTGCATATTTGACTGCCTTTCGAAGCTCGTTGATGGAACTATAACCTAACAATGTGATAATAAACTTTAGCTCGAATCGATCGCCAATGTCTCGATGGTATGGTTGTGACGGTCAGCGATGACGGTCACTCCTACTAGATCTTGAAGTCTTGTTGTTTGCATATTTCTTTAATTCTGCAGAATTTTCTCAAGTCATGCATAACACTTGCACTACACAACACATTAATACACTTTACACTGGGGAATGCACGGGCTTTTTATCGTCTAATGATAATTTCTCGTGAGTTAGCTAGTTATGGAACCATCAAGTTCGCAGCAGCAGGAAACTCAGAATCTAACCCCTCCCAGACTTTAAATACCGGACATCGAGGCCAAAGTCATTGGTTCAGCCCCGGACGAGTTGCCTGACGCGTCCTTTATTAATAATCCACCTGACTCTGTTCCGTCCAATATCTCTGAAGATATGCTAGGGAGAATATGCTTAAGGCATGGTCTGTCGCTGGATGATGTATAATTGCCGGGACCAGATGACAGACCGCATAATCCCCCGGAGGGATATACTACATTTAATCGCCATGCGTGCACAGTCGGGACACTTCCTCCATTCAATGAATATGTGAGAGAAGTGTTGGCTTATCTGGGGATCGCTCCATCTCAGCTGCACCCGAATGGATATGCTTCGCTCAATAGCTTGTTCATTGCGTTCATGGAGTACCTCTATCGACCTCCTCGCATGACCGATATAAAATATTTTTTCAACTTCAAAAGTCGAACTGACAGTCCATCTTTCACATTCCTGGAGTCTGTAAGAAATTGCCAAGTGGTCACAGGGTCTTGGACTAGACTTAGCTACTTTAAGTCGGAGTGGTTTTATGTCCGATGTCCTCTAAGATTTGCCCGAAGATGGCTATTCAGACGTGTGTACCATCATTCTCCCAAGTAGTTGACAAGGCAATCATGAATGAAATCGAACTCACATTTTCTTTTCTTTTCTTTTCTTTCAGCAATAATCCAGCGACCTGAAGGTGGTTATTATAAAGAAATAGTCCGGGTTCTCCAAGAAATTCCAAGTGAAGAAAGGAATATCAAACTGCTGTTGACGGACCGAAATCTCAGAATTCTCAGGTTGATCGGACGGAGAGAAAGCATAAGGCTTGATGGCGTATTAAGAACTGTCTCAAGAGAAAAAGTCAAATGGAAGAAGCCCAAAGTCGTTATAATCGAGGAAGCTGACTCCGAAAGAACTCATACCGATGAAGAACCATTGGTCGGGCCTGCTGACGGGACCCCGGACTCTGAGGAAAAGAGAAAAGGCAAGGCAGTGGCTTTTAAACAATCTAAATCTGGGAGGCAGAAGTCTGTGGTCTTAAACCGACCCCCTTCAGGAGTTGAAATATCGGAGGCACCTCCCCCGCAAGTGGAAAATCCCTTCGAAGGGCTCGCCGACCTCCCAATTCCGGACCTCGCGTCCGCAAAACATGATGTCGAATTGGATGAACTGCAACATACTCTCGATGTTAGCGAGTCTCTTACTACCAGTGTGGTCGACACTTCTGGTTGGTCTGGGGGGTTACACATCCATACACTCTTCACGACACTACACAATCTTTGACTGCCAACCACATATCATATATGGTTACTAATCCTCCTTATTTTACTTTTCAGGTACGATGTCTGGTCGTGACTCTGTGCTTGGCAGTTTGCGCAACAAGCGTCGTTATTATGAACCACGAAGGAGAGAGGGAGATAGAGATTATGAATTGGGGCATTCTGGTCAGGAAAGGTCTGACAGAGATAGGGGATATGTACGTCGGTCTCGATCCCGCTCTCCCCCTCCTAGGACCTCTGTACTGCCCACAGTTCCAGTTACACGCCCTCCTGAAACTTCACGGCCCAAGCCGTCCTCTCACATTCCTAGATCCGACCCTCAGCGTGGAACCAAAATAGTTGCCTACTCGACTACTACACCAGTCGTGACTGATTCGACCAGGGAAGGAGCAGCCAAACTCGTGCAAATGAGGAAGGAATTCCCCGACATCTGCTTTGACGGATACGTCTTTCCCCCACACCTGAAGAGAATTCCGCCAACGGCTGAAAATACTATCCATGATTATGTTGTGGACATATTCTTTCAGTACAAGGAGTGGGCGAGGGCCGCGAGGAAAGCATCTAAAGTGGCATTCGATAGGGCTGCCGCCATTGAAAAGCTGGAGAAGGAGTTGGGTCAAAAAGACCGAATTATGCAAGTGCTCAACGCCGAGGCCGAGTCTTCCCATAAATATGAAATGGAGGCTCTCAAAAAGGCTGATGATGCGAACTCGGCCATGAACAAAATGAAACAAGAGCACTACACTACGATAGAAGACATGGGTCATAGGAACACCACCATCACTGCCGAGAGAGACGCAGCCCTCAAAGAGCTTAACGAGCTGAAATCTAAGTTCTCAGAAATTGCGAGGGAGAAGGATGCGGCTAACGTCCTCGCGCAAGAAGCCTGTGATCAGGCGGTGGTGCTTCAGAAGGAGAGGGATGTGGCTATGGAAAAGGTCCGCGAGATCGAAGCCGGGGTTGATGAGAAGGTCCGACTGGCGGAAGGCAGGATTGAGGCTAAGATAGAGGAGCTGCTAGTCACTAACAACGCCCAGGTATTAAGGCATAGAGACCTGTCTTGGCTCTATGATTACCCGACAAATCTTTATAATGCCTGGAATCTGCTAGTTGAGGAGGAGTAATCGGGGCATCCTGATGAAGCCCTTGATGAATTTGAGCTGGAGAACCGTATACTCAACGATGACGAAAAGAAGGTTCTTCACGACTCCATGATTTCTCATGAGAAGGAGAGGCTTGGTACTCAACCTCAGGAAGTTGGAGAAGGTTCCGGTGTTGAGCACCATACTACGAGTTCCGAGATTGTCATGCCATCTTAGTCTGAGTCGACTTCGATGATCGACTTCCAGCCTATTTCAGCTTATGATCCTGACCAGCCACATCTATCTCCTATTAAGGAGCACCCTCCTAAAGTCGTTCAAACGACCTTGAGCCAAACTGAGGAAGGTATTCCGAACTAATCTCTTGTACATCTGGATTGAAGAACTTATATAGAAATGTATACTAACAAATGCTTCTTTTCTCTGATCAGTGACTGAAGTTGTCCCGACTACGCTTCCTGCAATCCAGGAATCATGCCAAGCGTAGGAAGCGATCATTTCTGAGGCGACCTCTGTTGCGACGGTTGCGACTGTCAAAGTAACGCAGGGGAGCTCAATCTCTTTTGATGAACAGATGATAAACGAGCTCCTTGGTCGACAAAGTGACCCCTTTACGGATTTACCATTCGGTCTGGGTGGATTTTCAGCCACTTCAGCTACTTCGGCACAAACTACCACGGCGCATAGTGAAGCCCGAGCCCTCCGAGAAGCAAAAATGTTGGATGAAATTGACGCCGAGATGGAGGTAGTAGCTCATGGTGGCAGCTCAGAGAGTGGAGCAGCGGCACATGGCCCTATGCCACTTATGATGATATCCCCTGGGGCACGCTTGTCGACACTAGTGCGCCTGTCCCTCTTCCGGCTATAGATCTTGTTCCTCCGACTCCTCCTGCGGGAAGCATTCCCTTAGACTCTAGTTCGGAGGAGGATGTCGACATCATGCCCTCGTCCGAAAGTAGTCTTCCCAAAGAAAAGGGCTCGAAGCGGAAGATCACGGGTGGCTCCAGTGGCTCCTCGTCGAAGAAGAAGCCAAGGGGAAAGAAAGAGTAGATAGATTTTTTAGGCACTTGTTTCCTTTTGCAGTTAGGAATTGTCAACTTTTTTCTTTCGTAGGCCGTGTATGGATGCGGGTTCGGCCCCCGCTAGTAAGCATTTTCTGAAAAGGCTGGTATATGAGCCATTGCTCTTGATTAGTTGAAATAAAGTTTTGTCTTATTGTTTCAACTTTCATTCCTTTTATGCTTAAATGTTGCAGTGTTTGAACTTCAGTTCTGTGTACTTGCATTATTTTAACTCGTTTCAGGTAGTGATTAACACTTGCATCTACCCCCAGTTCCGGGGTTGAGTTGTAAAGATCAGCTTGTGATCATAATAGGTGAGTACCGAGCAGTCGAACTCAAGGTTTTAAATCTCGGATTTTGGCCAATATCTCGGGCAAATATCTCGGCTGTCTCGGGCGATATTTAAAAGACTTATAACTAACCAAGCTGCCAAATCTCGGATTTTGGCTAATATCTCGGATTTTCATCTCGGCTGATCTCGGGGAGATTTAAAACCTTGGTCGAACTACACTTGCTTCTTTATAAATTGTTACATCCGCACTCTGGGGATTTGCACTTGCATTCCCGCAATCAGTCATAGCTTTATCGAAAGCTTTCAAGTATTAGTCCACATTCTGGGGACACAAGTCATCTTGTGAGCGGTCGTTCACACTCTGGGGACTTAGGGTCGACGTTAATACTCCACCCCATATTCTGGGAAATCGGAGTTAGCGTTTGCATTCCGACTCGCACTCCGGGAGTTCGAAAGGCATATCAGGGTCATGGATGGTTAGATCATATCCATCCTGAGTCAACAAGTGAGATCGTTAGAAGGACGAGTCCATCCCTCTCGAACTTGGTTAAGTTATGGTCGAAGTCGTTAGGTGAACGGATTCACTTTCTTCGACACTGTATTTTAAAGTTTACACTCCACCTCGCACTCTGGGAGCATGGAGTTGGCCGACAAATGGTCAGTCACGTTTGTTTGGGCACTTGGATTACGTTCGCGCTCTGGGAACGCTGGATTAATCAGGATCGAGGATGGTTGATTCGCATCCACCCTGAGTCGACAAGCGAGGTCGTTAGATAGACGGGTCTATCCTCCTCGAGCTTGTTTAAGGTACAGCGGAAGTCGTTAGGTGGATAGGTCTACCCTCTTCGGAACTACATTTAGTCGTAATACGATCGAGGTCGTTAGGCGGATGGATCCGTCCTCCTAGGGACCGCATTTGTTTGATGTTCATATTCCAGCTCACACTCTGGGAGTCTGGGAATAGTTATAGGATTGTCGTGTATCAATCCTATTTATTATTGGTGTAATGACTTGCTCCGAGCTCGGGTTTCGCTTAGCGAGTGGCCGGTCATATCATAACCACTCTCTATTTGAATAAATTCCAGTGTATGATGGAATTTAGCTCTCCGTGCATTGTGATGTCGTACATTGTATTCAATGAATCACTGCTCTGGCTCGAAGAGATGGCATTTTATTGCTGAAGTAAGAAAATGCGGCAAAGTTAGTTGCCTTATTACAGAATTCAAACTTAAAAATGCGGAAACAAACTGTAAATGGAAAAATAGAATGAAACAAATAAAGCCTGTCAGGTGTAATAGCGACGGAGACTCTCGCTATTCCAGGCCCTTGGCAAAGTAAGACCATCAACGGTCGATAACTTGAATGTGCCATCTCCAAGTTTCTGTGTAATCATGTATGGTCCTTCCCAATTTGGTTTCATGTGTGAAGGGACCGGATAGATTCTCTTGAGGACGAGATCGCCGAGTTCAAAGGTTCGAGGTCGAACTTTGGTATTGTACAATCGGGCAACTCGGCTCCGATGTGCGGCTGCTCTCAAATCAGCCTCTTCCTGCTTCTCATCCAGTAGATCCAATGATTCAGCAAGCAATATAGCGTTTGTTTTTGGATCATAGTAAGTCATGCGATGGGAAGATACTTCCATCTCGACTGGAATAACGGCTTCTGAGCCATAAGATAGGGAAAACGGGGTGTGCCCGGTCGCCGTCTTGTGGGTCGTTCGATAGGCCCATAAAGCCATAGGAAGTTCATCAACCCATTTGCCCCATCCTTTTCCAGTCGTTTCTTTAGAATGGATTTTATGACTTTATTGACGGCCTCGACCTGACCGTTTGCCTGAGGATGCGCGACTGCCGAGAATTTCTTATGAATATGGAACCGTTGACAGAAATTCTTGAATTCTGTACTACTGAATTGGGCTCCGTTATCGGTGATGATGGTATTCGGGAGTCCAAATCGACAGATAATGTTGCAAACTACGAAATTGATTACTTTCTTTGTCGTAATGGTTGCAAGGGGTTCCGCTTCAGCCCACTTGGTGAAGTAATCAACTGCAACGATGGCATATCTTGCCCCACCTTTGGCCAGAGGTAGCGTACCGATGATATCGATGCCCCACATTGCAAATGGCCAGGGACTGACCATTTGGGTTATCTCGGTAGGTGGGGCTCTTGGAATTCGGGCGTGTTTCTGGCACCTATCGCATTTTCTGGCATAGTTCGCTGCATCTCGGTTCATAGTCGGCCAGTAGTATCCATATCGGTGTATCTTCTTAGTGAGAGCTTGTCCACCGGTGTGATCGTCGCATTCTCCTTCATGTACGTTTTGTAACACTTGCTTGACTTCATCATGCGCGATACATCGGAGAAGAGGAACAGAATACCCTCTTCTATACATAACTCCGTTCTGAACGACAAAACATGAAGCTTTTCGTAGAATTTGTCTTCTCTCATTTCTATGCTCAGGCAATGTTCCATTCTCGATGTAGTTTCGGTATGGAGTCATCCACGATTCTTTACTGGGAGCGGTTTCAAACACAAAATTCGTCTCTATTTGATCAATGCTTGGGGAAGACAAAGTTTCGACAAGGACAAGTCCCATCTGCTGTGCTTCGCCAGTACTTGCCAGCTTTGCTAACGAGTCAGCCTTCTGATTATGTTCCCGAGGTATATGGTAAATAGCATAGTAATCGAATTGACTTAGTGCTTCTTGAACTCGGGCTAGATAAGCAGCTAGTCGTCGATCCTTGGCCTGATATTCGCCCCGAACTTGATATACAACTAACTGGGAATCGCGGTAGATTTCCACAGCAATAATCTTTAGATCACAAGCAAGTTTTAACCCGGCAAGCAAAGCTTCGTATTTAGTTTCATTGTTGGTTGCACGAAATTCGAACCTCAAAGCGTAGCATATGGATCAACCTTCGAGAGTTTCAAGTACTATTTCGGCACCCGAACACTGATCGTTCGATGCACCATCGGTGTGCAGCTTCCTAATGCATCTAGGAGGTATAGTGGTTTTAGGCAGATCCTCTGAAATGGTAAATTCGGCTATAAAATCCGCGAGGACTTGTCCTTGAATGGCTCTTCGCGGTGCATAAGTGATATCAAATTGACTCAGTTCAATGTTCCACTTGAGTAGCCTACCGGACGTCTCAGGCCGCGTGAGGACCTGTCGTAATGGCTGATCGGTGTACACAGTAAGAGAATGAGCTTGGAAATAAGGGCGGAGCTTCCTTGAGGCAATGACCAGACAATACGCCAGTTTCTCTAGTCTTGGGTAATTTCTTTCAGCTCCTGTTAGCCGTTTACTAACATAGTAGACTGGTTTCTGCACGCGGTTTTCTTCCCGAACTAAAGCAGCGCTGATTGCATGCTCTGATACTGCCAGATAAATGTACAATTGCTCGTGGTCAACCAGCTTCGACAAGATCGGTGGTGTGGAAAGATGTTGAACCAGTGATCGGAATGCGTCTTCACACTCCATGGTCCATTCAATGTTTCGCTTTCCTTTCCGGATCAGATCGAAGAAAGGAATGCATTTGTCGGTGGATTTTGAAATGAACCTGCTTAATGCTGCTACTTTCCCGTTGAGACTCTGGACTTTTTTTATGGTTCTTGGAGTTTGTAGGTTCCTTATTGCCCAGATCTTTTCGGGATTTGCTTCTATCCCTCGAGCGTTAATGATGAACCCGAGGAACTTTCCAGATGCGACACCGAAATGACATTTTAATGGGTTGAGCTTCATCCCATATTCCCGAAGGATACAGAACATTGAATCTAGATCTCTGACGTGATTAGTGGAGAATCGAGATTTCACCAGCATGTCATCCACATAAACCTCCATGGTCTTCCGATCTGTTCGGCGAACATACGGTTGACCAAGCGTTGGTATGTTGCTCCGGCATTTTTTAGACCAAAAGGCATGACTCTGTAGCAGTAGAGTCCCAGATCAGTCACGAAACTGGTATGTTCTTGATCAGGCAAATGCATAGGTATTTGATTGTAGCCAGAATAAGCATCCATGAAAGATAATAATTCATGCCCAGCTGTTGAATCCACGAGCTGGTCAATTTGAGGAAATGGAAAACTATCCTTTGGACAAGCCTTGTTTAAGTCAGAGTAGTCGATACAAGTTCACCATTTCTCATTCGGTTTTCGAACCAATACGGGATTTGACACCCATTCTGGATACAAAGCATCACGGATGATCCCATTTGATTGTAACTTATCAACCTCCTCTTTAAGGGCGGCAGATCTCTCTGGATCCATACCACGCCTTTTCTGCTTGACCGGGACATACCGCGGATCAATATTCAGGGAGTGACTTGCGATGTCCGACAAGATTCCGCACATATCAGAGTGTGTCCAGGCGAAAACGTCGAGATTCGCCCGGAGAAATTCAACCAATTCCTGTTGCGTCTGTTTGCCCAGTTGAGATCCAACTTTTAGCATCCTCGAATCATCACCCTCACTGATTGGGACGTCCACAGTCAGTTCGACCGGGGAAGCTTGATTCTCTTTAGATTCGTCTTTATCTTCGTTGTCTCTAGGGTCAAGGTCTTTCTGGAATTGGTTGTGGTGCCCGGGCCGAGGCCCAGGCATTAGTTGTCAATTATCAGCAAAACGGACGCAGAGAGATTCCTCTACGCCCTTTCCTTTCTCCTTCCGCTGTACTCCTCGTAGTTCAGCAACATAATAGGCCCTCCCTGCTGCCTGATCTCCTTGAATGACTCCGACCCCGTGATCAGTGGGGAATTTCAGAGTCAAGCACCATGGGGCAATGGCTGCCCTGAACTCAGCAAGGGCCGGTCGGCCCAAAAATGCATTATAAGGTGAATCAATGTCCAAAACGACAAACTGCAACATCCGGACTCTCTGGCGTTCTCCAACCCCCAACTCCACTGGTAGTTCCGTCACTCTAGTGGGTATTGTAGCACTTCCATTGAAGCCGTGGACTCGAGATTGGCAAGGTTTTAAGTCCTTCGCTTCCATTTTCATTAAATCATAAGCCCGTTTGAGTAAGATGTTTACAGAGCTCCCACTGTCAACCAGGAACCTCCTCATCCAAGCAGGACCTACCTGGGCAGATATGACCAGTGGGTCGATTGTGGGGGCTTCGACCTTATTAGCGTCTCGGCTTCTAAATATGATATCATCATACATTGTTTTCTGTTGTTTGGCCGGAGCCCCATCTTCACAATTACTGCAACATTCGAAGTCCGCATGCCTGATAGAGCTAGCATACGACTCCATTTCCCTCCAGCTTCGGTCTGTTGGGTGTGGACCACCGCTTATTGTATTTATCACTAGCCTTCCGCCCGTACGAGCGGGTTCTTCCTGTCTTTCTTGATTTTGCACACGATTTTGATTCGAAGGGCCCGCACCTCCAGACTACGGTGCCCACACAAACTGATCTAACTTTCTTTCCCTTATCAACTTCTCAATGAGGTCCTGCAAGTGTCGACACTCATTGGTATTATGGCCGTAACTCTCGTGGAATCTACAAAACTTCCCTGTTTTAACATGCCTCTCCGACGAGGGTTTCGGAGCAGGCTTCTTATATTGCACTGTGTTGCAAGTTTGTAGGTACATGTTTTCCAATGATGTATTCAACGGTGTGTAATTATCGAACATTGGAGCCCTACGTCGTGGGCCTCGATTCTGATCTCTTTTCTTATCCTGACCATTGTTGCCTTGCGGCTGGGTCTGTTTGTTCTGTATATTTAACTGAACTTTTCCGGAACTCTCACCGGACTGCTTAACTGCTACGTTACTTTGTATCCCTTCACTCCTGGGCCTCGCATCGTCCTACTTCCTAGGCTATTTCGTGTCCTCTTGCCGTAAGAATTGAGCGGCTTTGGAGTAGAAACGGTCCAACGATGCGGGTGGTTTCCCAGCTAGCCAATTTCCAAACTCAGAATCGGGGTCGATCCCTTTGGTTAATGCCATCAAGATCGAGTTATCGTTGGGATTACTAATCTCCACACATGCCGCGTGGAACCTCTCTAAATAATGCCTGAGTGTTTCCCCATGAGCTTGGGTGACACTAGACAGGGTGTTAACGTCTTTAGGTCTAGCAACATGCATACGAAACTGTTCGACAAATTTCTTAGCCAGTTGATCGAACGAAGAGATAGATCTAGGTGGCAACCTTGTAAACCACATTGTTGCGATTCCTCCTAGAGACATGGGGAAACTTCGGCACTTCACTGCATCATCAGCTCTTGTAGCGCTCATTGACCATTCGTATTTCAAAATATGTTGATTGGGGTCACTACTTCCTTCATACATTGGGAGAGTTGGCATTCTGAATCGCCGAGGGGGGTCAGCATATAAAATCTCATCTGTGAAAGGAGTATTACTACGGGAGATTCCCCAGTCGTCATTGGTAAGCCCTTGACTTTCACGAATCATCTGACGTATCATGGTTGAAATATCGGGCATCGTCGCATTCTGTGCATGCTGAGCTAAGGTGTGGTCGGGTTCCACAGTGCGAGTTTGGACCGGACGCTGTCGATGGCCCATGTCTCGCCTCCTTGGCTCGGCATCTTTTGGGACGTATGGCTCTAGAGTACGCCCGCGTTGCTGATTATTCGGATCTGACAGATTTCGGGTATCAACCCTTGTTTCTACCACGACGGTTGCAGTGTGATTGTCCGCGGTATATTGTGGCACAGCACCTCCTCGTGATGAGGGCCCGGTCTGGAAGCTGGTTGATGGCCCAACCCTTAATTGTCCCACGGTTAAGGTAGGTTGATATCCAGTAGCTTGTGTGTGACTCACGTCTAACCGGGGACGTGTAGATCTGCCGTGATAGTCAGATGAAGCAGAACTTTCGGTGGACGAGTGGGAACATCATCTCTCCTGGTCCTCCTGCGCATTCGGCGGTTTAATTGGTTGGTCAATTCAGCGTTAGCGCGCAACTGTTCAGTCAATTGTTGCCGACTTTGAGTCAGTTCTTGGAGCAACACTTGGAACTCTTGTGTGGATACCGGTCCTGACGGATCTGAGTGAGCAGCATTGTCTTGATTGGATGGCGGCTGCTGTGTAGGATTCTGTCTGTCCCGACCTTCTTGATCAGCAGCTGTAGAGGCAGTTCTTGTGCTAACCATCTTGAGTGGTGGAGTCCTTTCCTAGACTTTACGCAAATCTGAATAGGATGGAAGGATTCCGGATTAGAGATCTGGATCTTCCTCTTGGATTTATGCAATCCGGTGTCGACGGTAGATCCAAGGAGCAGGAGAAAAACTGGTTTTTCTCAATGAAAGCACCAAAGTGTTTGTACCAAAAATGGGCACAACATTCTTCGGAAGTTTTTGAAGAGATAAAAGTGAAGAAAATAAATAAAAAATGAAGATTATCTAACAAAAACTCCAATAAACAGAAATGTAAATACGCAGACAAGCAATTTAAAGTGGTTCGGCATGTTGCCTACGTCCACTATGAAGTTTTTATGATTTTATTGATTCTCTTTCAATGATTACAAGTGATTACAGCGAACAACAGCGGATTACAGCTTAGAATTCGAATTCAACGGTAAGAGTAAGATGCAAATCTCGATCCGGTAGAGTCTGGACGCTTGAGAATCAAAAGATCCTTCTTCTGTAGGCTCTGGGGCTCTATTTATAGGCGTAGGAGGCTGAGATTCCGCTCAAACTTCGGGAGACTCGTTCTGGCACGTGATGGGGCCCACGCGACCAATCTCATGAAGTTTCGCCTTGATCTGTGATCGATACGAATCCATTTCGTATCGATCAAGATGAAGTCCAATCGAGCTCAAATTTGGCAGAGACATTCCTTAGTGTATATGTAAGCTTCTATGAAAGTTTCATTGAATTTGGATCAGTGGATCAAGAGATACAGTCGATACGAAGTGGAATTTCTCGAAGGCTGTTTGGTTTATCTCCATGGCTTCGACTCGATCCCTTCGTGTCGATGACTGCACGTGTTCCTGAGATGATGTCACGCACGCGCTTCGCCTCGATCCAGTCTTTGCTCCGTGTTGACCGTATCGACTCCATATATCTTGCCTTGTTCGTATCGAGGGATGACACGTCCTCCAGGTTTGTTAACTTGTTGGATACGAACAAGCCTCTGCTCATGGATTCGAACGTGGTCCCATGATGGATACGAAGCATCGAATCTCTGATGGATGTGAAGTTGACGTTAGGTGATCGTTACGAAGCGGACGACTTATTGATGGATTCGAACAAGTCTCTCTGGCTGAAGGTTGATCGATACGAAGTTCATTGATACGTGGACCTGGCCATTCTAATCGATACGAAATCGATGGATATGAAATGGGGACCATTGATGGATACGAAGTGAGGACCATTGATGGATACAAAGTCCATCGATACGAACTCGATGGATTCGAAACATGGCTAACTTAATCGGTACGAACCAATGCTCTTTGATGGGTACGAAATGAGACTTACTGATGGATACGAAAACATGCTTTTCCCTTCACCTTACTTCCATCATAACTTGATCATATGAACCCGGATTGACTTGAAATTTGGAACGTTGGTTCTCTTAGCTTTTCTAGTCATGTCCTATCAATTGTAGCTCGATTCGGACTCGGAAAAATTTCATCGATATCCATGACGAGCGACGTTTGGTTTTCAATCAATCTCTTGGTATCCTGACCTTTCCAAAAGGCGGGATAACAGATATCATCTTGCACTTGACCTTGAATGCTAAGCCCATTCTTGATTCCTTAGCACTACTTGATCAACACCAACAAAGCCATTCTTAATCGTGTCATCGATGATGCATAAATCAAGTTTTGGCTCATCATACTTAGCAGCATGGGTGTTATACTAATTTTTGGTATAACATTTTGGTACTAGAAGGAGGGCCCAAACCTCCACTTTGTTATACTCTCTCCATAAACTAATCGCATAAAGTTCCTTTTGTTTTAGGAATAGTGAGACCAAAGTGATTTAATGTTCCCAATAAGGACATAATACAAAAAGCAACATTGGAAGACAATGAAACCCTCAACTTCAATCCAAGAAATATGGAATAGGATAGCAATCGGGGCCAGCAAGGCCGACCAATAGTGAAGCCAAAATCACAGACTTCACAAAGAAAATTTCAACAATGCAGGAACTATTGGAAAAGGTCCTTGCGCAAAAATCTTCTAGAATAACCAGACCCAGTGAGGAAGAAGAAGTTGAATCTCCTAGAAGAAACCTAAATGCTTCCTTGCTCATGGGTAAAAACAAAACTACCATTACTCTACAAAAGAGGAAAGAATACCAAGAGGCTAGAGCAACAAAATTCTCTCCCAAATCACTAGTAAACAAGAAGGCTAAGGCAAATCATCAATGAAGATTAGTGGAGAGGTCCCATAAGTAGTTTGGAAGTTCAATCTCCAAGCAGTACAAACCAAATAGGAGCAATTATCACAATGATGAAACTTATTTGAGGGACATGGCTAAAAAGATGGCGAAATATATGATTAACCTCAAAGGGAAGAAGACCTTTGATGCTATTGTCAATAATAGCTCCAGATAGCCCTATTTACAGATAGAATCATGTCTACAAAGATTCCATCTCACAATTAAATTCCATCCATGAGATATAATAAAACTACTGATCCAGATGATCACTATATGGCATTTGAAAGTCATATGGACCTCTATAATGCTTCAAGAGCAGTACGCTGTCGACTTTTTCCCACTACCTCACGGGGCAGTAGTTAAGTGGTATAGACACTATATGGGGAAGACCATATACTCTTGGGAGCAATTCCCTTATGAATTAATTCTCAGTATAGTTCTATATTTGCAAGGATCCTACGATCGACTTTAGCATATTAGCTAACGTCAAACATAAACCGAGAGAGTTGTTGGGTGACTATCTTAAGAGATTCAATATAGAGGTGCTAAAAGTGGAGGATATGACTGACAAAGACTAATTAATGGCAGTACGCTCAGGGCTGATAGAGTAGACACCTTTCTGGTGAGAACTTTATCTTCTTCGATGCAGAGATCTCCAACGCTTCCATTTTCAAGCCAATAAGTTCATCCATATGGATGAATTGTTTCATTCCAGAAAGAAGTCCCAACTAAAGAAAGAAATAGGAAGGTCTGGCTTTAATTACAATAATAAGAAACCGATATGGGAGGAAGTCCTCAAGTCCAATTATGTTGCTTTGAATAAGACAAAATCTGACATCTTTGCTACAACAAAGGAAAGTGTGACTTTCTGTTTCCCTACAAAGCTAAGAACTACCCTAAACCGGGAAAAAGTGGAGATTACTATGCTTATCGTAAGGCGAATGGGCATAAGGCAAATGAATGTCAAGTGTTGGCAGGTATAATTCAGAGAATGATCCATTTATGACACTTGAAATAATTTATCAAAGGTAACAAAAAATTTACATGTCCTGATGAAGGCAACCAAGGGCTCATGAGAAACGTTGCGAACTTTGTAGAGAATGATACTCAACTAGGTTTTATTCCACCCATCAACCGAATTAATGTAATTCATTCAGGCCCTCATTAGGTAGGAAACATCATGGGAGCTAGAAACTGATACATTAAAGAGACAAGAGATGGGGTTTTCTCTATTCAAGAAGAGCCACCACTTAAGAATCCCTGGTTTCAAATCAAGATGCACGGTCTAACTGTAACCCCATAGAAGCCGAGAGGGGTTCATCATCCGCATAATGACCCGCTTACGATCACTGCACAGATCGGGATTTCTGTGGTGACCAAAATCCTCGTTGATACTGGAAGTGCAGTGAATGTTATTCTCGAACATGCATTTGATCAGATGAGAATTTCGAAAGAAATGCAAGAGCCAAGTTTAGAGCCATTATTTGGGTTCAATAACAAAGGATCAACTCCCATGAAAGCTTCTGGTACAAATGGGAATTCCACTGCATTCCAAGGCCTTTGAAACTCTATTTTTCATTATGGACCAACCTCTTACTACAATGCCTTCTTTGGGAGGCTAGCCTTGGATGAGGTCGATGATTTTGTCTCACCAAAATATCTGATGGTGAAGTTCCTGACCAAGAGTGGTTAGGGAACTGTGAGAGGAGAGCAATTCAGCTCTCGGGAATTATACTTTGCCACTCTTGATCAATACAAACGAGTTCATCTTTCTTGCTATAATTTAAAGAAAAATGAATCGATCGTAATTCAAGTCAAAAAGACCTTGGATGAAGGTCCTTCAGGCCAATCACCCAAGGCAACAACGACGACCATCAAAAATCCTAAAACTGCATTAAGAAGATCTAAATTTTCTAAAAGAAAATGAAAGAGGAAGGAAATAAATTTTATAGAAGGAGAAGTAAAGGGTTGGGAAATCATCACTGAGTTAGACTGTAGTGATGAGCTGGAGAGGATAAAGTCCATTGAGGATCTTGAAGTGATATGTTTAGATCCAGTTGACCCAATAAAGACAGTGAAGGTCAGGAAAGAGCTAGATGACAAATTCAAAGGGGAGTTAGTCCAATTTCTCCAGTCCAGCGAAGATGTGTTTGTCTAGACTCATTTAGACATGGTTGGAATAGATCCAACCATCATGTGTCATGCTGTAGGACCCTTATTTTTAGCTAAACGTTATTCACGACATTTAATTAAATAGATTAAGTAGAATAATGTAAAGGGTTAAGGAGAATAAGATTTGAAACTTAATAAGGTCGTGCCATACTTAATTAATTAAGTAAGATTGCTTAAACTTAACATATAAGAGAAAACACGAGGAGGAAAAAATAACAAGATCCTTCTTTTAATCCCTTAAACCCCCCTTGTATCATTCTCACGTTATTCATACAAAAAATAACCAAAAGAAAAATATAAGAAGGCCGACCATTAATCGGCCTAGGGAGGCGAAATCAAAGGAGATTCACAACTTAAAGCTTAGGGATTCAAGAGCTAAAACAAATCCCAACTCCAACATTTAAATCTAAGGTGACTAATACAAGATCCATCTCTTTTGCTTGTATTAGAATTTAGTTATGGATAGCACCCGAATTTTTATTGCTTGTTTTGCCAAGATATGGTTGTCTAATTATTATTTGGATAGAATAACGGTATATGGAATTTTTATGGAATTATTTAAACGTGTTTTAAGGGTTAAACCTAAGATTTTAATCTTCAAATGCTTTGATTTTCTAATATGTTGTATAAAACATTATTTTGGAGATGGGTTTTTAATTTCATAATTTTCTAACTTATATATATATATATTATTTTATGAATTTCCTAAGGAGGATATAGTATCATTTCGGGTTTTAATTATTTTAAATAATTAAACACAATTTTTGGCCTCGAAATTTTTATATGGTAAAGAGAAGGATATTCTCTAATTTCTAGGAATTTTTAGGATTTTTCCCAATGATTTCAATTTATCGTGAATTTATTATGCTAGATAAGCATTTAAAAGGATAATTAACTAAAGATATTAATTAATTATTTTAAATATGTTTGGGAACTTGAAAATTTAGTGTGGCACTAATTTCTGAAAAGGATTTGTAAAGAAATTGCTTTATCTAATAGAAATCGGACAAGAAGTAAGATTCGGTGAAAAGTTTTTGCTTAAAGTAGTAATAAAACGGTTTTCTTAAGAATTACGATAATGACATGCCACCATATGTCGTCAAGCCTAACGATAAAGCCACATCGTTGAATCTCGACGTCGATGAAGGAGGAAGCACCTGATAGCTACCTAAGTATCTATGTAGTGATTCCTTTAGCATTGAAGTGGACAACGGCGACAATAGATGATTTGCGGCATCGTGTCTTCGTGATTCTTCTAAGCATTTTAAAAGCTTAATGTCAACGTTGACGACATCGCATGTCTTCATCATTGTTTTCAATGATGCCGCACCTAATCACTTCGACTATTTTCAATACTTAGGCAGTAATGTCGCCCATATGTCTTCAAACCAATTGGCATAGTAGTCGAAGTAATCAAAATTTTAAAGTATTTTATAATGACGTTGAGGGTCTTAGTGTAGTTATGCATCAAGGTCAGTGTAAATCAAAACTGTTTTAAGAGGCGAAGAGGCCTATGTTTTAAGAGGGTCGAAGATCGTATATCTTCAGCAGTAAGCCGTATAACTTATAAAGGTTTTAAGTTTTTCTTAATAGGTGGATAGCCTATAGTTTATGAAAGTCGACAACGTCATCTTTGACATGAACTTAAAAGAATTTAAGTTTGGTTTTACCTCGGGTAGAGGTCAATGAGGTATAGTGCGGCTTGGATGTCACCTACCTTCATTAAAGGCGGAGTGCCTTATGTTTTCCATTTCGACGAACTCATTGGGGACACCAATGCTATTTTAAATTATAAGCTTCGATGTCGTCATTAGGGATACATAAGCCATTTTAAATAATACATTTCGACACTATCATTGGGGATACCAATGTAGAAGAACTTCGACATTGATCTAAATTGGTTAACGGTGGCAAGCCATATGTTTTTGACTTCGACTTTGAACCTTGGGGTTACCATTGTTTATTTTTAATAAGTTTGACATGAAACAATTGAGTATACCAATGTATGTCACTTTGAAATGCTATAACTTTAAGGGGAAATAACCTAATCGGGGTCACCAATAAACATAGGTTAAACATGTGGGTAACATGAATTAAATTGTTAAGTGATGGGTTCATAGTCATCCTCGAAAAACTATGGGACGTGAGATTGATAGTCCATATCATACCGGAGATGGAAAGTTTCTATGAGGATAATGAAGGGTTCATAGTTATTCTAGGAAAACTATGGGATGTGTGATGGATAGTATACATCATTTTAAGTTAAATGGAATATGTGAAATGGATAGTCCATATAATTTTAAATAATTATACCACATGTGATGGGTAGTCAATTTGGTAGGGGATGGGTAATCCAAGTAATAATTACATATGAGATAAATAATCCACATAACTATGAACATGTTTATATGTGACATGGCCAGTCCATATAATTATAAGACGAGTAGTCAGATTAAAATAAGACGGGTAGCCAATCTAAATTGTGATGGGTAGTCATTTGAAATTAAGATGGATAGTCTAATGAATTGTGATGGGTAATCCAATATATGTTGCATGATTATAAATTATATTCTCTATGTTCTAACCGTTGTGGTTGCAGGAGCATAGTATATGGTTGTAATGTTTTAGTTGAGATACTAATGAGGGGAAAACTTGTTTCGCTCAGCGGCGTGGTCACATTAAATATCTATTTTGTTTGAGATGGTAGGTTATTATTCACACCAGACTATTGTTTGACCTGAAGTTTTTGTTTTCCCCCTTAAACTCTCGGGTGCTCATTTCAGTAGATCAGGAGTAAGAAATTTCAAGTTCCAGTTAGACAAATAAGCTTCCAAAGAAGTGCATGAGGTAATCTGGCTATCAGGAGCTTTATCTATTTTCAATGTGTAGTTTGGTTTTGTCTATTTAGATGTAATAGCAAAGTTGTATAATTGCCAAATATTTGACTCTGATCAACCAAAGAGGCATCTTCATATGTCGCTCTTGGAGTATTTTGTAATAATAATATTTTCTCTGAACATGAAATTACGAGTGGATTTATGTAGTGAATATGAAATCATATTTTGAAACGAAATATAAAAGTTATTTCTAAATTGTGTTTGAAAATTTTCCACATTCATGTGCTTCTAGTTATTGATATGTTTAACATAGCCCCATTTTATCTTCGGGAATTAATAACTATGAATCACTGCAACATCTGTAGAGGTTAGTTTTGGACCTCGCAATGGGGGATGTTACACATGCCTAAAACATAGTTCTGAGTATTATATCCGTTCGACAAAAGAAGGGACAATTCGACAAAGTTCAAGCTAACGCTTTGAAAGAGGAGCTTAAGGGGTTACTCGAAAATGGATTCATCAGAGAAATGCTTTATCCAAAAATTTTGGGAAATCCAGTGTTAGTCAGAAAGCATAATGGTAAATGGAGAACAACGTGAATTATGCTGATTTAAACAAGGATGCCCTAAAGATTGCTATCCCCTTCCAAGAATGGACCAATTAGTCGACCTAACCAGTGGACACAAACTTTTATCTTTCATGGATGCATACTCCGGTTCCAATCAAATTCCGGTGTTCAAGCCGGATGAAGAAAACACAAGTTTCATAACAGATTGGGGAACATTTTGACTATTGCCATCATATTAAAGAATGTCAAATCCACCTACCAAAGGTTGGTGAATAGGATGTTAAGAGAACAGATAGGCCGAAACATGGAGGTACGTGGATGATATGCTGGTTAAATCTCAAGAGGAAAACAACCATTTAAGTGATCTAGAAGAGATGTTTAGGGTACTATGAAAATATAAGTTGAAGTTCAACCCTCAAAAATGTTCTTTCAGAATCCAGTTTGGAATATTCTTAGGATTATTGTTAGTGCTCATGGAATAGAAGCCAACCCTGAACAAATTCAAGCCGTTAAAGACATGGTGGAACCTAAGATGAGCAAAGATGTTATGAGCTTAAATGGAAGAGTGGCAGCATTGAATAGGTTCATTTCCAAAGTCGTCAATAAGTGCATTCCATTCTTCGATGTGATTAAGAAGAAGAAAAACTTTGAATGGGGAGAGATTGCCAGAAAGCCTTTAATGAACTAAGATCATCTTGAGAAACCACCAATTCTGTCCAGTCCTATAGATGGGGAACCTTTATCTTTATATGGCAGATTCAGAACATGCATTTAGCTCTATTCTGATAAGAGAAAAAGGGAAACCCAACTTCAAATATACTACTCAAGTAGAAGGGTCAATGATGCACAAACCAAATATCAAGTCATACCCGAAGCCTCGGGAAGATTAAGGTTCTAACCAACTTTCCACTCAAGCAAGTCTTTAGTATACCCGAAGCCTCGGGAAGATTAGTAAAATTGGGTGTGGAACTTAGTCAATATGACATAGAATTTCTACCACAAATGGCAATTAAAGGACAAGCCCTAGTTGATTTTGTTAATGAATGTACGAGATTCATCAAAGAGAATTTATGGAAAGAAATAGATCTTATACCTAAGTAGCAATTGTTTATTGATGGGGCTTCAAATAAACAAGGAGCTGGCGTAGGATACATGATAACTACCCCCGATGGACACCGTTTGCATTACGCTATGAAACTGGATTTTCGACCACTAATATTGTGGTAGAATATGAGTCGATGGGGGAGGGACATACCTTGGCCCTATAACTAAAAATCCCTAGGATTGAGATTTTCAGTGATTCCTAATTAATGGTAAATTAGTTGAACCAAAATTATCGAAAAAAAGATGCTAAGTTGGTCTTATATGTCAAGAAGGTATTGAAAATTTGACCCAATTTAAAGATTTCTCAATACACCAAGTACCAAGAGAGAAAAACTCCCAGGCGTATTCTTTGGCTAAGTTGGCCAGCTCACGAGGAGCACCGAAAACCCGAATTGTGCCAATTGGCTAACAATCAAATCCTAGTATAGAGGAAAAATGTCCCAAACCAAAACATTAATCCTTAGTATTGACTAGATCTCAAGCTTTAACACACGAAGAAAAAGAAAAAGGAAAAGAAATCATTTAGGAGAAATCCTCCCATGCATAAAATAGCAATCAATGTGAAAATAATTGGATGATACCTATCATCGAATATTTAACAAAAGAGAAGTTGCCAACGAATAAAAAAGAAGCAAGAAGAGTAAAACATCAAGCCCCCACCTTTATTACGGAAAGCGGAATAATTTATAAGAAAGGGTATTCACTCCCTCACTTGAGATATGTAAGTCCGGAAAAAGGAGCAAAAATATTGAAAGAAGCCCATGAGGATTTTGTGGAGACCATTCTAACGGCATAAAGATAACCAAAAAGGTTATAAGACAGGGTTACTATTGTCCTGAAATGACTACCCATGCTATAGATTTTGTAAAGAAATGCGAGAAATGCCAAAAGTTCTCTAAGATCCCATACTTTCCACCAAGTGAATTAACTTTGATTTCAAGATCATGGCCCTCCGATGTGTGGGGAATTGATTCAATCGGACCACTACCTATATCAAAAGAAGGAGCTAAATATGCAGTAGTGGCCATTGATTATTTTACCAAATGGGTAGAAGTAGAACCACTACAAAATATTACATCAAGAAAAATATTCAAATTCGTAATCAAGAATATTGTCACCAGATTTGGAATTCCACATAAGATAATATCCGACAATGGGACTCAGTTTGAAAGTGAGGAGTTTTCTTGATTCTGTAATAGAAATGGGATTATCAAGAGCTTTTTGTCTTTAGCACAACCCAAGGCTAATGGAGCAGTTGAAGCTACTAATAAAACTATCAAGACCATCCTAAAGAAATGGTTTGACACAGTAAAAGGAAATTGGGTAGAAGAGCTACCTCTTGTGCTATTGGCATATAAAACATCTGCCAATACTGCATACCTATTTTCTTTAACATATTGATGTGAATCTATGCTTCCAATCGAGGTAGTATTACCCTCCCATCGAAGGATAGCATATGCATTTAATCCAAATGAGGAATTAAAAAAAGAATCTCTAGACTTGATCAATGAATTAAGGGACGAAGCAGCCATACGGACGGTTGAATATCAATGCAGGATATCTAAATATTACAACTCCAAAGTGAGAGAAAAATCATTTCAAAGGAGATTTAGTACTCCAAAAGGTTATGGAAAATACTAAGTATCCAACGGATGGACTGCTTGGGCCTAATTGGGAAGGACCCCTTATCATTCACAAAGTAATCTTACTGGGGACTTGTCAATTATGCCAACTTGATGGTAATGTAATAGCAAGAACATGGAATGCCGAACATTTGAGACCGTATTTCCCAACAGCGAATGAATAAAGAAGTTGAAAAAAGTATATCTACTAGAACAATCGTGGAAAGAAGTATGAATCTCCTTAAAAAGGAATGTAAGAATCTCCTTAAAATGGAAAAGCCTAAATCATTAGCTGTAAGGTAATAAGAGGCAAATAAAGCCTTCGATCCCACCATAAAGGTCTGGTCAAAGCACCTCCTAAAGGGAGGATGGAGTAAGCCTTTGGTCCCACCTAAAAATAGCCTGGCCAAAGAACCAACCAACCTTCAGTACCGCTTTTAAGACCCAATTAAAGCACCTCCCAGGTGGAGGATGGAGTAAACCTTTGGTCCCGCATGAAAAAGGCCTGCCAAAGCACTGAACCGACCTTTAGTACCACTTATAAAGCCTTATTAAAGCACTATCCAGAGGGAGGACAGAGTAAGCCTTTGGTCCCGCTTGAAAAAGGCCTGGCCATAGCACCGAACCAACCTTCAATACCGCCTACAAGGTCTGACTGAAATGCTTCCTAGAGGAAGATCGGTTAAGGCTTTGGTCTTGCTTAAGGTAGCTAACCATATGCATCGGACGAAACCAATCGAGTCAGTCACACTCTATCCAAAAGAATGGATCAAAAACAATCTTCTAAAGGAAGATCTGTTAAAGTTGAGCCATTAGCGCTTCAAAGAAAAAACAACCTTCTGGAGGAAGATCTGTCAAAGTTGAGCCATTAGGGCTCTGAAGCAAAAATAATCTTCTAGAGGAAGATCTGTCCAAGTTGAGCCATTAGCACTCCAAAGAAAAAATAACCTTCTCGAGGAAGATCTGTCAAAGTTGAGCCATTAGCGCTCCAAAGCAAAAACAATCTTCTAGAGGAAGATCTATCACAGTTGAGCCATAAGCGCTCTAAAGCAAAATAATCTTCTAGAACAAAAATAATCTTCTAGAGGAAGATCTGTCAAATAAAATCATTAGCGCTCTAAGGGAAAATAGCCCTCTAGAGGAAGATCTGTCAAAAATGAGCCATTTGTGTTCCAAAACAAAAATTAAGCAATCTTTTAGAAGAAGATCTATCAAATATGAGCCATGGTGCTTCAAAGCGAAGATAAAGCAATTTTCTATTCAGAGGGATTTCTGGTCTCTTGTTTTATTGCTAAAAGGATCTTCTAATGTACTATTCATAATATCACTAGAAGAGTTTCCGGTCCTCCCTCCTAAAACACTACCAAATGAGTTTCCAGATTTTTATTTGGAAAATTATAATTATCAGATAAGATCTATTTTCCATTCGGAAGTCATTGCCGTTGGATAATTTTATGGTTTGTCTTTTACAAAGATATCATCACCGGATGATTTTCTGGACTTCTTTTTGAGAAATTATTATGGTTAGCCAATTCATTAAGTTCTTTCCAACCAATTTATTACCAGGGTTAGAAAGAACACCTTGCAAAGAATCGAAAAAGGAAGAGAATTCCTAGTTTTACACTAAAGTGTAAAATGCTTCTTTTCTACGAGGAGGAGGGAAAATCTTAGCTACATATTTTCCAAAGGGAGTAAAATGAAGGTATGAGAGAATATAGAAATTAAGCAGTCGATAATAAGTAATGTTATGTGTGACCAGATCTACACTTTATCAAGGCGGGGATTAATATCAATGGCATTATATCATAAGCCATCAAAGTTATCAATGTTGCACTTCACTGACAAAGAAGGTGGATACCGTAAAACATCAATAAAAGCAGATGTCGCATATTGTCAAAATCATGCGCCATCAACACAAGTCATAATGCCACATCCCTTCAATGCCACATCCCTTCAATGTCGCATCTCTTCAATGCCACGTCTCCTCAATACCGCATCTCTTCAACGCCAGGTCTCTTTAATGTCGCATGTCTTCAATGCAGCATCTCTTCACTATCGCGTCTCTTCAATGCTACATCTCTTCAATGTTGCATCTTACCAATGCCACATCTTACTTATGTCGCGCTTCATCAACTAAGCCTTCAAAGAATGCCGAATGCCGTCATTTCTAGGGATGATGTCAAAAGCTATCAAGCCGCATGAAATCAGAATGACGATGCCGTGATCCTTCAGTACATCCAATAATGTCGTGAATCATCAAATCAAAGCAATATCCCAAGCACCATCGAGATGGGCTTTGATGCTGAATATCAAGTATGCCGCATAGACACCTGACATCCATGTCGTGCCTCTCCATCCCTATAAATATGGCCCAGTGGCATGGAGGTGGGGCGAAATTTCCTTTTTCTTCTCTCAAAATTAGACAATTGTGACCCTAAATTGAATTTCGGCAAAACTTGATTTGATTGTAATCATGGTGGAATTATATGAATAAGGACTTGGACATGTCTATTACCTTGATTGTGCCTTTTGGACATTATTGGACATGAATATGCATATAATAAAGCTTGTTGGACCCAAAGCATATCATTATTTTATTTCATATAGAATCACATGAGCTTCGGTCTAGACTATTATTTATATGCATAGTCACTATCTTGCCAACTACATATAAACTTGAACTATGAACTATGAGGACGCCTATCTAGTTCATTAACATGCTTAATGGGCTACTACACATACTCTCAACTTATCTTCTCTCTCTTTTGATCATGTGGCATGGGCTTTTGACTATCTTATTCCAAAAGTCCATGGGCATCATAGAACCATTTATTAGTGATATCATCTTGCACTTGACCTTAAAATGACATTTAACTTTGAAATTTTAGAGGAAGCTTTCCTTGCTAAAGATAGTGGGTTAAGGGTATTAACCATGTTTCATTAGAAAATGATTACAAGAAATTAAACCATGGATGTTTATATTGTTGTGTTATTTGATCAGTTATCATGTATGCTTGTGTAATCATATTAACTTCATTATTAACCCATAACTGAATCTTGGGGTGATAAGGGCAGAATAACAGGCTAGGTTGACCCAGTAGTGAATATATATTGAATTTAATTCCTATGTGAGTAGAATTGCATCCAGGAGGTCAGACAAACCAGAATATAGGATGTCCAAGACTGATCAAAGGATTATTGGTTTGGACAAGTTCTTAGTAAGCCCCATAAAAACTTGTTATGGAAATTGTTATTGGCAGAGGCCGATAGGTTCTTAGTGATCCCATGAAAACTATGTCTGTAATAGGTTATTGAAAGAGATCAATAGGTTCATAGACAGCCCATGAAAACTATGAAATGAGAGATGTTATTGGTAGAAACCAATAGGTTCACAGTAATCCAATGAAAAATATGATTGGATAATAGTATTGGTAGAAACCAATAGGTTCATAGTGATCCCATGAAAACTATGAAAGTGGATATGAAATCCATAAAGAATTGAACAGGTTATTAGTAAGCCCATGAAAACTAATACGTTAATAGTGAACCTAGAAACTATAACTTGAGACAGATAGTCAGGTGAATGGAGATGGGAAATCTAGAGCATATTGCATTTCTGCATATCTTCATGATACATTTTATTATGTTATGTCTTAACCATTGTGGATATAGGTGCACAGTATATGGTTATTATAAATTGGATTAAGATGCTAGTGAGGTGAAAACTCGTTCTGCTAAGCGGCGTGGTCTCACTAGATATCTATATGGTTCAAGATGGTAGGTTATTATTCACACCAGATTTTTTGTCCTTAAACTCTCTGATGCTCAATTAATTTGAGTAGTTTGAGAGTTAAGATTTTCAGGTTCTCCTTTAGACGAATAAGCTTTCAGAGACGTGCGGGAGGCAAGCTAGCTATTATGAGTTCATTTTGTTTGATTATGCTGTGTAATTGGAAGTAATGGCATAT
This sequence comes from Allium fistulosum, assembly GCA_030737815.1. Lineage (NCBI taxonomy): Eukaryota > Viridiplantae > Streptophyta > Magnoliopsida > Asparagales > Amaryllidaceae > Allium > Allium fistulosum. Next base: position 961,240,465 of record CM060904.1, read on the forward strand.
TACCTCATTTGGTCACCAAGAATTAATAACTGTGGATGAATGCAGCATCCATAGCGGTTGGTTTTGGGCCTCCAAATGGGGAATGTTACAAGTTGGTTTCAAACCATACATTTACGTAAATTTAAAAGAAATTTGAACCTAAAAAATTTCCAAACACAACCTAATGAATCGGAGAATGAGACCGAGGTTTGGGTTACTGCTATAGTAACGTTGTAACATCCCCTATTTGGAGGCCCGAAGCTAAGCGCTATAGATGCTACAGTCATCCATAGTATTAACTTCTGGTGACCAAATACGGTAATGTTAATGGTATCCATAATATCAAAAGCACATGAAAAAGAAACAAAATCGTATATTTCAAAAAAAAACAACTTTTCAGATTACATTTCTCAAAACATGTTTCATATTCTATTACATAATTCCCAATCATTACCCAGGTTCAGATCAAATATAATTATTACAAAATACGCTAAAAGCGACATATGAAGATGCCCCCTTGGATGACCAGAGTACTATATAGACATAACTGTCTTAAATACAACACATCGGAATAAAACAAAAACTACAACTCCTAAATATAGCTAACATCAGCCTCTAGGTTGTCTTCGGAAGCTTTATTCGCCAACCTACTAAAAACCTGAAAATCCTCAACCCTCAGCCTACTCAAATCAATTTTTAGCACCCGAGAGTTTAAGGGAAAAAACATAAACTTCGAGTTAGACATAAAGCTAGGTGTGAATAATACTATACATCTCGGTTATTTAATATTAGTGAGACCACGCCGCTTAGCGGAACGGGTTTCACCTCACTAATATCCTTTTAAAACATATTTTTGCAAATCATAATCGTGCAACCAAAACTGGTTTAACTATAAAGCATTATCATGTAAACATACATATTAGGTAACAAATGAACTATCTGTTCAAACACTATAGTTTTGTTTGGCTAACTACTAACCATTGGCCGACTCGGGCCTACCAGACAATATAAACAAATAATCTAACACCTATTAGATACTCCTCTTCTGGACGGTCTGTCCCTAACTTATCTATTAGATACTCCTCCTCTAGATGGTCTGCCCCTAACTTATCTTCTCCCGGTCACCTGATCCTAATGGTTTTCCTGGCCCACCAATAACCTACCTCTGTACAAATATATTCCCTTCTGTGTGTAATCATAATTTTAGTCTTACCTATGACAATGCCCTACACACTGGAATTTTGGACTAAATTAGCTAGGGCTAATAGCTAATGTATAGGGCGCGACCCTATACCAATCCCATCTGGTATACAAATATCTGAGTCATTTTTACTTAGTGTAGTCTTCCCTTAAATTTTCCTTGAAAACCTTTTCATTTTAAATTGATTTAAAACCTTTAAATCAAACTTAAATAAGGAATATACATACTCTATGCTTTGCTCATAATCACCTTGCCATGTTGCATATACTTTACTCAAATCTTTGTCGATGAAAACATTTAAACCTTTGAAAGCACCCCTTTCAATCCATTGAAAGTATCCCTTTCGAAACCAAGTAAACCTTAGGCCAAAGGCCAAAGCAAACTCTTTCGAAACCATTCATAATCATCCTTTCAGAACCATTGAAAAACATCTCCTTCGAAAGCTTTAAAAACCATTGACATCCTTCTTTTAAAAATCTTTAAACATTGCCTTTCAAAAACATTGGAAGACCTTTCCTTTTAAACATTTCGAAACAATTCTTTAAAACCTTTCGAAAGCATTAAAACATCAAACCTTTCGAAAGCATTGGGGTTTAATTTATAACATGTGGAAACACCTTTCGAAACCATTAAAAATTAACTCCTTCAAACCTTTGGGTTCTACCTTCAACGGAGCAAAAAAGGGTCACAAAACATTTAAGTCGAAAGCACTCTTTCGAAATCATTTTCTAAGCAACGAAGTGATGGCGCCGAAACCAACCTTCCGAAAGCATTGGTGAAGGGGCTAAGTTTTAGAAGCAAAGTATACCTTCCGAAAGCATTGCTTCGAAAGGTAGAAAAGCGACAGCTAGGGGTTTCGACCCCTTCGATTACTTAAAACAAAAGGCGCAACCCATTTGAAACCATCCCCTTAAAACATTTCACTCAGCCGAAAGCTAACCAAGTCGAAAGCACTTCCTTCGAAAGCAAAGAAGGCGCACCTTCAATTTAAAATAAAGTCATGCTTCACACCATCGGAACCTTTGGTCTCGACCCGGTACCTTTCACCTTTAGTCCAATTCACTTTATGCCAAGGTATTGATATTATGTGCATTGGTTTCGATAGCAATGGGGGCGGCAGTACTTGGTCAGAACCCCTGTGCCGAAAGTGGCGAAACATGCAAAAAGCATGTAAAAACTGATTTTAACTTTAAAAAGAAATTCTTTTCAACTAGCTTGCCTTGTTTGTCAAAATATTATTGGTTGCTAATTTTCTTTTCTAAAAGTGCTGCCAATATTTCAAAAATAAACAATTTAATTTATTTATAAAATACCCCTTCTCCTTTTATAAATATATAAAACATTTAAGTCTCATACCTTAAATAATTTTATATATGTATTAAAACACTTAGGAAAATTCTACATAAATTCCAAAAAACTATCTTTAATATGTTTTCCAAAATATATTAATTTCAGACCAAAAACATATATTATTTAGTCGTAAATAATTTTAAACCCAATTAATCATTTTCCTTACTAGAAAATTAATATAAAATCAACATTAATTCATAAACTTATGAAAATTGAAATCCATTTCTAAAGTATCATTTCTGATCTAAATCTAAAATCGTAAGGCATTTGGATGTCATTTAATAGGGGTTTCACATTAAAACATATCATAAAACCTATATGAATAAGCATAATTCGTCAACAAGCATATATAAACATTTAACCATTCAAAACATGACATAATCTTGCAAAATATTTCAGATTCATTTTAAAACCGAAAACAATTATAAAAATGAGATGTAGTCATTATTCACCTTAGCTTTGAGATCAAGGAATTTAAGATTTGAATGAATTATGTTGATTAATCTTCTTCCTTTAGCTCTTTCTTCCACATGTTCTTGCTAATGGTGGTCGGCCTCTACTTTACTTTGGTTTAGTAATGAACGTGTAAATGAATTCCTATGGGTTTAGGGTATAAGAATGCTCTTTTTGTAGGATCGATTTCACCCTAAAGGGGGGTGAATAGGGTGATACTAATAATTATAAAAAATTATTGCGGAAATATATAAAATAATTTCAGCACAGATAATAGCAGAATAATAAAAGTAGAAATAGAACAACACAGATTTACCCAGCTTCGGCAAAGCCCTACCTACGTGCTACCCCCAAGGTTTCTACTAGAAATTAAGTAGTCAAACGCTTACACACGTAAACTCGCGACACCCGCTATCGACTAACCTAACTTTACGCTCAAAACCCTGCCACAACTCAGCCACTGAGTTGCGAATTCTCGAACTACACCACCGTAGTTCGTCCCCTAGTCACACGACTAGAATTTTACAAAAGTTTAAAAGAGAAATACAAAATACAAACAACTCTAAAATAAGAAAACCTAATTTAAAATTAAAGCCCAATTGTATTTATCAAAAACCGGCCCAAAAGAAATGAACGTAGTGATAAAATTGTCCCCCTTTTCTTTATTTATTTCTTCGGCCCTTATCTCTTTTGTTCAATCATTCATTCCTCTTTCACGATTTAGGGCTTCTGGAAATTTGAGACCGCCGATTCAAATTTGTTGATTGAAAGATAATCTATCTTTGGTTTATTTTATTAATCAAACTGTCGCTTTGATTTGCATACGGCTGCTTCTTGATCGAGTTCGAATGGAATGAACTGGTATGCGATTTCCTTTATTTATTCTTGTTGATATGCTTGAACTCGATGCTCTGTATGCCGATGATGTTAATGGTTTACATAGGCATCGATTCCCTTAATTTTTGTTTACTTGAATTCGTTTGATAATTTTTCTCTGCCGTTCGATTTTGCTTGAATACATATGATTTGTTTAGACTGGTTCAATTCATATATTCCTTTGCTTGATTATCACGGCTTGCGTTTGCTGTGGATTTTGTTCCGTTCTTTTCTGGTTTGACTTCGGCCAATTTGAATTTGTGATAATATTTTGGGATAATCGGCTTTCTTTTAATTTCTTTTATGACTTGTTCGATTCCTTGGCCACCACGGCTTTGACTTTGTTGTTATAGTATCATGTATGAACTCTGTTGTTGCTTCTGAACTTTGCATTTCATTGTTCACTGTCTTTTTGTGCACTGCCCTGGTGCAATTGATTGCTTGCATATAGTTGTTGCCTCTGGTCATTGCATTCAAATGAATTTGTGATCTTTGCACTCACCTTCTGCTTCAATGTTGTCTTCATACATGCCATTTCTCTGCTATGTTGTATCTGAACTGTTGCTTGCACATTTTGTACATATGATTGAGGCAGTTGTCATATTTGTTGGATTTTGAAGTCTGGTGAACTTTCTCTGCTGCCTTCTTTCTTCTGTTTGGTCTTGGCTATTCACTTGTTGCTCCTTTATGTGTTGTCCACCACCTTTTGTACTGGTTTGGTTCATTACTGTTTGATCTGAGCTTGATTTGAGTCTTGTGAAAATAGTTCGTTCATATGTACACAATTGTGCACTTGTTAGCATGGTCTGGTTTTTTCTTTTTGTTGCATGAGAAATTATACTCGACAATTTTGTGATGTAATTGTATTGCACCTGAGTTGAATCCAGCCTCGGCTCGGGTTTGACCTTGTGCTCACATGTCCCTGCAATTTTATCAAGTGTACATCGGTGTGCACGGCCTTGTGGCATGTACAGTGATACACTGTGCATGTCACATACTTGTTCGTGTATGAATGGATTCAAATTAACTGTTGATGAACAACCCAAATAACTGAGGCAAATAATTGTCAAAAACACATTTTATTTTACACTGCAAAAATATTTCTCTTTCAATTTTACCGCGTCAGTGTTTATTTTGCAGATAACTCAGATGTTGGATTCAGGCTGGAGCAAAGTCGAAGATAAAATACGAGTGAATGAGTGATATGTAGTGAGGTGAATAATGTAAAGTGAAATTTGTGATGTATTCGAAATTGTAATGTAATCGAAAATTGTATATATGTAGTGAGAGCTCAAATTTGTACTATTCATGATTGTAATAAAATATTTGTTTAAATAAAATATCTGTTTGAATTTAAATTCTATGTTATTTATTTTATTCAGCAAATATTTATTTAATTACGTGAAAATAAAATACTACAATAACAAATACATTTAAATGAATATGTATATATGTTTATTATCATCAAACAAAAATCATATCCTAGCATATTCAACACTTTTCCCAACATTGCCATTGTCTATTACTCTTGTCTATTTTAATTCATGTTAGCTCATTTTAATTTACTCATTAACATGGCAAGGCTACCCCTATTAATCAAAAATCTCAATCCCCTAATCATCACATTATTTGATTTTATTTAGCTAGTTAAATATCCTAAATAATGTATCTAAAAATATGAGGTGTTACAATCTCCCCTCCTTAAAGAATTTTGTCCTCGAAATTACGATATGGTACAAAACAAATCAAACATAAAGGTAAAAGATACCATCAAACAAATTATGATAAGTGTCTCTAATCCTTCTCCCAGTCTCCCAAGTACAGTCTCTCTCATCGTCGCTCTACTGGACTTTAACTAATCTGACTGTCTTGTTTCTAAGCCTCTTCTCATCTCTCGCAACTATCCGAACTAGCTTTCTAACTATAGTCAAGTCTGGTTCTACCACCAAGTCATATAACACCGTCAGTGTTAAAGTAGACTCTGGATCTCTAGTACACTTCCTTAGATGAGAAACATGAAACACATCGTGAACTCCTGCCAAACTATTCGGTAACTCTACTCTATATGCGAGTTTCCCGACCCTCTCTACAATAGGAAATGGTCCTACGAATCTCGGTGCCAACTTCCCTGATTTCCTAAATCGAATCACAACCTTCATCGGTGACACCTTAATGAAAACATGATCTCCAACTGAGAAGTCCAAGTCTTTCCGTCTTCTATCTACATAACTCTTCTGCCTAGACTGAGCTTCCTCCATTCTTTCCCAAATCAACTCAGTTTTCTCTACAGCTTCTTTAACCAAATCTGGACCAAGAACCAACCTACCCCGATCTCTAACCAACAAACTAGTGATTTGCTTGGCCTTCCATACAAAGCTTCAAACGATGTCATCCCTATACTAGTCTGATAACTGTTGTTATATTAAAACTCGACTAAATGTAGATGGTCTTCCCATGATCCTCCAAAATCTAACACACAAGCTCTTAATAAATCTTCAAAGATTTTGTTAACCCTTTCTGTCTGCTCATTAGTCTTTGGATGCTAAGCGGTACTCATCTTGAGCTTGGTTCCTAAAATATTCTGCAGACTCTTCTAGAACTCGCTAGTGAATAATGAATCTCTATCACTTACTATACTACTAGGAATTCCGTGTAGTCTAACTATATTCTTCATAAATAACATAGCTGGAACATGTGTCATCCTAGTTGACTTAACTAGAATGAAACAAGCACTCTTGGTCGGTCTACTATGACTCATATACTTTCATTTCCTTTATTAGATCTCGGCAACCCATCTATAAAATCCATAGAAATAGAATCCTACTTCCATATTGGAATATCCAATAGCTGAAGCAACCCACTTGGCTTCCGATGTTTGGCTTTTACCTCTTGGAAGCTCATACACTACTTCACCCATAAGGCTACATCCCTCTTCATACCTTCCTAGAAGAAACTCTACTTCATGTCCTGATACATCTTAGTTCCTTCCGGATGAATAGATAACTTCGAACGATGGCATTCCTACAAAACTTCCTTCCTTATGTCTCCTACATTCGGAACACATAACCAACCTTTCTTTCTCAACCACCCATTTTGGTCAAGACTAAAATCATCCAAGTCGTCGCTCTCTATTTGATCCTTCAACTTCTTGATCCGTTCTACTAATACTGGATCCTCCTCCTATTTGGAAGCAATCTTTTCGATCATCACCGGTCGAACTTCAAAACAAGACAACACAACAGTTCCTTCACTAGACCCAACTTCAGATCTCCACTGCACTCTACAGGTCGACAACACTTTCAAATCTTTCCACTCTGCTATCATTGCCAACACTACACTCTGATGCTTTCTGTTAAATGCATCTGCAACCTTGTTACCTTTCCCCGGTGTGTACTCAATATCGAAGTCATAAGCGGTTATAAATTCCAACCATCTCTGCTGTCTCATGTTCAGCTCCTTCCGAGAGAACAAATACTTCAACGACTTATGATCGATATATAGCTCAAACCACTATCCCAAAAGGTAATATCTCCACCCCTTCAATGCAAATATCACCACAGCTAATTACAAATCATGCGTTGGATATCTAACCTCATGCGGTCTAAGCTGTCGGGAAGCATAGGCCAATCAATTTACCTCTTTGCATCAACACAACTCCTAACCCTGTTCCACACGCATCTATATAAACTATCAAATCCTGATTGCCCTCCTGAACAACTAATACAGGTGCATGGGTCAATAAGTGTTACAAGCTCTGGAATGCTTCCTCACACTTATTGGTCCAAACAAACTTCACGTCCTTTCGCGTTAGCTTGGTTATCGGTGCGGCTATCCGCGAAAAATCTTTAATGAACCTCTGATAATATTCGGCCAATCCAAGAAAACTCTTTGTCTCAGTCACTATCTCGGGTCTCTTCTTCACTGCTTCAATATTAGTCGGATCTACAGACACCCATCTCTCTGAGAATACATGACCAAGAAACTTCACTTTCTTCTTCCAGAAATGACACTTCGAAAACTTCGCCTTCAACTAATTCTGCCTCAACCTCTCAAGCACAATTCTAAGATGAACTTCATGCTCCTTTTCATCCTTAGAGTATATCAAGATATCATCTAGAAAGACGAACACGAACTTATCCAAGTGCTCTCGCAAAATTCGGCTCATCAAATCCACAAAGAATGTCGGCGCATTAGTTAGTCCGAATGGCATCACTAACCATTTGTACGATCCATATCTGGTTCTAAACGCCATCAAAGGAATACTATCCTCTGCTATTCTAAGATGATGGAAACCTGTTGCTAAATCCAACTGAGAAAATACCTTGGCTCCACTCAATTGATCGAACAAATCGTCAATTCTAGGCAATGGATATCGATTCTTTATCGTCTTCTCATTCAACTTACAATAATCGATACGTAACCTTAACGATCCATCTGGCTTCTTAGCAAAAACTGCGGCTTCTCCTCAAGGTGAACTACTCGGTCTAATAACATTCTTGCTTTCCAAATCCACCAACTGCACCTTCAACTCTCTCATCTCTGTAGGTGTCATCCTACTTGGCGGCCTACTCACTAGTTCTGCCCCAGGCACCAAATCTATCTGAAACACAATAGCTTGTTTCGGCGACAATCCTACTACAGGTTCAAAAACATCTGCGAATTCTCTAACCATGAAAACTCGATTCAACTCGTCCTCTAACTCCACAACACCCAACAAAGCATTCACCTCACAACTAGGGCTTTCTATAGTATATACAATCCAATCACTACAGTCAGGGTGTCTAAATTATATTTTCCTGTCATGTGAAAATATCCTAGCATCGTACTTACTTAACCAATCCATACCCAAAATAATTCTAAACCCTACAAAGTCAAATACATGCAAACTGTGAACAAAGGTATGACCTAACAAATCAAACTCTAGGTGGTCACACTTCATCCCAAGTGTTGCATACCCTCCTATCGGATTTTACAACCCATAAGGAAGTAACTAAATATGAGGGTTCTAGGTTAAGCTTATCTACCAAACAATGAGACATAAAAGAATGCGATGCACCAGTATCAAATAGAACGCTAACAAACATACCATGAATCTGAAGCGTACCTCCCAACACTGCCTTCCCTTTCTCTTACATTGTAGGTTCTGATGTAGCTGGCTCCAATGCAAATACTTTGCCCCTTCCATCCCTAGCAGGCTCTTTGCATTGATTCTTATAATGACCAATCTGATCGCAGTTGTAGCACCTAATATTCTTCTTCCCGATCACTTCCTTCACCTTTCTAGTATGACACTCATTAGAGAAATGCATCTTCTTATCACACTTGAAGCAAACAACCTCAGACTTTCCCTTCTTTGCTGCTCCACCTTTCTGAGCACCCTTCTTGTGAAAGAACTTCCTTTACTGACTCTACCCCACCTGGACCTCCTTTGTCTTACTCTTCTCCAGAGAAGCAAGCATCTCCTCATGCCTCAATGCTGTCTCTACCACAACGTCACAAGGATCCCTAAGATGAGGTAATGTAGCCCTTGCCAACTCAGGCTTCAACCCCATTATGAACTTCTCATTCCTCTTCATCACAGTATCCACAGTGGCATGTCCATACCTTGACAACTCCTCGAACCTTCTAGAATATTCCAACACAAACATCTCCCTCTGTTCCAACTCACCAAACATTTTGAGCAAAGCAGACTGCGCCATCATAGACATGAACCTCTCCTGGAACCTTCTCCTAAATTCAGCTCATGTCATCTCCTCTTCATTAACTCCAACCGTCACACTATTACACCAGAATAAAGCTGCTCCCTGAAGTTGTCTCGATGCAAGCTTCCTCTTCTGCTCATCATTGAGCCCTATGTCTACAAAGATTCTCTCATAATGCAACAACCAGTTCTCCACCTCAATAGCATCTTCAGTTCCGACAAATGGCTTCCCTCCAAGCCTAACAAAATATCTGCTCAAGATAGCATAATTGTTGACCATCGGAGCTTTCTAAACTCCTACTCCAGCATTTCCGCCACCCACTCTAGCAGCAATTCTAGCTTGCATCATGTTCACGAAAAACTAATACATAGCACTCATATCCACTTGTGGGACTCCAGCACCAACATTCCCAACTTGTGCCCGACCTTGGTTCCTTCTCGTATTCGATCTGGCATTACCATTTGTGGTGGTGCTTCCTCCAAGATTCACTCTTCCACTTCTAGCATCCATATTTGTAATCAAGTCTCATGAGATACAGAAGAATATCCTAAGAGAGATAGGAGAATAAAGATATGGCATATACTTATATATAGCAAATACAAGTACGTTACTATAGCGTTATCCCATACCCCAATCTCATCTCTAATTCCTTAGGATTATGTTTTCAAAATCATTTTAGTTAAAGTTTCTCATAACCTATGCTTTGATACCAAGTTGTAACATCCCCTATTTGCAGGCCCAAAGCTAAGCGCTACAGATGCTGCAGCCATCCATAGTATTAACATCCGGTGACCAAATACGGTAATGTTAATGGTATCCATAATATCAGAAGCACATGAATATGAAACAAAATCACAGATTAAAAAAAACAACTTTTAAGGTTACATTTCTCAAAACATGTTTCATATTCTATTACATAATTCCCAATCGTTACCCAGGTTCAGATCAAATATAATTATTACAAAATATGCTAAAAGCGACATATGAAGATGCCCCCTTGGATGACTAGAGTACTATATAGACATAAATGTCTTAAATACAACATAGCAGAATAAAACAAAAACTACAGCTCCTAAATATAGCTAACATCAGCCTCCTGATCGTCTTTGGAAGCTTTATTTGCCAACCTATTAAAAACCTAAAAATCCTCAACCCTCAGCCTACTCAAATCAATTTTCAGCACCCGAGACTTTAAGGGGAAAAACATAAACTTCGAGTCAGACATAAAGCCTGGTGTGAAAAATACTATACATCTCGGTTATTTAATATTAGTGAGACCACCCCGCTTAGCGGAACGGGTTTCCCCTCACTAATATCCTTTTAAAACATATCTTTTTCAAATCCTAATCCTGCAACCAAAACTGGTTAAAAACGGTAAAGCATTTTCATGTAAACATACATATCAGGTAACAAATGAACTATCTGTTCGAACACTACAGTTTTGTTTGGCTAACTACTAACCTTTGGCTGACTCGGGCCTACCAGACAATATAAACAAATAATCTAACACCTGTTAGATACTCCTCTTCTGGACGGTCTGTCGCAAACTTATTTGTTAGATACTCCTCTTCTGGACAGTCTGTCCCTAACTTATCTTCTCCCAGGGTCACCTGATCCTAATGGTTTTTCTTGCTTTCCAATAACCTAACTCTGTACAAATATATATTCCCTTTTGTGTGTAATCATAATTTTAGTCTTACCTGTGACAAAGCCCTACACACTGGAATTTTGGACTTAATTAGCTAGGGCTAATAACTAATGTATTGGGCGCGACCCTATACCAGTCCCATCTGGTATACAAATATCTGAGTCATTTTTACTTAGGGTAGTCTTTCCTTAAATTTTCCTTGAAAACCTTTTCATCTTAAATTGATTTAAAACCTTTAAATAAAACTTAAACAAGGAAAATACATACTCAATGCTTTACTCAAAATCACCTTGCCATGTTATATATACTTTAATCAAATCTTTATTGAAGAAAACATTTAAATCTTTGAAAGTACCCCTTCGAAGTATCCCTTTCGAAACCGAGTAAATCTTAGGCCAAAGTCCAAAACAAACCCTTTCAAAACCATTCATAATCATCGTTTCAGAACCATTGAAAAACATCTCCTTCGAAAGCTTTAAAAACTATAGACATCCTTCTTTTAAAACTCTTTAAACATTGCCTTTCGAAAACATTGGAAGACCTTTCCTTTTAAACCTTTCAAAACCATTGGGGATCCACTCCTTCGAAACCATTCTTTAAAACCTTTCGAAAGAATTAAAACATCAAACCTTTCAAAAGCATTTGGGTTCAATTTATAACATGTGAAAACACCTTTCGAAACCATTAAAAATTAACTCCTTCGAAACCTTTGGGTTCTACCTTCAACAGAGCAAAAAAGAGTCATAAAACATTTAAGTCAAAAGCACTCTTTCGAAAGCATTTTCTAAACAAAGAAGTGATGGCATCGAAACCAACCTTCCGAAAGCATTGGTGAAGCGGCTATGTTTTAAAAGCTAAGTATACCTTCCGAAAGCATTGCTACGAAAGGTAGAAAAGCAACAGCAAGGGATTTCGACCCCTTCGATTACTTAAAACAAAAGGTGCAACCTATTCGGAACCATTCCTTTAAATATTTGACTCAGCCGAAAGCCAACCAAGTCAAATCACTTCCTTCAAAAGCAAAGCAGGTGCATCTTCAATTTAAAACAAAGTCATGCTTCGACCCCATCGGAACCTTTGGTCTCGACTCGTTACCTTTCGCCTTAGTCCAATTCACTCTGTACCAAGTTATTGATACTATGTGTATTGGTTTCGATAGTAATGGGGGCGATAGTACTTGGTCAGAACCCATGTGCCGAAAGTGGCGAAACATGCTAAAAGCATGTAGAAACTGATTTTAACTTTAAAAAGAAATTCTTTTTAACTAACCTATCTTTTTTGTCAAAATACTATTGGTTGCTAATTTTCTTTTCTAAAAGTGCTACCAATATTTCAGAAATAAACAATATAATTTATTTATAAAATACCCCTTCTCCTTTTATAAATAAATAAAACATTTAAGTCCCGTACCTTAAATAATTTTATATATCTATTAAAACACCTAGGAAAATTATACGAAAATTCCAAAAAATCGCCTTTAATATGTTTTATAACATATATTAATTTTATATCCAAAACATATATTATTTAACCGTAAATAATTTTAAACCCAATTAATCATTTTTCCCACTAGAAAATTAATATAAAATCCACATTAATTCATAAAATTATGAAAATTGAAAACCATTTCTAAAATATCAATAATAATCTAAATCTAAAATTGTAAGGCATTTGGATGTCATTTAATAGGGTTTTCACACTTAAACGTATCATTAAACCTATATGAATAAGCATAATTCATCAACAAGCATATATAAACATTTAACCATTCAAAACATGACATAATCTTGGAAAATACTTCGGATTCATCTTAAAACCGAAAACAATTATAAAAATGAGATGTGGTCATTATTCAACTTACCTTAGAGATTAAGGAGTTTAAGATTTGAATGAATTAAGTTGATTAATCTTCTTCCTTTAGCACTTTCTTCCTTTTGTTCTTGCTAATGGTGGTCGGCCTCTACTTTACTTTGATTTAGTAATGAACGTGTATATGAATTCCTATGGGTTTAGGGTATAAGAATGCTCTTTTCCCAACTTTGCCTTTGCATATTACCCTTGTCTATTTTAATTCATGTTAGCTCATTTTAATTTACTCATTAACATGGTACGGCTACCCCTATTAATCACAAATCTCAATCCCCTAATCATTACATTATTTTATTTTATTTAGCTAATTAAATATCCTAAATAATGTTATTAAAAATATGGGGTGTTACAAACATACTTGCATTTGTTATTTATATATCTATAAGTACGTATTCCCCTTTTCTCTTAGACCATTCCTACGTATCTTACTAAAACTCGTATGTAGATATATAAGAAATATATGGAGGTAGAAAACGGATGAGGAAATCTAGGTGGAGGAAGCACCACAACTAATGGAAATGCTCGAGCCAATACTAGAAGGAATCTGGGTCGATAGGCAAATGCTAATCCAAACGCAAATGCCAATGTAGGTGCTAGAACCCCGCCAGTAGATAAGGGGATGAGTAACAGTTCAACGTCAATCTGATGCAAGCTGGATTAGCTGCATGAGTAGCTGGGGGAAATGTTGTGAATGTTGGGGGAGCAAATCCTATAGCCCCAATTGGCAATAACCATGCCAAGCTGAGTAGGGATTATACCAGTCTTGGTGGAAGTTGTTTTTGGGAACAGAGGATGCTGTTGAAGTAGAAAACTGGTTATTGCACTGTGAAATAATTTTCACTGACTTGGGATTTGATGATGAGCAGAAGAGGAGACTTGCTTCTAGACAGTTGCAGGGAGCAGTACTTTATTGGTGGAGTGGTATTACCGGGGATTTCCCGAGGAAGAGTTGACTTAGGCAGAGTTTCGAAGGAGATTCAAAGAGAGGTTCTTGTCTGAAGTTTCCAAGTCAATATTGTTGAGAAATTTCATGGACTTAGTGCAAGGTGAGATGTCGGTGATTGAGTATGCTACGAAGTTTGATGAGTTGTCCAGATACGAATATGCTACCATTGACACCGTCATCAAAAGAAATGAGATGTTTATTAGAGGGTTGAAGCCTGAGATTGTTATGGCGACTATGCCACACATCTCCGTGATCCAAGTACAGTTGTAGTGAAAATGGAAATTAGGAATGAAGAGATACTCTCTACTTTAGGAAAGAGAAGTAGGTTGAAACCTAGGATTCTCAAGGCAAGAAGAGTAAATTCTTTAATAAGAAAGGAGCTCAGAAAAGAGGGGCTGCCAAGAAAGGGAAGGCCGATGTAGTTTGCTACAAGTGTGACAAGAAATGACATTTTTATCATGAATGTCGAACTGGAAAAGGGAAGAAGCTTGCAGATAAGAAAGGAGTGAAGTGCTTCAACTGTGACCAGATCGGGCATTACAAGAATCAGTATCCAGAACCGGTTAGAGCAGACAAGGGAAACGTTTTTGCCTTGGAACCATCATCTTCTAGACCAAACGCTGCTGAGAAGGGAAAGTCTGTGACGGAAGGTACGCTTTTGATTCATAGTACACTAGTTAGGGTGCTATTTGATAATGGTGCATCACATTTATTTATTTCTCAGCGTTTGGTAGATAAGTTATGTTTAGAACCCTCATACCTTGTTACTTTCTTAAGGGTTGCGAATCCGATAGGAGGGTATGCAACTTTGGGGATGAGATGTGACCAGTTATAATTTGATTTGTTAGGTCATAAGTTCACATGCGGTCTGTATTTTTTTGATTTTCGGGGTTTCGGGATCATATTGGGTATGGATTGGTTAGATAGATATAATGATAGGATATTTTGCCAAGATAGGGAAATATTGCTAAGACACCTTAATAGTCATAACCGAATTATATACTCAGTGGAGAATTCAGATTTGAGTGCTTAAGCATTGTTAGGGGCTATGGAAGTAGAAGAAGAGTTGAATCAGGTGTTGGTAGCAAAGAGTTTGCAGATGTTTTTGAGCCAATCACAAGACTGCCACCGAAGTGAGACATTGAGTTTTGGATAGATCTTATGCCAGGAGCAGAACCGGTAAGTAGACCACTTAGAAGGATGGAACCTACTGAGATGAAGGAATTGAAGGTGCAGTTGGTGGATTTAGAAAGAAAGAATTTTATTAGACCAAGTAGTTCGCCTTAGGGAGCGACCACAGTGTTCGTGAAGAAAGTGGATGGGTTGTTAAGGATGTGTATCAACTATCATAAGTTGAATGAGAAGATGATCATGAATAAGTATCCTCTACCAAGAATCGATGATTTATTTGATCAGTTGAGCGGAGCCAGAGTATTTTCCCAATTGGATTTGGTGACAGGTTTCCATCAGCTAGGAGTGGCAGAGGATAGTATTTCATTGACAGTGTTTTGGACTAGGTATGGTTCATACGAGTGGTTAGTGATGCCATTTAGGTTAACGAATGCGCCAGTTTTCTTCGTGGATTTGATGAACTGGTTTTTCCAAGAGTACTTGGATAGGTTCGTATTGGTATTCATAGATGACATCTTAATATACTCTAAGGACGAAAGGGAGCATGAAGTTCATCTTAGAGTGGTGCTTGAGAAGCTAAGGCAACATCAACTGAAAGCGAAGTTTTCAAACTGTCATTTTTGGAAGAAAGAAGTTAAGTTTCTCGGTCACGTGGTTTCAAAGAAGGGTTTGTCCATTGATCCGGATAAGATCGAAGCTATTAACAACTGGAAGAGACCAAAGACGGTGACTGAGATCAGAAGTTTTCTGGGGCTTGCTGGTTACTATCAGAGGTTTATTAAGGATTTCTTGCGAATAGCAGTGCCTTTGACTAAGCTAATCAAGAAGGACGTAAACTTTATTTGGTCTGGTAAATGTGAGGAAGGGTTCCTTAAGTTAAAGCATTTATTGACCAATGCACCTGTGTTAATAGTTCCAAATGGGAATAAAGGATTAGTTGTTTATACAGATGCATGTGTAACTCGATTAGGAGCTGTATTGATGCAGAAAGGTAAAATTATTGCCTACGCTTCACGATAGCTCAGACCACATGAAGTGAGATATCCTACTCATGATCTGGAGTTGGCAGCGGTAATCTTTGCGTTGAAAGTATAGAGACATTACCTCTTAGAGGAGTGATTTGAGTTATACACAAATCATTAGTCCTTAAGGTACTTATTCTCTCAGAAGGAGTTGAATATGAGACAGCAGAGGTGGCTGGATTTTTTAGCAGCTTATGACTTTGGTATAAATTATACACCTGGAAAAGGAAATAAAGTAGCAGATGATTTTAGCAGAAAACATCAGAATGTGGTGTTGGCTATGTTAGCAGAGTGGAAGGATCTGGATGCTTTGATTGCTTGTAGTTTGCAGTTAAGATCAACTGCTAGATCTAGTCAGAGCACTGCCATGTTATCCTACTTGGAAGTCCGGCCAGTTCTGATCGAAAGGATTGCTTCTAAGAAGAAAGTGGATCCATTGTTGGCCGAGAAGATTAGAAGGCTTGAGGTTGGATGAGAGATTGACGGTCTAGAAGATTTTAGTCTCGACCAGAGTGGATGGTTGAGAAAGAAGGGACAGATGTGTGTTCCAAATGTTGGGGACTTAAGGAGAGAAGTTTGTAGAGAATGTCATCGATCAAAATTTACAATTCATCCTGGGGGGGCCAAGATGTATCATGATATGAAGAGAAGTTTCTACTTGGATCGTATGAAGAGGGATGTTGGCTCATGGGTAAAGCAATGTGTGAACTATCAACAAGTAAAGGCCGAACATCAGAAGCCGAGTGGGTTGCTTCAACCTTTGGAGATACCACTTTGGAAATGGGATTCGATATCCATGGATTTTATAGACGGGTTTCCAAGATCGAATTGAGGAAATGAAAGTATATTGGTCATAGTGGACAGGTTGACCAAGAGTGCCCATTTCATTCCAGTTAAGTCAACCAGGACGGCACCTGTTTTGGCTAAATTGTTTATGAAGAACATGGTTAGACTACATGGGATTCCTAGTACTGTAGTCAGTGATAGAGATACTTTGTTTACTAGTGAGTTCTGGAAGAGTCCACAAGATGTGTTAGGTACCAAGCTCAAGATGAGTACTGCTTATCACCCTCAGACAGATGGGCAGACAAAGAGAGTCAATAAGGTACTCGAGGATTTATTGGAGCTTGTGTGCTAGATTTTTGGGGGATCATGAGAAGATCACCTACACTTCCTATAATCACATTTATCACACTAGTATAGGAATAGCATCTTTCAAAACTTTGTATGGAAGGCCATGCAAGTCACCAGTATGTTAGTTGGAAACCGGAGACAAATTAGTCTTAGGTCCAGATTTGGTAAGAGAGGTAACATAGAAGATTGAATTGATCTGAGGTAGGATGACAGAAGCTCAATCTAGACAGAAGAGTTGTGTAGATAAGAGGCGTAAGGATCTAGAGTTCTCAGTTGGAGATAGGGTTTTCATTAAAGTATCACTGATGAAGGATGTGGTACGATTTGGAAAGTCAGAGAAACTGGCACCGAGATATGTTGGACCATTTCTAGTTATAGAGAGGATTGGAAAGCTCGCATATAGAGTAGAGTTGCCGAGCAGTTTGGCAGATGCCATAATGCGTTTATTGTGTCTCATCTTCATAAGTATGTGCATGATCCAGAGATTACTATCCCTCCGACTGCATTGGAAGACTTAATAGTAGAACTGGATCTGACTTTTGTTAGGCAACTAGTTCAGGCTATAACGAGATATGAGAAGAGGTTAAGAAACAAGACAGTCAAGTTGGTGAAAGTACAGTGGAGCGACAATGAGAAGGACTGTACTCGGGAGACGGAAGACAAGATTGGAGATACTTATCCTGATCTATTATAAGGGTATGTTCCATACCTGTTATATATATAGACACACACTTACACTGTTTGCTTGCAATTAGGCTAGTGTGGTAGTTAGGAGATGTTATAGATGATTACTATGATTAGTATTTAGTCCTTGTAAAATTTCGAGGACGAAATTCTTTAAGTAAGGGAGCCCGTAACACCCCTAATTTTAGATAGCATTATTCAGGAGATTTGATTAGATAAATTAAATAGAATAATGTAGAGACTAGAGTGATAAGGGAATTGAGATTTGGAAACTAATTAAGGTCGTGCCTTAACTAAATTAATTAAAGAGAAAGAGTTAGGACATAAAAACCTAAGAGAATAAGGCAAGGGAAATATGGGAATAGCCGAACCCCCATAACCCCTAAAACCCCCTACCAAATTCTCATTCTCATTTACATTCTTAAAGAACAAAACCATAAATAAAAGAAAAACAAGGCCGGCCATAACCCTAAGAAGATAAGGAGCACAAAATCTAATTAGAGGCTAAGATTCAAGCTAGGAAGATGTAAGCAAGAACAAATCTCAAGTTCCTTATCCAAAGAAGGTGAATAATGATCTAAACCATCTCATATAAGTCATCTTGAATGTTTTAATTCAGGTTTGAGGTTTAAATCAGTATGATTGGATGAATGATGATATGTTTTAATTTAAATGCCATGTTATAATTTAAATAAGAATTTTATGGAATAATATTGTGACGCCCCACTCCGAGACCCACACTAATAAAGAGCATTACTAGGTAATACTGTTTGCTAGTGCAGAGAATAGGGCTGGTTAGGAGCGACCATCTGTGAGCTTTGAATTAAACGAGTATCGAATACGTCGATTGGGTGATCCGTTTTTTTTTCTTTCTTTCTTTTCTTAAGTGGATCGACATATCCGATTCAGGTTTAATACAAAACTACGGTAGCTAAGGATCGTATTCAGTACAAATATAATAATATCAAATGCCTCATATCACAGAACAAGAGCATACACACACACATATATACATATACAGAGTCAGCAGAAGTACTGTATGACCCAGAATTTTTATTAACATTATTCAGGATATTTAATTGGATAAATTAAATAGAATAAAGTGAATAATTAGGGAGATGAGATTAATAAATCTAAAAGCCGTGTCTTAATGAATGAACTAAAATAAGACTTAACTTCATTCTCCAATCAACTAATCAAGATGAATAATCATGTTTATCATCTCTTTTTCTGAGTTTGGGCCGGTTATGGGTTATACCTGATTCATATTTGTGCTTTTGGTTAGGATATAACCATTTAAACCTTTGTTTGGATAAGACATAGGTGTTTTACAATGTTAATGGGATAATTAACACGTTTTCATTCGGTTTTGGTTAATTTCCGAGTTGTTTTGACCTTCATATGCTTTGAAAATTTAATATGTTGAAGTATATGATTTGTTAGACTTTTGGTGATTTTTGAGGATTTTTCCTTCGTGATTTACTAAGGTAATTAAATTATTTAAGCCCAATGGATAAACTGAAAAATTGGCTTCCAAAATTACTTAAATTCGAGAGGAAATTGCTTTTGGAAATATTTAGGGAAGAAGTACCGTGTTTTAAGAAAAAGGTTGACTTTTGTATAACTTTTTACTATTTGGAATCATAGGAGAAGGTTCCTCAGCCAATCAAAATTAGACAAATAAGATAAAAACATCACTTCAGTGGGCCCAGTTCTGCCTTCGACTCCAACAAGCCCGCTTTTACCCTATCGATGAAGTCGAAAGGTACCTTTCGCCTAAGACGGAAGGTAAACAGTTACCCTTCGTCAAAGTTGAAAGGTAGGCATGGGGCCGAAGGGAAGAGAAGGGCGAAGGGATGGGGAGGTTGCTTCTTTTGCTTTCGGATAGAAATAAAAATTGCTTTCGAATAAGTTGAAGGGGGATCCTTCGACTCTATCATTTTATAAAAGACTAAATTTTTTATATATATTCAAGAAGGGGTTTCGAAGGAGATCTTCGAAAGCTTAAACCTTCAAGAAGGGGCTAACTTTGAGTGTTTATTTGCTTTCGAATGGGACTTCATTCGAAGGGTTTTAAAAGGATGTTTTTAGCCATTTTTCTTAAGTAAAACTTTGCTAAGTCGAAGGGGTTACTTCAAGGGGTTATAGCATAAAATACTTATCTTTGTTTGAATATAAGGGGGTTCCTTATTTAAATTGAATGTTATAAAACCTTAGGGCAGCGGGGTTGGTTTAATGTTTTCGATACATAGCTTGGGGTTACAAAGAGAAATATGCTTTTGAAAATATGCATTGGAGCTATCAATGTGTTTTATTTAATTTAACATAATTGGGGCTACCAATGGGAATAGATTAAATAGGTGGTATACCTGGGAAAATAATTAATCATTGGGATCATGATATTTTTATTGGCCAAGTGATGGGTTCTTGGTTAACCTAGGAAAACCATGGAATGTGGGGTGGATATCCCACATCAAATTTCTAAAGTAAAGAATGTTT
Source organism: Allium fistulosum (assembly GCA_030737815.1). Lineage (NCBI taxonomy): Eukaryota > Viridiplantae > Streptophyta > Magnoliopsida > Asparagales > Amaryllidaceae > Allium > Allium fistulosum. Next base: position 961,260,959 of record CM060904.1, read on the forward strand.
TGCTAGAGGTGGTTAGCCTCGGGATTTGGCACCCAAGGGTTCATAGTCATCCTAGGAAAACTATGTAGTGTGCGGTGGATAGCCCACACCAACTTTTATAAAACAATGTACGATGGATAATCTGCACTTATTTTAAAGGGATTTGGGATGGACAGTCCTATTAAATTATGACGGATAGTCATTTTAAAGATTTTAGAGGGGAACTCTTATAATTGATTTTAGATGGGATATCTAATAAATGGGTGGATGGGATATCCAATACATATGATTTATGGCTTTAATTCATATTATGTTAAGACTAATCATTTTGGGTGCAGGGGCATAGTAAATGATTTGCATGTTTTATTTTGGATACTAGTGAGGGGAAAACCCGTTCCGCTAAGCGGCGTGGTCTCACTAGATATCTATTTATGATAAGAGATGATAAGGGATTATTCATACCAGACTTATTGTCTGACTTGAAGTTGTGTTTCTCCACAAACTCTCGGGTACTCAAAAATTAATTTGAGTAGTCTGAGAGTGGGAGAGTTTTAGGTTTTTGGAAGAGTAAGCTTCCGGAGATGTGTAGGAGGCAATATTAGCTATATAGGATCTATTTTGTGTATTTCGCTGTGATGTACTAAGAACTCTAAAGTTCATATTTATTAGTTCTCTGATCATCATAAGGGGACATCTTCATATGTCACTCTTATCGTATTTTGTACATGTATATGTGATCCGAACGTGGTTAACGTATGAGATTATGTAATTAAATCTCAAATTGAAATTCATAAGAAATGAGAAATTCTTTTTTGTTGAAGTTTAAAGTTTTCATATTCTTGTATTTCTGTGTTGCCAATAGTTTCAAGATTCCGATTTTGGTCACTTAGAAATAACACCTATGGATGACTGCAGCATCCGTAGCAGTTAGTTTTGAGCCTCAGGAAGCGGGATGTTACAAGTTGGTATCAGAGCGAGGTTTATGTACTTAAAAGGAATTTAAACCTTAAAAGATTTTTAAAGCATAATCTAATGAATCTAAAATATAGTTGGGCTTGGGTAAGCGTTATAGTAACGTATGTGTACTTTGCTATAAATACCTAAGTATGTATTCCCCACTCTCTTAGTCTGTTCTTCTGTATCTTACCAAGATTGGATTTCAGGTAGTAGGGAAGTAAGATATGGAGGCAGGAAATGGAAGAGTTAATCAAGGTGGGAGACGCACCGCAACATGTGGAAATATTCGACCCAATACTAGGAGCAACCAGGGTCGATAGGCAAATGCAAACCCAGATGCAAATGCCAATGTTGGTGTTGAGATTCCATCGGTTGATATGGGGATAATGTATCAGTTCTTCGTGACTATGATGCAAGCTGGAGCAGCTACGGGAGTGGCTATAGGGAATGCTGGAGGAGCTAATCCGGTGGCACCAGTTGGCAATAATTATGCCAAGCTGAGCAGGGATTATGTTAGTCTTGGAGGGAAGCCTTTTCTGGGAACCGAGGATGCGGTAGAAGTGGAGAAATGGCTATTGCATTGTGAAAGGATATTTCCATATCTCAGCTTGATGGATATGTAGAAGAGGAGACTTGGTTCAAGGAAATTGAAGGGAGCAACGTTGTTTTGGTGGAACGGAGTTACCATAGGAGAGCCAGAGGAAGACCTAATTTGGGCTGAATTTCAAAGGAGGTTTGAAGAAAGATTTCTATCAGAGATTGCCAAGTTAGCATTGCTCTGGAAATTTGCAGATTTAGTCCAGGGGGATAGGTCGGTGATTGAGTATGCTACAGAGTTTGATGAGCTGTCCCGTTATGGATATGCTATTGTGGATATTGTCATTTAGAGGAATGATAAGTTTATCAGGGGGTTGAATCCTGAGATCGCCAGAGGAACCATGCCAAACCTCCGAGATCCGTGTCATATTGTTGTGGAGATGGCTATTCGGAATGAAGAGATGCTTTCTACTTTTGGAAAAGGGAAACCGGTTGAGGTTCAGAATTTTTAGGGTAAGAAGCAGAAGTTCTTCAAGAAGAAAGGTGCCCAGTCGGGGGTAGCAGCTAAGATGAGCAAAGATGATATTGTTTGTTACAAGTGTGACAAGAAGGGTCACTATGCTAATGAGTGTCGCTCGGGTGATGGAAGAGCAGTTATAGTGAGGCCGAATGTGAAGTGCTACAACTGTGGCCAGATAGGGCATTAGAAGGACAAGTGTCCCAAGGCTGCTAAGGCTGGAAGGGGAAAGGTCTTTGCGTTGGAACCATCATCCTCTAGACCAACGGTGCTGGAAAGGAAAAGCTATGATGGAAGGTATGCTTATGATTCATAGTACTCCGGTTAGGTTACTATTTGATACAGGTGCATCGCACTTATTTATATCTCAGTATTTGATAGATTGCTTATGTCTGGAACCTTTATACCTTATTACTCCTCTAAGGGTTGTGAATCCTATAGGAGGGTATGCAACTCTAGGAATGAGATATGCCCCATTAGAACTTGATTTGTTAGATCATATGTTTTCATGCAGTTTATATGTTTTTGATTTCGTGGGTTTCGGGATCATATTGGGTATGGATTGGTTAGATAGATATGATGCTAGGATATTTTTCCAAGAGGGGGAAATATCATTGAAACACCCTAATAGCCATAACCGAGTTATTTACTCAGTAAGGAGTTCGAACGGAAATGCTTATGCGTTATTGGGTTTTATGGGAACGGAAGCAGAGCTAAAGCATGTTTATGTGGCAAGAGAGTTTGTGGATGTGCTTGAACCAGTTTCGGGCTTGCCGTCGAAAAGAGCTATCGAGTTTAGGATAGATCTCATACTAGGAGCTGAAACCATAAGTAGACCACCTAGGAAGATGTCACCAATCGAGATGAAGGAATTAAAGGTGCAGCTAGTGGAATTGGAAGGAAAGAATTTCATCCAGTCAAGCAGTTTGCCTTGGGGAACGGCCGCAGTATTCATGAAGAAGCCAGATGGGTCGTTGAGGATATGTATCGATTATCGTATGCTGAACGAGAGGACGATCAAGAATAGGTATCCTTTGCCGAGAATCGACAATTTATTCGACCTGTTGAGTGGAGCCAAAGTGTTTTTCCAACTGGATTTGGCGATAGGTTTCCATCAGCTAAGAATGGAAGAGGACAGTATTCCTTTGACGGCGTTTAGGACCAGATATGGGTCTTATGAATGGTTGGTTATGCCATTCGGGCTTACTAATGCGCCAGCTTTCTTTGTGGATTTGATGAACCGGGTTTTCCGAGAGCACCTGGATAGGTTCATGTTGGTTTTTATTGATGACATTTTGGTATATTCTAAGAATGAGAAGGGTCATGCAGATCATCTTAGAATAGTGTTAGAGACGCTACGGCAATATCAGCTGAAAGCGAAGTTCTCAAAGTGTCATTTTTGGAAGAAGGAAGTGAAGTTCCTTGGTCATGTAGTTTCCGAGGAAGGTTTAGCAGTTGATCCGGATAAGATCGAAGCTGTTAACAATTGGAAAAGACCAGAGATGGTAAGTGAGATTAGAAGTTTTCTTGGTCTTGTAGGTTACTACCGAAGGTCCATTAAGGATTTCTCGTGGATAGCAGCATCCTTGACTATGCTAACCAGGAAGGACGTGAAGTTTGTTTGGTCTGACAAATGTGAGGAGGCATTCCTTAAGTTGAAACATTTGTTAACCAATGCGCCCATATTAGTAGTTCCTGATGGGAATCAGGGGTTGGTAGTTTACACCGATGCATGTGGTACTGGGTTAGGTGATGTGCTAATGTAGAATGGAAAGGTTATTGCCTATGCTTCTAGACAGGTTAGACCGCATGAAGTGAGATACCCTACTCATGATTTGGAGTTAGTAGTGGTAATCTTCGCATTAAAGGTATGGAGATATTATCATTTGGGAGAAAGGTTTGAGCTATTTACAGAACATAAGTCTCTACGATATTTATTCTCTCAGAAGGAGCTGAACATAAGACATAGGAGATGGCTGAAGTTTGTTGCAGCTTATGATTTTAGCATCGAGTATACACCGGGAAAAGGAAATAAGGCGGCAGATGCACTTAGTAGAAAACATCATAATGTGGTGTTAGCTATGTTGACGGAATGGAAAGACTTGGAAGCACTGGCTGCTTGCAGTGTGCAGTTGAGGTCAACTGCTGGATCTAGTCGGAATATCGCCATGATGTCTTGTTTGGAAATTCGACCAGTTTTGATCGAACGGATTGCCTCTAGGCAGAAAGAGGATCTAGTATTAGCCGAGAAGATTAGAAGGTTAGAAGCTAGAACTGAGATTGATGATTTGAAGGATTTTATTTTTGACCACAGGGGTTGGTTGAGAAAGAAGAAAAGGTTATGTGTTCCAGATGTTGGAGACCTTAAGAAGGAAGTTCTTGGGGAATGTCATCGATCGAAGTTTACGATTCATCCTGGGGGAACCAAGGTGTATCAAGATATGAAGAGAAGTTTATTCTGGGAAGGAATGAAGAGGGATGTTGGCTTATAGGTAAAACAGTGTTTGAACCGTCAACAAGTAAAAGCCGAACATCAGAAGCCAAGTGGTTTGTTTCAGCCTTTGGACGTTCCAGTTTGGAAGTGGGACTCGCCATGGATTTTATTAACAGGTTGCCAAGTTCAAAACGGGGTAATGAAAGTATATGGGTCATAGTGGACAGATTGACCAAAAGTGTCCATTTCATTCCGGTAAGGTCAACCAGGACGACACCTGTTTTGGCTAAGTTGTTCATGAAGAACATCGTTAGACTGCATGGAATTCCTAGTAGTATCGACTGTGATAGAGATGCTGTGTTTATTAGCGAGTTCTGTAAGAGCCTGTAGAGTGTGTTAGGCACTAAGCTCAAGATGAGTACCGTATATCATCCTCGGACGGATGGGCAGACAGAGAGAGTCAATAAGGTACTGGAAGATCTATGGAGGGCTTGTGTGCTGGATTTTAGTGGTTCTTGGGAAGATCACTAGCACTTAGTGGAGTTTTCCTATAATAATAGATATCAGACTACTATAGGAATGGCGCCTTTTGAAGCTTTGTATGGAAGGCCATGCAAATCACCAGCATGTTGGTTAGAGACCGGAGACAGATTGGTCCTTGGTCCAGATTTGGTGAGAGAGGCGACGGATAAGCTCGAGTTGATACGGGAAAGAATGAAAGAAGCTCAGTTTAGGAAGAAGAGTTATGCAGACAAAAGGCGTAAGAACCAAGAGTTCTCAGTTGGAGATAGAGTTTTCATCAAGGTATTGCTGATGAAAGGTGTGGTTCGGTCCGAGAAGACCGGGAAGCTAGCACAGAGATATGTTGGACCATTTCCTATATCGGAAAGGATTAAGAGACTCGCGTACTGAGTAAATTTACCGAGCAGTTTTGCTAGGTCCATGATCTTTTTCATGTTTCTCATCTTAGGAAGTATGTTCATGATCCAGAAACTACTACCGCTCCGACGGCACTGGAGGACTTAGTGGTGGAACCAGATATGACTTTTGTGAGGCAACCGGTTCGTGTTGTGGCAAAAGATGAGAAAAGGTTAAGGAACAAGACAGTCAGATTGGTGAAAATTCAGTGGAGCGGCAACGTGAAGGACCGTACTTGGGAGACAAAAGATAGGATTAGGGCTAATTTTCCTGAGCTATTTTAGATGGTATGTTCTATTAAGGGTTTATATAGAATTTGGCTGGTAGGTTATACTGGCTTTGGTTGCATGGGCTATATGCTTGTTGTTTTGTCCTTACTGAATTTCGGGGATGAAATTCTTTAAAGGGGGAGTCTGTAATGACCCCAAATTTTAATTAACATTATTTGGGATATTTAATTGGATAAATTAAATAAAATAATATGAATAATTAGGGAGATGAGATTAATAAATCTAATTGGGTCGGTTATGGGTTATACCCGATTCATATTTGTGATTTTGGTTAGGATATAACCATTTAAACCTTTGTTTGGATAAGACATAGGTGTTTTACAATGTTAATGGGATAATTAACACGTTTTCATTCAGTTTTGGTTAAATTTCGAGTTATTTTGACCTTCATACGCTTTGAAATTTTAATATGTTGAAGTATATGATTTGTCAGATTTTTGGTATTTTTGAGGATTTTTCCTTAGTGATTTACTAAGGTAATTAAATTATTTAAGCCCAATGGCTAAACTGAAAAATTGGCTTCCAAAATTACTTAAATTCGGGAGGAAATTGCTTTTGGAAATATTTAGGGAAGAAGTACCATGTTTTATGAAAAAGGTTGAATTTTGTATAACTTTTTACTATTTGGAATCACAGGAGAAGGTTCCTCAGCCAATCAAAATTAGACAAATAAAATAAAAACCTAACTTTAGTGGGCCCAGTTCTGCCTTCGACTCCAACAAGCCCGCTTTTACCCTATCGATGAAGTCGAAAGGTATCTTTAGCCTAAGACGGAAGGTAAACAGTTACCCTTCGTCAAAGTTGAAAGGTAGGCATGGGGTCGAAGGGAAGAGAAGGGCGAAGGGATGGGGAGGCTGCTTATTTTGCTTTTGGATAGAAAAAAAAATTGCTTTCGAATAAGTTGAAGGGGGATCCTTCGACTCTATCACTTTATAAAAGACTAATTTTTTTATATATATTCAAGAAGGGGTTTCGAAGGGGATCTTCGAATGCTTAAACCTTCAAGAGTATTGTTTTAAAACGTGTTCATAAAAAAAGGGTGTTTTAACACCTTCCGGCAAAGTCGAAGGGTTAACCTTCTGACATGGTCGGAAGTTTACTTTTGAAGGGTTGGCTCCAATACCAACACTTCATTGTTTTGAATGATCGCAAAAGGTTTTGATTTCGAAAGGTTTGACTTCGAAAGGTTTGATTTCGAAAGGTTTGATTTCGAAAGGTTGAAGGGGTTATCTTCAATGATTGCGAAAGGTTTTGATTTCGAAAGGTTTGATTTTGAAAGGTTTGATTTCGAAAGCTTTTGAAGGGGTTATCTTCAGTGATTGCGAAAGGTTTTGATTTCGAAAGGTTTCCAAAGGGGCTAACTTTGGGTGTTTATTTGCTTTCGAATGGGACTTCATTCGAAGGGTTTTAAAGGGCTGTTTTTAGCCATTTTTCTTAACTAAAATTTTGCTAATTCGAAGGGGTTATAACATAAAATACTTATCTTTGTTTGAATATAAGGGGGATCCTTATTTAAATTGAATGTTATAAAACCTTGGGGACACCGGGGTGGATTTAATGTTTTCGATACATAGTTTGGGGTTACAAACAGAAATATGCTTTCGTAAATATGCATTGGGGCTATCAATGTGTTTTGTTTAATTTAACCTAATTGGGGCTACCAATGGGAATAAGTTAAACAGGTGGTATACCTGTGGAAAATAATTAATCATGGGGATCATGAATTTTTATAAATAACCATGGGGATCATGATATATTTATTAGCCAAGTGATGGGTTCTTGGTTAACCTAGGAAAACCATGGAATGTGCGGTGGATAGCCCCCATCAAATTTCTAAAGTAAAGAATGTTTTGCTAGAGGTGGTTAGCCTCGGGATTTGGCACCCAAGGGTTCATAGTCATCCTAGGAAATCTATGGAGTGTGCGGTGGATAACCCACACCATCTTTTATAAAACAATGTACGATGGATAATCTGCATTTATTTTAAAAGGATTTAGGACGGACAATCCTATTAAATTATGACGGATAGTCATTTTAAAGATTTTAGAGGAGAACTCTAATAAATTGATTTTAGATGGGATATCTAATAAATGAGTGGATGGAATATCCAATACATATGATTTATGGCTTTATTTCATATTATGTTAAGACTAATCATTTTGGGTGCAGGGGCATAGTAAATGATTTGCATGTTTTATTTTGGATACTAGTGAGGGCAAAACCCATTTCGCTAAGCGGCGTGGTCTCATTAGATATCTATTTATGATAAGAGATGATAGGGGATTATTCATACCAGACTTATTGTCTGACTCGAAGTTTGTGTTTCTCCACAAACTCTTGGGTACTCAAAAATTAATTTGAGTAGTCTGAGAGTGGGAGACTTTCATTTTTGGACGAGTAAGCTTCCGGAGATGTGCAGGAGGCAGTATTAGCTATATAGGAGCTATTTTGTGTATTCCGCTATGATGTACTAAAAACAGTAAAGTTCACATTTATTAGGTCTCTGATCATCATAAGGGTACATCTTCATATGTCGCTCTTATCGTATTTTGTATATGTATATGTGATCCAAACGTGGTTAACGTCTGGGATTTTGTAATTAAATCTTAAATTAAAATTCATAAGAAATGAGAAATTCTGTTTTGTTGAAGTTAATTTTTTTTTTCATATTCTTGTATTTCTGTGTGGCCAATAGTTTCAAGATTTCGGTTTCGGTTACTCAGAAATAGCACCTATGGATGACTGCAGCATCCAGAGCAGTTAGTTTTGAGCCTCCGGAAGCGGGTTGTTACAAGTACAACATAACATGCTACATGAGTTTGGTTCTTATGAACCAAATATACATCAGAGTCATGAAAGAATTAATACATCATAGTACTACGACAAAAAGGGGCTACATGATAACATATACTAAGCAATAAAGAGGAAAGATCACAGCGGAGAAAAGCAAGGTGGAAGTCAACTGCAATCTACTGTCCTGTAACGACTCGGTCTGACCCGAGCATCATATAAAAATATAAACACACGGTCAGTCTAACCTAAAAAAGAGGATTAGTACATGATAGGTGAAGATACGATACACATGATGATAATAATAACTCGCCATGGAGATGAACTCCATGTTCTCAAATCATCATTTGGCATATAGGCCAAATCATGTAAAGACATAAGGCATATGAGCCAAATCAACATACAACATAAGGCATATGAGCCAAATCAACATACAACATAAGGCATATAAGCCAAATCACCAAACAACATAAGGCGTAAAAGCCAAATCACCAAACAACATAAGAAGAAAAAGCAAAATCACCAAACAACATAAGGCGTATAAGCCATGTCACCAAAACATCATAAATCTCAACATATCGAACCCTTTAGGATTTCAAAACAACAAAAATGTAATCACCATGTCATCATCATCAAATAGCACAAAGGCTATGTATAAGTCCAACATCCAACAAAATGGTGAAAACATTCGGAAATCAACAAATTCTAGAAATCAAAATTAATGAAATCTAGAAAACAACAACAAAGGTGGATCCCAACAAATGGCGAGTCTAAGCTACGCCGCACGTGCATTAACAACATATGGTCGAAGCCTGCTAAGTACTATCAACAACAAATGACCCGAAGGTCCAACAAATGGCCCGAAAGCCCAACAAATGACCCGAAGGTCTAGTACTGGCAATCAACATACCCGAAGGTCCAAAATAAAGTGTCACTAATTTCCAAATAGTATCTATAATCAGTGACAACTGTGCGTCCCATACCACACATTCTCACTTAACCGTTTACCATATGGTAGTTAATTTCACTCTCGTGTATGACCTCAATCGAACAAGTCCAGAATTAACCAAAAAAGTAAATGCATGTGTCACATACCACATGTTTTACTAAATTGTTTAAGTCACTTCCTCATTCGCTCGAAGAGTGCAAAAACGTGTAATTTTATTGAAAATAATTTACTTCGAGAAAACGAGTTAAAAACAAATTTTCTGAAAATATTTGGAAATTATTTCCTTTTAAAATCCCTTTAAAAATATTTAATTATATTATTTAATATTTTAAATAGGCTTAGAAATAAATTCATACTTATAAAATCGATTTGGAAAAATAATTATTTCAAATCCGGTTTTTTAAATCGAAAATTCACTTTGAAATCAATTATAAAATCCATGCACGAAATCATCGAAATCAATTCAAATTCAATGGAGTTTTCTCAAATCGAAACTTGAATAAATCAAAAACATCGCAACTTAAAATCATCATGGAATGTCGGCTTTCTAATGTATAGAAATAGCCTTTTGAAAACATCACAATTCATCTTCGAAAATACAGAAGAAAACAGTGCAAAACAGCAGAATAAAGGTCAAGAAAACACACAGGTAAACGCACTCAGGCAAGTGACTCAAACTTTTTATATTAGCTTTGAATATCGGTTTATTTTATATGTAGAAAATTTCAAAGTTAAATTCCTAACCAAGTGGTTCAATTTTCATATTCTTTAACAACCATTTTCAGCTCAGATTTGTAAATCTCAGTTTACATATATACCCACTTTGCCAAAATCATATAAATTCGAAATTTAATATTTTTCCCTCAAACCTTTTACAATAGCTTTGAATATCAGTCTAGATTATATGTACAGAATTTCAAAGCCAAACTTTTAACCAATTGGTACAGATTTCATATTCTTTAATCACCATTTTCAGCTCAGTTTAATGAATCTAAATTGACATAAAGTTAAGCAACCAAATCAACCAATTTAACTCTTATATCATAACAACCATCATACCATAAATTAGCATAAAAAAATAATAATTTCATAACCTAATCCCTAGAGATAGATTTTGTGAGTGTTCAAAACTCACCTTATCATCTTCAAAAACACACAACAAATCACTGAAAAATCTGCATTTTCGTCCTCAGTGCAGCAAGGGTTTGACATAGCAAAACTCATCATTTTCCTACGAAATTTTTAGAGAAGGTGTATTCATGAGATTAGAATAACATATCAAAATTTCATATTTTGATGATTTTTCTACAATCAGTTATGAATTTACTACTGACCTTCATTTTTAGCCCAGATCTAACCCGAAAACCCCTAGAGAAAAGAAGACCTTTGACCCATCAAAACTAAACCAATTGCCACAAAATTTGGAGCAAAGGTGCTGGAACATATCAGAAACAACATATCAAAATTTTTGAATTTTTGTGGATTTAATTGATTTGTTATGATTGTTGAATATGCTAGTATATGATTTTTGTTTGATGATAATAAACACACACACACACACACACATATATATATATATATATATATATTCATTTAAATGTATTTGTTATTGTACTATTTTATTTTTCACATAACTAAATAAATATTTGATGAATAAAATAAATAATATAGAATTTAAATTCAAATAGATATTTTATTCAAACAAATATTTTATTACGATTTTGAATAGTACAAAATTTGAGCTCTCACTATATATACAAAATTTCAATTACAATACAATTTCGATTACATCACAATTGTCACTTACATTTGCACCTCACTACATCTCACTCGTTTACTCATATTTTTTCTTCAACTATATTCCAATCCGTATCCAGCATTTGAATTATCTGCAAAATAAACACTGACGCAGTAAAATTGAAAAAGAAATATTTTGCAGTGTACAATAAAAGTTTTTTTTTTGAAAATATTATTTTCCTCAGTTATTTGGGTTGTTCGTCATCATTTTCGTTTTGAATTCATCAAACGCGAACAACCAGTGACATGCATAGTGTATCACTGTACATGCCACAAGGTCGTGCATACCGATATACACTTGATAAAATTGCAGGGACAAGTGAACACAAGGTCAAACCCAAGCCGAGGCTAGATTCAACTCAGGTGCAATACAAATACATCACAAAATTATCGAGTATAAGTTCTCAGGCAACAAGAATCCAAAACAAACATAAAACAAGCCTCGACCAAAAAAATCAATGAGTACACATGAAAACAACTCAACCATTCAAACTCAGGCATGAACAGACTTGAAGCAACTCATCACAAAACTTCAGACTGCAACTCAAAAGGAGCAACAATGACCAGACTCATGCAACCAGATCACACATGTCAACCAGAATTCAACTCAGAGCTCAATGTAACACAGACTAGAGGCACACGTGCATACAATGAACAAAACAATGCAGCTACACTCATGTATACATATGTATATACATGAAGTGTCACCAACAAGTCAACTAAGCAAAGCCTCAACATTAAATAGCAACAAAACTGCAAACAGTCTTGAATAAAGATATGATTTCAAAATGAAACAGATGAGACCAACAGACTCAATTGAACTCAAATATCAATGGCACCAGGGCAGTGCAACATGTACAAAGGGCTGCAACAAGATTCAAGTATACATGAAGACCAGCAAACAACAAAAGGTACCAGGACCAGTGAACAGTGAAAGGAAGCAAATGCAACCAGACCTGGCAACATGAATGCAATGACCAAAGGATAAACAATGAAGAATTCATATGGAACAGTACTGGTGCACATGCATAAAACTCAACAATAACTGTATACATGAATGCATACATGTGACAACATACATACAGTTCAACCCTCAACATTTACAAGTACATATGCAGTGACAATATGGATGCAGTAAACAATATGTATACATATGCATATGGACATGACTTAAAGCATCATCGATGAACCAAACTTCAAAACAGTGAACTAATGAAGCAACGCAACAACAATGATGAAGACATATACAAGTGCATCTAATCAGACCACTCTACGATCATGGAGATCAATATCAAGTGCAGACCACATACTAAATCAGTTCCAAAAATAACCGAGCTCTAAAAAACATCAAAGGCAACCAGATCATGAAAATAGAAAAGCCTCAACATACATATATACATGAATACACATGTATTCATATATAAATATATATAGGTCCAACCAAACAAAGTTCAAACCAGAGAATGTAACAGCAGTCAACAAAAATTTAAAATGCCAAAGAATCAAAGCCTTGATGACCAAGGTAGAGTTCGAACAAGTCAGAGTCAAAATCAGGTGATAACAAGAATCGAACAAGTCCAGATTATCACAAATTTCAATGGTCAAAGTCAAATCCCAGAAAAGAACGGAACTAAATCCAAAGCAAACGCAAGCCGTGATAATCAAGCAAAGAAATATACGAATTGAACCAGTCTAAACAAATCACACATATTCAAGTAAAATCGAACGGCCAAGCTAAATTATCAAACGAATTCAAATAATATATTCGAACGATATATTAGGGTTTTATTCCCTATAAATACTATTAACATCATCAGCATACAAGGCATCAAGTTCAAGCATATCAACGAGAGTAATAAAGCAAAATCGCATACCAGTATTATTCGATTCGAACTCGATCGAGAAGCAGCCGCGAAGGAACGTAAGCAATAGAAGATTCAAGCATCATTTCCTACAAGCGTGGAGCATTCAATTCGATTAAATTCAAGGCGACTACTTCAAATTCCAGAAGCCCTAATTTCTCAAAGAGGAACGAACAAAGCAATTGAATGAAAGAGGAATCGGCAGGAAGAAATAAAAAGAGAAAAGGGAACAAACTTTATTTTTATTACTGTCTTTGGGTCGGCCTTTATTAATAGTTTGGGATTTAATATAGGGCTTAATTTTTGAATTAGGGTTTCTTGTTCAGTGTTTGTTTTTTATTTTGTATTTTACTTTTAAACTTTTATAAAATTATAGTCATGTGACTAGGGGACAAACTACGGTGGTGTAGTTCGAGAATTCGTAACTCAGTGGCTGAGTTGTGGTAGGGTTTTGAGCATAGAGTTAGGTTAGTCCATAGCGGGTGTCGCAAGTTTACGTGTGTAAGCGTCTGACTACTTAATTTCTAGTAGAAACCTTGGGGGTAGCACGTAGGCAGAGTTTTGCCGAAGCTGGGTAAATCTGTGTTGTTATATTTCTGCTATTATTATTCTGCTATTATCTGTCCTGTAATTATTTTATATATTTCCACATTAATTTTCATAATTGTTAGTATCACCCTATTCACCCCCAGGGTGAAATCGATCCTACAAGTGGTATCAGAGCAAGGTTAATGGCAAGGATGTCTAACCCTAGTTGCAAATCTAGCGAGAGTTAGTCCAATATTATTCCCTTTATTTTTGATGGAACAAATTTTTTTAATTGGAAATTAAAAATGGAATTTTATTTAAAATCTGTTAATTTTAAATGTTGGGATATTATTGAAAATGGGTGTGATATAGTAGACGAGAAAATACTTCGATTAATGCTCTTGTTATGCATATACTATATTCTCATATTAATCGAGATAATTTTAACTATATCTCTCATTATGAAAGTGCACAGGAAATCTGGAATACTTTTGATGCAATATGCGATGCAAAAGTCAACAACTGTGAGAAATCCTTCACAATCGACTCGGTTGAAGAAATGTGCTTGACAGGATTTGCAAAAGATTGCAGTGATGAAGATTCAATAGCCGATGAGGTAAGTGATCTTTCATTCAATGATTTAGTTCTCTTGTGCCGAAAATTAATTGAAAATAATAAAGCCCTTGAGATGAAAAATAATGAGTTGAAAAGGGAACAATCTAAACTACGTCAGAAAAATAATGATTTGGAAAATGAGCTTAAAAATATTAAGAAAAATAAAAATTCTAATTGCAAAAGGTGTTTGGACTATGAAAAAGAATTTGCCTGTTTTCAAGAAAACTTTCAAAAGTTAGAAAATGAAATTTTTATTCGGGAGAAAAATAAAACTGAGTTGATTTGTAAAAATAACATTTTTCAAAAGGAGTTGGATAGTTTTAAGAAGTCAGAAAGTTCTAAATGTGTGATTTTTGAAAAGGAATTAAATGAAGTCAACGAAAATTTCAAAACCCTTGAAAAAGAAAACGTGATTTTGAGCAAATCTGAAATTATTTGATTAAATCACGAATTTGAAAAGGAGATTAAAAAAATCAAGGATTTTGAAAAAATTGAGTTTAAAAAACTCCAACTCTTTGAAACTGAGATGCTAGAAATTGAGACTAAAATTAGAGAGCTTAAAAATGAAAATATGGACTTGAAAATGAAGAATTTTGAAAAGAGAGATAGTACCATTATTTGTTGTTCGAAGCTAATAAATGAAAATAAACTTTTAAAATCCAAAGTTAATATTTTTGAGTTGGTTACTCGGAAATTTTACACTAGAGATAAATCATTTAATATACTCTTAGAAAATCAACTCTTCGAGAATAAAAGTAAAGGATTTGGTTTTGCAAAAGTGTCAAAATATGAACAAACGACTAATAACACTGTTAAGGGGAAATATGTGATACTCAAATACGTAAAGTGTGGAAATATTGGACATAGAAAGAATAATTATCGAAATATATACAAACACAAAACCATTCCAATTTGGGTTCCAAAAGGCACGAATATAAAATCCCTTAAAGTCAAACAAATCTGTGTGCCAAAAGGAACAAATATAAATTGTCTTGGGTCTCCACAAACTTATTTTTCAAAATCTATTGTCACTAACAACCATGGACCTATAAAAACAAATAGGTCACAAAAATCTTTTCTCGTGTAGGTATGGTGGCAGGCTAAGGAATAACAACAGTGTTACCTGGATTCTGGCTGTTCCAGGCACACGACGGGCGTCAAATCAAAGTTCCTTAGCCTAGTACAAAGGTGGCAGAATCACAATAAGTAACAATGAAAAATTGTCGTGAAGGTAAAATAGGTAACGGTACATTTATCTTGATCGATATATTAAATGTGAAAATCTGCACCATAATCTGATTTAAATCAACCAGTTATGTGATATGGAAATAAATGTTGATTTTGATTTTGATTTGTGCAAAAATGTTGAATAATCATCTTTTCATCTTTGAACTATTTCATACAGATTTGCTTGGACTAACTATATTGCAAAGTTAGGTCAAAAGAGATGTTGTTTTGTGTTGATTCGATGATGATTTTGGGTTATGATGATTACTCAAGATACACATAGATATATTTGTTTATCTTATTGATTCTAGATCTGACATTGTGTTCACTGTTTGTTTATTTGCACCATTTCAATCAAATCCTTAAGGAATCACATTTTAAAAGCTGTAAAATGATTATAAGGTATTTGTTGTTCTCTTCATGGTTTGGTCTATGATGTCTATCTAATGATAACCTTGAGTCAAAGGGAAATTCAAATGCAGATTACACTGATAATCTAGTTGACAGAAAAATTACTAGTGGAAAGTGTTTTATGTTGAGACATCCATTAGTTGCATCACATTTCCAAATAAAATATCTGCATAATTTTCATTTCAATTCATTTTCAATTGGCACACATTTTTTTATAAAACCCCTTTTAGAAAATAGTTTTTGTTGACTTCGATTCAGATTAGTCATTTTAGAAAATTTGATTTTATAATTATATTTGGATTTGATCTTAAATGACTACATTAACTAATCTGACTCCTTACTGATTATCGAAAAGATAAATAGTGATTGAAAAAGTGATGAGTGTTGATATTAATCATATATTATGACTTGAGACAGTATATTTAGTAAATTTCTTTAAAAATTAAACAAGATTTATAATAAATTTTGATTGGTAAAAATTCCATGACCCTCTATTTCTATCATATTTCTAACGACCATCACTCATCAAAATCCAATATAGTATGTCAAAATGTGGTATTTTTAACAGGAAATTATTCGTTTTCATTTTTTCATTTATGAACATCCAAAGTATTCACTCTCATTTTAAAGTCCTCACGGTTATGCATGGGTGAATTACTTGGAATATTTGTTTATGTGCTTTCATGCTCATTTAAAAGTCCTCACGGTTATGCATGTATGGAACACATATCAAAATTGGTTATTAAATAGACGAGTTGATTCTAATCCCATTTAAAAGTCCTCAAGGTTATGCGTGGTTAGAAGATGCTTGAAATTCATTTTTTTTAAAAAATTGGGAATACTACTAATCTCATTTAAAAGTCCTAACGGTTATGCATGGTTAGTAGATATTCAAATCCTGATATTAATATACCACAATTAGACACAATATGGTTTTATATGCTGACATCACCCCTATCATTCTAAAGTGGAATATGCGCCTAACAGAGTATTTATGATTTTTGTTTGATTTTTTATTGGAATTTAATATTTATACTCGATTGGGTATTAATGGTGTATTAATGACTATCACTTTATCTCTATTTTTCTAACACTATTACTCTTTTGCTGATAACAAAAGGGGGAGAGAAGATAAGATTTTGGTTGGCAAATAATTCAAGTCATATTTCTTATTTGCATATTCTCATCTAGGTTTATTTGCATATTTTTATTTATTTTCATGCATATATGAAGAGGGAGCTTTGGTGTAGGAGGAACATTCAAATAGGGGGAGCAAATAAAGTTCATCAAAGACCAAATACATTTAATAAATTCAAAATCTTAAATATATGTTTGTTATCATCAAAAGGGGGAGATTGTTGAATAAGCTAGTATATGATTTTTGTTTGATGATAATAAACATATATATATTCATTTAAATGTATTTGTTATTGTACTAATTTATTTTTCATAGAATTAAATAAATATTTAATGAATAAAATAAATAACACAGAATTTAAATTCAAACATATATTTTATTCAAACAAATATTTTATTACGATTTTGAATAGCACAAAATATGAGCTCTCACTATATATACAAAATTTCAATTACAATTACAATACAATTTCGATTACATCATAATTGTCACTTACATTTGCACCTCACTACATATCACTCGTTCACTCATATTTGTTCTTCAACTATATTCCAATCTTTATCCAGCATCTGAATTATCTACAAAATAAACACTGACGTAGTAAAATTGAAAAAGAAATATTTTGCAGTGTACAATAAAAGTTTTTTTTTGAAAATATTTTTTTCCTCAGTTATTTGGGTTGTTCGTCATCATTTTCGTTTTGAATTTATCAAACATGAACAACCTGTGACATGTACAGTGTATCACTATACATGCCACAAGGCTGTGCACACCGATATACACTTGATAAAATTGCAGGGATAGGTGACCATAAGGTCAAACCCGAGCCGAGGCTGGATTCAACTTAGGTGCAATAAAAATACATAACAAAATTGTCGAGTACAAGTTCTCATGCAACAAGAATCCAAAACCAACATAAAACAAGCCTCGACCAAAAAATTCAATGAGTACACATGAAAACAACTCAACCATTCAAACTCAGGCATGAACAGACTTGAAGCAACTCATTACAAACTTCAGACTGCAACTCAAAAGGAGCAACAATGACCAGACTCATGCAACCAGATCACACATGTCAACCAGAATTCAATTCAGAGCTCAATGTAACACAGACCAGAGGCACACATGCATACAGTGAACAAAACAATGCAGCTACACTCATGTATACATACATACATACATACATACATACATACATATATATATATATATAGACACACACATGCAGTGTCATCAACAAGTCTACTAAGCAAAGCCTCAACATTAAATAGCAACAAAACCACAAACAGTCTTGAATAAAGAGGCATGAATATGATTTCAAAATGAAACAGATGAGACAACAACTGACTCAATTGACCTCAAATATCAATGGCACCAGGGCAGTGCAGCATGTACAAAGGGCTGCAACAAGATTCAAGTATACATGAAGACCAGCAAATAACAAAAGGTACCAGGACCAGTGAACAGTGAAAGGAAGCAAATGCAACCAGACCTGGCAACATGAATGCAATGACCAAAGGCATAAACAATGAAGAATTCATATGGAACAGTACTGGTGCACATGCATAAAACTCAACAATAACCGTATACATGAATGCATACATGTGACAACATACATACAGTTCAACCCTCAACATTTACAAGTACATATGCAGTGACAATATGGATGCAGTAAACAATATGTATACATATGCATATGGACATGACTTAAAGCATCATCGATGAACCAAACTTCAAAACAATGAACTAATGAAGCAACACAACAACAATGATGAAGACATATACAAGTGCATCTAACCAGACCACTCTACAATCATGGAGATCAATATCAAGTGCAGACCACATACTAAATCAGTTCCAAAAATAACCGAGCTCTAAAACAAAATCAAAGGAAACCAAATCATGGAAATAGAAAAGCCTCAACATACATATATACATGAATACACACGTATTCATATATAAATATGTATAGGTCCAACCAAACAAAGTTCAAACCAGAGAATGTAACAGCAGTCAACAAAAATTCAAAATGCCAAAGAATCAAAGCCGTGATGACCAAGGTAGAGTTCGAACAAGTCAGAGTCAAAATCAGGTGATAACAAGAATCGAACAAGTCCATATTATCACCAATTTCAAATGGCCGAAGTCAAATCCCAGAAAAGAATGGAACTAAATGCAAAGAAAACACAAGCCGTGATAATCAAGAAAAGAAATATATGAATTGAACCAGTCTAAACAAATCACACATATTCAAGTAAAATCGAATGGCCAAGCTAAATTATCAGACGAATTCAAATAATATATTCGAACGATATTTTAAGGTTTATTCCCTATAAATACCATTAACATCATCGTCATACAAGACATCGAGTTCAAGCATATCAACGAGAGTAATAAAGCATATCAAAGCAGCCGCGAAGGAACGAAAGCAACAGAAGATTCGAGCATCATTTCCTACAAGCGTGGATCATTCAATTCAATTAACTTCAAGGCGACTACTTCAAATTCTAGAAGCCCTAATTTCTCAAAGAGGAACGAACGAAGGAATTGAACGAAAGAGGAATCGGCAGGAAGAAATAAAAAGAGAAAAGGGAACAAACTTTATTTTTCTTATTGTCTTTGGGCCAGCCTTTATTAATAGTTTGGTATTTAATATAGGGCTTAATTTTTAAATTAGGGTTTCTTGTTTAGTGTTTTTTTTTTTGTATTTTACTTTTAAACTTTTATAAAATTCTAGTCGTGTGACTAGGGGACGAACTACGGTGGCGTAGTTCGAGAATTCGCAACTCAGTGGCTGAGTTATGGCAGGGTTTTGAGCATAGAGTTAGGTTAGTCGATAGCGGGTGTCGCAAGTTTACGTGTGTAAGCGTCTGACTACTTAATTTCTAGTAGAAACCTTGGGGGCAGCACGTAGCCAGGGTTTTGCCGAAGCTGGGTAAATCTGTGTTGTCTATTTCTGCTATTATCTATGTTACAATTATTTTATATATTTCCACATTAATTTTCATAATTGTTAGTATCACCCTATTCACCCCCCCTCTAGGGTGAAATCGATCCTACAATGATTTTTGGAACAACTAGAGTTTGGGTGAAAAGAGTTGAAGAAGGAGGAGTTCTTGTTTCTTTCTTTTTGGTTTTTTTAGAAGTTCTGTGAAATGAAAATGAACGTACTGTATAGGAGAAGGAGGACTTTCTCCTAGCAAGTTGGGCTGCCAAATATACTAAAGCCCAAACCCTCATTTTATTTAAATCAAACTTGACTTATATTACACACAAAACATGTTTTTAAGTCTATCTTTGAAAAATAATATCTCCTAAACCAAAGCTCATAAAAATGCAAACTTATACTCTAAAATTAACTACAATACTTAATTTTTGCAATGAAACCGAAATCACTCATTTTTTATGGTCGTTAGACCCTTCAAATAATTTATTGAAAATGGACCTTTTCATGTTTGTACAAAAATGTAAACATGTTTAAAATAGATTTTTGCTCTCAAACTTATGATTTCTTCATAACGAAATTTATGAATCACTTTAATAACATAATTAAGATTTTTACCTAAGCTTACATTAGTAAATTTTCAATAAAACCCCTTATTTTATTTACTCAAAAATGCGGGTTGTTACAAATATAGTTCGGTTTTGAGGCTAAAATCATGCAAAATGATTTCCAAATGCCATGATTTTTGAATATGTTATGTAAAACATTATTTTGGAGATGGGTTTAAATTTTCATAATATTCCAAGCTATGGATAATTTATTATGAATTTTTGAGTGAAAGAAATGATATTTCGGGTTTAATTAATTTAAGGAATTAATTAATCATTTTCAGGCTGAAAATTTTATATGATAAAGATATTATCATATTGGAATTTATTTGAATTTCTGAGATTTTTCTCAAGAGATTTGGACAAGTTTGGATTTAATTAGAAAGATTAATATTTCATGATTAATTAAATACATGGGGTTCGTTAATAATTTTTAATTAGATATTCGAGCATTGGCAATTACATGCGGCATCAAGTTTTGAAAAGAATTGGATAATAGTATTGTAGAAACCAATAGGCTCATAGTGATCCCATAAAAACTATGAAAGTGGATATGAAATCAATAAAGAGTTGAACAGGTTATTAGTTAGCTCATGAAAACTAATAGGTTAATAGTGACTCTAGAAATTATAACTTGAGACTGATAGTCAGGTGAATAGGGATGGGAAATCCAGATCATATTGCATGTTTGCATATCATCATGATACATTTTATTATGTTATGTTTTAACCATTGTGGATGTAGGTGCACAGTATATGGTTATTATAAATTGGATTAAGATACTAGTGAGGGGAAAACCAGTTCCGCTAAGCGGCGTGGTCTCACTAGATATCTATATGGTTCGAGATGGTAGGTTATTATTCACACCGGACTTTTTGTTTGACTAAAAGATTATGTTTTCCCCTTAAATTATCAGGTGCTCAAATGATTTTGAGTAGTTTGAGAGTTAAGGTTTTAGGTTCTCCTTTAGATGAATAAGCTTCCAGAGATGTACATGAGGCAAGCTAGCTATTTGGAGTTCTTTCTGTTTAATTCCACCATGTAATTGGATGTAATGGCAATGTTGTTTAATGCCTATATTTAAACTCTAATCAACCAAGGGGGCATCTTCATATGTCGCTCTTGGTGTAATTTATAATACTTATATTTCTCTGAACGTAGTTTATGAATTGGGATTATGTAATGATGCTGAAATGTGATTTGAATTGGAATGAGAAATTTGTTTTAAGATTTAGTTTAAAATTTTTCATATCATGTGTTTCTGGTATATCAATGGATCTAACATTACCGCATTTGGTCACCGAGAATTAATAACTATGGATGACTGCAGCATTCGTAGCGGTTAGTTTTAGGCCCCCAAATGAGGGATCTTATATTTATAATTAGATTAACTACAAAAAGAAAAATATTCAAAATAAAATATGATATTAAACAACTAGATTGGATCAACTATTTGATGTTAGACTTCATGGTCTCATTAAGGTCCAACTAGAATTTTTTTTGAAATTTACCTAAATCACCAGCAGCAAAACAGACCGGGCTCCATTAGGAGGTTGTGAGGATGAAATTAATTAACGAACTATATTAGGGTACTTATATGCCAATTGCTTGTAGCAACCCACCTTTCACCACCCTCTAATTGCATGTCCAATCGATGTACAAATCCCAAGGTTAGTAAAAAGAGAATCGTTAGGGTAAAAGGGTGAAATAACGAAGCGTGAAGCTACCTACTTTATCTACACTTTTTGAATTCATAACGGAAAGAATAAAATATAATAGAATATTTAAAAATAAATATCCAAAGTCATTTCTAAAATAACCACATGTATCTTACACAAGTTCCAAAAAGAATTAGATATACATATAGTTCTACATGAAATAAATAATGGATAGTGGAATAACATAAAAGTAGATAATTAGAAAACTTCAGTGCATACATTGCACCATTGAACGCCCAGTGTTCGCTCTTTCCTATCCACCTATCAGGTAAAAGGAAAAATGGAAATATAGAGGAGATACGACATAAGAATAGCGAGTGAGAAAATATCTAAGCATATGACGCCATCATAGTAGTAAGAAATTACTGAAGGCTAGCCTTACCCTTGTCATTTTAGGGTTTCCTATTTAAATATCTACCATAATAAATAGGAGCCTCTACATAACAACTAATATTCTCTATTCATTTAGAGACAATAACCATATGTTGTATACGCCAATGCTGAGATCATCCGAACAACGATCATTCGTCGTATATGCCATATATTTTTAAGTCAATGATCATTCACCGTATACCCCAGATAGTCCCTATATAAAGTTGACGACCATTTATCATATACACCATGATCTATTGAAAAACAAAAAATATCCCTATCATATACACCAATAAATGTATCATCCATTAAGGCAAAAATGATCGATCATATGTACCATTCATTTATTTACAACCAATTGCTATCTTATACAAAAATAAATTGTCCCTAACATAATCATTATGGTTTCAGTCCATATTCTACATATTTACATCATATAGTGTCCTAATTTCATAAATAAGACAAGACAAAGTAATTACAATCTTTCGTGTTTGCCTTGATGGATCCAGGTTCAATCTGAACTTGCTATAGGCGGTCGTCGACCAATCGAACCCTATTGGTCGATTTTTCACTTGTTACCATCTTTTTTATCATCTAATCAACCGACTCCTAGTGTGAATAGTTGGCTGATGACCCTAATTCGATTGTTTGCCTTAGAATTTCTATTGTTGTCGCTTGGGTTTGAGTCAGCATTTTATTAGGTATTCACCACATCAATCGGTCGACAGTTCAAATTTGTTCAGTAGGTCAGTTGCTTGCTTTGAGGTTTTTCTCTTTTTTTAATATGCTTTCACATAGTAAATCACTTATCTTTGGTTTATTAATGACATAATTTCCTTTTTTTTTATATTTAAATTATATTATGATTTAACAACTATTTTTCTTCTATTTTCTCTTTTTCATTAGAAATTTCATTATAATTACAGTTTCTTCTTATCTTCTTCTCCTTCCCCAACTTACAATTTTATCTGTTCATAAAAACCCAATGTAATCTCATTTCAATTCATAAATTTCAACATAAATCCACTCTTTTCTATTTCATTTGTGTGGAAATCCATTTATATATTTAATCCATATTATTTCAATCCTTCTTCGTTATATAAATAAAACCCAGTTCAAATTTTAATGGCTAAGAATCGCCCTCAAAACCAAATCAGATACCAATTTGTTTTGCATCTACACACATACATCTAAAAATGATTTTAGTAAAAAATTAAATTATTTATTTTAGACATTCAATAATGGATCAATAATACAAGTAGAATCATATAAGAAGAAGATAAATATCCCTCACAAATTAGCCTAGAACCGTTTTTCCTCTAGATTTGACCTAACTTCAAAACTCCATGTAAAACCAATTTAAACCTATATTTGAGAAGCTCTTTCTTTTCCCTTCAATTTGATTATTTGTTTATAGATTTCGGTATATGATTTTTGGTTTAATCCATAGATCTAGGTTTTCTACATTTAAGGTTTACTGTCTGGGGAGGTTGAGGAGACTAAAATAGAAATGTATATTCTTTTCTCCTAGTTACAATGATTTATATAGGGGTTTAGCGGTGATAATAAGTCTTAAACCTAATTAACTCATTCTTTAATTTTACTCTTTTATATGTAACTTCTTACCCACATGTCCATTTGTAAAATATTTATACAAAAACTTTACTAGAAAATTACGCTTTATGCAATGGTTTAAGTTTTGTTACTTAATTCTTTCATTTGTAGAAATGCATATTTTTTCCATTTTAGTAAAATTATTTTTTTACTCTAATTTATTACTGAAATTTGCAAGGTGTAACAATGCTGCTATATTTTGTTCAGCACTGTTAATGTGATATTGAACTAATGTGTGCCCATGCTACACATATGGGTTGTAGTTCATAATAATTCATTATCTTTATATAGGTAATTGTTCACAGATGAAGCTGTCATTTTGGTTACAACTTTTTGTGTTAACCCGATTTTAACCAAGCAGAATTCAACCAGAAGTCGAAGGACAAGACGAAATGACTTTAGAACATGGAAACACACTTAGAAGAAGTAGAAAGGCAAGCTCAAGAAAAACCATTGCTTTTGGAACTAAGGAAACCAGTCGGTACCGAGAGGTTTCCTATTGGTACCAAGTAGGTTTTCCACCTACTTTGGCACTATGAACTTCATAAACTCCATACTCTACTCCAAGAGCTAGTGGTCAAATGCTTTTCTCAGAGTTTAGACAATCAACTCCAAGGATTGATGAAAAGAAACCAAGGAAAATAAGATAGTTTAGGAGTTATAAGAAGGAACATCAGAATTAACTCAAAGTTTACGGAAAAGAACTTGAAACACAACGGGAAGGAGAAGGAAGTATGATGTAAGTGGGAAAGTTGACCCATCACAAAACAAAAGCCACTACAAGAAATTATGCATTTAGTTGCACTTATTAGCAGCATTTATAATTAAGTGCAACTATTAGCATATAAGTGGCCGCTGTGAAAATTTTCCCCTTCCCGCTAATTAAAACATGGTTACGTTTTTAAGTTTTCACGTTTCCTCCCATTTTTCATTTTCCCTCTTTATTCAGAAAATTTTCACCAAGTCCTAAATTATCGTCCTCTTCATCAACGCTTCATTTTCCCTTCGTCATCATCGCGCTACTCCTCTCCTCTCCACATAGTCAATCGATTCCTCTTTCTATCTACTGCCATTTGATTGAGATTCTACACAAATCTTAAATCGGTATGGATTTTATAATTTATTTTATGATTACATATTGGTTTATGTGTTTTAATATTGATTATATAAATCGAATTGCAAAAACCCCAATTTGATTGAGATTCACGATTTTGCCATCCATCCCTCCTGTTGTTAAAACATTAT
This sequence comes from Allium fistulosum, assembly GCA_030737815.1. Taxonomy (NCBI): domain Eukaryota; kingdom Viridiplantae; phylum Streptophyta; class Magnoliopsida; order Asparagales; family Amaryllidaceae; genus Allium; species Allium fistulosum. The sequence continues at coordinate 961,286,409 of CM060904.1, forward strand.
CGTTCCATGGTAGTACACTTACATGGGATCAGTGTGCTCCTTTTAGCGTTTGCAAAAGGTGGCTGTAGGCAGCATCCCACATCTAAATGTCTGAATTGTTTAAACCAAGCTCATGCCTCGGTGGATCTTTTATTTTTAATTTTTTTTTGATTATACAGGTGTTAATGCAAACTATATTAAGATAATCACTACTTTGTTTACCCAGAATTAGAATTTCATTTAGATCCAAATGTTATGTATCAATCTTTATGCATTACTTTTGATTTTAAAGTATACAGTCCATTGATGCAATTTATTATTACTGGTGCAGTAGAGTTAAAGATGAAATGAATCAAAGGTTGGTATATTTTTTGATGGATAGATTAATGAATGTATATGTTTTAGACGAATGACTTATTTTCTCTATTTAGGAATGTGTTAGCTACATTATAATGCATATAAGGTGTTTGATAAATGGAGATAAGTTTGAAATATTTGACTACAGAATAAGATGTTTGATAAACGGAGATAAGTTTCGTAATGCTTACTGATCTAGCCCCTCTAAAACTGAAGGATTTCATCCTTTTATCAAATGAATTTATATAGATGATTTGGAAAGAATCAGATAAACCAAGCCCTGCACTAGTATGAACATGGCAAACTTCATTGCAAAATAACCACCTTCTAAAGAAAATATGCTTTCAATAGACATCATATTTATATTTTTATTTATTCAAAAGTAGTGTTATATGCGAATATGTCATTTGTTCCTGTTCCCTATATATATGTTAAGTTTTGATATAGTTAAATATAGTTTGAAACAGTTGGTTCATTAGGTACTGCAACATCTCATAATTACGTATGGTGACTAACTATACTTCATTTTGATTTTTGAGTATGCAATGGCATGCTTTTCAATATTAGCAAGTGGTTCTGATTATAATATATTGAATTTTACATGATGATTTAAATTTTGTTTGCAACTTTTTGGAGGAGTATAAATGACAGAGCAAGCGGTTTCCCATATAGAACTCCCACATGTTTTATATTTTCATAGTTGTATTCTTAATATTTAAAACTTGTCCTTTCTTAATGTAGGTCCGAAATCAAGATGTGATATTTGGATTAACAGGTGTTAGCAGAGAAGGGAGGGATGTTGCCTGGACATGGTTAAAAGCATGTTATATTTGTATTACGCATCAAGCCTGATATAACTGAAAGTTAACACCGTACATGCTAGGCTTCTTAGTTACTATATATTTTCATTGCATTCATTCTCTTCAGTTAGGGAAATTTGTATGCTTTTCTCTAAACAAGTCACAATGCTTCTACTTTTGTTGTAACTCAGTAGCATATGCATTCATTAACTTATTCAATTGGTTGCAGCTCTCCATATAATTGTTTACCAAATCTTGACCCTGAGGAGCGTTCACTAATTTATCATATAATGAGTTATTCTTCACTCTGAAAATGTCACATTGATCTTTGAAATTGGAATTCATTTTATTCCATGCTTTTAAGATCTGTTTATCAATTTCTATTTCTTAAGCAACTTATACAGATAATTCCTATCAAATTCTAACTTGAGACGATTCAAAAATAATGTCATCATAACCTTCTTGTTGAGACCATGCATTATTATATTTAAAATGCATTTTCTTTTGAGTATGGTAGGATGGCATAAGGATAAGTGAAGTAGACAATGGTCACCTTGATGAATGATTTAATGCATATGATTTATAGTGAGTAAATCTATCCAGAAAAATGGAATTGAGAAATATTATGTCAATTCCATTGTGAACTGACAGATTCTTCCCTCTTTCCTTGTAAAAAAATCACCACACCTAAGCTTCTATGAGCGTAGATTGTTGAAAGCATCTGGAGAAGTCGTCACCTAACTTAAAATTAACTTCATCCCCACCAATTCTGTCAAAAATGTGGATTATGCCGTTGAAATCATCAGCAACTATCCAGGGAAAGGTTATTTGTTTAGATTTGAACTGTAAATATTCCCATAATTTTCTCATTACTTTTCAATAGACAAGAAACTTACTTATCATCTATTTCAAATAGAGCAGCAGTCTAGAAGTTGGTGACCCACATGACTATTATTCTTCCTTTTGATGACTGTAAATTATTGTTAATATGAAATATACCCAAATAATTTCTGTATTTATGAAATATCCCTTCGATTTCTCCAATCACTTAATTTGTCAAGGTTACCACTTCTTAGTTTGCTGGTTAACAAGTGATCGAGAACTGTCTAGTTGTATGCTCATGATGCCTTATTAATACTCATTGTTCTTTTTTGTTATATTGCAGGCAAATATTCTTTGTCCTTAGTAGATCCAGGCAGTTCACTTATATATGTATGAGTGTTTAAATTCCTGTTGGCCTTTGATTTTGTTTTGCCTGCAATTTTGAGTTGCAGATTTTGCTGCAAAGAAAATCAAATCACTGTTGTAAGTTGACTTATTTTTTCTAACTATTATTTTTGGCATTGATGTTAACAATATTGCTTTGCTTTCCATTATTGTAGCTGAAGTTTGCATTTTTTTGTTAATGTGATGGTAGTAGTGAATAATGAATAAAGAAATTTCTATATAATAAGTTTCTCTCTCCCTCTATGATATCCTCTCTTAGTGATCCATCTCTAGTAGTGAATAATGAATAATGAAAACTGATTTGCTGTTTTTTAATTTTAAATCGTCTATGGATTCTTTTGTAAAAGTGAACTTGTAGCGCCATATTCAATCGATGTAGCTAAGTATCCAAAAACGTATATATAAAAACTATAAGCCTTTGCTACTTGGGATTTGTTCCTAATTAAGTGAAATTGGCTCGTATATTTTCATGTCAAGGAATCACACTATTATAGGCTTACTGGACATCGTAGCAACAACAAGATGTATCTATATTCTGTCGGTCATAATTGTTCCAACTTTATGATAGATTATTGTGCGATAATTGTAAAATTGTCTCAACTTTTCATAGTCAAACAATCAAATTAGTAATTATTCTTTAAAAGGGTAAAGTTAAAATGATGATAAACAAGGCGTAACTTTTGTTTATTGTCATTATTTGATATATATTCCAAAACTAGGAATAAAATTGGATAATGTGTGCCTTTTTCAAAGAGTAATTTATTCACATGCCAGGTTGTTGAACATGGCCTTCGGCTTTGGCTACTATTGTACAAATATGGGAAGGTTGTCTTCAAGATATTGACTTGCAGGAAGCCTCTGACCATTTTTTGAGCTATGCTTCCTCTTCTAGAATATTTTCGAGTTTACTGCAACATGCTTGGCTGATGCAATGTGAACTGATGGTACATTTTTGTTCTGAAAATTGTATAATGTACTCAATGCTCATGCATGTTAATTTTTCTAACTATTTAGGAATAATATATTTCTTTTTTTACCGGTTGAAATCAGGAAGCAAATACTTCCAGTTTGCTCCCAACTTCTTCATGTTTAGATGACCTTTCTCGGTTGCTTGGATTTGTCATGTGATCAGTTAGATCTATAGACAACGTTGTAGACTTGAAATTGAGAGAACTGTTAGTTGTTTGGGCTCACATGATTGCAGATTGGCATGACTGGGAAGAGACAGAGGATCTGGCGATTTTTGATTCTATCCATGACGTTGTCAATCTGCATAAAGATCACGATTACACAAATTTCTTCATGGAAAAATCACTATCTCAGAATTCCATCATTGAAGGCATTTCAGCTTTTGTTAGTTCAGGTATTCATGCTTATCCTTCTGCTACTAGGAGGGCATGTTCTTGTGTGCATGAATTATTACATGTATCAAAATTTTCAGCTGATACGCTAGCTATTAAGCAGTCAATTGTTGTGTCATTTACAATTGCTGCATTTTCTCGCTTGAAAGGTATTCAAATGGTGCACAGCAAGTCTAGTGGGATACATAAACCTTTGCTGTTGGCTATCTCATCTTGTTATATTTCTTGTCCTTAGGTTATCGAGCAAGTTTTGGACAAGGAAGAAGATAAAGGTTTCATGACTTGGGCTTGTGGTTTGGCTGAATTTTCAGTTTGTGATTCTGAACCTTGTCTCTCGTTGAAGTCTGAAATCAAATTAGCTGGTAAGTTTGTCTTATGCCTTAAATAAAATAAAGCATAACAACTATAGGACTAAATTAAGAAATAAGCTTCTCAACAAAAAAGATGCTGGACAAAACATCTAAATTAATCAAAACAATGCTGCCTAAAATATGGATGCACATAATTTATTGCCTATCAAACAGTTTACATCCGTATAACTGTTGTAGCCCATTTTACGAGGATGGTAAAGATTTTCTTTTTGATAACCTTGTAATGTTATGTAGCAATTGCATTAGCAAAGCTGGTTGAGCGACTGCTAAGATCCCAAGTAGATAAAGACTATTTGCATAGACGATGCTCTCTCTCTACTCAAGGCAACTATTAATTTGAAAAAAGTTCAGGAGGAAGAAAATAATGAAGCTTCAAATGAAGATGATAATGAAGAAGATGGTGACGATGGAGAAGATGAAGATGATGAAGAGTCTGACTATGATGAGGTAAGCAAGTCTTTGTATTTTCATTGACATAAAAATCCCTTTAACAGTTTTGAATGCCTTACTCTCAATCAATATTGCGTTTGTTATGATTTTTAAAATTTTTCTACATCTATAAAAAAGGATTAATTATCATAAATACTAGGATTCAGACTATGAGGACCTTGAAGAAACCGAAGAAGAGTTCTTAGAAAGATATGCAAAAGCTGCAGCTGAAGTGGAAGGTGATCTTGTTGAAGAAGGAGATTCAGAAAATGAAACACATACATACATATATATATATATATATATATATATATATATATATATTGTTGATTGTTAAACTCGTTTGCAGGTAATTAGCTATTTCGAAGCGAAGACTGTCGACAACAAAGAACTATTGGTAATCAAGCAACGAACATGAATTTAATTGTTATATATGTTGTCGTATTTTGTTAGTACCATTTGTGGAAACTTGTCTGTGAATGCTTGTAGTATGTGACTTATTTTATTGAAAAACTACTATCGAATTGATTATGGATATTATATTTGATTGTGAGATTAGCATGTTTTTGCAATTATTTGAATATGATGATCATATGATTGATTGTTTGTATATGCTAATTATGTGATTTAATTGTTTGTTTGAATATATGAAAATTATGCGATTGATCGTTCGTTTTAATATGAATAGTATATAAGCGATTGCTGGAAATGGTATAAACCATCAACCGTAAATAGTAGCATTTAAAATATGCTACCAAACAACCAATAACTTTTAGTAGCGTTTCAGAAATGCTACAGAAAAAAATGTAAACTAATATAAAAATTATACAGTTGCATTTTAAAAACGCTACTGAAAATCAAAAAAAGCATATAAACAAAAAATGCAACCAAAAAATGAAGACTTATGGTAGCGTTTTTTTAACCCTACAGAAAAAACCTATAGCTTCATTTAAAAGTGACTTTTGGTAGCGTTTTTAAATCCTACAAAAAATACCTATAGTTGCATTTAAAAGTGACTTTTGGTAGCGTTTACTACAATGCAACAAAAAGTTTTAGACTTTTAGTTGCATGTCGTATAGCAGCGTTCTCTAAAACTCTACCATAAGTTATGGTAGCATTTTTTCAACGCTACCAAAAGTCTTTTCTGGTGTAGTGAGCTCTCGGTACCAAGAGGAACCTCTCGGTATCGAGATGATTTTTTAGCATGTGGGCCTACGTGCTCACGTGTACACCATTGGGCTTTCTCCTAGGCTTTGACTTAAGTAGATTTCTGACTCTATGCAGCTGTTTCCCTATAAATATCGACCCCACTACAACCAAAGAAGGATCTTGGCCGATCTTCACTCTACTTCATCATCTCCAATCTTCCTTATTCAATAGTCACCTAAAAAGATTCTTTTGGCAGTTCTAAGCAATAGGACCTGCCAAAACTTTGTACTAGTGACATTTATTCTCTATAATCAATAATCAATAAAACTGTAAAGTGGACGTAGGCCAAAGATGATTAAACTAATATAAAAATCTTATGTCTTGTTATTCTATTTCTTTTATTATGCTATTATCTGCTAGATCTAGGTCTCATAGTTCTCTATAATGTTTCTTTAGGTGTTGATTCATTTTTGGCGTCAACATTTTATTGCTTCACCGAGAAAACTAAATCCAGAATTAGATCTATCTCTCTACTTTGGATTGGAAAGATCCAGAAGTTAGATCTAGAAAACTTGCATGAAGAACTTGAAGAATTGCTAGTAGAAAGTTATGGCACCAAGGAGATCCAATATATCCTCAGGAGCTGTGGTTAGTGGTGAACAAGGGAATGCTCACCAAGTTGAAGTTAATAATCAATAGGCAATTCTAGGATCTTCTATTTAATAAGTAGTAGTTACCAGAGAAGAGCTTGATAAAATGCTACAGGAGTTGAACTACAAAATGATAGATAGCCAGAAAGCTTTGATGGATAAGATGGATGCTTTTCTAACCTTGCAACCACCAAGAACCAGGAGAGTTAGAAGGGAGACTTCACCTACTATAGAACAAGAGAATTCCTCCATTTCTGGCCAAAACAAGAGTGATGGGATGCAAAAATGGGAAACTCTAGAGCAGTTGAAGGACTTGTAGGAGGAAGTATGAGTTTTCCCCCATAAGAAAACCAACTGGTACTGAGATAATTTCTCTCGGTACCGGTAGGAATTTATGAGTGGAAGTTATCCAAGAAGTGGATGCAATGATGGATTCTAATAAGGAGGTGGACTTGCAGCTTAATGATGATTAGTTGGATTTTGAAGCTGATGAAGGTGGGGTTCAGACAACCGTAGCTTAACTAATTGTACATTTATGAAATACCGAAGGAGTGGTTCTCCTAGTGACAGGAGGACCTAGATGTTAGTTGGCAAACTGAAACCTTCTGGAGTCAAACACTCGGTGCAGCCCTTGAAAGTCGACCTTCAGATTACCATGTCAGTGAGGAGTACATCACTCACATGCTCAAACATTGGTGGAAGAAAGTAGGTGTAGGAAGAATGAGGATTGGGGTTCCGCACCAAACCGAACTCCATTCACTGAAAACATCTTGAGAGAAGAATACTCTAGAAAGTTCAATATGCCAACTATGCCATCATACAACGAAAGTACTAGTCATAGACAACACTTACTCAAATACGAATGGCATATGGATGGTCCCAGAGCTATGGATGCTATTTGTTTTAAGTGTTTCCCTATCTTCTTGGAAGGAGTTGTTTTATGCAGTTTACTAGACTCACGCTGAAGTCCATATCTACTTTTGATGGATTAGCTAAGAAGTTTTTGGAGCAGTTTAGGTTCCATGCTGCCCGACCGAAGGACGTGATGTCCCTATTTGGCTTGTCTCAAGGACCCAAGGAGTCATTGAAGAGTTTCTTGAACTGTTACGGAGGTTAGCATTCCGAAGGAAGATCTCGTATTCATAGTGTGAATTCGGGGTGTTCACCCGTACATGGATTTTGGTAGGTGGCTGATGATGAAACAACCAACTACCGTGGAAGAATTCCATCAAAAGCCAAACCAGTTTATGCGGTTGATGGAATCAACCTAGTTAAAGGAATGGTTAGCGATGGACATTCAAAGGAAGCAATTTAAAGTAATGTGGTGGTTAAACAAGATGGAGAAAAATCTGGTGGGTTGCAGGAAATGCTGGAAATTCAAGGATTTAGAAAAGGAGGAACTAAAACTCTAGCGACATGCGTAACAAGCATAGGAAGCATCCTAGGAATATGCAACTAGAAGATTATACACCTATGAATGATATACTGGAGAATATTTATCTTACTACTCAAGGAATTGAGCAGTATAAGAAATCACTCAAGAGGGAAGCAATGGAGCAGCATAAGCGATCTGGGATACACTGTCACTGTGATAACCCGGGATTTTGGGCAATATGAATTTAATAATCTTTATTAATAATTTAATTAGATTGAAAATTTTCCCTTATAATTTTAATTTAAATTGGTTAATTTAATATTTTAAAGGTAAATAAATATTTAATCTGGCAATATTTAATTTGGTCTTTTCTAATAGTTTAAATTTGATAAGAATTATCTTTCAATGCTAATAAAAATAGATTCTATTTATAATGTATATATTGATATATATATTGTGAATAGAGAATCTTTTGTTTAAATAAAAGATGTGTTTTCAGATTATAATATATATGTATGTATATGTTATAATTTGGATTGTTTTGAATTTAATTTAATCTATTGATAATTTATATATGTATGAATTATGATTTAAAGCTTTGTTTTAAAATTAATATTTTTCAAAAGTTAAAGATTAATTCATTTGTTTCAAAATATAAGATAATTATTATTTCTAAAGTATGATAGTTTAAATAAGATTTAATAAAAGATTTATTTTATCTTGTTTTCTTTTAAAAAGTATTAAACTAAAAATGGTTTATAAATTTATATGTTAATGTTTAAAATAAACTTTCTTTTTAATATCTTTTGAATTTAGAAGATTTGTAAAAATAAATAAATATAACATAAGTTAATTAAATTCATTTCATAAATAATAAAATGTAGGTACTTAAACTAAATAGTTTGTAAATAAATAAATGAAACATGAATTTATATAAATCTATATTTAAAAAAATTAAAATAACATAAATACTTTTGGAAATAAGGTTTTGAAAACATAAACACTTAAGTAATATGTGTAAACATATTAACATGTTAAAGACACTTGTAAGATAATGATAATAACTTTAATATTGTATATACATGCATAATAACAAGTGGCAACTCTTTATTTTAAAAGAAAATTTAGTATATATCAATGTTTTCAAAAATAAAAGCTGTTCATTTTCTTTAGTTAAAATTTTCTCTGTATTTTCTTTCCTTCTTCTTCTTAAAACATATAGAAACTAAATACAAACATCAGTTCGAAATTCAATCACCTGAATTAATAACTCCTCAACCAGAAATCAAATTCTTCAACCAGAAATTCAAAAGCCTGTACATTTTCAATCTGAGATTTTCAAAAAAGCCTATTTTTCAACCTGGAATCAAAAGCAAGGCTTCAAGTCATCTCTGCATGTTTCAATAATAAGCATTCAAGTTTCCAGTGTTTAAATCAAAAGCAGTAACTAAGCTTGTCAGTTCAAAAGAGATCACTACAATTCAAAGATTTCAAAGTTTCCAGCAAATTCAAAGCTTCCCAGTTTTAAGCCCTCTGCCTTTTTAAAGGTGAGTAAACCTTTCTTTTAAAAACAGTTTTTTTTTTTTTAAATCTATGATTAAACTTTAATGCAAGTGATAATTTGTGTTGTGATGATATATATATTGTTGCATGACTGTTGGCTATGAATGCATGTTTGTAAATGTGATATGTTTATATATATATGAGTTCTATCTTCTCTGTTTTATATTACAGAGATTATATTTAGTTCAAATTCCAATTTCCCCTCCTCTGATCTCTGTTAGTCTGTAGTTTTCAATCGAATTAAGTTTGTTTAAACTTGAACCTGGATCTAAAAATGTTTTTAAAAATGTTTAGATGGATATAGTATCTGGAAACTAAGATTTACAGTACAATAAAAATAGAAATATAAACATGTTAAAAATCAATGGTTACAATTCTCTGATTTAAGTATATAACTTGAATCGGCTTGGGTAAATATGATTTTTAAGATATAAATTATGATTTTTAGATTAGTATATGTTGAGGTTTTCTGAGATGATCAGAAATTGGGTATTTGTCGATTTCCGACAATCGGCAAGATAAGGTTTGTCGAGTTTGAGGGTGAAGGTCGTTGGAAGAGTGATGATCTCAGGAAAAATGGATAGGGAATTTTATGGTGGCCGTGGTGGTCAGGAGACGTCGGAATAGGGTTTTAAACCCAGTTTAGTCATTGTCAATTTTGGAGCTTGTTCGACATATAGGGATGATCGGAGGTGATCGCATGGTGAGGGATTGGTGCTGGGTTGTGAGACGAAGCTCGGGTGTGGTTGACGAGTTTCCTGGTGGTGAGGTTCGTCGTCGACGAGGAGTTAGTGGTTTGGGTTTGGTTCCAGATTTGGGTTCGTCGAGTTCGATTTTGATTTCAGGCGATTTTGTGGGTTTTGGGTAGTTGATTTGATAGAGGAGGTCGACGATGACTTGTTGGTGGCAACGGCGATGGTCGGAGACGCTTCGACCATGTGTGCACGTGCACGCGTTTACATCTGTGAATTGGATTCGTGTGGCATCGGAGAGGAAAGAAGAGGCACGGGGCAGGCTCGGGTTTGAAGGCAGATTGTCTCGAAGTTGAAGTGGGTTCGTGAGTTGCTCGGGTTCTTCCTCGCGTAGGCCTTTGTAGGACTCGAAGTAATTGTAGAACGAGGAGTTCTCATGTGTTACTCAGGGAAGAGGAAGTTGGCTCGAATTGTTTTAATTAAATAACCAGGTTTTAAAATGTGAGATTATCATTTATTTAATATTTAGCTTTTCAAAGCTATTTTAACAAGTTTGCAAAGATTTTAAAATGATAGGTAAATGTTTGAAATTGTTGTTGGAAGGTAATTTGATGATGAGATTAGAAAGTGACTAAGAAGGTGTATTTATCTTTAATAAATCAACGAGTTCTCAAATGTTTTATTTTGAATAAATTAATTTCAAGCTTTTAAATTAAATAAAATCTAAATGATGAAATTAAGTAAATTAATTTAGGTAATTAATTGAAGGATATTTAATTAGAGTTTTAATTAAGGTAAAAGGTTTATCTTAATTAATTAAAGTTTTATTAAGTAATTAAAGTATGGTTACTTAATTAATTAAAGATAGCTAATCTAAGATAATTACTTTGGTTTAATTAAGGATAATCACTTTGGAAATTGATTAAGTATAATTATTAAATGTACTTAATTAAAAATGATAATTACTTTATGGAAGTAATTAATGAAAGATAATTAAGGATTAATTACATAATTAATGTAATTTATTAAAGATCATTAATAAATAAGATTAATTAAGACTAATTAATTAATGTGATTAATTAATGGACTGTAATTACTTAGTAAAGTAATTAATGGTAATTACTGGATGTAATTAATGGAAGATGATTTAAGAATGAAAGTAATTTGAGTTTAATTACTTTGTAATAATTAATCAAGGGATTAATTAAAAGATAATTAATTAAGGAGTAATTAATTTATGAAATGAGTAATTAAGGGTAGTTAATTACTAAATGAGATTAATCAAGGTGATTAATAAATGTGACTAATTAAAGATTAATTATTAAATATAATTAATTTAATAGGGTAACTAATTAAGAGTAATTAAGGAATCATTAATTAATAATTAATGATGTAATTAAGGGTTGATTAATTAAAAACTAATTAATCAATAATAAGTAATTAAAGAGTAATTAATTAATGTAATTAATTAAGGATTAAGATAATTAATTATAGTTAATTAATTAATAAAATAATTAAAGGTTAATTACTATAATGGTTAAGAATAATTAATTTATATAATTAATTAAGGATTAATTACTTAAAGTAATTAAAGGATTATTAATCAGGAATGATTAATTAAGATGGATACTTAGAGTAATGATTAATTAATTGGTTTAATTAATAATTAAGTAAGCAGGATTTATAGAATGAAGTAATTAGTTTAATTCACTTTAAATTAATTAGATGATATAAATCATTGCTTAAGAATGGATGAATGAGATTGAATGTATTTCATTGTTTGATATCTCTGATGAGATATGATTGATATATGATATGGATGTTTGGTTGAATTATAATAATAATGTGAATTATTTGTTTGGGATGATAATGTAGATTATCTATTGAATTATCTATCTTTGTGTATATAGATAAGAATTGAATTGTTTTAACCTTAAAACAACTTGGCCTTAAAAGATACGCTTTGGATTTCGATGAGACCGGGATCGGGTTTCCGTATACCGGATTTCCAGGTCTGGAGACCCGAATACCACATCGATCCAAATTAACGATAGGTCGTGAATCAAGTGAAGATGAAGATTCAGAGTGCAAGGGTTATTGTCGTTAACTCTGAGGGTGATTCCAAAACGAGTGTAACGAGATAATGCCTTCGGTTTCGTTCGAACCCGGAACGAACTTGTATGGATTGAATGCTTTCAGCACATCGTCAGGTGGACGATGAGCATTCTAAGATAGATGTGTTCTTTTTAAAGGTAATCGTGACCTCAAGCCTCACAAACCGGGAATGGCTAAAACAGGGGAGGTGCAGCAAGGTTAGTGGGTAGCACCCAAGTAGGACAAGGTTACCTCTGTCTAGATGTCCCTTTCTATTTTCGACTTAGTGGTGCGGTTGCTGATCCCAACCGTGAGGTATCTTGTGCGGGAATTATCCAGTAAGGGATGTTCCGACCTTGTGTTGCAGGGGATTGGGAGTGATCCTCGGTACGGTGATCTAGGCCACGTACTGTGACGGGCGGTACCCCAGTAGCCCTGCCATTGTATGGAATCCAATCTCCAATAAGTGATAACGGATTTGATTGTATAACCCACTTTGTGGCTAGTATGCTGGAATTTAATAATGTAACAATTTCAGCTATTTCATATTTATTTGAAAACCCTAGACCCTATTATAATACAATCGAATTTCCTATCAAATGTTTTGGTTAGCGTAAGGTAAAAACTTACCCATATTTATGTGTGGGAAGTCTTACGTGATACCTTTTCTTTCAAAAGGTTTTGAAGTTAAGCAAGTTTAACCCGTTTACTCACACCAGACCCATGTCTGACCCAAGTTGTTTATTTCTGTTTTATAAACTCTTGGGTACTCAAATTTTTACGAGTAGCCAAGGGATTCAAGTTTAGCTTTGACGAATATTCTGGAGGAGCAATGGAGCAGGAGGCTTCGGCGTTCGTAGATATAGTATTCCGCTGTGTTGATATCTGTGATAGTGTCTTGTCTTGTATTTGAGTTGTAATGTCTAGACAGATGTTTATAACTGTCTAGTAAGTGATGTATATGCCGTGTAACTCTGTAAATTGTTGTATACTATGTAATAGTTTATGTTATTAATATAATTTATTCGTTCCGCTGTGAGATCGTTGTTGTTGTTTCTTTCTTTCTTCTCTTCTTTTCTATTTTCTACCCCTTTCTTTCTTCATAATGATCCGACTTTCTGTGGAGAGAAAGCCTAGGACGTTACAGTGGTATCAGAGCATAGGTTGAGCGAATGCCTAAGCTTTTGGTTAAGTGAATATCAGAACACTAGGTTGAGTGAATACCTAGGTTCAGAAGGATTGTTCATTAGAGATAGGATCTGTAGCAACCTATTTGAGTCTGAGTATATATATATACGAGAGCGCGTATTTGTTAGTTATATAAAATGGTTTTATATTGTGTTAATTGATCGGTTAAGTGGTATATGGATTCTGGTCAATACGAGTAGCTAACGTTATTGATAGGGATCTCTAAACACTTGAACCAGGTCAACGGACACAATATTGTTTTAAAGAGGTAGATGAAATAATTTTACCCAGAAATAATTTCTATAAAAAAAAAATATATATCATTTTAAATATATATATTTATGTATTTCTACCTATTTATTGGGTTACCTGTTCGGGTTTTCCAATATAGGATATAAAGGTAGATAGGGTAGTGGTGTGTGTAACACGACTACAAATGGTTGGAGTTTAAATGTTGAGGTTGGAAGTGTATTTGTCGAGACTGTAGACCCTATACCGTCTCGAGTAAGCTTTGCTGTGGTGAAGGATTTCATCGATCTCCGAAGGAAACTGTAATGGTTCGGAGTTTATCTTTGAAGTTTGGATGAGTAAAGTTGGATCTGTCGGTTGAACAGAAGCGAGTGATGGTACCTTGATACCTCAGGTAATAGTAGCTGTATGATGAGATATAGTGACGATGGATGTTCCCGAAGATGTTTTCTTTGGAACAAGATTAAGGAAGTGTGAATGTTTCGGTGTTGTGGCTGAGTTCAGCATGGTGTTTCTGCTTTGGTTTGGAGTTCGAGTTTCTCGAAGAGCTTTGGATAGTGGCATCAGTGTCAGCAATACAGCTCGGAGTATTCTGTGATGGCAGGAAGTTTTCTGGATGAGCAGTTTTTCTGGAGGTGGAGTTCAGAAGCAACAGAGTGGATCCATTTCTTCGATAGATAGGATAGATAAGTATAAGCTGTTCTGATTGGTAAAGAGAGAACAGTTTTCTTTGCAGTTAGGCTGGGTTGATCGCAAAAAGTGACTTGCGATTGTTTGAGTGTTCTCTTGAGTTATCTGAGATTTTCTGGGATGTGTTGTCCAGTTTGTGCTTGTGTTCTTCATCAGCATTCTTATCTACTCCAGATCAGAGTGGTGTAGCGGAAGCAGTTTGGCGAGTGCTCCTGTTTGTCTTTTCCAGATAGGAGAAGTTAGTTCAGTCTACTGATGGTAGTAGAGTTGTGTTTTGGATTGGGTAGATCTTGAGAGGATCATTGGTTGAGTTATTTTTGGTCCTGTTTGTTTCTAGAAGCATCGGCGAAGGTTGAGTTGATCAGGAAGGATTTGTAGGTAGCCCGAGATCGTCTGAAGATTTTGTGGATAAGAGACGAAGGAATTTGAAATTCGAAGTTGGAGACTTCGTTGTTGTTGAAGTTTTTCTCTGGTTAAAGGGAGCTATAAGATTTGGTAAGTCTGGGAAGTTAGCTCCGAGTTATTTTGGATCTCTTCTGTGATCTAATTTGGATAAGTACTTTGATCTACTAGATTGAATTGTCAGTTTGGATAACTGGAAGTCAATGTATTTTACGTATCTCTGAGGGAGTACGTGTTTGATCTATCTCTGGTTTTGGAACCAGCAGTTCTGGAAGATTTAGTTGTTGAGTCAGACTCGTCTGTAGTCTGATATCTTGTTTAGTTCTATAGATCTAGATGAATAAGAACTCTATAGCTTAGTATTGATTGATTGTTTGGATTTTGTAGAGTGAGTATCCCGGTATATTTATACTTGGGGAAAACTCGAGGAGATTGTATTCAGAATTTTGTTTGGATAATTAGAATTGTTTGATTGAATGAATTGGTTGCTTTGGTTGTTAGTAACTGGATGATAGGTATGCTTTGCTGATTGGGATTAAAATCTTTGCTGGATTATTAAATTATCTTTACTTTTAATTTCGGGGACGAAATTATTTTAAGGGGGGAGGAATGTAATAACCCGGGATTTTGGGCAATATGAATTTAATAATCTTTATTAATAATTTAATTAGATTGAAAATTTTCCCTTATAATTTTAATTTAAATTGGTTAATTTAATATTTTAAAGGTAAATAAATATTTAATCTGGCAATATTTAATTTGGTCTTTTCTAATAGTTTAAAATTGATAAGAATTATCTTTCAATGCTAATAAAAATAGATTCTATTTATAATGTATATATTGATATATATATTGTGAATAGAGAATCTTTTGTTTAAATAAAAGATGTGTTTTCAGATTATAATATATATGTATGTATATGTTATAATTTGGATTGTTTGAAATTTAATTTAATCTATTGATAATTTATATATGTATGAATTATGATTTAAAGCTTTGTTTTAAAATTAATATTTTTCAAAAGTTAAAGATTAATTCATTTGTTTCAAAATATAAGATAATTATTATTTCTAAAGTATGATAGTTTAAATAAGATTTAATAAAAGATTTATTTTATCTTGTTTTCTTTTAAAAAGTATTAAACTAAAAATGGTTTATAAATTTATATGTTAATGTTTAAAATAAACTTTCTTTTTAATATCTTTTGAATTTAGAAGATTTGTAAAAATAAATAAATATAACATAAGTTAATTAAATTCATTTCATAAATAATAAAATGTAGGTACTTAAACTAAATAGTTTGTAAATAAATAAATGAAACATGAATTTATATAAATCTATATTTAAAAAAATTAAAATAACATAAATACTTTTGGAAATAAGGTTTTGAAAACATAAACACTTAAGTAATATGTGTAAACATATTAACATGTTAAAGACACTTGTAAGATAATGATAATAACTTTAATATTGTATATACATGCATAATAACAAGTGGCAACTCTTTATTTTAAAAGAAAATTTAGTATATATCAATGTTTTCAAAAATAAAAGCTGTTCATTTTCTTTAGTTAAAATTTTCTCTGTATTTTCTTTCCTTCTTCTTCTTAAAACATATAGAAACTAAATACAAACATCAGTTCGAAATTCAATCACCTGAATTAATAACTCCTCAACCAGAAATCAAATTCTTCAACCAGAAATTCAAAAGCCTGTACATTTTCAATCTGAGATTTTCAAAAAAGCCTATTTTTCAACCTGGAATCAAAAGCAAGGCTTCAAGTCATCTCTGCATGTTTCAATAATAAGCATTCAAGTTTCCAGTGTTTAAATCAAAAGCAGTAACTAAGCTTGTCAGTTCAAAAGAGATCACTACAATTCAAAGATTTCAAAGTTTCCAGCAAATTCAAAGCTTCCCAGTTTTAAGCCCTCTGCCTTTTTAAAGGTGAGTAAACCTTTCTTTTAAAAACAGTTTTTTTTTTTAAATCTATGATTAAACTTTAATGCAAGTGATAATTTGTGTTGTGATGATATATATATTGTTGCATGACTGTTGGCTATGAATGCATGTTTGTAAATGTGATATATTTATATATATATGAGTTCTATCTTCTCTGTTTTATATTACAGAGATTATATTTAGTTCAAATTCCAATTTCCCCTCCTCTGATCTCTGTTAGTCTGTAGTTTTCAATCGAATTAAGTTTGTTTAAACTTGAACCTGGATCTAAAAATGTTTTTAAAAATGTTTAGATGGATATAGTATCTGGAAACTAAGATTTACAGTACAATAAAAATAGAAATATAAACATGTTAAAAATCAATGGTTACAATTCTCTGATTTAAGTATATAACTTGAATCGGCTTGGGTAAATATGATTTTTAAGATATAAATTATGATTTTTAGATTAGTATATGTTGAGGTTTTCTGAGATGATCAGAAATTGGGTATTTGTCGATTTCCGACAATCGGCAAGATAAGGTTTGTCGAGTTTGAGGGTGAAGGTCGTTGGAAGAGTGATGATCTCAGGAAAAATGGATAGGGAATTTTATGGTGGCCGTGGTGGTCAGGAGACGTCGGAATAGGGTTTTAAACCCAGTTTAGTCATTGTCAATTTTGGAGCTTGTTCGACATATAGGGATGATCGGAGGTGATCGCATGGTGAGGGATTGGTGCTGGGTTGTGAGACGAAGCTCGGGTGTGGTTGACGAGTTTCCTGGTGGTGAGGTTCGTCGTCGACGAGGAGTTAGTGGTTTGGGTTTGGTTCCAGATTTGGGTTCGTCGAGTTCGATTTTGATTTCAGGCGATTTTGTGGGTTTTGGGTAGTTGATTTGATAGAGGAGGTCGACGATGACTTGTTGGTGGCAACGGCGATGGTCGGAGACGCTTCGACCATGTGTGCACGTGCACGCGTTTACATCTGTGAATTGGATTCGTGTGGCATCGGAGAGGAAAGAAGAGGCACGGGGCAGGCTCGGGTTTGAAGGCAGATTGTCTCGAAGTTGAAGTGGGTTCGTGAGTTGCTCGGGTTCTTCCTCGCGTAGGCCTTTGTAGGACTCGAAGTAATTGTAGAACGAGGAGTTCTCATGTGTTACTCAGGGAAGAGGAAGTTGGCTCGAATTGTTTTAATTAAATAACCAGGTTTTAAAATGTGAGATTATCATTTATTTAATATTTAGCTTTTCAAAGCTATTTTAACAAGTTTGCAAAGATTTTAAAATGATAGGTAAATGTTTGAAATTGTTGTTGGAAGGTAATTTGATGATGAGATTAGAAAGTGACTAAGAAGGTGTATTTATCTTTAATAAATCAACGAGTTCTCAAATGTTTTATTTTGAATAAATTAATTTCAAGCTTTTAAATTAAATAAAATCTAAATGATGAAATTAAGTAAATTAATTTAGGTAATTAATTGAAGGATATTTAATTAGAGTTTTAATTAAGGTAAAAGGTTTATCTTAATTAATTAAAGTTTTATTAAGTAATTAAAGTATGGTTACTTAATTAATTAAAGATAGCTAATCTAAGATAATTACTTTGGTTTAATTAAGGATAATCACTTTGGAAATTGATTAAGTATAATTATTAAATGTACTTAATTAAAAATGATAATTACTTTATGGAAGTAATTAATGAAAGATAATTAAGGATTAATTACATAATTAATGTAATTTATTAAAGATCATTAATAAATAAGATTAATTAAGACTAATTAATTAATGTGATTAATTAATGGACTGTAATTACTTAGTAAAGTAATTAATGGTAATTACTGGATGTAATTAATGGAAGATGATTTAAGAATGAAAGTAATTTGAGTTTAATTACTTTGTAATAATTAATCAAGGGATTAATTAAAAGATAATTAATTAAGGAGTAATTAATTTATGAAATGAGTAATTAAGGGTAGTTAATTACTAAATGAGATTAATCAAGGTGATTAATAAATGTGACTAATTAAAGATTAATTATTAAATATAATTAATTTAATAGGGTAACTAATTAAGAGTAATTAAGGAATCATTAATTAATAATTAATGATGTAATTAAGGGTTGATTAATTAAAAACTAATTAATCAATAATAAGTAATTAAAGAGTAATTAATTAATGTAATTAATTAAGGATTAAGATAATTAATTATAGTTAATTAATTAATAAAATAATTAAAGGTTAATTACTATAATGGTTAAGAATAATTAATTTATATAATTAATTAAGGATTAATTACTTAAAGTAATTAAAGGATTATTAATCAGGAATGATTAATTAAGATGGATACTTAGAGTAATGATTAATTAATTGGTTTAATTAATAATTAAGTAAGCAGGATTTATAGAATGAAGTAATTAGTTTAATTCACTTTAAATTAATTAGATGATATAAATCATTGCTTAAGAATGGATGAATGAGATTGAATGTATTTCATTGTTTGATATCTCTGATGAGATATGATTGATATATGATATGGATGTTTGGTTGAATTATAATAATAATGTGAATTATTTGTTTGGGATGATAATGTAGATTATCTATTGAATTATCTATCTTTGTGTATATAGATAAGAATTGAATTGTTTTAACCTTAAAACAACTTGGCCTTAAAAGATACGCTTTGGATTTCGATGAGACCGGGATCGGGTTTCCGTATACCGGATTTCCAGGTCTGGAGACCCGAATACCACATCGATCCAAATTAACGATAGGTCGTGAATCAAGTGAAGATGAAGATTCAGAGTGCAAGGGTTATTGTCGTTAACTCTGAGGGTGATTCCAAAACGAGTGTAACGAGATAATGCCTTCGGTTTCGTTCGAACCCGGAACGAACTTGTATGGATTGAATGCTTTCAGCACATCGTCAGGTGGACGATGAGCATTCTAAGATAGATGTGTTCTTTTTAAAGGTAATCGTGACCTCAAGCCTCACAAACCGGGAATGGCTAAAACAGGGGAGGTGCAGCAAGGTTAGTGGGTAGCACCCAAGTAGGACAAGGTTACCTCTGTCTAGATGTCCCTTTCTATTTTCGACTTAGTGGTGCGGTTGCTGATCCCAACCGTGAGGTATCTTGTGCGGGAATTATCCAGTAAGGGATGTTCCGACCTTGTGTTGCAGGGGATTGGGAGTGATCCTCGGTACGGTGATCTAGGCCACGTACTGTGACGGGCGGTACCCCAGTAGCCCTGCCATTGTATGGAATCCAATCTCCAATAAGTGATAACGGATTTGATTGTATAACCCACTTTGTGGCTAGTATGCTGGAATTTAATAATGTAACAATTTCAGCTATTTCATATTTATTTGAAAACCCTAGACCCTATTATAATACAATCGAATTTCCTATCAAATGTTTTGGTTAGCGTAAGGTAAAAACTTACCCATATTTATGTGTGGGAAGTCTTACGTGATACCTTTTCTTTCAAAAGGTTTTGAAGTTAAGCAAGTTTAACCCGTTTACTCACACCAGACCCATGTCTGACCCAAGTTGTTTATTTCTGTTTTATAAACTCTTGGGTACTCAAATTTTTACGAGTAGCCAAGGGATTCAGGTTTAGCTTTGACGAATATTCTGGAGGAGCAATGGAGCAGGAGGCTTCGGCGTTCGTAGATATAGTATTCCGCTGTGTTGATATCTGTGATAGTGTCTTGTCTTGTATTTGAGTTGTAATGTCTAGACAGATGTTTATAACTGTCTAGTAAGTGATGTATATGCCGTGTAACTCTGTAAATTGTTGTATACTATGTAATAGTTTATGTTATTAATATAATTTATTCGTTCCGCTGTGAGATCGTTGTTGTTGTTTCTTTCTTTCTTCTCTTCTTTTCTATTTTCTACCCCTTTCTTTCTTCATAATGATCCGACTTTCTGTGGAGAGAAAGCCTAGGACGTTACAGTCACTTTCATGAAATGCATGAGCATAACACCAATGAATGGCGTCACTTGAAGGACTTGATTGAGGAGTTGATAAGGAAGAATAACCTCCAGCAGTACGTGAAGCAACAACAAAACTCTAATCAAGCTGTTGGACCCTATGACCCATCAGCTCAAGGCAAACCACCTAGACACAATGGAGAGGGGCCCAAGATTATGGATGGTTGACTAGTGATTAATACTAGAACTAAAGGACCTCTCCCATCAAAGAGAAGCTGGGGTGAGATGGAAAGATATGCGAGTTCATTGAAACACACACTGTAGGAAAGTTGCTACGCTGTTGAGGATGGAGCTTTGGCTAAGCAATAAAAGATGATAATGGATGACATTGTGTTTAGAAACTGAGATTATGATGGAGTTGGGGCACCAACCCTTGACCCCATGGTGATAACCGTAGGAATTGGACCAGTAGTTGTGCGATGAGTTTTGGTAGATAAAGGAAGCTCAGTTTATATCCTATTCAGAATGACTTTTGATCAAATGAAAATTAGTA
The DNA here is from genome assembly GCA_030737815.1 of Allium fistulosum. Taxonomy (NCBI): domain Eukaryota; kingdom Viridiplantae; phylum Streptophyta; class Magnoliopsida; order Asparagales; family Amaryllidaceae; genus Allium; species Allium fistulosum. The sequence continues at coordinate 961,307,407 of CM060904.1, forward strand.
TGAAGGATATAACTGCATGCAAGATGAAGATTGAAGGATTTAGAGGTAAAGCTAAATAACCGATTGGATGATCGACTTGCTCATAGAACTTGGTGAAGGAGATGAAAGTGACCATGCTATAGGATCGTGTAATATGGATAAACTACTTGTGCGGAATAATAATTAAGTAAGTAAATAATTAAAGTAGTAAAGTAAATAAAACTAGAGATATTTATACTGGTTCGAACTCCCGTTCTACGTCCAGTCCCAGACTTTTTCTGGAATTAAACTAGCAACCCGCACTTAACCCGGAGGAATAGGTTTACATCGCCTAAGGAACCGAAGGACTTCTACCGCCTAAGCAATCGAATAGAACTTCTACCGCCTGAGAAACCGAACATGACTTCTTTACAAATAACAAAAGTATCTGACTGTAGTGTGCTCTTTGAATAACACTGATTAGTCAATTAAGTACAATCTTCCTATAATCTTCTCCTTTATGATACGTAGTGTAATGTGCTTAAGAATTGTGGAAGATAGAGTGATCAACGATCAGAGAATGTAAGCAGTTTGAGTGCAGTTTGAAAATAGAGAATAAGAAATAAGAATTCAAGAATATTAAAATCAATTGTTGTGTTTGTTTGTTGAATTCTGAAATCTATTTATAAAGATTAAAAAGTTGCAACCATTGATGAAAGGCAACGTTGAAAAGAACAGGCGCAACTGATGGTTTGAAGATGTTTCTCTTCGATCAAGAGAAGTGTCTTTTCATAAAAATAGCTATTGAAAATATTCAGCCGGCTGAAAATATTTATTCAGCCTTCTGAATTTGATAAAATCATAAACAGCAAGAAAATAGGCAATTTTTGGCCTGATTCACCTGGCTGAATGAATCCATTTAGCCGGCTGAAACTACATAAAAATTTATGCTTTGTTTAAGCATTCAGCCGTCTGAATGATATTATTCAGCCGTCTGAATGATATTATTCAGCCGGCTGAATTCTGTTGATGAACAAAAGTTACCATAGCTCATTTGGTTAGAGCACTTGCCTTCTAAACTAGTGACCTGAGTTTGAGCCCCGCTCCATGCAATTTTTGAAAACTTGATTTTTCATTTAAAATATGAATGTATATGTGTGTATACCATTTTGAGAAGATTTTTTCATTTGTATCTCCATATAAATACTTTCATCCTTTTTTGTACTGTGAATCTTCATTTTGAATGTATTTGTTTGTCTCTTTTTGATGCGCATGTACCTGTAAATTAGCTTATAGATTTTTTGGCATAATTGTATAGTTGTTGTCATTAAAATCCAACAATAGAGGTTCTAACATTCTCCCCCTTTTTGATGATGACAACTATACAATTTTTTTAAAATATTCATTCTATATGTTAAATAATATTAATATGTTTAAAGCTCCCCCTAAGTATAACATCCCCCCCTAAGTATAATATCTCCCTCTATTAATATGCATGTGAATTTCTCCCCCTTTGTCATTATAAAAAAGAATGAGGGAATATAATAAATTTTAAAAAATCTTGTAAATAGTGGGATAAACTCAATATTAATTATGGAGAGAAAATAAAATAGATATTACCATATTTGCTGAAGTCCATATTTCATTGTAAGCACGTAATTCTATTAAACGTATGGAGCATCCTTTAAACTTCCAAAATCTATCCTTTTCCTTTTGTTTCTCCGAGTACCTACAATAAATAATAATCTTTCGGTACCTACTCACTATGTTAGGGTCCGGGGGGTTAGGTTTTGGAAAACCATACCGATTTGGGTGTGGTTGAACCTTTATAAATATAATTTTCATTATTAACTACCATATAAAAATAACCATTAATGTATTTTTCACTATTTTTCCAATTAACAGGAACCCAAATACTTAGATAATTTTTATTCATATTTCCTGTCAATGATTTTGTTCTTCTAGAGAAATTATAAACATTATTGGTCATAGCAGTATTTGAAAATCTATAAAATTTGGATTTAGACTTTATTCGAAATCTAGTACTAGCACTAACATTTTTACTATACATGAAAGCATATCTAGTGCTATTTCTATGGTCAGTTTTATTATATCCTAAAACAGTTTTATCATGTAAAGGTCTAGAACTAGATAAAATCATGTTTAAATCGTTTTGACCTTTATTAAATTTTGTGACTTCAGTGTTAAGTTTATCAAATTTAGCTTTAAAGTTACAATTATTATTTTCAAATGAAATATTACAGTTTTTCAAAATATCAATTTGCTTGTTTAATTTAGAATTCTCCCTTTTTATCGTACAGTTCTCATTTTCGAGAAGAATATTTTGAGATTCTGAATTATCTAAAGATGATTGTAATAAATAATTTTGTCTTTCCAAATCCATAATTTCTTTTGAAAAAAAATTCCTTTTCTTTACAAAACATAGTAATTTTATTTTGCAAAACATTGATTTCCTCCAAAAGATCATTGTTTTTATCTTCTAACTGCTGATTTTCTTTTTGTAGGAAATCTTTTTGTGAAACAAGTTCTTCTACGGTATTTTCAAAACATTTAGTTTGTTTTATCAAAAATTTATTTTCCTCTTTTAAACTGGAAATTTCTTGCTCATAATCCTTTAACTTAGCTAAAGCAATTCTATTAACTTTATTCAAGGTTTTACAATCTTTTAATAATTCATCATGTGCTAACAGAAGATCTTTATATAAAGAAACTAAGCATACCGATTGTGATCTGAGTTTACCATGAAGCATTTGTTTGTTTTCTCCTTTGATTCTTCTTTATTGCTCTTCCTCTTCCTATTGCCTTGACTAGATCTCTTTATAGCCATTTATTCTAGGATGTTGTTACGGTCTCTAGAATCCCAGGCTCCGATACCGAATGAAAGTGACCGTGCTATAGGATCGTGTAATATGGATAAACTACTTGTGCGGAATAATAATTAAGTAAGTAAATAATTAAAGTAGTAAAGTAAATGACACCATAGATTTTTATACTGGTTCGAACTCCCGTTCTACGTCCAGTCCCAGACTCCTTTTGGAATTAAACTAGCAACCCTCACTTAACCCGGAGGAATAGGTTTACACCGCTTGAGCAACCGAATAGGACTTCTACCGCCTAAGCAACCAAATAGGACTTCTACCGCCTGAGCAACCGAACAGGACTTCTTTACAAATAACAAAAGTATATGACTGTAGTGTGCTCTTTGAATAGCACTGATAAGTCAATTAAGTACAATCTTCCAATAATCTTCTCCTTTATGATATGTAGTGTAATGTGCTTGAGAAATATAGAAGATAGAGTGATCAACGATTAGAGAATGTAAGCAGTTTGAGTGCAGTTTGAAAATAGAGAATAAGAAATAAGAATTCAAGAATATTAAAATCAATTGTTGTGTTAGTTTGTTGAATTCTGAAATCTATTTATAGAGATTAAAAAGTTGCAACTATTGATGAAAGGCAACGTTGAAAAGAACAGGCGCAACTGATGGTTTGAAGATGTTTCTCTTCGATGAAGAGTAGTATCTTTTCATAAAAATAGTTGTTGAAAATATTCAGCCGGTTGAAAATATTTATTCAGCCTTCTGAATTTGATAAAATCGTAAACAGCAAGAAAATAGGCAATTTTTGGTCGAATTCAGCCGGCTGAATGAAACCATTTAGCCGGCTGAAACTACGTAAAAATTTATGCTTTGTTTCAGCATTAAACCGTCTGAATGATATTATTCAGCCGGCTGAATTCTGTTGATAAACAAAAGTTACCATAGCACATTTGATTAGAGCACTTGCCTTCTAAACTAGTGACCTTGGTTCGAGCCCCGCTCCATGCAATTTTTGAAAACTTGAATTTTCATTTAAAATATGAATGTATATGTGTGTATACCATTTTGAGAAGATTTTAACATTTGTAAACTCTAGACACGACACTCTATGACTAATAATACTTTGTTCGTCACCTTCGTCTTGCCTCTATCGTGTATATCTCTTCTTGTATCTCCATATACATACTTTCATCCTTTTTTGTACTGTGAATCTTCATTTTGAACGTATTTGTTTGTCTCTTTTTGATGCTCATGTACCTATAAATTAGCTTAGAGATTCTTTGGCATAATTGTATAGTTGTTATCATTAAAATCCAATAATAGAGGTTCTAACAGGAGAATGTAGGGTGGTTCATGTTCAGGTATTTGTTATTATATATGAGTACTTAGCATGCAATGCTTTCTTAGGGCGATGAGCCCTAGTTGATTTCAGGATTGCTTTGGCTCCACGGTGTTTAACAATGAAGTTCCCAACGGAGAATGAAATTGGAGTGGTGCGGGGGGACCAAAGTGCAACAAGTCAATGCTATGTTGTAGAACTACGAGAAGCCAAACGTTGGGAGAAGGGAAAGAATGAGGAAGACTCTCCACATTCATGAACCATAAGCATAGAAATTATAGAACAACCTCTGGCTCGAGGATGATAACTGATTTGAAAAGTCTGTGGATCCTCTAAAGAAGTTAGGGGAAGTACGGGAAGAACTGGCAGAGCTTACGGTGAGTGTACCTATTGATATGGATGACCGGACTTAAGTATTGAAGATTGGTTCTCAGCTCGGAATTGGATTACGCAAGGAACTAATTAATTTCCTCCAAGGAAATCTAGAAGTGTTTACTTTGATGCATGTCGATATGTGCGGGATATCGTCAGAGATAGCATCTTTCATGCTAAATATCGATCTTAAGTTTACGCCGATGAAACAGAAAAGGCGCAGCCTGGATCCGGAGCGATCCGCTGCATTAAAGGAAGAAGTGGATAAGCTATTAGAAAAATGGCTTTATCCACAATGCTTTGTACCCTCAATGGGTATCAAACCCCATGCTAGTTAAGAAGTCAAATGGAAAGTGGTGAGCGTGCATCGATTACTTGGATCTAAACAAAGCTTGCACGTAGGACAACTTTCCTTTATCCAGAATTGACCAGCTTGTTAATGGAACAGCGGGGCATGAATTTCTCTCGTTTATGGATGCTTATTCTGGATATAATCAGATCATGGTGAATCAGCCAGATTAGGAGAATACTAGCTTCATCATGGATTTGGGACTATACTGGTACTGGGTAATGCCGTTCGGTCTGAAGAACGCTAGAGCTACATACCAATGATTGGTAAATACAATGTTCAAGATTGTTCTTATTCGTCAGAGGATGAAAAAGAGAACTCGAATAGAATGATCATGGAATAAAATAGAGCCTTCAAGGATAGAAGGAGATGTACCTTTGCATTGAGAAGACCCTCCAGAATCATCCACTACATTCAACTTGCTAGACCTATCTATTGTGCAACAGCCTATTCGCGTACTAGCTTCGGAGGTGAGACGCCTTCAATACAAGGACGTGCCGCTCGTTAAAGTTCAATTGGGGTTCTCTTGACCACATGATTCGTGATTGTCCTAAGCCTCTCTTCTGTCGTTATTGCAAGAAGGAAGGCCATCGTCTTACCACTTGTCCCATTGCTCTTGGATGAATGATAGAGGTATACATAGAAGACATGCTTGTGAAGACACGAGTGTCTCGAAATCATTTGGATGATATGTCGGAGATGTTTGAAATTTTACAGAAATATGGAATGAAGTCAAACCCGCTGAAATGTTATTTTGGTGTTTTTTCAGGAAAGTTTCTTGGTTTTATTATAAATGCAAGGTGTATAGAAGCCAAATTAGAATAGATTGACGCCTTGCAAAATGTCAAAGCCCTGACAACAAAGAAGCAGCTTCAGAGCTTGGATGGAAAGTTTGTTGCTTTGAGTCAATTCATCTCAAGGGCGACATATAAGTGCATACTATTCTTCGACATCTACAAGAAAAGTAAAAAGAATTTTGGGTGGAATTTGCTAGAATGCCTTCGAGGAGTTGCTAAAGCATATGGAGATGCCATTGGTCTTATCCAAACCATTGGATGGAGATGACTTATATGTTTACTTAGCAGTATCTGCTCAAGCACTAAGTGCAGCTTTGGTACGTGAGGAGGCAAAAGTTCAAAGACTTGTCTACTACATCAGCAAGCAGTTTATAGGAGCAAAAAAGAACTACCCAAAGTTGGACAAACTCGCATATTGCTTGCTGGTTGTATTAAGGAAGCTACAACCGTACTTCAGGCTCATCCAATCAAACTACCAACAAATTAGCCTCTGAAGCAGGTATTATATTGACCTGAGACTTCGGGAAGTTTATTAAAGTGGAATATCGAGTTGAGTCAATACGACGTCACTTACCATCTGAGGAGAGCGATAAATAGGCAGGCACTAGCAGACTTCGTCGTTGAATTTACCACGTGGGATGGTGAGGAAGAAGACAAGTATGCTGCGGTTACGGCTTCTCATTGGAAATTGTTTGTCGATGGTGCTTCAAATGAATTTAGCTCAGAGGCAGGAGCAGTGTTTGTAATGCCAAAAGGACGATCGGTTTATTGTGCACAAAAACAAGAATTCCCTACTACTAATAACGAAGATGAGTACGAGGTGTTGATAGTAGGATTGAAAATAGTGAAGGAACTGGCATAAAGATGCTGCACATATTCAGCGAATCGCAACTGATTATTTGCCAAATCAAGAAGGAATATCAGGTCAAGGGCGCAAGACTAGTGCAACGACCCGTAATTTATGTATTAAAAGATCGTAAAATATTATTTTTAAATTCATATGAGGTCGTATGACTCTATAACTTTGGAAAATGCCTTTAGAGAAATTTCTTATATTTATAATTGTTTCAGACGATTTTACCCTTGGAAAATTTGTATCAGCTGTAAATTTTGATGGGAGAAGAACTATTTTTCAAGACCACTTCAATTGGAAATATATAATAGATTCTCTTTCTATAGAGTGGTCATAATAGCGATTTGGACTTCCTGGCTAAGAGATATGGTTGTTTGAATATTGACAGTTTTTGAAGCAGCTTAATGGGTAATTAGTGAATTTAGGAGCAAGCCCACTAGCCTATTTCTTGTTTGGAGAACTAGTTAAGCTGAATCATCTTCCTTAAATTACTTTTACATCTTCTCCCATAGTTTTAAGCCTCCATTAACCCATTCTCTACTCAAAACATCATCTTTTCTTCTCCAAATCAAGTCTAAATCATAAAATTATGGTAGGTTAGCAAGTGAATTCAATAAAGATCTTCAAATATACATTTTTAGGGAAGAAAAATCACATCTATGCTGTTCATTCTCGGATTCACCTCGATTTGCATGCAAATCTTCACTTTTTAGGGTTTTAGTGAGCAATTTATCATCTCTCACCTTACTATATATATGTATATATAGGTTTTGGCATGTTTTAAACTCATTTTTAAAGTTAGACTTGAAGTAAAATGAATTTAAAATATTTCTAAGTGTTTTAATCATGTTGTTTTGATATGTAGTTGCCTTGATGTGTGTTAGGCTACATTAGATATATATTATAGGAAGATTTTCCATGAATTGTTGTATGTTGCATGCTTGAATGATTAAATGTTGTTTGGTGCATGTATGGTGTTTGTGTAAATACTAGTATGGTTGAAAAGCTCATTGGAGCGACTTAGAGTTAAGAATAGTGAAATCGGACTTTGATGGATCAACTTGAGATCATTGGGAGTTGTATCATTGCATATGGATTGCACATGGGTCGAAGGATGGAGCATAGCAGTGAAATTGATGCGAAATTTGGACTTAGCGAAGTTATAGGAAATCGGTTCGACATTGTTTGGATTGGGTTAGCCTTTGTGCGGAAATCGGTCAAGAGATTCTGTTTGGTGGGATGGATGGAGTGATTAACGAACAACAAATTCAATTCGGTGGTATGGGGGCATGGTGAATAGACAAGATTGACGATTCGGTGGTATGGAGGCTCGATGACTGAAAAGATGGTCTATTCGATGGTAGGCAGAGCAGTGGTCAGACGAGGGATTTGGTCTTATGGCATGTCGATTCGGGGGTGAAGCATAGGGGCATGTTTGGTGATTGGGCTTGGGCGTGGTTCGACATGGTGGTTGGCGCTTGCTTTGGGTGTTGTGTGGATGGCTCAGCAGTTGTATCTCGCTTGGCTTGGTCATGGGATGGACCGACAGGGGTGGAGCATGGAGTTTTGCTATGGGCTTCGGGTTAAGACTCGAGGTTACTTGGTAGTTTTGGAAGTTGGTTTAGGCAGGAATGGATGACCCTAGGATGGCTCTAGATGACTTTGGGATGGCAATCAACGAAGAATGAAGACTTCGACAACTCGATATGGTGAATGACTTTAACATCAGGTGATATTCCGAAAGGATGAGTACTACGTAATAGCTCGTAGAGTATAACATGAGGTTGTGATGCTAGTGAATAGGACAGGGTCGTCTATGTGTACCTATGTGTTGCACGTTTCTGTGTGTGTCCAATCCTTAGCCATTTGTATGGGAAAGAGTTGAGCATCTATAGGGCAGTTCTACTATCGATACGTGAGATAAGGGATTGATGGATAACTTTGTGGTTGTGATGCTCATTAACGGGACATGGTACTTTATGTGTACCTAGGCTAGACTGTGTGTACCCATATTTCAGGTCTTTGCATGTGTCCAGTTCCTATCCATCTGTGTGAGCAATGAGTTGAGCATATGAGAAAGTTATCATATATCTGAAGCATTTGAGTGAGAGATGCAAGGCTGTGTAATGGATGCTATGTTTAATGTGCACTCGGTATGCTATGTGACATCCATATACCCTATAATTTCCACTTGTGATAGTAGTGTAGCATATATTGCGTTTATGTGCTACATCTTTAGATGCAGGGACATGCCAGGTATGGCTATTCATACCCTATACCCTATTTACTATGTATGAGTTTTATAATATTTTGAGATGATATATCGCTCATTCAAGACCGTTGTCTGAGATTTTACGTTTTGCTTCTTATTATCTTGAGTACTCTCAAATGAGTATATTATGGATAGCAGGCGTAGATAGCGCATCGAGCTGTACGGAGTATGAGTAGGAGGCTACGCTTTTATATATTTATACTTGGAGATTATTATCACTCCTTTTTGCAGTACTATGCACCTATATCAGTACTTGTATTTAGAGAGATGGTCATAGAGTTTATTTTGGGAGATTTGGGACGTATAAACTCTATATTTCAGTTTTTGTATAGTCTGTGAACATGATGCACTCTAATGTTCTTATTGATGGTTCATTTGGTTATATCACTGTCTCGCTTGTTTTAGAAATATGTTGTTGTATTATACTTTATCTATGCGCTATGAGATGTTCTATAGGTTCCATATGTTTGGATTTTTCTCTACTTCATACTCTTGGCTAATGTCCTGCATTGGTGGGTACCTCCATAACACATCACATAGGTATATTAAGTACTAGAGGTGTAGTGTGGTCATCACATTTGGTATCAGAGCTTAGGTTGTGTAGACGATCTAAGTTGATACTAGGATCCATTAGAGATAAGGAAGGAGCTATCACCTTAGAATGGATCTAGCAATATTTGATAGAGCGTACTTGTCATATTTTGGTTTTCTAAACTATATAGTAGTATGTATATAATACATATATAAGTCGCATTGCTTTCACAGACACAACTTAATCCTTTTAGAGAGACTGATCATTCTTATTACAACTTATAAGAATGAGTCAACTAACAAGGAACTTTGCTAGGAACTCCATCACTAGAGTTGAGGAGGAGGTGGGATCGGGGGCTTCTAAACTCGACTTACAGAACTTGTTTGCTAAGATGGTGTGTAATATGGTTCATAATGCCTAAGTTGCTCTTGTAGTAGCTATTGGTGGTGGTGCTCTAGTGCAAGTGCCGAGGGATGACTTCGCCAAATTGAGCAAGGATTTCTCTACTCTAGGTGGCAAACCGTTTCTTGGAACGGAATCAGCCGTTGAAGTGCAAGATTGGTTATTATACATATATGAATGCATATTGGAGGATTTGAAGTTAGAAGATGCGATGAAGTGGAAGCTGGCCTTTAGATAGCTTCAAGGAAAAGCTATGGGGTGGTGGAACACCATCATGATTACAAATCTCGAGGACCAGATTACTTGGAAGCAATTCAAGGTGAGGTTTGAAGAGAAGTATATACCGGCCACTCAAAAGTTGGCAATCTTTCAGAGGTTTGCTAACTTGAGAATGGGGATATGTCTATGATGGAGTATGTGGCCAAGTTCAACATGCTATTGAATGCGATCTATCTTTTATCGATACTCTGTTCAAGAAGAATGAGAAGTTTATTATGGGCTTGATGATTATCTTGGAGAGAAGCTTGTAGGGCATATTGATGAGCCATTTGAGAGGCTGGTGGAGAAGGCTCTTCGACATGAGAGTTTGTATTCTAAGCATAAGTTGGTTGTTGCTCCTAATGATAATCTGAAGATGCAAGCTAGCGGGGAAGGCAAGAGGAAGTGGGACAACAACAAGAAGAAGAAGCAACTTCAAAAGGATGGCCATAAGAAGGCAAGCGGTAGCCTACATGCTATAACTATGGCTAGAGGGGCCATCTTAGAAAAGATTGTAGGAATGAGAAGAAAGGATGTTTCAACTACAAGTCGGGGCATATCAATAAGGATTTCCCTGAACTACCGAGAAATAAGCAAGTTATGTGTGCTTATGCTTTGAATGTTGTTCCAGCTTCGTCAAGTGCTCCATCAGCGAAGGAGAAGAGGAATAGCATCGTTATACCGAGTATGATTTATATTTCTAATATACTTTCATGTGTTTTATTCGATACCAAGGCTTCACATTCATTCATATCTAGTGATTTAGTAGATAAATTACGATTGAAACCCCAAATTGTTGACCGACCCTTGATTGTGATGAACCCAGTTGGAGGCTATACTAGCCTTTGCATGGTTTGTCAAGACTTATCCTTCTCGAGTCATGGATATTTATTTGCTTGTGATTGCTTTGTTTTGGGTTTTGTGGGGTTCAATATTATACTAGGGATGGACTAGCTGAGAAGGTATGCGGTAGTGGTGGATTGCGAGAAGTTGTTAGTGACTATTGAAGCTGTGGAGGGGCGGACGATAGTGATTGGTTGCCTACTAGAGGATGGAGTTATGGTTAGCTTTCTATATTCGCTTTAGACTCCACATGATGAGTTCTCATGTGCCTATAGCGAGAGAGTATCCGGACATATTCGAGGAGGTGACCTGATTACCACCACATCGAGAGATTGAGTTCTGCATAGACTTAGTGAAGGATGCTAGACCGATAGTTATGCCTTTAAGGCTTATGGCACATAGAGAGTAGATGGAGTTGGAGGTGCAAGTGAATGACCTATTGAGATAAGAGTTAATTCGTACGATCATTTCTCGGTGGGGTGCACCTGTAGTATTTGCCACTAAGGCGGATGGGTCTATGAGATTGTGTGTAGATTACCGTGAGCTGAATAAGGTAATGAAGAAGAACAAGTATCCACTCCCGCGTATTGATGACTTGTTCAATCAGCTCCATAGCGTTAGGGTGTTCTCTTAGTTGGACCTTGCGATGGGGTTTCATCAACTGAGAGTGGCGAAGGATGTGCCGATTACAGCATTCTATACGCCAAGGGGATTCTATGGGTGGTCGATTATACCGTTCGGTCTAACTAACGCACCGACATACTTTGTTAATCTTATGGACCGTGTTTTCAGGGATTAGTTAAATAAGTGTGTACTTGTGTTCGTGGATGATATCCTTGTTTATTCGAGGACGGAGGAGGAACACAATGAGCATTTGAGGATTGTCCTCGAGGTGTTGAGAAGGCACCGATTAAAGGCGAAGTTTTAGAAGTGTCACATCTAGAGGAGGGAAGTGCGATTATTGGGACACGTTGTTTTTGAACAGTGTATTGTTATAAATCTTGCGAAGGTGATGGCGGTGCAGGACTGGGACCGACCAAAGACCACTACAGATGGGAGAAGTTTCCTTAGACTGATGGGATACTATAGATGTTTTATCCAGGGCTTCTCTAAGGTAGCAGAGCCGTTGATCAACTCAACAAAGAAGAATCAGGCTTTTATTTGGCACGTGAGGTGAAAGCATGCATTCATGAGTCTGATAAAGAGGTTGACGAGTGCACTAGTGTCAATCATTCCAAGCAGGAATGAGGAGCTAACAGAATACACAAACGCTTATGGTAATGGACTTCGTGCGTTGTCGATGCAAAGGGGAAAGGTTGTAGCCTACATAAGTGAACAACTGAAACCGTGCAAGAGGAAGTATTCGACTCCCGATTTGGAATTGACGGCAATAGTATTCGCTTTGAAGATATGGAGTCATTATTTCCTTGGAGATAGGTTCGAGTTATATATGGACCACAAGTCATTGTAGTATCATTCTCCCAGAAGGACCTCAACCTTCATCGACGGCGATGGTTAGAGTTCCTAGCCTCCTACGACTTCAACATTTCCTATACACCTGGTAAGGGAAATGTAGTAACTGATGCATTGAGTAGAAGACAAGCTAGCTTGGGAGTAATGTCCTTAGAGTGGAAGCAGTTGGAGTTTATCCATAGCCATGATTTTACACCATGATGTGGGCTAGAGCTGAAAGTATTGGCTAGCTTGACGGTCAGGCCTACCTTGTTTAAGTGGATCGGTGTGAGTTAGAGGCAATACACTAGACTAGCGAGGATCATGGTGAAGATAGATGAAGGGGCAGAGTCTGAGGAGATGAATTATTATGGGATCGACCATGAAAGTTGGCTCTATAAAGATGGGAGATTGTTTGTTCATGATGTCGATGAGTTAAGGGATGAGGTGCTACTCGAGTGCCATTATTTGAGATTGACTATATATCCTGGTGGCAAAAAAATATATCGTGATATGAGGCGGACATTTTATTGGGAATAGATGAAGAAGGATGTTGGAGCATTCATCTCGTAGTGCATGAATTGTCAGTTGGTAACGACAGAGCAAAAAAGGCCAGGTGGTTTGCTACAACCGCTCGAGATTCCCGAGTGGAATTGTAACAAGTTTTGATGGACTTCATTGATGGATGGCCGAGGACCAGAGGACGGCGTGATAGCATTTGGGTCATAGTCGATAGATTGACGAAGAATGTTAGATTTAGGCCCATCGAGTCCAGTAGAACGGCATCCAAATTGGCCAAGTTGTATGTGAAATGGGTTGTACGATTCCATGGTGTATCAAAGAGCATTGTGAACGACCAAGACCCTTTGTTTACTAGCGGGTTTTGGAAGAGCTTACAAGAGGCATTGGGGACAGAGCTGCATCTCAATACGGCTTATCACCCACAAACTAATGGGCAGACCAAGAAGGTGGATCGTATTTTGGAGGACCTCTTGCGAGCTTGCATTCTCGATTTCGATTGCTCTGGGACGGTCATCTACACTTAGTAGAGTTTTCATATAACAACAATTATCATTCGAGCATCGATATGGCACCATTTGAGGCGTTATATGGCCGACTGTGCAACGCTCCTTCAAGTTGGTGGGAAGCAGGCAAGATACTTATACTTGGGCCAGATATGATTAGAGAGACTTCGGAGAAGATCGAGATGATTTTGCAAGGAATGCTAGCTGCTGAAGATAGACAAAAGAGCTACAATGATTGGAGGAGATTTAATTTAGAGTTCTCCATCGACGATATGGTATTCATCAAGATCTCTTTGCTGAAGAATGTTGGTCGGTTCGGTACTAAGGGGAGGTTTGCACCGAGATTCATTGGCCCTTTTTCGATACTTGAGAGGATTGGGAACCTGGCTTATAGAGTCGACTTACCTTAGAAGATGGCGGGCATGCAGAACATATTCCATGTCTCTCAGTTGCAGAAGTTTGTTCATGACTCAGGCATGATAGATCAACCAAATCAGCTTGATGATATCGAGATTGAACTAGAAGCATCGAGACCTCATAGGCTATTCGTATTATCGGATGGGATGCGAAGTAGCTTAGGAGGAAAATGGAACAGCCGATGAAGGTTCAGTGGAGTGATTGCGAAGGCGGTTATACTTGAGAGACTAAGGAGATCATGGGGACTGCTTATCTGGAGCTCTTTACTTGGTGAGATTTCTGTTAATCATATTTATTTTTACTTTCGATATCATATAGGGTAATTTAGTATCCTGCATGCCAGGGTAGGCATATATATATATATATATCATTTATTTCTTTTGTGTGCATGTTTGATGTTTGACATGTTGCTTGTGGATGATAGGCTTGTGGGGTAGCTATGTTTGACTTTACCATGGTTGCTTAGGGATTTCAAGGGTGAAATTCCTAAAGGGGGGAGAGTGTATCGATCCGTATTTTACGTATTGGGGGATCGTAAAATATTATTTTTAAATTCATATGAGGTCGTATAACTTTATAACTTTGGAAAATGCTATTAGATACATTTTCTATATTTATAATTTTTTTGGACGATTTTACCCTTGGAAAATTTGTATTGGCTGTAACTTTTAATAGAAGCCAAATTAGCGTCTGCAGAGACCACTCCCATTAGAAATATTTGATGGTTTCATTTTTCATAAAATGGTCATAATAATGATTTGGACTTTCAGGCTAGTAGATATGGCTATTTGAAGCTTGAGTTTTTAAAGAAGTTTAGTAGGTAATTAGTGAGTTTAGGGGCAAGCCCACTTGCCCATTTCGGGTTTAGAGACGTTATTAAGCTGAACCATCTTCCCTAAATCACTTTTACACCTCCTATAAATCTAAGCCTCCACTAACCCATTCTCAACCCAAAACCTTCTCTTTTTTCCTTCAAATCAAGTCCAAATCATAGGTTAAAGGTAGATTAGCAAGGGATTCACTAGATATCTTCAAATCTACATTTTTTGCTAAGAAAAATCATATCTTTGCTATTGATTCTTGGATTTGCCTTGAATTGCATGTAAGTCTTCACTTTTCGGGGTTTTGGTGAGTGATTTATCATCTCACATCCTACTGTATATGTATTTATAGGTTTTGGCATGTTTTATACTCATTTTTAAAGTAAAAATCACGTTTTGAAACTGTTTTTAAAGTCAAACATGAAGTAAAACGAATTTAAAATGTTTCTAAATGTATTAATCATGTTGTTTTGATGTGTGGTTACCTTGATGTGTGAGGCTATATTAGATACACATTATAGGTTGATTTGCAATGAATTGTTGCATGTTGCATGATTGAATGATTGAATATTGTTTGGTGCATGTATGGTGTTTGTGTAAATGCTTGTATGGTTGAAATGCTCATCGGAATGACTTAAAGGTAGGAACATGGAACCCGCACTTTGATGGATCAACTTAAGTTGTTGGGAGTTGCATAGTTGCATATGGGATGCATAAGGTTTGAAGGATGGAGCGCAACGGTGAAATCGACGCAAAATTTAGACTTGGTGAAGTTAAAGGAAATTAGTTTGGCATGCTCTGTTCAGTATTGATTGGTTTAGGTTAGCCTTGGTGCGATAATCTGTCAAGAGATTCTGTTTGGTGGGATGGATGGAGCGGCGACCGAACAACATATTCGACTCAGTGGTATGGAGGCTCGATGACTGGACAGTATTAACGGTTCGATGTTATGGAGGCTCGATGGTCGGACAAGATGGCCTGTTCGGTGGTAGGCGGAGCGGTAGTCGGACAAGGGATTTTTTCCGATGGTGGGCCAGTTCGGGGGTGAGCATGGGGGCATGTTCAGTGATTAGGCTCAAGCGTGGTTCGGCGTGGTGGTTGGAGTTTACTTGGGGTGTTGCGTGGATGACTCAACAGTTGTGTCTTGTTTGGCTTGGTCGTTGGATGGGCCGATAGGGTGGAGCATGAAGTTTTGCTATGTACTTTGGGGCAAGACTCGAGGTTTCTTGGTAGTCATAGGAGTTGATTCGAGGTAGGGACGGATGACCCCAGGATGGCTCTAGATGACCTTGTGATGGCAACCAACGAAGTACGACAACTTCGACAACTCAATGTGGCGAATGACTATAGCATCGAGTGATGGACCGAAAGGGCTAGTTCTTTGTAATAGCTCGTAAAGCAGAACATAAGGTTATGATGTTTGTGAGTAGGACATGATAGTCTGTGTATACCCAAGGTAGTCTGTGTGTACCCATGTGTTGGACTTCTGCGTGTGTCCAGTCCTTAGCCATCTATGTGGGCGAGAGTTGACCATTTATGTGGCAGTTATACTATCGATACGTGTGCTAAGGGGTTAATGGATAACTCTATGGTTGTGATTCTCATTAAGGGGATAGGGTAGTCTGTGTGTACACATATTTTAGATGTTTGCGTGTGTCCAGTCCCTAGCCATCTGTGTGGGCAATGAGTTAAGCATCTAAGAGAGTTATCATATATCTGAAGCACTTGAGTGAGAGATGCAAGGCTGTGTGATGGATGTTATGTTTACTATGTGCTTGGTATGCTATATGATACCGCTATACCCTATATTTTTTGCTTGCAATAGTAGTGTAGCATATATTGCGTTTATGTGCTAACTCTTTGGATGCAGGGATAGGTCAGGAATGGTTGTTCATGCCCTATACTCTATTTACTATATACGAGTATTATAGTATTTTAAGATGATATATCGCTCACACCAGACTATTGTCTAACCCGAGGTTTTATGCTTTGCTTCTTATTATCACACGTACTCCTAAATGAGTAGCTTATGGATAGCAGGTATGGATAACACATGGAGCTATATGGAGTAAAAGGAAGAGGCTACGTTTTCATAAATCTATACTTCGACCTTACTACCGCTTATATTCCACTTTGTAGTACTATGGAGCTATGTCAGTACTTGTATTTTGGAGAGACAGTTATAGAGTTTATTTTGGGAGATTTGGGATGTAAAAACTCTTAATTTCAGTTTTTGTATAATATGTGAAGCTGATGCATCTTGATATTCTTATTGATGGTTCATTTGAATATATCACTGTCGTTTTACATCTATGTTGTTATATTATAATTTATCTGTGTGCTATGAGATGTTCTATAAGTTCTATATGTTTGGATTTTTCTCTACTTCATATTCTTGGCTACCGTTCTGCATTGGTCGGGTACCTCCATAGCACATCATATAGGTATACTGGGTACCGGAGGTATAGGGTGGTCGTCACAACCAGCCCCTTACTTATCGAAGGCACTGGAATTGCTGAAGATCTTGAGCATTACATGATAACTCACATTCCTAGAGAGGAGAACACAGATGCTGATTCATGTGAAGACCCAAATTATTGAGATGAAAATAATTTTGAAAAGAAAAATGAAAATCAGTTAAAAGGAAATATTTAAAGAATAGAATAGTTTGAAAATAAATATTAAGAGTAAGTGAAATAATTAAATAAGAAGATGGTGATTTTTTCAATGAATAATAAGGAGAAGAAAATGATCAAATATGAGTTAGTTTTACATACACATATCTCATATATATATATATATATATTAAATATGAGTAGCCAGAGAAATATCAAGTGATAAAATAAATTCTATGACAATTAAAATATAAGAAACCAGTTTAGCATTGATTGTGCATAAACTAAATCAAGAGAAAATAAATGGGCCGAAATATTAGCAAGGAATCAATAATTGTGTGAACACTATAGGTTTAAGAAAATATATAAGGAAGAGAAGCCACATGAAAATAGTGTGAATCATGCAAATAGCATGTACATAGAAAAACAGTAAAGCAACTACTTTTACCTAAAATGGAAATTAAAAAGAAAATGGCATAATTAGCCATAAACATGCATACAGACTTCTCTTATTTTTGTGAGGATAAAATGGGTTTTTCCTCCATTAAAACCCTAGTCAAATGATTTAAATCAAGGGGAGAAGCAGTAGTTTTCTCTGGGGATAAATAAAAACAGAAACATATTTCAAAAAAAAAAGAGGAAGAACTCACACTGTTTTCAAACTTAAGCATTCTCGGGGAAGAGAAGAGGAAGGTGAGTGATTAATCACCTATGAGATTTAAGGCATTAAGACCCATGTTAAGGGCAGCCATATCATTTTCATAAAAATCTTAATATGCTTTTATTTAATTTTTATTCTCTGAATAAATGAATGTTGAATATGGTTGATACTTTGGTTGAGTATTTGATTGCTGTTTTGGTGTGTCATGATTGTTTCCATTTTTGCTTTGAAATATAAATAATTAAACTAATACTCTGATCTCAGAGATGGATTTTATAATCCAGCTTTATATGAAGATGAACCAAATAATTTACTGAGAAATAGGGTATCAATGAAAAGAAAATGAAGTAGGAAGTATGAATAATGAGATTCATGCTTATGTCTAATTCATTCTAAAGGTGATATGAACAAAGCAATATCATAGATATGTGCTGATTTGTTCAGATCACAAGCCAATATGTTTTTATGGGTTTTTCTCAAAAACTATGCCCTATGTTCATAGTAAAACTAATTGTAATATTTTGTATGATTTCACCAGATTTATGTAAGGCATGAGAATATTTCTGGAAATAAATATTTATGCAAGATTTAGAAAATATGATTGAAGAAGAATGACCTTAAAATGAGATGTGATGCTTTGCAAAAATACTTTGTATGTCTAGCTGAAACCACTGAGTATACTTTCTTTGATTTATGAAAGGAAGAAAAGAAAATAAAGCATTTCTTTAATTAATAACATTTTTTCCAGAAAGAAAAATAAGCATGGTCTCTAAATTATAAAATAATTTAGGAGTAGTGCCTTGATCTATTCATCATCAGGTGGATGATGGGTATGTGCATGACTTGCTTAAGTCCTGTAGGCCTCTGTGTAAAGGGTTAACAGAACTGAGCCCCTTTGCAATGCACTCATGGTGTTCAATGGCAAGAGTTCAGACCAAATAAAATAAAACGATGAGATTGAGAAGTTATGCTATGGAATTTAGGGAGTTAAACCATAGGAGCTTGTACATGTACAACTGAATGAAGCAAGATGGATGAATGCTTGGATGTATGATTGTTAGATAAGTTTAAATATACATATACTCTGGTTTTAATATGAAAATGAATAGCATCAAATACATGAGCTCTCTACCCACTCATAGTAATTTACAAGTTATTGCAATCTTTGATTTCACTCACACCAAAATTTATTTCTGACCCTATCTGTTGCCTTTGCAATATTTGGGGTGTCTTATTTTATTGAGGCAGTTCAAAGTATTGCTGCAGGGAAAGATGCATGAGTTGCTTGCTTGCATGGATGTTTGGAGATCTTGATGAGTCTAAAGTGTTTAAGAAAAGTAGCAGTGTTATTGTAATAAATAAGTTAGACAAACTCTATTATGTTTTAAGCATTACCAGGATTGTCTTTTGCTTTGTTATCTTGAAAAGAACATGTAAGAAGAAAAAGAAACTTAAGTGTTATATGTGTTTGTGTGCTGTGGATTTAAGTAACAAATTCTAAAATGATTTTAGTAGCTTATGGTGAAGGAGAAGATGCCATGTAACCTGATATGTGAACATATTCTCTTTGGCAAGCTTGATGCACTTTAGTTATGAAGTTAGAACTGTTTTGAATAAATATGTGCTAAAATAATAATTATCTAGGTTGAACATAACCTTGGCTAACCAGCAAGGCTTATGCATGTCCTATAAGTTGATATAAGTACATGTAAAGGCTTAAAGTTTTAGTCACCAGATTTTTGAAGAAAAACCATAGGGTAAGCTAGTTGAGTTGCAACAAAAATCTTGTAATATAGCTAGAACAAAAGTAGAATTAAGATATCCTGAAACCTGAAAATTACAAGTGTGTAAGATTTGAAAGATTGGAATTGGAAAAATCTGATACCATGACTTCAAGACTGATACTAAGTATGCAGAGTGATGGTGTTAAGTGTTTAAATGTTCAGAACATCATTTTTAAATGTTTTTAGCCCAGAAGAATGCAAAGATCCTTCTAAAATCAGTTTTAAAATTTTCCAGTTCCAAATATCAGAAGATGTATGACTTGTAGATTAGATCACAACACTACCACTCATATGATTATTACTTGCTCTATTAATTTGGATCTGTGCAGTTTGTTTGTCATGGTTGGTTTGTGCATGTTTGTGTTTGCACTTTGCTCAAATGTATTGTTTTTCCTCTGCTTGGCCTTTAAACTAGTTTACTATCTTATTACTCATATGATCATTGCATACTTTATAAACCAGAATATGAGTATTTTACCTGACATAAAAATGTTGTGTTTGAAATAAGAATCCCGGGCTAAACAAATATACATGAGTTGTTTTAAACACCCTTTATATAATATAAAAAACAATAAGTATCAAATTACAAAATCCCAGAAATCAAATGTGTGGCT
The DNA here is from genome assembly GCA_030737815.1 of Allium fistulosum. Lineage (NCBI taxonomy): Eukaryota > Viridiplantae > Streptophyta > Magnoliopsida > Asparagales > Amaryllidaceae > Allium > Allium fistulosum. The sequence continues at coordinate 961,327,610 of CM060904.1, forward strand.
TGTAAATCCAAGAATCTAATAATCTAGGCTATAGAACAAGCTGAGAAATAAAACAAGAAAATAAAAAGAGCTCATATTTGAATTAAATATTAATCAGGCCTAAATTAAAAAATAAAAAATAAAGGAAGAAGATTAAAAAGTAGAAAAGGCTATGTAACACAAAATCTCTCAAAGGTGAGAAATATTGTGTAATTGGATTTCTTTGCTATTTTAATTACTCTGATAGGCAAAAAAACATTTATATATCTTCATATATATAAATGACATGATTTGATTTATATACTAATATTTTTATATTGGTAAAATTCAGGATCTTGGGGAATTAATTAAGATAAGTGATCCATTGTTTTATGTTGTGTAAAAAAATCTCATCTGAAAATCACAACAAATAAATGATAAGAGAAGTGGGTCACTTCAATTCACCAGCTAAGCTCGCTAACTTTGAGGAAGCACGGTTAATGGGATTGGTTCCAGTGGAAGTTCTAATAGCTCCTAGTATCGTTCAGATGGATGTTGACTTGATTTTGGAGAGAAGGAAGGAAGTGGAATCGTGGATGACTCCTATCAAGGACTATTGGCTCAGGGGAATACTCCCTAGAGATAGGAACGAGTGGAAGAAACTCCTTCGCAAAGCACCGCGATTGTGATACAAGATGGAATACTGTATAGGAGAGGATTCACTATGCCTTTGCTCCGGTATGTAACCAAGGATGAAGCTAGGAGGAGCCCCATGGAAGTCCATGAAGGCAGCTGTGGTGATCACATTAGGGGGCAAACTCAAGCAAAGAAAGTGCTTCAATTTTGTTGTTTCCGACCGACAATGAATCGAGATGCTGCCGATTACACCAAATGGTGCAACTGATGCCAAAGATTTACAAAGATTTCGAGAGCCCTGTTGGGTGCGCTTCCACCACCACCGAACCAGAGGAAGGGAAGACACCACCGAGCCAAAAGCAAGCAAGGCACTACCGAATCAACACATCTCCAACACTTTATGGGACCGAATCAAATCCACTCTTCCCCGAACCAACACCAACCAACCTCTACCGAACCAACCTACTCCCCCCATCGCCGAACCAAAGCACCACCGGATCACTCACTACCAATCCACTCTTCCCCGAACCAACACCAACCAACCTCTACCGAACCAACCTACTCCCCCCATCGCCGAACCAAAGCACCACCGGATCACTCACTACCAATCCACTCTTCCCCGAACCAACACCAACCAACCTCTACCGAACCAACCTACTCCCCCCATCGCCGAACCAAAGCACCACCGGATCACTCACTACCAATCCACTCTTCCCCGAACCAACACCAACCAACCTCTACCGAACCAACCTACTCCCCCCATCGCCGAACCAAAGCACCACCGGGTCACTCACCAACGGACTGAGTTCCACCGGACCAAGGCGTACTGAACCAACACTACCAGGCCAGATCGCATCAGCCCAGGCCCACCAACAGCTATATACATCCAAGACCCCTGCCCCCAGTCTCACTCTATAAATAGAGGAGCAGGGGTACAACAATGAGGGACAAGTTTGAGAGCTCAAGCACGGATAGAACTTTCAAACAACTTTCATATACTTGTACCAAAGCCTTGTACTTGTAATCTGAACAGTAAAGGAAAATAACATATAAAGTGGACGTAGGCACATTCTGGCCGAACCACTATAAATCTGTGTGTCTTTTACAGTTTAGTCCCTGCTTTTCATATATTTGCATAAATCACCCAGATAACTAAAAAAACATAAAATCAACTAAATCATACGACTTGGAGGTGTTTGCCCATTTTTTGTGCAAACATTTTTGGTGCTTTCACTGAGAGCGAGAAGCTCGAAGCTTCAGCTTCTCCCACTTAATCTTCTTCCTGACAGCGTCGTTCATTGCTTGGAAAACATGCCTCCCAAGCAGAAGAAAGATGTTAACAAAGGAAAGAACATCGCGACCAGCAGTCTTCCAGATCCAGTGGTAACAGATCAAGTAAGTCGTCCCCTTCCAACAGCAGTACCAAATGAAGGTCAGGAAAATCCGACAACTCCTGCCACAGAACAGCCTGCGGCAATTACTAGGGCAGATCTAGACAGGGTTGTGGCTGAAGTGACTAATCGCTTCGCATCCCAGCAGGAAGCCTTGGTGGACCATGTCATGTCACGCTTAAGGGATGCTGAAGAGTCCAACCGCAACACTGAATCATGGGGTGAGTCCCAGTCTGGAGGATCTCAGAGACAGCAAAGATCTTCCTTCTTCGAAGGAGCTAACGACAGAAGCGGCCGTGGTAGGAGCCGAGACCGAGCACAGCCCGAAGTTAGGCCTGAGAAACGCTTGGAACCGAACCCAACGGGGGAGGTATCGGACGGTGGTCAATTGTGGCTGAGCCTGTCGTACTGCCTGACCACGGAAACACCAATGAACGGGGCCGAGCTAGAGTCCAGCCCGAAGTTGGACCCGAAGAAGTGCTTAGATCAGAACCCAGCAGGGGAAGATCGAGGCAATGGCCAACTGTAGCTGACCCTAGCATGCTCCCAGAAGACCAAAGACAGCCACTGGAAAATATCAGGAATGATAGACGATACCATCCCTACAGGTCATCTGGACAGAATCAGTCACACAGAGCAGAACCGAACTCATTCCTATCTGCTCCAAATTCTGATGAAAGGATGGCACGCTTGTTCAGAGAGTGCGTCAAACGGGATCAAAGAGATCGAGGGATAGGCGCTAGGGTAACCAGCCCCTTCGCCCGCAATATCGAAATTGCCATCACCCCCCAAGAATGGAAAATGCCAATAATGGAACCTTACAAAGGAACCTCCGACCCCGTTGTACACTTACAGAGATACACACAGCATATGCTCATGAGTGGAGCAACAGAGGGAGTACTATGAAAATGCTTTCCGCTATTCTTAGCAGATCTAGCTACCTCCTGGTTCTATCATTTACCCCAAGGATCCATCAGCTCGTGGGAGATGTTGAAAAAAAATTTTATCAGCCAGTTCCGCATTCATGTGGAACAACCCAAGGACGCTTATTCCTTATCCAGTATCAAACAGAAACCTGGAGAGAAGCTGCAGCAATACCTAACCCGATTCAATGCAGCAGCGGCCGCAGTCCAAGATGCCGATGAGAAGCTTATCCTAATGGCCCTCTGTAGTGGTGTGCATCCGGATACTAAATTTGCTAGAAGATTGACAAAAGAAAAACTAGCTACTTTACCCGATTTCTTCCATGAAGCCGGGAAATATATGAGGCTTGAAGACGCTGCCACTGAGGGGCAGTCAGGGCAGCAAAATAAGGCAGCTCACGGCAACATGCCCGCTGTAGCGAAGGATGTTCGAAGAAATGATTCTAGAGACAATGCTGGGGGCAAGAAGGGAGAAAAGCGCCTATATCGGCCAGGACCGAGATTCGACACTTACACTCCTTTGAATGAGACCATCGAAAACATCTTCCTTGCCACCCAAGATGAAGTTAGATACAAACGCCCACCATATAAGAAGGAATCAGATAACGTGCAGAAATCTGGAAAGTTCTGCCGCTTCCACGAATCTCACGGGCATGATACCAATGAATGCCATCATCTCCGGGACTTGATTGAAGAACACATCAGAAGGAAGAGACTGGAACGCTATGTAAATGGTCAAAACAGGACTCCAGCTCTTGCCAATGAGAACCCAAGGCTACCCTCACCAGAGATAGGCAGAGGAAATCACAACACTAGCGGCTCCAGTCAAGAGAAGATAGTGGTCCATACCATCTCGGGAGGACCGCACCTCGCCGACAGAAGCTGGGCGGAGATGGAAAGATATGGAAAGTCGCTTAGAAACAATGAAGACTGTGTTAATTCTGTTATAGGAGAACGCCACCCAAAGCGGAAAGAGAGTGATGACATCACATTCAGTAGGCGTGACCTAGAGGGAAGGCAGTACCCTCACATGGATCCCATGGTTATCTCTGCCCGGCTCGGTCCAGCCAAAGTTTTTCGAATTCTAGTGGACACTGGAAGCTCAGTAAATATCTTATTCAAGCATGCATTCGACAAAATGAAACTATCAATAATGGATGTTTCTCCCTGCAATAAACCACTACACGGTTTCACTGGAGATGCGAAGATGCCCCTCGGGCAACTGGACCTCTTTGTTGAAATTGGAAGTCATCCCCGCTCCGTTGTGCGGAAACAGACATTTGTGCTGATAGAAAACCACTCGGCCTACAACGCCTACTTAGGAAGGCCAGCCTTGTCTGACTTCCAAATCATCCTGGCCCCATGGTGCCTAAAAATGAAATTTCCAACGGACAATGGAGTAGGGGAAGTAGAGGGAGACTAGGACGTTACTCGAGACTGCTATGTAACTGAACTTCGCAACAACCACAGGAAGGATAAAGGGAAGGGTGTAGAGGTTGCCCTCTGCACAAAAAGTTTGGAAGCATAGCAACTAAAGAAAGCCCCTCCTCTTCGATATACCAGCGGCCCTTTCAATGAATTAGACCCCAGGGACAAAGAGGAGGAGGCCACCGCTGAGCCTGCAGAGGCTATGGAATTTGTATCTGTAGACAAACATGACTCGAGTAGACTATTGAAAATCGGGTCCCAACTAAAAGCAAGGTTGAAGAAACAACTCATTGACTTTCTCCGCCACAACTTGGATGTATTTGCATGGTCACATGCTGACATGACCGAAATCTCCCCTGACATAGCATGCCACGTACTAAACATTGATCCTACCAAGGCGCCCGTAAAACAAAGAAAGAGAAGTATGGGGGCAGAACGATCAGCAGCCCTCGATGAAGAAGTAAAGAATCTACTTGCCAATGACTTCATACGAGAAGCCATCTACCCAGAGTGGATCGCCAACCCAGTACTGGTAAAGAAGGCTAATAGGAAGTGGCGAACATGCATTGACTTCTCCAACTTAAATGACGCCTGCCCGAAGGATTGCTTCCCACTTCCCCGAATTGATCAACTTGTAGACAGCATAACCGGGCACGAACTCTTATCCTTTATGGACGCATACTCAGGATATAACCAAATTCTTATGCATGCTCCCGATCAAGACCACACTAGTTTCATCACTGACCGGGGTTTGTACTGCTACAAGGTAATGCCTTTCGGACTTAAAAACGCAGGAGCCACCTACCAGTGCCTCGTCAACAAGATGTTTGCAGGGCTAATAGGACAAACTATGGAAGTGTATGTGGATGACATGCTGGTAAAGTCAAGGAAAGCCGACGATCACGTAAGCCACCTGGGCGAGATGTTTCAAGTACTTCGCCAGTATGGAATGAAACTTAATCCTCTAAAATGCTCCTTCGGAGTATCATCAGGAAAGTTCTTGGGATTCATCGTCCATGCCAGAGGGATTGAAGCAAACCCTGAACAAGTCCGAGCTCTAAAAGATATCAAAATACCTTCCACTCGAAAGGAAATGCAAAGCCTGAATGGGAAAGTGGCTGCCCTGAGCCGATTCATCTCCAAAGCAACGGACAAGTGCATCCCCTTCTTCGAAGCTCTAAAGAAAGACAAAGGAAAGTTCGAATGGACTGACGAATGCTTAACCGCTTTCCTTAACTTAATCGAATACCTCCAGAAACCGCCGGTACTCTCGACTCCAAACGAAGGCGAAGAGTTATACGTATACCTTGCTGTATCATCTCATGCTCTAAGCGCTGCTTTGGTAAGAGAAGACAACTGCACGAAGCGGCCAGTATACTTTGTAAGTAAGAGGTTTACAGGGGCAGAAGTCAGATATCCTAAACTTGAGAAGCTAGCATACTGTCTACTAATCGCATCATGAAAACTGCAACACTATTTTCAATCCCATTCCATCAGAGTTCTGACCGATCAACCGCTGAGGCAGGTACTCCATCGTCCTGACACTTCTGGACGACTACTTAAATGGTGCATTGAACTAAGTCAATATGATATTACCTACCATCCTCGCACCGCCATCAAGGGGCAAGCCATGGCCAATTTCATTACCGAATTCACTACCAACGAAGGTGAGGAGCAATCAGAAATAGTAGAAGACATCAAGTGGAACCTCTTTGTGGATGGTGCATCAAACGAACAAGGCTCGGGGGCAGGTGTGGTAATAATTACTCCCAAGGGAAATAAGCTGCACCATGCTATAAAGTTGGAATTCGCTGCCACCAACAATGATGCAGAGTATGAAGAAGTGATAGCTGGATTAGAACTTGCCTTAGAAATCGGAGCCAATTCTTTGTGTCTTCATAGCGATTCTCAACTTATTGTTAATCAAATACTAGGAGAATTCCAGGCTCGAGAAGAACGACTCATAGCATATCTAAAGAAGACCAAGTTACTTCTCAGTCGTTTGGACCACTACTTAGTCAAACACATCCCTCGGGAAGAGAACCAAGAGGCCGACGAATTGGCAAAACAAGCCAGCATGAGAGATGGCGCTATTTCCGGAGCAGTAGCCATCTCAAAGCAACTGACCCCATGTTTTGAGCAAGTGAATCTGATAGCTGCAACCGAAGAAGAAACTTGGATGACTCCCATTCGAGACTACTTACGAAGTGGCACACTGCCCGACGGGCGTAACAAAGTCAAGAAAATCTTGAGGAAAGCTTCCCGCTACACAATACAAGAGGACACCCTCTATCGGCGCGGCTTCTCTAACCCCTTATTATGGTGCGTCGCTGGAAGGGAAGCCAAGGAAATCTTATCCAACATTCATCAAGGAAGCTGCGGAGATCACACCGGAGGGCAGACCTTGGCAAAAAAGATACTACGATATGGATATTTCTGGCCCACCTTAAGCAAGGACGCCTTAGATTTCGTTAGAAAATGTGACAGATGCCAGAAGTTTGTTATGATTCCACGGCTACCAACCACTGAGATTACTCAAATGACCAGCCCTTGGACCTTTGCAGTATGGGGAATTGACTTAATCGGCGAACTGCCAATGGGCCGAGGCGGGGCCAAATATGCTATAGTGGCAGTCGACTATTTCACCAAATGGGTGGAAGCAGAACCCCTAAATAAAGTATCATCAGCGAAAGTTATTAACTTCTTGATCAAAAATGTTCTATGCAGATACGGAGTCCCATTCAAAATTATATCGGACAATGGACTTCAGTTTGACAGCGAGGAGTTCGCCAACTGGTGCCAAGAGTACGGAATTCACAAGAGCTTCTCATCCGTAGCTTATCCCCAGGCAAACGGACAAGTCGAAGCCGTCAAAAAAATTCTAAAAACTCTAATAAAAAAGAAGATCGAAAAGTCAAAGGGCACTTGGGTGGATGAACTCCCTACGGCACTGTGGGCCTATCGCACATCTTTCAGAACATCAACAGGGCATACCCCTTTCTCTTTGGCATACGGATCGGAGGCTATGCTCCCAGTTGAAACCATCGTGCCTTCCCACCGTAGGATCCACTATAACCCAGAAGAGAACGAAGAACTCCTTCACATGTCTTTGGATCTAATTGAGGAGAGAAGAAATGATGCAGCCCTCAAAGCAGCAGCCCACAAGCAAAACGTGGCAGCACACTACAACTCCAAAGTCAAGCATCGTACCTTACAAGAAGGAGATATTGTCCTCAAGCGCATCTTCCCTCGCCCCAGAGCACTAGATCCAATCTGGGATGGACCATATGTAATTCATAAAGATCTCCACAATGGAGCTTATATTTTGTCAACATTGGACGGAGAGGTGTTCCAGAGGGCATGGAACATCCAACACCTCCGTCGATACTTTTCTTAACTTGTACTGCACATATGAAGTGAATTAACAAAGAGAATCAGTGGACGTAGGCATTTTCGTGCCGAACCACTTTAAAAAACCTTGTCTCTTTTTTAACTTGTTCCTTTATATCTTGGCTGCTTGTTAACTTTATCCTTTTCTGTTGAACAAAATCCTGTGCATATAGCATTTCCATTCAAGGCACTCCACAGCACAACTTCACCTGGACAAGACCTAACAGGTACTATGCGAATCTATGCCCTCGCCAATGAGACACTTTTGCTCTGGCATCCCTCTGCTGCGGGTTAACTCATTGCTCGCGACGACCCTTAAAGCCAACTGTAATGAGCCGATTATAAGCCACCGAGAAGGCCGACTATAGCCAAGGCAGCTCATTACGGCGTTCGGCTCGCCGGCAACTGTGAACCTACTTTAAGCCCCAACATAAGGTGTGGCCAGCCAGGGGTAGTTCACGGTTGACGATCGGCACCCACGCTAGCCGGCCACAGTAAATCGAATAATACCCACGATTACGGGCCATAATGGCCCAGGTAGTTACTGTGCACGATCTCGGCTCCGATGTGTCTTAAGTACGGCTGTGGTAAAAAAGATTAACTCCCCGCGGAGGCGTAAGATGGGTGACAAATGTCTCCAAGACCCACAGCTAGGGAAAGTGACTACAAAGCCCGTTTGCCACGAACGTAAGCACATTGAAGGCCTTCCGTGATTGGAAGTTTTACTATTTCACATATTTCAATTTTATTTAAGAAACTTTTCTCCTATCCTCTATAACAATCCCTGAAGTACAGGACACAGAATAAGAGACATTCACTAATGGAAGTGGATACTCACAGCAAGACACTGCACCGCATTCCATACTCAGTCACGCAAGACATTCAAAGCTGCCATCTTCAAGTAAAATATGAAGGGCGGTATTTTCTTCTTTCATGTATAAACACGTGGCTATAATTTATTCACACATCACACCAACATTGCAAGACATGAAATTATGTTTTAAGCAAGAACTTGACATCAAACACAATTGAATTACAAGCATATGCATAACTATATTTCTCATACAACATGTCAAAATAGCAAAAACATTCAAAAACGACAGAATCAGCTTAAGTTAAAAAATTACACGTCAAGAATAATGTTGTTTATTACAAGTAGCATAATTACAGCCTAAGAGTTACGTTACTGTTCTGAGACTAACATACACAACAATGTCAAGTTCACAAAAGGATATCCAAGTCAAATCAAGGAGCCGGCTGCGTCGGAGTTTTATCCTTGTCCTGTTGCCCACCTGTCCTGTCAAAGAAAGAATTCATTAATGATAAGCAACCAAGTTAACGGAAAGACTAAAAAGGAAGATTTACCAGCATCTGCTCCTTGATCATCTTGATCATCATCCTCTACTTGCACACCTGCCTCCTCAGCTGCAAGCAACCGCATGCCCTCCTTCACCGCCATCTTCTCCTCCTTGGTAAACTGGGCAGTAACCACATCCATCCTGAAGGACACGTCACCCTCCTTATCCGCCTCAGCCTTGGCCTCCTCTAGAGCCCTGAGATAGATCCTAGCCATATCCCGGGGGTAAACATCCATCCAGGACAAGTTACCCTGCCTCCAAGTACGGAAGTACATATCCTGGAGCATCCCATCCATCATCCCCTCGTTCTCCTCAAACTCCCTCATTCGGATCTCAGAAGCCCGCAGCTTTGCAACGATAGCATCCCTCTCCGATCGATACCGTAAACGGTCAGCCTGAAGGGACTTCCTCATCGCCTCCATCTCCTCCTTCAACTTGGCCTGAGCAAGCTCCGCGGCCTCAAGTCTCCCCGATAGTTCCTCTACCCGCTCGAGGTCCACTTGCCGAACCTCATCCACCGTGGCAATGGCCATGTCAATCCGCTCCTTACAGACGGCCTCCATCTTCCGCAACTCTGCCCTACTGGCCTCTTCCATAGTCTTCCTCAATTGTCTGGATGCGGCATCATGCTGAGAGATTTGGATGGCTTGGTCGGCAAGTTGTTTAGCCTGGTCGGAAACCATCAACCGTAGCCGAATGTTGGCGCTCCCTATCTCTTCCCCAGCCTTGACCAGTCGGGCGTGGTGCCCCATCAATTTCCTGGTCTCCTCAGCAACCCGGTCAATGTTTGCCTTAGCCTCATCCCCCAGAGTTACAACCCGGGTAGTAAGCAAATCAAGGTCCATGGACTTAGCTTCGTCAAGCACCCGTACCATAGGATTGCGAGGGAGAAGATGCTCACCAATAGCCTCATCGAAGGAGATGTCATGAGAGGCAGGGTCTAGGTCTGGATGACCCGAAAACGGATTACGAACCAAGCCAGGGTGATCTATCGGGGTGAAGGTTGGATTCTCAGACGGATGGGGGGAAGGTATAAACTCGGTGTCCTCCTCCTCAATATCATGAATAGGCTGGAGTGGGGGCGGAGGGCCAGGAAGAGATTCAAACGTAGATCGACTCCTCTTCCTCTTTTGTATATCTTCTTCGATAACTCCAAGAAGAGGACGATAGCCGACTACGTCTCCAGGACGGTTAGTAGGAGGCTTCGGCTTGGCGTAAGCTTTGAGGAGTTTGTATTGTTCAAGCCTGTGCCGAAGATCTGAGGTCTTGGCCGTTTTGCCCGCTCCTGGAATAAAAATCAAGTGTCACCAGCATGCATTGAGCCATCATTCGAGAATTAAAAAGAATACAGAGAAATTCACCTTGAACCGCAGAAGTTGCCTCAGTAGAAGCACTCCTAGAAGATAAATCGACGCCGGTCCCAACCTTATCAGCTTTCTTGGACTTTTCTGTTTCCTCCAACTCTTCAAAGGCTTGGCAGAGAGCATCGTCCATCCACTCTTGGATCACGCCCGCCTGCCCAAGAGGCAAAGCCCCAGTACCATCAATGCCCTGTCCTTTGCCACCATCATCGCCGTGACAATCACCGTCACCTTCTCCACCGCTTCCGCTCTCCGCCTCACCTCCTTCATCCTCGCCTTTTTCCCCTTCCACTTTATCCTCCTCCTGAACATCTGGATGTGTGCTGGGAGAGGGTCCATCAGACTTCTTGAGTTTCTTCCCCCCGGCGATTGGATGCGCCGAGAAGGGTCTCTTTTTGCCGCTCTTCGCCGTGGCCCCTCCTGTGGCTTTGGCAGCCCTCTCCTCCGCCTTGTCTCTCTGCTTGACCACAGACTGATGTGGTAGGATCAGGTTGTGCCCCAGAAGTGTAGCATTCCTAATCAAGTAAGAGGCCGACCTATCCCTTCCCGTGATGGCTTCTATTTCCGCAGCCATCTAAACAAGGCGGTCATTCTCTACGACCGCAAAGCCACCTGTCGCTAGCAAGAAACAAAAACACATGAGAAGAAGCATTGCAGTCAGAACAGAAATCATAAGTAAACTTCGACTTACAGCCTGAGGTAAAGCGACGGATGGAAACAGAGTCATCCTTAACAAAAAACCATTCTTTCTTAAACATGCTGAACTTCGAATATAAGTCCAGGACCGGCTTGAAAGATACGGCTGATTCCAAGCTGATGTATGGAGACCCCTTCTTATAGCCTCTCAAGTTGTACAAATACCGGATCTCCCGGTTGGAAGGAGGACGCCCGTATCTCCTTTGGAAAATGACAAACAGGCTCACCAGAATGGCGTAGGAATTAGGCTGAAGCTGGAATGGAGCCACCTTCAAATATGTGACAAAGCTGACTATCCAGGCATTGAGAGGCGGGACGACACCACACATACAGTGATACCTGCTGTAAGCAAAGTAGCCTTCAGGAGGGCCATACGGAATCACTCCTTCCCCCGGCAATAGCATGCGTGCTCTGTCAATCCCAAAGGAGCGAGAAATAACATCAAGCTGCTCGCCTTTGAGTGAGCTAAGGAAACAATCAGGAGGCGAGTTCAGAAGCTCCTGAGCACCATATCCATCTACCAATGATCTCGGGGTGGGCCCATAACGTCCCGGTCCTGACTGGACTGGGGGCACTGTGGAAGGCTCTTCTCTGTCCTGGGATTTCTTCTTATCAGAACGAGTTTCGACTCTGTGAGACATTTATCTGCAAACACAAAGAAGTTCGTAGTTAGAATGAAGGAAGTAAACAAGCAATACGAAGAATGGAATTGCGTTTATAAGTTAAAACATAAAATCCCTCTCGGCAGAAGAGAACAAACCTGATTCGGCACTTAGGTGATTCGGCACTTGAGTGATCCGGCACTAGGTAATTCGGCACTTGGGTGATTCGGCACTTTAGGTGATTCGGCACTTAGGGGGTTCGGCTATCTCAAACGATGGAGGATAAACGAAGGCTCGAAGCCCATACTTATAGACGGGTATGGGCGACCGAACCAACCGGATTCGACACTTAAAAACGAAGGAACTAAAACAAAGCGGGGCATACAATGGCATATGCCCCACTTTGGGGGGCAAATGTTGGGTTCACTTCCACCACCACCGAACCAGAGGAAGGGAAGACACCACCGAGCCAAAAGCAAGCAAGGCACTGCCGAATCAACACATCTCCAACACTTTACCGGACCGAATCAAATCCACTCTTCCCCGAAGCAACACCAACCAACCTCTACCAAACCAACCTACTCCCCCCATTGCCGAACTAAAGCACCATCGGATCACTCACTACCAATCCACTCTTCCCCGAACCAACACCAACCAACCTCTACCGAACCAACCTACTCCCCCCATCGCCGAACCAAAGCACCACCGGATCACTCACTACCAATCCACTCTTCCCCAAACCAACACCAACCAACCTCTACCGAACCAACCTACTCCCCCCATCGCCGAACCAAAGCACCACCGGATCACTCACCACCGGACTGAGTTCCACCGGACCAAGGCATACCGAACCAACACTGCCAGGCCAGATCGCATCAGCCCAGTCCCACCCGCAGCTATATACATCCAAGACCCCTGCCCCTAGCCTCACTCTATAAATAGTGGGGCAGGGATACAACAATGAGGGATAATTTTGAGAGCTCAAGCATGGATAGAACTTTCAAACAACTTTCATATACTTGTATCATAGCCTTGTACTTGTAATCTGAACAGTAAAGGAGAATAACATATAAAGTGGACGTAGGCACATTCTGGCCGAACCACTATAAATCTGTGTGTCTTTTACAGTTTAGTCCCTGCTTTTCATATATTTGCATAAATCACCCAGATCACTAAAAACAACATAAAATCAACTAAATCATACGACTTGGAGGTGTTTGCCCATTTTTTGTGCAAACAAGCCCAATCTTCAGAGCTTATGCAGATGGCCAGCCCGCTGCGATTAGAGGAATTGACCTCATCGGTGTGCTCCCAATAGCGAAAGGAGCAACCAAATATGCTATCTTTGTAGTGGATTATTTTACGAAATGGGCTGAAGCGGAATTGCTCGCCATAATTATAGCTGAAAAGGTAATCAATTTTGTAATGAAGAATATTATTTGCGGGTTCGGAGTACCTCAGAAGATCATCATGGATAATGGAACATGGTTCAAAAGTGACGAGTTTAAGGGCTTTTGCAAACAATACCGAGTCAAAAAGAGCTTCTTCATAGTGATGCATCCTCAAGCGAACGGACAAGGGGAAGCAGTGAACAAAATCAATAAATTCACCCTAATGAAGCGACTGATTAAAGCTATGGGAAATTGGGTTGATGAACTTCTCCTAGCCCTATGGGCTTACAGGACAACACACAAATCGACAACAGGACACTCGTCGTTCACCTTGGCTTAAGGTTAAGAAGCTATGATCTCAACAGAATTGGAAGTCCCATCTTATTGCAAGAGACACTTTAACCAAAGAGAAAGCGAGGAACTACTGCTTGAGTCCCTCGATCTCATTGATGAGAAGTAACAAGAAGCTGAATTAAGGGTTCCTGCTCATAAGAAAAGAGTAGAATGAGACTTCAGTGCCAAGGTCTGCAACCGTACTTTTGAGGTAGGTGATCTCATTCTGAAACGAGTTCTCTAGGTATGGGCGCACTGGGTTCAAATTGGGAAGGACTCTACGCAATTGACCAAAAGCATGGATATGGTACTTTCAAGCTAGCAATCATTGACGGGTTCCCGATCACGCATGCATGGAATAGTGACCAACCCCGGCACTATTACATCTAATTTCCTTATTTTGTTTCTCCCTAATAAGCCATCTGAAGATTCTGGCGGCACTGTAAATAGGCAGGACTTGCCATTTCTAGCACTTATCAGTAAAGTTAGCTTCCTGAACCAATGGAAATGAGTTCTTGTAAGAAATACCCCTATACTGCGTGACTAGCAGCACCGACCTTCTGAGTACCGGTGTTACCCGGAGATAGGTGACGTCGGGAAGGTCAAAACCATCGGGTTGAGGGTGAAAATCGACCATAACCATCTAAGAACCAACGTAACCCAAAGATAGGCGACACCGAGAAGGTCAAAACCATTAGATCAACGGTTTAAACCATCCCCAACCTTCTAAGAACCGGTGTTGCCCGGGGATAGGCGACGTCGGAAAGGTTAATACAACCAGGTCAACGGTGAAAATTGACCCACAACCTTTTGAGAATCGATGTTTCCAGAGATAAGCGACACCAGAAAGGTCAAAACCGCAAGGTCGACAGTGAAAATCAACCCCAACCTTTTGAGAAATGGCATTGGCTAGAGATAGGCGACGCCGGGAAGGTCAAAACCACTGAGTCGACGGTAAAAATTGACCCTAACCTTATGCAAACAAGCGTTTCCCATAGATAAGCAATGCCGAGAAGGTCAAAACTGCTGGGTTGATGATGAAAATCAATCCCAACCTTCTTAAAACCGACATTGCCTAGAGATAGGCAAAGCCGAGAAGGTCCCAAACCGTCAAGTCAATAGTGAAAATCGACCTTAACCTTTTGAGAACCGTCATTGTCCATAGATAGGCGACACCAAGAAGGTCTTGAAACACCCCACTTCTATACCCATACTATCCAAGAGTATTACTTAGTAATACTATCAAATAATACGGAAAATGAGGCTATATGGGGTATCCATGTGAATATTCCCTTGGGCAAACACTGGTACATATTAAAACATCAAACAAATAATTAACCTATACGTACACAGTATCGGCACAAAGCAATAAGCACAAGTGCCTCCAGGACAGAACAATACACAATATATAGTTCATAAACACAGAATACGGAGTCAGAATCGCGATGATAATATATAATACATGTTTGTACCAAAATTGGGCACAACACTCTTTGGAAATTTTTGAAGAGATAAAGTGAAGAAATTAAATGGAAAAAGAGGAATTATCTAACAAAAACTCCAAATTTCAGAAATGAGAATAATTAAAATGCAAGGAGACACAAGAATTTAGAGTGGTTCGGCGTATTGCCTATGTCCACTATGAAGTAGCTTGCTTTATTGATCTTCCTTTGATGTTTGCAATTGATTCCAACAAATTACAGTGAATTATAATGATTTGCAGTAGTGAAACTCGTTGGTAGCAGCAGCAATGGAGTTCCGATCTGGATCTGGCAGAGTCCGGGCATTGGAGATCTCAAAAAGGAAGAAGAACCCCTTTTCTGTTGGCTTTGGGGGTCTATTTATAGGTGTAGGAGGCTGGTATTTTGCTCAGATCTCGGGAGACCCTCTCTGGCACGTGACCAGGCCCGTACGCCCAAGCCCGTGAAGTTTTGGTCCGATCCGTGATCGACACGAACAGATTTCGACTCGGTCAAGATTTCATCCAATGGAGTCAAAATTTGGCATGGACATTCTTTAGCATGCAGGTAGTCTTCTGTGAAAATTTCATAGCATTTGGAGTTATAGATTGGGAGATATGATCGATACGAAATGGGGTTTCCGGTAGGCTGTTTCCTTCGACTCGCTTCTGTTCCCTTCGACTCGCTTCTGTTTCGACTCGGTGACGTGGCGCTTGAATCTCACTCTCCCCTTGATGTTGTTTCGAGCGAGTCGAAGTACGCACTGGTCGAGCGAGTCGAAGCGTGCTGAAAGGTTTGAGCAGTGGCTTCGCCAATGGAGTCGAAGCCGATGGAGTCGATCAGTGGTTCGAATGGAGCGAGTCGAAATAGGCCTCTGAGCGAAACGAGTCGAAGTAGGTGCTTCAGGTGGCTGTGAAGCGAGTCGAACAGGAATGAGTTGAAGAAGGCCTCTGTACGAAGCAAGTTGAAGTTGATGTCTGAGGGATATGGAGCGAGTCGAGGGGAGCGAGTCGAAGGAGCGAGTCGAACGGTAATTAATTTTCGTCCAATCTTGTATCCTTCATAACTTGAGCATACGAACTCGGATTGACTTGAGATTTGGAACGTTGGTTCTTATGGCTTAGCTTTTCATGTCCTACTAATTTTGGCTTGATCCGGACTCGGACAAAATTCGTTGATATCCATAGTTAGTCTGTGTATAACTGATCTCTAGGACGGGCCGTCATTGATTACTAGTCGATTCCTTGGTGTCACGGCTTTGCCAAAAGGCGGGATAATATTTGCCCCCCAAAGTACGTCTTGTGGAAACATGATGTGCTTTGAAACATTGCAATCTTTAGTCTAGATAACTATCGCCTTTTTCGATGAAAGCTGTAACCTTTGACTAATTTTTCCCGATAATGTAAACTGTTGACTGTCAATTGCTAGACCCTGTACTGTTGAAACTGATTGCTGTATGCTAGTGATTAGCCGTTTGCTGTTGTAATCGTTATTGGATGAGTTTCTGATTCTTGAAAATCTTGAGTATTGAATAATTGTCCGACATTCATGCATATATGTTAACATGACTCTCGTTGACGTTCGTACGCCCACGAGTCATTGTCAGTTTATTTTACTTTTTGAATTACGTATCGATCCTCTCCTGAACCGATGTCAAATTCACTGCAACAACGCTCGATGGTTGCTTTTGAATGTTCCTTCGTAACGACCCACTCCTGGATCGATGTGAAGGGTTGAAACAATGAAGATGATTTTCATTGGATTTATGGATGCGAAGTAAGTATGTCGAGTCGATGGAGTTGGCCTCTGGAAGTCATGGTTCTATGGATTCGAACTGGTTGTTCGACTCGGTTTTGGTTCAAACTTCTTTGTTCGACTCGGTCTTGGATTCGAACTGCATAGGAGCCGGAGTCGAAACGCACAGGAGACGGATTCGTAGGGGAGTGAGTCGAAATGCGCAAGAGATGGAGGAGTGAGTCGAAGTGCACAAGAGACGGAGGAGCGAGTCGAAGAGATGGCTTGTAATGCTGTACCGGAGAGGGAGTCGAAGTCAAGCGATACGAAGGGGAGCTTCGCATCAGTGCACTGGAAACGGAGTCGAAGCGCGCGTTCGAATCCATCGGGATGCGAATCGTCTATTCCTTTTGTTTTCGAGTCCATATAAATAGTGTGTACTTAGCCATTTTTTCACTTTTTACTTTTCGTTCTCCTACCATGCCTTCGTATCGCTCTGAGACTTAAGAAAACAAAGAAGATAAGCACTCTTGCCTTCGAACTGATTCACATCTTCAATTACTTGAACCAATTAGCAAATTTAGGTAATCCATTGAGCGAAACCATCACGTAAACGAGGAGATCAGATTCTTAACACCAAATCCAACAGAGTCGTGGTCGATCGAAAATTCCTTGGCCTCAGCTTCGTGTCGATCTGGAGTAGGGGTTTCGAGATGATGAGGCGGAGGCCTTCGTATCGATCGATGGTGGAGCTTTGCATTGAGTCGAACGCTTTGAATCTGTGGATCGATACGAAGGGGCTGTGTCTGATCGACTCGAAATGGTGGCTTTCGATCGAGTCGAAGTGGATGGCCTTGGGTCGAGTCGAAGCAGCTGTCTTGGATCGAGTCGAAGTGGCTGCTTTGGATCGAGTCGAAGCGCGTGGCCTTGGGAGCGAGTCGAAGTCGAGGCTTCGAAGCGAGACGAAGCGCGTGGCTTCGGACCGAGTCGAAGGACGTGGTCTTGGACCGAGTCGAAGGACGTGGTCTTGGACCGAGTCGAATTGCATAAACATGAACAATCAATTTGAACTCGAGCCTAATTCAAACTTGAACCTGAGTGATTGTCTTGATCTTGAACTTTTGATGATTGACCATTGATATAATTTTGATGATACCGAAAATTCTAGTGCTTTTGACCACTTAACTCCGACGAGCTTCAGACTTGCTTAACCGGACTTAATTGTTTCACCGCACACCTAATTGCCTGTTGAAGTTCGTCGATGAAACTGGAACATACTAAAATAATAACACATTTTAACTCGGACTTATAGTTAATGGAACGGTTGTGACGGTCAGCGATGACGGTCCTTCTGACTGAATTCCGAAGTTTTGTCGTTTACATGCTTCCCTTAATCCTGTAGATCTTCTCCAAATGATATACAGTACTGCACCGCACAACACACACTCACACACTTTACACTGGGGGATGCACGAGTGTTATTTTTCAGTTTAACAATGATTTTTTATAAGCTAGCTAGTCATGGACCCTTCAAGTTCTCAGCAGCCGGAACTCCCAAGTTCTATTCCTCCAACCATAGAGATACCGGTTATCGAAGCCGAAGTTATAGAGCCAGCTCCGGACGAGCATCCGGGTGCTCGGTTTATTCTCAATCCAACAGATTATGTGCCGTCAGGTATCTCTGAAGATATACTAGGACGGATTTGCTTAAGGCATGGTTTGTCGCTTGACGACGTGCTACTTCTTGGGCCAACTGACAGGCCACACGATCCCCCGGAGGGGTTTACTGTTTTCAACCGTCACGCTTGCATAGCGGGGACACTTCCTCCTTTCTATGAATATATATGGGAGATGTTATCGTTTCTTGGAATAGCTCCATCTCAGCTACATCCCAATGGGTATGCCTTGTTGAACAGCACCTTTGTCCTGTTTATGGAGACCCTCTTTCGACCGCCGAAGCCAATCGAAATCAGATATTTATTCAATGTCAAGAGCCATGGAGACGGTCCTTCTTTCACCTTCCTGGAGGCGGTCAGAAGCTGCCACATTGTACTGGGCTCCTAGGGAAGGCTAAGTTACTATAAAACTGAATGGTTCTACGTTCGGTGCCCCCCTGGATTCGCTGGGCGGTGGTTGGACAGACGTAAGTGTTGCCATTTCTCTCTTGAATCGTTGAGATACTAGTAACTGACTTCAAAACTGACATACTTTTCCTTTCTTATAGCTGCAATCTCTTGTCCCGATGGCGCATACTTCAGAGAGCTTGTTCGGATCCTTCAAGCGTTTCCGGGCGAAGAGAGGCACATAGACTTAGTCCTGACCGACAGGAATTTGAGGTTTGTCGGGCTGATAGAACGAAGACAGAGCATACATCTGGAAGGGATACATAGAGTGGTCCCGAAGAAACGGGTGAAGCGCAAAGCGCACATAGTCATGATCGCCGAAGAAATTGATCCGGAAAGAACGCCCACTGATACCGAGCTCCCAGCTGGGCCTTCTGATGATGTCCTGGATTCGGGAGGAAGAAGAAAAGGCAAGGCCGCTGCCCACAAACGCCCTAAATCCAAGAGATTTAAATCCATGGTCGTGTCTTTACCTTTCCAGGGGATTAGAATTTCGGAGGCTCCTCCTCCGCAAGTGGAGAGTCCTTTTTCAGAGCTTGCTGATATTCCGATCCCGGATTTTTTGTCGTCTCCATACGACGCTGGGACGGAGGGGCTTGATAGTGCTTTTGAACCGAGCGGGTCGCTTGCTACGAGTGCGGCCGACATTTCCGGTTGGTCGGGGGATTGCACATGCATACACTTCACTACACTACATGATTCACAACTGTACTTCATCCAACTTAGGAAGTCACTAACTCTTTCTTCGATTATCATTTTCAGGTGCAATGTCTAGAAGAGGGTCGATGCTCGGCAGTCTCCGTTCGGCCCGAAAATCTTCTTCTTATTATGACTCCCGCAGGAGGGACTCGGATAGAGATCGCGACCGCGAGTACTCCCACCAAGATAGGTACGGGCGTGATAGGGATAGGGAGTACAGACATCGGTCTAGATCGCGCTCTCCACCTAGACTTCCATCTCCACCCCCTATTTTTGTCCCGCACCCGCCGGTGCCTCCTCGTCATAAGCCAACTTCCCATACTTCTAGATCTGAGACTCATCTTCAGAGAGTCGAGACTACGGCCTCTATAATTGCAGAGCAGGTCCCCACCGAGCCCACAGGAAAAGGGGCCCACAAATTGGCTCAGATGCGGAAGGAATTCCCGAACATCTGCTTCGATGGCTATGTCTTCCCACCACACTTGAAAAGAATTCCGTCTGGAGTGGAAAACACGATGCATGAGTACATTCATGACATCTACACTCAGTACAAAGAGTGGGAAAAGGCTGCGGAGAAGGCTTCTAAGGTGGCTGCTGAGCGAGCCAAAGCACTTGAGAAAATAGAGTCCGACCTTGCTCAAAGGGACCGGATCATTCAAGTGCTCACTACTGAGGCCGAGTCTTCTCGGAAATCGGAAATCGAGGCCACCAAAAGAGCCGACGAAGCGATGGAGGCAATGGAGAGGTTGGGGCAGACACATGTTGCCCTGGTGGAGGAGATGGGCCACCGGAACACCAAAGTTATCGCCGATTGGGACGCGGCAGTCAAGGAGCTAAATGAACTCAAGGCCAAATTCGTCGACATGGCCAAGGAGAAAGATGACGCAAACAGTGCAGCCCAGGATGCGTGCGACCAAGCTGTTCTGCTTAGGGGCGAACGGGATGCGGCAGTGGCTAAAGTCCGTAGGGTGGAGGCTGAGGTTGAGGAGAAAGTAAAGTCGGTGGAGTCCAGGCTATAGGCTGACATCGAGGACTTGCTCGTTGTTTATAATGCTAATGTGTTGAGGCACAGGGGTCTAGCCTGGCTCGACGATTACCCTACACACCTTTATAATGCCTGGGGCCGGCTGGTTGAGGAAGAGAAGGAGGTGCATCAAGGCGAGTCCATAGATGAATTTGAGCTCGAGAATCGCATTTTGAATGACGATGAAAAGAAGATTCTACATGAGTCAATGATTCTGCATGAGAAGGAAAGACTTGGTACTCAGCACTTTGAAGTTGGAGAGGGTTCAGGGGTTGACCACCATGAAGCAAGTCTTGAAGTTCCCATGTCAACCCAGCCCGAATCCTCGTCTACGGTCGATCCCCAGGCTGTTCCTGCTTACAATCCGGATCAGCCGCAGATGTCTTCGACTGCTGCGCAAGTTACTGATGTCGCCCTGCCGCTTACAAGTCGAATTAAGGAAGGTATTCTGAACATTCCACTTTTCTTTCTTAAGTCGAAGCCTTCGTTCGAGTTAAGTTCTAACAGTTCCTTTATTCTTTGTCTAGTGATTGATGCTGCACCGGCCGTGCCTTCTGCTACTCAAGAATCATATCAAATGCAGGAGGCTATCGTGACCGAAGCAATCACCGTGAGCACAGCTGCCCCGCTCGATGACATGCAGGGGAGTACGATCGTGTTCGACGAGCAGCTGATGGATGAACTCTTTCGCCGCCACGGCGATCCTCATGTTGACTTGTCATCTGTCGTGAGCGGAATTGATCCTGCTACAAGCTCTTCAATGCCGACTGTTGATGCCTCCAGCGGGGCTCGAGCAGTAACCGAAGAGGAGATGTTTGATCAGATTGACGCTGAACTGGCAGCATCGGCTTATGGCGGCGGCTTTGGAGGTGGGATGGCAGCATCGGGACCTGCCCCGCTCGGAATGATGTCTCCTGGTTGTACTGTCTTTCTCACCAGCCTGCCCATTCCACCTTCTATAATTGATCTCGTTCCTCCGACTCCGCCTGTAGGGAGCATTCTTATTCACACAAGTTCGGAGGAGGACGTCGACATAATGCCCACGCCTGAAGACCAATCGCCGAAAAGCAAAGGCTCAAAGAGGAAGATTGGCGATGGCTCCAGCGGGTCCACACCGAGGAGGAAGCCAAGGAAAAAGATAGATTAGGCATGCTCTCCCGATGTATTTTAATTTGCATTTTGTTAGCCGTGTATAGATGCGGGTTCGGCCCCTGTTAGTAGGAATTTTTGGAAACTTGTACACGAACTTCTTCTATAATCAATAGAAATGAAACTTTTCTTTTTGGACTTCTTTTTTGTCATTGCGTATTTGTCTAAGTGTTTCAGTGTCTAAAATGCAATTGTGAAGTTTCATTTTCCGAACGAAGTTGGTTTCCGTTCGCCAAGTTCGGTTATTGTGGACATGGTTTGCGACCGGGAAACGAGTCGAATTTTGACAACGCATTGCTTCGGTTGATGGTTGACGCTTAGGTCTTGCCCCCCAGTCCTGGTGGTATGTTGTAAAACATCAGTCAGCGATTTCCCTTTTCTTATAGCATGCCGAGTCTAGTGGCGCTGGATGGGCATTTGAGACAAACGGGGATTGAGCGGTTTATTCACGCTTGTCCGATCGTCTATGATCATATCCGCACTCCGGGGATCCTCATTTGTTTATTAGCGGTTGGTCACGCTGGCTTGAGTTTCAATCATATGTCTGCTATCTGGGGACTTGGAATTGGCATTTGTACTTCGACTCGCACCTTGGGAACTTGGAGTTGATAATCAAACTTCGATCCATGCTTCGGGAATTTGAAGTTGGTGTTTACTTTCCGTTTCCCATTCTTGGAATACGGAGTTGATGTTTATACTCCGGTTCGCGCTCTAGAAACTCGGAGTTAATGTTTGTACTCCGCTTCTCGCTCTGGGAATACGGAGTTGGATGTTTATACTCCACTTCGCACTCTGGGAATACGGAGTTGATGTTTATACTCCGGTTCACGCTCTGGGAACTCGGAGTTAGATATTTATACTCTTCTTCGCACTCTGGGAATACGGAGTTTATGTTTATACTCCGATTTGTGCTCTGGGAACTCGGAGTTGGATGTTTATACTCCGCTTCGCACTCTTGGAATACGGAGTTGATGTTTATACTCCGGTTCGCGCTCTGGGAACTTGGAGTTGGATGTTTATACTCCGCTTCGCACTCTGGGAATACGGAGTTGATGTTTATACTCCGGTTTGTGCTCTGGGAACTCGGAGTTGGATGTTTATACTCCGCTTCGCACTCTGGGAATACGGAGTTGATGTTTATACTCTGGTTCGCGCTCTGGGAACTTGGAGTTGATGTTTATATTCCGGTTCGCGCTCTGGGAACTAGGAGTTGGATGTTTATACTCTTCTTTGCACTCTAGGAATACGTAGTTGATGTTTATACTCCGGTTCGCGCTCTGGGAACTCGGAGTTGATGTTTATACTCCGACTCACACTCTAGGAATACAGAGTTGATGTTTATACTCCGGTTCGTGCTCTGGGAACTCGGAGTTGGATGTTTATACTCCGACTCTCGCTCTGGGAGTTCGGAGTTGATGTTTATACTCCGCTTCGCACTTTGGGAATACAGAGTTGATGTTTATACTCCGCTTCGCACTCTGGGAATACAGAGTTGATGAAGGATTGTCGTGCGTCAATCCTTTTTTTGACTTTGATGTGATGGCTTGCCCCCGAGCTCGGGTTTCACTTAGCGAGTGATTGGTTGCATCGCAGTCACTCTCTATTTGAATAAATCCCACCGTATGGTGAAACTTAGCTCTCCGTGCATAGTGATGGTCATATGAAGTATTTCAAGTAAATCACAGCTCCGGCTCGAAGAGGTTGCATTTTATTGCTGAAATAAGAAAGTATGGCAAAGTCAGTTGCCTTACTACAAGTTCTAATTTCGAAATGCATAAACAAATTACAGAAAAGGAAAGTAAACTAAATGGATAAAAATAGTCTGTCAGGTGTAATAGCGGCGAAGGCTCTCGCTATTCCAAGCTCTTGGCAGGGTAAGACCGTCGACGGTCGATAACTTGAATGCGCCATCTCCGAGCCTTCATTCAATAACATACGGTCCTTCCCATGACGGCTTCATATGCGAAGGAACTGGATAGATTCTTTTTAAGACGAGATCGCCTAACTCGAAGGTTCGCGGACGGACCTTGGCGTTGTACAATCGGGCGACTCGACTTCGATGTGCAGCCACCCTCAAGTCAGCTTCCTCATGCTTCTCATCTAGTAGATCGAGAGATTCAGCAAGTAATATAGCATTTTTCTTTGGATCATAGTATGTCACAAGATGAGAAGGTACTTCTAGCTCGACTGGAATAACGGCCTCTGAGCCGTAAGAAAGAGAGAATGGTGTGTGGCCGGTCGCGGTCTTATGGGTTGTTCGGTAAGCCCGTAGAGCCATAGGAAGTTCATCGACCCACTTGCCCCCAACCTTCTCCAGTCATTTTTTCAGGATGGATTTTATAACTTTATTAACTGCTTCGACCTGCCCGTTTGCCTGAGGGTGTGCATTTGCAAAGAATTTCTTTTGGATGTGAAATCGTTTGCAGAAATCTTTGAATTCAGCACTGTCGAATTGGGTTCCGTTGTCCGTAATAATGGTGTGTGGGAGACTGAATCGATAGATGATGTTACGAACCACAAAGTTGATTACTTTCTTCATTGTAATGGTAGCGAGAGCTTCGGCTTCAGCCCACTTTGTAAAGTAATCAACTGCGACGATGGCGTACTTCGCACTACCTTTTGCCAGAGGTAGAGCACCGATGATGTCGATGCCCCACATTGCGAACGGCCACGGGCTGACCATTTGCATTATCTCGGTAGGAGGAGCTCTAGGAATTCGGGCATATTTCTGGCACCTATCACATTTCTTTGCATAGTCCAACGCATCACGATTCACGGTAGGCCAGTAGTATCTGTAGCGAAGTATTTTCTTGGCAAGTGCTTGTCCTTCGGTGTGATCGCCACACTCTCCTTCGTGCACATCGCGCAATACTTGTTTAATTTCATCATGAGCAATACACCGGAGTAGGGGAACTGAGTACCCTCTTCTGTACATGAGTCCATTCTGGATGGTAAATCATGAGACCTTCCGAAGGACTTGTCTTTTTTCACTCCTGCGCTCCGATAGGGTTCCGTGCTCAATGTAATTTCTGAGTGGAGTCATCCATGAATCCTTTTCGGGAACGGTTTCACATACCCAGTTTATTTCTGTCCGGTTGATGCTTGGGGAAGATAGTGTTTCTACGGGAATGAATCCCATTTGTTGAGCCTCACCTGTGCTGGCTAGCTTTGCCAATGAATCTGCCTTTTGGTTGTGCTCTCGAGGTATACAATAGATGGCGTAGTAATCGAACTGATTTAGTGTTTCCTGGACTCGGGCTAAGTAAGCAGCCAACCTTCGATCTCTTGCCTGATATTACCCCCGTACTTGACACACAACCAATTGTGAATCACAATAAACTTCCACAACGATGATTTTCAGATCTCTGGCGAGTTTCAAGCCAGCTAAGAGGGCTTATTCAGCTTTATTATTAGTCGCATGAAAATCGAATTTCATAGCATAGCATATAGATCAACCTTCGGGGGTTTCGAGTACAACACCAGCGCCCGAACATCGGTCGTTTGATGCACCATCTGTATACAACTTCCAGACGTATTCGGGGGATTTACTGGTTTCGGGCAAGACCTCTGGAATGGTAAATTCAACTATGAAATCAGCGAGGACTTGTCCCTGGATTGCTCGTCTTGGAGTGTAAGCAACATCAAACTGACTCAGTTCGATGTTCCACTTGAGTAACCTACCAGACGTCTCAGGCCGCGAAAGGACCTGTCGTAACGACTGGTCGGTGTAAACAACAATGGGATGTGCTTGGAAATACGTTTGGAGTTTTCTTGATGCGATTACAAGGCAATAAGCCAACTTTTCTAGCTTTGGATAGTTCCTTTCAGCCCTAGTCAATCATTTGCTGACGTAGTACACCGGCTTCTGTACCCGTCTTCTTCTCGGACCAAGGCAGCGCTGATAGCGTTTTCTGATATCGCCAAGTATGCATACAACTTCTCATGATCAATATGCTTTGACAATATTGGTGGTGTGGATAGATGTTGAACTAGTGCTTGGAAAGCGCCTTCACACTCCATGGTCCAATCAAAGTTTCGTTTCCCTTTTCAGATCAGATCGAAGAAGGGAATGCATTTGTCAATGGACTTTGAAATGAACCTGCTCAATGTCGCTACCTTTCCGTTGAGACTTTGGACTTGCTTTATAGTTTTGGGAGTTTCAAGATTTTTGATTGCCCAAATCTTTTCGGGATTGGCTTCGATTCCCCGGGCGTTAACGATGAACCCAAGGAACTTTCCGGATGCAACTCCAAAGTGACATTTTAGTGGGTTGAGCTTCATCTTGTATTCCCAAAGTATGTTGAACATAGTTTCCAGGTCTTTTACATGGTCGGTGGAGAGTCGTGACTTCACAAGCATGTCGTCTACATATACTTCCATTGTTTTCCCGATTTGATTAGCAAACATCCGATTGACCAATCGTTGGTAAGTAGCCCCGGCGTTCTTGAGTCCGAACGGCATAACCTTGTAACAGTAGAGTCCCAGATTGGTTACGAAGCTGGTATGTTCTTGATCGGGTAAATGCATCGGTATCTGATTGTAGCCAGAATACGCGTCCATGAAGGATAAGAGTTCATGTCCAACCGTTGAATCCACTAGCTGATCAATTCTAGGAAGCGGGAAACTGTCTTTAGGGCATGTTTTATTTAGGTTGGAATAATCGACACATGTTCTCCACTTCCCATTTGGCTTTCGGATGAGCACGGGATTTGACACCCATTCAGGATATAGCACATCTCGAATGAATCTGTTTGCTTCAAACTTTTCTACTTCTTCTTTAAGGGCGGCAAATCTCTCTGGATCCATACCGCGCCTTTTTTGTTTGACCGGGACATGCCGCAGGTCAATGTTTAGAGTGTGGCTCGCGATGTCCGGCGAGATCCCACACATACCAGAATGTGTCTAGGAAAATACGTCAAGATTTGCCCGCAGAAATTCAACCAATTCCTCTTGAGTTTGCTGGTTTAGCTGAGATCCAATCTTTATCATTTTCGAATCATCGTTATTGTCAATTGGGACATCAATCGTGGGTTCGGCTGGGGATGCTTGACTTTCTTTAGATTCTCCTTCGTCTTCGGTTTCTCTTGGGTCAAGATCCTTGAGGAATTGGCTGGGGTGCTCGGGCCTGGGCCCGGGCGTTAATTGTCAATTATCGGTGTAACGGACGCAGAGAGATTCCTCTACGCCCTTTCCTTTCTCCTTTCGCTGCGCTTCTCGCAGCTTAGCAACATAACAGGCTCTGGCAGCAGCCTGATCTCCATGAATGATTCCTATTCCATGATCAGTGGGAAACTTTAAAGTCAAACAACACGGGGCGATGGCTACCCTGAATTCAGCGAGGGCCGGCCGGCCCAAGAAAGCATTGTAAGGGGAGTCCACGTCCAAAACAATGAACTGCAACATCCGCACTCTCCGACGTTCTCCAACCCCTAACTCTACTGGCAGTTCCACCATTCCGGTGGGTATAGTAGCACTTACGTTGAAACCATGGACTCGAGATTGACAAGGCTTCAAGTCCGTGGCTTCCATTTTCATTTGATCATAAGCTCTCTTGAACAAAATATTCAAAGAGCTCCCACCGCCAACTAAGATCCTCTTCATCCAAGCGGGACCTACTTGTGCCGAGATGACTAGTGGATCAATAGTGGGGGCTTCGACTTTATCAGCGTTTCTGTTTCTGAACACGATGTCATCTGTCATCGTCATCTGTTGCTTGGCCGGAGCTCCTTCATCAAAGTTACTGCAACATTCGAAGTCTGCATGCTTGATAGAACTAGCATACGACTCCATTTCCTTCCAGCTTTGATCTACTGGGTGAGGACCACCACTTATTGTATTGATGACCAACCTCCTGTCTGTTCGAGCGGGTTCCTCCTGTCTTTCCTGATTCGGCGCACGATTCTGATTTGATGGGCCCGCACCACCGGATTGCGGCGCCCATACATACTGATCCAACTTTCGCTCACGTATCAGTTTTTCAATGAGGTCTTGTAAGTGATGACACTCATTGGCGTTGTGGCCATAACTCTCATGGAATCTACAGAACTTTCCTGTTTGGATTTGTCTTTCAGTTGGTGGTTTTGGGGCAGGTTTCTTATACTGCATGGTATTGCAGGTCTGCAAATACAAATTTTCCAACGACGTGTTCAATGGAGTGTAATTATCGTACATGGAAGCTCTACGCCGTGGTCCACGATCCTGATCGCATTTTTTGTTCTGATTTCTATTGTCCCTCTGCTGATTCTGTTTATTTTGGATATTCAACTGAATTTTTCCAGAACTATCTCCGGACTGTTTAACAGCGGCGTTACTTTGGATACCTTCGATATTGGGTCCTGCATCATCTTGCTTCCTAGACTGTTTCGCATCCTCCCTTCTTAGGAATTGGGCTGCCTAGGAATAGAAACGGTCCAATGACGCAGGTGGTTTCCCAGCTAACCAATTTCCGAACTCGGAATCAGCATCAATCCCCTTAGTCAGTGCCATCAGGATAGGGTTATCATTGGGATTGCTTATTTCTGCACATGCAGCATGGAATCGCTCCAAGTAACGTCTAAGTGTTTCTCCGGGAGCTTGCGTAACACTAGACAGAGTGTTAATGTCCTTAGGCCTCGCCACGTGCATACGGAATTGTTCGACAAACTTGGTGGCCATCTGGTCAAAGTTAGAGATGGATCGCAGTGGCAAATGAGTGAACCACATGGTAGCGATGCCACCTAGGGAAATGGGGAAGCTACGGCACTTTACTGCGTCATCAGCTCTAGCAGCATTCATTAGCCATTCGTATTTCAGGACGTGTTGATTGGGATCAGAACTCCCTTCATAAATTGGCAAAGCTGGCATCCTGAAGTGCCGAGGTGGTTCAGCATATAACATGTCATCGGTGAAAGGGGTATGACTTCGGGAGATTCCCCAGTCGTCATTAGAGAGACCCTGACTTTCACGGATCATTTGGTGGATCATTGCTGGTATATTCGGTGTTCGGATACTTGGAGCATGTTGTGCCAAGGTGTGGTCGGGTTCCACAGCGCGAGTCTGGACCGGACGTGGTCGACGGTCCGTGCCTCGCCTCCTTGGTTCAACATCCTCAGGGACATAAGGCTCAGGAGTCTGCTCTCGTTGGCTACGTTGAGGATCAACTTGGTTTCTAGCATTACCTCCCCGTTCGGCAGTGGTGGTAGCAGCAATGTTGCCGGTAACATGATAAGGAGCAGCTCCTCCTCGATTTGAAGGTTCCGTGCGGAGACCAGTGGATGGTCCAGCTCTAGGTTGCCCAAGGTTCAAAGCAGGTTGGTGTCCCGTGGCTTGGGTGTAGCTTACACCGAGCTGTGGACGTGTGGATCTGGTTTGGCCATTGGAGGAGGCTGAACTTTCTATGGAAGAGTGAGAACCTTGGTCTCTTCCGGATCTTCTTTGCCTTTGGCGATTTAGCTGGTTAGTCAACTCCGTGTTGGCGCGTAGTTGTTCAGTTAGCTGCTGTCGACTTTGGGTCAACTCTTGAAGCAATATCTGGAATTCTTGTCTAGTGATTGGACCTGATGGATATGAAGGTCCTGCAGCATTTTGGTTGGATGGAGGTGATTGCATGGGATTTTGTCGGTCCCGTGCTCCTTGTTCAGCAGCTGCAGAAGTGGTATGTGTGCTTACCATAATGAATTGATGAAGTCCTTTCTTAGATCTAATTGCAAATATGAATAGAATGGAAGGGCTTCAAAGTTCTAGATCTGGATCTTCTTCTTAGATTTATGCAATCCAATATAGATAGGAGATCCACAGAGTAGGAGAAAAGCAAGGTTTTTCTCAGTGAAAGCACCAAAGTGTTTGTACCAAAATTGGGCACAACACTCTTCGGAAGTTTTTGAAGAGATAAAGTGAAGAAATTAAATGGAAAAAGAGGAATTATCTAACAAAAACTCCAAATTTCAGAAATGAGAATAATTAAAATGCAGCGAGACACAAGAATTTAGAGTGGTTCGGTGTATTGCCTATGTCCACTATGAAGTAGCTTGCTTTATTGATCATCCTTTGATGTTTACAATTGATTCCAACAAATTATAGTGAATTATAATGATTTGCAGTAGTGAAACTCGTTGGTAGCAGCAGCAATGGAGTTCCGATCTGGATCTGGCGGAGTCCGCGCATTGGAGATCTCAAAAAGGAAAAAGAACCCCTTTTCTGTTGGCTTTGGGGGTCTATTTATAGGTGTAGGAGGCTGGTATTTTGCTCAGATCTTGGGATACCCTCTCTGGCACGTGACCAGGCCCGTACGCCCAAGCCCGTGAAGTTTTGTTCCGATCCGTGATCGACACGAACAGATTTCGACTCGGTCAAGATTTCATCCAATGGAGTCGAAATTTGGCGTGGACATTCTTTAGTATGCACGTAGTCTTCTGTGAAAATTTCATAGCATTTGGAGTTGTAGATTGGAAGATATGATCGATACGAAATGGGGTTTCCGGTAGGCTGTTTCCTTTGACTTGCTTCGGTTCCCTTCGACTAGCTTCTGTTTCGACTCGGTGACGTGGCGCTTGAATCTCACTCTCCCCTTGATGTTGTTTCGAGCGAGTTGAAGCGTGCTGAAAGGTTTGAGCAGTGACTTCGCCAATGGAGGTGAAGCTGATGGAGTCGATCAGTGGTTCGAATGGAGTGAGTTGAAATAGGCCTATGAGCGAAGCGAGTGGAAGTAGGTGCTTCAGGTTGCTGTGAAGCGAGTCGAACAGGAACGAGTTGAAGAAGGCCTCTGTGCGAAGCGAGTCGAAGTTGATGTCTGAGGGATATGGAGCGAGTCGAGGGGAGCGAGTCGAAGGAGCGAGTCGAACGGTAATTGATTTTCGTCCAATCTTGTATCCTTCATAACTTGAGCATACGAACTCGGATTGACTTGAGATTTGGAACGTTGGCTTTCATGGCTTAGCTTGTCATGTCCTACCAATTTTGGCTTGATCCAGACTCGGACAAAATTCGTCGATATCCATAGTGAGTCTATGTATAACTGATCTCTAGGACGGACCGTCATTGATTACTAGTCGATTCCTTGGTGTCACGGTCTTGCCAAAAGGCGGGATAACAATACATAAACATAGATGGTAAATCCATTATACATCACCAGAATATACATACAAAAGACGATATTTACACAAAATAATAATCTACTATACTAAACTTCTAGCCTCCTCTATGCCCAATACAAATGCTGGTCTCACTGTCCCTACAACTGAAATGTTTCGGACTGACCCGAGTATTATATAAATAACATATAGTAAGATTATGTCTAAATCATAGGGTTAATAAATGTAAGATAAACAGTATATATTCGAAGGATAATAATGTGATAACATAACAACTCAAGTCAATGATTACAATGTAATATAGTGTGTGTGTGTGTGTGTAAAGTAGGAGACGTATGCATGGTTTATAATTATAACAACTTAAAAGATCACCGAAATATCCCATAACATGTATACCACAAAAACCATGCGTAAATACATCATCACCCATATAAAAAAATTCTATTGAAATCAAGAATACTAAATCTAATAGGTGAATCATTCATATAATAAAACATCATCATAGAAAATGAAATCATCAACTAAATTGGGCTAACATGCAGTAATGCCCTATATAATATCATAAAATCATATAATCAATAGATAATGTGAGACAACCCATTATAGCTTCCAAATGATATCCAATATTATTCAACTAAATGAATAATCTATCACAATCAATAAACAAAGGCTATCTCAAAAATATCAAACTAGAAGAGTATAGATATATGGGGACTGGCTACACTTTAGACACACGGTCTCTAGTATAGCTGACTCATTGGATAGTAAATAATATATGTTAATCCATAATGCACACATAACATCGAACTAGAAAGGGAGACTAATAGCACATAGCACGCTCCAGGAACCCAGGGTCTACTAGCCTCATGGTAATAATCGGATCTATTCCTACAGTCTTCAGTTACCTCGACGGACATTGTGACCCATATTCACATATGACTCATCTATGCATAGCCTTGGTCACGATCCTGCACTTGGCCCTATGGTAACAGAATGTTGTCTATGTGACACAAGGGGCAACTAACTTCCAATCATGTGATGTATATCAAATATCAAAACAATAATAGTTTCATGGATCTGGGGCGCGACCCTAGCATCAAGCCGCCAAGGTGGATATTGGCCAATCTAGTTCACTCCCGAATCATCAAGGGTGCTGGACATAAATGGATGACATATAATACTAATATCTTATATCTACACATATCAATAGACGTAAGCCGACACAGGGCTTTATATGTATGTACATCAACACATGACTATAAAGTACCTAAGCTCTAATCCTAGCCGACACACGGCTCTACCTACATGCCATTACATGGCTATAAGATATACCGATCACATATTCACATGAGTGTAATCCCACTTCGAGTGACTTTTACATATGATGAATAATCAAACAAATAACATAACGGCATCCCATACCATTGCATATTATTAGATAATTATTAAAGGCTCATAAACTACACTCGATCCACATTAGGTATCTCTATGACAAGCCCGGTGAATAACCAGAAAAGTGTTACCGAAAGTCCTATACCAAGCGGTATCACTAAACCGTTTATTCAAATTTCTTGTCACGCATAAATAAAATCTCACAAATCAAATTGAAGGATGTCATCACTATACCATCTTGAAATATAACTCAAATCAATATCAACGATGAATCACTAATATAATCTAATTCAATATACAAGTGAAGAGTGATCGAAAAACAATATAAAATAGGTTTTTCAAATAAATAAACATAACAACCAACACTCATTATTTAATAATGAATCATTTATAACAAAATAAATACTTAGAAATAGATACCAAAATTTATAGATATAATGAATTCACTTTGTCTATGTAATCCCGATATAGGATTAAATTACTAAATTTCATTTCCTAATCCTTATATATATGTGTGTGCGTGTATATGTGTGTATATATATCCAAATTTCCAAAATCACTTTATACATCAAAAATAACTATAGAAACAAACACAAAATTTTCTATAAATAAATAATACTTTAAAATAATCCGTAAAACCGTCAAAAATATTCTTTTCATTTCAAACTATAATTTATTATTCAAACCATCATTATATATTCAAAACCTCAAATTGCTCATATATAAACCATCTAATATCGCTTTAATTTTGTTTAATAATCTTCTATAATTAAATATTATTTAAAAATTAATTTATAAGTTATAGAATGTTTATTTTAACCTATATAATATAATACAAAATCTTTAATTTATATTCTAACAGTTAGAAATGAAATATTTTGTATTTTCAAAACAACTTTTTATATCCAAAATGATTTCCAAGAAAATCATTTTACTTATCAACAAATTCCATTTATTTATAAATACACTTTATTTTAATTTTAAAATACCCAAAATAATTTATCGATACTTTCCAAAATATTTTAAAACTAGAAAATCAATCGAACGTCTAAAAATATGAATTAAGGAGCAAAATCCTCCAAAATCATCAACAATCTTCAATATAAACTTATATCATGTGGCTAAGTCAAATTACATCAAATTCGGCCATCGATGCACTATTCACACAATATAGATAAATAACACAAATTAAAATGAAAACGGATTGCATCTCCTTTGCATTTTAGACATCCAATGAACACTAAACTCCACTATCTATTACCAAAATGACATCCAAACAATTCATTTTCATAAAATGTCACAACAAGCAATAATGTCAACCAATAATATATCCGAACAAAATTAATAGGTAGATAATGGGTGATTATGCATAAATAAAATGATGTAGACTTAGTAGTGAGTGAGAAAACTCACTGAAATTCCAAATGAGATCATTTATAGCAAGTACCACATCGTTGCCCTATGTCATCGTCTTCATCTCTATGCATTAATCCAGAAATCCGCATGCGTTTGCACAACAATTCTCCATTTCACAACCTCAACTTAGCTTCAGCTGCAAGCATTCAGGAGTGCAACTGCTGCTCCTTTAATTGCTACCAACCAATGACAATCGCCAGCTATCGAACCTTACCCCTTCCATGCAACATCATCGACAATGCCATATAGAGTCATGCCTCCCATTCGATCCACCTTCAGCTGCGTGCATGAACAGGTGTCACCCGCCTCCTCCAGTTGAACTCGATGTTGCCAACTCGCCTCCAAGTGCTCGTGCATAATTGTATTTATTAATTATTTTCTTTTATTTTCTTTTCTTCTTTGTTCAGGATTTTAAAAAGAACAAAAATTAGGGATTAGGGCACGTTATGGGCTGAAGGGAATAAAAGCAACAGGTTTTGACTTAGAGTAAAGAAAAAGAATAGAAATAGTCTAGAAAAGAGAAAAAAAATGAAGTTAGGCTTTGCTTTGGGCTAGTTTTAATTAACTTATTGCGCATTTATTTTAAATCTTCTCTTCATTTGAATCGTAATTAAATTTCCAATCTAATTTAACTCACACTTTAAAATTATTTTATATTCTATTAAAACAATTTATTCAATTTCAAAATTATCTAAAAAGAATAATATTAATTTACTTTAATTGATTTAAATGAAAACTTTTATTAATAGCTTTCAATTAAAAAATATTTACTAAAAAAATAATTATCAAATAACGAATTCAAGCAATTTTACTTTAATTAAATTTACGTATAATTATAGCATAGAAAGCAGGGTTGTTACAGACTCCCCCAGTTAACAAAATTGCGTCCTCGCAATTTTTTATAGGGAGGCGTCATATGCAACTCATACCCTGATTTTCTTCATATTCTACAAATATATATCACATTTTAAGCAAAAATATACCTTATTTAGCATTTTAAGCGAGGTTGCTTAATTTATATGCAAATATACGCCAATTTATCCATATGATCTTCATGTACCTAACTCAACTCAAATTAAACATTTAAGTTTTTCAATCAAATTTTATATAAACAAAATTTTATATGAACAAGCAGCTCTCTGACAAAGTCAATTAGGTTGGAATGAATGCATTAATTTTGTAACAGCCCAGAATTTTGGTCATTTAATTTTAAATATTTAAATTACATGATATTTGGAATTTAATAATTTGAATTCAAATATGATTAATCATTTAAATATTTGGATTGTAAATTAAATATTAATTAAATGGATTTAATAATATTATTTAACTCCTTTTTAATTAATGAATAATATTGGTGAATTCAATTTATAAATTTATTTACAATAATAAATAGATCGGATAAATATCAATAATAGGATCGAAAGTATAAAACGATATTTAAATCTATGAATATAGCATCCTGGGGCACTATCTCGAATTTTGACGAAATCAGTGCCATTAGATCCGGAATAATAAATTATTGTACGCCGTTAAGTTTCGTAACGATTGGACATACTGTGTGCTCGTGCGAGCTCGTAACGCATAGCGATTAATTTTAAATATAATTTGATTTAGAAAGCTAACTTCCATAAACTATGGAATTAGGTCTTGAAACTAGTTTCATTGAGTTCAGAATAGAGATATTTAGTATAGAACGCCAATCGACACGCTTTGATAGGAGTTCGAGATTTTTGGGTATTTAATGCCGGATATTTTATAAAATAAAATAATATATGTCACCATACCCAATCAACTCAAAGCCGTACCTCCTTCACCCAGCCCATGCCTCTATGTGTGCTTAGCTAACTCCCTTCCTTTTATAAATACTCACCTCGTTTTGAGAATATAGGTTTTAAAAACTTTAAAAACCAAAGTGTATAGTTAACTAAAAATCGCGATTTTTGATTCGTTAGCTTCTTGTGGTCAAGGGCTTCTCCTCTATGTGTTCGGAATTGGTTGCGTTATAATCTGGATGGTAGCCGATTTGGGGCAATGGAGCTAGGGTTGGTGATTTTGGAGATTATGGCAGTCGATTCGACGAACGAAGCATTGATTCGAACTCATGGAGGAGTTTAGCACCTTGACTCAAAGTTTGGGGGTGTGCTGTGGCTTGTGGTGATATGTGACATGATGGGGTAGAGGAGGATGAGCAGTAGGTCGGTCTCGGCCTTGGTGGTGTGGAGGTATGGAAATTGGGGTGGACGAGTCAAGTTCATTGAGAGAAACGCATTGGCGAAGATGGACTTGGACTTTATCAAACGAATCTCTGTATTATAGCAAAGTCATGCATGTTTTGATGGGTTCTTGATTACTGTGCACGCTTGATGAGAGGAAGGAAGATATATTAGGGGGAGCGATTAAGGTTAATGATTTGTTAATTAGTTATTAATTAATTTAATATATAACTTATAAAATGTGTATCTCACTCATTTGAGGTCGGATTCGAACGTCGTCTTTTGTGTTGGACTCGTAACGATGATGGCTACGTATTGGAGCACGTTTGGTTAGATTTAGAGCAAGTGAAGTTTTGGACAAAAAGCGAACGCCTGTTCGATTTTAGTTCAAATCGGAACGCTTCGATGAAAACTGGAATCAATATGAGTTTAACTCACATTAAATATTACTATATTTGATCTATGATGCTATAAACTATTACTGATTGCTTGGATGTCAGTTACATTATTTGATTGATTGTTTGATTGATTGTTTGGTTGGATTTCCATTTGGAAAATGGATGACATATTGACTTGATTGCAATGAATCTATATGATTATATATATTATCCGTAACCATTGATTTGTAGGGAAAATTTGTAGGGAGACCCTAAGGGGGTTTCTCGCCAATAATTTTTTATTTACATCCTTATGCTGTTATATTGATGTGCAATTGAAATAAATCTTGAAATTCCATTTAATTTGTTAAGTGTCATAATAGCGATTTTGCTATACCGTCATTTATTAGTTATCATCCACAAAACCCTACCGTGTGTGTTCTGAACTTGAGCTTGTATTTTCACAAAATAGATGTTTGAATTTCATTAATCATTTTGATTAATGATAATTTAAATTAATTAATCATTTTAACTAATGATGTTTAAAATTTATCAATCTTTTATATTAATTATATTTGGATTTAATTAATCATTTTAAGTAATGATATTTGAATTTAATTAATGATATATGAAAATTAATAATCATTTTAATTAATGATATTTAAAATAAATTAATTTAATAAAAGTGATTAAAGTAAATTTACTAATTTGATGAAATGTTTTAAAGTTGATAAACTGATTTAACAAAGACTTTAAAGTTAATTTACCGATGATATAAAAGTGTTTTGGAAACAATTAACTATTGTATCAAAGATAATGGACTTGTTTATTTAAAAGATATTATAAATGGGATTAATTATCTTTTGAGATAATTAATATTGTTTTAAATTTATAAAATTGTTTGAATTGTTTTTATTTTCTTTTGGGATAGTAAATATTATTTTAAATTTACAAATGATGATTTTAAATGAAAAAATCCTTCAAAAGGGATTATTTATATATAAAGTTAAGTGTAAATTGTTTTGGGTTTATAGTAAACAATAATTTTATGACATTTATTTTTGACTCTTGTTTTAGTACACATAGTGTTATAAAATTTGTCTTTTAAAAGAACATTTTAAAAGGTATTTCTGAAAGCATTTTACCAATACTGTAATATGGAAATCAACACAAGTTTAGTTTTTAAAAGTTAAGTTCGATTTCGGTTATGGAAAAGTAGTTCCGTAATTGATATCGCTTATATGAAAAGGATCTAGTCATACTTTTAATGCTAAACGTTGAGGCTTAGACTTGTTACTACCTTGAAGGTTCAAAATGTCGTAAAGGCAATGCTTAGAGGTAACACTACCTCAACTTGCTTGGCTTCATTTTCAACCGAGCGATAACACTTGTTTGGAATCGACGAGTAGTGTTAAATATATGATATTTAATTTCCATATATGATCATTTTAGTTATCCCCGATAGTTGATTTTTTATTTATGAGAATTAGCTTTCTTCATAGTGTATCGTCACCTTAAAAACGATTTGCTGCTCTTTGAGCTTTGTTATCCTTTATCGAAATGACTAAAACCAATGCGCGGATAAGTAGGTGCACCCTCGAAGTCATTGTTGTGCTTCGTCATTCTATGATGATTTATCTCTCATTTTGAGCATTTTTATCCAACACCGAAAAAACTAAACCCAAAGCGCGAGAGGTATGTTCACATCTATCTAGAGAGGTGTTGGCACGCACGCATTGATGTGAAATATTCAGATGCTCGAGTGAAGTGGGGTCCAGCTTGGAAGTTCGCGAGAGTGACGTGTGTGCTCTTACGGTATATTTTATCTAGAGGTATACTTTCGTTGAAGGGGGGAGCACCCTCCTAGTTATGTTGGATAAATTCATTTTCCTTATTTGATTCGAAACATTAAATCATTTTTTCTTTAATTGCAACGGGAAGAGTCAACCACTCTTCGTGGTGTTTAATTATTGGTTTTGTCCATTCTATCAAGTTTGGACTGTTATCTTGTTTTATCCATTCTGTCCAGTTTGGATTTTGCTCATATTATTTTCATTCTTTCAAGTCTGGTTTTTAATACTATTCATGCCCATTCTTATTTGGATTTTTTTCTATTGTTTATCTCTACTCTTTCCTGTACAGATGTTATTCATGTGAGTTAGAAACCTATTCCGCGTTAGCGGCGTGGTCTCACAGAACTTTTATATGTTCCCCATTATTTGAGTTTTCTCATGCCGGTATTTCAAGACTGACCCGGGTGTTATTTTATTATAATACTCAGGTCGGACCGAGTATTTTTCCATGTTGGCTTTAGTGTTATGGAGATCTTGGAGAGGGGCTTGAGGATCTCATTTCATAGTGTTTTATTTTCCGCTGTATTATATAATATCCATATCAGCAATTGTAAGGTCGGGATTTTATAACTGTACAACTGATAAGGTTTGTTTTTAACTCTGATATACTCTGTATTTTTGGAGTGATATTTTTTTACTGTCCTTGTTATATTATATGTTGTCGATTCCGATGTGAGATTCTGATTTTCTCTGTTCTCTATTCTTTTCTTTTTATTTACCCTAACAATCTGCCCATTTGTCAATTGGATGTTCGACATTTGAACACAGTGGTAGTATTCGGTGTCGACTTTCGATGGTCAAAAAGGTGGGTTGTTACAACTTGGTATGAGAGCTAAAGGTTAAGCGAGAACCTTTGCTTTGGTAGGGTATAACTCATTAAAGATAGGGTTATTAATACCCTAGAATGAGTTTTGAGAGTATTATATATACGAGAGCATATTTGTTATTATTATAAAAAACGTATTGTGTTAATTGGTCTATTGAGTTGTTTATGAATTCTAGTCAAGACGTTGGACACCACAGTGTCAATAGGGTTTCCCAAACACTCGAACAAGGCCAAAGGACATGATATTGAATTTTTGAAAATTTGGCAAATGAAATATTTTTCCTAGGATTATATTATATATATAAAGGAATTATTTTCAAAACTTTATATAGTTATAGAGTGTGTTTTTAAGTGTGATAATATTTATTTATTACCACTATTCTTTGTTTAGCCATGCTTAATTAAATTAGGAGCATTGACTGTTGTTTGTCAGTTGTTAAATTGTGCTTGGTTTATTTAGGAGCATTTATTTCTTTGATTTAAAATGAACCCCTTATGAATTAAGTTTCACAATTTGACTATAAGATATTCGAAGAAAATGTAAAGTTATAATTCCCCTTTTAATAATGGTGAGTTAAGGATTAAACTTTAATAAAAGTTGTTTAATATAATCTAAATGGTTGGATAAGACGTTCAGAGAATAGATATTTGGGAAAATTCTATTATAATAAAGGAAAGTTATTATAATATAAGATGATTTTATATAAAGGAAATTTTGTATAAATTTAGTTTATAAGATGTGTTCAAAAAGGATTTTTGAATCTAAATCCAAGAATTTTTGATAATATTTTCAAAGGATTTTGAGAAATAAAATAGTATTATTTTTGGATTAAAAGGTAAAAAAATATTTTGGGAAGTGAATTTTTAAATAGAACGCGTTTTCTTTGGGATAACTCGAAGGAAAACAACTCTATTAGTTTTGTTGTAATCTGAATAATCTTCTAAGTCATCAGATGTTTAGTTAGGTGAACTTCATGGATTACTCAGTAAATTATTCTCATTACCATTGTGCGATCGAAATGAGTCTAAATCTGAATGAACCCAAGTCAGTTTTAATAAACAAATCATTTGGAGTTATTATATATTAAAATGTAGTAGTATGCTTTCAAACTTGAGTTTTTGAAATCAAAACTGAGTATTTAATTTTTAAGTTCCTTTGAAGAGAATTGTTTTCAAAACAAAAATATTTCTAATAAGTGATTGTTTTGATAAATGATATTTTAATTAGGTAACATAGGGGATAATTAAAAAACAGGTAAATTGGGTTAAATTAAATATGGTGGTTTGGTAACGCTGTTTTATTAAAACCATATAATTGTTTAAAACATATAAGTAGTGTAAACTATTTATTGATTAGGTTAACCCATAAATATCTTCCATTTTAACACAATAATTTAAAGAGGTCGATAGGTTGACTCAGTTTTAAAGATCCATATTTTTTGTTAGGTCTTCATCTAAATTGTGGAAAGTAAAATAAAATTTGTATGTACTCTTAGGATATAGAAGAGTATTATACAAGTAAATAAAGTGGAATAAGTTTTTATTAGATGTTTTATAAAGAAATGAATTTATAAAATATTTTTAAACTTAGGTGAAAATTTATGAAATAATTCGTAAATAATTTTAGCATTGAATAAAATACTAAATGCAAATTTAAGTGATTCCGAAAAAAAATTGGTATAGTTGAGAAACCAATAATTTTAGAGTATAACTTTTGAATTTTGTCCGAGTAAGTTTGGATAATCTTCTAAACAATAATGAAAGGCTGATGAGAAAAACAGTACACTTAGATAATTATCTATACGTTTGGACAACCGAGAAAGTTTTGACCAAAAAAAGATTTGTTTGTTAGTCATTTGACATTTTAAATATTGTTATGTATTAGGTTTTTCTCTTATGGAATTTGATTGATGGATAGTGTTAGTTTATTCCTTTACGGAATTTGATTTGATTGATAGATTGTTTGATCCTATATACCATAGTTTATAAAGTTAAAATTTTATAAACCAAGGTTTTTGAATTGTTGTTAATTATGTCCTAAATCCCAGTGATTTTGGAAAAAGGAGATTTTGAAGATTTTGGGAAAGAAATAATATTTATTCACTCTAGTTGATGTTTTTGGAGGAACTAGAATACCACTAAATGCTCCATGTGGTTTTGATTCTAGACTTTCACCATAGTTTATTAGGAGGAATTCCCTCCTTGTCATTTTGATTTTTGATCTTTGATTTAATTCCCGTCTTAGAAATTTGAAAATAAATTTTTGAATATAAAACCTGGGCATTTATTTCTAAATTTATCATTTGAAATTATCGGATGCAAAGCATTCATTACAGAATATTCTCTATATTTTTTTGCCTATGATTGTGATGTTGTTGTTAGTTGCATGTAGCTTTATTTTATACTAAAGTTGCATGTAGATTTATATCATGCTAGTTTTTGCATTTAGGGTTACATCATATTGTTTTTGTCAGTCTGATTTCTCTTTTGGATTATGTAAGTACATGTAAGCAAGAGATTTCTACTTGGTTTCTTGCGTACATGCATTTGCATCAAAATAATAAACAGATTTCAATAAATATAAAACAAACGCAAAAATGTATGTAATAGATTAAGAAACTTAAATTGGTTGATGATGTTAAGCCCCAATTATGGGAAGCCACTTGGCTTTTGTTTTCTTTGGTTCGTTTAGAGCTCGTAGTAGCAATTTGTAGTTGTTCCAATCGAGCCACGCAAAAGAGACGCTGCCGAAATTTTCCGTAAAATTTCGAGATTTAATTGATAAGTTTAATAAATCATTTTAATTAATAGTTTTAACCTTAAGGGTTTGGAAACATTTTCTTCCTTCGGAATTTCGGGGACGAAATTCTTTTAAGGGAGGGAGAATGTAACAGCCCAGAATTTTGGTCATTTAATTTTAAATGTTTAATAATTTTTAAATATTTAAATTATAAGATTTTTGAATTTAATAATTGAATTCAAATATGATTAATTATTTAAATATTTGAATTGTAAATTAAATATTAATTAAATGGATTTAATAATATTATTTAGCTCCTTTCTAATTAATAAATAATATTTATGAATTCAATTTATAAATTAATTTACAATAATAAATCGATCGGATAAATATCGATAATTGGATCGAAAGTATAAAACGATATTTAAATATGTAAAAATAGCATCCTAAGGCATTGTCTTAGATTTTGACGAAACCAGTGCCATAAGATTCGGAATAATAATTTATTGTACGTCGTCAAGTTCCGTAACGATTTGACATATCGTTTGGTCGTGCGAACTTGAAACGCACAGCGACTAGTTTTAAATATAATTTGATTTAAAAAGCTAACTTCCGTATACTTTGGAATTAGGTCTCATAACTAATTCCATTGAGTTTTAAATGGGGATGTTTAGTATAGAACGCCAGTCGGCACGCTTCGATAGGAGTTCGAGATTTTTGGGTATGTAATGCCGAATATTTTATATAATAAAATAATATATTTCCATTATCCAAGACCATATCCAATCAACTCAAAGCCGTACCTCCTTTACCCTGCCCATGCCTCCATGCGTGCTTAGATTACTCCCTTCCTTTTATAAATACTCACCTGGTTATGAGAATAAAGGTTTTGAAAAACTTTAAAAATTAAAATCAAAATGTGTAGTTAACTAACAATCACGATTTTTGATTCGTTAGCTTCGTGTGGTCGAGGGCTTCTCCCCTATGTGCTCGGAATTTGTTGCATTGTCATCTGGATGGTAGCCAATTTGGGGTAGTGGAGCTAGAGTTGGTGATTTTGGAGATTGTGGACGTCGATTCGATGAATGAAGCTTGGATTCAAACTCATGGAGGAGTTTAGCACCTTGACTGGAAGCTTGGGGTGTGCCATGGCTTATGGTGATATGCAACATCATGGGGCAGAGGAGGATGAGTAGCAGGTCGGTCTTGGACTTGGTGGTTCGGAGGTGTGGAAATTGGGGTGGATGAGTCGAGTTTGTCGAGGGAAACGCGTTGGCGAAGATGTTTGGATTTCATCAAGCGAATCTCTGTATCATAGCAAAGTCATGCATGTTTTGATGGGTTCTTGGTTCACTATGCACATTTTATGAGAGGAAGGAAGATGGATTAAGGGGAAATGATTAAGGTAATTATTTGTTAATTAGTTATTATATAATTTAATTTAATCGATAACTTATAAAATATGTATCTCACTCATACGAGGTCGAATTCGAATGTCATCTTTTGCATTGGACTTGTAATGATGACGACTACGAGTTAGAGTTGGTTTGGTTAGATTTGGAGCACGTGAAATTTTAGGCTAAAATCAAACATCCGTTTGATTTTAGTTCAAACCAAAACGCTTTGGAGAAAACTGGAATTAATGCAAGTTTAACTCACATTAAATTTTACTATATCGGATTTATGATGCTATAAGCTATTATTGATTGGTTGGATGTCAGTTAAATTATTTGATTGATTGTTTGGTTTGATTTCCGTTTGGAAAATGGATGATTTATTAACTTGATTGCAATGAACCCATATGATTATATATATTATCCGTAACCATTGTTTTGCAGGGAAAATTTGTAGGGGACTTTAAGGGATTTCTCGCCAATAATTTTTTATTTACATCCTCATGTTGTTATATTGATGTTCAATTGAAATAAATCTTGATATTCCATTTAATTTTGTTAAGTGTCATAATAAA
Organism: Allium fistulosum; assembly: GCA_030737815.1. Lineage (NCBI taxonomy): Eukaryota > Viridiplantae > Streptophyta > Magnoliopsida > Asparagales > Amaryllidaceae > Allium > Allium fistulosum. The sequence goes on from CM060904.1 coordinate 961,371,123, forward strand.
ATTTCTCTATACCGTTATTTATTAGTTATCAACCCCAAAACCCTACCGCGTGTGTTTTGAACTTGAGCTTGTATTTTCATAAAATAGATGTTTGAAATTCATTAATCATTTTCATTAATGATAATTTAAATTAATTAATCATTTTAACAAATGATATTTAAAATTTATCAATCTTTTTTATTAACGAGATTTGAATTTAATTAATCATTTTAAGTAATGATATTTGAATTTAATTAATTATTTCAATTAATGTTATTTGAAAATTAATAATCATTTTATTAATGATATCTAAAATAAATTAATTTAATAAAAGCGATTAAAGTAATTAACTAATTTGATGAAAATGTTTTAAAGTTAACAAACTAATTTAATAAAGATTTTAAAGTTAACTTACTGATGATATAAAAGTGTTTTGGAAATAATTAACTATTTTATTGAAGATAATGTACTTTTTTATTTAAAAGACATTATAAATGGGATTAATTATCTTTCAGGATAATTAATATTGTTTTAAATTTATAAAGGTATTTAAATTGTTTTTATTTTCTTTTGGGATAATAAATATTGTCTTAAATTTACAAATAATGGTTTTAAATCAGAAAATACTTTTAAAGGAATTATTTATAAATAAAGCTAAGTGTAAATTGTTTTGGGTTTACAGTAAACTACGTTTTTATGACATTTATTTTTAACTCTTGATTTAATACACATAGTGTTATAAAATTTGTCTTTTAGAACATTTTAAAAGGTATTTCTAAAAGTGTTTTACCAATACTGTAATATGGAAATTAAGCACAAGTTCAGTTTTTAAAACTAAAGTTCAATTTCGGTTGTGGAAAAGTAGTTCTGTAATCGATATCGCTTATATGAAAATGTTCTAACTTTTAACGCTAAATATTGAGGCTTGGACCCTAGTGGTAACACTACCTCAACTTGCCTGGCTTTATTTTCAAATGAGAGATAGCACTTGTTTGGAATCGACGAGTAGTGTTAAATATATGATATTTAATTTCCATATACCATCATTTTAATTATCCCCGATAGTTGATTTATTAATTATCGGATTCAGCTTTCTTCATGGTGTATCATCACCTTAAAAACAATTTGCTGCTCTTTGAGCTTTGTTATCCTTTATCGAAAATGACTAAAACCAAAGCACGGACAAGAGGGTGCACCCTCGAAGTCATTGTTGTGTTTCATCATTCTAAGACGATTTATCGCTCGTTTTGGGCATTTTTATCCAACACCAGAAAAACTAAACCCAAAGCACGAGAGGGAGCCAAGCCATGTGGGTCACACCCATTAGGGTATGTTCACATCTATCTAGAGAGGTGTCAGCATGCATGCATTGATGTGAAATATTCGGATGCTCGTGTGAAGCGGGATCCCGCTTGGAAGTTCCCGAGAGTGACGTGTGTGCTCTCAAGTATATTTTATCTAGAGGTATACTTTGTTGAAGAGGGGAGAACACTAGGTCAATTATATTTCGTTGAAGGGGGGAGCACCCTCCTAGTTATGTTGGATAAATTATTTTTCTTATTTGATTTGAACCTTTGAACCGGTTTTTCTTTAATTGCAATGGGAATAATCAACCACTCTTTGTGGTGTTTAATTATTGGTTTTGTCCATTCTATCAAGTTTGGACTGTTATCTTATTTTATCCATTCTGTCTAGTTTAGATTTTGCTTGGATTATTTTCATTCTTTCAAATCTGGTTTTTAATACTATTTATGTCCATTCTTATTTGGATTTTTTTCCTGTTGTTTGTCTCTACTCTTTCCTATATGAATGTTATTCTTATGAGGTAAAAATCCGTTATGTGTTAGCGGCGTGGTATTACAGAACATTTATATGTTCCCCATTATTCGAGTTATCTCACGCTGGTATTTCCAGACTGACCCGAGTGTTATTTTATTATAATGCTCGGGTCAGACAGAGTATTTTTCCAGGTTGGCTTTGGTGTTATGGAGATCTTGGAGAGGAGCTGGAGGTTCACCTAACGTAGTGTTTTATTTTCAGATGTTTTATACAATATCCATATCAGTAATTGTAAGGTCAAAATTTTATAACTGTCCAGCTGATAAGGTTTGTTTTTAACTTTGATATACTCTGTATTTTTAAGTGACAGATTTTACTTTCCTTGTTATATTATATGTTGTCGATTCCGCTGTGAGGTTCTGATTTTCTCCGTTCTCTGTTTTTTCTTTTTATTTACCCTAACAATCTGCCCTTTTGTCGATTGGATGTTCAACATTTGAACACAGTGGTAGTATTCAGTGTCGACTTTCGATGGTCAAAAAGGTGCGTCGTTACAAACTTCCTTTTTGAAATACTTTAATAAAAATGAAGTTCATATATACCACTTTATTTATTATAGGTTTCCATTCGTCACGCAACAAGTAGAGTAAATAATGGATTAAGAAAAGGTAAAGTCGTCCATTTTTACTTAAGAGTCACATGCCAAATATTCTTATATGGTAAGTCAAATTCAATGTTCATATTTATTATTATATAAAAGTTAAGTTTCTACTTACAAAGTGGTACCATGATGAAATGATATAGTACTTAATATTAATAGATAAGGTAGATAAGCATCCAAACTACAATAACTAATTCAATTTGGCTTTTGATTGAAATTATAACTACAACATGCTAAAAAGCAACAAGCTTGGAAAATGTACACTCAAGGCCTATATTTCTAGTAAAAATAAACTTTAATGCTTCAAACAATTGATAGGAAAAACGTACTATTCAGTATATATTCCTCATACTGTTACCTACATATGTCCAGTTATATGTTCTGGCATACATTCATTACTTATCAAAGAAGCCAAACATAAATAATAACTTTTAACTTATCCATTATATTTCAATATGCTTTTATTGCACTATTCTAGAAATACATGTATTCAAGGCCATAATTTCTACAGTTCAGAAATTGTAATGAATTAATCCATAATTAACAAATTAGAACTTATTTCAAATAATGTTTACTATAATACCTCAAAATACCGCTGACACGTTTACTTTGATATTAGTGAAAATGGGATTACTATTTCTTTTGTCTAAACAATATATTCTTTAAATACATATGTGTATATATATGTATGTATGTATGTACATGTATATATATGTATAAGTATCTGTGTGTATGTGTGTGTGTGTGTATCAAACTCATAGGATAAAATTACAACTTCAATGTAAGTTCCAATTTAAACATTTATAAAATAAAAATAAAATTTTCACACAAATGTATTTAGGATCCTCACAAAAATCATTTATATAACATTTCTTCAAAAATTCATTTATCCCACAACGTCTTATGTTATTTACTTTCTTTTATTCATTTTTTTCTTCCTTTCTTCAAAACATTTGTAATTCAAATTGTTTTTTAAATGCAAGTGCACACATACACACAAGCCTGCACAAACACCCATGCATGCTGGCCTACACACACACACATGCACGCACATAGACTTGTACACATAAACATGCATAGACTTACACTCACTCACACACATGCATGCGCACACACTTAAATGCATACAGTTATGCGCACACGCACAGATCCACACAAACTCACACATATAACAAGAAGGTAATAAATTGGCCAATGACAAGAGAGACCAAAATTATGAATCTATGATGGGCAACTAGCAGATAATTTTGAACTCCTTACATATAAACTTCAGTATTTCCAATGATGCTCATAACTGGGCAGTATGGCCTATTGAAATCAGAAATCACTAGGAACATAATTATTCTTCACAATGTTGAAATTTTATTATAATTTAATTTTAATTTTTTTATTCATTTTAAATTCTAACTGAAATTCATTCATAGTAGCTCAATAGTTTTACTAGCTTTTACGAGTACTAGCTTTTTACACAAGGGGAAAAATTACATATTTTTTCCTGGAGTCCATCAAATAAAATAACACAACTAAAAAGTCTCAGAAGGGAAAACATATGTTCTGATTCCATATACTAATTTAATTATATTTCCTCCAAATTATGATTTTAAAACTTTGTATGGCATAAACTATTTCATCATGCAATAAATCGAAGCCAGTATGCATATTTACAATTCAAGTTCCCAACATAATTAAAAACATTTTTTCCAAACATTATATTATTTTTAAAATATTGTTTACTTTTTCTAAACATGTTATCCTTTCAAATCATTGTGTTGAAATGCCTCGTCGTAGTGTTTAGGAATCCATATCGATAACGTTGGCCTAACACATTGACCAAAATTCTTAAAGCACTCGACGGACAAATTAACACCAAATAAACTATTAAAACAATATTCATATTTTATTAATCACTTTCTTGTTTAAATAAACAAACTTACTTTTAAAATTCTTATATATTTCAATTCCATAAGCATTAATAACAATACAAATCATCACACATATCAATCAAGCATCCACTTAATTTAATTTTGCATTCCATATTTTAGTTATATATACATATATTTTGTTGTTGTTATTATTATTAAACATATTTATTACCACCTAGCGGCTCAGGTTTAGATAAACCTCAAGCTTTCGTTAATATTTGGCTTCATCCAGATTTAAGTGGGTCAATTAATATTTAAGTAATAACTCCTACTCAATTCCCACTTCTAGACTAAGCTCAAAAAATAAACAAATAAAACAACCATTTATACAATGATCAACACATCAACTAAACTAATGAATGAACGCCTTCAGCGGAAAGCAATTTATCAACATCCGTTGCGCACTCTGATCACTATTGGGTCCTTCTACTCAACTTGCCACATATAAGTTTATTCAACAACACCAAAGAGATGTGGAAAAATTATATATATATAGTAGGAAAAATAACAAGTATGTCCCTAGAAGATTACCAGGGTAATCATCGTATCTCCTATTATCCCTTTAATATATAAAGTAACTACCCAACACACACGAGGGGACACCAACTCTAAGTCTCATCTAAGGTCAAGACTCCCATCCCTTGTAAATAATTTATTGTTCTGAACCTGATTCGATACCAACTGAAACACCCCACCTCTATACTCATACTATCCAAGAGTATTACTAATTAATACTATCAGATAATATAGAGTATGAGGCTATAAGGGTTCATACGTGAATATTCACTAGGGTTAAAACTGGAATGTATTAAAACATCAAACACATAATTAACCTATATGTACACAGTGTCGGCATAAAGCAATAAGCATGTGTGCCTCTAGGATAGAATAATACACAATATACAGTTCATAAACAGAGAACACGGAGTCAGACTCGCAGCGATAATATGTAATAAATAAATATAGATGGTAAATCAAATATACATCACCAGAATATACATACAAAAGATGATACTTGTAACATCCCCCATTTGGAGACATAAAACTAACTGCTACAGATGTTGCAGTTATCCATAGTTATTAATTCTCGGCGACCAAATGTGGTAATGTTAGATACATTGATATGACAAAAACACATGAATATGAAAAATTTTAAACTCAATTTGAAACAAATTTCTCATTTCATTACTAATAGTGTTTCAGATTCATTACATAATCTCATACGTAAGCCACGTTCGAAGAAATTACAGTTTATTACAAAATACGCCAAGAGCGACATATGAACCAATTGGTTGATCAGAGTCTAAATATTGGCAATTAAACAAATTTTCCCTTACATCTAAATAACACGGTGGACATTAGATAGAATCTCCTAAATAGCGAGCTTGCCTCTAGCACGTCTCCGAAAGCTTATTCGTCAACTAATAACCTGAAAAACCCTTACCCTCAGCCTACTCAAAATAATTTTTTAGCACCCGAGAGTTTAGGGTGAAAAACATAAACTTTGAGCCAAACAAAAGGTCTGGTGTGAATAATAATAACCATCTCGAACTAAATAGATAACTAGCGAGACCATGCCGCTAAGCGGAACGAGTTTTCCCTTCGCTAGTACCTTAACTAAAAACTAATTAACCATATACCATGCACCTACATCCACAATGGTTAAAACATAACATAATATGATGATATGTAATTATACAGTATATCCTAGATTTCCCATCCCTATTCATTGGACCATCTTTCTCAAGTTATTGTTTCTAGGGTCACTATTAACCTATTAGTTTTTATGGGCTAATTAATAACCTGTTTCAAGCTCACCGACTATCTGTCCAGTTTCATAGTTTTCATGGGATTACTAAGAACCTATTAGTGTCTACCAAAAACATCATCCAATCATAGTTATCATGGACTGACTATGAACCTTCTGGATTCTCCAATAACATCTCTAAGGTCATATTTTTCATAGGATGACTATGAACCTATTGATCTCTATCAATAACCTATTCCGAACATAATTTTCATGGGATCACTAAGAACCTATTGGCCCATGCCAATAAAATTTCTCAAGACATATTTTTCATGGGCTATAACTTTTTATAGGTGTAGAATTAGGGTCTCTAACCTATTTCATTATGTTCGAATGATGGTTTCTCTTTCCGTAGAATGGTCATAATAGCGAAATGGACTTAAAGTTAAAATGCTACACATGTTTTAAATTCTGAAAACAACGCTGCGTTACTGTAGCATGGCTACGAAAGCTGAAATTACTATAGCACGGCTTCGAAAGTATGGGGGCACCGTAGCATGGCTTCGTAAGCTAAAAGATACTGCAACAATACGAAAGCAAATGGGTACTGTAGCATGGCTTCGAAAGCTAAAGGGTACTGTAACGATATGAAAGCAATGGTACTGTAGCATGGCTTCGTAAGCTAAAGATACTATTGCTTGGCTTCGAAAGCTAAAGGGTACTGTAGCAATACAAAAGCAAATGGGTACTGCATCATGGCTTCGAAAGCTAAAAGGTACTGTAGCAATACGAAAGCAAATTAGTATTGTAGCAATTTGGTACTGTAGCAATCTAAAATAACATTTTCTTTACTATATAAAAGTTTCGGGGCAAAATTCATTATTTTATTATTTTTAATAATTAAAACCCAAAAGAAATGCCCTTTTCACTTTAGGAAATTCATAAATATTCCTATTAATTCCAAAAATTATGAAATTAAAAACACGTCTCCAAAATTTGGTATTTCACAACATATCCAAAAATCAAGTCTTTTGGAGGTCATTCACTAAGGTTTTTCCCTTGAAACCTATCATAATAATTTCATAAAAATTCCAATAATTCACCATTCATGCAAACAATGGTAAAATCAAACATATCATCATCAAACAATGTGGAATACATCAAAAATCAAAATTTAACACATATGAATGAGATGGATACTATTATATATCTTGTTTTGAGAAAAAGAGTTGAGATTTGAGTTGTTGATTTGATTCCCCTTAGCTTTAACTTGATTCTCTATCTTTTCTTCCTTTAAAAGCTTTAACAATGGCCTCTACTTTGTTTGTGTTTTGTATGGATGTAAAAAAGAATGAGGATATGAGGGTGGAAGGGTTTATATTTAGGAAATGAAGCTTATTCCTATTTTTCCCCTCTCATAAATTATCCTACTTATGTTTAAGTTAAAACAATCTTATATGTTGATTAGTTAAAGCCTAACCCAATTAATTATTAGATCTCATCTTCTTTTCATGCTAAACATTATTCTGTTTAATTAATCTAATTAAATCTCTTGAATAATATTATAGAAAAATTAGAGGTGTTACAGGCTTCCTCCCTTAAAGAATTTCGTCCTAGAAATTCAGTAAGGACTACAAACAAGCATATCAATCATGCCAACAAAGCTAGTATATCCCACCAGCGAAATGTCGATATAAAACAAATATGGAACATGCCATATAACAGCATATGATAAGTATCCCTAATCATGTCTTCTATTTCCCATGTACAGCCTTTCTCGTTGTCGCTCCACTGAACTTTTACCAACTTGACTGTCTTGTTTCTTAACTTCTTCTCATCTCTCGCTACAACCTAAACTGGCTACCTAACAAAAGTCAGATCTGCTTCTACTATTAATTCTTCCAATGCAGTTGTAGGGAGAGTAGTCTTTGGATCATGTACATACTTATGAAGATGAGACACATGAAACACATTATGGACACCTGCAAAACTGCTCGGTAACTCTACTCTATATGCGAGCTATCTGATCATCTCTGTGACTGGGAATGGTCCAACATATCTCGATGCTAGTTTCCTAAATTTCCAAATCATACCACATTCTTCATCGGTGATACTTTAATGAAAACCCTATCCCCAACTGAGAACTCTAGATCCTTACGCCTCTTATCTACGTAACTCTTTTGTCTAGACTAAGCTTCGTACATCCTACCTCAGATCAACTCCATCTTTTCAATTGCTTCTCTCACCATATTAAGACCAAGGACCAATCTGTCTTCGGTCTCTAACCAACACACTGGTGATTTGCATGGCCTTCCATATAAAGCTTTGAAAGGTGCCATCCCTATACTAGCCTGGTAGCTATTATTATAGGAAAACTCAACCAAGTGAAAATGGTCTTCCCACGACCCACCAAAATCTAACACACAAGCTCTTAATAGATCCACGAGCACCTTGTTGACTCTCACTGTCTGCCCATCCATTTGTGGATGATAACCGGTACTCATCTTAAGCTAAGTTCCCAACATTCATTGTCGACTCTTACAAAATTCACTAGTGAACACGGCTCTCTGTTACTGACTATGCTACTAGGAATCCCACGTAGTCTAACTATGTTCTTCATAAACAATTTAGCCAGGACTGATGTCGTCCTGGTTGATTTGACTGGAATGAAATGGGCACTCTTGGTCAATCTGTCCACTATGATCCATAAACTTTCATTTCCACTGTTCGACCTTGGCAACCCGTCTATAAAATCCATGGATATTGATCCCCATTTCCAAAATGGTATATCCAAAGGTTGAAGCAACCCACTCGGCTTATGATGTTCGGCCTTCACTTGTTGACAATTCAGACACTGCTTTACCCACAAGCCAACATCCCTCTTCATACTTCCCAGTAGAAACTCCTCTTCATGTCCTGATACATCTTGGTCCCTCCAGATTGAATCGTAAGTTTTGATCGATGACATTCTCTAAGGACCTCCTTCCTTATGTTTTATACATTTGGGACACGCAATCGTCCCTTCTTTCTCAACCACCCTCTCTGGTCAAGAATAAAATCCTTCAGATCATCAATCTCGATTCTGGCTTCTAGCTTTTTAACCTTCTCAGCTAACATGGGTCATCTTTCTGCTTAGATGCAATCCTTTCGATCAATCTCGGTCGAACTTCCAAGCAGGACAACATGGCAGTACTCTGACTAGAACTAGCAGTAGATCTTAACAGCACACTACACTTAGTCAATGCCTTAAGATCCTTCCATTCGGCCAATATGGATAACACCACATTTTGATGTGTACTGCTAAGTGCATCCGCAACCTTGTTACCTTTCCCCGGTGTGTACTCTATACCAAAGTCATAAGCTGCTAAAAACTCCAGCCACCTCTGTTGTCTCATATTTAACTCCTTCTGAAATAATATGTATCTTAAGGACTTATGATCGGTATATAACTCGAATCTCTCCCAAAGAGATTGTGTCTCCATATTTTCAACGCGAAAATTGCCGCTGCCAACTCTAAATCATGAGTATGGTATCACACTTCATAGGGTTTAAGCTGTCGAGAAGCGTAGACAATGACCTTACCCTTTTGCATCAACACAGCTCCTAATCTAGTTCCACATGCATCGATATGCACTACTAATCCTTGATTCCCGTCTGAAACTACTAACACAGGTGCATTGGTTAATAAATGCTTTAACTTAAGGAACGCTTCCTCACATCTGCAAGACCAAGTAAACTTCACATCCTTTCTGGTCAGCCTAGTCAAAGGCGCTGCTATCTGCGAGAAATTCTTAATAATCCTCCGGTAGTAACCAGCAAGCCCAAGGAAACTTCTGATCTCAGTCATCATCTCTGGTCTCTTCCAGTTCTTAACAACTTCGATCTTATCCAGATCAACTGACAAACCCTTCTTTGAAACCACGTGACCAAGAAACTTAACTTCTTTCTTCCAGAAATGACACTTTAAAAACTTCACTTTTAGTTGATGCTGCCTCAACGTCTCAAGCACCACTCTAAGATAAAATTCATGCTCTCTTTCATCCTTAGAGCATATTAAAATGTCATATATGAATACCAATACGAACCTATCTAAGTGCTCTCGGAAAAACAGGTTCATCAAATCCACGAAGAAAGCTGGCGCATTCTTTAACCCTAATGGCATCACCAACCACTCATATGACCCGTATCTGGTCCTGAATGCCATTAACGGAATACTATCCTTCGCCACTCTTAGTTAATGGAACCCTGTTGCCAAATCCAACTGGGAGAACACTCTGGCTCCATTTAACTAATCGAACAAATCATCGATTCTCGATAAAGGATACTTATTCTTGATCGTCCTTTCGTTCAACTTATGGTAGTCAATACACAATCTTAGAGATCCATTTGGCTTCTTCACGAATACCGCAGCAGCTCCCCAATGAAAACTACATTGTCTAATAAAGATCTTCCCTTCCAAGTCCACTAGCTGCACCTTCAGCTCTCTCATCTCAGTAGGTGTCATCCGGCTAGGTGGTCTACTTACAAGTTTTGCCCCTGGCACAAGATCTATTCGAAACTCGATAGCTCACTTTTGCGGTAGCCCTGACATTGGCTCAAAAACATCTGTAAACTCTTTTGCTACCAACACCCGATCTAATTCTTCTTCCACTTCCATTGCATTCAGCAACAGAGTATATAATTCGGTTATGGCTGTTAGGGTGTCTCAACGATATTTCCCCATCCCGGTAAAATATTATGGCATTGTATCTATCTACCCAATCCATTTCCAATATGATCCCGAAACCCCGGAAATCAAAAACATACAGACTGCATGCAAACTTATGACCTAACAAGTCAAGTTCTAATTGATCACATCTCATTCTCAGAGTTGCATACCCTCCTATTGGATTCACAATCCTTAAGGAAGTAAGTAGGTATGATGGTTCTAAACATAATTTATCTACCAAACACTGAGATATAAATGAATGTGATGCACCAATATCAAATAATACCCTAACTAGTATACTATGGATCAAAAGTGTACCTTCCATCACGGATTTCCCCTTCTCGTCTGTTGTTGGTCAGGAAGAAGATGGTTCCAAGGCAAAAACTTTTCCCTTGTCTACTTTAACCGGTTCTGGACACTGATTCTTGTAATGCCCGATCTGGTCATAGTTGAAGCACTTCACTCCTTTCTTATCTGCAACCTTCTTCCCTTTTCCAGTTCGACATTCATGAGAAAAATGTCCTTTCTTGTCGCACTTGGAGCAAACTACATCGACTTTCCCTTTCTTGGCTGATCCTTCTTTCTTAGCTCTTTTCCATTTAAAGAACTTTCTCTTCTTTCCTTGGGGATCTTGAACATTAACCGACTTCACCTTACTAAATGTAGAGAGCATCTCATCGTTCCTGATGGCCATCTCCACTACAACATTGCTTGGGTCATAGAGGTGTGGCATGGTTGCCCTGGCAATCTCGGGCTTCAGTCCTCGAATAAACTTTTCATTTCCCTTGATGACGGTGCCAATCATGGTGTATTTGTATCTGGATAGTTCATCAAATTTCATGGCATATTCGATTACCGAGATTTCCCCTACTCTATATCCATAAACTTCCTCATCAATGTCGACTTGGCCACTACGGATAGAAACCTCTCTTCGAATCTCCTTCGAAACTCGACCCAAGTTAATTCTTCTTCAGGTACTCCAACAGTAAACCCATTCCACTAGTATAATGCTGCTCCCTGCAACTGTCTGGAAGCAAGTCTTCTTTTCTATTCATCATCTAATCCTAAATCAGCGAAAAAAATTTCAAAGTGCAATAACCAGTTTGTTACTTCGACAACATCCTCTGTTCCCAAAAACGGCTTCTCACTAAGACTGGTCTAATCCCTGCTCAGCTTGGCATAGTAATGGCCAACTGGGGCCACAAGATTTGCTCCCCCAACATTCATAGCATTTCCCCCAGTTACTCCTATAGCTGCTCTAACTTGCATCAGATTGATGAAGAACTGATACATCATCCCTATATCTACGAGCGGGGTTCCAGCACCTACGTTGGCATTTGCGTTTTGATTAGCATTTTCATGTCGGCCTGGTTTCCTCCTGGTATTAGGTCGAGCATTTCCATTAGTTGTGGTGCTTCCTCCACTTAGATTTCCTCCTCCGTTTCCTGCTTCCATATCTTCATTTCTCGTATATCTGCATACGAGCCTTAGTAAAATTACAGAAGAGCGGTCTAAGAGAAAGGGAATACATACTTTTAGGTATATATATATATATGTATGTATGTATGTATATATGTATGTGTATATATATATGTATGTGTATATATATATGTATGTATATATATATGTATGTGTATATATATATGTATATGTATATGTATATAACAAATGCATGTACGTTACTATAGCGTTAACCCAAACCCCAGTCTCATTCTCTGATTCATTGGGCTTTGTTTTGAAAATCTTTTAGGTTTAAATTTCTTTTTGATTTACATAAACCTATGTTCTGATACCAACTTGTAACATCCGCCATTTGGAGGCCCAAAACTAACTACTACGAATGCTGCGGTCATCCATAGTTATTAATTCTCGATGACCAAATGCGGTAATGTTAGATACATTGATATACCAGAAACACATGAATATGAAAAAATTTAAACTCAATTTAAAACAAATTTCTCATTTCATTACAAATAGTATTTCAGATTCATTACATAATCCCATACGCAAGCCACGTTCAGAGAAATTTTGCAAAATACGCCAAGAGTGACATATGAAGATGCCCACTTGGTTGATCAAAGTATGAATATAGGTAATTAAACAAATTTTCCCTTACATCCAAATAACATAGCAGACAATAGATAGAATCTCCTAAATAGCTAGCTTGCTTCTAACACGTCTTCGAAAGCATATTCGTCAACTAATAACCTTAAAAACCCTTTGTTAACTGGGGTTTTTAACCCAACAGAATTCAAAAGAAGTCATAACAACTATGACAAGTCAAAACAACTCAGGAATTAACTAAGAGGACCAGAAGAAGGAATGAAGAAAGACTCAAGAGGAGGAAACCAAAATTTGGCCAAGATGACATCACCTATGGATCGCTAGCGATTCATAAGTTTTGTTCGTTGATCTTCCAAACCTCTTGCATCATGATATAACATGTTCCCTATAGACGCTTGCCAAGTTTAATAGCATGCCAAACAATCTAGCTCGAAAAGTGAAGACTCATCTGATTCAAGCTGTTTGACCAAAGGCAGCTAACTTAAAATGAACCTACAGAACTCATACGATGTCGGATTGACTTGAAATTTTAGGAGAACACTTAGAAGACATAATAGAAAGCTCACATGAAAAATGAGATCATTTGGAGTTGATTTGATGGATCTTTAGTGACCTAACTAGTTGGATCACTAGTGACCCATGTAGATTTGGCCTTACCACCTCAATTTTTATGGTAGGTTCCACACAACATAGAGAGAGTACCTGGAAAGTTTCATCAGATTTCGTTATGTTTTGTGCGAGTTATGGACGATTATTCTGGACCAAATGACCCATGAAGATGGATGATCAAACTAACTCCAAACGACTTGATATTTGGACAAGGCACTTAAATAGAAGATAGGAAGACAACCGAACAAAGATCACTCAAAAACATGCTAAGTGGATGGATAGCTAGTGATACATCCCTATGGATAGCTAGCGATCCATCAAGATAGGTTGGATCACCCTCAAACTTTCCAAGCTCCTTTGTAGCACTAAGTAAAGGCTTCTGGTAGAAAGATATGCTAAGTTGATGGATAGCAAGCGATCCATCCCCTATGGATAGCTAGCGATCCATAGAAATGACTTAGATTGATTGAAGATTTTTGGTGATGACTTGGCATGACAATTGGACTCTTTTGCACTAGGACTTCTGGCCCAATACTCACTGAATTCCCCTATAAATACTCACCTACCTGCAACTAGAGATGGATCTTTTCCAGGGAGAGATTCACCATTACTTTACTGGAATTCCTTTACTTCTTCAACTTTCTTCTCTATCACAACAGTCATCAAGGGGGTTACTATGATTCTCCAATCAACCCTTGTACTTGTGACTTATTATAACTCGTTGTAACTTAGATCCAAGGACTAACTAGTTGATATCCAAAGAGATTCAACTAGTATAATCATAATAAAGATTGATTGAAGTGGACGTACGCCAAAGTCAGCTGAACCACTATAAAATTTCTGTGTCTCTTTTCTTACTTCTACTTTTTATTTGTTGTTTTTCTGAGATATGTGCTACTGATTATCTGCACCGGTACTTTCACACTTAGTCTAGGGTGTTGATCCATTTTTTGGGTTAACACCCTTACCCTTAGCCTACTCAAAATAATTTTTGAGCACCCGAGAGTTTAAGGGGAAAAACAGAAACTTCGAGTCAGACAAAAAGTCTAATGTGAATAATAATATACCATCTCGAACCAAATAGATATCTAGCGAGACCACGCCGCTAAGCGGAACGGGTTTTCCCCTCGCTAGTACCTTAACCAAAAATTAATTAACCATATACCGTGCACCTGCATCCACAATGGTTAAAACATAACATAATATGATGGTATGCAATTATACAATATATCCTTAATTTCCCATCCCTATTCATTGGACTATCTGTCTCAAGTTATTGTTTCTAGGGTCACATTAACCTATTAGTTTTCATGGACTAACTAATAACCCGTTCCAAGCTTACGGACCATCTGTCCGGTTTCATAGTTTTCATGGGATTACTAAGAATCTATTGGTGTCTACCAATAACATCATCCAATCATGGTTTACATGGGCTGAATATGAACTTACTGGATTCTTCAATAACATCTTTAAGGTCATAGTTTTCATGGACTGACTATGAACCTATTGATCTCTATCAATAACCTATTCCGGACATAGTTTTCATGAGATCACTAAGAACCTATTGCCCTCTGCCAATAACATTTCTCAAGGCATGGTTTTCATTGGCTATAACTTTTTATAGGTGCAGAATTAGGGCCTCTAACCTATTTCATTACTTCCAAATGATGGTTTCTCTTTTCGTAGAGTGGTCATAATAAAACAGTTAAAAAGTTACACATGTTTTAAATTCTGAAAACAAAGCTGGCATTACTGTAGCATGGCTACGAAAGCTGAAGTTACTGTAGTACGGCTTCAAAAGCATGGGTACTGTAGCACAGCTTCGAAAGCTAAAAGGTACTGTAGCAATACGAAAGCAAATGGGTATCGTAGCATGGCTTCCAAAGCTAAAGGTACTGTAGCATGGCTTCGAAAGCTAAAAGGTACTGTAGGAATACGAAAGAAAATTGGTACTGTAGCATAACTTCGAAAGATAAAAGGTACTGTAGCATGGCTTCGAAAGCTAAAAGTTACTGTAGCAATATGAAGCAAATGGGCACTGTAGCATGGCTTCGAAAGTAAAAGGTACTATAGCAATACGAAAGCAAATGGGTACTCTAGCATGGCTTCGAAAGCTAAAAGGTACTGTAGCAATACCAAAGCAAATGAGTGCAGTGGCGTACTCATAATTAACGTAAAAACTACTATTTTGCAGACTAAAGTATATTCCAAAGCAAATGAGTGGAGTGGCAGACTCGTAATTAACGTAAAAACTGCTATTTTGCTGACTAAAGTATATTCTTTTCACCAACTCTTATTGTTTTTCAAATTCCTATTGGATAGAGATATACTTTATTAATTTCTTTGCTGCAAAACTTCTATAATCAGATTTCATAATATCCAAAATTATTTTCAAACCATTAAATTATCTTAATATTTTAATATAATTATTAAGCCTTTCTAGCTTAGAAAATTCATAATAAATCGAAAACACTTGGAAAAAACTCCAAAAATTCACCAAAATTCTAAAATAACACTTTCTTTACTATGTAAAATTTTCAGGGCAAAATTCATTATTTTATTATTTTTAATAATTAAAACCCAAAATAAACGCCCTTTTCACTTTAGGAAACTCATAAAATATTCCTATTAATTTTGAAAATTATGAAATTAAAAACCCATATCCAAAATTAGGGATATCACAACGTATCCAAAAATCAAGTCGTTTGGAGGTCATTCACTAAGGTTTTTTCCTTGAAACCTATCATAAATATTTCATAAAAATTCCAATAAATCACCATTCATGCAAACAATGGTAAAATCAACCATATCATCTTCAAACAATGTGGAATACATCAAAAATACAAAATTTAACACATATGAATGGGATGGATACTAATATTCACCTTATTTTGAGAAAAAGAGTTAAGATCTGAGTTGTTGATTTGATTCCCTTTCGCTTTAACTTGATTGTCTAACTTTTCTTCTTTTAAAACCTTTAGCAATGGCCTCTACTTTGTTTGTGTTTTTTATGGATGTAAAAATGAATAAGGATATGAGGGTGGAAGGGTTTATGTTTAGGAAATGAAGCTTATTCCTATTTTTCCCTTCTCATAAATCCACTTACTTATGTTTAAATATAGTTAAAACAATCTTATATGTTGATTAGTTAAGGCCTTACCCAATTAATTATCAGATCTCATCTCCTTTTCACGCCACACATTATTCTATTTAATTAATCTAATTAAATCGACTGAATAATATTAAAGAAAAATTAGGGGTGTTACAATACTTATATAAAATAATAATCTACTATACTAAACTCCTAACCTCTTCTATGCCCAATACAAAAGCTAGTCTCACTATCCTTGGGTTTGAAATGTCTCGGACTGACCCGAGTATTATATAAATAACACACGGGTTAGATTAAGTCTAAATCATAGGGTTAATAAATGTACGATAAACAGTATATATTCGAAGGATAATAATGTGATAACACAACATAAAAACTCAAGTCAATGATTACAATGTAATATAGTATGTACATTTGTGTGTGTGTGTTTATAAAGAGAAGACGTATGCATGGTTTATGATTATAATAACTTAAAAGGTCACCAATATATCCCATAACACAAATATCACCAAAACCATGTGGAAATACGTCATCACCCATATAAAAAAATTCTATAGAAACCAAGAATACAAAATCCAACAGGTGAATCATCCATACAATAAAACATCATCATAGAAAATGAAATCGTCAAGTAAATTGGTCTAACATGCAGTAATGCCCTAATATAATATCATAAAACCATATAATCAATAGATAATGTGAGATACCCAACATATTATCCAAATGATATCCAATATTATACAACCCATACGAATTATCTATCACAACCAATAAACAAAGGCTATCTATAAAATATCAAACTAGAAGAGTAGAGATATATAGGGACTGGCTACACTTTAGACGAACAGTCTCTAATATAGAAACTCATTGGATAGTGAATAATATATGCCAATCCACAACACGAACATAACCCCGAACCAGAAAGGGAGACTGGTAGCACACAACATGCTCCAGGTCCACTAGCCTCCCACTAATAGCCAAATCTATTCCTATGGTCTCCAATTACCTCGATGGACATTGTGACCCACGTCCACCTATGACTCATCCACACGTAGCCTCGGTCATGACCCTACACTTGCCTCTATGGTAACAGACTGCTGGCCTATGCGACACAAGAGGCTACTAACTTTCAATCCTATGATGCGTATCAAATATCATAATAGCAATGGTGTCACGGATCAAGGGCGTGATTGTAACAACCCGAAATTTAAGCTATAATAATTAATTAATTAAATAATAAAATAACTTTGTGAAATTATCAAAATTGAGCCATGGGAGTTGCACCATTGTGTCCATGGTAATTTTCTGGTCAATTTCCATATATAGATTGTTGAAATCCGAGCTAGAACGAAGAAGTTACAAAATAAACAAGAAAACGAGAAAAAAATTATAAAGGGTCAGGTTAACCCTAGGGTCGACCCTAACCACACAAAGGTCGACCTGGTAGTCGACCCGCATCTATACTTGGACGAGCAATCATACAGGTTCTAGCGTGACGTGTTTTGTTGATTTTATCTCGTTTGGTGCGTCTATGCTTCCATCCGACGGTTCCCATTGAGCCAATGACGTGGTTGTGCTAGATTTAATCTTCAAATCCAACGGCCTGAGATCCACAAGTGACACTATAAATAAGACCCTAGGCCAGCTATTTTCCTCATTCAGATTTTCTCCATCTGGGTTCGTTGCCTGAGGCTGGACCCTAAAAGAAATATTTTTTCGAGGAGAAGATCTTTTTAATTAAAATATTTCATATGCTATAAGTGGATGGGGGAAGGCCAAGGAAAGATCTAAGGACCACATGTGAGTGTTTAAGTAATTATTTTAGATTTTTAAGTAATTTAAAATAATAGGGTTCTCAATAGTTGTAGTTTTTCTACAATTTTGAGACCGCTTTTATACAACTTGTTTACAGTTAATTTTTAATGTTCTTTCAGTCTATTTTATTTAGCTATTTTATTCATTTATTTACAGTTATTTACTGTCATTTACAGTTATTTGTATTTTATTTACATCCGTTTGCGTTAGATTTCAGCTTGTAAATTTTAGTTCTTTTTATTCCTTTTACGCGAATAAATTAATAAAAGGTGGATAATTCTCTAATATGGACTAAATTTTAAGAACACTAAAATTATAGAAAATTGGACGTAAATAAGTAGAACTATAATAAAAGAATATAGACTAAAATAGGAAAATTTGACATTTGCAAGCAAGTTATAACTAGTAGATTATAACTAGAAAGACAAGATAAACGAGAAATTATAACGTAGGTTATAATTAAGCAGAAAGAACAGAAAGATGCTTATTTTAAAACTTAGGTTAAGTTAATAAGCAAACAGAGCAGAAATTATAGAAGAGGCTTATTTTAAAACTTACTCTAAGTTAATAAGCAAAGATAGAAGTAGGACCCGTACCGGCAGCATTCCCCTTGGGGCACGCTTATGCTCTTTAGTATAGATAAGTGGTCAATAATTAGAGCTCAAATCAGGGACCCGTACCGGTAGCATTCCCTTTGGGACACGCTTATGCTGTTTAGGGTAGATAAGTGGTGAATAATTAGAAGCTCGAATAGGGGGATTTAGGCAAGGGGCGCAACTAGATTTTGTTTGTTAGGACCCGTATCGGCAGCATTCCCCTTCAGTCAGGAACTGGTGGTCTCACAACACACTTAGGTGGGGTTGGGTACGCTTATGCTGTTTAGGAAAGATAAGAGGTCCAAAGAGGGAGCAACAGAAAGCGCGAGCCGGTGGTGGCCGAGCATGCGGCCTAAGTGTAGAGATATAAGTCGATATTGAGTTCCAAAGCACTAAAAGGTGTCTTTTGCTGTGGGACCCACAGGATGGAACTAGCTCACAGTGGCACAACAGAGATAGAAAGCCGATCAAATGGTAGAATTAGGAATTCAGCCTAATTAAAATAGGATTAGGATTTCAGCCTAATCACAGAAATCTAAGAAAAGTGCAAACAATTGAAATAATTAGAACGGTCTAAGCAAAGCAAACAATTAAACAGAATTTTATTCCAGCTTTATCTTTTCCTTTATTTCCTTTTATACTAGAACTGTTGCTAAATATATTGTCTTTATCTTGCTTAAAAATGCTAGTAATTACTTCCACTCACTAGACTTTTAGTCTGACCCACTCCTCTATTTTTCCTTTTTCTCCCCCTTAGGCCAGCAGAGGCAAGGGCAGTAGATTTGGATTTCTTGGAGACCCATTTGCAGAGCTTTTCCATTCTTCATTTATTCTTCTTCTTTTCAATGTCATATGACTTTTGATGTACTGGTACTTTATGAGAGGGGTGATTATTTTTATGTACTCTAATGATGCGATTGAGATGGTATTTTCACGAGACTTATGTATTCAGTTTTTAAGACATATTATGTATTTGGTTTTACGACTTATTTTCTAGAGAAATAAATTTTAATTTTAAATGTTTCCGTTGTTTTATTTATTTTGTCTTATGAATCTAAGTCTCTGTAAAGTTTTTGGCTATGCCTATAACGCACCATATCCTTTAGTGTGTCCTTTTGGGTATACTAAGGTGTGTGGGATGTTTCATTTGGTATTAGAGCCTAAGGTTATAGGATTCCTAAAAACTTGTTTTAAAAATAAAGTGTTTTTCCAAAAGTAACCTATTTTTAAAAGTATCATATCTTCAAACTAGATGTATTTTTCAGAAAGAAACTCTTATTATAGAAATAGTTTTTCAAGTATAAAAGAGAGCTTTTATAAAAATCCCCTCAAAGTTCAGTTCAACCTTCATTCGATTTCTTCGAGCCTCAATTCTCTTTTCTTTGCATGGTATGGCTGACTAGTTCCATAGAGCTACGGTACCAAAGGTGCAAGGGCAAGCGCCCAATATAACACCGGTATGTAGAGATCCCTTTAATCCACCTATAGCAGCCAATTTTTCTAAGCTATGCAAGGACTTCGCTAGTCTAGGAGGTAAGATGTTTTCTGGCACAGAGGATTTTAAGGAGGCACGAGCTAGGTTGGAGGATAAAGAGCGAATGTTTAGACTGTTAGGGTTGGAGGACCAACAGAAAGTTCAGCCTATGTCTTGGCAGTTGAAGGGAGAGCTTAAAGGGGTTCCTGAGTCAGAAAGCTCTAAGAAGCCGTGGTGGAAGAACAAGAAGGATAAGGATAAGAGGAAAGAATGAGGACGTCAGAAGCGGATCAAGAAAAGCGGGAAATGCAATAGCTGTGGATTGGTTGGCCATTACGCAAGGGACTATAAGAATAAAATGACGAAGGGGAGGTGTTTCAACTATGGGTAGCCTGGTCACCTTAGTAGAGCTTGTCCTCACAGGATGGGGCAGAGAGCAGGCGCACCTAGAGCGCAAGTACATGCTTTGGATGGAGCACCTTCTAGTAGTGGACTAGATAGAGGTAGGAAAGTCACCATAGAAGTTTTGATTCCTATTTCTGATTTTCCCATTCGGACTCTTTTTCCGGAGCATCACACTCTTTCATTTCGAGTCCTTTGGTTGATTGTTTGCACTTAGACATCTCTTTAGTAGTAGACCCCATTGTTGTTTTAAACCTCATAGGAGGATCGACACATTTATCTATGATTAGTAGGGGTTTGAAATTTTTTATCCTAGGCATAGAGTTTGATTGTGACGCCTATGTATTTGGATTTTTCGGGTATGGGATGATTTTGGGGATGGATTGGCTATTCACATATGGAGCGATATCGGACTGGGAGAGGAGAGTCTTTAGATTAAAGACATGCATCGGTAGGACTCTCGAGGTTTCTTGTGACCCACAGGGATCAGTCATGTTGAGCTTCCTTTATTCCCTCGATTCATCATCAGCAAAGTTAGATTCAGTTCCGGTCATCAGAGATTTCCCAAACGTCTTTGAGGAGGTTATGGGGCTACCCCCTAAGAGAGAAATCGACTTCAAAATCTATTTGAATGAAAATGCTAAGCTATTGACATTGCCCATGAGACACATGGCACTTAGGAAGATGAAGGAGTTAAGTAAGCAGATTAGTGAGCTATTGGAGAAAGGCTTCATCAGAAAGATTCATTGAGTGGTTGGTTATGTCGTTTGGGCTAACCAACACCCCAGCCTATTTTGTAGATTTGATGAGCCGTGATTTTGGAAATGTCCTAAATGAGTTCATAATAGTATTCATGGAAGACCTTTTGGTGTTTTCCAAGAAGTATGGAAGAGCATGCTATTCATCTAAAGGAGGTTCTTCGTACAATTCGCGTTCATCAGCTGAGGGCAAAATCTTGAAGTATCACTTTTGGCATAAGAAAGTGCGTTTCTTAGGGCATAGGGAAGGTCAACACATGGAAAGAGTTTGAGAAACAGTTTTGTACATTTAGGTTTGGATTGTGGAAATCAAAAGAGTTGTAGGCAAAGATTGGAGATGTACAATAGATTCGGTTAGAAATCCCATGTGTAGATAATTGCAAATATTATAATTGTTTCAAATAAGTGGATTTAATGGTAGTGCCTTGGAATAAATATAAGCATAAAGGAGGAATAGGAACAAAAGACTTTAGTAAGAAAATTAGATTACCAAAGTTTAGGAGGGTACTCCTAGGGTAGTAAGAAGAAAATCCACTTTATGTCTAGCCCAATAAAATGAAATTGTTAGAATTGAAAAGTTGAAAATTTTAATTGTTAACATTTTTTATGAAGTAAATATTGGGTTTTTGAAAGAAAAAAAAGTGGTATGAAATTTAAATTGGTTTTTATATGTTAAAAGTGAAGTTCTTTTTGAAGAATTATAGAGCATATATAGCTCGCTAGTTTCTTTGTAGATAAACAAAGATTTTAAATATAAAAACCTGGAGTATTTTAAGTATCAGAAACATAGGTTACAACATTTATTGTTGTAATAGATGTTTTTGTGGAAAATAAAGGGAGCATAGACTATAACACTATTATTATAGTAGATGACTCCCAAAGGAAATGTTTTTACATAGTAGATGAGAATTGTTAGTATTTATTTTTGAATCCATACACAAGTATTTTTGGGTTGTAGTAATGGTGTTTTACGCAACATCTGTTTTGACCCAAATAAAAATGTGTTTTAAAGGTAATTTCTAAGTATAGAAATAAAGTGGTTTGTAAGTACACTTATTTTTTAATAAGTATAAGGAAATGTTATCTAGTTATGGATATATTAAAACAATTTTGAAAATGAGTTTTTCTGAAAAGAAAAAGTGTAAGCTAAATATTAGGAAATTAATAAATTTCATAGAAAATGTCTATCATATGAGAATTTAGGTTAAACATACTTTAATCTATTGGACTAAATTGAATAATGATATAATTTTTATGAAACCAAATAAAGATGTTTTGTGCAAGTTATAGGGAATACGTGAAAGAGATGTACAAGGTATGGGAAGCACCATATTTTGTATAGCCTATTTCGAAAAATATAAAATAAGTTCCTTGTAATTTCACATAAACACGAAGTCCTCTTTTAAAGGATTCATAGAAGGTTTTAGCGTTAATAGTTTCTTATAAGAGAAAGTAATTCCAATATATTAAAGTATAAAACCATTAGGTGTAATAAGAAGTGTAATAATTAGATACAGTGTTAGTTAGGAGAGATATTATAGGGAGCCTTTAGTCCAGATTTGTAGTTAGAAACTCCTCCAATGTTAGGTAATTGGAAAGTTAAGGGGTTTTTAATGAAATAATTGTTCTTATCTACTCCAATTTTTGCAAAAATTGAAAATCTATTAAAAGAAGATGTTTTGAAAACATGAAATGACATTTTAAAGATATCTTAAAGAAAAATGGTTTAGTAAAGAGTAAATAAGTTTTTGAAAGCAAAAACTTAGTAATAGTTAAATTTAAAAATCCCAGTTTTTATAGAAAGCTGTAAAGGCCTTTAAAAGAAAAAGAGGAATAAGTTTTGAACTTAGAATTTGAAAGTTTTCCCCCTCTAGGTTTGGGGAATAATGTAAATTCAAAAAGCTATAAGGATGCAAGTCTAGAAAGATAAAATGTTAAGTAACCAGGTACCTTTTAATTTAATAAAAACTTGAAAATAGCACTTTTAAAGGTAAACTTTTTGGGATTTGATGTTTAAAAAATTTAGAAGCTTTAGTTTTTGAAATGAAATGTAAATACCAAACCAAACTTTTAAATGTGGAGAAGATATGAATCATTTCCTAGTTGTGATGGAAAAAGTGTAAGGCTATAGCAGAAATTACTTTTAGAAGTAATAACAGAAGTTTTCGTAAAGTGTATAGGACACTAGTGAGAACCTAGGAATGTTGCTTCATGTGTGTAGACTATAGAAGAATAGTAAGGTGATATTAGTAGGATAGTAAGACGCACGTGGTTGAGGATGTGTATTCTTAATTTTGGAGGAACTTGGAAGGAGCATCTTCCTTTAGAGGAATTCGTGTATGATATAATTTTCAAGTAAGCATTGGAATGGCACATTTTGAAGCTCTTTATGGAAGACCATGCAAGTCGCCTTCGTGTTGGTTAGAGTCTACAGAGAGATTGCTATTTGGTCCCGACATGGTTAGAGAGACTTCAGAGAAGATTAGTTTAGTTAGGAAAGAATAAGTACCTCTTATCCACGTCTCTTTGATGTTAAATTTTGAATTTCATATTTCCATCTTTAGTTTTGAATAGGTTCTTTCCTTTATTATCCTTTGGGAGGGTAGAACTTAGGATTTAACTTATGGATGGTAGGATTTGATGTAAACATGTTATTAGAACATGTTATGTATGATGGATACTAGTGGTTGCTAGTGGATGCCAATGGAGGCATATACTTACAATAAGCACTATTATCTCTTAGGGATCGGCCTAACTAGGACACTAGAGCATATGCATATGGATGTGTGCGCATTTGAATTTTTATTTTTACTTTATTCCATGGTTTCTATAAATGGATGATTATCACATGATTGTTGCATTTGGATGATGATTGTAGCATGCATATAGAACAATCAGTTAACATTAGGAAATTGCATTCATTTGGATACATGGCATGGACATGATTTCATAAAAGGAGGTCTACTGAATCAGTAGACTGCCTAATCTTTTGCATTAGTTAGGAACCTTGACACTACACTAATTGCATATGTATCATAAATCGCATTAGAAAAACTTAAGGACAATGGACGTAATGGATGATGGTTGAGTAATTGGTTGTAAAACTTGGATCAAAATATTTATTTCATTCTTGAATCCATAGGGATTTCGGGGACGAAATCCTTTAAGGAGGGGAGAATGTAACAACCCGAAATTTAAGCTATAATAATTAATTAACGAATTAATTAAATAATAAAATAACTTTGTTAAATTATCAGAATTGAGCCACAGGAGTTGCACCATTGTGTCCGTGCTAATTTTCTGGTCAATTTTCATATATAGATTGTCGAAATCCGATCTAGAACGAAGAAGTTACAAATTAACAAGAAAACGAGAAAAAATATTATAAAGGGTCAGGTCGACCCTAGGGTCGACCTTTCCCATAGAAGGGTCAACCTATAGGTCGACCCTCACCACACAAAGGTCGACCTGGCAATCAACCCGTGTGTATACTTAGACGAGCAATCGTCCAGGTTCGAGCGTGACGTGTTTTGTTGATTTTATCTCAACTGGTGCGTCCGTACTTCCATTCAACGGTTCCCATCGAGCCAATGACGTGGTTGCGCTAGATTTAATCTTCAAATCCAACGGTCTGAGATCCACAAGTGACACTATAAATAAGACCCTAGACCTAGCTATTTTTCTCATTCAGATTTTCTCCAACTGGGTTCATTGCCTGAGGCTGGACCCTAAAAGGAATATTTTTCCGAGGAGAAGATCTTTTTAATTAAAATATTTTATACGCTATAAGTGGATCTGGGAAGGCAAAGGAAAGATCTAAGGACCACAGGTGAGTGTTTAAGTAATTATTTTAGATTTTTAAGTAATTTAAAATAATAGTGTTCTCAATAGTTGTAGTTTTTCTACAATTTTGAGACCGCTTTTATACAAGTTGTTTACAGTTAATTTTTAATGTTCTTTTCAGTCTATTTTATTTAGCTATTTTATTCATTTATTTACAGTTATTTACCATCATTAATAGTTATTTGTATTTTATTTACATCCGTTTTGCGTTAGATTTCAGCCTGTAAATTTTAGTTCTTTCTATTCCTTTTACACGAATAAATTAATAAAAGGTGGATATTTCGCTAATATGGACTAAATTTTAAGAACACTAAAATTACAGAAAATTAGACGTAAATAAGTAGAACTATAATAAAAGAATATAGACTGAAATAGGCAAATTTGACATTTGCAAGCAAGTTATAACTAGTAGATTATAACTAGAAAGACAAGATAAAAGAGAAATTGTAACGTAGGTTATAATTAAGCAGAAAGAACAAAAAGAGGCTTATTTTAAAACTAAGGTTAAGTTAATAAGCAAACAGAGCAGAAATAATAGAAGAGGCTTATTTTAAAACTTACTCTTAAGTTAATAAGCAAAGATAGAAGTTGGACTCGTACCGGTAGCATTCCCTTTGGGGCACGTTTATGCTGTTTAGGGTAGATAAGTGGTCAATAATTAGAGCTCAAATCAGGGACCCGTACCGACAGCATTCCCCATGGGACACGCTTATGCTGTTTAGGGTAGATAAGTGGTCAATAATTAGAAGCTCGAATCAGGGGATTTGGGCAAGGGGTGCAACTAGATTTTGTTTGTTAGGACCCGTATCGGCAACATTCCCCTTTAGTCAGGAACTGGTGGTCTCACAACACACTTAGGTGGGGTTGGGTACGCTTATGTTGTTTAGGATAGATAAGAAGTCCAAAGAGGGAGCAACAGATAGCGCGAGCCGGTGTTGGCCGAGCGTGCGGCCTCAGTGTAGAGATATAAGTCGCTATTGAGTTCCAAAGCACTAAAAGGTTTTTTTGCTGTGGGACCCACAAGATGGGACTAGCTCACAGTGGCACAACAGAGATAGATAGCCGATCAAAGGGTAGAATTAGGAATTCAGCCTAATTAAAGTTGGATTAGGATTTCAGCCTAATCACAACAATCTAAGAAAAGTGCAAACAATCGAAATAATTAGAACGGTCTAAGCAAAGCAAACAGTTAAACAGTATTTTATTCCAGCTTTATTTTTTTCTTTATTTCATTTTATACTAGAACTGTTGCTAAGTCTATTGTCTTTATTTTGCTTAAAAATGCTAGTAATTACTTCCACTCACCAGACTTTTAGTCTGACTCACTCCTCTATTTTCCCCTTTTCTCCTCCTTAGGCCAGCAGAGGCAAGGATAGTAGATTTGGATTTCTTGGAGACCCATTTGCAGAGCTTTTCCATTTTTCATGTATTCTTCTTCTTTTCAGTTTCATATGACTTTTGATGTACTCGTACTTTGTGAGAGGGATGATTATTGTTATGTACTCTGATGATGTGACTGAGATGGTATTTTTCACGCGACTTATGTATTTGGTTTTTAAGACTTATTATGCATTTGGTTTTATGACTTATTTTATGGAGGAATAAAGTTTAATTTTAAATGTTTCCGCTGTTTTATTTATTTTGTCTTGTGAATCTTAGTCTCTGTAAAGTTTTTAGCTATACCTATAACACACCATATCCTTTAGTGTGTCCTTTTGGGTATACTAAGGCGTGTGGGGTGTTTCAATGACCCTAGCATCAGGCCGTCAAAGTGGATACTAGCCAATCCGCTTCACTCCTGAACCATAAAGAGTGTTTGACATAAGTGGACGACATATAATACTCTTATCTACATATAGCACTAGACGTAAGCCGATACAGGGCTTTGTATGTATGTAAGTCAATACATGACTATAAAGACTAAAGGTCTAATCCTAGCCGATACACGGCCCTAACTACATGCCATTACATGGCTATAAGATATACTGATCACATATTCACATGAGTGTAATCCTCATTCGATTGACATTTACTTACAATGAATAATCAAACAAATAACATAACGGCATCCCATACCACCGCATGTTATTCAAATAATTATTCATGGCTCATAAATTACACTCGATCCACACTAGGTATCTCTATATGACAAGCCCGATGAATAACTGGAAAAGTGTTACTGAAA
Source organism: Allium fistulosum (assembly GCA_030737815.1). Taxonomy (NCBI): domain Eukaryota; kingdom Viridiplantae; phylum Streptophyta; class Magnoliopsida; order Asparagales; family Amaryllidaceae; genus Allium; species Allium fistulosum. The sequence goes on from CM060904.1 coordinate 961,398,777, forward strand.
GTCTCATACCATATGGTATCACTAAATCCTTTATTCAAATTTCTCCTCACATAAAAATGAGATCTCACAAATCAAATAGAAGGATGTCATCACCGTATCATCTTAGAATATAACTCAAATCGATATCAACATTGAATCACTCATATAATCCAATTCAATATACAAGTGAAGAGTGATCACAGAAATAATATAAAATAGGTTATTCAAATAAACAAACAAGATAACCAACACTCATTATTTAATAATGAACCATTTATAACAAAAATAAATACTTTGAAATTGAAACCAAAATTTATATATTAAATAATAAATTCACTTTGTCCATATAATCCCAATATAGGATTAAAGTACTAAATTTCAATTTCTAATCCACATATGTGCGTGTGACCATATCCAAAATTTCCAAAATCACTTTGCTCATAAAAAATAATTATAGAAACAAATACAAAGTTTTCTATGACTAAATAATACTTTAAAATAATCTATAAAATTACCGAATATTCTTTTCATTTCAGACTATAATTTATAATTCAAACCATCATTATATATTCAAAACCTCAAATAGCTCATATAGAAAACCATCTAATATCGCTTTAAATTTGTTTAATAATCTTCTATAATTGAATATTATTTAAAAATAAATTTATAAGTGACACAGTAAATTATATTATATAATGCAAAATCTTCACTTTATACTCTAACTGTTAGAAATGAAATATTTTATATTTTCAAAATACCTTTTGATATCCAAAATAATTTACAAGAAAATCATTTTATTTACCAACCAATTTCATTTATTTATAAATACTAAACTCAACTATATATTACCAAAATGACATTTTAGATATCCAACAAATACTAAACTCCTTTGCATTTTGACATCTCCTTTGCATTTTAGATATCCAACAAATACTAAACTCCACTATATATTACCAAAATGACATTCAGACAATTCCTTTTCATATAATGTCACAACAAACAATCAATCTCAACTAATAATACATCCAACTAAACTAAACAGGTGGATATATGGGTGATTACACATAAATAAAATGATGTAGACTTAGTAGTGAGTGATAAAACTCAAAGAGGTACCAAAAGATATCATTTATAGCAAGTACCACATCGCTGTCCTATGTCTCTATCTTCCTCTCTATGCATTAACCTAGAAATCGACATTCACATCCATAACAATTCCTTCATTCATTGCCTCAACCTAGCTTTAGTTGCCAGAATTCACTAATGCAACTTCCGCTCCTTCAGTTGCAGCTAACCAACGACAACCACCGACTATCGAACCTTACTCCACGCGAAATCATCGACAACGCCATACAGTGTTGCGCCTCCCATTTGAGCCGCCTTCAACTGTGTGCATGAACTAGTGTCACCCGCCTCCTCCAGTTAAACTCGATGTTGCCAAATCGCCTACAGGTTCTAGGGCGTAATTGTATTTATTAAATTATTTTATTTTTCTTCTTTGTTCGCGATTTTGAAAAGAACAAAAATTCGGAATTATGGCACGTTATGGGCTAAAGGGAATAAAAACAACTGGTTTTGACTTAGAGTAAAGAAAAGGAATAAGAATTGTCTAGAAAAGAGAAAAAAATGAAATTAGGCTTTGGTTTGGGCTAGTTTTAATTAATTTACATTGCCTATTTATTTTAAATGTTCTCTTCATTTAAATTGTAATTAAATTACCAATCCAATTTAACTCACACTTTGAAATTATTTTATACTCATTAAAACAATTTATTCAATATCAATAAATTATTAGAAAATAATTATATTGACTAATTTATTTCAATAAAATCTTTGATTAATAGCTTTCAATTAAAAAGCATTTACTAAAAAATAATTATCAAATATCGAATTGAATCAATTTTATTTTAATTAAATTTACATATAACTACGGAGTCAAAATCGCAGCAATAATGTATAATATATAAATATAAATGATAAATCCAATATACATCACCAGAATATACATAAAAAGATGATATTTATACAAAATAATAATCTACTATACTAAACTCCTAGCCTCCTTTATGCCCAATACAAAAGTTGGTCTCTCTATCCCTATATCTGAAATGTCTCAGGCTGACCTGAGTATTATATAAATAACACATGGGTCAGACTATGTCTAAATCATATGGTTAATAAATGTAAGATTAACAATATACATTTGAAGGATAATAATGTGATAACACATCATAATAACTCAAGTTAAAGATTACAATGTAATATAGCGTGTGTGTGTGTTAATATAAAGAGGGAGACGTATGCATGGTTAATGATTATAATAACTTAAATGATCACTAAAGTATCCAATAACGCAAATATCATTAAAACTATGCGCAAAGACATCATCACCCATATAAAACAATTCTATAGAAATCAAGAATACTAAATCGAATGGGTGAATCATCCATGCAATAAAACATAATCATAGAAAATGAAATCATCAAGTAAATCGTGCTACCATATAGTAATGCACTAATATAATATCATAAAATCATATAATCTATAGATAATGTGAGATATCCCATCATATCATCCAAATGATATCCAATATTATACAACCCACGTAGATAATCTATCATAATCAATAAATAAAGGCGATCTCTAAAATATCAAACCAGAAGAGTATGGATATATGGGGACTGACTACACTTTTGACACACAGTCTCTAGTATAGCCAACTCATTGGACAATGAATTATATATGCCAATCCACAACACGCACATAACCCCAAACTAGGAAGGGAGACTGGTAGCACACAACACTCTTCAGGAACCCCAGGGTTTACTATCCTCTCGCTAATAGCTGGACCTATGTCTATCGTCTTCAGTTACCTCGACAGACATCGTGACCTACATCCACTTATGACTCGTCTACGCGTAGCCTCGGTCACGACCTTGCACTTGCCTCTATGGTAAAAAACCGCTTGCCTATGAATTACAAGGAATACCAACTACCAATCCTATGATGTGCATAACATCATAACAACAATGGCATCGTGGATCTAGGGCGCGACCTTGCGATCAGCCCGCCAGGGTTGATATTGGCCAATCTGGTTCACTCCCGAACCATAAAGGGAGCTGGACATAAGTGGACAACATATAGTACTCATATCCTATATCTACATATAGCTCTAGGTGTAAGTCAGCACATGACTTTATATGTATGTAAGTCAACACATAACTATAAAGTATTAGAGCTCTAATCCTAGCTGACACACGGCTCTACCTACATGCCATCACATGGCTATAAGATATACAGATCACATATTCACATGAGTGTAATCCCTGTCCGAGCAACATTTACTTACAATGAATAATCAAACAAATAACATAACGACATCCCATACCACCGCATGTTATTCAAATAATTATTCAAGGCTCATAAACTACTCAATCTACACCATGTATCTTTATATGGCAAGTCCAATGAATAACCGAAAAAGTGTTACCGAAAGTCCCATACTGGACGGTATCACTAACCGTTTATTCAAATATCTCATCACATGGAAATTAACAGAACAGTTATGTTGTGAGGCAATGGTGTTGTTGTGAGGCAAAGATAATATTGGTGCTTGAACTATGGCTGTCGGGTAGATGATGTATATGGGAAGTGTTTGATGTGTACAGGGGTAATAGTTGATGTGTACAAGGGAAACAGTTGGTGGGGGAAGGCAGTGGAAGTGTGTTTCAGGTGGAGGCATGGAATTATGGAGTTGGCAGTGTTGATGTGATGAGGCTTGTATGATGTAGTGTAGTTGATGTGAATGGTAAGGCAGAGAGGAGATGAAAGAGAGATGCTGTAGTGGTTAGAGGAGGAGTGGAATAGATGGTATTTTGTGTGCAGTAAGGTAGATAGCTGTTGTATGTTGATGGAGTAGTGGTTGATGTATGTGCACTAATGTGTGGTGAGCAAGTTGCATGTAGTGCCAATTATGGTGCACAGTAATGGCAGAAACTTGTTTATGGTATGGCAGACTCTGATGTATATGGTGGTTGCAGGTTGTAAATGTAACTATGGCATGGATGATAGTTTTGGAGTTGGTTGCAGAGAAGTGGATGGGAGAAGAGGCAGTGAGTATAGCAGTGGGAAAATGAAAGTGGCAAAAGGGATGTTGAGTGTGCAGGCAGAGGTGAAAAAAAATGTGCATTGGTTTTGGCGGAAATGTGAATATGAAAATTTGTAAAAAAAAAATATGAAATGTAAATGCAAAATTGTAAAAAGTAAGTGTAAATGCAAAATTGTAAAAGAAAGTTTTAAATGCAATATTTTTTTTTCTTTTTGAAATGAACCTGTGTATTTTTTTAAGTAGAAATGCAAATGCAAATGAAACTAGAAAATAAGAGATGCACACAAACAAAATGATAACAAAAATCACACACAAACATACAAGAACAAATTTTTTTTAAAATGCAAATTAACACACAAAATGAAAACACAATAAAATCAAACAAAAATAATTCGAAGAGCAAAAATTAAAATCAAATCTATTCCTCGTCAACGACGCTAAAAACTTGTTTATTAATGGCAGAATTTTCTATTGAGTTAGAAATCGCCATTAAAAATTGTGTTAAAAATAACCGCAAGCCACAGCGTAAAATTTTAGTACGTGGCGAGTACGGGTCGATCCGTAGGGAATTGAAGTGATTAAAAATTCTACTTAATCAAATTAACCAAGAGTTTGAAGTTGTTTAAGCTAAGAAATGTAAAAAAACTAGCAAAAGAAAATGAATAAAAATATGAGAGTAGAAGGCAATTTAGAGGTAATTTCCTTCTCATGATCACATAAATCAACATAATGAAATTATGATCTCTCCTTTTTGGTCATTAGTGAATTTAGTTGATGTGTTTGTCATAAGTATGGCCTATTTGTGCTATTAATTAGTCCAACATAAACCATAAAACTTTAACACACCCTCCAAACCACTTGTTAACTCTCATGAAAATGACAATAAAGTTAAAAATAAAATCCATTCTAAGCATGATCTATTTACTATTGATTATTAATATAGACCATCAAATTTTGGTAAAATCCACTTCATTACCATAATCATATGTAGATGAAGAGGTAATTTGTGTTTATGTTTGTTTAAACATATCCTATTTGGTGTCAAAAACATAGGCTATCAAATTCAAAGCTGAACAACAAAATATTTACCATATCAAACATTCCATTAAGCACAAAAAGTGATCATAAATTAGCAAATATGTTAAATTGACATGATTAAGAGAGTTTCATTACCCCTAAATTGAAGGAGTTTAGCTTCTCATATTTGTTATAATTTCAACAAATGTAGATTTCAACATGAACATAAACAAGAGGAAAACGAGAGCCAATTAAAATAAACTAAAAGCTAATCTACTTGCATAAAAGAAAGAGAACTAAACTACTAACATAAGAAGAAATAAACAAGAAAAGAACATGAAAGAAAAGTGCATTAATTAAAATTGCATATAAGAAAATTACATGAAGAAAAGTCTAAGAAGCCATTAAAAAGAGAACGAGAGTTTATGTGACATCCCGGAATTTCTGACAATATCAATTTAATAATTTGCATTTAAAATTAAATTGATTTGATGATTTTGTTGGTAAATTTGAATCGATTTGATAATTCTTCTTTTAATAAACATTTAAATTGAGAATTTATCTTTTAAAAACTAAATAAAGTGTTTTCTATTTATAATGTATATAAATTTATATATATTGTAAATAGGTGAGCTTTGTTGTAAATTTAATTAATAAGGCATATTTTATAATTTTAATATTTTTGATAATTTGGAAATTTGATTTAATTTAATATCAAGCTATTAAATAAATAACCATAGGGTTTTAAAATAGTTAAGATAAATGTTTAATTGATTTAATTATATCTTAGCTTAAGTTAAAATTAAATAAAAGGTTTGTTTTAAAATATGTTCAATAAATATGAGATAATAGTTCATTTAACAATAGGAAGTTATAATCTCTTTTATAAATTATTTAAATTTGACAAACTGTTATTTTCAAATAACATTATTAATGTATTGCTTTATATATATAAATATAAATAGATTTTTAAATAGGAATGTTGTTTTCAAATTTAATATGTGGTTATATATGTATATATATAACTTGATTTTAAAATTTGATTTTGAATTTATTTGAATTCAAAAGCCTTGAGATTAAAAGAGTAAGTATTTAAAATGTTTAGATTTTAAAGGATAATTGTATAAGTTTTTATATAATTAGCTTTATTTTTATTTCTTAAAATTTATCTATATATATATATATATTAATAAGTAAATGAAGTATTGAATAGTTAAGTTAAAATATAAAAGAGAATAAAAGTAAATACATTACCTAAAATCTAACAATATAGTCTATAAAGATACTCCCATATGTTGGCAAGGCTGTAAGATTTTGAAGGCAGGAATAAGCAAAACATAAGTAAACACTTGACACCATTCTTGAAAACATACGGCTGTAAGACATAGTAAGGAAAATACATGTTCATGTTGTACAGATAAATAGTATAAACTCTTAGACAATTCTGGAAATACATGATGGTAATGCAAGTAGGAATAAAAGTAATGTTCATGTTTGTACAGGTAGTATAGGATAAGTATGTACCTTGAAAGGAAGAAACTTATACACTAAGATATAAGTACATACGAAATGTATCGTAAAGGATGTATTTGTAGACATAAAGGACCATAGCATTAAATGGTTGTATCTCTAGTACACGAATATCTCATTCCAGCCCCCTCTATAGAAAATATCTCTGGAAAATTTTATACCAGGCAATGTAAACAACACCCTGTAAAAACCATCTGTCTCTTTTATCTTTTCCATTTCATTTCGTTACCAAAAAGAAACTTAGCATTTTCCATTCCAAAGTTTTCAAAGACATACAAACTAAAGCTTTAGTTCAACTCAAAGCCAACAGGAATCAAGCTAGCAACTTTCAAGCAGATTTCCAGTTTTTAAAAGCTTTTCCAAAAAAATTAAATGCTCTGTTCATTTCTGAACAAGGTGAGTAACATCACAAATTTATATAGTTAAGTTATAATTTCTATTTCATACTCATCACTGAAAATAACATATTTGTGAGTATATGTATAAGGATGTCTCTGTGCATATATGTGAATATCTAATTGTGTGTATACCGTGTTATGAAGTGTGCTCTGCTTTGTCTCCCAGGCTCAAGTTTTTAATTAAGAATCCTTACCACATGTTCTGGTTCTTGATAGCATCTGTTTATCCAACAAATATTGTTGGATTTAACCTAGATCAATGTTTTAAATTATAAGGTAGTCAAAAATAAGGCTTGTTGTCTCTGGTAATATTTAAACAACTGTATATGATAAATAAGGTCAAAAACTCAAACCTTTAAATTTATAAATTCAGTATCATAAATTGAATACTAAAATAAAAATATGATTTTTAAAAGAAAAAAAATATAATTTTTAGTGAAAGGATGGGAGAGTAGTTTGGGTTTGAACGGAAATGGGAAAATTGGGTTTTTCTGATGTTCTGGGCAACTGGTGAGGTCGGGGCTCTTCTGGTGGATGGAGGAGTGAGCGTAGCTGCTAGGAAAAATGGGTGGCGGTGACGAAGTTCACCAGGGAAGAAGCGGCAGTGGGTTTCTTTCTAGAACTCTAAATTTTGCTGGGTGTGAGGAATCGATCGCCACGGCCGAGGTAGGTGATCGAGTGCAGTGATTTTTGGGGTGGTGATAGTGGGGTTGTAGTCGAAGAAGAGGCCGGAGTTATAGACCCTCAGATGGTCGGAGAATGGAGAACTCGGTGTTGCCAGGTTTGGCATCGTTGTAGTGTCGAGTTCCAGGTTTTGGGATAGAACTCGATTTTTGATTTGAGCTACTGCGGTGGATTTCGATGGTCGGAGTTTGACGTGGGGAGGGTTGTCGACTTGCCTCGATGATCGGCAGGGGACCGGAGGCGGCACGGTACACGTGCACGTGCACGTTCCTTGGCACTGTTTTCATTTGGGGAAGACGAAGATGTTAACTCGGGTTTTACCCGAGTCATTCGAGTATATTACTCGAAGCAGGAAGGGATTGACTCGAAGTCAATTTAGTCTGGGCTCGGTGCGGTTTTAGTTTGATTCCAGTATGTTGTGTTCCAGGCATTTGAAGAATATAGCCTGGCAGTGTCTTGATTTCATAAGTACAATATAAAATCTGAAACGAATCTAAAACCAGGTTTAAATTTGGATTTTAAATCTGGATTCAAATTGAAAATTTAAATCTTAGGATTTGGAAATGGACTAAAGCTTATAACTTTAAATAATGTAAATAAGATTAAAAGTAAGGTATACTTTAACGATTTGAAAATTTAAAAAGGAATTCAGTTTAAAATCTGTAAAGTGGAATTTAGTGATTGGATTCATTAAATTATTAAATTAATTAAATAGATTGATAAATTTAATTAATAACTGGATTAATTAAGTAATTATGAGTTTTAAACTCGTTAATTGAGTTTTAAGTAAATTAATTAGGAATAATTAATTTGGAGTTAAGATCATTAATTTGAATAGATTAGACTTTAAACTAATGGAAATGTTAACTAATCTAGTAATTAAAGGTTAATTAAGTTACGGTTAAAAACTTGAATAAATTAAATAATTAGTGGTTAATTAATATTTGATTAAGGATAAATTAATTTGGAATTAATAAGGGTTTATCTAAGTTAAATTTCTTAAGGAAAGAAATTTAGGACTGTTAATAGTAATAATGGTCATTAACTCAAGATTTTTTTTATAATTAATCAATATGAAAATTTTAATAATTAATTAGATTGATTAATTAAAGAAAATCAATTGTGGAATTGTTTAAGTGTAATTAAAGGAATTAATTACTTAAGATAATTTATTAAATAAATTTGAATTATCTAAGTTGATTAATTGGTATATTCATGTGATTAATTTTAATAATTAATTAGATAAATTAATTAAAGATAAACATTTGTGAAAATGTTTAAGTGTAATTAAAATGGACGTAATTAAGGAATTAATTACTTAAAGTAATTAATGGAGTTAAATATGATTTGTTTAAGTTAATTAATTAATTTAAATAAATCATTGGATTATTTGATAAGTATAATTACTTAAATGTAATTAATGAAGTGAAGTTACTCAATAAAGTAATTTATGGTAATTACTATATGTAATTAGTTGAAGGTGTTTTGAGTATGTTAGTAATTTGGATTAAATTACTTATGGAATTAATCAAGGGATTAATTTAGAAAATTAATTAAGGAGAAATTAATTTATTAAGTAAAGTAATTAAGGGTAGTTAATTACTGAATGGGATTAATCAAGGATGATTAATAATTATGGTTAAAGATTAATTATTTAGAGTAATTAATGTAAACGGAATAATTAATTCAAAAATGTATTAAGAATCATTAATTATATGATTAATGATAAATTTAAAGGATTGATTCATTAATATTAATTAATCAATAATAAGTGTTAAGAGTAATTAATTAATTGTAATTAATTAAGGATAAATATAATTAATTATGGTTAATTAATAAATAGAGTAATTAAAGATTAATTACTGTATTTGGTTATAAATAATTAATTTGTGTAATTAATTAAAGAATAATTACTTGAATGTAATTAAAAGATAATTAATCTAGGATGATTAATTAAGATGGAAATCTAGAGAATGATTAATTAATTGATTTGTAATTAATCAATGGTTAAGTAAGCATGATTTATAGAATGAAGTAATTAATTTAATTTACTTTAAATTAATTAGAGATTTGTAATTAATTTAATTCATTTTAAATTAATTATAAATTGTGTGATTATTAATCATTGCTTATGATGGATGATATTGATTTCCTTGATTGATTGTGATCTCAGATATGAGATGAGTAATATCTATTGTGATATGGATGCTTGTTTTAAGTATGATGATATTAATTATCCGTTTGAGTAGATAATATGGATTATCTGTTTATGATGATGATGTGATTATCCATTGTTATATTGCGATTTATCTATATGTGGTATATAGATAATTGAATTAAACTGTTTTAACTTTAAAACAACTTGGCCTTAAAAGACACGTTTTGGATTTCGATGAGACCGGGATCGGGTTTGCTACATTACAGCGTGATAGGGGGTTCTTGCTTTGCGTTAGGTGGCGAACGGGAGACTCTTACCCCTACATGTCCCCGGGGGTAGTATAAGGCCTTTTGGGGTTGGTTTGCTAGGTGCTTACAGTCGAGAGGCTGGCCGTAAAAGCAAACCCGAGGTATCACTGTGAGCCACAGCGGGGCTGGGATGGTTGAAAAGCCTACCGGTCGTGAGCCGTTGCTGAAGGTTGAAAAGCCTAGGACGTCACACGTGGTATCAGAGCATAGGTTGAGCGAATACCTAAGCTCTGGAGTGGTGTCTATCTTAAGAGAGCGTATTTGTATTTTTATATATATATATTTATATATTCTATCTATTTGTTGGGTTACCTGTTCGGGTTTTCCAATATAAGTTATAAAAGGTAGATAAGGTAGTGGTGTGTATAACACGACTACCAATAGTTGGAGTTGTTGAGGTTGGAAGTGTATCTGTCGAGACCGTAGACCCAATACCGTCTCGAGTGAGCTTTGTTGTGGTATAAGGATTTCACCAATATCTGTTAGGGTTTGGAGATCATTTTTGAAGTGCAGTTTGGATGAGTAGAATTTGGATTTTGATAGTTGAGCAGAAGCTAGTGATAGTATCTGGATACCTCAGGAATCAGTAGCTGTGTGATGAGACACAGTGACTATGGATGTCCCCGAAGATTTTCTTTGGAACAGTTTATAGAAGTATGTCTGCTTCGGTGTTGAGGCTGTGTTTAGCCGGGTGTTTGTGTTTGGCTTTGAGGCCCGAGTTTCTCGAGGAGTTTGGATTAGGGAGTCTTTGTCGTTAGTGGCAGCGTCGCAGTTCTGATTTGTTCTGTGTGTAGGAAGGAGGCCATCTGTCAGCAGTTTTCTAGAAGTGAAGTTCAGAAGCAGCAGAGTGGATCCATTTCTTCGGTGGATTGGCTAGATAAGCTTAAGCTGTTCTGATTGGTAAAGAGAGAGCAGTTTTTCTTTGGATATTGGGTTGGATTGATCGCAAAAGTGACTTGCGATAGTGGAGTGTTCTCTTGGCTTGTCAGAGATCCTTCGGGATTTCTGAGTTTTCTCTTTATGGATCCGTTGAAAAATATTCTGTGGTGTATTATCCGGTTTGTTCTCGGGTGTACCTTCAGCATTTCTTCTACTCAGATCAGAGTTGTGCAGCGGAAGCAGTTGGGAGTGCATCTGTTTTTCTTTTCCGGATAGGAGAAGTTGTTTTCTACTGATGATAGTAGAGGCTGTGTTCTTGGATTGTTTGTGTGTCGATCATTGTGATGAGTTGTTTTGAGGCATCAGCGAAGGTTGAGCCCATCAGTAGGGATAGAGGCAGCCTGGATCGTCAAATGAGTTTTGTGGATATAAGATGGAGGAATTTGGATTTCGAAGTCGAGGATTTGGTTTTGAGTAAGTTCTCTCAGATCGAAGGGGTTTCAAGTTGGTAAGACTGGGAAGTCAGCACCGAGGTATCTTGGATTTTATCTTGTTCTGGTAAGGATAAGAGTTTGATCTTCTGGAGTGAATTGTCAGTTTGGACAACTGAAATTCGATGTGTTCCGCGTATCTCTGAGGGAGTACGTGTAGGATCTATCTCTGGTTTTGGAACCAGCAGTTCTAGAGGGTTTGGTTGTTGAGTCAGACTTGTCTGTAGTCTGATATCTTGTCTAGTTTGTAGATCTAGATGAGTAGGAGCTTTGTAGCTTAGTAGTGATTGTTTGGATTCTGTAGAGCGAGTACCCCGGTATTTTTACTTGGGAAACTCTAGGTAGCTCTATCCAGAATTTTGTCTGGATAGTTAGATTTGTTTGATTGGCTGAGTTGGTTGCTATGGTTGTTAGCGTATAATTAATATATGCTTGTGTTTTAAAATTAAATCTTTAATTAGATTATTAAATTACCTTTGTTTTAAATTTCGGGGACGAAATTCTTTTAAGAGGGGAGGAATGTGACATCCCGGAATTTCTGACAATATCAATTTAATAATTTGCATTTAAAATTAAATTGATTTGTTGATTGTGTTGGTAAATTTGAATCGATTTGATAATTCTTCTTTTAATAAACATTTAAATTGAGAATTTATCTTTTAAAAACTAAATAAAGTGTTTTCTATTTATAATGTATATAAATTTATATATATTGTAAATAGGTGAGCTTTGTTGTAAATTTAATTAATAAGGCATATTTTATAATTTTAATATTTTTGATAATTTGGAAATTTGATTTAATTTAATATCAAGCTATTAAATAAATAACCATAGGGTTTTAAAATAGTTAAGATAAATGTTTAATTGATTTAATTATATCTTAGCTTAAGTTAAAATTAAATAAAAGGTTTGTTTTAAAATATGTTCAATAAATATGAGATAATAGTTCATTTAACAATAGGAAGTTATAATCTCTTTTATAAATTATTTAAATTTGACAAACTGTTATTTTCAAATAACATTATTAATGTATTGCTTTATATATATAAATATAAATAGATTTTTAAATAGGAATGTTGTTTTCAAATTTAATATGTGGTTATATATGTATATATATAACTTGATTTTAAAATTTGATTTTGAATTTATTTCAATTCAAAAGCCTTGAGATTAAAAGAGTAAGTATTTAAAATGTTTAGATTTTAAAGGATAATTGTATAAGTTTTTATATAATTAGCTTTATTTTTATTTCTTAAAATTTATCTATATATATATATATTAATAAGTAAATGAAGTATTGAATAGTTAAGTTAAAATATAAAAGAGAATAAAAGTAAATACATTACCTAAAATCTAACAATATAGTCTATAAAGATACTCCCATATGTTGGCAAGGCTGTAAGATTTTGAAGGCAGGAATAAGCAAAACATAAGTAAACACTTGACACCATTCTTGAAAACATACGGCTGTAAGACATAGTAAGGAAAATACATGTTCATGTTGTACAGATAAATAGTATAAACTCTTAGACAATTCTGGAAATACATGATGGTAATGCAAGTAGGAATAAAAGTAATGTTCATGTTTGTACAGGTAGTATAGGATAAGTATGTACCTTGAAAGGAAGAAACTTATACACTAAGATATAAGTACATACGAAATGTATCGTAAAGGATGTATTTGTAGACATAAAGGACCATAGCATTAAATGGTTGTATCTCTAGTACACGAATATCTCATTCCAGCCCCCTCTATAGAAAATATCTCTGGAAAATTTTGTACCAGGCAATGTAAACAACACCCTGTAAAAACCATCTGTCTCTTTTATCTTTTCCATTTCATTTCGTTACCAAAAAGAAACTTAGCATTTTCCATTCCAAAGTTTTCAAAGACATACAAACTAAAGCTTTAGTTCAACTCAAAGCCAACAGGAATCAAGCTAGCAACTTTCAAGCAGATTTCCAGTTTTTAAAAGCTTTTCCAAAAAAATTAAATGCTCTGTTCATTTCTAAACAAGGTGAGTAACATCACAAATTTATATAGTTAAGTTATAATTTCTATTTCATACTCATCACTGAAAATAACATATTTGTGAGTATATGTATAAGGATGTCTCTGTGCATATATGTGAATATCTAATTGTGTGTATACCGTGTTATGAAGTGTGCTCTGCTTTGTCTCCCAAGCTCAAGTTTTTAATTAAGAATCCTTACCACATGTTCTGGTTCTTGATAGCATCTGTTTATCCAACAAATATTGTTGGATTTAACCTAGATCAATGTTTTAAATTATAAGGTAGTCAAAAATAAGGCTTGTTGTCTCTGGTAATATTTAAACAACTGTATATGATAAATAAGGTCAAAAACTCAAACCTTTAAATTTATAAATTCAGTATCATAAATTGAATACTAAAATAAAAATATGATTTTTAAAAGAAAAAAATATAATTTTTAGTGAAAGGATGGGAGAGTAGTTTGGGTTTGAACGGAAATGGGAAAATTGGGTTTTTCTGATGTTCTGGGCAACTGGTGAGGTCGGGGCTCTTCTGGTGGATGGAGGAGTGAGCGTAGCTGCTAGGAAAAATGGGTGGCGGTGACGAAGTTCACCAGGGAAGAAGCGGCAGTGGGTTTCTTTCTAGAACCCTAAATTTTGCTGGGTGTGAGGAATCGATCGCCACGGCCGAGGTAGGTGATCGAGTGCAGTGATTTTTGGGGTGGTGATAGTGGGGTTGTAGTCGAAGAAGAGGCCGGAGTTATAGACCCTCAGATGGTCGGAGAATGGAGAACTCGGTGTTGCCAGGTTTGGCATCGTTGTAGTGTCGAGTTCCAGGTTTTGGGATAGAACTCGATTTTTGATTTGAGCTACTGCGGTGGATTTCGATGGTCGGAGTTTGACGTGGGGAGGGTTCTCGACTTGCCTCGATGATCGGCAGGGGACCGGAGGCGGCACGGTACACATGCACGTGAACGTTCCTTGGCACTGTTTTCATTTGGGGAAGACGAAGATGTTAACTCGGGTTTTACCCGAGTCATTCGAGTATATTACTCGAAGCAGGAAGGGATTGACTCGAAGTCAATTTAGTCTGGGCTCGGTGCGGTTTTAGTTTGATTCCAGTATGTTGTGTTCCAGGCATTTGAAGAATATAGCCTGGCAGTGTCTTGATTTCATAAGTACAATATAAAATCTGAAACGAATCTAAAACCAGGTTTAAATTTGGATTTTAAATCTGGATTCAAATTGAAAATTTAAATCTTAGGATTTGGAAATGGACTAAAGCTTATAACTTTAAATAATGTAAATAAGATTAAAAGTAAGGTATACTTTAACGATTTGAAAATTTAAAAAGGAATTCAGTTTAAAATCTGTAAAGTGGAATTTAGTGATTGGATTCATTAAATTATTAAATTAATTAAATAGATTGATAAATTTAATTAATAACTGGATTAATTAAGTAATTATGAGTTTTAAACTCGTTAATTGAGTTTTAAGTAAATTAATTAGGAATAATTAATTTGGAGTTAAGATCATTAATTTGAATAGATTAGACTTTAAACTAATGGAAATGTTAACTAATCTAGTAATTAAAGGTTAATTAAGTTACGGTTAAAAACTTGAATAAATTAAATAATTAGTGGTTAATTAATATTTGATTAAGGATAAATTAATTTGGAATTAATAAGGGTTTATCTAAGTTAAATTTCTTAAGGAAAGAAATTTAGGACTGTTAATAGTAATAATGGTCATTAACTCAAGATTTTTTTTATAATTAATCAATATGAAAATTTTAATAATTAATTAGATTGATTAATTAAATAAAATCAATTGTGGAATTGTTTAAGTGTAATTAAAGGAATTAATTACTTAAGATAATTTATTAAATAAATTTGAATTATCTAAGTTGATTAATTGGTATATTCATGTGATTAATTTTAATAATTAATTAGATAAATTAATTAAAGATAAACATTTGTGAAAATGTTTAAGTGTAATTAAAATGGAAGTAATTAAGGAATTAATTACTTAAAGTAATTAATGGAGTTAAATATGATTTGTTTAAGTTAATTAATTAATTTAAATAAATCATTGGATTATTTGATAAGTATAATTACTTAAATGTAATTAATGAAGTGAAGTTACTCAATAAAGTAATTTATGGTAATTACTATATGTAATTAGTTGAAGGTGTTTTGAGTATGTTAGTAATTTGGATTAAATTACTTATGGAATTAATCAAGGGATTAATTTAGAAAATTAATTAAGGAGAAATTAATTTATTAAGTAAAGTAATTAAGGGTAGTTAATTACTGAATGGGATTAATCAAGGATGATTAATAATTATGGTTAAAGATTAATTATTTAGAGTAATTAATGTAAACGGAATAATTAATTCAAAAATGTATTAAGAATCATTAATTATATGATTAATGATAAATTTAAAGGATTGATTCATTAATATTAATTAATCAATAATAAGTGTTAAGAGTAATTAATTAATTGTAATTAATTAAGGATAAATATAATTAATTATGGTTAATTAATAAATAGAGTAATTAAAGATTAATTACTGTATTTGGTTATAAATAATTAATTTGTGTAATTAATTAAAGAATAATTACTTGAATGTAATTAAAAGATAATTAATCTAGGATGATTAATTAAGATGGAAATCTAGAGAATGATTAATTAATTGATTTGTAATTAATCAATGGTTAAGTAAGCATGATTTATAGAATGAAGTAATTAATTTAATTTACTTTAAATTAATTAGAGATTTGTAATTAATTTAATTCATTTTAAATTAATTATAAATTGTGTGATTATTAATCATTGCTTATGATGGATGATATTGATTTCCTTGATTGATTGTGATCTCAGATATGAGATGAGTAATATCTATTGTGATATGGATGCTTGTTTTAAGTATGATGATATTAATTATCCGTTTGAGTAGATAATATGGATTATCTGTTTATGATGATGATGTGATTATCCATTGTTATATTGTGATTTATCTATATGTGGTATATAGATAATTGAATTAAACTGTTTTAACTTTAAAACAACTTGGCCTTAAAAGACACGTTTTGGATTTCGATGAGACCGGGATCGGGTTTCCGTATACCGGGATTCCAGGTCTGGAGACCCGAAAACCACATCGATCCAAATTAACGTTAGGTCGTGAAATTCAATTGGAGCAAGTGAAGACTCGAGGTATAAGAACTATTCGTCAGTATAACTCTGTGGGTGATTCCGTAATGAGTTTGACGGAGATAGTACTTATAGGCTCGAGATGGTGATTCAGAGTGCAAGGGTTATTGTCGTTAACTCTAAGGGTGATTCCAAAATGAGTGTAACGAGATAATGCCTTCGGTTTCGTTCGAACCCGGAACGAACTTGTATGGATTGAATGCTTTCAGCACATCGTCAGGCGGACGATGAGCATTCTAAGTGATGAGATCTGTAAAGGTAATCGTGACCTCAAGCCTCAGCAACCGGGAATGGCTAAAACAGGGGAGGTGCAGCAAGGCTTCGTGGGTAGCACCCACTTGAGAGCGAGATATACCCCTGTCTAGATGTCCCTTTATATTCGGCTTAGTGGGCAGTTGATTCGCGACAACTGCTGGGGTTGTTTCGTTCGGAACTGTTCAGTAAGGAATGGTTCCGGCCTTGTGTTGTAGGGGAGCGGGCGTACTCCTCGGTACGGTGATCTAGGCCACGTACTGTGACGAGCGGTACCCCAGTAGCCCAGCCATTGTTGGAAACCCAATCTTCCTACGTGACCTTACGGTTTTGATTGTATTACCCACTTTGTGGCTAGTATGCTGGAATTTAATCATGTAACAATTTCAGCTATTTCATATTTACTTGAAAACCCTAGACCTACTATAATATCACTGGATTTCCTATCAAATGTTTGGTTAGCGTAAGGTAAAAACTTTTCCATGTTTATGTGTGGGAAGTCTTACGTGATACCTTTTATTTTCAAAGGATTTTTAAAGTTAAGCAACTTTAACTTGTTACTCATACCAGACCCATGTCTGACCCGGAGTTTATTTCTGTTTTTCTTAAACTCTCGGGTACCCAAATTTTTACGGGTAGCCAAGGGATTCAGGTTAGCTTTGACGAACTGTGGAGGAGCAATGGAGCAGGAGGCTTCAGCGCTATAGATATGTATAGTTTTCCGCTGTGTTGGTATCTCTGAGATGTATTATAGTGAGTTGTATTAACTAGACAGGTGTTTATAACTGTCTAGTATGTGTTGTATTATCTGTGTAACTCTGATGTATATGATATTATGTATTCTCTTATGTGATATATTATATTTATTTCGTTCCGCTGTTGAGATTCTGATGTTGTTTCTTCTTCTTCTCTATCTTTTCTATTTTCTCACCCCTTTCTTTCTTAAAGATGATGCGATTTTCCGGTAGTGGAAAGTCGGGTCGTCACAGTTTATGTTTATTTTTGTGGCTACCACTAAACTAACTACAAGGTGGTGCTTAGAGCTTCATTACATGAAACATAAGGGGTACTTATACATGCCTAAAATCCTAATGCATATTTTAGGAGACTACCCAAAACACCCCTCTAGGAAATGTGGTCTCCAAGTTGTCATTAACATGAGCATAATCATCCATTACATGTGCATGTAGCTTTTATCTCCATTAACATGTGCATTAGCTTCTAATTGTAGATCAAGGTAAGTTGGTAGGTGGGGTCCTCCATGATGCATGAATTGATTTATTTCCATCTTCATTTGTCTTTTAACTCTTGTGCATGCATATTTCAATGAAGCCTCTTCCATCTTCCATCCAATTTTCTTCAAATAAAAATAAAATGTGCAAATAAATATTCTCAAAATTAATATATGCACAAAAACGATCATTTTGCCCCTATATGAAGATGAATAAATGATGATTTGAAATTAATTTGAATTTTGGTTTAAATATGTTAAAATACCCTATATGCTCTTAATTAAATTAGATTAAATATGGAAGTAAAAATATGCACATTTACGTGCACATCAGAAATGAAATCTTTCAAATCAAATAAAATGATGTCATCACCATAACATCTTGAAATATAACTCAAATCAATATCAATGGTGAATAAATCATATAATCTAATCCAATATACAACTGAAGAGTGATCAGAAAGATAATATAAAATAGGTTATTCAAATAAATAAACATAACAACTAACACTCATTATTTAATAATGAATCATTTATAACTAAAATAAATACTTAGAAATAGATAACAAAATATATATATATATTAAATAATAAATTCACTTTTTCTATATAATTCCAATATAGAATTAAATTAATAAATTTCATTTCCAAATCGTTATATATATATATATATATCCAGTTTTTCCAAAATCGCTTTACACATCAAAATAATTATAGAAATAAATACAAAATTTTGTATAAACAAATAATACTTTAAAATAATTTATAAAACCATCGAAAATATTCTTTTTATTTCAAATTATAATTTATAATTCAAACCTTTATTATATATTAGAAACCTCAAATGGCTCATATAAAAAACCATCTAATATCGCTTTAAATTTATTTAATAATCTTCTATAATTAAATATTATTTAAAAATAAATTAATAAGTTACATGAATAGTTTTTTTGAGAGAAATATGTGATCCTCTATAATAGAGGAGAGCACACATGTAAATATGTATATATCATAGAAGACAAGGTGCTGCCAACATGCCTGGCAGGTAGCTAATCAAAGTACAAATACAAAGAAAATATCTCAGGTACCCCTAGAATGAGCTTCGGCAAGGCCACCGCCCGGTATTGAGGTGTTAGAAGTACCTTAAAAACTATGGAGCATCTCTGCACCAGTGAATCTAGAAGCCAGCTTGATCTGAGAAGGAAATGCCATGCTGCTGACTCGGAAGAAATGGAAATGCAAATGATCTGAAATGGATAGTGTCGCACTGTAGACAACTGGACAGAGCGCCTCACTGAAAAGTGAATCATCCAGAAGGTAGAACGCTATAATGAAGCTAAAGAAGAACCGAGAAGAACTCCTCCCTGCAAATAGCAATCCTGTGAACCTGCAAAAAGAATCTAACACCATTTCTAGCCAAAACCTGTATCTGCAAAAGGTACTAAAAAATTATAAGAATAATACACATATATGTGTATAAATGAAATTTATATATATATATATATATATATATATATGTGTATATGTATATGTATTAAAATAAAAGTAAAGAAACCAAAGCTAAGATAATAGGACAGAATACAAGAAAAACTAGAAAAATAGAGTAAAAAGAATCCATGATCAAAAGAAGTTAAAAATCTATAAACAAAAACAAAAACAAAGTAAAACTAAAACACATCAAAACTTAACCTTATGGTCCTTTGATCAAAAGGATATTATGATAAACAGTGAAATCATCATTTAAGTTTGAAAAAATGTTAATACTACAATTATTATGTCAAAAATATTGTTTTTATGCTTAAATAACTTAATATTATTATTAACCTTATTAAGATATTCTTTAAAATGATTGTTTTTAGATAATTTATATTTAGGATTTGAGATCCAATTAAAACAAAATGAAGAAATTATAAAAATCAATTTGTTAATATGACTATTATTATTATTAAAAATTCTTTGAATTCTCTCGAACCAAATATACCAACAAATTATAAAGAATAAAGTATCAAGTAAAAGTCTGTTTTCCATTTTAAACTTAAATCTAAAATTATTCCAATAGTGATCACAATCAGAAATTTTAGTTGTGAGACTAAAGTTAAAGATTTTGAGTGTATTATTCAGAATATAGTAAGTATTTATGCAATCATAGTATACATGTTTAATATCTTCAAAATGCATGTTACAAAAATAACATTTATTATCAATTTGCATTTTTTTTCTTTTTAAAAATTCTATAGTGTTTAGTTTTCCATGCATGATTAACCACATATGAAATTTAGATTTGGGAGGAGCATTTGTTTTCCAAATAAATTTAAAAGAGTTATTAGTTACACCCGAGAAGTTAAGAAATTTATAAAAAGAATTAGAAGTATATTTCTTACTCTTATCCCATTCCCAACTAATATTATCATTTTTATTATCAATATTATAAAGATTCGATCTAGCATAAAGTAAAGAAAGTTGCCTAAGAGTAGTACCTACTAAAATTCTATTAAAACTAAAATTCCAAGGGGTTCATTTTCGGGAGAAAAAACATCCATAATTAAAGCATTCTTAAAGTTACAAATTTTGTATAGGTCGTTAAATTCTATCCTAAGAGGGATAACAGAAATCCAAAGGTCATGCCAAAAAGAAGTACTATTTTCAGAATGAACTATTGTATTAGTACCTAGGTTAAAAATCTCATGACATTTTAAAATTGATTTCCAAAAATTGGACAATTTACTTATAACTGTAGGAGTAATTTGATGTAAATTATTACTACCATTATAGTAATATTTAGAAATGGTTTCTTTCCAAATAGGATTACCATTAATATCCTTAAATTTCTATAACTATTTCCCTAGCAAAGACAAATTCATGTTATACAAATTAATGACTCCTAAACCATCTTCCGTTTTGAATTTACAAGCAG
Organism: Allium fistulosum; assembly: GCA_030737815.1. NCBI lineage: Eukaryota > Viridiplantae > Streptophyta > Magnoliopsida > Asparagales > Amaryllidaceae > Allium > Allium fistulosum. The sequence goes on from CM060904.1 coordinate 961,419,935, forward strand.
TTTCCTAATTAACTAAACATTTAATACCGTTGTTAGAGTTTTCCCCACTCCATAAGAAGTCCCTCCTTATTTTATCAATTTTGTTAATCACCCATTCGGGAAAAAGATGCATTGACATCCAATAGATCGGGAGAGCTTATAAAACAGAGTTTATCAGAACTAATCTACCCGCTCTCGATAAAAATCTCTCGTTCCAATTAGAAATCTTAGTTTTAATTTTATCTATGATAATAAACCAATCATCATGTTTAAGTTTAGTTGGTCTAATCAAAAAACCAAGATAATCAAATGGAAAATTCATAGTTTTACAATTAAGCGTATTAGCAACTAAATTTTCAACCTTTTCGAAATCATTTAAAACTAAAACTGAACTTTCATCAAAATTTAATTTTAAACCTAATAAAAGTTCAAAACTATATAAAATAAATTTAAGAGTAATAATATGCCTAGGCAACCGAGAGGAAAATAATAAAGTATCATCCGCAAATTGAAGTACAGATAGACCATTACGTCAGATATCGTTACCAACATTCCCAAAGCTCCATTATCTACCACTTTTTTAATTATCTTAGCGAAAAAATCTACAGCTAAGTTAAACAAAAGAAGAAATAAAGGATCACCTTGCCTTAAACCTCGCTTAGATTGAATTTTATTACCTAAATACCATTAACCATTATACTAGAGTTGCCAGTTCTAAGTAAATTCATGATCCAGCTAATCCATCTATGACTGAAACCTCTAGCGTGAAACATATCAACTAGAAAATCCCAATCCACCGAATCAAAAGCTTTTGCAAAATCCAATTTTAATATCGCACAAGTAATATTATTCTTACAACAATGATTAATGTATACTTGAACAACATCCACACCATCAGTGATATTTCTCCCCTTAATGAAGGCAGTTTGAGAACAGTCAATTATATCATTCATTCTTATACTAAGTCTATTAGCTAAACCTTTTGAAATAATTTTAATGGAATAATTAATTAAGGAAATAGGTCTAAAATCTTTTAAATTTTTAGCACCGATTTTTTTGTGCAATAAAATAACATTTGCAAAATTAAATCTTCCTAATTGCAATTTTCCAAAATAGAAATCATTAAACATGTTAATTAAATCGAATTTTAAAACATCCTAAAAGATTTTGTAAAAGAAAATGGGAAACCCATCAGGACCCGGGGATTTATCACCGGGCATGTCATTAATAGCTTTCAAAATTTCCTCTTCAGAAAAAGGATTATCTAACTTAGAAAGGTCATTGCTAGAATAAGAAGGACAGAGATCACTCCATCTAGCATTAATTCTATGCTTATTCTTATTACCGAAAATATCTCTATAATAGTCGGTAAAAGCCTTATTAAGATCTCTTTGGTCGACCAATTCCTCGTTGTTCACAAAAATAGAATTAATTGTATTGCTACGTTTTTTTACCATTAGCAATATTATGAAAAAATTTGGTATTATTATCACCTTCATTAATCCATTGAATTCTAGATCTCCGTTTCCACATAACCTCCTCTTTTTGTAAAATAGTACTAAGCTCTTCTTTAAGATTAGCAAGGACATTATGCTCACCTAGATTTAGTTGTCGAGTTTCTTCTATCTTGTTATTCTTAAGCATTTCAGAAAGAATGTTTTCTTTTTTAATTTTAATACTACCAAAAACATTCTTACTCCAATTTTTAAGAAAGTTTCTAAGACTCTTAAGCTTTAAAACAAATTTTTTTGCAGAATTATCCATATTTATAATATTATAAAAGCTCATAGAAATCCATTTATTTTTAATTAAATTTGAAAAATTGGATTCTAATAACCACATTTTTTCGAATTTAAAAGATCTATTAATGACTCTATGATGTTCACACGTAAGAATTATAGGACAATGATCAGAATAAGTGTAAGGCAAACCAGAAACTCTACAAATAGGAAATTTATCCTCGATTTCATCAGTAACGAAAAACCCATCAAGAAGAGCCATAAATAGGGACTCCCTAGTATTACTTCATGTAAAAGCCCTATTTGAAAGAGGAGTTTCGATCAAATTAGAATTAATAATAAATTGGTCAAATTCCTCCATGGTAGAGAAATCCCCTTCCCTTGGTGAACGCTCACTTAGAAAACGTGTAACATTGAAATCACCCCCCAACATCCAAGAACCGGGAGCAAAATTAAAGATCTAAATTCTAGACATTCATTCCAAAGAATTCGATGAGAATTTTTGAGTTTGGTCCACAAACATTTGAAATATTTAAAATAGAATTATCACTAAGATTAATGAGAATAATATGCAGCGAATGTTGCTTAGAAATACATTGGAGAAATTTAAATGAATTATCCCGCCACCCAATAAGTAAACCCCCAGAAGCGCCCACAGATGGTAAATAAGCCCATTTCCTAAAATGATAACCACCTAATCTTCTATAAAAACGAATATCAGGACATTCGATCTTAGTTTTCTGTAATAGGGCAATGTCAATAGAATAGTCTTTAAAAAAGCTCTTATTTTATCACACTTATTTAAATCGTGCAAACCTCTGATATTCCAACTAATGATCATCATAAACCAACAGATCTAGCCCCATCAAATTCCCTACTTCTAATATACGTTAAATCAACCTCAACATCAGAAAAAACAAAAGCAGTATCTCTAGCTAACTGACCAAACTCAAATGAAGACAAACTACCTAAAGCATATGACGAATATGTACTACCCAAATCAGACATCATACCTGAGCCTGAATTCGTAGCACCACTCGTGGCACTCGAATCAGGTAACTCACCAATTGATTGAGAATGACCACCACGGATCCTGGCACTGCGTCGTACAGATCCACTAACAACCGCAAACTTCCCTACCCCTACCTCTCCTCTATGAAGTAGGAGCAGAAGAAGAAATCCCTCCAATACTATGAACGTTAGCATCCAATCTAAACGCGCATGATGAATTTTGAATCTGTGACTTCTCCACTATCTTATCCACGGAACTAATTCTATCAATATTCTCATCCATAATATAGTCAACAGCTCGTATACCGATATCTGCTTCAACTTGAGACAGAACAAATTCCTTTTGATAACCATCAGAGCAACCATAATTCCTTTGAGACTCAAACATTCCATTCTCTTTAGAATCTGTTAATATTTCACCAATAATTCACCAACAAAATCTAACTCCTTGCCATCATCCCTGACATTTTCCATTGGCACAACAACAACAGACAGCTAATTATCAATCACAACACTAAACTCTCCACACAGATCAATAACCTCCTTCTCCAAACAAACATCCCCAGCTACAGGCAAAACCGAAGACTCAACCATATCATTAAAATCTCCAAGATTATCATTAAAATCATCCCCAGCATAGCCAGTATAATCTACAGACAGTGGATCTCTAAGCATATCATTAAAATCACTAACCAGTTCAATATGGTTATCAATATAAGGAACCGGACTCAAAGATAGTTTATCATTAGAGAAATGTAAATTGTGTGCACCATGCACACTGACACCAGTAAGAATATCAGTAGCATCAATAAAAGATAGGTTCGATCTCTATTCAACCGATACATCCAACATCTTGTCTATAAATTTACCATTAGCAGCACTGAGATTCTCATCAAAACTCCTTAAACATTTAGCCATTCGAACTTCAGAATCTCCGTTATCAGCCAACATGAATTTTTGGGCAAAAATATCATTATCCATAATTCCTTTAACACCTGACCATTCTACAATAGCATCCTTTGAGAGATTACTATCATTACAACTAACACTTTTACTTATATCAGAATTCACATTACTTCCGATTACTAACTCCAATTGTTTTACAATAGAAACATCGAATGAAGTATGACATTCTAAACCTCTCTCTACTCCAAACATTTTAGAACTTAGATAAAAGACTGTCAAAGAAGCAAGACAATCAAATTTGTTGGCAGTAGATAACTTAAAATTACCCAACTCACGAGATATTTTTTTGGCTCGTTTATTATTGAAATGAATGAATCCATTTCTTAAATCACAAGGCTCTGTACTATTTCTAGGATCATCTACGGATGATACAACATAATTCCTCAAAACACTTACCTTTGACGAATGGGAATCCACAAAATAATGAGCAACAGCAGGGTCAGAAAGAATAGGATCGTATCCATGAAACTCTTCTCACTTGGCAGTGGCGAGAATATCCATGCCTACACAACCATTTACCATGTTCAAAACATCATCTCTAACATCATTCGAATCAGTATTATTAAAAGAAGATTCTGAATTTCCAAAATACTCTTCTGGATCTCCAAATTTGTCTCTGTATCCCTTGCCAATATTAGATGAGTTGATAGCATAAAAATGAACAAATAGATCCTCTAAATAGTTAATTCCCTCATTCCTCTTTTGCCATAGATGATCGAGTAAAATCCCATTTAACAACATACATTTTAAAATGAATTGAAATCCATGGTCAGTCATTGTGACGACCCAGAATTTTTGGACATTTGAAATGGAATATTTAATTGATTTTGAATATTTGAAAGATAGTTTAACTTGAATTCCAAATATCATTATTTATTTGGTAATTAAATTATTAAATTTAATAATTGAGAATTGGTTAAAATGGTGAACCCGTGTTTGTAAGCTTGTTAAAAATATTTTAAAGGCTTAGGAAATTCATATTGATAATACTGAAGGTAATATAACTTTTAAAATTTAATTTGAAAGTGATTTGTTTAGTTTTGAATTTATATTGTTTAAATCGATATTTAAAAATAACCTTCCAAGGCACAGTCTCAAAATTCGACAAAACCAGTTCCACTGGATCCATAATATTGTATTATTATCGGATTTCAATTTTGTAGTGTTCGGAGTTGTCGTGTGATCGTACGGATTGTAAACGCGCTAAAATCTGTATCGAAAAATTAATATTATAAGTGGTCCAAAAAGCTCTCTTCTTCATACGATCGAGTTAGGACTCGAAACCTTTTTCATTGCATTCAGGATAGGGGTATAACCTTATGAACGCCTAGCGGCATGCTCCGATTGGAGATCGAGATTGTGAGTTGCGGAAATCGAAACGATTTAAAATTTGAATTTAAATTTAAATATATATTCCCTTAAAATTCACTATTAACCTCATTCAACACTTGTCAACACCCTGAGAGCACATGTCTCGCTTTCTCTGTTTAATTTTGCACGCATTCGTTTTTTTAAAGAAAATAATGTTAACGCAACAATAATAAAAATCGAGCAGCCGAGTTATACTTCTCCTCTATAATTTCAGTTCAATTCAAAAGGATTTAACGGCCGCTCTATTCTTCCAAATCAAATTCATTCGAAAAGAAAAAAGGGGGCATCGTGTAACCTAATTGTGAGGGAGCAGGCCAGGTTGGGTTCGCCGGTGGGTCGTGGCGATGGCGAGGCAGTGGTAGGTGGCGCGAGGGGGCGGCAGTGCCAGGGGAGACCAGCAAAGCTCGCGTGCAGGAGGGTGGTTCTGGAGAATGCGGCAGCGACTGTCGAGCGCGGCATCAAGGGGTTCGCTCCTAAGCATGCACGATTTCGATGTTGGCTAGGGTTGAGGGTGTTGGCCAGAGGCTTTGTCGTTGAAGCTGGGTTCGATAGGTAGTTCGTCTGTATTTTGGGTTGGAGGTTTAAAAATTGTGAAAATCAAGCTGAAAATGGAGATGGATTGCAAAATAAAAGCAAAGGTGAGATCTTCTCACTCAAATTAAAATAATTGGAATTTCACTTATTGATTGATTGTTTGGATGTTATAGTATATATGATAGTAGTATATATATATATATTTGGAGTGATTGATTTCCCGCATTATATAGCGGATGAGACCCTATGCACCGCATAATAGCGGATGATATTATATAATCCCAAATGCCACGATATTCCACCTCGAAGTGGAATTGGTATTTAATTGTTGTGCTAACATCTGTGGATGCAGGGAAACAGGTTGGAGGGATCCAACTGGATTCCTCAAATTGTTGAATTTATTTCATATGTTGTGATGTGATTATTGATAATCTTTGAATGATTATATTAGTGATTGAAATTTATTGAAGGCTATGGTTTGGCCGAATATATTCTGGTATTTTAAAATACCAGGATATATAATTGGATTTTTGAAAATTAAAGTAAAGATTTATTTTAAAAGGTAATAAATTTTTGGAAATCAATTTGGAATTTGATTTGGTGTTTGAAATAAATTTGGAAATAAATTTGGAATTTGATTTGGTGTTTGAAAGTGAATATTTGGAAATCGATTTGAAAATTGTATATCAATGGATATTTGGAAATGTAAATTCACAATGGGAATTTATAAAGGAATGGGTTATTTGTTTTAAAAATAAATATTGGTTTATTTTAAAAAGTGTGGAAAGAAATTACGGATTTGGAATGTAAATTGAAATAAGTCAAGAAGGATTTATTAATTGATTTAAATGGATCATTTTGAAATGGAAAGTGTATTTTCACTAGAAAGCCGAGTATGTTTTCAAAGCAGCTGATAAATATAAATTGAAAGTTTTAAGGATGGTTTTAAAAAGGATACTTTAGAGAAATTATTTTCTTAATTTTTTTTAAATCTTTAAAGTAAAGATTTATTTAGTTAATTATAGAAGTGATTATTTTAAAGATCAAATTGAGATTTGATTTAGAAAATGGATATTTAAATAATTATACTCTATCTAATAATTTCATTTTTAAAATTAGTTTGGGCTGGAAGTTTGTATGAGATATTAGTATAATATTTTCATAACTAATATTTTAGATAAAGTGTTTAAAAATAGTTTTTATCTCAAGTGTTTCCAAATATACATATACTTTTGGATAAGTGTTTTAAATTATTTAGACTCGGCGAATCTTCAGTGGAAATAAATAACATTTGGAAATTTATTCCGCAAAAGAAAAGTGATTTGAAATTGGTTTTCAAAGTGTTGAAGTGTTAAAATATATCTTGCGAAGATATTTTGAAAATAAATAATTGGGGAAAATTATTTAAATTTGATAATTGTTGTGAATATTGTTTGATAGTTAAATAACCAACTATCGGTATAAACAATTTGGGAAATTATTGAGGCTTGATGATTTGTTGTGAATGTTGTTTGATAGTTAAATAACCGACTATCAATATTGGCCTTTGAAACGGCACTTGAATTTGTTTTCAAAACAAGCGCTCATTATTCGGTTAAGTCGGGAAAGGACTTTATGTCATAAAACCCATTTCGAATAATGATACGACGAAATGGGATTGCATTTGAAGATAGTGTTGAAGATTGGGTATTTTCGAAAACGAAAGGATTACCTGTTGAATGTCTCTGCGCCGAGTTGCTCCGGTATAGAGATTTTATCACCCTTTGTGATGGGGAGTCCGGACGTGATTAGTGAATATCCAGATTTCAAGGGCTTCTTTGAAGTGCCTTCGGTTCCGTTCGAACCTGGAACGGACTTGTATGGATGTATGTCTAACGTTACACTTTGAGATATAAAGCTGGTTTCTATCAAATACATTTCTGTTGGTGGCGGAGAATTTATTCTCTTAGCTTAACACCCTTCTCTGAGACGTATGAGCTCAGAGGTTATGTAGTTGATTGTTACTAGTGATATATTCCCAATTTGGTAATGTAGCATGCTAAGTGTTGCTGATCATTTTTTGATCGAAAGCATGGCTTTTGTGAAAAGCGTAGCTTTGTGGATGAGACTTCGTCGGACCTCACAACCCGAAATGGTCGAAAGAGGAAGGATGCGGCAAGGTTGTTTGGGGGTACCGCCCTCGGGGTATGTCCATTTCCTTCTGGAAAAAGGTGGTATCATGGTATAGAGCCCAGATACTTAACTTATGTGGTTGCTGCAAATTTATTACTTTGTGGTTGTTGGTGTTAAGGATCCTCGGATAAAGGTCGGTAACGACCGGGGATGGCATACTCGTGTGTGGAGTTATCTAGTTACAGCTTCATTGCACAAGAAGCGTGAGGTAACTCGGCCTTGTGTTGGTAGAGATCCGGTTAGGTTCTCGGGGCGTCCCTTCAGAGGCGTACCCATGTGGCGTAGGAAGTTCCTTAGCCTGACCATTTGTTGGAAATCCAAAGAAACAATACGCGCCCTGTATAGTTTTAGTTGTATAACCTGCCATTTACTTATGGTAGTTTCATTTTCCAAAAGCATAGTGGATTTCCTTTTATTCCTTTGTGCAAATAACTGTTTTAAGGTCTCACACCAGTCCCATGACTGACCTGGAGTTTATTGTTCCCATTCTAAACTGTGGGTGCCGATAATTTTCCATACGGGCAGCCTAGAGTCAGGTTATCAGCAGGATTTGGATGGATTGCTGTGGAGCTCAAGAGACGAGCTGGATGGCGAGACGTACTTCCGTATATTATTATCATTCCACCGTGTATTCAATCTTATGGGCATGTTATTATAACTGCCAGCGTTGTGTGTTGTTGTTGTAAACTCTGATGATGTATTGTATGAACTGATATAGTTCTTTTGTTTAAAGATTATTCATTTAACTATTATATATTGTTCCGCTGCGAATGTGAGATTCTGTTATTGTTTCTGGTTCTTCTTCTTTCTTCTTCTACCTCTTTCTTCTTTAACCCTAATGATTTGGTTTTCCGGCATTCGATGGTTCGGCATTTGATACAGTGGGCGTATTGATGTCGACTTTCGGGCGTCGAAAAATTGGGTCGTTACAGTCATTGAAGGACAAGAATCAGAGAAATTCAATTTCGACGAAAAGACATTTTTCTTGTGACCAAATTTTCCACACCCAAAGCATCTGACTGGATCGCAACATTGCTTTGCTAAATGCTTACTATCTCCACATTGGTAGCAGAAATTATTACTCCTCTTTGCATCAATCCAGTTCTTGAATTTTGGGATTTGATAAAACAAATTATGTATCTGTTGAGAGGGAAAACGATCCTTAACAACTTGCGTGTATGATCGATTTAGGACAGCATCGCGATAAAGAAGAGGGGAGCGAGTAGTTGAATTCAATTGTAGGTAAGGATGGAACAAAGAAGACGAGCTTTGAAAGCAAGAAATAGAAGATGCGGATGCCATGAATTTTTCAATTATTTTCAAGCATTATTACTTTTGTGATTTTTTTTAAAGTTACATGATAAGTTATATTTATTTTAACCCATATAATATAATACAAAAACTTCATTTTATACCTTAACAGTTAGAAATGAAATATTTACTATTTTCAAAACAACTTTTGATAACCAAAATAATTTCCAAGAAAATCATTTTATTTACCAACCAATTTCATTTATTTATAAATACACTTCAATTTAATTTTAAAATAACAAAAATAATTTATAGAAGCTTTCAAAAATATTTTAAAACCAGAAAATCAATCGAACGTCCAAAAATATGAATTAAGAAGCAAAATCCTCTAAAATCATCAATATTCTTCAATATAAATTTTTATTGTGCGCCCAAATGAAATTACATCAAATTTCGACCATCGATACATCGTTCACACAATATAAATAAATTACACAAATTAAGATGTAAACGAACAACATCTCCATTGTATTCTAGAAATCCAACGACACTAAACTCTACTATCTATTACCTAAATGGCATCCAAACAATTTAATTTCATCCAATATCACAACAAGCAATCAATGTCAACTATAATACATCCAACCAAACTAAACAAGCAAATATATGGGTGATTATGCATAAGTAAAATTATGAGACTTAGTAGTGAGTGAGAAAACTCACAGAAATTTCGAACGAGATCATTTACAGCAAGTACCACATTGCTGCCCTATGTCGCTGTCTTCCTACCTATTCATTAACCTAGAAATCGACATGCACATGCAGAACAATTCCTCCATTTCACTTCCTTAACCTGGCTTCAACCGCCGGCATTTATGAATGCGACTGCTGCTCCTTTAATTGCAGCCAACCAATGGTAACCGTCGACCATCGAACCATACCTCTTCTACGTAACATCATCGACAACGCCATATAGAGTCGCACCTCCCATTTGAGCTGCCTTCAGCTGAGTGCTTGAACAAGTGTCGTCCAACTCCTCTAATTGAACTCGATGTTGCCAAATCGCCTCCAGGTGCTCGCGCGCGATTGTATTTATTTACTTGTTTTATTTTTCCTCTTTGTTCTCAATTTTAAAAAGAACAAAAATTGGGGAATAGGGCACGTTATGGGCTGAGGGGAATATAAGCAACGGGTTTTGACTTAGAGTAAAGAAAAGGAATAATAGTCTAGAAAAGAGAAGAGAATGAACTGGCTTTGGTTTGGGCACAAACATTTAGTCAAAAGAACTCGATCGAGCCGAAACGGGACTAGCGGCAAATTCGGTTAAAAAATAGTCATGTTCCGCCAAACAGAGCATTTTGGTAGTTATAAACAGAGCCTATTAACAAGATATAACTAATGCAATTACAAAATTATTATTTACATGCATAGAGTTATGGTAAATAAGCACATTGCATAGAAACAAACATATATAATTGCAGCATATGCAATTACACACAAACATACATGGTACATAAAAATGCAAACAAACCAAATTGAAGGGAGATTACAGACTAAAGTTAATCTTTCATTACTAATAGTTTTTATGCACAATCAAACAGCGGGGGTTGTGCCTACACAATACCTTTTCAAAATAAAAGGCAAAAGCTAGAGACTCAATAATGACATAACTCCAAAAATGAAATCAGGTTACCATACCAATAGCCTCAAAGCACTCCTCACTATTTCCCCCTCTTTCCACCTTTAAAATCAAAGAGACAGATCTAGTGCTTTTTATTTACATCCTTAGGTACCTTGCCAGGTGGAATCTCACCTTCAAAATGAGTGGCCTCTTCGCTAGCAGTAGAACCGGGCTCCTTAGATTTACCGATAGGATTATCAATTTGCTTCAACGACCTGATCTTCAATGCAGGAATCTTATGTCTCGAGTCTACCGACTTGGAGGGAGCAGGTTGAAATTAGGCTCTTGCTTCACTTTTATTTTCTCTATATCCGCAATCAGTCTTGCAGCAATGGTCTCACGATCGGTTGGGTCCAAAGCACTGATTATCGTTACATCTTCCTCCTATGACAATGAAATGTCCTCCATGTTCTTTAGGGTGGAAATCTTCTCGAAACCAAGGCCTAGGCCGGAACCGGAGACAAGAACAATTATGGTAAGTCCTACAGAGATGGTGGTAGATGTTATATAGATAGTTGTAGTTCCTGAGCCTTGCGTAGTCGGAGGTAAAAGAGGTAGATGAGGTTGACCTACAAGTTGAAAGACAAAGTTGTACAGTTTAGTAAAAAACTCAGGAATGAACTGGAGCTTCTAGAAAATAGGCAAAACAAGAGAAATACCTAAGCCTGTGCTTCTTTCCAAGACGTTAACCTCAAATTCCCCTTCCTCCATTATGTGCTCCTCGATTTGGCTGGCGAGAGAGGGAATGTAAGGCCCAATAGATGCAACTACTACTGAAGTAGGAATCACCTGGGTGGTTTCGGAGCTAACCCCTGGGAATGTAGGAATGATCACCGTTAGCTCTCTGAAATCTAAAGTGGAAACTTTGTGCTGACCCGATGAGCTCGAGCCAGTAAGAGCTTTGGCGGAGGCGGCACTGGAATCTTCCTAAGTCGGGATTGCTTTCCCTACTACAAGCATATTAATCTCCTCAGCATTAATATACTAAGCCATCAATTTTCCTCGAAGCGATTGTCTCCAACATGTGCAGCTCAGCTCATTACCTCCTCCCAGGCATCGACTAAGGTTACAGGATAGTCGTTCCCTTATCACTTCAGATTTCTATACATAACGACGCTTGCGTAGAAGAGTTAGAGGTTGTCATTGAGTTCCTCTCTCTAGCCCTTGCCCCTCTTCCCTTAGCTCTTTCCTCTACAAGTCCTTTGAGCTCTTGTTAGGAAACTGCAAGCTCAATGTCATTAGCTAGATTTTCGGTCAACAGGTTATCTAAGTCATCGATAAGCTTCTTCTTCTCTTTTTGGAGCTTCTGATGCTCAGCCGCCTATCGTTCAAGTTCAGCTTCCTGTTCTAAAATAGTCCAGTCCCTAGATCTAATCATCTCATCTTTTTGTGTGAGATCCTAGACCTTTTCTTCAGCTTGCTTCTTGAACTCAGCACTTTCGGCCAGAGCAGCTTTCAACTCATTCCTCATCACGACCTCAACTGTGATTTAAGCATGCTTTAACTCTTCCATCAACTTGTTTGTGCTATACTTTTGCCTAAGGACATTATTCCTCTCTTTAGTAACCTTCATCAAGTTATCCTCCCTCTCCTTAACAATTCTCTCAAATGTCTACTTCTTGGAGTCTAAGGATTGGATGTTGATATAATTTATTTTGTTCACATCAAAGAGAGCTACACGTAACTTCTTCCATTTATACGCCTCGTCCACATGCTTCTAAACACTCCGTACATCTCAGTCCACCACATATTTTGGAGATCTGTGATATTCTAATCCAACTTTATTCCATGTAAGAAGAGGTGGGCAGACATAGCTTGTAAGCATGGAGGACCAGCCAAAGGGTGAACAAGGGAGCAGAGACACACATAGAAGCAGGCGGAACTGTTGGAGTCCAAGCATGAGAAGTGGGGGGCTGTAGTTCAGAAGTGGTCCGAGCTTAAAAGCACGAAGGAACAATGCCAAGAAGAGGACTATGGTGCTCAGCAGATTCTTTTTGGCATTTTAGTAGGTTCACAAGCTAGCTCGTCTTTGGCTACTCTCTTCTTCCTCTCTCTCTCTGTTTCGCGGTCCCTATTAGCCGGCGATCTTCCTTGGCCTCCCGGTCTTTCCTTCTTGCCTTTCTTCTTCGGTCTCATGGTGAACTTAGTAGCTGGAACGAGGCGGATAAGGATTTGGTGTTTAACCTCTATACTCACCACTACTACATAAGAGAGCTCTATATCTATCGTGACCCATGGAACCTGAAATGAAAAACAGATAATACAAGGATTGTGACTTCAGAAAACGTAAGTGTATGCAGGGATGCATGTTTGTGATCCTAGTGAAGTGTATAACACATATGACCCCCTAAGTACTGTACGGACCATGTACACATGGGCATAAAGATGGATTTTCCCAACCTTCTCTTACAGAACCTCCCGGTGAGAAGGTAAAGCCTGAGCCGGTTTCATCCAAAATGTCATGAATGATGAGGTCAATCTCGTCGAAGCCACTTAGATCAATGAAGATGTCGCCGAAGGGAGATGATTGAGGTAAAATCTCTAACAAGGGAAATTCAATTTGGTCTCTAGCCATTTTAGAAATTTCTATGGCATTTTGTTCCTGATGGGGCGAGCTGGGAAGATCAGGACTCATATAGAGCATCTCACCAAACGATTCGCCCTCTTCTTCATCACCAGCATGATAGTCACTATCGCTATCATCGGTGCCCTATGTAGTGAGAATCTGTTAATGCCGTATGGGCAGCATACGTAGAAGTACTTGTTCTTAAAGTACGATCATTTGGTGTGAAGCCTCTCGAAGTAAATGTATAGAGAACTCAAGAGAGCATATCCATTTGAATGTATTTGGGATGGAGCCAGTCCAATTTCTTGGAGAATCATGATAAGAAAAGAATTGAAAGGCACGGTGATGCCACTTAAGCACATATACCGAGTGCCATCTAAACACATATACCGGTTGCACATTTTATATCTTTTAGGGGGATTGTGTGCAAACTTGGCCGTCGTACGTCAACTTCAGAAATTTTGTGCTAATGACACATGTTTTGCAGCGTTCCGGCCTTCAGAATTATTGGCACTTGTTCTGATGGACCGGTCAATATTCTCAAGCCTAAAATCTTATTCAAAGGAGGTAGCTAATTTACTATTAGCACAATTAGAACCATCAAGCCTTCTAATTCTAATACATTTGGATGATCTGATCCAATAGGAATTGCAGGTGAGGCCTGAGCTGTAGACGATCCAGCTTCAGGAGGAATAGAAGTGCCCTCACCGGACTTGAATTGTGGTGATCGGTGAGTCATGCTAAAATAGAAAGTTTAGCGTCCAACATGGTCAAGTGTATTTTATTTCGAATAATAAGCCTATGAGACCAATGCCCGGAATCCAAAGGATGTCGACGTGTGCTCACTGATCATATTCTGAGCATTGATCGGGAAAATGACAAGGGTTAATCTATGCAGTATGAGTCATGTGTCTCATACACGATGAATGGGCCATCTTGTGTAGATAGCTTGTGCTAGAAAAATGAATTGTGTCATGCACTGAAATTATATATCGAAACTTATCCATTATCGATGAATGATCGATAACGGAGCCTCTGTCCAAGCGACGTAGAAGCTTTTCTTTTTAGCAACACAAGAAGTGCAGTAACAAGGAAAAGCATTGTGATGGAATCATCGGTACAACTGATCTTGAAGTAAATCGTCATATGGGAACTTAATGATGACAAAGGCTTAGCCAAGTTTGAACAAGAGATATTCAAAGTTATAGAGTGTGCAAGCCATTATAGAGTCAAACTTGACTCTATAATGGCTCGCACACGACCATGGCAAAACCCTTGTTCACCATAGGTCGAGCGCCACCAAACTTCTAACCATCTTCTCTTAACTACAATTGGATGCACCCTTACCGTCACCATTGCAGGTCTATCACCAATCGCTAATCTAAAATTATTAAGAATTCTGGTTGGTGGATGGAAGCTTGAAGCTTCAACTCATGACCGAGAGCTTTACTTCGACGATTGAAAGTGGCATTGGTTGAGGGCAACGGTGGATCCGAATGGTGGTGGCATTGGATCGAAGGTGCAATGGAAATGGTGGTGTTTTGATTGAGGAAGGAAAAATGAAATCGGCGGTTGAAGGGATCATTTTTATGGAAACAAGTCGGCACAAAGAAATGAGAGTGTGGAAATTTCTAAGTCCCAAGAGACTTAAGTAAAAAAATCGGGGAAGACCATACATCTCGGTACCGAGAGGTTTATTCACGCTGAATTCTGCAATTGCATGGCAAATAGAAGGCATGCTCGTCTAAGGTGTCAAACGATTTCCAAAGCATAGATTTAATCTACGAAGCATGGATCTTACCCTTCATATAAAGAATGGAATTATAACTACACAAAGTGGATGAAGGAAAGTCCATCAAACAAAGGCAATATTTCGAAGCAATACTCAAAGAGTCAGCTGAAATTTTAGAGAGGTTGATCCATAACTTGTTTTGATCCAGAGCACACTTTGTTTTCAACGAAAATATACTCTAGGGGCAAGTGTTAACCCGGTTTTGAAACAAGAAGAATTGAACTTGAAGTAGAAGGCCAAGATGAAGACGAAATGACTCAAGAACATGGAAACACATTTAGAAGAAGTAGAAAGGCAAGATCAAGAAAAACTATTACTTTTGGAGCTAAGGAAACCATTCGGCACCGAGAGGCTTCCTCTCAGTACGAAGTGGTTTTTCCACCTACTTTGGCACTATAAGCTCCATGAACTCCATGCTCTACTCCAAGGGCTAGTGATCAAGTGCATTTGTTAGAGTTTAGACAATCAATTCCCAGGATTGATGAGAAGAAAGCGGGAAAACAAGATAGTTTATGAGTTATCAAAAGGAACATTAAAATCAACTCAAAGTCTATGGAAAAAACTTGAAACACATCGGCAAGGAGATAAAAGTATGATGCAAGTGGGAAAGTTGACCCATCACCAAGCAAAAACTCTCAGTACTAAGAGGAACTTCTCGGTACCGAGATGATTTTTTGTCACATAGGCCCACATGCTTATGTGTACACCATTGGGCTTTCTCCCGGGCTTTGACTTAAGTGGGCTTCTGACACTATGCAGTTGTATCCCTATAAACATCAAACCCTACTGCAACCAAAGAAGGATCTTCGCCTGTTTTCATTATGCTTCTTCATCATTCCTATCTCCCTGATTCAATAGTCATCTAGGAGGCTACTGTTAGCAGTTCTAAGCAATAGGACCTATCAAACCCTTGTACTAGTGGTTTCTATTCTCTATAAGCAACAATCAATAAAACTTTAAGGTGGACGTAGGCCAAAGATTGTCGAACCACCGTAAAAATCTTGCATTCTTGTTGTTCTATTTCTGTTATTTTGCTATTATCAGCTAGACCTAGGTCTCACAGGTTCCCTATAACATTTCTTTAGGCGTTGATCCATTTTTGACGTCAATAGTTTGCAAAAGATGATGATGTATTTGTCAATGTAAACAATTAACGGAACCATAAATTCTAATATCTACCAAAAATATGCAATGAGGTGTGTTCATAAAAGCATGAACATAATATGTTAATAAAAACATAGTAAAGCATAGAATGAGAAATAACATATGAAATTAATAAGAGAAAAAATATATTAGTATAAAATAATAATATAAACTTGTTAATTCTAGCAAAATAACCAAATTTGCAGTTGATCATAAGTATTTCCATTTAATTTTCTATATGAAGTTTTATAAATTGAAAATCATCACCGTTCTTTTATTTTTTGATGTAACGAATATAAAATTGCATGTTTTTTATAAATTTTTAACTATAAATATATAAGATATATAAAAAACATAATTGAATATCTTTCTCTTGGATGCACAAAAACTAATTTGCTAAATAAAATACACATAATCACCATGGAATCATATCTCTAAAATAAGACTCAAGACTGCATGAAAGTGAAACTCTTCTTAAGATGGGAAAGAATTAGTGTAAAAACACTACTTTCAACACTCACCTGTACTTATAACGCATTAGTGCAATAAAAAACCATGTATATGTAATTTAATCAACCTAACTATATATGATAAAATATGTACAGAATGAGACTTAAAAAACAATCAATATTTTTCCAAATTCTAAACTTACTATATAGAACACGTAAATAATGTTTGTAGTGAAAAATATGGAGAATGATTTGCCACTAATATGAGAAAGTGATTAACCAGGATCTAGTTTTGTTGATTGAACACCAATGTAAAGTCAATATCAATTATGCTATTACACAAGATTGAATAATAGAAAGAAAAGACACGAAAGATTTAACGTGGTTTGGATTTTTATCCTACATCCATGGAGACCCAACAACTTTATTACTTTATCAGTTTAGAGAGGAGAGATTATAAAATGGTAGAGATATCTTAAAGTAGAGAAATCTTATCTCTACTACAAATCTATAGAAGAATATTTAACAAAAACCATTGTTTGGGAAGAATGAGATACTTTTCCAATAGCTTGAGGCCTCTTTAAATAGGAGTAGAATGAAGCTGAATCTTGGGAAAAAAATGATATTAATTAGCAAAAAAGATAATCAATTTCGTATAAATTTTGAAACATTTCTATTTTTTTCCAAGATTTGATTTGTCTTTGATTTAATGTAAATATCTATCCTTTTATGAAAAAATGCACATATCCAGTTTTCTCTTATTGTATATTTGACCAATCAATTAATTAAATTAATCAAATTGTTTCCTTCTTCTTCTTTATGCTAATAGATTTGGGTCATATTTTCAACACTCCACCTAGACTCAAAATATTCATATTTCTCTCAAACGAATTCAATCATCATCTATGAGTTGCTTTGTCAGCACCCAATGGCGCTAAGTAGAAGGGACCAGGATAATCACGTTTGAGCAATGCTCCTTGGAAAGTGACTTAGTCATCATATCTGAATGATTATCCATAGTACTCACCTTCAACAAGTCGACCTTTCTTCGTTCTTCCTCAAGCATAAGGAAGAAGCCTCTAACGTCAATGTGCTTTGTACGAGAACTATAAGCTTGATTCTTTACAAGATGAATAGCACTCTGACTCTCTGAAATAGCACTATTATCCGCTAAACCATAGAAAAATCATCTAATAACTAAAGTAAATATAATCCCTCCTTAGTCGCTTCCACAATCGATATCAGCTCGGCATCAGTAGTCGACAAGGCTACTACAGGCTGCAGCTTTGATCTCCATGAAATCAAATCTATGTCAAATGTAAAACATAGCCCGACACTGACTTCCGTCCATCTCTATCCTCAGCATAATCTGAATCACAGTAACCTCTAAGAGATATGTCACCATCTACTCCACCATATTACAAGCCAACTGATGAAGAGCCAGGAAGATATCTGAGTATCCACTTCACTGCTTGCCAATGTTCTTGCCTGGGTTAGACATATATCGACTCATAATGTGACAGCCCGTAGTTTAGGAAAAAATATATTTATATAAATTTTTAAATATTTTATAAAAGAAAGATAGTTGGTTGAAAACACAATTTTCTAGAAATGCTTGTGTATGAGAATGAGTGTGCATGTGCACACTGTTTTAGTCAGCTACATGAACAAGGCACTTTTGTGAGTAAAGGCCTTGTAAATAAATACAAAAAAAATAAAATAATAATAAATGAGTACATGACTTGTTGGTGTGTACACATTAGCTTAGTTACAATACATAAATAACTTAGGCAGATTTTAGTCTTAATTTCCATAGATTAAATAGGAGCATAGTTGCTTGTGTAGATAGGAAATGCATGAATATATAAGATGTGCAAAATATTTGATTGATACACACATATAGCTGGTTATGCAAATAAGTTTATATACATGATTAAAACCAGAAAAGACAAACAATGCCTGAGCCACAGTCATGCATATAATATGTGGAGAAATTTGCCAAAAGTAGCCAAGACAAGGAAAAAGGAGAAATGGTGGGAAAAGAAAGTGGAGAGGGTGAACTATGGGTGAAACCAGAAATGGTGATGGGATTTCAGATAAAATTAAATTACTTAACTAACCTTAAAACCCTAGTAACTCCCTTATATACATCATTATTTTCTACGGTTACATGTTAGAACCAGAAAACAAAATTAGAAAAAAATAGGCAGCAGTTTAGAAAATCAATGGCAGGCCTGAACCAAGACTTGGGAAGGAGAACTATGGTGAATAAACCCTCACTTGGCAAGGCATTAAGACCTATGAAAGGCAGCCATTAACCTTTAGTTATTTTAATTTATGTTTGATGCTTTGCTTGCATTTTTTTTAGTTTAGCAATTTTCTGTTGCTCCTGAGATTTTGTGACTTTCATTGCTTTGTTGTCACTCAACATATGCTTGTATATATGATAATTTAATGAAGGAATAACAACTGATTTATTTATATGTTTATGAACTTGAGAAATATTTTTAGTTAAAGCATGAATTAATAAGGAAAGTAGGGTGCAAGGCAGTAAGAGGAAGGGGTTCTCTGGCTTATGTCTTGCAACTGAAAAGATGGTTAGGGTGCAATGGAATTTCCATGTGCTGAGTCTTAATCCATCAGTAAGTATTCTCTGGAAATAGGGTTGAGTAACAAGCAAACACACTTTAATGTGTGGATTGATTGTGAGAACCTTATTACTGGGGAACTACAGTGGCATTTCACTTCCTAAAATGCTCAGATCTATGCTTTAGTTAAGGATAGATCTCTAAATGAAACTGACTTGAAATAATTACAAGTATGACTGATTAAATTGTTGAATGTATGAATGGGTGAATGATTGAAGGATGTATGAAAACTGCTAGCACATATTGGTTAGCATACAACAGTTTGGGCATGACACTGTATATATAATATTGGGTCATATGAAAGAACTTAGTAATTAAACTAAGGATATGGGTCACCTCTACGAGGTTGGGTATGAGGGAAGTGGGTATGACATAGTGGTTGGCTTGCATCAAGGTTGGGGTGTGAGTTTGCACATGGCATGTTTATGCCCAAATAGCTTGTAGTGCACTGGAAACCAGGTAGTGGTTCCAGGCAGTGTGCACCAGTGCAACCATAAATGTAATACTGGACTTTAGAATAACATGAAATAATTATACATGCAAGGGCAAATAGGCTAAAAGTATATGGGAGTCCTAACATGTAGACTCAAGGTTGATACTTTGGCTCAATACCATGAATATTGTTGGTGCATGTTTGTGCATGATTGTGCATGTTTTGGGTGTTAGCACCAACCTGTGTGTATGCATGATGGTTGATAGGTTTTTCTGAACCAATGCTTTTGATGACAAGTTAGTCTAAGAATACACACCTGATATTTAACAACACACACACCACTGGAATAACACTTTGAAAATTTGAACATGAGAAGGAGATTTATTACCTTGAATAAAACACTTAACCTCTGAGAACAGAAACTATAATAATGGAACATATTTCATTAGTCTTTATGCATTAACAAGTGATTCTACTTACACCAGACATAAGTCTGACCTGTTTGTTGCTTGCATCAAATGGGTGCTTCATATGCCTTATGGAGTAGGTCATGAGATGTCTGCAGGGAAAGAGGAAGCTAGGAATTAAGGAGCAGATGTGTGATGCTAAGAAGAAAACTGCTAATTAACTAAGCTAGGACTTTTGTAGAAGAATGTCTCCTTATGTTTCTTATAACTGAAAGACTTCTCTGTATTAGTGTTTGCATTATGATGAAACTTTGATTGTGATGTAATGAATGGTTTAAAAAGATTATTATGGGATGGAACTGCTTTCAGTAGAAAAGATAAATGTGTTTAGCTTTACATCATAACCTGTAAGTATGCAAATTTTCATGAATCAAATAGTGAGTTTAGTAGTAAATCTGAAGCATATGTGAACCAGTAATGTATGCATATGTATTAGATTGTTTAGAGGCTAGAACCTATTTACAAATTAATTGTAAATACTATAAAATGAGAATAAACATATAGACAGGAAATCTGAAGACATAGTAAAGTAGGAAACCAGATTTGTATAATTTTGATGTTTAAATGAATGAGAAAAGTTAGTAAATTATAACAAGACAGTATAGGGATCTAACCTAATCAAGTTGATCAACCTGAAAACTCAGGTGTAGTAAATAGCAGTTGTACATGTTTATGTGCACACAAATGTACAGAAGCATGCACAACCTCCTGCTTTGTTATTTAAAAAGCTATATTGCAAAAGTCTAAATGTTATGACTCAACTCACATGTTTCATTAAATATACAGATGTAAACACAAATAAACAAACAAGAATTAGTTAGTAAAATTGCACAAAGATTCAAATGGGAGAGGGTCTTTCCCAATCCTTTTTATGTGGCTAAAACATAGCTATTTTGTTTAGAATAAACCGAGTTATTCTTTATTCAAAAAAAAACTCTGATAAAAGAATATAAAAAAATGATTTGTATGTTTATATGTACATACAAATAGTTGTATAAAGAAGTATATCAATATTTCTATATTGATAAGATTGGATCTTGGGAAAAAACAAAATAAATAAATAAAAAATCCAATAGAAGAAAGAAAATAGTTGGTCTTGAAAGAAAGTAGCCCTGAATTTAACATAAACTAAATTGAGTCACTCAAACAATATGATAACTTAGGGAGGGTTTCTTCAGTTGGTATCAGAGCTATGTTATTAGATATTTAGCCAAAATAAATACTTGAATGAATCTGTGTGCATTGTTTGCATTGTTGCTGTTTGCTTTGGTTGCTTTACATATTATGAATGAATGAGTTAACTGCTAGTTTAAAAAAGTAAAGTAGTGAATAGGAATTAGAACTAACTACATTGGAAATGTTCAATAGAGATCCAGAGCAGTTAGAAACAATCCCCAGGCTGCTAGAGAAAGGGAGAATGACCAATTCTCTGGTAATACTGAACAAGCAACTGGAGAGGCTGCTGGTCCCCCAATGATTAACATGCAAGATTTTGTTAAAGTACTGAGGGATGGAATGGCACCTAGGGTAGATAATCCACATGAAGAGCTGTCCAAATTGCTTAAAACATATACACATCTAGGAGGCAGTAGCTTTGATGGCACAGAAAATGTCATGGGTGTCCAGACATGGTTAAGAACAGTAGAAAGGATCTTTGCAGATATGCAGGTTAATGACCAGAGAAGAAGGCAAGTAGCTTCAAGACAACTAAAAGGCATTGCTTTGGATTAGTGGGAAGTGATCATTGCAAGCAGGCAAGAGCAAGAGATCACATGGAATCAGTTCAAAGAAATGTTAGAAGCCAGATTTGTCCCAGCCTCAGCAAAATCTTCATTACTTAAGGAGTTTATCAAGTTGAGGCAAGGATCTATGAGTGTCACTGAATACACTCAGAAATTTGAAGGGTTGTCCAAGTATGGGGCAGTACTAATCCCAGATGAAGTTTCAAGGAATGCAAGGTACATTCAGGGATTAAATGCTGGATTGAGTAGAGCCATGTTACCATACAAAGACAGAACCTTTGATCAAGTTATGGACTTGACATTGTCATTTGAGCAGCATGATAATGCCAGAGAAAAATTTAAGAATTTCAGGAATAACAAGAAAGGGAAGAATAGAGCACACCCATATGAGAGGAAGAAGGGAGAAGCAATGAACAAAGAAGGAAGTAAGGTGGCAAGCTCTGACAATAAGAAACCTAAAGTGATCTATTACAACTGTGGGAAGGAAGGCCATATAAAGACCAAATGCCAAGCACCCAAGTCAACTGTTCTTAGGTGCTACAACTGTGGTAAAGAGGGGCACATGAAAAGGCAGTGTCCAGAGATGGCAAGGGTGGCTGTACTTGAAGGAAAGGGCAAGGCCATGGAAGCACCTAGCCAAGTGGAAGGTATATTATTTATTAAAGGCATACCCATATCAGTTGTTTATGACACAGGAGCTACACACTCTTTTATTTCATGTGACATAGTTCAGAAACTAGGGTTAACATGTGTTCTTGTTGATAAGCCATTACATGTTAATAGTCCTATAGGTAGTTCCTGCATTACAAATATGAAATGCATGCAAGTAGAATTATGTATGGGTGGTCACACCTTTATTTCAGAATTATATGTATTGAATTACCCTAAGTTGGATATTATACTGGGAATGGATTGGTTAAAAGGTTTTTCTGCTATCATTAACTTGGGAAATTCCACAATCTCATTACAACTTCCTGATCGCAAAAGAGTTTTGGTCATGTATGAGGCAGCCAAAGATAGGGGTATGGGCAGGATGTTCAACTTGAACAATAGTGAGGTTGAATCAAGCCTAGAGAAGATACCTATAATTAACCAATACACTGATGTGTTTGGTGAAGTGAATGGCATTCCTCATAATAGACCAGTAGAATTTCAAATAAGACTTAAGCCAGGAACAAGCCCTGTCATTAAGAAACCAAACAGAATGGGTCCTAAGGAACTGATTGAGTTGAAGAAACAATTAGAAGAATTAGAACAGAAAGGCTTCATTAGGCCCAGTAGTTCGA
This sequence comes from Allium fistulosum, assembly GCA_030737815.1. NCBI lineage: Eukaryota > Viridiplantae > Streptophyta > Magnoliopsida > Asparagales > Amaryllidaceae > Allium > Allium fistulosum. Next base: position 961,443,165 of record CM060904.1, read on the forward strand.
ATTGGGGATCACCAGTAGTATTTGTTAAGAAGCATGATGGTTCCTTGAGAATGTGCATAGACTATAGGGAACTAAACTCAGTCACCATCAAAAACAAATACCCTCTACCTAGAATAGATGATCTTTTTGATCAATTAAATGGTGCTAAGGTATTTTCTAGACTCGACTTAGCATCTGGTTTCCATCAAATGAAAGTGGAAGAAGAAAGTATTAAGTATATAGCTTTCAATACCAGGTATGGCTTGTATGAATACTTAGTAATGCCATTTGGTTTGACCAATGCACCATCCTATTTTGTGGATTTAATGAATAGGATTTTTAGAGATTATTTAGATAATTTTGTACTGATTTTCATTGATGATATATTAATATACTCTAAATCAGCTAATGAACATAAGAAACATTTGCACATGGTAATATGTAGATTAAGGCAACAAGGCCTTAAAGCCAAGTTTGCAAAGTGTTCTTTTTGGAAGAATGAAATAAAATTCTTAGGCCACATAATTTCTCAAGAAGGAATTTCAGTAGACCCTAGTAAGGTCATGGTAGTGCAAGTATGGAAGAGACTAAGCAGTGTTACTGAGATAAGATCATTCATGGGCATGGCTGGATACTACAGAAGATTTATAAAAGATTTTGCTAAAATAGCAACCCCATTAACTAAGCTAACAAGGAAAGACCAGCCTTTCCTATGGACTGAGAAGTGTGAAGGGGCATACAACCAATTGAAGAAGGCATTGATGGAGGCACCAGTGTTGAAAATTCCAGAAGGCAATGATAATCTGGTAGTGTACACTGATGCATGTGGGTCAGGTATAGGAGCTGTTCTTATGCAAGATGGTAGAGTAATAGCCTATGCATCAAGGCAACTGAAGCCAAGTGAAACCAAGTATGCATACATTACTTGGAATTGGCAGTTGTGGTGTATGCATTAAAGCTTTGGAGACACTACCTACTAGGAGCAAAGTTTGAGCTTTATACTGACCACAAAGCTTTGAAATACTTATTTTCTCAAAAAGATTTCAACATGAGACAACATAGGTGGGTGGAATTCCTTGCTGCCTATGATTTGGACATTATTTACACACCAGGGAAAGCAAATAGAGTGGCAGATGCATTGAGTAGGCAACATGCTAAGTTGGCTACACTGATGATAGAGGAGTTTAAAATGCTATTAACACTAACTGATGTAGAAGTGGATAGCATGGGAGAGCAAACTAGGGTGATAGATGAGGACATGGAGCACTATGGTAAGCTCGGCCTCATCACAATAAAATCTGACTTAGTGGAAGAAGTGAACCAGTCTCAAGACATGGATGCATTCCTAAGAGAGAAGAAGGAATTGTTAAGGAATGGTTCAAAGCTTGATAAGTTTGAATTGGATGAAAAAGGATTTTTAAGATACAAGGGAAGACTGTGTGTGCCTGACACAGAAACACTACAAAGGAAAATCATGGATGTCCATCACAAGTCTAAGTACACCATACATCCAGGTGGTACTAAAATGTATCATGATCTAAAGAGGAGCTATTGTTGGAAAGGAATGAAGAGGAGTGTGGGTGAATATGTGGCAAAATGCATGACTTGCCAACAATTCAAGGCTGAGTACCAAAGACCCAGTGGACTGTTGCAACCTCTGGAAGTTCCAAGTTGGAAATGGGAAAGCGTATCAATGGATTTCTTTGATGGCTTGCCAAGATCAAAGAGAGGTAATGACAGTATTTGGGTGGTGGTAGATAGATTGACTAAATCATCACACTTCATACCAGTGAAGAGTGATAGAAATGCACCAAAATTGGCACAAGTTTTCATGAAAGAAATAGTGAAACTACATGGAGTTCCTACTACTATCATTAGTGACATAGACACCATATTCACATCAAAGTTCTGGAGCAGCTTTCAACAGGCAATGGGGGTTGAGTTGTGCTTGAGCACAGCCTACCATCCCCAAACTGATAGCCAGACAGAAGTAGTTAATAAATTCTTGGAGGATTTACTTAGAGCCTGTGTACTTGACCATGGTGGCAATTGGGAAGACTACCTTCATTTAGCAGAATTTGCTTACAACAACAGCTACCAGAGTAGTATAGGGATGGCTCCCTATGAAGCTCTATATGGGAGGCCTTGTTTGTCACCTGCTTGCTGGTTAGAGGTAGGTGATAAGGTGATATTAGGAACAGATCATGTGAAAGAGACAAATGCTAAGATTTCACTGATCAAACAGAGAATGAAGGCAGCACAAGACAGAATGAAATCATATGTAGATAAAAGAAGGAAACCACTTGAATTTGAAGTAGGAGATTTTGTGTATTTGAAGGTCTCACCTATGAGGAAGGTGTTGAGATTTGGCAAGGCAGGGAAGCTAACCCTAAGATATATAGGACCATATGAAATCATTGCAAGAATAGGAAAGATGGCTTACAAGTTGAAGTTGCCAGAAGAAATGAGTGGAATACACAATGTATTTCATGTATCACAATTGAGAAAATGTGTACATGATGAAGCTTCAGTGATTCAGTCACAAAACAAAGTGGAAGTCAGACCAGACTTGGTGTATGAGAAGAAGCCAGTGGGAATTATAGCTAAAGAAGATAAGAAATTAAGGAACAAAACTATTAAACTGGTAAAGATGTAGTGGAGTCTAGACCCTAACGATTGCACATGGGAGGTTGAGGATAAGATAAAAGTCCAGTACCCTCAACTATTTGCAACTGACAATTAGAGTACAGGTAATCCATTATTCATGCTTGAATTTACCTATTTAAATATAGTGTTCAGTGTTGAATGTGTTTACTTGATGGATGTTTTGGTTGAATTAAGAATATGTGTGCATGTTTAGTTTTGCTATATAAATAACACAATAAGAAGTGTTAAATTGTGGGACACAATTTCTTAAAGGAGGGTTGTATGTGACCGCCCGTAGTTTAGGAAAAAATATATTTATATAAATTTTTAAATATTTTATAAAAGAAAGATAGTTGGTTTAAAACACAATTTTCTGGAAATGCTTGTGTATGAGAATGAGTGTGCATGCCCTTGTGCATGTGCACACTGTTTTAGTCAGCTACATGAACAAGACACTTTTGTGAGTAAAGGCCTTGTAAATAAAATAATAATAATAATAATAAATGAGTACATGACTTGTTGGTGTGTACACATTAGCCTAGTTACAATACATAAATAACTTAGGCAGATTTTAGTCTTAATTTTCATAGATTAAATAGGAGCATAGTTTCTTGTGTAGATAGGAAATGCATGAATATATAAGATGTGCAAAATATTTGATTGATACACACATATAGCCGGTTATACAAATAAGTTTATATACATGATTAAAACCAGAAAAGACAAACAATGCCTGAGCCACAGTCATGCATATAATATGTGGAGAAATTTGCCAAAAGTAGCCAAGACAAGGAAAAAGGAGAAATGGTGGGAAAAGAAATTGGAGAGGGTGAACTATGGGTGAAACCAGAAATGGTGATGGGATTTCTGATAAAAATAAATTACTTAACTAACCTTAAAACCCTAGTAACTCCCTCATATACATCATTATTTCCTACGGTTACATGTTAGAACCAGAAAACAAAATTAGAAAAAAATAGGCAGCAGTTTAGAAAATCAATGGCAGGCCTGAACCAAGACTTGGGAAGGAGAACTATGGTGAGTAAACCCTCACTTGGCAAGGCATTAAGACCTATGAAAGGCAGCCATTAACCTTTAGTTATTTTAATTTATGTTTGATACTTTGCTTGCATTTTTTTAGTTTAGCAATTTTCTGTTGCTCCTGAGATTTTGTGACTTTCATTGCTTTGTTGTCACTCAACCTATGCTTGTATATATATGATAATTTAATGAAGGAATAACAACTGATTTATTTATATGTTTATGAACTTGAGAAATATTTTAATTAGTTAAAGCATGAATTAGTAAGGAAAGTAGGGTGCAAGGCAGTAAGAGGAAGGGGTTCTCTGGCTTATGTCTTGAAACTGAAAAGATGGTTAGGGTGCAATGGAATTTCCATGTGCTGAGTCTTAATCCATCAGTAAGTATTCTCTGGAAATAGGGTTGAGTAACAAGCAAACACACTTTAATGTGTGGATTGATTGTGAGAAACTTATTACTGGGGAACTACAGTGGCATTTCACTTCCTAAAATGCTCAGATCTATGGTTTAGTTAAGGATATTTCTCTGAATGAAACTGACTTGAAATTATTACAAGTGTGACTGATTAAATTGTTGAATGTATGAATGGATGAATGATTGATGGATGTATGAAAACTGCTAGCACATATTGGTTAGCATACAACAGTCTGGACATGACACTGTATATATAATATTGGGTCATATGAAAGAACTTAGTAATTAAACTAAGGATGTGGGTCACCTCTACCAGGTTGGGTATGAGGGAAGTGGGAATGACATAGTGGTTGGCTTGCATCAAGGTTGGGGTGTGAGTTTACACATGGCATGTTTATGCCCAAATAGCTTGTTGTGCATTGGAAACCAGGTAGTGGTTCCAGGCAGTGTGCACCAGTGCAACCATGAATGTAATACTGGACTTTAGAATAACATGAAATAATTATACATGCAAGGGCAAATAGGCTAAAAGTATATGGGATTCCTAACATGTAGACTCAAGGTTGATACTTTGGCTCAATACCATGAATATTGTTGGTGCATGTTTGTGCATAATTGTGCATGTTTTGGGTGTTAGCACCAACCTGTGTGTATGTATGATGGTTGATAGGTTTATCTGAACCAATGCTTTTGATGACAAGTTAGTCTAAGAATACACACCTGATATTTAACAACACACACACCACTGGAATAACACTTTGAAAATTTGAACATGAGAAGGAGATTTATTACCTTGAATAAAACACTTAACCTCTGAGAACAGAAACTATAATAATGGAACATATTTCATTAGTCTTTATGCATTAACAAGTGATTCTACTTACACCAGACATAAGTCTGACCTGTTTGTTGCTTGCATCAAATGGGTGCTTCATATGCCTTATGGAGTAGGTCATGAGATGTCTGCAGGGAAAGAGGAAGCTAGGAATTAAGGAGCAGATGTGTGATGCTAAGAAGAAAACTGCTAATTAACTAAGCTAGGACTTTTGTAGAAGAATGTCTCCTTATGTTTCTTATAACTGAAAGACTTCTCTGTATTAGTGTTTGCATTATGCTGAAACTTTGATTGTGATGTAATGAATGGTTTAAAAAGATTATTATGGAATGGAACTATTTTCAGTAGAAAAGATAAATGTGTTTAGCTTTACATCATAACCTGTAAGTATGCAAATTTTCATGAATCATATAGAGTTTAGTAGTAAATCTGAAGCATATGTGAACCAATAATGTATGCATATGTATTAGATTGTTTAGGGGCTAGAACCTATTTACAAATTAATTGTAAATACTATAAAATGAGAATAAACATATAGACAGGAAATCTGAAGACATAGTAAAGTAGGACACCAGATTTGTATAATTTTGATGTTTAAATGAATGAGAAAAGTTAGTAAATTATAACAAGACAGTATAGGGATCTAACCTAATCAAGTTGATCAACCTGAAAACTCAGGTGTAGTAAATAGCAGTTGTACATGTTTATGTGCACACAAATGTACAGAAGCATGCACAACCTCCTGCTTTGTTATTTGAAAAGCTATATTGCAAAAGTCTAAATGTTATGACTCAACTCACATGTTTCATTAAATATACAGATGTAAACACAAATAAACAAACAAGAATTAGTTAGTAAAATTGCACAAAGATTCAAATGGGAGAGGGTCTTTCCCAATCCTTTTTACTGTGGCTAAAACATAGCTATTTTGTTTAGAATAAACTGAGTTATTCTTTATTCAAAAAAAACTCTGATAAAAGAATAAAAAAAATGATTGTATGTTTATATGTACATACAAATAGTTGTATAAAGAAGTATATCAATATTTCTATATTGATCAGATTGGATCTTGGGAAAAAAACAAAATAAAAAAAATCCAATAGAAGAAAGAAAATAGTTGGTCTTGAAAGAAAGTAGCCCTGAATTTAACATAAACTAAATTGAGTCACTCAAACAAGACAACTTAGGGAGTTTGCTTCACACAACACCCACTACATGGGCCAAATCTGGTCTCACGCACACCACCACATGCATGAGACTACCAACAGCATTAGAATAAGGTGTCTCTTCCATATACCTCTTGTCTTCATCCGAAGAAGGATATAATTCTTTCGACAACTTAGAATGAGAGTCTAATTGAGTCCCAAACAGTTTAGTTTTCTCCATACCAAATCAAGCGAGGACCTTCTCGATATACTACATCTGAGTGAGTCTCAACTCTCTCTGCTTCCTATCTTTGAATAACTCCATACCCAAAATTCTTTGTACTTTTCAAAAATATTCCATATCAAACTCTTTGCTGAGAACTACTTTCAACTCTGTAACTCTAACCAAACTCGGAGATGTAATCAACATGTCATCAACATATAACAAAGATATATCATATCTCTATCACACCTCCTAAAATAAACACATTGGTCTTTGAAGCATATAGAGTAACCCTATGAAAGTATAAACTTATCAAATCTCTTGTACCATAGTCTAGGAGACCGCTTTAGTCCATACAAAGATTTGTTAAGTTTACAAACATAATCTGACCTGCTACTATTAGTGAACCCCTTTATCTGCTGCAAATAAATCTTCTCATCTAGATCAGCATGCAAGAATGCAGTTTTGACATTTAGTTTCTCAAGTTCTATATTATAATAAGCAACTAATGCAAAACGAACATGAATGGATAGATGCCTAACAACTGGAGCAAAGATATCATGATACTTTACCCCTTTCTCTAAATATACCCCTTGGTTATACCTTGCCTTGTATCTAAAATCACCATTGCCACCATCTTTCACTCTATGGATCCACTTATATCCAATTTCCCTCTTGTTAGTAGGAAGAGGCACCAAATCCTAAGTATGTTTTTTTTGCAAAGATTCAATCTTTTCTTCCACAGCAACTAACCAACTGGAACTATAAATTGATGCAATAGCGTCTCTATAATCTTTGGGCTTATCACAAACAACATTCAATGCATATGTTGTCATGTCATTGAAGTTAATGTATTCGATGTTCAATCGAATAAAATCATCATGCCACCCAGGCTTCTTCCTCTGCCTAATAAGCCTATTCTCTAAACGAGCTCCAACTTGAGTCTGGTCCTCTTTACTATCCTCATCAACTACGGTGCCATCGAAAATACCATATGTAGCTTTATAAAAAGAATATAAAGATGACTTTTGCAAATGGTTTAAATTTGAAATATTCAATTGATTTTAAATATTAAAAGGTTAATTTTATAAGTTAATGTAACAACCCTGGCTTGGAGATTACCTAACAATATTAAATTATAATGATAATTATAATTTAATATTGATAGGTAATCTCCAAACCAGGGTTGTTATAATATTGATAGGTAATCTCCAAACCAGGGTTGTTATAATATTGATAGGTAATCTCCAAACCAGGGTTGTTACAGTTAAATAGTTTAAAATTTTAATTTAATGGTTATTTGAATTTATGGAATTGTTTAAATAGTTAAATCTTGAATTTAATATGGATAAAAATGTTTTCAAAAGTGGATTTAAATTCTATTTAAATAAGAATGAAGAGAGTAAACTTTTAAATTATAATTAAAAGTGATTAAACTGATTTTGGAAATAACTCGTTTTCAATTAACGTGTTAAATTATCGATCCGGGGCACAGTCTCGGATTTGGACGGAACTAGTGTCGTTGGATCCATAATAGTATATAATTATATGCCATTGAATTTTATGGTGATCGGACGTATCGTTTGGTCGTGCGAGCTCGAAACACGTAAGAATTAATTAAAGGAATCTAAATTAATATAATTTGATTTTGAAAGCTAACTTGATCTGTATATGATGAAATTGGGTCCCGATACTAGTTCCATTGTGTTTGGAATAGGGATATAACATATAGAATGCCAGGCAGCACGTCTCGATTGGAGTTCGAAAATTTTGAGCATGAATAGTGTTTTGTAAATTTTTCTATGAAAGGACTTTAGATGGTTTCATTTGCATACTTAAAACCCTAAAATGAAAACAGAGCCATCATCTCTCCTTCATCCAACGACCTAGATTACACGCATCGATCGAGAATGATTTAGGCAAAATGTTCTACATGAAAGAGGAGCGGCTTAAGGGCGCGAGTTCGTCGGTGGTGATCGATTGTTGGATGGTGGCGTGTGGAGCAATGGATCTGGGCATGAAGTGGCGGCAGTTTTGGGTGAATTAACGATGAATGGCGTCGAGATGCGGGAGATGCGTGGATCGATGGAAGCGTCATGAAGGGGGCAACTCTTGGTGGTAGTCGTGATGGCTAGAAGCGAAGCGATGGCGGCGACGTTGGTCAAAGGAGTCGCGGTCACATTTTTCTTGTTTTTCCTGAACGAACGAGTGGGAGGGAGGAAAGTAATTAAGGTTTAAAAGTCTATTTAATTATGTTAATAAAAATTTAAATAATTCCAACGTTCATTAATTGATAACTTTTTCATACGAGGTCCAAATTGAACGCGACGAGTTGCATTGCGTCCGTATCAGCGAAATCTACGCTATGGAGTTAGATTGGATGGATTTGGAGCTAGTAGTAATTTTGGTTAAAATTGAACGCTTATTCAATTTTAATTCAAACCAGAACGTTTTGGCGAAAACTGGAATCAAAGTGAGTTAACACGCCTCTCTAGCCAACTTATATTTTTATATAAGTGTGGATAATTTTATTGTTGATTGTTTGTTAACTGTTTAGATGATTTACTATTTTATTTGTTGGTTTGGATATATTCCCGCCCCTGGAATGGATGAGAGCCTATTACGTTCCCATGTAAGAGCGGATGACCCTTTGTATACAATCCAGCCGTGAAGCGGTTGATTTATATTATTTGGTTATATACTGTATGTGATGAAGGGGGACAGGTTGGAGGGATCCAACTGGATTCCTCACACTGTTGATTTTAATTTTCATATATTTTGATATATGATGTGTTGGATGCCATATTTGATGACATGGACGATTTTTCCCTATTTAGTGTTATGGTAACACTAGGCCATATTTTAGTATTTGAAATACTATAAAGTAAAGATTTAGTTTTTAAAAAGGACTTTAAGTGATTTTCAGAAAAAATATATGTTTTAATACTTATTCTTGAAATTTATTAAAGAAGGAATTTATTTAAAGTAAATAAAAGGTATGATTTTTAAATATTATAAATTAATAATTTTATGACATGTTTTAAATAGAGATTTTTGAATTATAAAGTAAAGGTTTTTAAAATTTTAAAATTTAGTCTGTCTTTTATAATAAAGGTATATAGTTTTAAAAAGAAGATAGAAATATTTTGGTATAAATATCTACTAACCATTTTATATAAAGTAATGGGTGTGTGTGTGTATATACACATGTATATTAAGACTTATTTATAAATTTGGAATTTATAAATGTGATAATTTATAAAAGCGACATTTTATAAATAAAGTGAAGATTTGAAAAATGGTATTTTATTAATAAAAGGATAGGTTTATAAACGGTGTTTATAAGTAAAGGAAACTTTTATCATTGGATAAACTATATAAAATAAATCACAATTGTGGATTTATAATAAGACATGGGATGTTGTTTTAGAAAAATAGTTGATTCTATTTTGGAAATTGAAAGTGATGATAGATTTGGAGATGTTAAACTATATGTTATAAAATAGAAGGAGATTTATAAATATAGTTTTATAAATATGGAAACGATTATGTTGAAATTTAAGTATGGGTTTTTATCACGGAAGTATATTTATGTTTTAAAGGTTGTTTATTTACATTAATATTGTTTAGAAGTTGTTTGTCAATATTTTAATATTTTGAAAAGTTAATTATTTAAATTATTAATATGGTTTGAAATTAATTATAATTATTTATCGATAAAGTTTTGGAAATTAATTATTATTATTTATAATAATGTTGCAGATAAATTATTATTGTTTTATTAAGAATGTTTTGAAATTATCAATTATTATTTTTAAGATGTTCTTGAAGTTAATTACTATTTATTTATACTGTTTATTATTATATAATAGTGTTTTAAAGTAAATGATTAGAATTTATTTAAAATGTTTTTTTAGATTTATAAATGGGGTTTATGAATAGATTTGGGTTTTCTAAGAGGAAACTTATAATATGGTTTGTAAAACTTAAAGGAAGATTTGAAAAAGGGTAAAAAGGGTTTTATAAATGGCCTTAGATATTTATAAAAGAATTTTAGAAATGGGTTCATAGATTTATAAAAGGAGCTTTATAATGTCTTATGGATTTATAAAGGGTTTATAAATGATTTTAGGAATGTATAAAAGGGAATTTATAAACGATTTCAGAGATTAATGAATGAGGTTATAAACGGGTTTTAGAGATTTATAAAGGAACTTGTCAATCTGTTCTAGAATTGTGTAAAAAGGATATCTTTCTATGTTTTGTGAACATACTTATACCGTTGAGATAAGTATATAGATATTTTCCAAGTATTGAAAATATAAGGGTTATGAATGAATCTTTGTAAAAGTATTTTGGTACAAATATTTACAAGTGATTTTAGTTAATGAAAAGATTTATTAAAAGAGGCCAGTGGTTGCTTATATGCTTAACCAATGTTCATTTTTCCTATGGAATAAATCCCTGATTTGGATGTGTGTTTGCGGATAGTTAAATAACTGACTATCAAATAAAGACCCAAAATGTAACTTTCAAAATATCTAGGAGAAACACGTGGGTTATATGGCATGGTCATCTCCGATGATGATGTACTATGCATATAAATCTCGTTTCGTTCTCCTAGGACAAATGATAAGCAAATTCATCCACTAACGGTTAGGAGGTGATCTCCGCTCTTATCTTTGACTGTTTATTTCCTAAAGAATCGGGGTTGAGTTTACCGAAAATTATTGAATGTTGTTTCAAAGAGACTGTAATTGGACAAGTTTTCTGATAACTACTTCAATCCAACTCAAGTGTTTCAAAGTAAAGACATCTTGAAGATAATAGAATTGAAGACAGAGCTCTTTGAAGTGCAAGGGCTGCTTGCTACTAATTCCGAGGATGATTCCAAAATGGATGTAGTAGAAGTAGTTCCTTCGGTTTCGTTCAGTTCTAGAATGAACTTGTATGTATGAATGCTGGCATTGCATTGTTGCCTGAATGGTAGTGTTAGCATTCCAAGTGGAAAGTTCTATATAAAAGGTAAAATGTAGCCTCAACCTCATCATCCGGAAATGATTAAAATAGGGTTGATACAGCAGGGCTAAGTGGGTCGCTCCCAATTAGAGTATGATTATCCCTATCTAGAGTCAATATTATCACTCATTTGTATGCTTCGGGGTCCATTAACAGAGGGGTGATTATATTCGGTACTACTAGTCCTGTGGTAGGCCGGTCCTGTGTTGGAAGGGGATCCTGGCAAGGTCCTCGGTGTTATTTTACCTAGAGATGCACCGTGACGGGCGGTACCCCAGTACCCAGTCATTCTTTGGAATCCACTTTCCAATATGTGTCTTTATGGTTTTAGTTATATACCAATTATGCTGGAATTTAACTAATGTAACAATTTCGGCTATGATTAATAAGTCTTTGTATCTTAGACACTATTATAATGTCAAAGAATTTCATATGAAATGTTCTATTCATCGTAAGGTAAATATAGTCTGTGTTTATGTGCGGCGTGGTCTTACGAGATACCTTTATTTTGAAAAGAGTTTGATAAATTTAAAAATCCAACTGGGTGTGTTTCCTCATGCTGGTTTACCAGACTGACTTGGGTGTTATTTTATCAACATGCTCAGTTCAGTCCGAGCATATTTACAAATTACTTTGGATGCATTGGGGTTCAGGAGACGAGCTAGGGGTCTTCATGTCGTATTCACGTATATGATTATTTTCCGCTGCATTGTTGTTGAAATTATCAGCATTTGTGAGGACAAGTTGTTATAATTGTCCAGGTTGATGATTGTGATTTGTTGTTGTACTCTGATGGATGTATGTATAGTACAGTTTCTCTTTTGTATAGATCATTGATATTATATTATATATTGTTCCGCTGCAATTGTGAGATTCTATGTTGTTTTCAGTTCCTCTTCTCTTCTTCTTCTTTATCGTTTTCTTTCTTCTTTCTTTCCCATAACTATCCATCTTTCCATTCAATTTAGGTTAGATATGTGTGGTTTATTGTCAACTTGAATTGTGCGGATTTGTAGGTCATTACAGCTGGTATCAGAGCGCAAGGTTAAGCAAGAACCTTGACTTTGGTGTGGTAACTCTTCATGGGATAAGGTAATGGAATGCCTTATTTTGAGTTTGAGTGTATTATATATATGAGAGCGTATTTATTAGTGATATGAAAATGTTTTATATTTTGTTCATATACCTGTTGAGTGGCTTATGAATTCATGTTGGTACGTGGGACACTACGATATCGATAGGGGTTTCTAAACGCTTAAACAAGGCAAACTGACGCAGTATTATTTTGAGAATGGGTACATAAAATAATTTTACCTAGATTATATTTTATACATATAAAGGAATAGTTTTCTGGGAATTATTATCGTTATATATGGGGTGTTTGGTTGTTAGTGAATGATAATATTTGGTTATTATCATTTGTTTTTTGTTGTTCTAATAAAATTTGTTCTTATTATAATCTAGTCAAGGATAAATATTTTTAAGAAAAATGATATTACATAAGAAGCAAGATTATACAAATGTAATTTATAAATGGAAAGGAAATGATATTGCAAAAGTATATTTATAAATATTATTTGTAAATAAAATTGGCTTTAAAACAAGAAATTTTAGAATTTGAATCACATTGACTTTGGAGAATTGTTTTTCAAAGGTTTTGGAAGAATAACTATAGTATTATTTTGAAAGTATTTTGATTAGAAATATTTTAAAATGGAATTTAAAAGTGTTAAGAAAGCACTGAAATCTCTTCGGTCGTTAGAAAATAATTTCGATGATAACTGCAGCATTAACGACGTTTATTTTCGAGTTTCTAAGTGATGGATTGCTACCATTGAAGTTGTGTTTTTCGTAAAACAAGTTTTGATTTTCAAATCCAAAGTATAATTTGATAAATATGAGAAATTAAGTTTTATAACTTATAAAATTTTGAGAAGTAGTAGGTTAAGACAAATTTTTAAAAGTGGAAATTAGCCACAAGGGCCTCTTTAACAAGTGGAATTAGTTTCTAGGACACACAACTGAAATAATCACTTTCAAGGACAAAACGTAAAATAATTAGTTTCTAGGGCCTAAAAACCTATGAAATTATGTCCTTGAAAGTAATTGGATTGCTGACTTTGTCCTTGAAAGTAATTATTCTGCTGACTTTGTCCTTGAAAGTAATTTCTTTGAATGTGTGTCCTAGAAACTAATTGGACTGCATAGTTTGTCCTTATGGTGAAATGCCCCTTTTTAAAATTTGTTGAATATAAATGTTAAGAATAGTAAATTTGAAATTGAATTATCAAATGAAATTTAACTTAAGTGAAGTTATGTGAAATGAATTTTGAAATGATATTTAACTCAAGTAAAGGTAAATGAAGTGAATTAATGAAATGAATTTGAACTAGAGTTATAGAATGAAATTCAACTTAAGTTGTAAAATGAATTGAATATGTTTTGGAATGTTGTTTAATAAAAATTGAATGTGAACTAAAGTTGTGAAGTAAATATAAACATGAGTTGTGTAGTATAAAATGTTTGGAATAAACTTAATTAACTGTTATATGGAATGATTCATAAATAATATTAATACTGAAGAAGTATACTAAGTGATAATGAAATAAAATTTAACTTAGGAAAAGCTAAAATGTAACGGTTTTACGAAATGGTCCATAAATGAATTTGGTATGCAATGAAATGTTTTTAAACATAAATTGAATATAAAGTGAATGTAAATAAAGTGAATTTTAATAATTGATTGTAAATGAAATTGAATTTAAACCAATTGAATGGGAATAAATTGTATGTAAATTAATTAAATGTAAATAAATTGAAAATGAATCAATTGAATATTAATAAGAAAATAAAGTGTATAAATATAATGTTGACATTGGGAAATGAAAACCGATATTGTTATGAATTAATTGGATGGATCTTATTTGTTTGATGGTTTCTCTTGTTACATTTGCTACATTTGCATATAGTTATTGTATATTCTATATTGTATAGTGATGTGAATTCCTATATACATGTTCTAATTGGTTGTTGAGTGATTAGTAGGTGCAGATGGTGTATGCTTCGCATTTGGAGCTCGCTTTCGAATTTTACTGGGTGAATATGCTTGCTAATATTAATGAAAGGTATACATCTCGGATTACACATCATATTTTTATATTTTTCCCTACGGGATGCCTCATGAATTTGATGTTTATGTTATAATTGAAATGGTATTAGCTAGTATCTATGAATTAATTTAGAGACTTAGGAAAGGTGATAACAAAGTTGCAACAAACTGATTTTGGAAGGTTAAAGACTTAAAAGAATTTGGTAATCTATTTCAACTAAATTTATTTTGAAATAGTCCAGTGGGTTTGGAGTTATTTTTCTTACCTTGGAAATTCTGAGGACGAAATTCTTGTAAGCGGGAAGGAATGTGACGATCCCGAATTTCAATAATTTAAATTTGAAATATTTGATTAATTTTATATATTGAAAGGTTAATTTTATAAGTTAAACAGTTTAAATTTTAAATATAATGGTTATTGAATTTATGGAATTGTTTGAATAATTGAATCTTGAATTTAATGTGGATAAAAATGTTTTCAAAAGCTGATTTAAATTCTATTTAAAGAAGAATGAAGAGAGTAAACTTTTAAATTAGAATTAAAAGTGATTAAACATATTTCAGAAATAACTCGTTTTAATTAAGGTGTTAAATTATCGATCCGGGGCACAGTCTCGGATTTTGACGAAACTAGTGTCATTGGATCCGTATTAGGATATTATTATATGCCGTAGAATTTCCTAGTGATCGGACATATCGTTTGGTCGTGCGTGCTCGGAACACGTAGGAATTAATAAAAGGAACTTAAATCAATATAATTTGATTTTGAATGCCAACTTCTGTATATGATGGAATTGGGTCCGGATACTAGTTCCATTGAGTTCAAAATAGGGGTTTAACATATCGAACACCAGGCGGCACAACTTAATTGGAGTTCAAAATTTAGAGCGTGAATAGTATTTTGTAAATTTTTCTATAAAAGGACATGAGATGGTTTCTAAAGTGAAAACAGAGCCATCATCTCTCCTTCATCCAACAACATAGATTACACGCGTCGATCGGGGATGATTTAGCCAAAACGTTCTACACGAAAGATGAGCGGCTTGAGGGGGTGATTTCATCGGTGGTGACCGACTGTTGGATGATGGCATGTGGAGAAGTGGATCTGGGCATGAAGCCACGGCAGTTTTGGGCGAATTAACGACGAACGATGTCAAGATACGGGGAGGCTTAGATATCGATGGAAGCATCGTGGCGGGGGCAACTCTCGTTGGTGGTTGTGATGGCCAAAAGCGAAGCGATGGCAGCTGAGTTGGTCGAAGGAGTCGTGGCCGCGTTTTTCTTGTTCTGCCTAAACAAACAAGAGGGAGGGAGGGAGGAAAGTAATTAAGGTTTAAAAGTTTATTTAATTATGTTAATTAAAAATTTAAATAATTTCAACATTCATTAGTTCATTACTTTTTCATACGAGGTTCAAGTTGAACGGGACGAGTTGCATTGTATTCGTATTAGCGAAATCTACGCTATGGAGTTGGATTGGATGGATTTGGAGCTAGTGGGAATTTGGGTTAAAATGAATGCCTTTTCAATTTTAATTCAAACCGAATTGTTTTGGCGAAAACTGGAATAAACGTGAGTTAACTCACCTCTCTGGCCCACTTATATTTTGATATAAGTGTGGATAATTTTATTGTTGATTGTTTGTTGACTGTTTAGATGATTTACTATTTTATTTGTTGGTTTGGATATATTCCTGCCCTTGGAGCGGATGAGACCCTGTTACGTTCCTGTGTAAGAGCGGATGACACTTTGTATATGATCCTACATCGACGCGGTTGATTTATATTATTTGGTTATATATTGTATGTGATGCATGGAGACAAGTTGGAGGGATCCAATTAGATTCCTCACATTGTTGATTTTACTTTTCATATATTTTGATATATGATGTGGTGGATGTCATATTTGATGACATGGATGATTTTTCCCTATTTAGTGCTATGGTAACATTGGGCCATATTTTAGTATTTGAAATACTATAAAGTGAATATTTAGTTTTTAAAAAGGATTTTAAGTAATTTCGGAAAATTTATATATTTTAATAATTATTCTTAAAAATTTATTTAAAGGAGTAATTTATTTAAAGTAAATAAAAGGTATGAATTTTAAATATTATAAATTAATAGTTTTATGAGATATCTTAAATAGAGATTTTTGAACTATAAAGTAAAGGTTTATAAAATCTTAAAATTTAGTCCGTCTTTTATAATAAAGGAATATGCTTTTAAAAAGAAGATTGAAATATTTTGGTATAAATATTTATTAACCGTTTTATATAAAGTGATGTGTGTATGTACACATATATTAGGATTTATTTATAAATGTGAAATTTACAAATGTGATAATTTATAAAAGTGACATTTTATAAATATTGCGAAGATTAAAAAATTGGTATTTTATTAATAAAAGAATAGGTTTATAAACAGTGTTTATAAATAAGGGAAACTTTTATCGTTGGATAAATTGGGTAAAATAAATCACAATTGTGGATTTATAATCAGATGTGGGATGTTGTTTTAGAAAAATAGTTGATTCTATTTTGGAAATTGAAAGTGATAATAGATTTAGAGATGCTAAATGATATGTTATAAAATAGAAGGAGATCTATAAATATAGTTTTATAAATATGGAAATGATTATGTTGAAATTTAAGTATTGATTTTTATCAAGGATGTATATTTATGCTTTAAAAGTTATTTATTTACATTACTATTGTTTAAAAGTTGATTATCAATATTTTAATATTTTGAAAAGTTAATTATTTAAATTATTAATATGGTTTGAAATTAATTATAATTATTTATCAATAAAGTTTTGGAAATTAATTATTATTATTTATAATACTATTAAAGATAAATTATTATTGTTTTATTAAGAATGTTTCGAAATTATCAATTATTATTTTTAAGATGTTTTTGAAGTTAATTACTATTTATTTATACTGTTTATTAATATATAATTGTGTTTTAAAGTAAATAATTAGAATTTATTTATAAAAGTTTTTCGATATTTATAAATGAGGTTTATAAACACATGTGGGTTTTATAAGAGGAATCTTATAATTGGAAAACTTAAAGGAAGATTTGAAAAAGGGTAAAAAGAGTTTTATAAATGGTCTTAGATATTTATAAAAGAATTTTAGAAATGGTTTATAGATTTATAAAGGAGCTTTATAAATGGTCTTATGGATTTATAAGGGTTCATAAATGATCTTAGGAATGTATAAAAGGGAGTTTATAAATGATTTCAAAGATTAATGAATGGGGTTATAAACGGGTTTTAAAGATTTATAAAGAAATTTATAAATCTGTTCTAGAATTGTGTAAAAAGGAAATCTTTCTCTGTTTTGTGAATATACTTATACCATTAAGATAAGTATATGGATATTTTCAAAGTATTGAAAATATAAAGGTTATGAATGAATATTTTTAAAAGTATATTGGTACAAATATTTACAAGTAATTTTAGTTAATGAAAAGATTTATTAAAAGAGGCTAGTGGTTGCTTATGTGCTTTACCAATGTTTGTTTTTCCTATGGAATAAATCCCTGATTTGGATGTGTGTTTGTGGATAGTTAAATAACCGACTATCAAATAAGGACCCAAAATGTAACTTGGGAAATATCTATGAGAAACACGTGAGTTATATGGCACAGTCTTCTCCGATGATGTTGTACTATGTGTATAAATCTTATTTTTTTCTCATAGGAGAAACGATAAGAAAATCCATCCAATAATGGTTAGGAGGTGATCTTCACTCTTATCTTTGACTTCTTATTTCA
The DNA here is from genome assembly GCA_030737815.1 of Allium fistulosum. Lineage (NCBI taxonomy): Eukaryota > Viridiplantae > Streptophyta > Magnoliopsida > Asparagales > Amaryllidaceae > Allium > Allium fistulosum. The sequence goes on from CM060904.1 coordinate 961,461,358, forward strand.
TAAAGAACCGAGGTTGAGTTTACCGAAAACTATTGAATGTTGTTTCGAAGAGACCGAGATCGGATACGTTATCCAAAAACTACTTCGATCGAACTCAAGCTTTTTGAAGTAAAGACATCTTGGAGATGACGGAATTGAAGACGGAGCTATTTGAAGTGCAAGGGCTGTTTGCTACTAAACCCGAGGATGATTCCAAAATAGATGTAGTAGTAATAGTGCCTTCGGTTTCATTCGGTACCAGAACGTACTTGTATGGATGAATGTCGGCATTACATTGTTGCTTGGAGGGCAGTGTTAGCATTCCAAGTGGGAAGTGCTATATAAAAGGTAAAATGTAGCATCTAGCCTGATCATCCGGAAATGACTAAAATTGGGGAGATGCAGCAGGGCTAAGTGGGTTGCTCCCAATTAGAGTATGATCATCTCTATCTAGAGTCGATATTATCTCTCATTTGTATGCTTCGATGCAAATTCAAAGAGGGGGGATCATATTCGATAATACTAGTCAAGTGAAAGGCCGGTCCTGTGTTGGCAGGAGATCCTATCAAGGTCCTCGGTGTTATTTTATCGAGAGATGCACCGTGATGGGTGGTATCCCAGTAGCCCAGTCATCGTATGGAATCCACTTTCCAATACGTGCCTTTATGGTTTTAGTCGTATACCTATTATGCTGGATTTAACTAATGTAACAATTTCGGCTATGATTAATAAGTGTTTGTATCTTAGACACTATTATAATATCAGAGAATTTCATATGAAATGTTTTGGTTAACGTAAGGTAAAAACCGTCCGTATTTATATGTGGCGTGGTCTTATGAGATACCTTTGTTTTGAAAAGAGTTTGATAACTTTAAAAATCCAACAAAGTGTGTTTTCTCACGTTTGTTTACCAGACTGACTCGGGTGTTATTTTATTAAAATGCTTGGGTCAGACCGAGCATATTTACAAATTACTTTGGATGCATTTGGGCTCAGGAGACAAGCTGGAGGTCTTCATGTCGTATTCATGTATATGTTTATTTTTTGTTGCATTGTTGTTGAAATTATCCACATTTGTGTGGACAAGTTGTTACAACTGTCTAGGTTGATGATTTTTTTTGTTTTACTCTGTTGGATGTATGTATGGTATAGTTTCTCTTTTGTAAAGATCATTGATATTGTATTCTATATTGTTCCGCTGCGATTGTCAGATTCTATGTTTTTTCAGTTCCTTTTCTCTTCTTCTTCTTCTTTCTCTTTTTATTTATTCTTTCTTTCCCATAACTATCCGTCTTTCCATTCAATTTTGGTTGGACATATGTGGTTTATTATCAACTTGAATTATGCGGATTTGTTGGCCGTTACAGCTGGTATCAGAGCACAATGTTAAGCGAGAACCTTGACTTTGGTGGGGTAACTCTTTAAGAGATAAGGTAATGGAATGCCTTATTCGGAGTTTGAGTGTATTATATATATGAGAGCGTATTTATTAATGATATGAAAATGTTTATATTGTGTTAATTTATCTGTTGAGTGGCTTATGAATTCTGGTCGGTACGTGGGACACCACGATATCGATAGGGGTTCCTAAACGCTTAAACAAGGCAAACCGACACAGTACTGTTTTGAGAATTGGTAAATGAAATATTTTACCTAGATTATATTTTATACATATGAAGGAATAATTTTTCGGGAATTATCATAGTTATATATGGGTTGTTTGGTTGTTAATGAATGATAATATTTGATTATTATCATTTGTTGTTTGTTGCTCTAATAAAAGTTGTTGTTATAATTTAAACAAGGATAAATATTTAAAAAATATATTCATAAGAAGTGAGATTATAAAAATGTAAATTATAAATATGATTTATAAATGGAAAGGAAATGAAATTGTATAAGTATATTTATAAATATGATTTTTAAATAAAAAAGGAATTAAAATAAGAAATATTATAATTTGAATCCCATTGACTTTGAAGAATTGTTTTTCAAAGGTTTTGGAAGAATAATAATATTATTATTTTGAAAGTGTTTTGATTAGAAATATTTTAAAATGGAATTTAAAAGTGTTAAGAAAGCACTGAACTCACTTCGGTCGTAGGAAAATAATTTCGATGATGAGTGCAGCATTAACGATGTTCATTTTCGAGTTTCTAAGTGATGGATTGCTACCATTGAAGCTGTGTTTTGGGTAAAACAAGTTTTGATTTTAAATTCCAAAGTATAATTTGATAAATATGAGACAATAAGTTTTATAACTTATAAATTTTTTAGAAGTAGTAAGTTAAGACAAATTTTAAAATTTGTTGAATATAAATGTTAAGAAAAGTAAATTTGAAATTGAACTATGAAATAAAATTTAACTTAAGTTAAATGAAATGAATTTTGAAAAGAAATTTAACTCAAGTAAAGGTAAATGAAGTGAATCAATGAAATGGATATGAACTTGAGTAATAGAATGAAATTCAACTTAAGTTGTAAAATGAATTGAATATGCTTTGGAATGTTTTTTGATAAAAATTGAATGTGAACTTAAGTTGTGAAGTAATAATAAACATGAGTTGTGTAGTATAAAATGTTTGAATTAAACTTAAGTAGTTGTTGTATAGACTGGTTCATAAATAATATTATTATTTAAGAAGTATACTAAGTGATAATGAAATAAAATTCAACTCAGTAAAAGTTAAAATGTAACGATTTTATGAAATGGTCCATATATGAATATAGTATGAAATGAAATGTTGTTAAACTTAAATTGAATATAAAGTGAATGTAAATAAAGTTGTAACGACCCACCTTTTTGGTCGGTTTAAATCGACAATAAACCGCACATGTCAAACTCAAACCATTCAAAAGGGAGGATAGTTATGGGATAAATAAGAAAAAGAAGAGAAAAGAACGAAAAACAAAACACAAAATCTCACAGCGGAATGACAAAATATGATAATCATATAAACAGTTCATGAAGTTGTTAACATTTGATTACACTTTTACCATGTAGATTAGAGTTACATACAACATAAATAAATAAATAATGCACGGAGCAATATGATACGGTAGTATAAATATAATAAATAGCATACAAATCTTCGTCTTCATCCTCCAGAGATAAAAGGTCTTCAATGCACTGAAAAGCTCAGACTGACCCGAGCGTAATGAACAGACAAAACACTCGAGTCAGAACTAAAAGATCTTATGTAAGTTAAATCAACAGTAAATAAATATGAGCGAAACGGCTTCGGAGATGTTTACGGGATTTTACATCTCCTATCTAGTGTCAAACGTGCGTGCAATAACTTATGAGATGTTCGGGATACCATCTCCTAAGGATCCGTTAAACTATCTAAATACATAGTATAATACGCTATTATAATATGTCTACAGCAAAGTAAAGTATTAAAATAGCGTTAAGACGTTACCCATATCCCCCTTAACACATTTTATATAAATGTCGTAGTCTATACAGTACTGTAAACTCCACCGTAAACTGGTGGGCTATCAAGGAGCACTCCATAGGCACGACACAAACCAAACTCGTAATGGGTGCGATAAGGCATGTGACAAGGCACGCGAGGCAATGCCAGAGTAGGATTCTACCGTTTGCACTCCTGGACTGGTGGTAACGCATAGCAGCTACTACCGCCCACCTTAGAACACACTCCCATAATCAAATCGAGGGGTGACCACCAAATCAATCTCAAAGTCATAATATGGTATCTAAGAAATGTGTCCGATCGTAGGAGCGTCCTCACTTGGCCTGGTATAGCTCCTGTTTTAGCCACATCAAGCTGCCTCGAGGGAGTCAGGGCTACGTTAATACCTCTTATAGAACTGTTCGCCGAACCATCCTACTTCATTTTGGAATCTCCACCACGTGCGCAGTTGTTAAAGTGATTTTCGGTATTGGCAGAGAGTATGACAATATCTGATCCCGGTCTCTTTAACAACCAAACGCTTATTACACACCGGATGGTTCTTTTACATTTCCAAAACCATTTCATATTGATATCAAAATATCATATTCTCAAAAATCATATCACTTTCGACATCATATTTTCAAAATAAGTTAAACCATCATTCCAAAATCATCATATTTAGTCAAAATATGTCATTTCACTAGAAAATATCATTTCAAATCCCAATTTAGGTTATAACATCATTTAACCATATTCGCTTTTAAATCCAGGATTTAAATACTACAATTCAGCCTTGCACAGTTTATTTTTAGAAAATAGTTTAGATAGTTTTCAAATAGTTTTAAATAGTTTTAAATACTTTAAAATGGTTTAAATATTTTAAAATAGTTTAAAATAGATTAAAATAGTTTTAAATAGATTAAAATAGATTAAATAATTTAAAATAGTTTAAAATAGATTAAAATGGTTTAAAATAGTTTAAAAATAGGTTTAATATAGTTTGATATAATATGGTTGAAAATCTAAATAAATTTGAATTTAAAATAATTTATTTTTAATAGTTATGTAAAAATAATGAATTTGAAAGTAATATCAAATTAAACTATTTCTTCCATTTCAACATTTCTGGACCATATCCAGCTTCCAAATTAACAAACTCTATTTTTATCTTTCAATTCAGATTCTCAATAAAATCCTTTAAATCTGTATCGATTTCAAATCCATGTTTGAACTATAAATTTAGTGGATTTCAAAGTGTAAATATTCAAACATTTCAATAACTCAATTTTGATAAATTTCATTTATATTTCAAAATTCAACTTTGAAATTTCAATTTCAATTCTTTAAACAATTCATTTGAACCAGTTTCAATTTCAACATTTAAAGCTTGGATTTTCGAAAATAATTCAGTTTATATAAATCAAATTTTATTTCAAAATATCATTTAACTGGATTCAAGAATTTTAGGATTTAAAATCATTTAATTCAACCAATCCGGTGTCCGCGTATAATTTTCTACCCTATGGTCAAGTGATATGGATATCTATCATTTCAACCCGTTATAATTTAAATTTACGGGTATATATCATTTCAACTCGCAATCCCGAGTTAAAATTCAAAATCCATAAAATCGCTCGAATCTATCATTTTAACCCATAACGATTTTTCCCTAATTTATAGGAACGTTCAGGTATGTATCATTTCAACCCATAGTGGTTTTCTATCAATAAATAAGGGAACTTGCAATGTGATAATAATATATAGATATAACATCCAGTCACCCAATATTAAAATTTAAACATACATCACAATCATCATTCAAATCAACCAATAAATAACAACAATTAACTGATTACCCGTAACAGGTATTTAACTGGCAATTTAAATTCAATATTAAATTAAATGGCAATTATATTCAATAAAATTCAGATTTAACTGGAATGACGATTTAAATATAAAAAAAATAACCAATCAAATTCTTATCATATCATAAATTCAATTTAACCAACATAAGACAATTTAGTAGTCGTGAGTGGGTTAAAACACTCACCTTTGGTTTCAAATCGATTTAAAATTCAAATGAAGGCCCAAATTTCAACAGTCTCAGAATTTTATCAAACTAGTTCTATAATGTTTCGAATTTCGATACGATCGCAGTGGAGGAAACCGCACGTGAATCCGAGCTCGTATGAACAAGTTATGATCATTAGAACATTGAAATTCAAATTTAAATAAATTAAAATATAAACAAATCAAACATTACCACGTCCTCACTGAAGCACGCGACCCTAGCATCTCTCGTACGTGCATTCAAACCACTCAGCTAACCCTAATAGCCGCACCAGAAATCGACCCATCGCCACAGCCATGAGCCTCTTCGACCAAATCAGCCATCTCCATAGGTTTCCTCGTGCCGAGCAGCCCATAAACTCATGTCGCGCAGCCACCAGACGTCGCCGCCTGGCCAGCGCTGCTGCTGCCTATCATGCCATTTTCTAGCAATTTCGTTGACCATCTCGATAAATGAACATCACCACAAAGGCCTACACGACCTCCTCTTCCCAACGCCGCTTCCCGATCATCGATCGGATGAAAATTCACCGTTGGATCGCGAAAACCTAATTTCGACGGCCGAGGATAAATCACCAATTTTTGGCCAAACCATGATTCGAATCGAAAAATGGATTGCTGTAGTGGATTACGCTCATCGAGAGATTTCCAACGATATATAATATGATATAGTTTTGAGGAATTTGATTTTCGATTGGAATTTGAAATTGAATTAGGGTTTTGGATCTACAACCATTAGAAGGAGGAAGAAGCTGATGATTGAATAGATAGATTTTTATGTATAGGAATATGAAATAGAAAGGCTGCTAGGGTTAGAAAAAAACTATTTATATAGGCAAGGCCCGATAAGAAAGAATGAACATGTCAAATCGGTTCGAATGACAATAACGACCCGAAAGGCCCGTTCCATTCCCGAAACGAAAATAGGTCATCCCATATATCAAAATAGATGTTTTCGATATTTTTAAATTTAATGGAACAGGTTCCAAGTCCTAATTCCATTGTATACAGAAGTTAGTTTTAAAATCAGCTTAATTTAAATTGAATTCATTAAATTGATTTCTACGCGTTTCAAACACGCACGATCAAACGACAAGTAAGATCGCTACGAAACTCGAAATCCTACAATAATTCACTGTAACAGATCCGATGAAACTGGTTTCATCGAAATCCGAGACAATGGCCAAAATGACTATTTTCACGTTAATTAAATAAATTATTATTAAATTAATTAACCACCTTTAAAATTTTAAATTTAAAAGTTAACAATTTTTATCGTTCTTGATTACATATAAACTTATAATCCTTTAAAAAAAATTCCATGTCCAATTCAATATTGAGAGATTGCACTAATTACAGTGTTCACTTTCCATTGCAATAAATTCAATAATTAAAATTTTAAATTCAAATAAATTCATTCATTTTGATTTACATCTTTATTATTCACTCAACTATCATCTTACGGATATAATAAACATTGGTTGACATCTTATTACATCTTAATTCATATTAACTGCCCCATTAAATTAGATTAATTGCAATTGATTTCCAATTTAATTTCAACAGATTAAATAAATAGGTGATAAATAACAATTGTTACCTTTTACTTAATTTAATCACATTTATAAGTTTATTATCTACAAACAAATGTTATAACTACTTAAACAGCACTGATTATCTTCAATTTCAATTAATTACATATTATCACACCATTTAATATAACATTTGATTTATTTCCTTATTTACAATTTATAACCAATTATAACTTTACAATCATTTCAATTAATTGAAATTACGTTAAAATAGTTAGAAATTACCTTAAATCAACATTATTAATTTCATTCTAGTTATTTTTCTCATCAATAAATTATAAATTTTTAATTTCTTCCAATATTAAACAACAAAATCTTATTAAATTTAATATTTAAATTATCGAAAATTATGGGTCGTTACAAAAGTGGATGTTAATAATTGAATGTAAATGAAAATGAATGTAAACCAATTGAATGGGAATAAATTGAATGTAAATTAATTGAATCTAAATAAATTGAAAATGAATCAATAGAATGTTAATAAGAAATGAAAGTGTATAAATATAATGTTGACATTGGGAAATGAAAACTGATATGATTATGAATTAATTAGATGGATATTATTTGTTTGATGGTTTCTCTTGTTACATTTACTACTTTGCATATAGTTATTGTATATTTTATACTATATAGTGATGTAAATTTCTATATACATTTTCTCATTGGTTGTTGAGAGATTAGTAGGTGCAGATGGCGTATGCTTCGCATTTGGAGCTCACTTCCACATTTTATTGGGTGTATATACTTGCTAATATTAATAAAAGGTAACAATCTCGGATTACATATCGTATTTTTATATTTTTCCTATGGGATGCCTCATCCTCGAAAATGAGATGTATATTTCTGATTATATATATATATATATTGTAAATTTTTCTGATTAAACTGCAGAAAGAAGACGCTGGCCAAATGTTAGCACCAAAATTGGTCACTAACCTCGTAGAGAAAGATTGTGTAGAGATATAAGTGATGAAAGTAAATTAAACAGAGAAGACAATGCTAATCTAACTGCAGAAAGTAAGAACACCAAATTTATAGTGGTTCAGCGTAATTGCCTACGTCCACTTTGAGGTTAAACTTTATTGATCTTCTTTATAGTTGATTACAAATACAATTCGTGAATCAGATGCTTGCATGAAGTTCTTTAAGTAGAGAAGATGAGTCTCGAAAATGGCAGAGTCTCCCCAGTGTTCTCTCCCCAAAAAAGGATCCCTTTCATTGTGCCCCTGCCTCTCTATTTATAGACGAAGGTGGGTTGGACTTCTCTGATGGGCCTGGTAGCTGAATAACTCGGTCCAAATAGTGTAAGTCCTATGCGCCGAACCAGATAGGCTGAACAACAGAATGCCGAGCCTCCCCCTTTATGCCGAACGAGGTGAGGCCGGACACTCTGAATGCCGAACATCCATTTATACTGAATGACCTTGGATGACGAGCTGCAGGTGATTGCCGAACGAGATACGTACCGGAAGAGATGTGGTGTTGAGTGAGGGATGCAGGTCGAATGCGGCTGGAATGCCGAACAGTCCGGGAATGCCGAGCGTACCTTGTAGGCCGAACGTTCATGGATGCCGAACGATTTTATGCCGAGCGTTCTTCCTTGGCCGAACGGTATTCACTACCGAACGTTTCTCGATGCCGGACGCTCCTAGATGCCGAACGTTATCCCATACCGAACGCCCTTTAGATGCCGAACGCTATGCTCGTGCCGAACGGTCTTAACATGCCGAACGCTCATTGTTTAACTGATCGATGGGGAGGCCGAGTACTAAGTTGCCTGGTCAATTCCCCAGGAAACACTTGCCCCCCAAAGTGTATTACGTGACCAAACATGATACGCTTTGAATTACGTATCCTCTATGCTCCGCTTCGAACCTTGGTTAAGTCCTCTTGGAGATGCCTTCTCGAGAATATCAATGGCCATTCGTGTCTGATTCTGCAGAGCTAATAATATTTGGCTATCTGATCTAGTCTTCTCTTAATAACCCTTAGTGAGAATTCAATTTCTGTTGATCTCAAGAAGTCGAACTTTTTCAGATGTACACATGCACGTTCGGGTACATGCTTTTGCCATTGGCTCTCGGATGCATTTTATATGCTCATAAGTCTTCGCCAACTCCATCTAGTTTAATTGCAATTCAATCGCGATTCCTTGTTTGTATTTTTTGTGAAATAAGGGTTGCAATCAGCCATTTGAGGCATTTTCCAAACCTCTCTTCAGTACAGACTCTATGATTTTGTTCACAGCTTCAACCTATCCATTTTCAGTTATAATGGATCATGGAAGGTCATAAGGACAGATGACGTTACGGATAAAGAAGTGAATTATTTTCTTCATCTTGGTCGTGGTTAAGAGTTCTTCATCTGCCCATTTGGTGACGTAATCAACTGCTATGATGGTGTATTTCGCACCACCTTTAGGATCGACAAGAAGATGATTTCAGTGCCCCCAAGTGGCAAACGGCTATGAACTAGCCATTTGAATAATTTCCATCGGTGGGGTTCCTGGATTTTTTGCAAACATCTTGCACTCGTCACATTGTCTAGCATGATCAACCGCATCTGGGTTGATAGTTGGCCAGTAATACCTGTAGCAAAGTATCTTCTTTATCATGGTTTTCCCCCTGATGTTATTACCGCATTCATCTTCATAGACTTTGCTTAAGATATCATCATGGGCGATATGCCGAAGCATGGGGATGGATAAACTCCTTTTGACACACGAATTATTCTTAGATGATTTGGCGTGAAGCTTTGAGGAGGATCCGTCGTTTGCCATTCCTCCGTTCAGTAAGAATTCCTCATTTTAGATAGTCTTTGATAGGAGTCAACCATGACACCTTTTCATTTTGTTCGCTGAGTACGGGTGTAATGATGTAATACGTGAAGTCAGTTAGTAGCTCTTGGACTTGGCCGAGAAAAGGAGCAAGACAATGCCCCCTAGCAAGATCAACTTCCTTAAATTTGTATACTACTAATCAAGAATCACAAAAGATATGTAAAGTTTTCACTTCAAATCCTCTAGCAAGTTTGAGGCTGGTAGTTAAGGCTTCATACTAAGCATCGTTGTTTGTTACAGGTAAATCGAGTTTTAGGACGTAGCAGATTGATCGTTCCTCAGGAGTCATTATCATGACTCCTATGCCATAACACTGATCATTGGATGCTCCATCCGCGTACATTTTCCATCTCATGGTTGGTTCTCTGCTACTCTTCGAGTAGTCATATGAGGTAGTGAATTTGGGTGTGAGGTCTGCTAATTTCCGTCCTTGGATAGCCCTTCGTGGGAAATAAGTGATATCGAATTAGCTTAGTTCGATATTCTATTTAAGTAGTCTTTTAGACGTCTCAGGTCATTGTATGCCCTGTCGCAACGGCTGGTAGGCATAGACGTTGATAGGGTGAGCCTAAAAGTAAGAATGGAGCTTTCATGATGAAATCAATAGGATTGTGCTAGCTTTTTTAGCTTCTGGTTGATATCCAATGCATGGCTCGCGATAGTTAATGAAATCACATATGCATGTCAGAATGGGTCCAAGGGAACATATCATCATTTATTCAGAAAAATCCAACTAATTCTTTTATCATCATTGCACTGAGCTGTGATCCGATATTCATCACCCGGAAAGGGTCGCCATGGTTGGCTGTAATGTCGACCGTCAGCTTAGCAGGTGCCATCCCAAATTCTTTGAGTAAAGATGTAACTATTTTGCATAACATTCAATGTGAAATATGGTTGGGACGGTCAATGTTGATGGTTATTCTGGTGGAATCCTAGAGTCTTGTCATGAGTTGTTAAGTCAAATAATGAAGGGCTCTGAATGCTCTAATTAATTATCTGCAAATGGCCAAAGATCAGGCTTAAAAGCACGTTGAAGGAAATGTCGAGTAGGGGCCAGCCTCGAGTTGCGTGCAACTGCATAGCTGGATCTTGCTATGAGTTTGAATTTGCTTGTATATTCGAGTAACGCATTTTCTATTCAATGCATTCATGATCCTTCACTCGCCCTACGGGTCGGAGTGACAGTCAGTTGCCCACAAGCTTTGGCATCGATTTAATGATTCCATCTCTAGGCATCCTTTCGGTCGTTGCCTTGAGTAGCTGTAAGCACTATATATAAGTTTTAATACTGAGCTATCGTAGCCAGTTTTTGGATGACCATGCGTCTTCTCCCAGTCTCGGGTTGATAAATGTACTGCATGGACGGTTGAGTCTCGTCCTAGCTATGTTTATGTTTTCACCTAAACTCCAAAGACATAGGGGTGATTGGTGAATAGTCGGTTCACATTCATCTTGCTTCTCGCTCGTGCCCCCAGGTCTGGGGCATATACCGATAAGTAGGAAGGCCAGCCACGCCCACTTTAGCTTTACTCTCTTTCCCGTTGAATTATGGGATCATGTCAGTCGATGGGAGACTAGGTCTCGCCTATCTTGGATTTTATCGTGGTTTTTCATTCCAAGAGGAATACTTCGATGCCACGTAAGTTTTAGTGCGTAATTTGGACAGTGGATGGTCATCCACATCCACTTTGGTTCATGCTCTATAATCAGATCTCGGGGTAAAGTTGGCTACAAATGCAGTCGGGTTATGCTCATCCAGTTTCATACTCCTCCTGACGAATCGAACGAGGGTGCTGGAGAATTTTTGCCCAAGTATCCGTGGTTTACCCTCCTTTCCATACTCTGGGGGTCATAGTTTTTCAAAAAACAAACATCCGAGTCACATTCGTATGTGCTTGGTGCGGATCGGCATTGACCCTTGGTCTGAGGTATGATATAGTAGGTTGCTCGTAGCTTTGGATGCTGTTTCGATTGGTTCTATATTGAGGCCTTCCTGCAGTCGCTGCCTCAAGTTATAAAGAACGCCATGCTAGGGCTATAGTAAGCTGTCGTATTCGGCTTTTTAGTGTTTTGTACCCCTGCCCCCAGCATTGATTTAGCCAGGTCACTAGTTGGTTGGTCGAACTCCATCCTCAGCGGGTTAAAAATCCTCCTGTCGATTCCAGGCCGAAGTTTATGGAATAGAAAATGGTCGGGATCCACTCGTCTATTTATCGATTTTTATACACCACTCTGCATTCTGGTGACTTAGTGTTATTCTCCCTCCGGTTGACTCGCGCCCAATTTGTGTTCATGCTTCAGTCCACGCTCCGGGGACTTAGAGATTTGTCGAACGGTTTATGCTTTAGTCCACAGTTCGAGACGCAGAGATTTTTGTCAACTCGTTTATACTCTAGTTCGCACTCTGGGAACTTAGAGTAATCTGGTCCGCTTCTGGGATTTAGGGATTTTTCTGAAGTCGTTTATAATCTAGTCCATGCTCTGGGGACTGAGAGTACTGTAGTCCGCACTCTGGGGACGTAGAGGTTTTTGAGTCATTTATACTCTAGTCCGCACTCAGGGACTTAGAGTACTTTAGTCCGCATTCTGTCTCCCGTTCCAGAGGGTGAGACCCCCCGGATGGCTAAGAGTTTGCCTAAACCTGGTAGATAATCCTTCTCTTTAAGATTCTCTTTAAGATTTCGAAAGTCGTTATTCTTTATGCAGGACTATTGCATTCTAATGCTTGTTTTCCACGATTTTGTGCAGGCCGTTCTGACCCCAAGCCCACTCCGAGGAGCAATGTCGCCAAGGAAGTGAGGGAGAAAACAGGTGAAGCCACTCACGCAGGGGAGGCTTCTGGTCCAGATGCTCAGGTGATCGGAGCGCTTGATGAAGACAAGTCTGAAACCTCCTCTCCTACCGACGGGGGTTATGAAGTAGAAATTACAGGCGCCTCTGAGCACACATCCGAATTGAGCATGGAGGAGTGGCTCGAGAAAGAGAAGGAAGAGATGGTCAAGGTCATAGTAGAACCCCGAGTTATGGACTTGGACGATCCTTTGAACAAGCCGTTGAAGGTCATCCTTCCTGGCGGGTCCAAGCCCATGGAAGGCCCCCGTACTCCTTCAGTTGCTACCCACTCTATCAAAGAAGAGTACCAAGGGTAAATGCTCTGGAGAGGAGCCGTCTGGAAAGAAGTTAAAGAAGCACAAGAAGTGATTACTATCCTCGTTCAACGAGAGTTAGTTTAAGTCATGTAATTATTTTCATCTATTTCCTTAGTCCTTGTAAATAGAACGTCGACTACGAACTTTGGAGGGGTTTTAATAGAAACTCATTTTTGAATAAGGTTTAGTTCCTTTTTCTGTCTTACAAAAGACTCTTATTGTTTAGTTTTCTTTGTGATTGTGATTTTAATCCAAGCAGTCGTGAGTAACATAGACTTCTCAGTCCATCTTCATATAACTCGGAAACTCTTCGGGAGTCATTGAACTTCCATTCTGTGCTTCGAGCACTTAGAATACTTTTTAGCCCGTATGTCAGGGATTTAACAAATTCAAGTCATTTGTGTCATAGTTCATATTCAGGGAACTTGGAGATCCGATTCGCTTATATTCGAGTCTGCACTCTAGGGAGTTAGAGTACTCTAGTCCGCACTCTGGAGACTTGGAGGTTTAAGTCATTTATACTCTAGTCCGCGCTCTGGGGATTTGGAGTACTCTAGTCGGCACTCTGGGGACTTGGAAGTTTTAGTCATTTATACTCTAGTCCACGCTCTGGGGACTTAGAGTACTCCAGTCCGCACTCTGGGGACATGGAGGTTTAAGTCGTTTATACTCTAGTCCGCGCTCTGGGGACTTAGAGTACTCCAGTCCGCACTCTGGGGACTGGAGGTTTTAGTCATTTATACTCTATTCCACGCTCTAGGGACTTAGAGTACTCCAGTCCGCACTCTGGGGACATGGAGGTTTTAGTCATTTATACTCTAGTTCGCGCTCTGGGGACTTAGAGTACTCCAGTCCGCACTCTGGGACATGGAGGTTTAAGTCATTTATACTCTAGTCCGCGCTCTGGGGACTTAGAGTACTCCAGTCCGCACTCTGGGGACTTGGAGGTTTTAGTCATTTATACTCTAGTCCGCGCTCTAGGGACTTAGAGTACTCCAGTCTGCACTCTGGGGACATGGAGGTTTAAGTCGTTTATACTCTAGTCCGCGCTCTAGGGACTTAGAGTACTCCAGTCCGCACTCTTGGGACTTGGAGGTTTTAGTCATTTATACTCTAGTCCGCGCTCTGGGGACTTAGAGTACTCCAGTCCGCACTCTGGGGACATGGAGGTTTTAGTCATTTATACTCTAGTTCGCGCTCTGGGACTTAGAGTACTCCAGTCCGCACTCTGGGGACATGGAGGTTTAAGTCGTTTATACTCCAGTCCGCGCTCTGGGGACTTAGAGTACTCCAGTCCGCACTCTGGGGACTTGGAGGTTTTAGTGATTTATACTCTAGTCCGCGCTCTGGGGACTTAGAATACTCCAGTCCGCACTCTGGGGACATGGAGGTTTAAGTCGTTTATACTCTAGTCCGCGCTCTAGGGACTTAGAGTACTCCAGTCCGCACTCTGGGGACTTGGAGGTTTAAGTTGAGAGCAGTCGTATTTCCACTCTTTAATTTGTATTCATCTACTGTATCGAGGCTAATGTCATCGAATGAACAATCGAACCACGTTTGCTCACGGAATGGGATTCTGCCTCCCAGGATGAGGGACGGAATTTGAAAAAAGGACGATCGATTCTCGTCCGCTTGGTGATTATAGCTCTTCAAATCAAGTCAAGGAAGGAGGTATATGATAGATTATAGCTCTTCCAATCAAGTCAAGGAAGGAGGTATATGGCAGATGGTTGAATCACATCCATGTTGGGTTAGATAGCCAAATCTCTTACAATTTTCTCCGTATCTCCTTCTAGAAAATAAGGATAATAGATTGTTGAGTAGACAAAGTAAGTTGCATATGTTCCAAGGTGCAGTCGTGTCCATATATTGACAGCGATGGTTAGCGAGTACGCAGTCTACCATAGCTACTTCAAGTTGGGCTTTCGAACAACCTTTCGTGTTCAGGGTAGGATTTGATGTGTAGATGATCAAATCACGTCCACTTTAGACGGATCCCGGCGTCACTGAGCTTCATGAGGGGTATTTTGTCGAACTTTGTTCTATGACTCGATTGGAGTGGATGATCGGGCCATATTCATTCCAAGCAGTTTAGGTCTCCAAGTCAAATGTGGAGGTTGATGGATGGATGGTCGGTTGTTCGAATCGATCATAAGTTGAGCATACGAACTCGGATCGTCTTGAAACTTGGAACATTGGCTTCCCTAGCTTTGATTGTTATGTCTTGTTAATCGTGGCTCGATCCAGACTCGGACAAAATCCATCGATATCCATAGTGAGCCTTTGTGTAACCGATCTCCAAGACGAACTGTCACTGGTTTCTAATCAAGTTCTTGGTGTCACGGCCTTGCCAAAAGGCGGGATAACATTTGCCCCCCAAAGGACGTCTTGTGTAAACATGACGTGCTTTGAAAAACCGCAGTCTTTCATGTTGAATATTTCCATTTAGTTGATTGCTTGATAGTCGTCTTTTAATCGTTTTGTTGCAATCTTCTTTTAGACAAATGTTCAACTAGCGTGCTTTGCTTTGGTTCTGCCCCCAGTTTTGGGGATGAGTATGGAGTTGATGTATGTTTATACTCGTCTCGCACTCTGGGAGTACGGAGTTGAGTAGATGTTTATACCCCGTCTCGCACTCTGGAAATACGGAGTTGATTAATGTTTATACTCCGTCTCGCACTCTGGGAGTACAGAGTTAAGCGAATGTTTATACTCAGTCTCGCACTCTGGGAGTACGGAGTTGTGCGAAGGATCGTCGTGTATCAACCCATTTTTAACCTTGATGTGATGGCTTGCCCCCGAGCTCGAGTTTCACTTAGCGAGTGGCTGGCCGTATCGCAGCCGCTCTCTACTTGAATAAATTCCACTTGTAGGATGGAATTCAGCTCTCTGTGCATCGTGATGTTGTACATTGTATTTAATCCATAGCCCCAAATCAAAGGCATATGGTTGATGATGAGCAACAGAATTATTCTCGTCCAGATGTAACTCCACACGTCCGATCATGGTCTGCGTAGATTGGTTGGCAACCAAATCTGAGTACTTGGACACCTACATCGTTTTGAAAGTAGTTTAGTTCAAGCTAGTCGTAGTTCATAGAACAATTGAAATAGAGATGGAAATGGAAATAATTGAAAGAAGATTATGGTAAATCTCATTAATATGTGAAGCAGCATCGTGTGCTCGCTATTCGACTCCGCCCCTGGCTCCTTTCAAAGGGATGTTGGCCGTCAACCGTCCAATTGATAATCATAGCCCTTTATTAATAGGCATCGGATATTCGCTGCCCGCCATTCTGCAGGACTTGTACATACTATTGAAGCTTTCCTTTCCAGGTCATCTTTTCGATCATACCTCGGAGATGTTTGTAATCGCCCGTGTTAGGATCAGTGAGCATTTGGGAATATACAACATTCCCCTGATTTTCTTTAGACTTTGGTGTACTCTCTCGAGGTTGGTTTCCAGTACCACTCGGAGTCGTGAGTCTTCAAGTAGAGGTTGTCAATTGAACCTTTCAAAGAGCATATGAGCTGAATTCTGAAGTCTTGTTTCGGCTACTAGGATCTACATCCTTATCCAACGGGCCTTCATTGTTATTTTTCTTAGTATGCTCCACTCCACCTCACTTTAGTTCTGATTCATTTTGTAAAAGAAACGATCCATAGTCGTAGGAGGCTCTTTAGCTAACTAGCTTCCAAAATATATCTGGAGGTCGACTTTCCTCAAACGTGATCATCATGATACCCTTGTTAGTATTTGGAATAAATTGCTTAGAGCCAAACATTGGTTTGCTTGGAGTCACTAAATTCAAAGTGCTGGGTCAGCGAAGAATGGTGCTTGGAGTCATCTTGGCGTTTGCTAGAGTCACATCCTCTATGTTCTCCAACCTTTGGGTGTACCGTTTGAATAGCGGTTGCTTGTCCGTTCCCTTGATGTCGTTCATAAGCTGCCGCTAGATCCTCTATGCCCTGGTCGATCATGGGATGTCAAGGAAGTGGATAGACTGTTCCTTTATTAACTTGAGTTTTGATTTCACTATCCGGAGGCACTGCGCTGCGGCTAGGGTTCGTGGGGGCTTCCCCTCGAAATTTTTTTTAGCCTCTTTTTTGAAAATTTAAGTCGTACCCGAAAATATATTTTTTTTAGAAAATAGGCGTCGTATAAGTGACCGGTGTAACTTAATTCCAGAGGTGTTCGGCATTCGTTCTCGTTCGGCGCAACTGAGTCGTTCGGCATTACAGAGGTGCTCGACATTCTTTCTTGTCCGGCACAACCGAGTCGTTCGGCGTACAATACCGTTCCGCATTACAGAGGTGCTCGGCATAGAGGTATGGATCGGCCTGGAAGAATGTTCGGCCTAGAGGTATGGTCGGCCTGGAAGGGCGTTCGGCCTAGAGTTATGGTCGGCCTGGAAGGGCGTTCGGCCTAGAGTTATGGTCGGCCTGGAAGGGCATTCGGCCTAGAGGTATGTTCGGCCAAAGCTGTTCGGCCAAGGCTGTTCGGTGGAATGGATCGGCGTGGAGTGGTTCGGCCAAAGCTGTTCGGCCAAGGCTGTTTGGCACAGTAGATCGGCCTGGAGTGGTTCGGCCAAAGCTATTCGGCCAAGACTGTTCGGCCATAGTGGTTGGGCCTGGAGTGGTTCGGCCAAAGCTGTTCGGCCAAGGTTGTTCGGCATAGGAATTCTGCTCGGCCTGGATGCTGCTCGGCATGGGAATTCTGTTCGGCATGGGAGCTCTGCTCTTCCTGGATGCTGCTCGGCATGGGAATTCCGTTCGGCATGGGAGCTCTGCTCTGCCTGGATGCTGCTCGGCATGGGAATTCCGTTCGGCATGGGAGCTCTGCTCGGCCTGGATGCTGCTCGGCATGGGAATTCTGTTCGGCATGGGAGCTCTGCTCGACCTGGATGCTGCTCGGCATGGGAATTCTGTTCGGCATGGGAGCTCTGCTCGACCTGGATGCTGCTCGGCATGGGAATTCTGCTCGGCATGGGGAATTCTCTGGAGCGATGGGCATACACCTTTTCTGGAGCGGTCGGCATACTCCTTTTCTAGGGCGATCGGCTAAGTTGGCTTCAGAGGGGGGTCGGCCTCTATTCAACATGACTGCAAACTTCAACGCCTAGTCCCCAAATCTTACATAGACTTGGTTTCTATGAATACGACTATCAGCTTCCTTTAGATTTCTTTCAAATCTGAGTAGAATAGGAAGTTTCCTAGTAAACAACTGGATCTATCTCGCGAATATGGAAATCCACTAGTAGATGATGAGATCCAATCAAGCTGAGAATTCAATTCTCTGTGAAAGCACCAAAGTGTTAGCACCAAAATTGGTCACTAACCTCGTAGAGAAAGATTGTGTAGAGATATAAGTGATGAAAGTAAATTAAACAGAGAAGACAATGCTAATCTAACTGCAGAAAGTAAGAACACCAAATTTATAGTGGTTCAGCGTAATTGCCTACGTCCACTTTGAGGTTAAACTTTATTGATCTTCTTTATAGTTGATTACAAATACAATTCGTGAATCAGATGCTTGCATGAAGTTCTTTAAGTAGAGAAGATGAGTCTCGAAAATGGCAGAGTCTCCCCAGTGTTCTCTCCCCAAAAAAGAATCCCTTTCATTGTGCCCCTGCCTCTCTATTTATAGACGAAGGTGGGTTGGACTTCTCTGATGGGCCTGGTAGTTGAATAACTCGGTCCAAATAGTGTAAGTCCTATGCGCCGAACCAGATAGGCTGAACAACAGAATGCCGAGCCTCCCCCTTTATGCCGAACGAGGTGAGGCCGGACACTCTGAATGCCGAACATCCATTTATACTGAATGACCTTGGATGACGAGCTGTAGGTGATTGCCGAACGAGATACGTACCGGAAGAGATGTGGTGTTGAGTGAGGGATGCAGGTCGAATGAGGCTGGAATGCCGAACAGTCCGGGAATGCCGAGCGTACCTTGTAGGCCGAACGTTCATGGATGCCGAACGATTTTATGCCGAGCGTTCTTCCTTGGCCGAACGGTATTCACTACCGAACTTTTCTCGATGCCGGACGCTCCTAGATGCCGAACGTTATCCCATACCGAACGCCCTTTAGATGCCGAACGCTGTGCTCGTGCCGAACGGTCTTAACATGCCGAACGCTCATTGTTTAACTGATCGATGGGGAGGCCGAGTACTAAGTTGCCTGGTCAATTCCCCAGGAAACACCAAATTTTCCATAAATTTAAGGCGTTAGAAATTTTTTGAGGATTTTGAAAAATTTTCGATAAGTAAAATTTGATGTTTATGTTATAACTTGAGATGTTATTAGTTAGTATTTATGAATGAATTTAGAGTCTTAGAAAGGGTGATAACAAAGTAGCAACAAATTGATTTTGAAAGGTTAAAGGCTTAAAGGAATTTGGTAATCTATTTCAACTAAACTGATTTTTAAATAATCTAATGGGTTTAGAGGTATTTTTCTTACCTTGGAAATTTCTAGGACGAAATTCTTTTAAGGGGGAAAGAACATAACGACTCAGAATTTTAGTCATTTAAATTTACAATATTTACTTGATTTTATATATTAAAAAGCTAATTTTATAAGTTAAATAGTTTAAATTTTAAATATAATGGTTACTTGAATTTATGGAATTGTTTAAATAATTGAACCTTGAACTTAATGTGGATAAAAGTGTTTTCAAAAGCTGATTTGAATTATGTTTAAATAAGAATGAAGATTGTAAACTTCTTATTTAGATTAAGAAGTGATTAAACTGATTTTGGAATTAACTCGTTTTAATTAACGTGTTAAATTATCGATCTAGGGCACAGTCTCGGATTTTGACGTAACTAGTGTCATTGGATCTGTAATAGTATATTATTATATCCATTGAATTTCATGGTGATCGGACGTATCATTTGGTCGTGCGAGCATGAAACGAGTAGGAATTAACTAAAGGAATTTAAATTAATATAATTTGATTCTAAAAGCTAACTTTTGTATATGATGGAATTGGGTCCCGATACTTATTCCATTGTGTTCGGAACTGTGCAGTTAAAGCGCTCGGCAGATTCAACGCGGCGGAGGTGCAAAAAGTCATAGCGGGGATACAGCGAGGATATAGCGGGATATAGCGGATGACTCTAAAATAGCATATAAAACTTAATGTTTTTACAAATATATAAATGGTAATTAAATGAAAAATTAACATTCAATTGAATTATAATTAATACATAAATAATTTTAAATAAAAACATGTGTGAATATACTGTAAATAAATGTAAAACTATTATATTTCATTTCTAAAAATATATTAGAGTATTAGAGTATTTTCATTTCTGAAAATATATATTGAAAATTCAATTAAATAAATTAATTTCATAATTTTTATAATGTATAAATGTCATTTTTTAATTCATTACTTTTAAAGAAGATATAGCGGAAATTGCAGAATATAGCGGAAATAACGGGATATAGCGAAAATAGCGGGGCTTAAAGCGGAAAGGCTATATTTGGGCAATATAGAAAAATCGTAGCGGTAGAAATCCGCTATGAGATATAGCATGGTTATAGCGGGGTAATAGCGGGACATTAACTGCATGGGTTCAGAATAGGGGTATAACATATAGAATGCCAAGTGGCACGCCTCGGTTGGGGTTCGAAAATTTAGAGCGTGAATAGTGTTTTGTAATTTTTTCTATAAAAGGACTTAAGATGGTTTCATTTGCAAAATAAAACCCTAAAACGAAAACAAAGCCATAATCTCTCCTTCATCCAACAACCTAGATTACACGCATCGATTAGGGATGATTTAGGTAAAACGTTCTACAAGAAAGAGGAGCGACTTGAGGAGGCGAGTTCATCGGTGGTGATAGATCGTTTGATGGTGGCCTGTGGAGCAGTGGATCTGGGCCCGAAGTGGCAGTGGTTTTGGGTGAATTAATAACGACCGACGTTGAGATACGGGGAGGCACAAGGATTGATGGAAGCGTCATGGATGGGGCAATTCTCGGTGGTGGTCGTGATGGCCAGAAGCGAAGCGATGGCGGCGGTGTTGGTCGAAGGAGTCGCATGCCACGACCCGTTTCTCCGTACCCTTTGAATCGACAATAAACCACACATGTCCAACTCAAATTGCACGAAAAGACGGAACATGAAGGGTAATAAAGAAAAATAGACAGAACAGAATCTCACAAGAATGGAATAATATATAATATCGAACAATATCTTTACAGCGGAAAACTTTTAAATACATATATCAGAGTCTAACCTAAATTCAGCCTGGACAGTTATAAACATCTGTCCTTACAATTGTTGACAAACATCAAACAAAAACAAAAAAATCACAACGGATAATAGAATATGACATACGATGATGAAGATCTCCAGCTCTCCTCTGGAAACTCCAACCGTCTTCGACTAAACCTGAAACTACTCGGATCTGACCCGAGTATTGAAAATACCCGGATCAGGCTTAATAAACTAGCGTGAAAAAAACTCAATAATAAATGACAGTGTCATATATCAGCCTTTAAATAAAATCCTTTGAAAATAAAGAATATCTCATAAGACCACGTCCACACATAAACACAGACGGGTTTTTACCTTATGGTAAACAAAACACTTTTATATCAAAACATTTGATATTATTTTTAATGACATCTCTTTGAAAACATTTGCAAATAAACTTATTAATCTTATCCGAAATGGTTACCCATATAGCATTTCGAGGCTATTTGTAACAACCCATATATTTTACGATTATATATTTAAATGTTTTATTTAAATCTAGCATCGTTGGTTGAATTTAAAGTCCGAAATGCGACTTTTTGTAAACAGTCGAATTTGGACTCGAGACCACTTCCATTGATTTTAAAACGACGTTTATAACATGTTTGAGTATAAACATCGATATGTTTGGAGTTGATTAGGATTTTGGTATTTTCATTTGGGCTTTGGGTTGGGTTCTAGCCCATTAACCCAATAATATAACCCAAACTCCTCTACTAAATACCCTAACTCCACTCCTCTTCATTCATTCCTTCCATAATTTCCTAACACTCTCAAGCAAAAGGAAAATGGGGGAAAAGAAAGGAAATTAAAATTCCCAAGCCCTAGTTCTCTTAGGAAATTCAAGTTCTAGTTCTAAAATCAAAAAGAAGCTAAGGTAAGCATCCTCTTCATCTTCTCCATCTCAATCTCTCTTCAATTTTCAGAATTTCCTATAACCTACTTAGGAAAAACTTTGCCTTTGATAATAGATTGAAGATTCTAGAGGTGTAGTGAAGAGGAATTGGTCTTGCTTTGTTTTAGAGCTTGTCAATTGTTTTTTTGAGTTTAAAGGTGAGTTCTTGAACTCACATCTATGTCTATAGCTTTCATTGTTGTTAGGTATGAATTCCTAACATCTATTTGATGTTCAATTGCTTTTGATTTGAATTGATTTGGTGAATTTTCCAATTTTTGGTTTTGAAGTCAAAATTTATGAAAATCCTACTATGGATGTTCGGACATGTTATTTGGGGTGTATCGAAGAGCCTATAGGGCTGGGTTGTCGCTTGGCATAAATGCCTAGCCTCAGTCACTCATCCGATCGCTTCCGAATTGATTTGGCCATCAATGGCCTAGGCAAACTGTTGCCCAGTATAGGCAACCAGACGTCTGGTTGTTCTATCCAAACGTCTGGTTAGGGCACCAGAAGAAGAAAAAAATAACGGCAGAAAAAATATAAATCCAGAGCCATGAACCAGACGTCTAGTTCAACCGGTCAGACGTTTGGTTAGGGGTTCTGGAAATTATTAAAAAAAAACAGAAAATGGCAGAACACCAGGTCTGACGTCTGGCCGAACCAACCAGACGTCTGGTCCTATGAAATTTTGCCTATTTCCCTATTTTTTAGTGGATTTCCATTTTTTATCGATTTTTGTTGATCTGGTTAGTTGTTGTCATTTATTATTGACTTTGATGACTTCTTTTCTGGATTTTTGGGTATATCCATTTGATGGATTTGATATCGATTTTTATGGTTTTAATTCACGTCGTCGAATGTGGATTTTTGGTGATAGATTGCTTTTACAATCATTTCTGTGATTTGTCACTTTAAAATACAAAGGTTTCTATACTAGTAGTAAATACTCAAACTCTCTCACAAAAACGATTTCATCACTATTTTTAATACAAAACTCGTTTCAAAACCGTTTTCCAATCTATTAGTATATACAAACCTTTACCTCATTCGTATGAGAAATCTAATTAAACGACTTAGCAAAACACGTGGTATGAAACACTTGCGTTTACTTCGTTGGTTAATTCTTAGACTTCTTCGATTGAAATCTCGTGACAATTTTCGAGTGGAAATCTACAATTTGTTCGTAAATATTAAAGTTAAGCTAGTGGTTATGAGACATGAAGCTAAACTCATTTATTTACTAGCTTAGCGTAATTACACTTATCGATCAATGATGATCATTTTGTGATTTAGACTAGCGATGTGCAATGTTTCTTTGTCTGCATGGAGGACTAAACCCCGTCTATGGAGTTTCGGCTCAAATTGGTGGGGTAGCGACCCATGGTCTTTGGGCCGTTTGTGGTGCTTCAGCTCAAAATTGATGGGTTAGCGACCATGGAATAGCGTTCCGTTTGTGATACACGTGCTGGTGAGTTTTCATGCTCCCGTTTGTGATAAGCCTCCCCCTTTGTGTTTTCTGGATTTCTAATTATTGATTTCTGGAATTTGTGTTTCACCAATTTTTGTGATTTGCATTGATATGTTTTGTCAATATTTGAGGTTTGGTGAATAAGCTAAAGAATATGATATTCTTTTTGGATATTTGAGGAGGTTTGAGATATTGTATGATTTTCATTGTTATCAGTTATATACTTGTCACAGTATGGCATTATTGTTATCATATATTTTTGTCATATCTCTTATCTTATCTTGTATGATATTTATAGCTAGACTGATCCGTTTATTATTTCTCTTCTTAAATAATACTCGGGTCAGACCGAGGTGTTTCAGGTGCTTCCACTTGACTTCTTAGCAGGGGCTAGCTTCTGAATTTTGGCTAACTACTTTAGCTTAGTAGTTTTTATTTTTATACATTCGAGATAGAGACTCCTTGATGTATACATATTCTTTTGTCTAGCACTTGTACCTATTCTTTTGTGATGTAGTGGATCTTGTATGACCACTACTTTGATATTCACTTCTATGTGTTATATTCATATCTGTTTCCGCCTTTGTGATATGAATATTTTGACTGATTTGTGTTATGCTTATTTTATATTTGTTTCCGAAGGCCACATAGCCACTGTGTAGTAGTTTTGAGTTTTTATTTGATATGTCAGATTTCCACTTGAAATGAAATACATGTCATACTATCTAACATATCGGTACTCACACAAAGCAATTACACAAATGGTCGCTCCTCAACAGCCTTGTTCTTCATGCTAGTCGACGACATTACCCCGTAGTGTCCTTGGCTAGTGTGAGTATAGAGGTGGGGTGTCATAGCTTGGTATCAGAGCCAAACTTCGGAACAATGTAGAATAATCTAGCAAGGATCATTGTCCTAAGTCTCTCTTAGGAATTGTTCCTTAGGATTTAATTCGAGTCTTATGACCCGTTTTATCCTATTTTCTTCTATGATGCCTTGTTTTATCAATCAAGTTTGTTTGATATTCATTCCTAGAATAACATTTTTCCACTTCTTTCTTTCTTTCTTAAAGAAGAGATATGGTTAGACCTGGCCATCCCAGCGCCGGTCAATCCAGTGCTACTCCTTAGGATGGTGTATTCATGTCTGCCCAATAGTTTTTAGATCTTGTAAAGAATGCCCAAGATGCCGGACCCATTCCTTAGCCTACTCATCCTAAATCCGGGTTTGCATGCTTGTGCAGTGATTATACCAATTTGGGTGGAAGGCCATTCAAGGGTTCCGAAAGAGTTATAGAAGTCCAAGCTTGGCTTAGAACATGCGATCACATCTTTTCTCGCATGAATCTTGTGGATTTACATCGAGTCTAAGTGGCTTCTAGCATGCTCCAGGAGAGAGCATTAGATTGGTATGTGCTTTTGATTTGGGAAATTGTTGAAGCAAATCTTACTTGGGAGCAATTCCGAGAAAGGTTCGAGTTAAAGTTTGTGCCGGAAGCTGAAAAAGTAACTTTAGCTCGACGCTTTATTGACCTTGTTCAAGGTGAATCTTCTATGACAAATTATGTCGCATCTTTGGAATCCCTCTCTAAATATGGGGTCGAGTATATTAATACCCCATTGAAGAAAAATCATAGGTTTATCTATGGGTTGAATAAAAACCTCAAAAAGGCTTTACTTTTGAAACTAGAAGTTTCTTTCGATCAGCTTATAGATATCGCTCTTCGACTTGAATAGACCGATAAAGAAAGTGATGGTGATGTTGGGGGTGCCAAACAGAACTTCAATAACAACAAGAAAAGGCAACGCACCAGTAATTTCAAAGGTCCTAATCCCAACAAGAAAGGGAAGTAAGCAACTTCGGTAGCAAAGACTCCTACCTCTAGTCGTGGAGAATGCTACAGTTGTGGTTCTAAGGACAGCTATGCAAATAAGTGTCTGAAGCCCGTTACTTGTCGCTATTGCAAAAGTTTGGGTCATCCTAAATCTTCATGTCCCAAACTCCAAAGTAAGAAAGAGGGAAAGCTGAATGTTGTGCAAGCCCCTAGTAACACTTCTCTTGGTCAAGGTATTTCTCATTCTGTCCTTGATGGCATTATTATGTTTCGTGATCATCCAATTTGAGTTCTTTTTAATACGGGTGCATCTCACTCTTTTATATCAAAGGAACTTGTTGATACTTTGTCTTTAAATGTTATGGGCTTGATGACTTAATTGAGAATTGCGAATCCGATTGGTGGATCCGCAACACTCAGTTTGTTTTGTAAAGATGTCGAGATTATTTTTTTATTATGCTTTCCGAGCCGATTTGCATGTTATGCATTACTTAGGTTTCAGAATGATTTTGGGAATGGATTGACTTAATCGTTATGAAGCCCACATCATATGTCCCGAGAGGACTATCTATCTTCGACATCCTCAATCTGTTAAGCAGATTTCTATTGTTCTTAAAAATTCAGATTCCAATTCGGTGACATCCCTATATTCTCTAAATCCACATGATGACGATAATGATGATGAGGAAGATGTCATTTCCCTCATTCACGTTGTTCATGAATTTCCCGCTATATTTGAGCCCGTTTTAGGATTACCACCTAAGAGAGCAATTGAGTTCAGAATTAATCTAATCCTTGGAGCTCTACCTATCACTCGTCCTCCTTATTGTATGTCTAATAAGGGAAATGAGGAGATGCGTAAACAATTATCCGAATTGGAATCAAAACTGTTTATTCATTCTAGTTCCTCTCTATGGGGAGCTTCAGCTATCTTTGTGAAGAAATCCAATGGTACACTTAGGCTTTGCATTGACTACCGCAAGCTTAATGATCTCACTATCAAGAATAAATATCCCTTACCTCGGATTGATGATCTATTCGATCAACTTTGCGATGCTAGAGTCTTTTCACAGTTAGACTTAGCAACCGGTTTTCATCAGCTTCGTATTGTAGAGGATATAATTCCATTGACATCGTTCCATACTCGTTATGGAGCTTATGAATGGCTTGTTATGCCATTTGGTTTAACGAATGCTCCAGCTTATTTTGTTGAACTTATTCAAAGATTTCCTCGATCGATTTGTTCTCATCTTTATTGATGATATTCTTGTTTATTCTAAAACCGAGGAAGAGCATGAAAAACATCTTCGGATTGTGTTGGAAACTCTTAGGAGCAATCAATTGAAAGCAAAGTTTTCTAAGTGCCATTTTTGGCAATCTCGTGTGAAATTTTTAGGACATATTATTTTTGAACCCAGATTTCCATGGATCCTTCAAAGATTGAAGCGATTCAAAATTAGAAGAGAACATAGAGTGTGACGGATATTCGTAGCTTTCTTGGATTGGCGGGCTATTACCGTCGTTTTATAAAAGACTTTTCTAAAATTTCCGTACCTCTTACTAGTTTGACAAAGAAAGGAGTTAAGTACATTTGGTCAGACAAATGTGAAGCTGCTTTTCAGAAATTAAAAGAACTCCTTTCCGATGCTCCTATTCTTGTGATTCCTTAAGGGAACCAAGACTTGATTGTTTATACCGATGCTAGTCGTGTTGGTTTGGGAGCTGTTCTCATGCAAAGGGAACGTGTTATCGCTTATGTGAAGCAACCCTCCCATACTTGCCATTTTATTTGAATTACTTAATTTAGTTTATGCTAAATTCAGGGTTACTTACTTCCAAGACCAACTATTTTCTTTCTTTTATTAGATTTTTTTTATTATTTATTTCCCAAGATCCAATTTGATCAATATAGAAATATTGATATACTTCTTTGTAAAAACTATTTGTATGTACATATAAACATACAAGTCATTTTAATTCTAATATCAGAGTTTTTTTTTGAATAAAGTATAACTCAGTTTATTTTAAACTAAAATATCTATGTTTTAGCCACAGTAAAAAGAATTGGGAAAGACCCCCTCCCATTTGAATCTTTGTGCAAATTTACTAACCAATTCCTGTTTGTTTATTTGTGTTTGACAATTGTATATTTAATAGAACATGAGAGTTACCTCATAACATTCAAACTTTTGCAACATTGCTTTTCAAATAGCCAAAAGAGGTTGTGCATGCTTCTGTGCATCTGTGTGCACATAAACATGTACAACTGCTATTTACTACACCTGAGTTTTCAGGTTGATCAACTTGATTAGGTTAGATCCCTATACTGTTTTGTTATAATTTACTAACTTTGCTCATTCATTTAAACATCAAAATTATACAAATTTGGGTTCCTACTTTTCTATGTCTTCAGATTTCCTGTCTATATGTTTATTCTCATTTTATAGTATTTACAGTTAATTTGTAAATGAGTTCTAATCTCTAAAGTAGACTAGTACATATGTGTATATTACTAGCTCCCATATGCTTCAGTTCTACTACTAATTTTATTATTCAATTCTTGAAAATTGCATGTTTACAGATTATGATATAAGCTAAATACTTTTATCCTTTTCCACTGAGAATAATTCCATCACATAGTAAAATCTTTTAAACCATTCATTACATCACCATCAAAGTTCAGCACAAATCCAATATTAATACAGAAAGTCTTGTAGCTAAAATAAAACATAAAGGACATCCTTCAGCAAACATTCATAGTTCAGTGAATTAGAAAATTTCTTCTTAGCATCACACATCTGCATCTTATCACTTAGCTTTCTCTATTCCTGCAGACATCTCATGACCTACTCCATAATACATATGAAGCACCCATTTGATGCAAGCAACAAACAGGTCAGACTTATGTCTGGTGTGAGTAGAATCACTTGTTAATGCATGAAGACTAATGAAATATGCTCCATTATTATATTTTCTGTTCTCAGAGGTTAAGTGTTTTATTTAAGGTAATAAATCTCCTTCTCATGTTCAAATTTACAAAGTGTTATTCCAATGGTGTGTGTGTTGTTAAATAACAGGTGTGTATTCTTAGACTAACTTGTCATCAAAAGCATTGGTTCAGAAAAACCTATCAACCATCATACATACATACATGTTGGTGCTAACACCCAAAACATGCACAATCATGCATAAACATGCACAAACAATATTCATAGTATTAAGCCAAAGTATCAACCCTGAGTCTACATGTTATGACTCCCATATACTTCTAGCCTATTTACCCTTGCATGTATAATCATTTCATGTTATTTAAAGGTCCAGTATTACATTCATGGTTGCACTGGTGCACACTGCCTGGAACTACTACCTGGTTTCCAGTGCACTGCAAGCTATTTGGGCATAAACATGCCATGTGCAAACTCACACCCCAACCTTGATGCAAGCCAACCACTATGTTATACCCACTTCCATCATACCCAACCTGATAAAGGTGACCCACATCCTTAGTTTAATTACTAAGTTCTTTCATATGACCCAATATTATATATGCAGTGTCATGCCCAAAACTGTTGTATGCTAACCAATATGTGATAGCAATTTTCATACATCTATCAATCATTCACCCATTCATACACTCAACAATTAATCAGTCACACTTGTAACTATTTCAAGTCAGTTTCATTCAGAGATATATCCTTAGCTAAAGCATAGATCTGAGAATTTTAGGAAGTGAAATGCCACTGTAGTTCCCCAGTAATAAGGTTCTTACAGTCATCCTACACACTAAAGTGTGCTCACATATTACTCAACCTTATTTCCAGAGAACAATCAATGATGGATTAAGACTCAACACATGGAAATTCCATTGCACCCTAACCCACATTTTCAGTTGCAAGACATAAGCCAAAGGACCCCTTCCTCTTATTGCCTTGCACCTTACTTTTCTCATTAATTTATGCTTTAACTAAAAACATTTCTCAAGTTCATAAACATATAAATAAATCAGTTATTATACAATCATTAAATTTATCATGTATAAACAAGCATAGGTTAAGTGAAAACAAGGCAATACAAGTCACATAATCTCAGAAACAACAGAAAATTGTTAAACTAAAATGCAACCAAAGCATCAAACAGAAATTAAAATAACTAAAGGTTAAATGGCAACCTTTCATAGGTCTTAATGCCTTGCTAAGTGAGGGTTTACTCACCATAGTTCTCCTTCCCAAGTCTTGCTTCAGGCCTGCCATGTATTTTCTAAACTGCTGCTTGTTTTCCTTGTTTTTTATTTTATTTTGTTTCCTGGTTTCTAATCCTATAAATGTAGGAGATAATGGTCTGTATATAGGGAGTTGCTAGGGTTTTAAGGTCAGTTAAGTAATTTATTTTTATCAGAAATCCCATCACTATTTCTGGTTTCACCCATAGTTCACCCTCTCCACTTTCCTTTCCCACCATTTCTCCTTTTTCCTTATCTTGGCTACTTTTGGTAAATTTCTTCACACATTATATGCATGACTGTGGCTCGGGCATTGTTTGTCTTTTCTGGTTTTAATCATGCATATAAGCTTATTTGTATAACCAACTATGTGTGTGTATCAATCAAATATTTTGCACATCTCATATATTCGTGCTTTTCCTACCTACACAAGAAACTATGCTCCTATGTAATCTATGGAAATTAAGACTAAAAACTGCCTAAGTTATTTATGTATTGTAACTAGGCTAATGTGTACACACTAACAAGTCATGTGCTCATTTATTATTATTTTTCTGTATTTATTTACAAGGCCTTTACTCACTAAAGTGCCTTGCTCATGTAGTATGCTGGAACAGTGTGCACATGCACAAGGGCATGCACCCTCATTCTCACACAAATCTTTCCAGAGAATTATATTTGTATTTTTTTAACTAAATGTCTTTCTTTTATAAAGTATTTAAATTTTTATATATTTGTTTGAACTATGGGCTGTCACATTATGCTTCTAGGCAATTAAAGCCTGCCGAGACTAGATATGCCACTCACGATTTAGAGCTCGCGGCCATTGTTTTCGCCCTTAGAATTTGGCGTCGTTATCTTTTGGGAGAGAATTTGTTCTCTATACCGATCATAAATCTTTGAAGTATTTATTTTCTCAAAAGGAACTTAATTTGCATCAACAACGTTGGCTCGAATTCCTTGCATCTTATGATCTTGATATTCTTTATACTCCCAGAAAGGGAAATCGTGTTGCCGATGCCCTTAGTCGTAACCAACAAGCGGTTGTTTCCATGATGATATCTGAATGGAATGATCTCAAGACTTTGTCTACTTGTGAGATTTGAGATCGTGAATCCGATTCGTGTTCATCTCTTGTTTTGTGTAGCCTTGAGGCTCATCCTTCTCTTTTAGACCGCATCCTTGAAGATCAAAAGCAAGATCCCGAATTGGCTCTTCTTAGCCAAAGTTGTAGGGATAAAAATAAGGTTGATGGTTTGAAAGATTTTGATATTGATGCTCGCGGAGGCATTTGAAAATTTGGTAGACTTATTGTGCCAAATATTAGTGATCTTCGTAAAGACATTTTAGAAGATTCTCATCGTTCTAAATTTACCATTCATCCCGGTAGTAGTAAAATGTATGCGGACATGAAAATACTTTATTATTGAGATGGAATGAAATCCGATATTGCTAACTTCATTAAGCGTTGCATGACTTTCCAACTCGTTAAGGCCGAGCATCAAAGGCTCGGTGGGTTATTGCAACCTTTAGACATTACCGTTTGGAAGTGGGATCAAATTTCCATGGACTTTATTGACGGTCTTCCCTGTTATCGTTCGGGTCATGACAGTTTATGGGTGATTGTAGATAGACTTACAAAATCCGCCTATTTTATTCCCGTTCGGTCCAATCGGACCGTACCTCTTTTGGCCAAACTCTATGTCAAAGAGATTGTTAAATTGCATGGGGTTCCTACTTCTATTGTTTGCGATCATGATCCATTATTTACTAGTGGATTTTGGAAGCGTTTTCAAAAAGCTTTGGGAATGAAGCTTAATTTTAGCATCGCTAATCATCCTCAGTCGATGGAAAAACGGAGCGTGCGAATCAAACTCTTGAAGATCTCCTTCGTTCATGTGTTCTTGACTTTGGTGGAAGTTGGGAAGATCATATTTCTCCTGTTGAGTTTTCCAATAATAATAGCTTCCAATCTAGTATTGGTATGGCACCTTTCGAGGCACTCTACAGAAGGCCATGCCGATCTCCTTCGTGTTGGCTTGAAACCGGTGAGAAGCTGGTTTTAGGTCCGGATTTTATTCGTGATGCTACAGAAAAGATTGACCTTATTCATCATGGGATGAAAGAAGCTCAAAGTAGACAAAAATCCTATGCCGATAACCGAAGAAGGAATTTGGAATTTTATGTGGGAGATTTGGTATTCATTCGTGTTTCACCTATGAAGGGTGTTGTGCGTTTCAGTCGACCGGAAAAATTAGCACCTCGATATATTGGCCCATTTCCCATCACCGAACGCATTAGTTCCGTGGCTTATCGCTTTTTATTACCGGCTCAATTTTCTTCTATTCATGACGTATTCCACATTTCTCAACTACGGAAATGCCTTAGAGATTCCGATTCTATTCTTGAGCCCGGTGTTATTGAAGAAATGGAAGTTTCACCTAATTTGACTTATGAGCAACATCATATTTGTATCATTGCTACGAATGTTAAACGCCTTCGAAATAAAGATGTTCCGCTTGTGAAAGTTCAATGGTTCGCAAATCCTAAGGATTGTTCTTGGGAATCCAGAGAATTCATCGAGCAAACACATCCGGACTTACTCTCTCGTGCTCTTTAAGGTGAACTTCCCACTTCAAATTTCTCTTTTGTGTTGTTATGCCTTAAAGTGGTTGTTACTCTTTATTTTCTTCTTAAGTATTGCGAGGACGCAATTTCTTTAAGGAGGGGAGTCTGTAATAACCCACATATTTTACGATTATATATATTTAAATGTTTTATTTAAATATAACATCGTTAGTTGAATTTAAAGTCCGAAATGTGACCTTTTGTAAACAGTCGAATTTGGACTCGAGACCACTTCCATTGATTTTAAAACGACGTTTACAACATGTTTGAGTATAAACATCGATATGTTTGGAGTTGATTAAGATTTTGGTATTTTTATTTGGGCTTTGGATTGGGTTCTAGCCAATTAACCCAATAACAGAACCCAAATCCTCTACCAAATACCCTAACTCCACTCCTCTTCATTCATTCCATTCATAATTTCCTAGCACTCTCAAGAAAAATGAAAAATGGGGGAAAAGAAAGGAAATTAAAATTTCCAAGCCCTAGTTCTCTTAGGAAATTCAAGTTCTAGTTCTAAAATCAAAGAGAAGCTTAGGTAAGCATCCTCTTCATCTTCTCCATCTCAATCTCTCTTCAATTTGAAGAATTTCCTATAACCTAACTTAGGAAAAACTTTGCCTTTGATAATAGACTAAAGATTCTAGAGGTGTAGTGAAGAGGAATTGATCTTGCTTTGTTTTAGAGCTTCTCAATTGTTGTTTTTGAGTTTAAAGGTGAGTTCTTGAACTCACATCTATGTCTATAGCTTTCATTGTTGTTAGGTATGAATTCCTAACATCTATTTGATGTTCAATTGCTTTTGATTTGAATTGATTTGGTGAATTTTCTAATTTTTGGTTTTGAAGTCAAAATTTATGAAAATCCTACTATGGTTGTTCGGACATGTTATTTGGGGTGTATCGAAGAGCCCATAGGGCTGGGTTGTCGCTTGGCATAAATCCCTAGCCTCGATCGCATGTCCGATCGCTTCCAAATTGATTTGGCCATCAATGGCCTAGGCAAACTATTCCCCAGTACAGGCAACCATACGTCTGGTTGTTCTATCCAAACGTCTGGTTAGGGCACTAGAAGAAGAAAAAAATAACGGAAGAAAAAATATAAATCCAGAGCCATGAACCAAACGTCTGGTTCAACCGGTCAAACTTCTTGTTAGGGGTTCTAGAAATAATAAAAAAACAGAAAATGGCAGAACCCCAGGTCAGACGTCTAGCCGAATCAACCAGACGTCTAGTCTTGTGAAATTTTGCCTATTTGCCTATTTTTGAGTGGATTTCCAATTTTTATGGATTTTTGTTGATCCGGTTATTGTTGTCATTTATTATCGACTTTGATGACTTCTTTTCTGGATTTTTGGGTATATCCATTTGATGGATTTGATATCAATTTTTATGGTTTTAATTCATCTCGTCGAATGTGGATTTTTGGTGATATATTGTTTTTACA
The DNA here is from genome assembly GCA_030737815.1 of Allium fistulosum. Taxonomy (NCBI): domain Eukaryota; kingdom Viridiplantae; phylum Streptophyta; class Magnoliopsida; order Asparagales; family Amaryllidaceae; genus Allium; species Allium fistulosum. The sequence goes on from CM060904.1 coordinate 961,495,169, forward strand.
ACCATTTCTGTGATTTTTCACTTTAAAATACAAAGGTTTCTATACTAGTAGTAAATACTCAAACTCTCTCACAAAAACGATTTCATCACTATTTTTAATACAAAACTCGTTTCAAAACCGTTTTCCAATCTATTAGTATATACAAACCTTTACCTCATTCGTATGAGAAATCTAATTAAACGACTTAGCAAAACAAGTGGTATGAAACGCTTGCGTTTACTTCGTCGGTTAATTCTTGGACTTGTTCGATCGAAATCTCGTGACAATTTTCGAGTGAAAATCTACAATTTGTTCGTAAATATTTAAGTTAAGCTAGTGGTTATGGGGCATGAAGCTAAACTCATTTATTTACTAGCTTAGTATAATTTACACTTATCGATCAATGATGATCATTTTGTGATTTAGACTAGCGACGTGCGATGTTTCTTTGTCTGCCTGGGGGACTAAACCCCGTCTGTGGAGTTTCGGATCAAATTGGTGGGGTAGAGACCCTTGGTCTTCGGGCCGTTTGTGGAGCTTCGGCTCAAAATTGATGGGTTAGCGACCATGGAATAGCGTTCCGTTTGTGATACAGGTGTTGGTGAGTTTTCATGCTCCCGTTTGTGATTGGCCTCCCCCTTTGTGTTTTCTGGATTTCTAATTATTTATTTCTGGAATTTGTGTTTTAACAATTTTTGCGATTTGCATTGATTTGTTTTGTCAATATTTGAGGTTTGGTGAATAAGTTAAAGAATATGATATTATTTTTGGATATTTTAGGAGGTTTGAGATATTGTATGATTTTCATTGTTATCAGTTATATACTTGTCACAGTATGACATTATTGTTCTCATATATTTTTGTCATATCTCTTATCTTATCTCATCTTGTATGATATTTATAGCTAGACTGATCCGTTTATTATTTCTCTTCTTAAATAATACTCGAGTCAGACCGAGGTGTTTCAGGTGCTTCCACTTGACTTTTTAGCAGGGGCTAGCTTCTGATTTTAGGCTAACTACTTTAGCTTAGTAGTTTTTGTTTTTATACATTCGAGATAGAGACTCCTTGATGTATACATATTCTTTTGTCTAGCACTTGTACCTATTCTTTTGTGATGTAGTGGATCTTGTATGACCACTACTTTGATGTTCACTTCTATGTGTTATATTCATATCTGTTTCCGCCTTAGTGATATGAATATTTGTGACTAATTTGTGTTATGCTTATTTTATATTTGTTTCCGAAGGCCACATAGCCACCGTGTAGTAGTTTTGAGTTTGTATTTGATATGTCAAATTTCCACTTGAAATGAAATGCATGTCATACTATCTGACATATCGGTACTCGCACAAAGCAATTACACAGATGGTCGCTCCTCAACAGCCTTATTCTTCGTGCTAGTCGACGGCATTACCCCGTAGTGTCCTTGGCTAGTGTGAGTATAGAGGTGGGGCGTCACACTATTCATTACGCCAATACAAACAAAACCGCAGGTTCTTTTTGGAGAATGGATTTCCATACAAATGACCAGGTGAAGGGACTACCTTCCGATGGGTACACCTCTAGATGGATGTCCCGAGGCACAGAACATCTGCCCTCTACCAACACAAGACCGACCGACCTCTTTAATAAGGTAGTACCGAATATGTCATCATCCGGACATTACCAACCTTTAACCGAGTGCGCTCTAGCATACAAACCACATTAATTTACATCCCGAACGTCATAGCAGGAATAAATATATCTAGAAGGGGATGATCATACCCTAATTGAGAATGACCCACTTAGCCTTGCCGCATCTAACCCTGTTTCGGTCATTTCCGGTTGATGAGGCTCGAGGCTACGATTACCTTTTCTCATAGCACATATCACATCACTTTTAAATGCTACATTCGCCATTTCCGTTGACTACTATTTGCCTTTCACAAAAATATAACCCTTGAGCTCGTACGTCTCAAGGAAGGGTGTTAAGCTAAGAGAAGTTGCCTTCTCCCCCACAAAACAGATGTACGTTTGTAAAAACCAACGTACGTAATCTCAGAAAATGCAATGTCAGACATTCATCCATACAAGCTACTTTCCTCGGCCATTATTAGGCGAGAAGTCCTTGTGGTTTTGAGGTTTTTCATAACAAAGAGACCACTGCTATAATATAGTGAATCGGGAGTTTATCCCCAATTAATCAACAAGTAGCCCCTCGTTATTATTCATCTCAATATCTCCGTCTTCAAATATCTTCATTCTTCGAACACGTAAACTGGTTCGAAGTGGTTTTCAGATAGGAATCGCCCAAATTCGACACCGGTTCCTTCGAAATCCAATTATCGATAAAAAGATGTTAAGTTCATACGTGGATATTAATCATCAATCAATTACTTCATCTTTTATAAAATATCTTTCTTAGATATATTCTTTTCAATTTATTCCGGTTTCTTTTCAATGAGTATATGGAATCATTAAACCTCATTTATTAAATCATTTGATTTATTTAAACCTTTCTTAAATCCTAGAATAATTCCAAATCATTTTCTCTTTTACTTAGGAAAACCTTTCCAAATCATTCATTAAATCTAAATCAAAGATTTCTTATATTCAAGTTATAACTTTTAACTTAGGGAAAGTATTCCCAAATCATTTATTAAATCTTAATCAAAGATTTCTTTCTTAACTTCAAATCATATTCTTATAAATCGAAGATTTTCATAACAGAGCACTACTGCCACCTTAGATATGGTAAATTTCACCTCCATGGACTACTGGCAAGTAATCCTACATCATGAAGATCTTTGTCTTAAATGATCTTTGTCTTCAATATGTTTTATTTCGAAAATTAGTTTGAAGGGGTTTTCGGATAGGAATCACCCAAATCTGATCCCCGGTTCTTCGGATAGGAATCACCCAAATCCGATTCCCGTTCCTTCATGCCAATCAACGAATAAAATATGTTAAGTGGTTAAATAACATTCAAAGAATTTGTTTCTTTTCTTTTATCTTGGAAAAACGTAAATATGATCTTTTAAAGCATTCGGGCTTTCCTTTCGATCTATTCCACCCCTCGCCTAAAAAGAGAAAACATAGGCCAGGTAAGTTCAGGGCACTGGTTGCTTCATCCCTAACCTTAGTTAAATACCTTGTTTTATCTTCCCAAATCTCATAGGAGGGACAAATGTACTGGTCGTTTCCGCATACTTGGTTATTAGCTTTATTTTGGAATCGATTATAAGATTCCAAATTATCTTTTAAACGCTTAATTTTTCTTTTAAAAACATTCATAATTTATTCTAGGAAAAATCGTTAAGTTTAAACTCATATTCAAAAGATTATAGAATTCGCAGCATAAAAGTGCTGCGGAAAGTGCTATATAAGCTTATTTGATTTAAACAACTTTTTAATATTTGAAAATTTATATTTTCCATTCCAAATCTTTTTTAAACCATTTTAATAGATTTATCAAATTTATTTCTAATTTTTAATCATTTAAAAATATCATTTATAAAGAAATCCCTTTTTGGATTTCGAACTGCAAAACCACGATGTTTTTAGAAAATTATTTTGGACATATTTAAAATCTACTTAATAAAATTTTGATTTTCTTTCTTCGTTGGAAAACTATGGATTAATAGACCAGAAAATTTTTATCTCGAAGAATTTCGAGCTATATTCCACTTTGTACACTCATTTAACTTTTATGGCGCGAAATCGCGAACTACCGTTACACGACGCGCCTAGTTTACTTGTTTTTCAATATCTTTTCATACTTCTTAGAAACACTTTTAAATGTTTATAAAACATTTCTAAATCATTTTAAACAATATTTTTATATTTCAAACTCATTTTTCATTTCATTTCATATTATTATAATATTATTTCTAAATCTTTTTAGAATCATTTAGAGGCTAAATCACTCCATACACATATTATTATGGATTTAATTTCCATTTAATTAACTATGGTTAATTACTAATCTTTTCTCTTATCATTATCAAACCAAGTTATCAACCATATAAACAATCATATAATCAACCAATTTGCAACCAAGTAACCAAACATTTAATCATCCAACATATACCAAACTTTTTATGTAATTAACTTGAAATATTTTTAGGAATTAGTAACTTTAAATATGAGTACTCACCTTTAACCAAATCATTTAACTTCCTACCAACATTCATTTAATCCAACACTTCACTAAATCCTCTTATCTTCACCAAATCTTTTTCGTAGACTTTCCTTTTGATTCCGGCAGCACTTCCTTCTCTTTTTTTCGCTCTGAAGGTTCACGACTTGCTCCTCCCACCTCCATAGGTTTGGCCTTCCCCTATTCCACCCCTTCCTCCATCATTTCTTCAATTCTTAGAAGCTAAACCATGTTTTAATGGTATTCTAAGGTCTTTGGCAAAGTTTGGTGGTGTTTGAAGTTGATTTGATATGATTTTAAGAAAAGTTAGTAAGGAAAGAGAGAAGAAAAGGCATTAGAGAGTGGAAGAAAAGCTTGAAAAAGGAAGAAGAAGCGATGTAAAAAAGTGAGAAAGTAGATGCTTATTTATAGAAAAAGTTTTGGATTAAAATAATATTTTGTAAAAAGACCAAAATACCCTTACTTACTTTTTAAGCAACCTTATTTTTTCAACACTAAACATCATATTTCAAATCATTACTTTATGTCTTTTTCACTTAAGTATTAAGTAAAGAATATAATAATTATGTTTGGTTTGATTTGATGTTTACCTTTTGCTTTGAAATGACATGTTTGTCATTTTGTGCTTACATTTTGTTAATTATATTCTAGAATTTTCTAAGTATGTTTAGTAAAATTAAACTTGATTAGTGAATTAATTAATACTTATACTATTTGAATATATGTTCCTATATAAGAAAATAAAGGTGCGACGACGTTGCGAGAACTTTTAATCGACCAAACGTTGATTTTCGACAAAATGTTTTACGGTCACATTTTGACGTTTTATTTAAACTATTTATTTATGTAAACCAAATTTAAAAATAAATTTGTATAATGTTATTTAAAACTATAAACACTCATAAATAAATTAAATATATTTATTTAACCATTGAAACTTAGTTTTTGGAAATCAGCATTTTGTCACTTTTGTCGATATAGGCAAATGTTACTATTTTTGTATATACTTCTCTTTCCAAATCCTATCTAATTTTTTTTGAATCATATAACCTTACCTATTTTATATTTAAAATCACTTTTAATGGTATATTTTAAAGTGGTCAAATTCTGGGTCGTTACATTCTCACCTACTTAAAAGAATTTCGTCCTCGAAATTACTCAAAACAAAAGTTTGCCCAAAACATTTATCTTTAAACTTAATTCCATATAATATACACAGATCATCCGTATGAAACATCTTATTCGATCTCCTATTCGAATACACAACTTTACTTCCGAACTAGTATCGATCCCCCGATCCTCTAGTGCGGACTCTGATAAGGCTTCTAGATCAGAACCTTTGCTTTCCTTGCATAGTTCTCAACTATGATAGAAAACTCAAGTACCTAACCAAAAACCTTCATCAATTTTCATCATCAAGAATCGAGTGATAAATCCTTTTTCGGACCAGTGAAAACATCTCAAAGTTCCGAACTCGAATCTTAGATCAAAATTTGTGCGATGAAATGATTTACATATAATATATGTATTTATCAACTTTCAAAAACTTTTCATAAACTTTTATCTTAAGTTTAAACATTTTATAAATGTGCTTCTTTATATAATCCCTTTAGTTATTTATTTCCAAATATTTTTATTAAAGGAAAATATTCTAAAGAAACTATTTTCTCATTCAAAAGATAATTTCTCTTTATTATTATTATTATTATTTTCCCACAATCCTTTAACTTAGTATATTTCCTTTAACACCGATATTATTTATGAATCATTTCGTAAAACTATTACTTAAGTTTATTTCATCTTATAACTTATGTAAATCAATCATGTTTTAAAGACTTAAGTCCAAATTCTTAATCAATGCTAGAATTCACTAATAAAACATCTTCTAAGTTATAATTACCTTTTTAAAAGTCATTATTCTACTTAATAGTTCATGACTTAAATCTATATTTGTATGATATACCTTTACATCCTAAGAGTATATACAAATCCCAAATTTCAAATTGGTTTTACTTAAATCCATCCGTCTAACAAATTTAAACTTTGTTGTAATTTACTATTATCTCAAATTCATAAGTTATAAAACTTATTTCTTATTTAATACTATATTAATTTTCTAGCTTTGAAAAAAACAAATTTTAAAACCACCCGTATTTAAATCCTCAAACTCTTAACTCTTAAATATCTTTGTTTTCTTTATAAATCAGATTTATAAATTTTCCTTATCTTATTTCATTTACTCAAAGTATTTCACAATCTTTTGCCAAAACTTTTCATAAATTTCTTAGCTCTGAGTTAGGTATGATTCGGAAATTTTTGACTGTCCAAAATCGTCGAGAATCCCACTTTATCTTATCAATTAGTGATCCCAAATTTATAAACACTTTTATAAATATTACTAATCAATTTATCAGTTAATGATTCACATTATCTCTTTAACTTAAGAAAATTATATAGATCGAGTAACCCTAAAAAATACCAAGGAACTGGGTACTACCAATAGTATCATATATCCTCTTGACAAGAAGAGTAATACTTAAGAGAAGTGCTTACCATCCGAACACATCTCTTGCCCATTTTTTAGTTTATTTTCATGCCAATCGAATTAGTTATCATAAAATACCTCTTTTTATTTGAAATAATACCATTTTCAAAATCCTTTAGAGATTATGTTTGTTTATAAAACCTATTTTATAAATTCTTTTTATAAATTCATCTTATATTAATCTTTATTTAAATTACCACAATTCTTTTACTCGAATTTAAATTCTCGTTCCTTTTATATTTATCATTTTACACAATCATTTTCTATTATTTAAATACATTTTTAACTTATATGTTCATTCCTTAAACAAATCTTATTATCAAACACCTTATAGTCAAATCGTTAAACTTAATTCACAAGGTATTTGTATTTAAACTTTTAAATCAAACAATTGATCAATTTATGATAGTAACTCAACATTATCATTTCTTAATTTATTATTTTGGAAATAAGTATTAAAGATCTTAATTACCTTATCAGATTTCTTACTTATCGATTATTTTTATGAAACATATTATAGTCAAACTATGAAATTCTAATCACAAGATGTTCATATTTAAATTTCAATAATCTTGATTTCTAACTATACAACTTTTCAAAATATATACTTTATATTCAAAATATAATCCTAGGTAAAATTATTTCATTTACCAATTTTTTTAAATCAGTGTGTCGATATGCCTTGTTAAGAGTTTAGAAATACCTATCGATACGGTTGTACTACCCATATCAACCAGAATTTATAAACCACTCAACCGATAAATCAACACAAAACTTTTTTATATCTAATAACAAATACGTGCTCATATATAATACGCTCAACTCATTCTAGGTGTTACTAACCCTATCTCTAATGAGTCACTCATTCTAGGGTATTACTAACCCTATTTATGATGAGTCTTTACCCCACCAAAGCCAAGGTTCTCGCTTAGACTTCATCTCTGATACCAGATGTCACGACCCATTTCTCCATACCCTTTGAATCGACAATAAACTACACATGTCCAACTCAAATTGCACGAAAAGATGGAACATGAAGGGTAATAAAGAAAAATAGACAGAATAGAATCTCACACGAATGGAATGATATATAATATTGAACAATATCTTTACAGCGGAAAACTTTTACATACATATATCAGAGTCTAACCTAAATTCAGCCTGGATAGTTATAAACATATGTCCTTACAATTGCTGACAAACATCAAACATAAACAAATAAATCACAACGGATAATAGAATATGACATACGACGATGAAGATCTCCAGCTCTCCTTTGGAAACTCCAACCGTCTTCGACTAAACCTGAAACTACTCGGATCTGACCCGAGTATTGAAAATACCCGGATCAGGCTTGATAAACTAGCGTGAGAAAAACTCAATAATAAATGACAGTGTCATATATCAGCCTTTAAATAAAATCCTTTAAAAATAAAGAGTTTCTCATAAGACCACGTCCACACATTAACACGGACGGGTTTTTACCTTATGATAACCAAAACACTTTTATATCAAAACATTTGATATTATTTTTAATGACATCTCTTTGAAAACATTTGCAAATAAACTTATTAATCTTATCCGAAATGGTTACCCTATAGCATTTCGAGGCTATTCATTACGCCAATACAAACAAAACTGCAGGTTCTTATTGGAGAATGGATTTCCATACAAATGACCAAGTGAAGGGACTACCTTCCGATGTGTACACCTCTAGATGGATGTCCCGAGGCACAGAACATCTGCCCTCTACCAACTCAAGACCGGCCTAACTGTTTAACTAGGTAGTACCGAATATGCCATCCCTTGGTCATTACCGACCTTTAACCGAGCGCGCACTAGCATACAAACCACATTAATTTACATCCCGAACGTCATAGCAGGAAGAAATATATCTAGAAGGGGATGATCATACCCTAATTGGGAATGAATCACTTAGCCTTGCCGCATCTAACCCTGTTTCGGTCATTTCTGGTTGATGAGGCTCGAGGCTACGATTACCTTTTCTCATAGCACATATCACATCACTTTTGAATGCCACATTCGCCATTTCAGTTGACTACTATTTTCCTTTCACAAAAATACAACCCTTGAGCTCGTAAGTCTCCAGGAAGGGTGTTAAGCTAGGAGAAGTTGCCTTCTCCCCCACCAAACAGATGTACGTTTGTAAAACCCAATGTACGTAATCTCAGAAAATGCAATGTCAGACATTCATCCATACAAGTTCGTTCTAGGACTGAACAAAACCGAAGGTACTTTCCTCGACCATTATTAGGCGAGAAGTCCTTGTGGTTTTGAGGTTTTTCATAACAAAGAGACCACTGCTATAATATAGTGAATCGGGGGTTATCCCCAATTAATTAACAAGCAACCCCTCGTTGTTATTCATCTCAATATCTCCGTCTTCAAATATCTTCATTCTTCGAAACATAAACCGGTTCGAAGTGGGTTTTGGATAGTAATCACCCAAATCCGACCATGGTTCCTCCGAAATCCAATTATCGAAAAAAATATGTTAAGTTCATACGTGGATATCAATCATCAATCAATTACTTCATCTTTTATAAAATATCTTTCTTAGATATATTCTTTTCAATTTATTCCATTTTCTTTTCAATGAGTATACAGAATCATTAAACCTCATTTATTAAATCAATTGATTTATTTAAACCTTTCTTAAACCCTAGAATAATTCCAAATCATTCATTAAATCTAAATCAAAGATTTCTTATATTCAAGTTATAACTTTTAACTTAGGGAAAGTATTCCCAAATCATTTATTAAATCTTAATCAAAGATTTCTTTCTTAACTTCAAATCATATTCTTGCAAATCGAAGATTTTCATAACAGAGCACTACTGCCACCTTAGATATGGTAATTTTCACATCCAGAGACTACTGGCAAGTAATCCTACATCATGAAGATCTTTGTCTTAAATGATCTTTGTCTTCAATATGTTTTATTTCGAAAATTAGTTTGAAGGGGTTTTCGGATAGGAATCACCCAAATCTGATCCCGGTTCTTCGGATAGGAATCACCCAAATCCGATTCTGGTTCCTTCGTGCCAATCATCGAATAAAAAATGTTAAGTGGTTAAATAACATTCAAAGAATTTGTTTCTTTTCTGTTATCTTGGAAAAACTTAAATATGATCTTTTAGAGCATTCGGGCTTTCCTTTCGATCTATTCCACCCCTCGCCTAAAAAGAGAAAACATAGGCCAGGTAAGTTCAGGGCACTGGTTGCTTCATTCCTAATCTTAGTTAAACACCTTGTTTTATCTTCCTAGATCTCACAGGCGGGACAAATGTACTAGTCGTTTCCGCATACTCAGTTATTAGCTTTATTTTGGAATCGATTATAAGATTACAAATTATCTTTTAAACTCGTAATTTTACTTTTAAAAACATTCATAATTGATTCTAGGAAAAATCGTTAAGTTTAAACTCATATTCAAAAGGTTATATAATTCGCAGCATAAAAGTGCTACAGAAAGTGCTATATAAGCTTATTTGATTTAAACAACTTTTTAATATTTGAAAATTCATATTTTCCATTCCAAATATTTTTTAAACCATTTTAATAGATTTATCAAATTTATTTCATATTTTTAATCATTTAAAAATATCATTTATAAAGAAATCCCTTTTTGGATTCCGAACTGCAAAACCGCAATGTTTTTAGAAAATTATTTTGGACATATTTCAAAATCTACTTAATGAAATTTTGATTTTCTTTCTTCGTTGGAGAACTATGGATATAATAGACCGGAAAATTCTTATCTCGAAAATTCCGAGCTATATTCCACTTTTTACACTCATTTAACTTTTATGGCGCGAAATCGCGAACTACCGTTACACAACGCGCCTAGTTTTTACTTGTTTTTCAATTTCTTTTCAAACTTCTTGGAAACACTTTTAAATGTTTATAAAACATTTCTAAATCATTTTAAACTCATTTCAAACAATATTTTAATATTTCAAACTCATTTTTCATTTCATTTCATATTATAATATCATATTATTATAATATCATTTCTGAATCTTTTTAGAATCATTTAGAGGCTAAGTCACTCCATACACATATTATTATGGATTTAATTTCCATTTAATTAACTATGGTTAATTACTAATCTTTTCTCTTATCATTATCAAACCAAATTATCGACCATATAAACAATCACATAATTAACCAATTTGCAACCAAGTTATCAAACATTTAATCATCCAACATATACCAAACTTTTTATGTAATTAACTTGAAATATTTTTAGGAATTATTAACTTTAAATATAAGTACTCACCTTTAACCAAATCGTTTAACTTCCAACCAACATTCACTTATTCCAACACTTCACTAAATCCTCTTATCTTCACCAAACCTTTTTCGTAGACTTTCTTTTTGATTCCGGCAGCACTTTCTTCTCCTTTTCTCGCTCCGAAGCTTCACGACTTGCTTCTCCATCCTCCGCAGGTTCGGCCTCCCCCTATTCCACCCCTTCCTCCATCATTTCGTCACTTCTTAGATGCTAAACCATGTTTTAATGGTATTCTAAGGTCTTTGGCAAAGTTTGGTGGTGTTTGAAGTTGATTTGATATGATTTTAAGAAAAGTTAGTAAGGAAAGAGAGTAGAAGAAGCCATTAGAGAGTGGAAGGAAAGCTTGACAAATGAAAAAGAAGAAGTGTAAAAAAGTGAGAAAGTGGATGCTTATTTATAGAAAAAGTTTTGGATTAAAATAATATTTTGTAAAAGACCAAAATACCCCTACTTACTTTTTAAGAAACCTTATTTTTTCAACACTTAACATCACATTTCAAATCATTACTTTATGTCATTTTCACTTAAGTATTAAGTAAAGAATATAATAATTATGTTTGGTTTGATTTGATGTTTACTTTTTGCTTTGAAATGACATGTTTGTCTTTTTGTGATTACTTTTTGTTAATTATATTCTAGAATTTTCTAAGTATGTTTAGTAAAAGTAAACTTGATTAGTGAATTAATTAATACTTACACTATTTGAATATATGTTCCTATATAAGGAAATAAAGGTGCGACGACGTTGTGACAACTTTTAATCGACAAAACGTTGATTTTCGACAAAATGTTTTACGGTCATATTTTGACGTTTTAGTTTAACTATTTATTTATGTAAACAAAATTTAAAAAAAAAATTGTATAATTTTATTTAAAAATATAAACAGTCATAAATAAATTAAAATAATTTATTTAACCATTGAAACTTACTTTTCTGAAATCAGCATTTTGTCACTTTGTCGATATAGGCAAATTTTACTATTTTTGTGTATACTTCTCTTTCCAAATCCTATCTAATTTTGTTTAAATCATATAAACTTACCTATTTTATATTTAAAATCACTTTGAATAGTATATTTTAAAGTGGTCAAATTCTGGGTTGTTATAGTCATAGTTGCATTTTTCTTCTTTTGCCTGAAAGAACGAGAGGGAGGGAGGAAAGTAACTAAGGTTTAAAAGTTTATTTAATTATGTTTATTAAAAATTTAAATAATTTCAACGTTCATTAATTCATAATTTTTTCATATGAGGTCCAAGTTGAATATGACGAGTTGCATTGCTCTCGTATCGACGGAATCTATGCTATAGAGTTGGATTTGATGGATTTGGAGCTAGTAGGAATTCGGGTTAAAATTGAACGCCTGTCCAATTTTAATTCAAACAAGAACGTTTAGGCGAAAACTGTAATTAAAGTGAGCTAACTCACCTCGCTGGCCCTCTTATATTATTATATAAGCGTGGATAATTTTATTGTTGATTGTTTGTTGGCTGTTTGGATAATTTACTATTTTATTTGTTGGTTTAGATATTTTTCCACCCTGGAGCGGATGAGACCCTATTACATTCCCGTGTAAGAGCGGATGAACTTTTGTATACGATCCCACCTCGAAGCGGTTGATTTATATTATTTGGTTATATACTATATGTGATGTAGGGGGACAGGTTGGAGGGATCCAACTGGATTCCTCACACTGTTAATTTTACTTTTCATATATTTTGATATATGATGTGTTGGATGCCATATTTGATGACATGGATGATTTTTCCTATTTAGTGCTATGGTAACACTAGGCCATATTTTAGTATTCGAAATATTATAAAGTGAAGATTTAGTTTTTAAAAATGATTTTAAGTAATTTTGAAAAATTTATATGTTTTAATAATTTTTCTTCGAATTTTATTTAAAGAAGGAATTTATTTAAAGTAAATAAAAGGTATGATTTTTTAATATTATAAATTAATAGTTTTATGACATATTTTTTATAGAGATTTTTGAACTATAAAGTAAAGGTTTTTAAAATCTTAAAATTTAGTCCGTCTTTTTTAATAAAGGAATATGGTTTTAAAAAGAATATTGAAATATTTTGGTATAAATATTTATTAACCGTTTTATATAAAGTGATGTGTGTGTATACACATATATTAGGATTTATTTATAAATGTAATATTTATAAATGTGATAATTTATAAAAGTGACATTTTATAAATAATGTGAAGATTTGAAAATTGGTATTTTATTAATAAAAGAATAGGTTTATAAATGGTGTTTATAAATAAGGGAAACTTTTATCGTTGGATAAATTGGGTAAAATAAATCACAATTGTGGATTTATAATAAGATGTGAGATGTTGTTTTAGAAAAATAGTTGATTCTATTTTGGAAATTGAAAGTGATGATAGATTTGGAGATGCTAAACGATATGTTATAAAATAGAAGGAGATCTATAAATATAGTTTTATAAATATGGAAATGATTATGTTGAAAATTAAGTATGAATTTTTATCAAGGAAGTATATTTATGCTTTAAAGGTTATTTATTTAATTACTATTGTTTAAAAGTTGTTTATCAATATTTTAATATTTTGAAAAGTTAATTATTTAAATTATTAATATGGTTTGAAATTAATTATAATTATTTATAAATAAAGTTTTGGAAATTAATTATTATTATTTATAATAATGTTGAAGATAAATTATTATTGTTTTATTAAAAATGTTTTGAAATTATCAATAATTATTTTTAGGATGTTTTGGAAGTTAATTACTATTTATTATTATATAATAGTGTTTTAAGGTAAATGATTAGAATTTATTTATAAATGTTTTTCGAGATTTATAAATGGGGTTTATAAACAAATGTAGGTTTTATAAGAGGAATCTTATAACATGGTTTGCAAAACTTAAAGGAAGATTTGAAAAGGGGTAAAAAGAGTTTTATAAATGGTCTTATATATTTATAAAAGAATTTTAGAAATGGGTTTATAGATTTATAAAAGAAGCTTTATAAATGGTCTTATAGATTTATAAAGGGTTTATAAATGATTTTAGGAATGCATAAAAGGGAGTTTATAAATGATTTCAGGGATTAATGAATGGGGTTATAAACGGGCTTTAAAGATTTATAAAGGAACTTATAAATCTGTTCTAAAATTATATAAAAAGGAAAGCTTTCTCTGTTTTGTGAATATACTTATACCATTGAGATTAGTATATGGATATTTTCCAAGTATTGAAAATATAAGTGTTGTGAATGAATCTTTGTAAAAGTATTTGGTCCAAATATTTACAAGTGATTTTAGTTAATGAAAATATTAATTAAAAGAGGCTAGTGGTTGCTTATGTGCTTAACCAATGTTGGTTTTCCCTGTGGAATAAATCCCCGATTTGGATGTGTGTTTCTGGATAGTTAAATAACCGATTATCAAATAAGGACCTAAAACATAACTTGGAAATATCTACGAGATACATGTGAGTTATGTGGCACAATTATCTCCGATGATGTTGTACTGTGCGTATAAATCTCATTTTGTTCTCCTAAGACAAGCGATAAGAAAATCTGTCCACTAACGGTTAGGTGGTGGTCTCCGCTCTTATCTTTGACTGTTTATTTCATAAAGAACTGGGGTTGAGCTTACCGAAAAGCATCGACTGTTGTTTTGAAGAGACCTAGATCAGATATGTTATCCGAAAACTACTTCGATCGAACTCGAGCGTTTTGAATAAAGACATCCTAAAGATGATGGAATTGAAGACGCGGCTCTTTGAATTGCAAGGGTTGCTTGCTACTAATCTTAAGGATGATTCCAAAATGGATGCAATAGAAGTAGTGCTTTCGGTTTCGTTCAGTCCTGTGGCGACCCTCACTCTATAACACATATTTTTTATTATTTTTTTATTTTTTATATACAACTTTCAAGAGGCCTTCACCACTAAACCCCAATTCTTTTATATTTGAATATTTATATAATTTCCAAATATTTTTCCCAAGACCCTAGTTTTACAAATATAATCATATTAGTGTACAAACAAACTAAGTCAATTGTATATTTGATGATATACAATTGTTTCTTTATTATTATTATATATATATATTTTTTTATCAGAGGGAATTTAAATCAAAATGAAATTAAAGTACCAGACAAGCTATTGACATAGCCACTTATTTCTTTTCTAAGTCTTGTTCTACTGCCATAGGTGCACTTTGACAAATACTAACACTTATATATATATATATCTTGCCAAGATAATTCTATTTAACTCTAAAATAACATTTACTTGATCTCATGATAGTTATCAAGGTTGATAATAATTAATAACAATAAGTTGGATCTGCTAAAATCGATAAATCTTGGAAATTTACTCGAAAATAGACAAATTAGGCAAAATCAGCAATTCAGACGTCTAAATTTTTATGACAGACGTCTATATTCAATCTCAGACGTCTAAATTATTATGACAGACGTCTCAGAGTGTCTAGATTTTAAACAGAGAGTAGAAAACATTTTGAACTAAGTTCAGACGTCTAATTTTTATTAACAGACGTCTGTATTCAATCTCAGACGTCTAAATTTTTACGACAGACGTCTCAGAGTGTCTAGATTTTAAACAGAGAGTAGAAAACATTTTAAACTAAGTTCAGACGTCTAAATTTTTATTAACAGACGTCTATATTCAATCTCAGACGTCTAAATTTTTACAACAGACGTCTCAGAGTGTCTAGATTTTAAACAGAGAGTAGAAAACATTTTGAACTAAGTTCAGATGTCTAAATTTTTATTAACAGACGTCTATATACAATCTCAGACATCTAAATTATTATGACAGACGTCTAATTTGATCTTAGACGTCTAAAATTGTTGATACGTTTTCTCAGAGGTTAAACTTGAATACTCAATTACTTATAAGTTTCCAGAATTCGTGCATATGCAAGTATCACTTACCTGCCATGCACAAATTCATCTTACTTGAATATTCTACTAAATTCTTGAGCGTTCATTAAAAATCAATCCCCTTAGCTTATTAATTTCCATAAGGCAAAACATAAGCAATGAAAATCAGTGTTCAAATATATATGTATCCATGTCAAATGTATATGACATGTCTAACCCCTTATTTTCTCCAAATCAGACATTCATAAGATAAATTTAGTAGTTATCAAAAACATCATCAATGATCACTCATAACAGGTTTTGATTAAGTACATATCTTCAACTCAAAATACTTAAAAAGTTTCCTAAAAGTAACTTCAATTGCAGAAAATAAAATGTGCCTAGTAATTTCATTACAATGCATCTGCAAATTTTAAAAAACAAGTCTCTCTCTTATTTAAACTAGCAGCCAATGCCTTCTCTACTCATCAAGCCAACTTCAATTTCCTGCAAGCAAATCATTTAGCTGCCCCAAAGAAATTTTGAGACACCCAGATGATTGCAAGGACAACCAAAAGGGTCAGTTTTCACTGGTATGAGCATTTATCAATTTTGTATACATATTCATAATTTTAAAACATAATCTTGCAGTGCCTTCCTAATTTAACAGATGTTTATACTTAGCATGTTTTGGTTCATACAAGGTAATACAAAAACACATTCATCTATTCAAACAAATACACAGCAAACAGTAAAGATGAACATATGTATGATTCTTGATTTATTCTCCCCAAATCTAGATAAATAAATCCAGGTTTCATACTCCAAATATTCACCCGGCAACTAATCAATGAACAGGTTTAACTTGATTAATTTAACACCATATCTGGATATTTATAACCCAGATTTTTAAACCCCTGTCCCCATTTATTTTATGGTCTTTAACTCCTTGTCAATGAATACTATGTATGCATTGTGAAGGAAACTCCCAGGTTGTTTATATTATTCCAACACACAAAGGCCTCAGGGTGCAGTTGCACCATGCATATACTTGCTTCCACCTGAAGTAAGCAAATCATTGACTAACTCCCAAGTGACCAATTTAGTTTTTCTTTCATTCATATTTCAGAAAGATATAACTGCTTGTATATTTTTCTGATTCAACCCCATGTTCCCCTGTTTAATCTATATCCATGTTTAATGATAATAAGATTGAACAAGAATGCTCCAATCATGTTAACACCAAAAGCCCACTTACAGATTTATACTCCAAACAAACAAAAAGTATGCACAAACAAACATCCATACCACCCATAACAAAATCAATTCAGAGATTTAAATGTCTCATAATATTCTAGGCTGCCTGCAATAGGACTTAATGCCACTGCATACAAAGGATAAATACTCACATAATGTTTTTCCTTTTACTGCCTTAATCTTTTGAACAACAAATCCAGAATCTTTGAAAAAGACTTTCTTCCATAAGAAAAAAGATCCCCCAAAGCCCCAAGCTAGTGTTTCTCCTAGTTTATTTTTATCTTTGTTTTTGATCCCGAGAGAGTGATGGTTTTGGCCATGTGCAGTTATTTATAATTCCATTCTAGGGTTTAAGAAAATGGGTAATTCTCCTAATACCCTTAGCTGTTCATGCATACATCTCATTCCTGTGTGGTCCTAAATGGGAAATGTACACATCAGGTTACTTTAATTGGTTATTTTGGGAGTTGAACATTTTAAACACTGCATGCTATTTTCATGTTTCTATTTTGTTCATGCCATATGCATGTGATCCTTTATTCATTTCTTTTTATAAGTTTAGAGAATCTGAAAATCTCCTTTGTACACTTAAATTAAAAATCACACATACTATGCTAATTATTTCTGGCACAATTATAAGACTTATAAACCTTTTTATTAAACTTCATTTTATTTTACCTTTATATATAAAACAGAAAATGCCCCATATATATATTAAATGTATTTATTTTTATTTTATTTTATTTTAGGGTCATTACATACCCTCCCCCTTAAAGGAATTATATCCCCATAATTTCACCTATTTTCTCCAATTAAAAACACTAACCCATAGCCTGTTTTAACTCCATAACCCCATACTCATATTTTATGGAAACAAACAATATATAAATATATTTAGAAAAATTATCTTAGGCTGCTTAAACATACCTCTCCACCAGTAAACAAATTGGGGTATTTAGCCCTCATTTTGTCTTCAACCTCCCATGTACAATCATTAGTGTCCAAGCTCCATTGGATTTTCACCAGTTTGATCACCTTGTTCCTCAACTTTTTCTCTTCCTTGGCAACTATCCCTACTGGTTCATTGGTATAAACCATATTCTTCTGGACTTGAACTTGAGTAGGTGACTCCAGAATTGCTCCTTCATCATGCACCCATTTTCTCAATTGAGAAACATGAAATACAGGATGCACACCACTCAACTCCTCAGGTAACTTAAGTCTGTAGGCCATAGCACCAATTCTCTGCATAATTTCATATGGTCCTACAAATCTTGGTGATAACTTACCAGATTTTCCAAACCTGAACACTTTCTTCATTGGTGATACCTTCAGAAAAACATGCTCTCCTACTTCAAACTCCATTGGCTTCCTTTTTCTATCTGCATAAGACTTTTGTCTTGATTGTGCTGCCTTCATTCTATGCCTAATCAATTCAATCATGTTGGTAGTTTCTTTAACATGGTCTGGCCCCAACATTACACCCTCTCCTGCTTCCAACCAACAGGCAGGAGAAATGCAAGGTCTCCCATATAAGGCTTCAAAGGGAGCCATTCCTATGGTTGATTGATAGCTATTGTTGTAAGTGAATTCTGCCAAGTGGATATGATCCTCCCAATTACCCCCAAAATCAAGCACACATGCTCTAAGTAAATCTTCCAATATTTTATTCACTATCTCTGTTTGCCCATCACTTTGAGGATGGTAGGCAGTGCTTAAACAAAGTTGTGTTCCCATTGCTTCTTGGAAACTTTCCCAAAATCTTGAGGTGAACAAAGTGTCTCTATCACTTACAATAGTCTTGGGTATGCCATGTAGCCTCACCACTTCTTTAATGAACAATTTTGCAAGCTTAGATGCATTCCTATCTGACCTGACAGGGACAAAGTGAGCTGATTTGGTTAGTCTATCAACAATTACCCATATACTATCATTGCCTTTCTTAGTTCTAGGTAAACCATCCACAAAATCCATGGAAATGCTTTCCCACTTCCACTGAGGTACCTCCAAAGGTTGCAACATGCCAGAGGGCTTTTGGTGGTCTGCTTTAATTTGTTGGCATGTGGAACACTTTGCCACATATCTTGCCACTGCTTGCTTCATTCCTGGCCACCAGTAGCCTCTTTTTAAATCATGATACATCTTAGTACCACCAGGGTGTATGGTGTACCGGGTCTTGTGATGCTCATTCATGATTTCTTCCTTCAATTCTGCAATGTTTGGCACACAAAGTTTATTATTTTTCCTCAAATAACCTTGGGAATCTATTTTAAAATTCTCTGACTCAATGTTATTCAATAACATTTCTTTCTTCTCCTTTAGACTTTGATCTTGATCTTGCATGCTACCAACTTTCTCCACCAGATTAGACTTCACTGTGATTATCCCCAGCGTACCATACTCCACCATATCACCATGTTCTTTAAAATTCACTGCATCCTTGCTGTATATATCTGCCTCCCCAAGTACTGCAAGATTTTTAAACTCATCAATCATCAAACTGGCTAATCTAACATGATTTCTGCTCAAAGCATCTGCTACTCTATTAGCTTTTCCAGGAGTGTACAATATATCTAAATCATATGCAGCTAGAAACTCCAACCACCTTGCTTGCCTCATATTTAAATCTTTTTGAGAAAATAAATATTTCAATGCTTGATGATCTGTGAATAATTCAAATTTTGCCCCAAGCAAATAATGCCTCCATAGTTTTAGTGCAAACACTATTGCAGCTAATTCTAGATCATGAGTTGCATATTTGGTTTCGTTGGGTTTAAGCTGTCTTGATGCATATGCCACTACCTTGCCATGTTGCATAAGCACTGCACCTAACCCAGATCCACTAGCATCAGTGTATACGACCATTCCTTCATTTGCTTCTGGGATTTGTAGGACAGGAGCTTCCACCAATGCTTGCTTCAATTTCTCAAAAGCTTGTTTACAATGCTCAATCCACACATATGGTTGGTTCTTCTTGGTTAGCTTGGTCATTGGTGCGGCTATTCTTGAAAAATTCTTGATGAACCTCCTATAATACCTTGCCAAACCTAAGAATGACCTCACCTCAGTCACTGTTTTGGGTCTACTCCATGTTTGAACTGCAATGACCTTGCTTGGATCTACACTTACTCCCTGCTGTGACACTATGTGTCCTAAGAACTTTACTTCTTGTTGCCAAAATGCACACTTTGAATACTTGGCTTTTAATTCATGTTCTCTAAGTCTGGATAATACTAAATGTAGGTGCATGGCATGCTCATTTTCTGTCTTTGAATAAATTAGTATGTCATCTATAAATACCAAGACAAACTTATCCAAAAAGTCTCTAAAAATTCTATTCATCAAGTCTACAAAATAGGAGGGAGCATTGGTCAAGCCAAATGGCATTACTAGAAATTCATAAAGGCCAAACCTTGTATTGAAGGCTGTGTACTCAATGCTTTCCTTTGCAACTTTCATTTGGTGAAATCCAGAGGCTAAGTCTAGTCTTGAAAATATTTTAGCCCCATGCAATTGATCAAATAGATCATCTATTCTAGGCAGTGGGTACTTATTTTTGATAGTTACCTTGTTTAAATCCCTGTAGTCTACACACAACCTCATTGTTCCATCATGCTTCTTAACAAAAAGCACTGGGGAACCCCAACTGGAACTACTTGATCTTATGAATCCTTTCTCTTCTAATTCTTCTAGTTGATGTTTTAATTCTACCAATTCTTTTGGACCCATTCTATAAGGCTTCTTAATGATTGGATTTGTTCCAGGAATTAATTTTATTTTAAATTCAACTGGTCTGTTTTGAGGAACTCCCTTTACTTCTCCAAACACATCTATATATTCATTTACTACTGGGATTTCCTCTACCTTTAATTCCTTTTGAACTTCATTAATACTCCATATTTTTTAAAGCATGTATTCTTTGCTATTTCACTTAAGATGGTAATTCTTTTGCCTTCATTTGTTTCCAAAGAAATAGTAAGGTTTTCTAAATTTAAAATTGCTTTATTTCTTATTAACCAATCTACTCCCAAAATAATCCCAATACCAGGATAATTTAAGGTATATAAGTCTGAATTAAATTCATAACCCCCTATAATTAATTTCAGACCCATGCACTTCATCCCCAACATGCAATGACTTCCTATGGGACTGTGTACAATTAAGGGCTGATCAATAGAAACACAAGCAAGTGTTAACTTCTTTACAATTTCCAAAGATATTAGTGAATGTGAGGCACCAGTGTCATATATTACTGATATTGGTTGGGTATGAATAAAAATTATACCTTCAAGTTGCCCAACATTCCCAGTGTTACTTGCTGCCAAAGCTCCTACCCTTGCTGTTCCCCTATTGGTTTCTGGGCAATCCTTCTTGAGAAGACCCATCTTTCCACAATTATAACAGCCTCCTCTAGGTATTTTAGGGTCAGGGCATTGGTTACTTTAATGTCCAGCTTTTCCACAATTAAAACAATGAGTGAATTTCTTGTTTTCAAGTGCTGTTGCTCCTTCCTCTTTCTTAACTCCTTTACTTGCATTTCTCTTGTCATAAGGTTGCACTTTGTTCTGACCACCCTTCTTCTTAGTGAGCTTCATATTCCTGAATTTCTCCCTTGCAGTGTCATGTTGCTCAAATGAGAGAGTTAGATCAATTACTTGATCAAAGGTTTTGTCTTTGTATGGCAACATTGCCCTTGACAGACTAGGGTTCAAGCCTTGAATGTACCTTGCATTCTTTGCTTCTGCATTCCCTATTAACACCAGTCCATACTTGGATAATGCTTCAAATTTCTGAGTGTATTCATTCACACTCATGCTTCCTTGCCTTAATCTGATAAAGTCTTCAAGCAGTATAAAGTCTTCAAGCAGTGTGGCCTTGGCAGATGCTGGGACAAATCTGGCCTCAAGCATGTCCTTGAAATTATTCCAAGTGATAGTGTCCTCTTGTCTTCCTGCTGTCACCACTTCCCACCAATCCAGTGCAACCCCCTTCAATTTCCTTGAAGCTATCTGTCTCTTTCTTTGGTCATTGATTTGCATATCTGTGAAGACCCTCTCCATAGTTCTTATCCAAGTTTGAACTCCTATAGCTCCTTCAGTACCTTCAAAATCCTTTCCTCCCAAAGTGGTACATGTCTTAAGCAGTTTGGAGAGTTCCTCATGAGGATTGTCTTGCCTTGGTGCCATTCCATCCCTTAAAGCTCTCACAAAATCCTCCATGCTCATCACAGGTGGCTCTCGTGATGATCCTGCACCTGTATGGTGCCTTGGTCCTACCATAATGCTATAAATATGATTTTTATGTTAGTTTAATTACCCTTATCAGTTTTTGGTGTCTTTTCTTGATTCATTTTTATTTCTGTGCACACTATGCATGTATCACATGTACACATTTATATATATATATATATATATATATATATATATTTATTCAGTCATAAAACAAAAGCATTCAACATCAATAATTCAAACAATGCATTCAAACATCCATATGCATACAACAACATTTACTATGTTATTTAAAACATAGCTCTGATACCAAAACTGTGGTGACCCTCACTCTATAACACATATTTTTTTTTATATACAACTTTCAAGAGGCCTTCACCACTAAACCCCAATTCTTTTATATTTGAATATTTATATAATTTCCAAATATTTTTCCCAAGACCCTAGTTTTACCAATATAATCATATTAGTGTACAAACAAACTAAGTCAATTGTATATTTGATGATATACAATTGTTTCTTTATTATTATATATATATATATATTTTTATCAGAGGGAATTTAAATCAAAATGAAATTAAAGTACCATACAAGCTATTGACATAGCCACTTATTTCTTTTCTAAGTCTTGTTCTACTGCCATAGGTGCACTTTGACAAATACTAACACTTATATATATATATATATATATCTTGCCAAGATAATTCTATTTAACTCTAAAATAACATTTACTTGATCTCATGATAGTTATCAAGGTTGATAATAATTAATAACAATAAGTTGGATCTGCTAAAATCGATAAATCTTGGAAATTTACTCGAAAATAGACAAATTAGGCAAAATCAGCAATTCAGACGTCTAAATTATTATGACAGACGTCTCAGAGTGTCTAGATTTTAAACAGAGAGTAGAAAACATTTTGAACTAAGTTCAGACGTCTAAATTTTTATTAACAGACGTCTATATTCAATCTCAGACATCTAAATTTTTACGACAGACGTCTCAGAGTGTCTAGATTTTAAACAGAGAGTAGAAAACATTTTGAACTAAGTTCAGACGTCTAAATTTTTATTAACAGACGTCTATATACAATCTCAGACATCTAAATTATTATGACAGACGTCTAATTTGATCTTAGACGTCTAAAATTGTTGATAAGTTTTCTCAGAGGTTAAACTTGAATACTCAATTACTTATAAGTTTCCAGAATTCGTGCATATGCAAGTATCACTTACCTGCCATGCACAAATTCATCTTACTTGAATATTCTACTAAATTCTTGAGCGTTCATTAAAAATCAATCCCCTTAGCTTATTAATTTCCATAAGGCAAAACATAAGCAATGAAAATCAGTGTTCAAATATATATGTATCCATGTCAAATGTATATGACATGTCTAACCCCTTATTTTCTCCAAATCAGACATTCATAAGATAAATTTAGTAGTTATCAAAAACATCATCAATGATCACTCATAACAGGTTTTGATTAAGTACATATCTTCAACTCAAAATACTTAAAAAGTTTCCTAAAAGTAACTTCAATTGCAGAAAATAAAATGTGCCTAGTAATTTAATTACAATGCATCTGCAAATTTTAAAAAACAAGTCTCTCTCTTATTTAAACTAGCAGCCAATGCCTTCTCTACTCATCAAGCCAACTTCAATTTCCTGCAAGCAAATCATTTAGCTGCCCCAAAGAAATTTTGAGACACCCAGATGATTGCAAGGACAACCAAAAGGGTCAGTTTTCACTGGTATGAGCATTTATCAATTTTGTATACATATTCATAATTTTAAAACATAATCTTGCAGTGCCTTCCTAATTTAACAGATGTTTATACTTAGCATGTTTTGGTTCATACAAGGTAATACAAAAACACATTCATCTATTCAAACAAATACACAGCAAACAGTAAAGATGAACATATGTATGATTCTTGATTTATTCTCCCCAAATCTAGATAAATAAATCCAGGTTTCATACTCCAAATTTTCACCCGACAACTAATCAATGAACAGGTTTAACTTGATTAATTTAACACCATATCTGGATATTTATAACCCAGATTTTTAAACCCCTGTCCCCATTTATTTTATGGTCTTTAACTCCTTGTCAATGAATACTATGTATGCATTGTGAAGGAAACTCCCAGGTTGTTTATATTATTCCAACACACAAAGGCCTCAGGGTGCAGTTGCACCATGCATATACTTGCTTCCACCTGAAGTAAGCAAATCATTGACTAACTCCCAAGTGACCAATTTAGTTTTTCTTTCATTCATATTTCAGAAAGATATAACTGCCTGTATATTTTTCTGATTCAACCCCATGTTCCCCTGTTTAATCTATATCCATGTTTAATGATAATAAGATTGAACAAGAATGCTCCAATCATGTTAACACCAAAAGCCCACTTACAGATTTATACTCCAAACAAACAAAAAGTATGCACAAACAAACATCCATACCACCCATAACAAAATCAATTCAGAGATTTAAATGTCTCATAATATTCTAGGCTGCCTGCAATAGGACTTAATGCCACTGCATACAAAGGATAAATACTCACATAATGTTTTTCCTTTTACTGCCTTAATCTTTTGAACAGCAAATCCCCCAAAGCCCCAAGCTAGTGTTTCTCCTAGTTTATTTTTATCTTTATTTTTGATCCCGAGAGAGTGATGGTTTTGGCCATGTGCAGTTATTTATAATTCCATTCTAGGGTTTAAGAAAATGGGTAATTCTCCTAATACCCTTAGCTGTTCATGCATACATCTCATTCCTGTGTGGTCCTAAATGGGAAATGTACACATTAGGTTACTTTAATTGGTTATTTTGGGAGTTGAACATTTTAAACACTGCATGCTATTTTCATGTTTCTATTTTGTTCATGCCATATGCATGTGATCCTTTATTCATTTCTTTTTATAAGTTTAGAGAATCTGAAAATCTCCTTTGTACACTTAAATTAAAAATCACACATACTATGCTAATTATTTCTGGCACAATTATAAGACTTATAAACCTTTTTATTAAACTTCATTTTATTTTACCTTTATATATAAAACAGAAAATGCCCCATATATATATTAAATGTATTTATTTTTATTTTATTTTATTTTAGGGTCATTACAAGTCCTAGAATGAACTTGTATGGATGAATGCTGGCACTGCATTGTTGCCTAGAGGGTAGTGTTAGCATTCCAAGTGGGAAGTGGGTCGCTCCCAATTAGGGTATGATCATCTTTATCTATATCCGATATTATCTCTTATTTCTATGCTTCGATGCTCATTAACGGAGGGGTGATCATATTGGGTACTACTAGTCAAGTGGTAGGCCGGTCCTATGTTGGCAGGGGATCCTGGTGAGGTTCACGGTGTTATTTATCTGGAGATGCACCGTGATGGGCGATACCCCAGTAGCCCAGTCATTATATGGAATCCAATTTCCAATACATGCCTTTACGGTTTTAGTTGTATACCTATTATGCTGGAATTTAATCAATGTAACAATTTTGGCTATGATTAATAAGTGTTTATAGCTTACATTATTATTATAATATTAGAGAATTCATATGAAATGTTTTGGTTATGTAAAAATCCGTCCGTGTTTATGTGCGGCGTGGTCTTACGAGATACCTTTATTTTGAAAAGAGTTTGATAACTTTAAAAATCCAACTGACTGTGTTTTCTCACGCTGGTTTAGCAGACTAAATTGGGTATTATTTTATAAAAATGCGTGGGCCAGACCAAGCATATTTACATATTGCTTTAGATGCATTGGGGCTCAAGAGATGAGCTGGAGGTCTTCATGTCATATTCATGTATATGTTTATTTTGCGCGAACATTGTTGTTGAAATTATTAACATTTGTGAGGACGGATTATTATAACTGTCCAAGTTAATGATTGTGATTTTTTGTTTTACTCTGATGGATGTATGTATAGTACAGTTTCTCTTTTGTAAAGATCATTGATATTATATTATATATTGTTTCGCTGCGATTGTGAGATTTTGTATTGTTTTCAGTTCCTTTTCTCTTCTTCTTCTTTCTCTTTTTCTTTCTTTTCTATAACTATCCATCTTTTCTTTCAATTTGTGTTGGACATGTGTTGTTTATTGTCAACTTGAATTGTGCAGATTTGCGGGTCATTACAACTTGCCTTGTGTTTGGTATTCTGAATCTGTCATCATAATGTCATCGGATGAGGAAGGCTCCATCTTAAGCATAGCCTTCTCATCAAAAGACGCATGCCTGTTGATAATAATCTTTTTGTTGATAGGATGCCACATCATATATCCCCTTCACTCCTCTTCTATAATCTAGAAAGATACACTTGGGAGGTCTAGGTTCCAGCTTGCCTCTACTCTCATTCACATAAGATGGGCATCCAAACACACTGAGAAATGAATAGCTAACAGGCTCTCCTTTCCATGCTTCTTTAGGGATCTTTATGTATATTGTAGTAGAAGATGTTCGGTTGATGAGGAAAGCCACCATAAATAAAGCTTCAGTCCAAAATCCCTTCTTCAACTTAGTAGTCAATCTAAGGAAACGAGTCCTCTCCAAAAATGTCTAACTGATCCTTTCAGCAACCCCATTAGATTGAGGGTTGCTAGGTGTGGCGTAATACCTCTTAATGCCTTTGAACTTACAAAAATCGATAAATTCCTGTTATACGAATTCATCACCACTATCAGAACGGAGAACTTTCAACTTCTTCCATGTCTACTTCTCAACAATAGATTTCCACTTTCGAAACCTATCAAAGGTTTCACTTTTGGATTGTAGAAAGTACACCCAAACCTTATGAGAGAAATTGAAGTGACCCACTTCTCTCAATATCTATTTAAGTGATTTTCAGTTGAGTTTATATATATATATAAAACAATGGATCACTTCTCTTAATTAATTTCCCAAGATCCAGAATTTTACCAATATAAAAATATTAGTATATAAATCAAATCATGTCATTTATATATATGAAGATATATAAATGTCTCTTTGCCTATCAGAGTAATTAAAATAGCAAAGAAATTCAATCATACAGTATTTCTCACATTTGAGAGATTTTGTGTCACATAGCCATTTCTACTTTTTAATCTTCTTCTCTTTTTTTTATTCAAGCATGATTAATATTTAATTCAAATATGACCACTTATTATTTTCTTGTTTTATTTCCCAGCTTGTTCTATAGCCTAGATTATTTGATTCTTGGATTTACAACCCATGCATTTGATCTTTGGGATTTAGGAATTTGATACTTGTGGTTTTTGATTGATACAGGGTGTTAAAACAACTCATGCATATTAGTTTAGCCCGGGATTATTATTTCAAACTCAAACAATTTTATGTCAGGTAAAATACTCGTATTTTGGTTTATAAAGTATGCAATGATCAGGTGAATATTAAGGTGGTAAACTAGTTTAAAGGCCAAGCAGAGGAAAACAATACAATCAAACCAGAATGCTAACTCAAACTAACATGCCAAATGGAGACTTAGCATATGCGTGAAGACAGTATGATTAAGGCAATGTCAAAAATCAGACCAATGCAAAACTTTCAAATGAACCTATAATGAAGACAACTGATGTTCTCTAAGTAAATAACAAATGATAGTGATCAATATGCGGTGGAGTGATGGACATGCTTATTACAAACAAGATCACATGATACTACAAACTACAACAGGTTTGACTATACCAAATGCAACCAGACTTGAATCAAGTATCTAGATAATAGGGTTTAGTTAAATAAATTTGCAGTGATGCCTACAAGTACCAAGCATGCATATGAACTACTACACAAAGCAATTCAAGTTTCAACTTGAAAATCAAATGCCCAGATAGGATTACAGGCTATGTCTTCAAGCTTTTGCATGGACTTATATCAATTATAAGTCATGGTCAAGCCTTACTGGTTAGCCAAGACCAGATTCAACCCATCCACTTAACAAATTTAGTACATACTTTTTCAAAAACAACTTCATCTTTATAATTAAAATTAATTAAACATTGCCAAGGAATGTATGTCCACATATCATATTACGTTGCATAATTTCCTTCATCCTATTCCACCAGAGAACATCAAAATAAGTTGCTTAAATCAGTAACTCATAAACACACATATAATACTTAAGTTTTTACATGATCTTTTCAAGTGAACAGAGCAAGCATCAATGCTGAGAAATACATAAGATAAAAGAAAGTTTGCCTAGATTATTTATTACAAATTATACTGGTACTTCCTTAAGCATTTTAGATTCATCAAGATCTTCAAATATCCATGCAAGCAAGCTACTCATGCATCTTTCCCTGCAGCAATACTTTGAACTGCCTCAATAAAATGAGACACCCCAAATATTGCAAAGGCAACAAATAGGGTCAGAAATAAATTCTGGTGTGAGTGAAATCAAGGATTAAAAATAACTTCTAAATTCCTAAGGCTGTGCAGAGAGCTTATATGTTAGATGCTATTCAAATTCATAGTAAAACCTGAGTATATGTATATTTAAGCTTATCTAACAAACCTACACCCAAACATTTATCCATTCACTTCATTCAGTTGTACATGCACAAGCTCCTATGGAATAACATCCTAAATTCCATAGCATAATTTCTCAACCTCATTTTCATTTTATTTGGTCTGAAACTCAGTGTGAATTGTAAAGGGGCTTAGTTCTGTTAACCCTTTACACAGTGGCCTACAGGACTTAAGCAAGTCATGCACATATTCATCATCCACCTGATGATAAATAGATCAAGGCACTACTCCTAAATTAGCTTGTAATTTAGAGACCATGCTTATTTTTCTTTCTGGAAAAATGTTATTAATTAAAGAAATGGTTTATTTTCTTTTCTTCCTTCCATAAATCAAAGAAAATATACTTAGTGGTTTCAGCCCGACATACAAAGTATTTTTGCAAAGCATCGCATCCCATTTTAAGGTCATTTTTATTCATTCATATTTTCTAAATCTTGCATAAATATTTATTTCCAGAAATATTCTCATGCCTTACATAAATCTTGTGAAATCATACAAAATATTACACTTAGTTTTACTGTGAACATAGGGCATGGTTTTTGAGAAAACCCATAATGACAAATTGGCTTGTGATCTAAACAAATCAACACATATTTATGATATTGCATTGTTCATATCACTTTTAGAATGAATTAGACATAAGCATGAATCTCATTATTCATACTGCCTACTTCATTTTTTTTTTCATTGATACCCTATTTCTCAGTAAAATATTTAGTTCATCTTCATATAAAGCTAGATTATAAAATCCATTTCTGTGTTCAGAGTATTTGTTTAATTATTTATATTTCAAAGCAAAAATTGAAACAATCATAACAAACCAAAACAGAAATCAAATACTCAACCAAAGTATCAACCATATTCAACATTCATTTATTCAGAGAATAAAAATTAAACAAAAGCATATTAAGATTTTATAAAAATGATATGGCTGCCCTTAACATGGGTCTTAATGCCTTAAATCTCATAGGTGATTAATCACTCACCTTCCTTACTCTTTTCCCCGAGAATGCTTAAGCTTGAAGACTGTGAGTTTTGCTTCTTTTTTTTTTTAATATTTCTCTGTTTTCTCTCAGAAACAAACTGCTGCTATCCTCTCATCTTTAAACCATTTAGCTAGGGTTTAGTGGAGAGAAAA
The DNA here is from genome assembly GCA_030737815.1 of Allium fistulosum. Classification (NCBI taxonomy): domain Eukaryota; kingdom Viridiplantae; phylum Streptophyta; class Magnoliopsida; order Asparagales; family Amaryllidaceae; genus Allium; species Allium fistulosum. The sequence goes on from CM060904.1 coordinate 961,525,191, forward strand.
GCCCATTTTATCCTCATATAATTTAGAGGATTATGTATATATGTTTATGGCTAAATGTGCCATTTTCTTTTTGATTTCTATATCAGGTAAAACAGTTGCCTTTCTTCTTTTCTGGGTACATGCCATTTGCATGTTTCTTATGCACATTATTTTCATGTGACTTAGCTTCATTGTGTATTTTCTTAAACCTGAATTATTCACTCATATCTCTCTTTATAAATTTAATTCCTAGCTATTATTTCTAACCATTTGTTTTTCCCTAGGTTTATTTAAAAATGTATTTATGCATAAATAATACTAAACTGGTTTTATGCATTTTAATTATCAAAAGAATTTATTTTATCACTCTATATTTCTCTGGCTACACATATATAATATTTATGAGATATGTGAATTTAAAATTCATTCATACTTAGTTATCTTCTTTTCATTTTTATTTATTTGAAAAACAATTATCCTCTTACTTATTTATTTCCGCTCATCCTTGATATTTATTTTTCAAACTGTTTATCCTTTAAATATTTCCTATTAACTAATTTTCATCTTTTTTTCAAAATTATTTTCATCTCAATAATTTGGGTCTTCACATACTCTCCTCCTAAAAGGAATTGTGTCCCACAATTATTATATTTTTCTTTCATACATTTCCATTCAGTTGCATACAGAGCATAATTTCATTTCAGAAATTTCAAAAACTCATGCATTCAAAACCAATCAAATACACATAAGTAATATTTAAATTTATTATAATTTTAGGCATACCTTTAAGTAGAAAATAGATTAGGATATTTATTCTTCATCCTATCTTCAGCCTCCCATGTAAAATCATTTTCATCTAAACTCCACTGGATTTTAACCAATTTAATTATTTTATTCCTCAATTTCTTTTCTTCTCTAGCCACAATACCCACTGGTTCCCTCTTATAAACCAGATTTTCTTGAACTTCAACTTGGGTAGGTGATTCCAGAATGGTCTCCTTGTCATGCACCCATTTCCTTAATTGAGATACATGAAATACATCATGTATATTACTCAATTCCTTTGGCAATTTCAACTTGTAAGCTAAAGTTCCTACTCTTTGAATAATTTCATATGGACCTATATATCTTGGTGATAATTTTCCTGCCTTGCCAAATCTCAGTATTTTTCTCATTGGTGAAACTTTGAGAAATACATAATTTCCCACATCAAATTCCACTGGCCTTCTCCCTTTATCTGCATAGGCTTTCTGTCTCTCTTGTACTGCTTTCATTCTTTGTCTTACTAGTTCAATCCTTGCAGAGGTTTCTTTCACATGTTCTGGTCCAAGCAACACTCTTTCACCTGCCTCCATCCAACATGCAGGAGATAGACAAGGCTTCCCATACAAGGCCTCAAATGGAGCCATACCTATAGTGGACTGGTAACTATTGTTATAAGCAAATTCAGCTAAGTAGAGATGATCTTCCCAGTTGCCTCCAAAATCTAGTATACATGATCTAAGCAAATCCCCCAAAATCTTGTTAACAATCTCAGTTTGCCCATCTGTTTGTGGGTGGTAAGCTGTGCTCAAGCTTAATTCTGTCCCCATGGCTTCTTGAAAGCTACCCCAGAACCTTGAGGTAAACAAGTTGTCTCTATCACTAATGATAGTCTTGGGGATGCCATGTAATCTCACTATCTCCTTCATAAATAATTGAGCTAATTTATGAGCATTTCTATTTGAGTTCACTGGGATAAAGTGTGCTGTTTTTGTGAGCCTATCAACCACAACCCATATACTATCATTACCTCTTCTTGTTCTTGGCAAACCATCCACAAAATCCATTGAAATACTTTCCCATTTCCAGGTAGGTACTTCTAGTGGTTGCAGTAGGCTTGAGGGTCTTTGATAATCTGCCTTGACTTGTTGACATGTTAAGCACTTTGCTGCATATCTTTCCACTGCCCCTTTCATACTTGGCCACAAATAATTTCTTTTAAGATCATGGTACATTTTTGTACCACCTGGATGTATAGTGTATTTTGTTTTATGATGCTCATCCATAACCTCTTGCTTCAGTTCCTCCACATGGGTTATGCAGAGCTTCCCTTTCTTCCTTAAGTAGCCTTTATCATCAACTTCATAATTTTCCACTGATATACCTTGTGATATCATGTCCTTCTTTTCTTTCAAATTAGCATCTTGACTCTGCATTCTTCCTATTTTATCAACCAGAGTTGATCTCAAGGAGATAAGACTTAATCTTCCACATCCAATCATGTCAGTGTGTGCATTGTCTGATGCGCCAATCTCTTCTCTAATGTCTACTTCACTGAGGATTGTTAAATCCTTGAATTCATTCATCATTAGGCGTGCCAATCTTGCTTGATGCCTACTCAATGCATCTGCTACTTTGTTAGCTTTTCTAGGAGTATATAATATATCAAGATCATAGGCAGCTAGAAATTCTACCCACCTATGTTGCCTCATGTTCAAGTCTTTTTGGGAAAACAAATACTTAAGTGATTTATGGTTTGTAAACAATTAAAATTTAGTACCTAACAAGTAGTGTCTCCATAGCTTCACTGCATAAACAACAGCAGCAAGCTCTAAGTCATGTGTAGCATATCTAGTTTCATTTGGCTTGAGTTGCCTTGATGCATATGCTATGACTCTACCATGTTGCATGAGTACTGCCCCTAACCCAGACCCACTAGCATCTGTGTAAACCACTAATCCTTCATTTCCCTCTGGGACTTGCAAGACTGGAGCTTCCACCAATGCTTTCTTTAATGATTCAAAAGCTTGTTCACTCTTTTCTATCCACACATATGGTTGCTCTTTTCTGGTTAACTTGGTCAGTGGAATGGCTATCCTTGCAAAGTAACCATGATTGCACTGCCATGACCTTGTTTGGGTCTACACTAATCCCCTGTTGAGATATAATGTGTCCCAAAAATTTAACTTCATTTTGCCAAAATTTGCACTTAGTAAATTTTGCCTTTAAATTATGTGCTCTTAGTCTTGACAAAACCAGATGCAAGTGCTTTGCATGTTCCTCTTCTGATTTTGAATATACCAGTATATCATCAATAAAGACAACTACAAATTTATCTAGAAAATCTCTAAATGTCCTATTCATTAAATATACAAAATAGGATGGTGCATTTGTCAATCCAAAAGGCATTAATAAAAATTCATATAGCCCATACCTTGTATTGAATGCAGTGTATTTAATACTCTCCTCCTCAACCTTCATCTGATGGAATCCAGATGCTAAGTCTAGCCTTGAATGGATTTTTGCTCCATTTAATTGGTCAAATAAATCATCAATTCTGGGGAGTGGGTATTTGTTCTTGATGGTGACTTTATTTAATTCCCTATAATCAATACACATTCTCATTGTACCATCATGCTTCTTCACAAATACCACTGGAGAAACCCAGTTTGAACTACTAGGCCTTATGAAACCTTTCTGTTCCAATTCCTCCAGTTGTTGTTTTAATTCCACTAATTCCTTTGGACCCATTCTGGTAGGCTTCTTGATGATAGGACTTGATCCTGGGATTAACCTTATTTGAAATTCAACTTGCCTATTTTCTGGAACTCCTATAACCTCTCCAAAAACATCTGGGTATTCCTTTATCACTTCTATATCTTCTAGAGTCAATTCTTTTTCAATCATGCTCCATATTTGATTAAGGCAATTTATCTTGGCTGTTTCACTCATGACTATAATATTTTTACCATTTTCGGTTTTCAAGGAAATGGTAAAATTTTCTAAATTCAAAATTGCTTTGAATTTATTCAACCAATCTACTCCTAGAATAATTCCTATTCCAGGATATTTTAACCCAAATAAGTCAGATTTAAACATATTTCCACCTATGTTTAATTCTACTCCCAAACATCTTAATCCTAGTAGGCAAGAGCTACCTAGGGGACTCTGAATAAACAAAGGTTTTTCAACTAAATTGCATGTGAGAGCCAATTTATCCACTATGTCTTGTGATATTAAAGAATGTGTAGCCCTAGTGTCATATATAACTGAGATTGGATAATTTTTAATTAGAAGTATAACTTCCAATTGTCCAGAATTTCCCACTGCACTTGCTTTTGCTTTTCCCAATGCTCCTACCTTTGCTCCTTTCTTGAACTCTAGGCAATTCCTTTTGATATGGCCTTCTTTCCACAGTTATAGCAACTGAATGGTGTTTTCTTAACTGCTTGACACCTATTGCTCATGTGTCCTTCCTTGCCACAGTTTTAGCAAGTAACTTTCTTCTTAATTTCCCCAGTGGCTGCTCCTTCAACTTTCTTATCTACATTCTTCTTGTCATAAGGATGTGCTTTATTTTTCCCTTTCTTTTGATTATTAGCTCTCATGTTCCTGAATTTCTCCCTTGCATTATCATGTTGTTCAAAAGAAAGAGTGAGATCTATAACTTGATCAAATGTTTTGTCTTTGTATGGTAGCATTGCTCTACTTAAACCAGCATTAAGTCCTTGAATAAATCTTGAATTCTTTGATTCCTCATTCCCTATGAGCATGGTTCCATACTTAGACAAGCTCTCAAATTTTTGAGTGTATTCAGTCACACTCATTGGTCCTTGTCTCAGTCTTATGAATTCCTCAAGCAGTGTTGCCTTAGCTATTGCTAGGACAAATCTTGCCTCAAGCATCTCCTTGAATTGATCCCATGTTATCTCATTTTCTGGTCTTCCTGTGGTGATCGGCTTCCCACCAGTCTAGTGTTGCTCCCTTGAGCCTTCTAAAAGCTATCTGCCTCTTCCTTTGGTCATTAATTTGCATATCTGCAAATATTCTTTCTAAGGTCCTCAGCCATGTTTGTACACCCATGACTCCTTCAGTGCCTTCAAAATCCTTGCCTCCTAAATTTGAAAATGTTTTCAATAGCTTAGCTAACTCCTCATGAGGATTTTCTTCCCTCTGCACTGCTCCTTCCCTAAATGCCCTCACTAAATCTTGCAAATTGACCAATGGTGTTGCATTAGAGGGTCCTGCTCCAGTGCTTGGTGGTCTTCCTACCATGATTCACTATTCAAATTGCATAGCTAGTTAGTCTTGTTTCTAATTTAATTATTTCAGTAATTCATTCCTGCTGAAAATATTTTTTTTTATATGCTATGTTCTTGTTAACATAGCTCTGATACCAACTGAAGTGACCCACTTCTCTCAATATCTATTTTAGTGATTTTCAGTTGAGTTTTTTTTTATATATAAAACAATGGATCACTTCTCTTAATTAATTTCCCAAGATCCAGAATTTTACCAATATAAAAATATTAGTATATAAATAAAATTATGTCATTTATATATATATATATATATATATATATATATATGAAGATATATAAATGTCTGTTTGCCTATCAGAGTAATTAAAAAAGCAACGAAATTCAATCACACAGTATTTCTCACATTTGAGAGATTTAGTGTCACATAGCCATTTCTAGTTTTTAATCTTCTTTTCTTTTTTTTATTCAAGCATGATTAATATTTAATTCAAATATGACCACTTATTATTTTCTTATTTTATTTCCCAGCTTGTTCTATAGCCTAGATTATTTGATTCTTGGATTTACAACCCATGCATTTGATCTTTGGGATTTAGGAATTTGATACTTGTGGTTTTTGATTGATATAGGGTGTTAAAACAACTCATGCATATTAGTTTAGCCCGGGATTCTTATTTCAAACTCAAACAATTTTATGTCAGGTAAAATACTCATATTTTGGTTTATAAAGTATGCAATGATCAGGTGAATATTAAGGTGGTAAACTAGTTTAAAGCCCAAGCAGAGGAAAACAATGCAATCAAACCAGAATGCTAACTCAAACTAACATGCCAAATGGAGACTTAGCATATACGTGAAGACAGTATGATTAAGGCAATGTCAAAAATCAGACCAATGCAAAACTTTCAGATGAACCTATAATGAAGACAACTGATGTTCTCTAAGTAAATAACAAATGATAGTGATCAATATGCTGTGGAGTGATGGACATGCTTATTACAAACAAGATCACATGATACTACAAACTACAACAGGTTTGACCATACCAAATGCAACCAGACTTGAATCAAGTATCTAGATAATAGGGTTTAGTTAAATAAATTTGCAGTGATGCCTACAAGTACCAAGCATGCATATGAACTACTACACAAAGCAATACAAGTTTCTACTTGAAAATCAAATGCCCAGATAGGATTACAGGCTATGTCTTTAAGCTTTTGCATGGACTTATATCAATTATAAGTCATGGTCAAGCCTTACTGGTTAGCCAAGACCAGATTCAACCCATCCATTTAACAAATTTAGTACATACTTTTTCAAAAACAACTTCATCTTTATAATTAAAATTAATTAAACATTGCCAAGGAATGTATGTCCACATATCATATTACAGGGCATAATTTCCTTCATCATATTCCACCAGAGAACATCAAAATAAGTTGCTTAAATTAGTAACTCATAAACACACATATAATACTTAAGTTTTTACATGTTCTTTTCAAGTGAACAAAGCAAGCATCAATGCTGAGAAATACATAAGATAAAAGAATGTTTGCCTAGATTATTTATTACAAATTATACTGCTACTTCCTTAAGCATTTTAGATTCATCAAGATCTTCAAATATCAATGCAAGCAAGCTACTCATGGATCTTTCCCTGCAGCAATACTTTGAACTGCCTCAATAAAATGAGACACCCCAAATATTGCAAAGGCAACAAATAGGGTCAGAAATAAATTCTGGTGTGAATGAAATCAAGGATTAAAAATAACTTGTAAATTCCTATGGCTGTGCAGAGAGCTTATATGTTAGATGCTATTCAAATTAATATTAAAACCTGAGTATATGTATATTTAAGCTTATCTAACAAACATACACCCAAGCATTCATCCATTCACTTCATTCAGTTGTACATGCACAAGCTCCTATGGAATAACATCCTAAATTCCATAGCATAATTTCTCAACCTTATTTTCATTTTATTTGGTCTGAAACTCTTGCCATTGAACACAAAGTGTGAATTGCAAAGGGGCTCATTTCTGTTAACCCTTTACATAGAGGCCTACAGGACTTAAGCAAGTCATGCACATATTCATCATCCACCTGATGATAAATAGATCAAGGCACTACTCCTAAATTAGCTTGTAATTTAGAGACCATGCTTATTTTTCTTTCTGGAAAAATGTTATTAATTAAAGAAATGCTTTATTTTCTTTTCTTCCTTCCATAAATAAAAGAAAATATACTCAGTGGTTTCAGCCAGACATACAAGGTATTTTTGCAAAGCATCACATCCCATTAAAAGGTCATTTTTATTCATTCATATTTTCTAAATCTTGCATAAATATTTATTTCCAGAAATATTCTCATGCCTTACATAAATCTGGTGAAATCATACAAAATATTACACTTAGTTTTACTGTGAACATAGGGCATGGTTTTTGAGAAAACCCATAAAAACATATTGGCTTGTGATCTGAACAAATCAGCATATATTTATGATATTGCATTGTTCATATCACTTTTAGAATGAATTAGACATAAGCATGAATCACATTATTCATACTGCCTACTTCATTTTTTTTCATTGATACCCTATTTCTCAGTAAAATATTTAGTTCATCTTCATATAAAGCTGGATTATAAAATCCATTTCTGTGATCGGAGTATTTGTTTAATTATTTATATTTCAAAGCAAAAATTGAAACAATCATAACAAACCAAAACAACAATCAAATACTCAACCAAAGTATCAACCATATTCAACATTCATTTATTCAGAGAATAAAAATTAAACAAAAGCATATTAAGATTTTAAAAAAATGATATGGCTGCCCTTAACATGGGTCTTAATGCCTTAAATCTCATAGGTGATTAATCACTCACCTTCCTTCCTCTTTTCCCCGAGAATGCTTAAGCTTGAAGATTGTGAGTTTTGCTTTTTTTTTTAATATTTCTCCGTTTTCTCTCAGAAACAAACTGCTGCTATCCTCTCATCTTTAAACCATTTAGCTAGGGTTTAGTGGAGAGAAAAGCCCATTTTATCGTCATACAATTTATAGAATTATGTATAAATGTTTATGGCTAAATGTGCCATTTTCTTTTTGATTTCTATTTCAGGTAAAACAGTTGCCTTTCTTCTTTTCTGGGTACATGCCATTTGCATGTTTCTTATGCACATTATTTTCATGTGACTTAGCTTCACTGTGTATTTCCTTAAACCTGAATTATTCACTCATATCTCTCTTTATAAATTTAATTCCTAGCTATTATTTCTAACCATTTGTTTTTCCCTAGGTTTATTTAAAAATGTATTTATGCATAAATAATACTAAACTGGTTTTATGCATTTTAATTATCAGAAGAATTTATTTTATCACTCTATATTTCTCTGGCTACACATATATAATATTTATGAGATATGTGAATTTAAAATTCATTCAATCTTAGTTATCTTCTTTTCATTTTTATTTATTTGAAAAACAATTATCCTCTTACTTATTTATTTCCACTCATCCTTGATATTTATTTTTCAAACTGTTTATCCTTTAAATATTTCCTATTAACTGATTTTCATCTTTTTTTCAAAATTATTTTCATCTCAATAATTTGAGTCTTCACAGAAATCGTCTATAAATGAAATGAAATACCTAGCTCCACCCAAAGATAGGCAAGGGGTGGGCTTCCAAACATCTATATACTCTAAAACAGCCTTCACTTAATGTTCTTCAATACCAAAAGAAATCTTTATCTGCTTTCCATGAACACACTCCTCACAGAAGCCAAGCTTTGAATGATGAACGCCATCAGTCAAACCTCGCTTTATCAACTCATCCAAACTATGCTTACCAATATGGCATATCCATAAATGCCATAATTGGAAGAATCTGAATCAACCGAAGTTTTAGAAGCTGATTCACCAACTATAGTAGTGCCCTTCAATAAATAAAGATTTCTACCCTCATATCTTTTATACAATCATGGAACCCTTCGATATCCATATTTTATCTTCCTCAACTACAATCTTCAACCTAAACCTACTAAAAACCCCAATAGAAATCAAGCTTCTCCTCAAATCAGGTACATGTGTAACATCAGTAATGTTATGAATCACACCATCAAACATTCTGACCTTCACACTACCAACACCAACCATATGGCAAGAAGCATCATTACCCATTAAAACCTCTCCTCCATCAATCTCATAATATGTAGAGAAATAGTTCCTATTAGGTTTTATATGATAAAGATGTGCCAGAATCAATAAGCCATAAGTTGCTCTTCTACGAAAAGCTAGAAGCTATAAACACATTGGTATTACTCTCAATATATGATGTCACTTTAGTATACACTGAAGCTTTCTTTGGATCTTTTCTTCGTCTTTTGAGCTTGGGACATTGAGCTGCAAAGTGCCTCTATTTCTTACAATAATTGCAAGTCAATCGATTAGGCCTCCTAGACTGAAACCTTAACTTATTTCGACCTCCACCATACTTTGAGTTATCTTGACTTCTACCTCTCTGAACAAGTAAGCCATCTAAGTCACAGTCAATATTAGTTCTCGCCAATCTATATCTCAACACCTCATTATGAAGACCAGCCTTAACATTTGACAGACTAATCTTACAATGACCATATATCATGGAGTTAACAAAAGTAGTATACTCCTCAGGCAAAGAACACAAGAGGATCATTACTTGAGCCTTATCTTTAATCTCAACATCTGCTGCCTTAAGTTTTATAACCAAGGTAGTAAGAGCATCAACGTGCTCCATAAGATCGACTCCAGGCTTTATCTTAAATGAATCGAGCTGTTGCTGAAGAATAATCCGATTTGTGAGAGACTTGTTTTAATATGCATTAGATAATGCATCACATAGTTCCTTCACCTCATCATCATCTTTTGAGAAAACTCTCTAAGAACTTTATATGAAAGAATCAACTGGATTGTTATAAGAGTTTCATCTTTCATCTCTTCCAAAACATATGTCTTAACATCCTTCAATTCTTAGGCACAAAAACAATCTTATAAGTCTTTTCCTTCTTTAACACTGCCTCCATTTTCATCTTTCAAGTTCCAAAATCTCCATGTCTTTCAAAACATGTAACATCATAATTAACACCGGATCTACCAATAGATTTTTCAGAATTTGCCATTAATGTCCAAACAGAACAAAAACACTGGCTCTGATGCCAAACTATAAATGTAGGGAAGGATTTATCACTAATGTGCGAAAGAAATTAATCAGGATCTAGTTTTGTCGATTAAACACCAATGCAAACTCAATATCTATTATGCTATCATAGAAGATCAAATAAATGAAAGAAAAGACATAGAAGATTTAACGTAGTTCAGATTTGTATTCTACATCCACAAAGACCCAACAACTTTATTACTTTACCAATTTAGAAGGAGATATACAAAATGGTAGAGATTTCTTAAAGCAGAGAAATCTTATCTTTATTACAAATTCATAGAAGAATATTTAAGAGGGACTATTGTTTGAAAATGAGATACTTTTCCAATAGCTTAAGGCCTCTTTAAATGGGAGTAGAATGAAGCTAAATCTTGGGAAGAAATAAAATTAATTAGGAAAGCAAACAAATAATTTCGTATAAATTTTGAAACATTTTCATTTTTCCCAAAATTTGATTTTCCTTTGATTTGATATAGATATTATCTCCTTCTATGGAAAAGATGCACATATCTAGTTTTCTCTTATTGTATATTTAACCAATCAGTTAATTAAGTTAATTGATTTTTTTCCTTTTTCTTCTATATGCTGGTATATTTGAGTCATATTTTCAACAATATTATGGAATTTTAAGAAATTAATTCAAATCAAACAAATTAAATAAGGCTATTTTAATAATTTCAAATTTTGTGAATCTTTACTCTTAATATGAACCATATTTTCCTCTATGTCATTAGTATTGACACTATATTCTTGTTCTTATCTTATCTTTTCTTTCATAGCTACTATAGATTTTCTTCAATTTGATCATCTCTTGCTTGCTCTTTTACTTTTTGGGAGTCTCCTTTTCTTTTGAGATTTTGATGGAGATTCTTGCTCCTTTAAAATTATATGATTAATACATTCTTAGCATAAATAAGTGCCATTTACAAACTATAAAATAGATAACACAAACCAGCTTAATATAAACATTGATATGCTTTAAAATTAGTAGAACAAGATCTACTTTTCATAACTTCCATATAAAGATCAACAGTACATTTTAGATGTACATATAGTGACTTATTAACACTATTTTGGAAGAAAACAATATTGATTCCTATAACCCAGCTTCTCTAAAACATCACATACTATAAACAAAGAATTTTCCAAGCTCATTACCAAGAGATTATTATACATGTGTGAGCTTACTAGAATTTATTAAATATCATGTAAATGGTTTTTAATATGCTAAAACCGATTAATAAACAAATATCACATATGTCTAGAAAGGAGGCCAAAACATACAAAGGAAATGGCATTTTGAAATTATAAGAATAACAAAAGAGTAGCACTAACTCTGAAATTTAACTATTAGACCTGAATTATAAGACCTTGAAACCAACTTGTGCACTACCTAATCAATATTCATACGTTAATTCAAAGAAAATCAAATTAAATAAATTACCACAATATTTTATCATGATCACCATAAAGGTGCGTGAAACATGTGTTTGATAAAATGATGGAACCTAGAAACAATTCAATATTTCTTTTGGATTCCAAACAATATGAAACTTAAAATATGCAAATAAAATAAAAGCAAAACAAAGTAATTCAAATAAAGTCAAATTTATTTGAATCTATCACTCTCAGGCCTTTAGTTTCTTAGCATGAATCTTATTCTCTTCCTATTTACCAATATAAATAATATATTTTTAGCTATAATTATTTTACCTTTATAATTATTTTAATCATTCCCTCTTTCAAGATAGGCTAATTCAATTTGAATACAATTGTTTGCTAAGTAGTCCCCCATACATACGAAAATTTTGAGGTCCTCGCTTTTTTCATAGTAGCCCTATAAAATATCATATATTTTTTCAATGCTCATGTCCACTCGGTAATAGTTTTTCATCGTATAGTAAAAGCAACAAACCTTAACATTCATTCAAAACATTCACGGTTGCATAGTGGTGGCTTTACTAATTTCATATAGTCATTTAAATCAGCCACTCAAGACCGTCACTACATTGAGGTGTGATCATTTTCATTTTCGATAATTCCAATTCGAATCGTGTTGAATTCTCAAATATCAAATCATTGGCATGTGATTTTAAATCATGGAAGGGTCTTGACTACGTAGAAGGTTTGCAGGGTAAAAATCCTAACCGAAGAGTTATGTAGCAAGGAACGTAGAGCATCAGCTGGGTAAATGAAAATGATTTACCATATTACTTTTTATTCATTGGATATTACATACATACATACATATTTAAACATATATGTTTGGCTTTGCAAAATAAAATAATTTATTTAAATTAAAGCCGAAAGAATGTGTTGTGTGTTTTGTATAATAAATATTTTGTTTTATAATTAGAATTTATATATATAGTTTACTTATTTGAATGTTGAAATTAGGGACATATCCTTATTTATGACTTTCGTAAAAATTATATCCTTCCTTTTTTACATCCTTGTTTATTCATCTTCAATTTTCATTTTCCAAATCTACCCTTCCCTTTAAATTCCAACTGTCAGTTTCAAATTTCCCGTGGTCGTCTTCATCTCAAATCTCGTGCAAATATTTCGTTTTCGTCTCCAACTTCAGTTTTAGCTTTTATTTTTATTTCGGCTAACTATTCTCTCCTTATTTATGTAAATGACTTCTGCTCCATATATCTATGCTCATGACTATCGTCCATTTTATGATATTGCTTGGTATAATGGTTGCATACTTTATTTGAATATCGTGGATTCATATCATCCAAATAGAGTATTGAGACAGTTTGACAGAGCACAAAACATTATCATACCTCCTTTCTCCGATCATTACTAGTGCTCAATAAAGAACTACTTCAATTAAATACACTCATGTGTATTATCGATTTTTATAAAGTATACGAGAGCATCGATATCATCATGTTATTGTAGAAGGACATCGATCGGTACCACTCAACAAATCTTATATGAGTTACACTGATAATTATATCGAATGGTATAGATGTCATAGTGTAGCGAGGGTTCAAAATCTAGCATTTCTGCCCAATAATATCATGCAAGGCATTACATTTTTCGCCAACACATAAGCAATTGTATGGAGTAAAATTTAACTTCATATTTCATTTGATTATGAATGATAATCCAAAGTTAAATAATTATTTTTTCCATTGTAGACTTTAAGTGATGTGCATGGCTTATTAAACAAAATAAATAATCGAGCTAAATCGAATGCACTTGGTAATTCCATTCATAGTGCTAGAGTTGCTTAGGCCATTACATCCATAGGTACAACTAGTTATTATGTATTAGGAGATGGAATTATGTAATGTATTTTTTCTGGTATTATGGTTGTTGAAGTGTATTAAGCAAAGGTGATACTATATTTGTTGTCATGTTTGTTGTATCGATAATTTGTTATTATGTTATTTGTATGCTGTATCGATAATTTGCTACTATGTTTGTTGTATCGATGATGTGATGCTATGTTAGTTGTCATTTGTGTTTGTGATCATGTTTGTGGTATACTACTTTATGTTTTGATATATTTATTGTTTTTAATCATTGTTGATTTCTTTTTCGATAGGTTCTAACTTTTTTAAATTTTATACCAACCTTTTATGGTAAGAATGTAGTTTTCTTTACAACCGCGTAGGGATAGAAAATGGATTTCTTTTAAACCACGTAGGAACAGTATGTGGCTATGGTATGAATATCGTTTCTCCTCCCTGCCCTGGAACATAATTCCTATAGTGTATGTGCTAGGCAACAGAAAAAATTTTAATTGTTCACGTTGAGGAACTATGTCACAAAAATAAAACCATGTAGCAACATTCTTTCTTAGAACTTATATTACATTATTGCTATGCATGGTGTCCTTGCATGGGATTAAAATGCTTTCCTTATGGTCCCCTACGCGATGTTGTAAACAAATGATAAAAATTATATAGCAGGAAACATCTAACAGCAGAAACGTCAAACAACATCTAATAGCAAAAACAAAAAACATCAAATAGAACACACAAAATAACACATCAAACAATAACGCACATTCATAGCAGATTCAAAGTACATTGCTTCGAATGCATAAACTTAGCAATCAAAATACATTTTTTTAAAGCACAAAGTTAATTCAAAATACATTTTAGTTCCACTTTGCAAATTGAGTTATTTCATCCCAAGCTTGCTTACAATCACTATATATAAATTTCCAAGTACTTACATCCATATGGCGAGTCATTAACCATTTTGGATAAATAGCTGCCACTAGATCATTAGGTTACCTACATTTGGAAACGATAATTTAGTACATTGAAAAAATGATTAAACAGTAATAAAAACAAGATTTTTTACATATTTTTACAAAATGATCATCATCTACAAATGTTATTGCTATTTCTAAACGTTGTACTGATGGTGGTACTTTTCATTTTAGCAATAACAAATACCAATTTCAGGCGGTGTCATCCATTTCTCCCATGATGCAAAACCATCAACTTTATGTAGTAGTTGCATAATAAAACCATTGCATCTGCCAAGTTCTATGAACACTTACTCATAAAGTTCTTGATTTTCACATAACTCCTCAGATATATCACGGCGAACTTATGGCCAACATGATTCCCCCACTTCAAATAAGCGGTGACACAATGAAATCCATAATTGTCATCTGAATGAACATCAATAATATTAATAATGATTTAATCTCTATTGGGATTTAATTTGAATACACTATCATGTCATGACTATACTTTCCATCTAAAAAACTAATCATGCATTAATAAGGCAATAATTTAACGAAACAATTTTTGTATTAACCTATATTGGTTTCTGAATTGGAAGCTTTTTCTTCTTCGTTTTGTTCACATTTAGTTTACTTAATAAATTTTGTGATGAAAGACTTTATAGTCACTCGAATGAAGAAGGCATTCATTTATTGAAATATTAATCGATTTTATTATAATCATTACAAAACCAAGATGTTTTCCTATGTTATGAACTCATTCAACCAATTTCCAAGGAGATGGGTATATCTACAAAAATAAAGAATCGTATTATCGAATTACATAGTAAATTAAAATGAATAAAAAATAGATATAGCTTACATCATAGTTGTAAATTCGTTAATGTAATCCAAAAAAATTTCATTCCCAATATCGTCTTTGCTTGAGTATGATATAACATATAACAATCAATACAATTTCAAAAGGAGATTACATTACAAGAGAGGCAGTGGGTAAGAGTGATTGCTTGTGTTTGTACCAAAATTGGGCACAACACTCTTCGGAAGTTTTTGAAGAGATAAAGTGAAGAAATTAAATGGAAAAAGAGGAATTATCTAACAAAAACTCCAAATTTCAGAAATGAGAGTAATTAAAATGTAGGGAGACACAAGAATTTAGAGTGGTTCGGCGTATTGCCTACGTCCACTATGAAGTAGTTTGCTTTATTGATCTTCCTTTGATGTTTACAATTGATTTCAACAAATTACAGCGAATAACAATGATATGCAGCAGTGAAATTCGTTGGTAGCAGCAGCAATGGAGTTCAGATCTGGATCTGGCGGCGTCCGGGCGTTGGAGATCTCAAAGAGGAAGAAGAACCCCTTTTCTGTTGGCTTTGGGGGTCTATTTATAGGTGTAGGAGGCTGATATTTCACTCAAATCTCGGGAGACCCTCTCCGGCACGTGACCAGGCCCGCACGCCAAAGCCCGTGAAGTTTCGGTCTGATCCGTGATCGATACGAATAGATTTCGTATCGATCAAGATTTCATCCAATGGAGTTGAAATTTGGCGTGGACATTCTTTAGCATGCACGTAGTCTTCTGTGAAAATTTCATAGCATTTGGACTTGTAGATTAGGAGATATAATCGATACGAAATGCGATTCTCAGTGGCTGTTTGGTTCGACTCGCTTCTGTTTCGACTCGCTCTGTTCTACTCGCTTCCATTCAACTCGGTGACGTGGCGCTTGAATCTCACTCTGCCCTTGACGCTGTTTTGATCGAGTCGAATCTGTGCATTGATTGAGCGAGTCGAAGGAAGCCTTTCTGATGGTTGCGAAGCGAGTCGAAGGAGGCCTATCTGGGGGTTGCGAAGCGAGTCGAAGGAGGCCTATCTGAGGGGTTCGAACGAAGGCTCCGTGATGGACACGAAGTGAAGCGAGTCGAAGGAGGCATATCTGAGGGGTTCGAACGAAGGCTCCGTGATAGACATGAAGTGAAGCGAGTCGAAGCGTGGATCGAGGCGAAGCGAGTCGAAGCAGGCTCCTCTGAGGGATGCGAGCGAGTCGAACTAATCACTTCTGAGGGATGCGAAGTGAGTCGAAGGAAGCGAGTCGAAGGGAGCGATTCGACCGGTGATTGGTTTTCATCCAATTTTGTATCGTTCATAACTTGAGCATACTAACTCGGATTGACTTGAGATTTGGAACGTTGACTCTCATGGCTTAGCTTGTCACGTCCTACCAATTTTGACTCGATCCGGACTTGGGCAAAATTCTTTGATATCCATAGTGAGCCTGTGTATAACTGATCTCTAAGACAGGCCGTTGTTGGTTACTACTCAATTCCTTGGTGTCACGGCCTTGCCAAAAGGCGGGATAACATTTGCCCCCCAAAGTACGTCTTGTGAAAACATGATGTGATTTGAAGTGCTGCAATCTTTATTCTGAATAGTCATCGTCTTTTCGATGAAAGCTGTAATCTTCGACTGTTTTTCTCGATAATGTAAACTGTTGACCGTCAACTGCTGTACCCTGTATTGTTGCAACCGATTGTTGTATGCTAGCGATTAACTGTTTGTTGTTGTAATCGTTATTAGACGAGCTTTTGATTCCTGTAAATCTAGAACATCAAATATTGGCCCGGCATTCATGCATATATGTTAGCCTGACTCTCGTTGACGTTTTTACGTTCACGAGTCGTTGTCAGTTTATTTTATTTTGAGTTCTGTATCGATCCTCTCCTGAACCGATGTGAAATTCGCTGCAACAGCGCTTGATGGTTGCTTTTGAATGTTCCTTCGTAACGATCCTCTCCTGAATCGATGTGAAGGATTGAAACATCAAAGACAATTTTTATTGAATTTATGGATACGGAGTAAGTATTCCGATCTGATGGAGTTGGCCTCTGGAAGCCATGATTTGATGGGTTCGATGGATGCGAAGCGCTTGTTCGACTTGATGATGGACTCGAACTGAGCGAGTCGAAGTGGAGCGAGTCGATGTAGACTCCCTGATGGATTCAAACTGCTCGTTCGACTCGGTCTTGGGTTCGAACTGCATAGGAGTCGGGGTCGAAATGCACAGGAGACGGAGTCGAAATGGGTTATCGATACAAAGGGTGGTCTCGTATCGATGGAATCGAACTGGACACGGGGATGGAGTCGAAGGCAAGCGATATGAAAGGGAGCTTCGCATCGATGCACTGGAGATGGAGTCGAAACGCGTGTTCGAATCCATCGGGATATGAATCGTCTATTCCTTTTGTTTCCAAGTTCATATAAATACTTTGTACTTAGCCGTTTTTCACTTTTTACCTTTCGTTTTCCTTCCTTGCCTTCGTATCGCTCAGAAACTCGAGAAGAACGAACGAAACATTCCTGCCTTCGAACCGATTCCTATCTTCAATCATTTGAACTAACTGACAGATCTAGGTAATCCAATAAGCGAATCCACGCGTAAACGATGAGGCTCAAGTTTTCTTAACACCAAATCAATCAGAGTCGTGATCGATCGAAAGCTCTCTGGCCTCAGCTTCGTGTCGATCTGGAGTAGGTGCTTCGAGAGGATGAGGCGGAGACATTCGCATCGATCGATGGTGGAGCTTCGCATCGAGTCGAATGCTTTGAATCTATGGATCGATACGAAGGGGCTGTGTCTGATCGATTTGAAACGATGGCCTTTGATCGAATCGAAGTGGGTGGCTTCGGAGCGAGTCGAAGTGGATGGCTCTGGATCGAGTCGAAGCAGAGGCTTCAGATCGAGTCGAAGTGCGTGGCTCTAGATCGAGTCGAAGTAGAGGCTTCGAAGCGAGTCGAAGCGCATGGCTTTGGATCGAGTCGAAGCAGAGGCTTTGAAGCGAGTCGAAGCGCATGGGTTTAGATCGAGTCGAAGTAAGGGCTTCGAAGCGAGTCGAACTGCACAACCCTGAACGATCGATTTGAACTCGAGCCCTAGCGAGCGATTTGAACTTGCACTTGAGTGATCGACTTGAACTTGAACTTTTGATGATTGGCCATGGACCTAATTTCGACAATACCGAAAATTCTAATGCATTTGAACACTTAACTCCGACGATCTTCAGACTTGCATAATTGGACTTAATTGTTTCACCGCATATCTGATTAACTATTGAAGTTCGTCGATGAAACTGGGGCTTACTAAAATGACACCAAACTTTAACTTGGAATGATAGTTAATAGCTGGATGGTACGGTTGTGACGGTCCTTCCGACTGAATTCCAAAGTCTCATTGTTTACATGCTTCCTTCAATCCTGTTGATCTTCTCAAATGATATAGAGTATTGCACTGCACAACACACTCACACACTTCACACTGGGGGATGCACGAGCGTTATTTGTCAGTTTAACAATGATTTTTTATAAGCTAGCTAGTCATGGACCCTTCAAGTTCTCAGCAGCCGGAACTCCCAAGTTCTATTCCTCCAACCATAGAGATACCGGTTATTGAAGCCGAAGTTATAGACCCTGCTCTAGACGATCGTCCAGGTGCCCGGTTTATTTGTAATCCGCCAGATTCAGTGCCATCGGGTATCTCCAAAGATATGCTAGGACGGATTTGCTTAAGGCACGTTTTGTCGCTCGACGACATGCTACTTCCTGGGCCAAATGACATGCCACATAATCCCCCGGAGGGGTTTACTGCTTTCAACCGTCACGCTTGCACAGCGGGGACACTTCCTTCCTTCAATCAATATGTAAGGGAGATGTTATCGTTTCTTGGCATAGTTCCATCTCAGCTACATCCCAACGCGTATGCCTTGTTGAACAGAACCTTTGTCCTCTTTATGGAGATCCTCTTTCGACCGCCGAAGCCGATCGAAATTAGATATTTATTAAACGTCAAGAGCCGTGGAGACAGCCCTTCTTTCACCTTCTTGGAAGCGGTCAGAAACTACCACATTGTACTGGGATCCTGGGGAAGGCTAAGTTATTATAAAACCGAATGGTTCTACGTTCGATGCCCCCTGGATTTGCTAGGCGGTGGTTGGATAGACGTAAGTGTTGCCATTTCTCTCTTGAATCATTGAGATATTAGTAACTGACTTCAAAACTGACATGCTTTTTCCTTTTTTATAGCTGCAATCTCTCGTCCCGACGGCGCATACTTCAGAGAGCTTGTTCGGATTCTTCAAGCGTTTCCGGGGGAAGTGGGGCATATCGACTTGGTTTTGTCCGACAGAAATTTGAGGACTGTCGGGCTGATAGAACGGAGGCAGAGCATGCATCTGGAAGGGACACATAGAGTGGTCCCGAAGAGACGGGTGAAGCGCAAAGCGCCCACAGTCGTGATAACCGAGGAAGTTGATCCCGAGAGAACGCCTACCGATACCGAGCTCCCGGCTGGGCCTTCTTCCGATGTCTAAGATTCTGGAGGAAAAAGAAAAGGCAAGGCTGCTGCTCACAAACGCTCTAAATCCGAGAGATTTAAATCCACGGTCGTGTCTTTGCCCGTCCCGGGGATTAGAATTGCGGAGGCTTCTCTCCCGCCGGTAGAGAATCTTTTTGATGGGCTTGCCGATGTTTCGATTCCGGATTTTGTGTCGTCTCAACACGATGCCGGGACGGAGGAGCTTGATAGCGCTCTTAAACTGAGCGGGTCGCTTGCTACGAGTGCGGCCGACATTTCCGGTTGGTCGGGGGGTTGCACATGCATACACTTCACTACACTACATGATTCACAACTGTACATCGTCCAACTTAGGAAGTTATTAACTCTTCCTTCGTTTCTTATTCTCAGGTACTATGTCCGGAACAGGATCGATGCTCGGGAATCTTCGCTCAGCCCGAAAAGGTTCTGGTTACTATGATTCCTGCAGGAGGGATTCAGATAGGGATCGCGATCGCGAATACTCTAACCAGGACAGGTATGGGCGTGACAGAGAGTATAGACATCTATCCAGATCACGCTCTCCTCCTTCTAGACTTCCGTCTCCTCCTCCTGTTCAAACTTCAAATCCACCAGAGCCTCCTCGTCACAGGCCGTCTTCTCATGCTTCTAGGTCCGAAACTCATCTTCAGAGAGTCGAGACCACGGCCTCCATGATTACAGAGCAGGTCCCAGCTGACCCTACAGGAGAAGGGGCCCTTAAATTGGCTCAGATGAGGAAGGACTTTCCGAACATCTGTTTCGACGGTTACGTCTTCCCACCACACTTAAAGAGAATTCCATCAGGGGTGGAAAACACGGTGCACGATTTCGTTCACGACATATACACCCAGTACCGAGAGTGGGTAAAGGCCGCAGTGAAAGCTTCCAAAGTGGCCTTTGAGCGAGCCAAAGCGCTCGAGAAGATGGAGACCGAGCTCGCAAAAAGGGATCGGATTATTAAGGTACTCACCACCGAGTCCGAGTCTTCTCAGAATCTGAGATTGAGGCCATTAAAAAGGCTGATGAAGCGAAGGTGGCAATGGAGAGGTTGGGACAGACTCACGTTGCCTTGGTGGAGGAGATGGGCCACCGAAATACTACAGTTACCGTTGAGCGGGATGCGGCGGTCAAGGAACTTAATGAACTTAAGGTCGAATTCACCGACATGGCCAAGGAAAAAGATGATGCGAACAACGTAGCCCAGGAGGCGTGCGAACAAGCTGTCCTGCTCAGGGACGAACGGGATGCGGCCATGGCTAAAGTCCACAAGGTGGAGGCCGAGGTGGAGGAAAAAGTGAAGTTGGCCGAGTGCAGGCTAGAGGCTGACATCGAAGACCTTCTTGTTGTTTACAACGCTAACGTGCTGAGGCACAGGGATCTGGCCTGTCTCGATGATTTTCCGACACACCTCTATAATGCTTAGGGCCGACTGGTCGAGGAGGAGAAGGAGGCACATCAGGGCTAGTCCGTGGATGAATTCGAACTCGAGAATCGCATTCTGACTGAGGATGAAAAGAAGATTCTCCATGGGTCGATGATTCTGCGTGAGAAGGAAAGACTTGGCGCCCAGCACTTTGAAGTGGGAGAGGGTACTGGAGTTGACCGCCATGAAGTAAGTCTTGAAGTTCCCGCGTCAACCCAGTCCGAATCCTTGTCTACGGTCGATCCCCAGGCTGTTCCTGCTTACGATCCGGATCAGCCGCAGATGCCTCCGGCTACAATGCAAGTGACTGAAGCTGTTCTGCCACCGTCAAGTCAAACTGAGGAAGGTATTCTGAACATTCCACATATCTTTCTTAAGTCGAAATATTCGTTTGAGTTAAGGTCTAACAGTTCTCTTATTCTTTGTCCAGTGATTGATGCTGCACCGGCCATTCCTCTTGCTACTCAAGAATCATATCAAACGCAGGAGGCTATCGTGACCGAAGCAATCACCGTGAGTGCAGCTGCCCCACCCGACGATGCTCAGGGAAGCACACTTGTGTTTGATGAGCAGTTGATGGAAGAACTCTTTCACCGTCATGCCGGTCCTTTAGCTGACTTATCATTCGTCATAGGCGGAGGAGTTCCTGCCACAAGCTCTTCGATGCCGACTACTGACGCTCCCAGCGAGGCTCATTCGAGTACTGAAGAGGAAATCTTGGCACAAATCACCGCTGAAATGGATGCCGCAGCGCCTGGTGGCAGTTTTGGAGGTGGGACGGCGGCACTTGTTCCAGCTCCGCTTAGACTGATATCGCCTGGCGGTACATTTTCTGACACTAGTGTGGCCATGCCATCTTCCACATTTGATCCTATCCCTCCGACTCCGCCCACAGGGAGCATTCCTATCCACTCGAGTTCGGAGGAGAATGTTGATATAATGCCCTCGCTCGGAGACCATCCACCGACAGGCAAAGGCTCGAAGAGGAAGGATAGTGGTGGCTCCGATGGGCCTGTGCCGAAAAGGAAGCTGCGGAAGAAGAAAGATTAGACACGCTTTCCCGGCTTATTTTGACTTGCATTTTGTTAGCCGTGTATAGATGCGGGTTCGGCCCCTGCTAGTAGGATTTTTTGGAAACTTGTACACGAACTTCTTTTAAAAACAATAGAAATGAAACTTCTCTTTTTTTACTTCTTTTCTGTCATTGCGTATTTGCCTAAGTGTTTCGATGTCTGAAATGCACTTGTGAAGTTTCAGCTTCCGAATAAAGTTTGTTTTTGTTCGCCAAGGTCGGAAACTGTGGATGTGGTTTGTGGCCGGGGAGCGAGTTGAATTTTGACGTCGCATCGCTTCCGTCGATGGTTGATGCTTAAGTCTTACCCCCCAGTCTTGGTGCTGTGTTGTAAAACATCATTCGACGATCGCTCCTTTCTTATAACATGTTGAGTCTAGTGCCACCGAATGGATGTTTGAGGCAAGCGGAGATTGAGTAATTCGTCCATGCTTGTTTGATTGTCGATGATCAAATCCGCACTCCGGGGATTCTCATTTGTTTATCAGTGGTTGGTCACGCCGGCTTGAGTTTAAATCATATGTCCACGCTCTGGGGACTTGGAGTTGTTGTTTATACTCCGACTCGCACTCTGGGAGTTCGGAGTTGATGTTTATACTCTGTTTCGCACTTTGGGAACTCGGAGTTGATGTTTATACTCCGACTCGCGCTCTGGGAGTTCGAGTTGATGTTTATTCTCCGGTTCGCACTCTGGGAACTCGGAGTTGATGTTTATACTCCAATTCGCGCTCTGGGAATTTGGAGTTGATGTTTATACTCCGATTCACGCTCTGGGAATTTGGAGTTGATGCTTATACTCCGACTCGCACTCTGGGAGTTCGGAGTTGATGTTTATACTCCGGTTCGCGCTCTGGGAATTTGGAGTTCTTGTTTATACTCTGGTTCGCACTCTGGGAACTCAGAGTTGACGTTTATACTCCAATTCGCGCTCTGGGAATTTGGAGTTGGTGTTTATGCTCCGTTTCGCACTCTGGGAATCCGGAGTTGATGCTTATACTTCGCTTCGCACTCTGGGAATACGGAGTTGATGTTTATACTCCGCTTCGCACTATGGGAATACGAAGTTGATGTTTATACACCGCTTCGCACTCTGGGAATACGGAGTTGATGTTTATACTCCGACCCGTGCTCTGGGAGTTCGGAGTTGATGTTTATACTCCGCTTCGCACTCTGGGAATACGGAGTTGATGTTTATACTCTGACTCGCGCTATGGGAGTTCGGATTTGATGTTTATACTCCGCTTCGCATTCTGGGAATACAGAGTTGAGGAAGGATTTGCGTGTATCAATCCTTTTTTGATTTTGACGTGATGGCTTGTCCCCGAGCTTGGGTTTTACTTAGTGAGTGATTGGTTGCATCGCAGTCACTCTCTATTTGAATAAATTCCACCGTATGGTGAAACATAGCTCTCTGTGCATAGTGATGGTCATATAAACCATTTCAAGTAAATCACAGCTCTGGCTCGAAGAGATTGCATTTTATTGCTGAAATAAGAAAGTATGGCAAAGTCAGTTGCCTTATTACAAGTTCTAATTTCGAAATGTAGAAACAAATTGTAGAAAAGGAAAGTAAACTAAATGGATAAAGATAGCATGTCATGTGTAATAGCGGCGAAGGCTCTCGCTATTCCAAGCTCTTGGCAGAGTAAGACCGTCGACGGTTGACAACTTGAATGTGCCATCTCCGAGCCTTCGTTCAATAACAAACGGTCCTTCCCATGTCGGTTTCATATGCGAAGGAACCAGATAGATTCTTTTGAGGACGAGATCGCCTAGTTCAAAGGTTCGCGGGCGGACCTTGGCGTTGTACAAGCGGGCAACTCGACTTCGATGTGCAGCTGCCCTTAAATCAGCTTCTTCACGCTTCTCATCTAGTAGGTCAAGAGAGTCAGCAAGTAATATAGCATTTGTCTTTGGATCATAGTATGTCACACGATGAGAAGGTACTTCTAGTTCGACCAGAATAACGGCTTCTGAACCGTAAGAAAGAGAGAATGGAGTGTGACCGGTCGTAGTCTTGTGGGTTGTTCGGTAAGCCCATAAAGCCATAGGAAGTTCATCAACCCACTTGCCACCGACCTTTTCCAGTCGCTTTTTCAAAATGGATTTTATAACTTTATTAACAGCTTCGACCTGTCCGTTTGCCTGAGGGTGTGCAACTGCAGAGAATTTCTTTTGGATATGGAATCGTTTGCAGAAATCTTTAAATTCAGCACTGTCGAATTGGGTTCCATTGTCTGTAATAATGGTGTGTGGGAGACCGAATCGACAGATGATGTTGCGAACTACAAAGTTGGTTACTTTCTTCGTTGTTATGGTAGCAAGAGCTTCGGCTTCAGCCCACTTTGTAAAGTAATCAACTACGACGATGGTGTATTTCGCACCACCTTTTGGAAGAGGTAGAGCACTAATGATGTCAATGCCCCCACATTGCGAACAGCAATGGGCTGACCATTTGCGTTATCTCGGTAGAAAGAGCTCTAGGAATTCGGGCATATTTCTGGCACCTGTCACATTTCTTTGCATAGTCCAACGCATCACAATTCACGGTAGGCCAGTAATACCCATAGCGAAGTATTTTCTTGGCAAGTGCTTGCCTCCTGGTGTGATCGCCACATTCTCCCTCGTGCACATCGCGCAATACTTGTTTAATTTCATCGTGAGCGATACACCGGAGTAGGGGAACTGAGTACCCCCTTCTGTACGTGAGTCCATTCTGGATGGTAAATCTTGAGGCCTTCCGAAGGACTTGTCTTTTTTCACTCTTGCGCTCGAGCAGGGTTCCGTGCTCAATGTAATTTCTGAGTGGGGTCATCCATGAATCCTTTTCGGGAACGGTTTCGCATACCCGGTTTATTTCTGTCCGGTCGATACTTGGGGATGATAGCGTTTCTACGGGAACGAGTCCCATTTGTTGAGCTTCACTTGTGCTGGCTAGCTTTGCCAATGAATCGGCCTTTTGGTTGCGCTCCCGAGGTATACAATAGATGGCGTAGTACTCGAACTGATTCAGTGCTTCCTGAACTCGAGCTAAGTAAGCAGCCAACCTTCGATCTCTTGCCTAATACTCTCCCCGTACTTGACACACAACCAATTGTGAATCACAAAAAATTTTCACGGCGATAATTTTCAAATCTCTGGCGAGTTTCAAGCCAGCTAAGAGGGCTTCGTATTCAGCTTCATTATTGGTTGCATGAAAGTCAAACTTCAAAGCGTAGCATATAGATCGACCTTCGGCGATTTCGAGCACAACACCAACGCCCGAACACCGGTCGTTCGATGCACCATCAGTATACAGCTTCCAGACATATTCGGGGATTTACTGGTTTCGGGCAAGTCCTCTAGAACGGTGAATTCAGCTATGAAATCAGCGAGGACTTGTCCTTGGATTGCTCGTCTTGGAGTGTAAGTAATATCAAACTGAATCAGTTCGATGTTCCACTTGAGTAGCCTACCAGACGTCTCAGGCCGCGAAAGGACCTGTCGTAACGGCTGGTCGGTGTAAACAACTATGGGATGTGCTTGGAAATATGGTCGGAGTTTTCTTGATGCGATTACAAGGCAATAAGCCAACTTTTCTAGCTTTGGATAGTTCCTTTCAGCCCCAGTCAATCGTTTGCTGACGTAGTACACTGGCTTCTGTATCCCGTCTTCTTCTCGAACCAAGGTAGTGCTGATAGCATTTTCTAATATCGCCAAGTATGCATACAACTTCTCATGATCAATAGGCTTTGACAGTATTGGCGGTGTGGATAGATGTTGAACTAGTGCTTGGAAAGCACCCTCACACTCCGTGGTCCATTCAAAGTTTCGCTTCCCTTTTCGGATCAGATCGAAGAAGGGAATGCATTTGTCAGTGGACTTTGAAATGAACCTGCTCAATGCCGCTACCTTTCCATTGAGACTCTGGACTTGCTTTATAGTTTTGGGAGTTTCAAGGTTTCTGATTGCCCAAATCTTTTCAGGATTAGCTTCGATTCCCCGAGCATTAACGATGAACCCAAGGAACTTTCCGGATGCAACTCCAAAGTGACATTTCAGTGGGTTGAGCTTCATTTTGTATTCTCAAAGTATGTTGAACATAGTTTCCAGGTCTTTAACATGGTCGGTGAAGAGTCGTGACTTCACAAGCATGTCGTCTACATATACTTCCATTGTTTTCCCGATTTGATTGGCAAACATCCGATTGACCAATCGTTGATAAGTAGCCCCGGCATTCTTGAGTCCGAATGGCATACCTTGTAACAGTAAAGTCCTAGATTGGTTACGAAGCTGATATGTTCTTGATCGGGTAAATGCATTAGTATCTGATTGTAGCCTGAATACGCGTCCATGAAGGATAAAAGTTCATGTCCAGCCGTCGAATCTACTAGCTGGTCAATTCTAGGAAGCGGGAAACTGTCTTTGGGACATGCTTTATTCAGATTTGGAATAATCGACACATGTTCTCCACTTCCCGTTTTGCTTTCGGACGAGCACGGGATTTGACACCCATTTAGGATATAGCGCATCTCGAATGAATCCGTTCGCTTCAAGCTTTTCTACTTCTTCTTTAAGGGCGGCATATCTCTCTAGATCCATACCGCGCCTTTTTTGTTTGACCGGGACATGCCGCGAGTCAATGTTCAGAGTGTGGCTCGCGATGTCTGGCGAGATCCCACACATATCAGAATGTGTCCAGGCAAATACGTCAAGATTTGCCTATAGAAATTCAACCAATTCCTCCTGAGTTTGCTGGCTTAGTTGAGATCCAATCTTTACCATTTTTGAATCATCGTTACTGTCGACTAGGACATCAATCGTCAGTTCAGCCGGGGATGCTTGACTTTCTTTAGATTCTCCTTCGTCTTCAGTTTCTCTCGGGTCAAGATCCTTGAGGAATTGGCTGGGGTGCCCGGGCCTGGGCCCGGGCGTTAATTGTCAATTATCGACAAAGCGGACGCAGAGAGATTCCTCCACGCCCTTTCCTTTCTCCTTTGGTTATGCCTCCCGCAGCTCAGCAACATAGCAGGCTCTAGCAGCAGCCTGATCTCCCTGAATGATTCCTATTCCATGATCAATGGGAAACTTTAAAGTCAAACACCACGGGGCGATGGCTGCCCTGAATTCAGCGAGGGTCGGTCGGCCCAAGAAAGCATTGTAAGGGGAGTCTATGTCCAAAACAATGAACTACAACATCCAAAGTCTCCGACGTTCTCCAACTCTCAACTCTACCGGTAGTTCCACCATTCTAGTGGGTATAGTAGCATTCCGTTGAAACCATGGATTCGGGATTGACAAGGCTTCAAGTCTGTGGCTTCCATTTTCATTTGATCATAAGCTCGCTTGAACAAAATATTCATAGAGCTTCCACTGTCAACTAAGATCCTCTTCATCCAAACAGGACCTACTTGTGCTGAGATGACCAGTGGATCGATAGTGGGGGCTTCGACTTTATCAGCGTCTCTATTCCTGAACACGATGTCATCTGCCATCGTTTTCTGTTGCTTGGCCAGAGCCCCTTCATCATAACTACTACAACATTCGAAGTCCGCATGCCTGATAGAGTTGGTATACGACTCCATTTCCTTCCAGCTTCGATCTGCTGGGTGAGGACCACCACTTATCGTATTGATAACTAACCTCTCGCTTGTACGAGCGGGTTCCTCCTGTCTTCCCTGATTCGGCGCACGATTCTAATTTGATGAGCCCGCACCACCAGACTGCGGCGCCCGCACATACTGATCCAGCTTCCGCTCACGTATCAGTTTTTCAATGAGGTCTTGTAAGTGACAACACTCATTAGTGTTGTGGCCATAACTCTCATGGAATCTACAGAATTTTCCTATTTGGATTTGTCTCTCAGTTGGCGGTTTTGGGGCAGGTTTCTTGTATTGCATGGTATTGCAGGTCTGCAAATACACATTTTCCAATGACGTGTTCAATGGAGTGTAATTATCGTACATGGAAGCTCTACGCCGTGGACCACGATTATAATCGCGTTTTTCGTTCTGATTTCGATTGTCTCTCTGCTGATTCTGTTTATTTTGTACGTTCAACTGAATTTTCCCAAAACTATCTCCAGATTGTTTAACTGCGATGTTACTTTGTATTCCTTCGATGTTGGGCCCTGCGTCATCCTGCTTCCTAGACTGTTTCGCATCCTCCCTTCTCAAGAATTGGGCTGCTTTGGAATAAAAACGGTCCAATGACGCAGGTGGTTTTCCAGCTAACCAATTTCCGAACTCGGAATCAGCATCAATCCCCTTAGTCAATGCCATCAGGATAGAGTTATCATTGGGATTGCTTATCTCCGCACACGCAGCATGGAATCGCTCCAAGTAACGTCTAAGTGTTTCTCCGGGAGCTTGTGTAACACTAGACAGAGTGTTAACGTCCTTAGGCCTTGCCACGTGCATACGGAATTGCTCGACAAACTTGGTGGCCATCTGGTCAAAGTTAGAGATGGATCGTGGTGGCAAACGAGTGAACCACATGGTAGCGATGCCCCCCTAGGGAAATGAGGAAACTACGACACTTTACTGCATCATCAGCTCTAGCAGCATTCATCAGCCATTCGTATTTCAGGACGTGTTGATTGGGATCAGAACTTCCTTCATAAACTGGCAAAGCTGGCATCCTGAAGTGCCGAGGTGGTTCAGCATATAAAACGTCATCGATGAAAGGGGTATGACTTTGAGAGATTCCCTAGTCGTCATTAGAGAGACCCTGACTTTCACGGATCATTTGGCGGATCATCGCTGGTATATTCGGCATTCGGGTACTTGGAGCATGTTGTGCCAAGGTGTGGTCGGGTTCCACAGCACGAGTCTGGAGTGGACGCGGTTGACGGTCCGTGCCTCGCCTCCTTGGTTCAACATCCTCGGGGACATAAGGCTCTGGAGTCTGCTCTCGTTGGCTACGTTGAGGATCAGCTTGGTTTCTAGCATCACCTCCCTGTTCGGTAGTGGTGATAGTAGCAATGTTGCCAGTAACATGGTAAGGAGCAGCTCCTCCTCAAGTTGAAGGTTCTGTACGGAGACTAGCGGATGGTCCAGCTCTAGGTTGCCCAAGGTTCGAAGCAGGTTGGTGTCCCGTGGCTTGGGTGTAGCTTACACCTAGCCGTAGGCGTGTGGATCTGGTTTGACCATCGGAGGTGGCTGAATTTTCTGTGGAAGAATGAGAACCTTGGTCACTTCTGGATCTTCTTCGCCTTTGGCGATTTAGCTAGTTGGTCAATTCTGTGTTGGTGCGTAGTTGTTCAGTTAGTTGCTGTCGACTTTGGGTCAATTCTTGAAGCAATGTCTGGAATTCTTGCCTAGTGATTGGACCTGATGGATCTGAAGGTCCTGCAGCATTTTGGTTGGATGGAGGTGATTGCACGGGATTTTGTCGGTCCCGTGCTCCTTGTTCAGCAGCTGCAGAAGTGGTACGTGTGCTCACCATAATGAATTAATGAAGTCCTTTCCTAGATCTGATTGCAAATATGAATAGAATGGGAGGGCTTCAAAGTTCTAGATCTGGATCTTGTTCTTAGATTTATGCAATCCAATATAGATAGGAGATCCAAAGAGTAGGAGAAAAATTAGGTTTCTCTCAATGAAAGCACCAAAGTGTTTGTACCAAAATTGGGCATAACACTCTTCGGAAGTTTTTGAAGAGATAAAGTGAAGAAATTAAATGGAAAAGGAGGAATTATCTAACAAAAACTCCAAATTTCAGAAATGAGAGTAATTAAAATGCAGGGAGACACAAGAATTTAGAGTGGTTCGGCGTATTGCCTACGTCCACTATGAAGTAGTTTGCTTTATTGATCTTCCTTTGATGTTTACAATTGATTTCAACAAATTACAGCGAATAACAATGATTTGCAGCAGTGAAATTCGTTGGTAGCAATAGCAATGGAGTTCAGATCTGGATCTGGCGGAGTCCGGGCATTGGAGATCTCAAAGAGGAAGAAGAACCCCTTTTCTGTTGGCTTTGGGGGTCTATTTATAGGGGTAGGAGGTTGATATTTCGCTCAGATCTTGGGAGACCCTCTCCGGCACGTGACCAGGCCCGCACGCCCAAGCCTGTGAAGTTTCGGTCCGATCCGTGATCGATATGAACAGATTTCGTATCGATCAAGATTTCATCCTATGGAGTCAAAATTTGGCCTGGACATTCTTTAGCATGCACGTAGTCTTCTGTGAAAATTTCATAGCATTTGGACTTGTAGATTAGGGGATATGATCGATACGAAATGCGATTCTCGGTGGCTGTTTGGTTCGACTCGCTTCTATTTCGACTCGCTCTGTTCGACTCGCTTCCGTTCGACTCGGTGACATGGCGCTTGAATCTCTTCTGCCCTTGACGCTGTTTTGATCGAGTCGAATCTGTGCATTGATTGAGCAAGTCGAAAAAAGCCTTTCTGATAGTTGCAAAGCGAGTCAAAGGAGGCCTATCTAGGGGTTGCGAAGCGAGTTGAAGGAGGCCTATCTGAGGGGTTCGAACGAAAGCTCCGTGATGGACACGAAGTGAAGCGAGTCGAAGGAGGCCTATCTGAGGGGTTCGAACGAAGGCTCCGTGATAGACACGAAGTGAAGCGAGTCGAAGCATGGCTCGAGGCGAAGCGAGTCGAAGCAGGCTCCTTTGAGGGATGTGAGCGAGTCGAACTAATCACTTCTGAGGGATGCGAAGCGAGTCGAAGGAAGCGTGTCCAAGGGAGCGAGTCGACCGGTGATTGGTTTTCATCCAATTTTGTATCGTTCATAACTTGAGCATACGAACTCGGATTGACTTGAGATTTGGAACGTGGACTCTCATGGCTTAGCTTGTCACGTCCTACCAATTTTGGCTCGATCCGGACTCGGACAAAATTCGTTGGTATCCATAGTGAGCCTGTGTATAACTGATCTCTAGGACGAGTCGTCGTTGGTTACTAGTCAATTCCTTGGTGTCACGGCCTTGCCAAAAGGTGGGATAACAGCTTGTTTAACCACGTAGTTGGCGGATATAGAGGTGTTTTATGTTGGTTGTGAAATTATGGATCTTAAGTCTAATTTAACACTAGAGTTGGGTGAATTGTGTTTTCTAACTTATGTAAATCTTTTTAAGTTTCTTTCTAGATTAATATTAAATCATAGAATAAAAATATAGAAATATACTAACAATCGGTCATAGATGCAATCACAGATAAAAACAAAAGCAATAATGCAAAGTAAAGAGTTAGAAAGATGACACTAGGGATTTTGTACTGGTCCATATTTCTCCTACATCCAGTCCCGTACAATTTCTTGTGCAGGTTTAAATTCCTACTTTAAACAGGTAGCAAGCAAACCCATGACAGTCTCGATTTCAAGGCTATGAGATACACTCTCCTAATTTCGGAGTTCAAGATAGACTCACTTGATTTGACCAGGCTACAAGTGCACCTAGAGCCTACCCACTTGATTTGAACGGACTACAAGCACACCCACTTGTTTTGAATTGGCTACAAGCACACCCAAGTAAATACAAATAGAGTTGATAGTTTTTCCAAAGGAAAGTTCTTGTACTTTGGATACAATGGAATCTATAGCCTCTTGGACAGCACTTTGATCTTTGAATTGAGAAAGAAATGTTTGCAAAATAGTAAGAAAGTAGTGTTGAATCAATACAATTAAGTATGAATTAAATATACGTGATTTTGAAGAGAATAGAGTGTATTTTTCAATGGAGTTTCGAAGAGAGTAAAAGGTGGGAAGAAAATAAGTAATTAGTTGTGTAAAAATTCGTTTGCACTCCCATTTATACGGTAAATCAACAAATGTGTCTGTTCCTAAAGAGTTGCGATGAATAGTCACTTCATTTCAAAATTCGAAAAACCACTTGGTGTCATATATTTCGACATATGATGTATAGATATGTCGACATACCTTAGTAAAAAATGAAACTTATTTTTTTTTAAATGTATTAAAAGAATCCTATACTTCATAAAATATTTTGATACTTTATAAAATAGTTTGAACATAGTTTATAAACATTTTAAACATTAGAAAACTTTTATAAACTATTTTGAAATTTGTTTTGGTTAAAAATATAAAAGATTTAGAAAATATATTTTGGTTAAAAGTATAAAAGATTTAGAAAACTGGAGATTGAGATCAAAGATTGCTATCAAGGACTTTAATAATATATGTTTTGACTCTATATATTAAATTGTAGTCTTGAAATCTTCACATCTTGGTCTTTAAACTCATTAGTATTCATGTCCATCTCTTGAGTCTTTATATCCATCTCTTGGCTCTATATATCTATTTGTTGAGTCTTATACTATACAGTCTTCGATTTAACATACATCTAATATTCTGCAATATATACTATATAACTTGCTAAAGCATTAGTATCTATATTTTATATGATTGTATATAGTTGTAGTCATCAAAATCAATAACCGAGGTATTAAAATTTTCAACCCCGTAGTGGTAGTGCAAGGAAATATAGCAAGCCTCGCTTTAGCCCAATGTAGTTGTTGTACAAACCACACACATTATTATTGTGATATTGCTCTCACTTGACCTTTTGCGCCTGTAATGACCCAGAATTTCAGCCATTCGAATTTGAAATATTTAATTAATTTTAAATATTGAAATGTTAATTTTATAAGTTAAATAACTTAAATTTCAAATATAATGGTTATTTGAATATTTGGAAGTGTTTAAATAATTAAATCTTGAATTTAATATGAATAAAATGATTTCAAAAGCTGATAAATTCTGATTGAATAAGAATGAAGATGGTAAACTTTAATTTATAATTAAAGTGATTGAAATTGTTTTTAATAATAATTCATTTTAATTAACGTGTGAAAATAGCTTTCTGAGATACTGCCTCAGATTTGGACGAAACCAGTTCTGTTGGATCCGTAATAGTGAATTATTATATGCCGTCGAATTTCGTGGCGATCGGACTTATCGTTTAGTCATGCGAGCTCGAAACACGTGGAAAATAATGAAAGGATTTTAATTTAATATAATTTAATTTTGAAAGTTAACTTCTATATACTTTTGAATTAGATCCCGATACTAGTTCCATTGTGTTCAAAATAGCGGTATTACATATGGTAAACCAAGCGGCACGCCTCGAATGGAGTTTTGAAATTTCAAGTGTTAACGGTGTCATGATTATTTTCTATATGGCCATCATAATTACAAATTTGCAAAACCCTAGAAATAAAAATCCATAGCCGCCATTGACAATCCCTAGATCAAATGATCGACAATCAACGGCGCCACTCTGTCCACTTTTTGGCTTCAACCTCAACTACAAACTTGTAGAGCTCGACAAGACTTGGGAGATCAACAGTGGAGATGGATTTTAACATAGAGGATTGGCAGCAAATCAACTTCGACGGTGCGACATTCGTAGCCAACTTTCTAGCGAACAGCGGTGTCTTGGGGGTTTGGACCTGCGACAATAGGAGGAAGGCAAGGCGCGATGCCGATGAAAATCGCGGTCGAGTTGGGTTTGAATTTCGCAGCCTGGAACTAAATTCACGATGGGGGGAAGAGTAATTAAATTTAAACTAAAATTAATTTACGTTAATTGTAATTTAATTATATCAAACATTCATTAATTCATATCTTGTCCATACTAGGTCCAAATGGAACGCGACAAGTTGCTTTGCGATTATATCAGTGAATACTACGTTATAGAGTTGGATTGGATGGATTTGGAGCTAGTATGAATTTGGGTTAAAATTGAACGTCTGTTCAATTTTAATTCAAACTGGAACATTTTGGCGATAATTGGAATTTTGATGAGTTAACTCACCTCTCTAACCCACTTATATTTCTATATAAGTGTGGATAATTTTATTGTTGCTTATTTGTTGACTATTTGGATGATTTACTATTTTATTAGATGGTTTGGATATATTCCCGCCTCTGGAGTGGATGAGACCCTATTATTTTCCTGTGTATGAGCGGATGACCCAATTTATATGATCCCACCTCAAAGCGGTTGATTTATATTTTATGATTATATACTATATGTGATGCAGGGAAATCGGTTGGAGGGATCCAACAGATTCCTCGCATTGTTGATTTTAATTTTCATATATTTTGATATATGATGTTTTGGATGCCATATTTGATGACATTAATATGGTTGCTTTTATTTAGTGCTTTAGTAGCACTAGGCCTTATTTTTGGTATTTTAAAATATTATAAAATAATGATTTTGATTTAAAAGGGATTTCAAAGTGATTTTGAAAGTATATATGTTTTAATAATTTTTAAATTATAAAAAGGAATGAATTTATTTCAAATAAATAAAAATGTATGATTTTTTAGGTTAAAAAATTATAGTTTTGAGAAATACTTTAAATAGAGATTTTTGAATGGTTATTAAAATGAATTTATAGAAGTGATATTTTGTAAATAAAGAAATATATTTATAAACGACATTTATAAATATATATAAAATGGACTTCTATAATAAATGAGATTTATAAAGAAATGAATTTATAAATAAAGATATTTTATAAAAATAGAAGTTTATAAAATAGAAAGGAGGTTTATAAACCATAGTTTTATAAATATAGAATTGATTTATGTTGAGATTTAAATATGGAGTTAATCGTTTTAAAAATGGTTTATTATTTTAAGTAATGTTTTGAAAATAATAATTTCAAATGGACTTTAATGGTTTTTAAAGCGATTTAAAAGTTATTAAGAGACGAAACCATAGATTTCAACATTTATTGTTGTAATAGATGTTTCAAGAAAAATACAGAAGGCATCGACTATAACACTGTTGTTATAGTAAATGATTTCTAAGAGGAACTGTTTTATATACTATATAGGATTTATATACATATATATAATTAATTGAATCCTTGTACTAATGTTTTTGGGTTGTCGTAACGATGTTTTACGCGACATTCCTTTTGACCCCAATAAATTGTGTTTTGACCTTCCGTTGTGAAATAATCGAATTGTTTCTTATGATCGTACTAAAGGCTTGGTGGTATAGGAAGCATTGCTTCTTATACTTAACACCAGTCCAGAGGCGTATGAACTCGGGAGTTGTACGTTATAGAAATCTATTTAGTGTGTCTCCAAAATTGTTGTGTTATTAAATATACTTATACTGTCGATATAAGTATATGGAAATGTTTTCCACATATCGAATAGTTGAAATGATTTTGAGAATATATCTATTTAAAGATAATTTGAATAAATATTTGGAAAGTGATTCAATTAATAAAAGATTAATTAAATGGGCCTAGTGACTGCTTATGTCCTAGATTTTATTTGTTGCATTGATAGTTAAATAACCGACTATCACATTTGTCCATTTTAGGTTCCTGGACTTGATGTGCGAACTAATTAGTCGTGCACTTAGCATGAAGCTAACTGAATAGGCTTGATTATCGTTTCAGTTAAGAATGTTGATTCGAGTAGTGCAGAGTGACTATGGTACTCCAATCTACTGGGCTTCCTTCTTGGCCGAAGGATAGCAAGTTGAGAGTTGGAAAATGTGACAAGTCTACGAGACTTAGTTTTCGTATGAGGTTGAGGGCCTCTTTTCGTTATTGGTCCGGAGAGACAGCTATCAGATTTATCCGAAAACCACTTCGAACCAACGTATGCATTCGAAAGTGAAGGTTTATGATGGTTATTTTTGAAGACGAATATCTTCATGATGCAGGGCTACTTGCCACTAGACCCATGATGCATATTATATATATGGTGGCAGTAATGCTTTGTTAGGAAAGACAGGATGTGGTAGGATAGTTCCTTCAGTTTGTTCTGTTCCTAGACAACTTGTATGGACAAATATCTGACGTTGCATGTCTAGGTCACATTGATTGATCTCTATAAACATATCGTCTGTTTGGTGGCAGAGAAGGATCTTCTCTTAGCTTAACACCCTTTCCTGATACATACGAGCCCAGGAGTTATACATTTGTAGAATCCAGTTGTGTGATTGTGGAAATGGCAATGTGGCATTCAAAGTTGAATGTGCTATGTGAAAGGTAAACGTTACCTTAAGCCTCTATATATTGTATAGTATAGTGGTGTGTGAGTCCTTGCATGAGAAGCTACCAGATACGTAGTAGTGTAGCAATGTGAATGGTACAGTAGTGTGTGAGTCCTTTCATGAGAAGCCACCGAGTACTATGGTTGCTATACGTGGAAATCCACAAAGGAAGGAAAAGGCCACTAGACCCCTATTATGTTGGAAACCTAAATTCCAATACAATTTTTACGGTTTTGATTGTATTCCCAAAATAGCTGTAATGCTTTGCAAAAATTTCAACTATCCCTTTGGTATCACATAACCATTTGACATTGTCCGGGTATTGGTACCTTCTTTATATATGTGTTTGAAAAGTGTTTTCAAACCAATGTCATTAATAATAATATCAAATTGTTTAAGTATAAAGTATTTTGGTTATCGTAAGGATAAAAGCCATCCGTTTTTATGTGCGGCGTAGTCTTACGAGATGCCTTTGTTTTGAAAAGTTTTTATAACATTAAAATTTAGTTGAGATGTGTTTTCTCACGCTAGTTTACCAGCCTGATCTGGGCGTTCATCCCTTGCAATGCTCGGGTCAGACCGAGCATATTTACAGATATAGATTTGGTGCTTTGGAGCTTCAGCAAATGAGCTGGAAGACTTCAGACTGTATTCCTATATCTGTTTATGTTTTTGCTTCATTAGTTGTTTAGAATTATTAGCATTTGTGAAGATAGGTTGTTATAACTGTCCAGGCTGATGATTGTGATTTGTTGTTGTACTCTGATGAATGTATGTATATTATAGTTTCTCTTTTGTAATGATCATTGATATTATATTATATGTTGTTCCGTTGTGATTGTGATATTTTGTGTTCTTTTAGTTTTTTTCCTCTCCTTCTTCTCTTCTCTTCTTCATTCTTCTTTCTTTTCCATAACCATTCGTATCTTTATTCAATTTGGGTTGGACATTGTGTTTTATTGTCAGCTTGAATTGTATGGTTTGCGGATTGTTACAGTGCCCTGAGTAATTTCAAACTTTAAAAAATTCAAAATAATCTGAAATTCTGAGTTTACCGCTTCTGATTCATGCATATTCACATTATCATCATCAAGATCCATCAATTCAATCCAAATATTTAAGATTTTGGCTAGAATTTTGAGTGGAAGGGTAATGATTAGGAGATTTTAGATAGAATATGAAAAGGAAGAGAGAAAGAAGGTAAATGAGTACATAAATCAAAAATGGGTAATTTCGCTAGAATGTTTTTTAAACTTAGGGGAATGCTAGTTAGAAAATTCTTGTGCTTAAATAGAGTTAACCTTTGAGATCGGTAAAGGTTGTTATTTTTGAAATAAAAATTCTACCTTCAAATAAATGTGTTTGTGAGGATAAATATGACATGTAACATTTAGGAAAAAGTTAAGAGGTATGAACTTTTGTTTTCACAACCTATAACTTCTATTAAAAGACATATAAAATAAGAATCAAAGCCT
This sequence comes from Allium fistulosum, assembly GCA_030737815.1. Classification (NCBI taxonomy): domain Eukaryota; kingdom Viridiplantae; phylum Streptophyta; class Magnoliopsida; order Asparagales; family Amaryllidaceae; genus Allium; species Allium fistulosum. The sequence goes on from CM060904.1 coordinate 961,562,937, forward strand.
ATAACTGCAATTAAAATAGTTTATAACTATTATTACGTGTGTGTTTAGGTAACATCTTTTAATAGAAGTAAAAATTAAGTACTGCCTATACATGGATGTAAGATTTTGTACAATTAGAAATAATGTCCAACCTATTATGGTTGCCTCTATACCAATTTTAATTGAGATCGTTATATATTCATGAATTCAAGACTTATATATACATATATACTAGTCATATTGATATCAATTCACCTATAATGCTTTCCAAAGTAAGAATATAAAAAATCCATTGAGGGGTGAATCGGGAGGCAAAAGTCAAAATTCAATATATTTGCACAATTTTTTTTAAGTATGGAAAATATGTATAGATCTTACGCAATGAAGGTAACAAAAAATGAAATGAATGACAAAGTTAAAATCCTTCAAATTAAATCTAAAACTCATCTAAGTCTATCAATGATAATGTTTCACATAAGATATCCTCGTGTAAAATTTAACAAAGCAGTCATCAATAATAATATATCAATGGTCAATAAGAAAATAACAATGTAATCATTTAACAAATCTCATGCAATAAATAATAGTTCCAAAATAATAAAACAACTTGGACTGTAGACCTTGATGAAAAAAATGAGGTAAGGTGACTTGATTGCATGCTAAGTTGGAATTTTTTTCCTTACGTGCCAGTATTCTTTTATACTTGTATATAAAAAAACTAATGAATGACACTTACGCATAAAGAATAATGTGAGGACCACTGATCAATCTTTTTATTATACATAAAAATTAGGGGAGATAAACAATCATTGGGAAGATGAATAAACATGGGATAAGCCTTTAATTCGTTGGTGTGAATAACTGTAGCATAGTATTTAATAATATAATTAATTATATATTATGAGAGAGTGGATAATTAAAATGCTTTGAGGGTGAGCGAATGTAAAAATTCATTTTAAGCTCTATGAATTAAGTATCTTGAATAAAAATAAATGAGAGTGTAGATAAATACATTTTTGTTATGCAATAATAATTAATAATAATAATAAAATAATATACAATAAATGGAAATGATTTCAATTGGAAAAAGGGAGTTATTTTATTTTAAATAAATCAGCATGTTTGATTTGCATAGTGTGAGTAGGAATCTAATTTTAACAAAAGGAAATTTTTTAGAGGAGTCAACACAACTATCCTAGTGGTTAGGTGCTCTGGCTTTGGTTCATGAGGTCATAGGTTCGAATCATGCGTAGTGTTTGATTCAAATCAATGGACATATATTAACTTGTAGTATGTTATATACCACATAAGACTTGCAGTACAACTATGTACTACCACTAAGTACTCAATTTCAAAAATAATTAGAGGGGACATTAATAATTTTCTTAAAGTGAAAAAAATGTTGTGTTTTTGAACTAAAAAGTCCGCAACGAATTATATGCAAAATTTATCATAATCATGTTTGAAGTTATAGAAAGGTGAAGAAATAGGTGCAATGTGTAGGATTTATTTATAATGAAGGCGAGAGTAGAAAATGTGTGCCATTATTATGTTAGGGCATACAATATAAATGATGACTACATTAATTTAAATGTTGGATAAAATTTGAAAGGACGGATGGGATTTATAATATAATTTGAGCTACAATTATGAAAATTAAGCACTTAAAATGAGATTAAAGGAGATGAGAGATAAATATTGCCTTATACCTAACTTCTTATATAATAATATAGAGATGTTGAAGAAATGTTCTTGGGATCCATGCACGATGACCTATCCTATATGCTGGAGCTTCAGATATAGAGAAAAAGACACGTTCAACTCTAAAATGATGAGGGGTGACAAGATTTGTGTTGAGATTTTTCTATATGTAGTTAGGGATCTTCAATTAGGAAGGGGATTGGATTTTTAAACCGGAGAGTGATCTTCTTCTGCCTCTAACTCAAAAAAATTTGATACGTCCGAGATCTACTTGACTGTAACTTTGATTATATTGTAAATTGCTCTATTCCGTAGAGAAGTCATAAAATGAAAAGATTTAGCCGATATAGGTCGAAGAATTTGCTGAACCACTATAGAAACTTTGTTTTTGCTCTCTTTTATTTCATCTTCTTCATTTTATACTTGTTTGATTTGTATTCAATTGACATAGGGGTGTTGTGTTAATTTATGGCATAAAATTTCTTGTGCTTTCACTGGTATGAACCTAGGTTTGATTCGGAGAAGATGAAGAGGCCTACTACAAGAGCTATTTTTGGAGGAAGTCAACAAGGATATGGGGGTAGCCAAGAGGTGCCTTCAAGTTCAAATCTGCCTTCAATCTATGTTACTAAAGAGGAGATGGAAGGGATTACAATGAATATGCAATGTTAGACAAGAGGAGATGAATTGATTCTTCCAAAGGACGGAGCAGCAAAGGACATCAGAAGCACTTAGAAATCAAGATAAAAGGCCGGAAGGCGAAGCAAATGCATAGGGGTAATAGAGTGGAGAAAATGCAACTAACCCTTAAGCACTTTGTAACAACCCTCTCCGAAATGAGCATAATTCTTGACCTAAAAAGTCGTTTGACCTAGGACCATTCTGGAGCCGATTGTTGGTTTGGTAAAATTGATTAAATAAACGATATACATAGTTTTCTATCTTTGCTTCAAGAATCTTACCATGGAAGGGCTAAAATATAATAATAAAATAAGTACCTATTTCACACATTCCAAAACTCAAAAATACAATATTCCAAATATCCATAAGCTCAATGTCTCAAAGTTGTACATCGACATGTCTAAAAATCTAGGTACATTAGAGTCAATCGTAAACATAAATAGGTAGTTATACTACCACAAGTCTTCACTGCCTCCTTTACACTCATCATCAGCAAAATTCCCTCTAGCATGTGGGTTGTAATAAGGAGGGTGTCAAAACAACAATGTTTGGTAAATGAAAATCTCAAGCCTTACCATAATAGTATTTAAAATTATATCTTTCTAAGTATACCTCCGACTATAAGTTAATGGCCCTTCTAGTCCAGCTCCATAACGTATCTCCAATTGTAGGGCAATGGCACTTTCTAGTCCAACTTTTTACCTACAATGCGGGTGTAGTGCAACTATGGAGTATGTTGGGTTCAACGACCCATATCCCATCAATCGTACCCTAATGATGTGACAAAAGTACCTGAGTCACTTAAGACCTTTTAAATAGGAAATAGGTAAACTCCGATCATTTAGTAAGACCCTAGGCTGACCCCTGCCATTTAATACCTAAACCCAAGATGAACTCCTCATCCCTTGTACTTCCTAGCTGACAACATAACAAATCACACAAGGCCACTTAATACTTCTTAAATGGGAAGAGGCAGACCCTCCAATTTAAATTTAACACCTCAACCCCAAAGCATACACCCTTTTAGAGATTTCCACTACCGCACCTAAAAGATAATCCCGACCATTTAGTACTTCTCAAAAGGGAAAGAGACAAACCCTACAACAACCATAATACCTCAACCCAGAAGTAGGCCCATATAGGGATTAACCAAATCATTTGAAGAAATTCCCCAAGTCATTTCATACTCCTTATTAGGGAGGTGGCGGACCCAAAATCAGCCACGTAATACCTCAACCTCGAAGCAGATTCCTACTGAAACTTCTTCGTCCATATGGTCGTAACCTAACCCCGACGTTTCAGATTAATCCGACTATTTATAAGTGCTGGTAGCCAGATTAACTAGGCAGGCTTACCCTCTAAAACCGGGACTAACCTCGCATCCATCATAATTGCTTACTATATGATATGTCCTACATCAGCTACAAAAGTACACTACTGGTAGTCAGATTAGCTGGGCAGACTTCTGTGTACTTTTATCTGACTTCACATCCCTATAACTTAGCGACACTTCCATTCTATAACTTTTAATGTTGAACTATGCCAACATTTTTACATATATACACTATATGTATATATTCCTTACTCGTATTTACATAGTAAAGGTCGTATAAGGGAAACTCTTTATTTCGTTTTTAATTATGGATTAAATTCCATAATTGTCCTTAACTCCTTTTTATATGGTTTATTGTTATTTGTTAATGGTCATTCAATTGGTGGTTTCTTTATTTATTACCCTATTTATTTTGTACATTACGACTTATACATTATTATTATATTTATACTTAACATTAATTTTAAGCTAATTAGTTTTTATCAAATTTTCTAGGTGTGGGTAAAAGTATTACTATACAAAAAAATTATTTCTTATTTTCGGTGTTAAGATAATTAAAATGTCACAATTTCTATATTCATACAAGTCCCAGTCCAATACAATAGTTTACACAATAGCTAATATCATAGTTTAAATTAGCCAAACAAAACAAACTTGCATATATATTCAAAAATGGAACCAAAACATCCGATATATTTTATGTTAACATGATAGAATTAACCCCTCTATCTCGAAGGAGCAAGACTTTACAATTTAAATTCTTTATATTATGTTCGACATTTAAATGATAACGTTGAAGTGACAATTGAATCATTTGTCGTACTAAACACATATTGAGAAGTGGAAATTGAATATAATATAAATTATTTGTATTGCAAATAACAGCAAATTAAATTCTACCATATTAACATAAAACAAATAAGATTCCAACCAATTCCAGAATTTACATTTTTGAGGAAATTTTGAGGTTTTAGATTTAAAGTTTTTGCATACAGAATTCTTCAAGGCATAAAACAAATCCAAACATCAACTGCACAAACTACAATAAAGAGAAAAACTAGGATTTCCACTCATAGATAATTTTCCTTGAATTTCCTTGGATTTTCTTTTGCATTAATGCCAACCTCTTCCTTCAATTATCTACTTTTTTAATTGTATAATATATAGTAATTCATTTATATATATATATATTAGATTCAAAATTCAAAAATTATGGAAGAATAGAAATAAAGGAATATACATATATGTAAAATTCAATACCTCTTCCTTTAACTTGATTAATCTCTTCCCTAAAACTTGGATCTTCAATGTATATTCGTATTTTTATTTTTGAATTTAGGAAGTTTATTGTGGAGGAAGAAAACTATCAGAGTTCCGCTAATGTGTTTATTTTTTTGAATAAAAACAAGGGGTTAGCATCTTATTTATAGTTTCTCAGGTGCACCAGGATCGTTCGATTGGAATTCGTTTGAAATTATTAAATCTGGGTCATTCAGGCCAAGCTAAACCCAAGCCACAAGCTTTGACCGGTCGATCGGTTGCCCTTGGACGGTCGACTAGCCCAATCAAGGGGTTGACCTAGTCGAGCGGTGTGGTCCAAGCACCATTAATATTTCGATAATGTTAATCTTAATGTTATTACATTTATTATTTTATTCTGTTTGAATTATTTTCATTCCGAAGTCTTCAGATGTTGACACTTCTTCATTCGAATTAGGATCACAAAACTTTATATATGAAAGTTGCTCATCAGATTGCCACAAACACAATGGTGCAAGTTTCTTGACTAAATTCCGACATTTGAAATTTTCCATTTTTAGCCATATTATTAATTTTTCTTAATTAATTTCTTATTTATTTTATGGGGTGTTGCATTCTCCACCCTTCCCCGCTTAAAAGAATTTCATCCCTGAAATTCCTAAGGGAAAGACATTGTAATTTGCACTCTACAACTATGTTGTACAGCTAAATTATCTACACAACCATATATTCAACCAAAAGTGTAATGTGATCATGCATCTAACATATCTATAGGTGAGCTCAATCCTAGTGTGAATGCAAGACCGTGAGTATGTATGCAAACAACCTAAGTATACATGAAATTCTATATAAGCCTAAAAAAACTGGAAAAATGTAGCAACCATCACCTACCATCCAATTTAGCGACAATGATTTGGTTTATTAAATACTAAATTTGAGGAAAGAAAATTTACCAGAGAAAAGCTCAGAATGAGAAGCCTTCATATTTTCTTTTGTTTCCCAGGTGCTTTCCGCCGGATTATCTCCTTATTGTACTTGGATCAGCCTAATTTCTTTGGTATAAAGCTTCTTAACTCCATGCTACTCTATGCATGCGGTGGCATGAGGTACAGCTCCAATTTTATTTCTCCTAACCGATCAGGCTTTACTAAAGTGGTTGTACTATGCAGACACTTCCCCAGATGCGATACATGGAAAACTTTGTGGATTCTCGCTAAATTGGTCAGGAGCTCCACCCGATAAGAAAATTTCCACACCCTCTCCAAAATCGGAAAAGGCCCAACAAATCTCGATGCTAACTTCCTAGAGGTCCCAAACCTCAAAATCTCCCTAAGAGGGAATCTTTAACAAATACCATGTCTCCAACTAAGAACTCCAACTCTTTCCACTTCCTATCATCATAAGACTTTTTTCTATCCTAAATCATCTTCATTCGCCGCCTAATCACTTCAACCTTTGTCATGGTCTCATGAATCAAATATTGTCCAAGTACAACATTATCGGTAATTTCCCACCAATAATTAGGTGACTTGCATGGCCTCCCATATAAGGCTTAAAAGGTGTCATACCTATCGTCGCTTAATAACTATTATTATAGGTGAACTCTATTAAAGGTAGGTGCTACTCCCAATATCCTCCAAGGTCCATGATGTAAGCCCTCAATAATTCTTCCAAGATCATGTCCACCCTCTCCGTCTATCTATCAGTCCAAGGGTGGTAAGCGGTGCTAAAATTTAATACCATCCCTAAAGTTGGCTGCAAACTCCTTCAAAACTCACTAATGAATAAGGGATCTCTATCGCTGACAATGCTGATTGGAATTCCAATCAATCATACCATTTCCTTGATGTAAATATGTGCTAGGGATGATGTTGTCCTATTACTTCTCATTGGAATAAAGTGGGCACTCTTAGTGAGCTTATCTACTACCACCCAAATAGCTTCATTGCCTCTTTGACTTTTAGGCCATCCATCAATGAAATCTATCGATATATGTTTTCACTTCCAAATAGGAACCTCCAATGGCAATAATAAACCTCCGGGATGTCCTTATTTAGCTTTGATTCATTGACATAGTGGCATATTCTACTCCTTTCTTCTCCATTCTGGGCAAATAGAACATCTAGTTCATGTCTCTATACATATTTTCTCCATCAAGATGAATAGCCATCATAGAACCGTGGCACTCAGCCAATACTTACCCTAAAACATCATCCACCATTGGAACACATAGACGTCTATCTCTCCTTAACCATCTTCTTTCATTGATTGAATGACTATTGATATGGGGGAAATGTTATGCCGTACTTAACTTGGCCAAAATATCGATTATTGTCGCATCCTTGTTTTGTTCTTGACCGATGTGGTCCATTAATGTTAGCCTTACTTTAGTTGCTATCAAATAACCTAGAGTGAATTCTGATGCCAATTGGAAAATCAAATTCAAGAGGAAGTCAAACTGCCTCCACTCATATATAGCACCAAGAGTAGCATGCCTTCGGCTAAGGGCATCGGCAACAACATTCCCTTTTCTAGGGGTTACTGAATTTCAAAGTCATATGATGTTATAAACTCCATACACCTTTGTTGCCTAAGGTTTAAATATTTTTAGGAAAACGGGAATTTATAGGACTTATGATTGGTAAATATCTCAAACATTTCCTCAAAAAGTTAATGCCTTCAAATTTTCAAGGCAGATATGATAGCCATAACTCTAAATTGTTAGTGGGAGGCCTCTTCTCATGGTCTTTTAACAGCCTGCTTGCATAGGCTATTACCTTGCCTTATTACATAAGAACAAATCATAACCCCGTACCACATGCATCAGTATTAATGGTGAAAGGCTTCGATCCATTCGGGATAGCTAGTACAGGTGCACTAGTTGATAACTCTTCAGTTTCTCAAAGACTTCCATGCATTTCTCATCCCACAAAAAGACTAAGTTTTTCTTGGTTAGGTGAGTCAATGATACTGCTATCTTTGCAAAGTCCTTGATGAAATTTCTATATTAACTAGGAAACTAAAAAACACCTAACTTTAGTAGTATTTCTTGGAATCTTATAGCCTTTAATAACTACTACTATTCCGGGGCCAATAGCTAACCCTTTCTCGGAGACAATGTGACCGAGAAATCTTATCTTCTTCCTCCAAAAATGACATTTTGAGAATTTGGCGTTCAATTAGTGCTTTCTTAGGGTCTCTAGTACCTCCCTTAAGTGATTTTCATGTTCTCCTTCATTTTTAGAGAATGCTAAAATATCGTCCACAAATACTACGACAAACTTATTCGGTTGACCCTAAAGACTCCACTCATCAAATCTACAAAGTATACAGGGGCATTTGTCAGCCCAAAAGGCATTACTTCCCATTCATATAGTCCATTGTGAGTGTGAAAGCGGTCTTCTCCTTGTTATCCTTAGCTACTCTTAATTGATGGAACCCATTGGCTAAGTCTAGTTAAGAAAAGATCTAGGTTCGGATAATCTAGTCAAATAAGTCATCTATTCTATATAAATGATACTTGTTCTTACTAGTCAGCTTGCTGAGTGCTCGGTAATCGACGCATAGCCTTAAAGTGTCATTTGCCTTAGTGAGAAAGATAACTGGTGCTGCCTATTCTGAAGTACAATGGAGAATAAACCTCTTCTGTACCTGCTCTAAAATATGTTTATCTAGTTCTCGCCTTTATTTGGGGCCATATGCCTCAATGGCAGTGCGATAGGTCTAGCGTCTTTATCCAAATCAATCTTGAACTCTATTTCTCTTTGGAGTGGAGATTGGAGACTTCTTCAAAAACATCCGGAAATTCCCTAACAATGAGCACAAATAAGAGCTCATCTTGTGATAGGAAAATGGAATATAAATAGGTTAACTTGACTGTAACAACCGACACCTTAATGGGCATGAATTTCAACTAAATCAAAACCTAAGTCCATTAGGGTACGGATCGCTAGTGCTGGTGGTTCATAATAAATATAAGTATATCAAAGAGCAAACTCATAGTGGAATAGTAAAATATAATAAAGCATATATATAGACTAAGGCTACTATATTGTAATTAATATCATTCCTTGGAGATCTAGCTGCCTTATCAGTGTCGTTGGTAAAAAAAGTATTTAGAAGTAGGACTGGCATATAGGCTTTGACTTTGTCAGTCCCGAGTGATCATTAGCAAAAACCTAGATTATGCCCTAACGAATTTTGCTTCCTACTAGTGTAGAATCTATTTGGGATATGCAAAGACCTCAAATTTTAATTAGTTATGTTTGTTGGAGGTGGACCAGTTTAACCTTAGATAAGTCTTTGAGTTGCATTAGTAATACGGCTAATTAAACTATAAAGTCATATCTAGGAGTCAGCAGCCTTCGTACGACTACGTTACAGAGGGTCTGCTAAGGGATTGAGGTATTAAGTGGTCATTAGGCCCCCTTCCTCCATATTTAAGAAGTATTAAGTGGCCCGGGGTTTTCTTTTGGGTAGTTCAATGCTTATATACACACGCATACACACACCCCTCAGAGAAAGGTTAAATATATCGTACGTGCAAATGGAATTAAATGGATAGTCTCATGAATAGTAGACATAACACTTAAATAGAAATAAATCAGCATAAACCAATTTTATGGATAAAGTATGTAATTTACCAGTCACCAGAACCTTGCTCTGACCCATCCACATTACAACCCATAAGATAGATTTAGAGGGACAGTCCTCTGGTTCCAAATGGGAACGCCGAATAGAGAGGTCTTCTCATTCATGCTCGGTACTAATAAGGCAACTAGGTATCCAAGGAATGATATTGAATCCAAGGTAGTAGCCTTAGTCGCTATATATATTTTATTACATTTTACTATTCCAATTTGAGTTCGCTCTTTGATATACTTATGTCTATTGCAGGCCATAAACAACAACAATCCATATCCTAATGGACTTGGGTTTTGATTTAGTTGAAATTCAAGCCCAATAAAGTGTGGGTTGTTTTATCGGCTGAGCTTCAGAGCATACATTGAACGTCTATATCTTGGCACCCACAACTCCTCAACCATACAATCCTCCTATCACAACAAAAGACAACCACATAATAAGATAACCAACCCATCACTAAGATAAGTCCATATCCTTCAAAACTAAGAACATACACGTTACATATAAAGTCAAAATTACATATATCCATCACTAGTTCTTTGCAAATCATAGAACGATGTGTCGACCCCCCCAATAGGTTTGACATAATTATAAGGTCAGTGACAAATTGGGTTTTTAATCCCAAAGGGTTTACTCCATTTTTGGCTACACATGAATCTGATGCTCCTAAGTCAAATATGGTACGATTAGTAATATAGGAAATAATAGCTGTATCTTTCATCCTAGCTTTTCCTTTATCCTTGGGAGGAGGTTTTCTTGAGACAAGTACAGTGTAATGACCCAGAATTTTATCACTTTGATTTTTAGAATATTTAATTAATTTTAAATATTCGATTTGGAATTTTTAAACAAAAATAAATCAATTTGAAAATAAAAATGACATGATTTTAAATAACGAACTTTTATTTGAAGTTATAGAATTTTTCTATAATTTTATTTGGGAAAAGATTTAAAATCTTAGTTTGACATATTTTACATCGAATGTTGGTATTTTTGAAACTTAACTGAATTTAATAAACAATGTGTTTTATTATTATTTCCTGATCGCGTTGCATTTTTGTACGCAATCATATTCTATTTTTGGTCATTCGTAGCTCGTACGCGGATATCGTATTGTGTAGCGGACACCTAAACACAATAAAAACCCAAATCAACATACACACGCACACCAGCACACAACAAAATCTCTTCTCCATTCTTCTTTCCTATGCACATACCTCCATTTGCCTTCCTTGATATCTGCCTTGATCCTTGCCCCATTTCTTGCATGAATTTGTGGGATCTTGTTTGGGAAATCATCAACCCATTTGGGTATGAATATACTTATCAAGTCAGGTTATGCTCTTCTACAACCTTTGATTTAAAGTAAACATTTCAAAACAAGAAAACAAGCATTTCCACAACTTCAAAAATCATTTCCATCTAATCCACTCACATTTAGCCATAACGACCAACATAAAAGTTGCTTGTGTCGGCACCTTCCATTTTTAGAAATTCGTCGCTCGTGAATTCATCGAATAACGACCGTGATGTCGTCGATTTATAGTAAGAGGGAAATATTGTTCACAAAGTTCGAAAAATTATATCTTCATGTCCGCTTTGAATTGGAAGGTGCCATATGCGCCATTGGGATCGTGAGATCGAGTAGTATTTTTTATGGAAGTTCGGCAAGTTTCGCGTCTATGTTCGACGAAGGTTGAAAATTAGGTCTTGGTTTTTCGAGCGATGGTGGGAAATCGGAAAGTGGCATCGGGTCCAACTTGGAGAGTGTTGCATTACGGTGGAGTTTGGCAGAGAACGGCGACAAAAAGTGTCGCACATTTTCGTGGACCTGGGCATGATTTTAGGTCGGATTTCACTATAGGGGACTGGATTTCGAGATGGTGGAGGCATCACACCGAGCTTGTCAAGGTGGATGCGTGGGTGGCCTCGGATGCATGGATAACGGAGCGTGGTGATGGTGCACGTGCACGGAAATGCACAAGTTTGGACTGGAAACGTGAAGGTAGGTTTGGAGGAAGAATAATTACTATTCATCGCGGGTTCTGGGACATTTGGGTTTGGGTTGGGTAACGTCATAAAATAATTTAGTTATTTTATATTTACTAATTAAAAGTTTTAACTTTAAAAACCCATAACTCACTCGTTTTAAATCCGTGACCTGTGGATTTTTGCTTTAGGATCATATCAACAAATACTGCATGAAGAAGTTGGTTTAGCAACGAATGGAGCTTGTTGAATTTTATGCTGAATTCGGACGTCGTTCGAATTCGGACGGAACCAGAACGCTTCGATGAAAACTGAAATTTCGGTGAGTTAAACTCACCTTTCTGATAAATCAGTATTTTATATAGTTGATAAAATTGTTGATTGGATGTTTTTATGATTTACTGTTTTTATCAATTGATTTGGTTTTATTCCCACCCCTGGAGCAGATGACATTTTATTTATACCCGTCTAGTAGTGGATGACCCATATAATATGATTATATACTGTTTGTGATGCAGGGGAATAGGTTAGAGGGATCCAATAGGATTCCTCACCACTGTTGATTCTATTTACATATATATGTGCGGACATATATGAGCTGTGATGCACGGGGACAGGTTGGAGGGAGCCAACGGGATTCCTTGCAACTTTTGACCCTGAGGATGTTGAACCAAGGAGGCAAGACACAGACCGTCGACCGCGTCCGGTCCAGACTCGCGCTGTGGAACCCGACCACACCTTGGCACAACATGCTCCAAGTGTCCAAACGACAGATATACCAGCGATGATCCGCCAAATGATCCGTGAAAGTCAGGGTCTATCTAATGACGACTGGGGAATCTCCCGAAGTCATACCCCTTTCACCGATAATGTTTTATATGCTGAACCACCTCGGTACTTCAGGATGCCAGCTTTGCCAGTTTATGAAGGGAGTTCTGACCCCAATCAACACGTCCTGAAATACGAATGGCTGATGAATGCTGCTAGAGCTGATGACGTAGTAAAGTGTCGTAGTTTCCCCATTTCCCTAGGGGGCATCGCTACCATGTGGTTCACTCATTTGCCACCGCGATCCATCTCTAACTTTGACCAAATGGCCACCAAGTTTGTCGAACAATTCCATATGCATGTGGCGAGACCGAAGGACATTAACACTCTGTCTAGTGTTACGCAAGCTCCCGGAGAAACGCTTAGACGTTACTTGGAGCGATTCCATACCGCGTGTGCGGAAATAAGCAATCCCAACAATAACTCTATCCTGATGGCTCTGACTAAGGGGATTGATGCTGATTCCGAGTTTGGAAGTTGGTTAGCTGGGAAACCACCTGCGTCATTGGACCGTTTCTATTCCAAGGCAGCCCAATTCCTGAGAAGGGAGGATGCGAGACAGTCTAGGAAGCAGGATGACGCAGGACCCAACATCGAAGGTATCCAGGGTAACGTCACTGTTAAACAGACCGGAGATAGTTCTGGAAAAGTTTAGTTGAACGTCCAAAATAAGCAGAATCAGCAGAGGGACAATAGAAATCGGAACAAAAAACGCGATCAGGATCGTGGACCACGGCGTAGAGCTTCCATGTACGAAAACTACACTCCATTGAACACGTCGTTGGAAAATGTGTACATTGCAGACCTGCAATATCATGCAATATAAGAAACCTGCCCCGAAACCACCAACTGAAAGACAAATCCAAATAGGAAAATTCTGTAGATTCCATGAGAGTTATGGCCACAACACCAATGAATGTCGTCGCCTACAAGACCTCATTGAAAAACTGATACGTGAGTGAAAGCTGGATCAGTATGTACGGGCACCACAATCCGGTGGTGCGGGCCCATCAAATCAGAATCGTGCGCCGAATCAGGAAAGACAGGAAGAACCTGCTCGTGCGGACGGGAGGTTAGTCATTAATACAATAAGTGGTGGTCCTCACCTAGCATGTCGAAGCTGGAAGGAAATGGAGTCGTATGCCAGTTCCATTAGGCATGCGGACTTCGAGTGTTACAGTAGTTTCGATGAGGGAGCTCCGTCCAAGCAACAGAAAACAATGACGGATGACATCGTGTTCAGGAGCAAAGACGCAAATAAAATCGAAGCTCCCACTATCGACCCACTGGTCATCTCAGCACAAGTAGGTCCCGCTTGGATGTAAAGGATCTTAGTTGACAGTGAAAGCTCTGTGAATATTCTGTTCAAACAAGCTTATGATCAGATGAAGATGGAAGCCGTAGACTTGAAGCCTTGTCAATCTCGAGTCCATGGTTTCAACGGAAGTGCCACTATACCTACTGGAATGGTGGAACTGCCGGTAGAGTTGGGAGTCGGAGAAAGTCGGAGAGTACGGATGCTGCAGTTCATCGTTTTGGACATAGATTCCCCTTACAATGTTCTCTTGGGCCGACCGACCCTCACTGAATTTAGAATTTCCATTGCCCCATGGTGCTTAACCTTAAAATTTCCCACTGATCATGGAATAGGAATCGTTCAAGGAGACCAGGCCACTGCCAGAGCCTGTTATGTTGCCGAGCTGCGGGAGGCGCAACGAAAGGAGAAGGGAAAGGGCGTAGAGGAATCTCTCTGCGTCCGTTTCGCCGATAATTGACAATTAACGCCCGGGCCCAGGCCCGGGAACCCCAGCCAATTCCTCAGGGATCTTGACCCAAGAGAAACTGAAGACGAAGGAGAATCTAAAGAAAGTCAAGCATTCCCGGCTGAACTGACGATTGATGTCCCAGTTGACAGTGACGATGATTCAAGGATAATAAAGATTGGATCTCAGCTAAGCCAACAAACTCAAGAGGAATTGGTTGAATTTCTGCGGGCAAATCTTGACGTATTTGCCTGGACACATTTTGATATGTGTGGGATCTCGCCAGACACCGCGAGCTACACTCTGAACATTGACTCGGGGCATGTCCCGGTCAAACAAAAAAGGCGCGGTATGGATCCAGAGAGATCTACCGCCCTTAAAGAGGATGTAGAAAAGCTTGAAGCAAACGGATTCATTCGAGATGCGCTATATCCTGAATGGGTGTCAAACCCCGTGCTCGTCCGAAAGCCAAACGAGAAGTGGAGAACATGTGTCGACTATTCCGATCTGAATAAAGCATGCCCCAAAGACAGTTTCCCGCTTCCTAGAATTGATCAGCTAGTGGATTCGACGGTTGGACATGAACTCTTATCCTTTATGGACGCGTATTCAAGCTACAATCAGATACCGATGCATTTACCCGATCAAGAACACACCAGCTTCGTAACCAACCTGGGACTTTACTGTTATAAGGTTATGCCGTTCGGACTCAAGAACGCTGGGGCTACTTACCAACGGTTGGTTAATCGGATGTTCGCTAATCAAATCGGGAAGACAATGGAAGTATATGTAGACGACATGCTTGTGAAGTCACGACTCTCCACCGACCATGTAAAAGACCTGGAAACTATGTTCAACATACTTCGAGAGTACAAGATGAAGCTCAACCCACTGAAATGTCACTTTGGAGTTGCGTCCGGAAAGTTCCTTGGGTTCATCGTTAACGCCCGGGGAATTGAAGCCAATCCCAAAAAATTTGGGCAATCAGAAATCTTGAAACTCCCAAAACTATAAAACAAGTCCAGGGTCTCAATGGAAAGATTACAGCATTGAGCAGGTTCATTTCAAAGTCCACTGACAAATGCATTCCCTTCTTCGATCTGATTCGAAAAGGGAAACGAAACTTTGAATGGACCACGGAATGCGAGGGCGCTTTCCAAGCACTAGTTCAACATCTATCCACACCACCAATACCGTCAAAGCCTATCGATCATGAAAAGCTGTTCGTATATTTGGAAATATCAGAAAACGCTATCAGCGCTGCATTAATCCGAGAAGAAGACAAGATACAGAGGCCAGTATACTATGTCAGCAAACGATTGACTAGGGCTGAAAGAAATTATCCGAAGCTGGAAAAGTTGGCTTACTGCCTTGTCATCACATCAAGAAAACTCCGACCATACTTCCAGGCACATTCCATTATTGTTTACATCGACCAGCCGTTACGACAGGTCCTTTCGGGGCCTGAGACGTCTGGTAGGTTACTCAAGTGGAACATCGAACTGAGCCAGTTTGACCTTACTTACGCTCCGAGATGGGCCATACAAGGACAAGTCCTAGCCGATTTCATAGCTGAATTTACCATCCCAGAGGACTCGCCCGAAGCCAGTGAATCCCCCGAATACGTCTGGAAACTTTATACCGAGGGAGCATCAAACGACCGGTGTTCAGGCGCTGGTATTGTGCTTGAAACTCCCGAGGGTCGATCCATATGTTATGCTTTAAAGTTCGATTTCCAGGCGACTAATAATGAAGCTGAATATGAAGCCCTCCTAGCTGGCTTGAAACTCGCTAGGGATTTGAGAATTATCGCAGTGGAAATCTATTGTGATTCACAATTAGTTGTGTGCCAGGTACGAGGAGAGTATCAAGCAAGAGATCGAAGGTTGGCTGCTTACTTAGCTCGAGTTAAAGAAGTACTGGACCATTTCGATTACTACGCCATCTACAGTATACCTCGAGAACGCAACCAAAAGGCCGATTCGTTGGCGAAGTTAGCCAGCACAGGCGAAGCTCAACAAATGGGACTCGTACCCGTAGAAATGCTATCTTCCCCAAGTATCGACCGGGCAGAAATAAACCGGGTATGCGAAACTATCCCCGAAAAGGATTCATGGATGACTCCACTCAAAAATTACATTGAGCACGGGACCCTGCCGGAGCGCAGGAGTGAAAAAAGACGGGTCCTTCGAAAGGCCTCAAGATTTACCATCCAGAATGGACTCATGTACAGAAGGGGGTACTCAGTTCCCCTACTCCGATATATCGCTCACGATGAAATTAAACAAGTGTTACGCGATGTACATGAGGGAGAATGTGGCGATCACACCGGGGGGCAAGCACTTGCCAAGAAAATACTTCGCTACGGATATTACTGGCCTTCCGTGAATCGCGATGCGTTGGACTATGCAAAGAAATGTGATAGGTGCCAAAAATACGCTCGAATCCCTAGGGCTCCTCCTACTAAGATAACGCAAATGGTTAGCCCATGGCCGTTCGCAATGTGGGGCATCGACATCATCGGTGCTCTACCTCTGGAAAAAGGTGGTGCGAAGTACGCTATCGTCGCAGTTGATTACTTTACAAAGTAGGCTGAAGCCGAAGCTCTCGCTACCATTACAACAAAGAAAGTAATCAACTTTGTGGTTCGTAACATCATTTGTCGATTCGGTCTCCCACACACCATAATCACGAACAACGGAACCCAATTCGACAGTGCTGAATTCAAAGATTTCTGCAAATGATTTCACATCCAAAAGAAATTCTCCGCAGTTGCACACCCTCCAGAGAACGGACAGGTCGAAGCAGTTAATAAAGTCATAAAGTCCATCCTGAAGAAACGACTAGAAAAGGTCGGGGGCAAGTGGGTTGATGAACTTCCTATGGCTCTATGGGCTTACCGAACAACCCACAAGACCGCGACCGGCCACACTCCGTTCTCTCTTTCCTATGGTTCAGAGGCTGTTATTCCAGTCGAGCAAGAAGTACCTTCTCATCGTGTGGCATACTATGATCCGAAGACAAATGCTATATTACTTGCTGAATCTCTTGATCTACTGGATGAGAAGCGTGAAGAGGCAGATTTGAGGGCAGCTGCGCATCGAAGTCGAGTCGCCCGATTGTACAACGCCAAGGTCCGTCCGCGAACCTTCAAACTAGGTAATCTCGTCTTAAAAAGAATCTATCTGGTTCCTTCACACATGAAGCCGACATGGGAAGGACTCTATGTTATTGAACGAAGGCTCGGAGATGGCACATTCAAGTTATCGACCGTCGACAGTCTTACTCTGCCAAGAGCTTGGAATAGCGAGAGCCTTCGCCGCTATTACACCTAACAGGCTATCTTTATCCATTTAGTTTACTTTCCTTTTCTGCAATTTGTTTATGCATTTCGAAATTAGAACTTGTAATAAGGCAACTGACTTTGCCATACTTTCTTATTTCAGCAATAAAATGCAACCTCTTCGAGCCAGAGCTTTGATTTACTTGAAATACTTCATATGACCATCACTATGCACGAAGAGCTAAGTCTCATCATACGGTGGGATTTATTCAAATAGAGAGTGGCTGCGGTGCAACCAATCACTCCCTAAGTGAAACCCGAGCTCGGGGGTAAGCCATCACATCAAAGTCAAAAAAGGGATTGGTACACGACAATCCTTCCTCAACTCCGAATTCCCAGAGCGTGAACCGAAGTATAAACATTCAACTCCGTACTCCTGGAGCGCGAGTCGGATTATAAACATCCAACTTTGGATTCCTAAAGCGCGAACCGGAGTATAAACATTCAACTCCATATTCCCAGAGTGCGAAGTGGAGTATAAACATCCAACTCCGAATTCCCAAAGCGCGAACCGGAGTATAAACATTCAACTCCATATTCCCGTAGTCCGAAGTGGAGTATAAACATCCATCTCTGAATTCCCAAAGCGCGAACCGGAGTATAAACATTCAACTCCATATTCCCGGAGTGCGAAGTGGAGTATAAACATCCAACTCCGAATTCCCAAAGCGCGAACCGGAGTATAAACATTCAACTCCGTATTCCCGGAGTGCGAAGCGGAGTATAAACATCCAACTCCGAATTCCCAAAGCGCGAACCGGAGTATAAACATTCAACTCCATATTCCCAGAGTGCATAGCGGAGTATAAACATTCAACTCTATATTCCCAGAGCGTGAAGTGGAGTATAAACATCAACTCCGGACTCCCAGAGTGCAAGTGCCAATTCCAAGTCTCCCTATCGCAGACATATGATCGAAACTTAAGCCGGCGTAACCAGCCACTGATGAATGAATGGGAATCCCCGGAGTATGAAAATGATTGTCGACAAGCAAACAAGCATGGTCGCATTACTCAATCTCCGCTTGCTTCAGACATCCGTTCGGTGGCGCAAGACTCAACATGTTACAAGTAAGAAGCGATCGTCGGCTGACGGTTTACAACTCATCCCCAAGACTGGGGGGCAGGACTTAGGCATCAACCACTGATTAAAGCAATGCGATGTCGGAATTCAACTCGCTTCCCGATCGCAAGCTATGTCCACAGTTCCCGAACTTGGCAAACCAAAACAAACTTGATTCGGAACCAGAAACTTCACGAGTGCATTTCAGACACTGAAACACTTAGACAAATACACAATGACAAAAAAGAAAAGTTTCATTTCTATTGATTATAGAAGACGTTCGTGTACAAGTTTCCAAAAAATTCCTACTAGCAGGGGCCGAACCCGCATCTATACACGGCTAACAAAATGCAAATCAAAATACACCAGAAGAGCATGCCTAATCTTTCTTCTTCCTTGGCTTCCTCCTCGGTGTGGACCCGCTGGAACCATCGCCAATCTTCCTCTTCGAGCCTTTGCTTTTCGGCGGTCGGTCTTCAGGCGAGGGCATTATGTCGACGTCCTCCTCTGAACTCGTGTGAATAATAATGCTCCCTACGGGCGGAGTTGGAGGAACGGGGTCAAGTACAGAAGGTGGAATGGGCAAGCTAGTGAGAAAGACAGAGCCACCGGGAGACATCATTCCGAGCGGGGCAGGTCCCGATGTTGCCATCCCACCTCCAAAGCTGCCGCCATAACCCACTGCTGCCAGTTCAGCGTCAATCTGAGCAAACATCTCCTCTTCGGTTACTGCTTGAGCCCCGCTGGGGGCATCAGCAGTCGGCATTGAAGAGCTTGCAGCAGGATCAGTTCTGCTCATAACAGATGGAAAGTCAGCACGAGGGTCGCCGTGGCGACGGAAGAGTTCATCCATCAGCTGCACGTCGAACGCAATCGTACCTCCCTGTAGATCTTCAAGTGGGGCAGCTGTACTCATGGTAGTTGCCTCGGTCACGATAGCATCCTGCATTTGATATGATTCTTGAGTGGCAGGAGGCATGGCCGGTGCAGCATCGATCACTGAACAAAGAATAAAAGAATTGTTAGAACTCAAAGTCGATCAAAGACTTCGACTCATGGAAGACATGTGGAATGTTCGGAGTACCTTCCTCAGTTTGGCTTGTAAGCGACGGGGCGGCTTCAGTCGCTTGCGCTGTAGTCGGAGGCATCTGCGGCTGATCCGGGTTGTAGGCAGGAACAACTTGGGGATCAACCGCAGGCAAAGATTCAGGCTGAGTTGACACCGGAAGATCAATACTTGCATCATGATGTCCAACCCCGGAGCCTTCTCCTACTTCCAGGTGCTGGGTGCCAAGCCTCTCCTTCTCATAAGAGATCATTGAATCATGGAGAATCTTCTTTTCGTCATCAGTTAAAAGACGATTCTCGAGCTCGAATTCATCCACAGACTCACCCTGGTGCGCCTCTTTCTCTTCCTCAACCAGTCGGCCCCAAGCACTATGGAGATGCGTCGAATAATCATCGAGCCAGGCCAGACCCCTGTGCCTCAGCACGTTAGCATTGTAAACAACAAGGAGGTCCTCAATGTCGGCCTCTAACCTGGACTCGGCCAACTTCACCCTCTCCTCGACCTCAGTCTACGCTTTCTGGACTTTGGCCACCGCCGCATCCCGTTCTCCCCTGAGCAGAACAGCCTGATCGCACGCCTCCTGGGCTGCGTTGTTCGCGTCATCTTTTCCTTTGACCAAGCTGGCGAATTTGGCTTTTAGGTCATTAAGCTCCTTGACCGCCGCATCCCGCTCGGCGATAACTTTGGTATTCCGATGGCCCATCTCCTCCACCAGAGCAACGTGTGCCTGACTCAACCTCTGCATTTCTGCCTTCGCTTCGTCAGCCTTCTTAATGGCCTCAATCTCAGATTTCTGAGAAGACTCAGACTCGGCCGAAAGTACTTGGATAATGCGATCCCTTTTTGCAAGCTCAGTCTCCATCTTCTCGATCTCTTTAGCCCGCTCGAAGGCCAATTTATAAGCTTTTTCGGCAGCCTTCGCCCACTCTCGATATTGGGTATAGATGTCGTGGACAAAGTCATGCATCGTGCCTTCTACCCCTGATGGAATTCTCTTCAAGTGGGGAGGGAAAACATAACCGACGAAGCAAATATTAGGAAAATCCTTCTTCATTTGAGCCAACTTAAGGGCTCCTTCTCCAGTGGGATCAGCGGGGACCTGCTCTGTAACCATGGAAGATGTAGTCTCGACTCTCTGGAGATGAGTCTCAGATCTGGAAGTGTGAGAAGAAGGCCCGTGATGAGGAGGCTCCGGTGGATATGAAGTTTGAACGGGAGGAGGAGATGGAAGCCTAGGAGGAGGAGAACGTGATCTAGACCGGCATCGGTATTCTCTATCCCTGTCACGCCCATACCTATCCTGACTAGAGTGCTCGCGATCGCGATCCCTATCATAATCCCTCCTGCGGGAATCGTAGTAACCAAAAGCCTTTCAGGCTGAACGAAGACTGTTCAGTATTGATCCTATTCCAGACATAGTACCTGAAAATGAGAAGCGAAGAAAGAGTTAGCAACTTCCTAAGTTGGACGAAGTACAGTTGTAGATCATGTAGTGTAGTGAAGTGTATGCATGTGCAATCCCCCGACCAACCAGAAATGTCAGCCGCACTCATAGCAAGCGACCCGCTCGATTCAAAAGCACTATCAAGCCCTTCCATCCCGGCGTCGTGTGGAGACGACACAAAATCCGGGAACGGGATATCATTAAGCCTTGCAAAAGGACTCTCCATTTGCGGGGGAGGAGCTTCTGAAATTCTGATCCCCTGGAAAGGTAAAGACACGACGACGGATTTAAATCTCTTAGATTTAGGGCGTCTGTGAGCAGCGGCCTTGCCTTTTCTTCTTCCACCCGAGTCCAGGGCATCGGTAGAAGGCCCAACTGGAAGCTCGGTATCGATGGGCGTTCTTTCTGGATCAACTTCTTCGGTGATCACAACTGCGGGCGCTTTGCGCTTCACACGTTTCTTCGGGATCACTCTATGTACCACTTCCAGATGTATGCTCTGTCTCCGCTCTATTAGCCCGACATCCCTCAAATTCCTGTCGGTCAGGACTAAGTCTATGTGCCTTTCTTCGCTCGGAAACATTTGAAGAATCCGAACAAGCTCTCTGAAGTACACGCCATCGGGACGAGAGATTGCAGCTGTAAGAAGGGAAAAGGGTGTCAGTTTTTGAAGTCAGTTACTAGTATCTCAATGACTCAAGAGAGAAGTGGCAACACTTACGTCTATCCAACCACCATCCAGCAAATCCAGGAGGGCACCGAACGTAGAACCATTAGGTTTTATAATAACTTAGCATTCCCCAGGAGCCCTGTACAATGTGGCAGCTCCTGACCGCTTCCAGGAAGGTGAAAGAGGGGCTGTCTCCACGGCTCTTGACATTGAATAAATATCGGATTTCGATCGGCTTCGGTGGACGAAAAAGGATCTCCATGAAGAGAACAAAGATGCTGTTCAATAAGGCGTACCCATTGGGATGTAGCTGAGATGGAGCTATGCCAAGAAACGATAACATCTCCCTTATATAGTCATTGAAGGGAGGAAGTGTCCCCGCTATGCAAGCATGACGGTTAAAAGCGGTATACTCCTCCGGGGGATTGTGTGGCCTGTCAGTGGGCCCAGGAAGTAGCACTCGTCAAGCGACAAACCATGCCTTAAGCAAATCCGTCCAATCATATCTTTAGAGATACCCGATGTCACGGAATTTGATGGATTGAGTATAAACTGAGCACCCGGACGCTCATCCGGAGCTGGCTCTATGACTTCGGCTTCGATAACCGGTATCTCTATGGTTGGAGGAATAGAACTTGCAATTTCCGGCTGCTGAGAACTTGAAGGGTCCATGACTAGCTAGCTTATAAAAAATCATTGTTAAACTGATAAATAACACTTGTGCATCCCCCAGTGTAAAGTGTGTGAGCGTGTTGTGCAGTGCAGTACTATATGTTATTTGAGAAGATCAACAGGATTGAAGGAAGCGTATGAATGACGAGACTTCGAAATTCGGTCGAACGGACCATCATCGTTGACCGTCACAACTATACCATCCTACCATCGACTATCATTTTAGGTCAAAGTTCGTTGTCATTTTTTATAAGTTGCAGTTTCATCGACGAGCTCCGATAGGAAAATCAGATATGCAGTGAAAAAGTTAAGTCCAGTTATGCAAGTTTGAAGCTCGTCGGAGGCAGTTGTTCAAGTATGTTAAAAATTTCAAATTTTTGGACGACCAAAATTTGTATCGCTGGCAAGAGCCATGTTCGCATCAATAGGCTATGGTCATATGCATATAAGTCAGACTCGGTCAGAAGGTGGGCATGCAAAATTCGACTCAAACCAGGAGGACCCGATTCGAAATCCACAGTTCGATTCGCTCCTTCGACTCTGTCCCAAGATCACGAGTTCGACTCGGTCCCAAGACCACGCAGTTCGACTCCCTCCCCAGGACCATCGAGTTCGACTCGCTCCCAAGGCTCTACACTTCAAATCGATCCAGAGCCATCGACTTTGACTCGCTCCGAAGATACCCACTTCGATTCGATCAAAGGCCATCGTTTCAAATTGATCAAACACAGCCCCTTCGTATCGATCCATAGATTCAGGGCTTTTGACTCGATGCGAAGCTCCACCATCGATCGATACGAAAGCCTCTGCCTCATCCTCTCAAAACCTCCTACTCCAGATCGACTCGAAGCTAAGATCCTGAAACTTTCGATCAATCACAACTCAGGTTGACTTAGTGCTAGAAAACCTAATCTCATCGTTCACGCGTTGGATTCGTTTAATGGGTTACCTAGATCTGTCAGATTAGTTCGAATAAGTGATGGTGTGAATCGATTCGAAGGCAAGGATTTTCGTTCTTTCTTCTCGAGTCACAGAGCGATACGAAAGCCAGGAAGGTAAGGATGAAAAGTAAAAAGTGAAAAAAAATGACTAAGTGCTAGGTATTTATATGGAGTCGAAAGCAAGGGGGATAACCGATTCGAATTCCAGTAGGGTCAAACACGTTCTTCGAATCCCTCTTCAGTGTGCTGATGCGGAGCTCCCTTTCGTATCGCTCCTTCGACTCCATCCCCGTGACTAGCTCGACTCCCTCATGTAGCCATAAAAGACATCACTTCGACTCGCTCAATCGATGAACGTCTCGACTCGCTCCTTTGCTTCCTGTGTACCTCGACTCGCTTCTCTGCGATTCGAATCCAAGAACGAGTCGAACGACCAGTTCGACTCCATCAAGGAGCCAACATCGACTCGCTCCACCTCGACTCGCTCAGTTCAAGTCCATCATCGACTCAACATGCTTACTTCGCATCCACAAATCCAATGAAAATTATCTTCGACGTTTCAATCCTTCACAACGATTCAGGAGGGGATCGTTACGAAGGGACATTCAAAAACAACTGTCACGCATTGTTACAACGGATTTCACATCGGTTCAGGAGAGGATCGGTACGAAATTCAGAAACAATAAACTGACGATGACTTGAGAACATACAAACGTCAGCGGGAGTCAGATTAACATACATGCATGAACGACGGACTAATATTCAACATTCCAAAATTTTAAGAATCAGAAATTCATCTGGTAACGACTACAACAGCAAACGGATAACCACTGGCATACAACAATCAGTTGCAATAATACAGGGCACAGTAGTCGACAGTCAACAGTTTACATTATCAAGAAGAACGGTCAAAGATTACAACTTTCATCGAGAAGACGATAACTATTCAGAATAAAGATTGAAGCACTTCAAAGCACATCATGTTTTCACAAGACATACTTTGGGGGGCAAATGTTATCCCGCCTTTTGGCAAGGCCGTAACACCAAGGAATTGACTAGTAACCAGTGACGGTCCGTCCTAGAGATCAGTTATACATAGGCTCACTACGGATATCGATGAATTTTGTCCGAGTCCGGATCGATCCAAAATTGGTAGGACATGGCAAGCTAAGCCATGAGAGCCAACATTTCAAATCTCAAGTCAATCCGATTTCGTATGCTCGAGTTATGAGCGATACAAGAATGGATGAAGATCAATTACCAATCGACTCGCTCCTTCGACTCGCTTCACAACGTCCAGGAATGACAACTTCGATTCGCTTCGATCAGAGGCCAACTTCGAGTCAATCTGGTTCGACTCACTCCACATCCCTCATAGCTGCTCAATTCGACTCGCTCCAGTTCGAAAGCATCGAAAGCGCACACTTCGACTCGCTTCCCGTTTTGACTCGCTCTCCCAGTGATAACTTCAATTCGCTCGACCAGTTCTAGCTTCGACTCACTCGAAGCAATGCTTGCTTCAACTCGCTTGACCAAATACTTACTTCGACTCGCTCGAAGCAACATCCAGGATAGAATAAAAATCAAGTGCCACGTCATCGATTCGAACAGGAGCGAGTCGAAACATGGAGCGAGTCGAAGGAAACAGCCTGCCGAAGACCCCATTTCGTATCGATCATATCTCCCAATCTACAAGTCCAAATGCTTTGAAATTTTAACAGAAGACTACGTACATGCTAGAGAATGTCCACGCCAAATTTCGACTCCATTGGATGAAATCTTGAGCAAGTCGAAATCAGCTCGTGTCAATCACGGATCAGACCGAAACTTCACGGGCTTGAGCGTACGGGCCTGGTCACGTGCCAAAGAGGGTCTCCCAAGATTTGAGCGAAATATCAGCCTCCTACACCTATAAATAGACCCCCAAAGCCAACAGAAAAAGGGTTCTTCTTCCTCTTTGAGATCTCCAACGCCCGTACTCCGCCAGCTCCAGATCTGAACTTCATTGGTGCTGCTACCAACGAATTTCACTGCTGCAAATCATTGTTATTCGCTGTAATTTGTTGAAATCAATTGTAAACATCAAAGGAAGATCAATAAAGCAAACCACTTCATAGTGGACGTAGGCTATATGCCGAACCACTCTAAATCCTTATGTCTCCCTGCATTTTAATTATTCTCATTTCTAAAATTTGGAGTTTTTGTTAGATAATTCCTCTTTTTCCATTTTATTTCTTCACTTTATCTCTTCAAAGACTTCCGAAGAGTGTTGTGCCCAATTTTGGTACAAACAAAAACCAATACTATGCTCTCGCCATGCCACTTCGATATCGGTTTTACAAAAATTACAACTTATATATAAAACAAGTTATAAAATTTTCAAAACCTCAAAAAAATTTCTAACACCAGGAGTTCAAATCCAGATCGATTACTATCTACTCATGTATACTTCGGGGTCCAAAGTGGGGTGATCATATTCAGTACTACTAGTCAAGTAGTAGGCCAGTCCCGTGTAGTAGGGGTACAAGATGTTCATGTCAGACCCTGGTGCATTTTATCTAGAGATGTACCATCGGAAGGTAGTTTCTCACCTTTTCATAGTATAGAATCCATTCTCCTATACGAGCTTTACGGATTTAGTTGTGCCCAACTATGTTGAAATATGAGATGCAAGCATTTCAGCCATATTCATATTTTACTTTAACACCCTAGAAATTATTATAATATCAATGGATTTTCTATAGAAAATGTTTTGGTTATCGTAAGGTAAAAACTCATACGTGTTTATGTGCGGCGTGGTCTTATAAGATACCTTTGAGCTGAAATGTTTACGGATAAACATTAAATTCCATTTGGGTGTGTTTTTATCACGTTGGTTTACTAGACTGACTCGGGTGCTATTTTATTATAATGCTCGGGTCAGACTGAGAATATTAACAGGTTGCTTTGGATGCATTGGAGCTCAAGAGATGAGGAGGTTCAAGACGTATCTACATATTTTTTTATATTCCGGTGTGTTGTCTGTTGTTTGTATTTATCTGCAATTGTAAGGACGGGCTGTTATAACTGTTCGGGCTGAAATAGGCTAGTGTACACTGATTGGTGTATGTATATTACATTTTTTTTCTTTATGTAAAGATTTGTTGTATATTATAGGTTATCCGTTCCGCTGTGAGATTCTGTGTTGTTTAGTTTCTTCTTGTCTTCTTTCTTCTTTTTTTCCTAATTATCCGCATTTCCGTTCAATTTGAGTGGGTCGTGTGTTGTTAATTGTCTGCCTAAACTGTATGGAAAAGTGGGTCATTACATTTTGGTATTAGAGTGTAAGGTTAAACGAGAACATTGGCTTTGGTGGGGATTACTCATTAGATATAGTTTCAGTAGCACCCTAGAATTAGTTTGAGTGTGTATATATATATGAGCGTGTATTAGTTAGTGATATGAAAATGTTTTACATAGTGTTAATCGATCTATTGAGTGGCTTATGGATTTTAGTCAAAACGAGTAGCTAACGTTATTAATAGGGATCCCTAAACACTTGAAGAAGGCTAATTGACACAATATTGTTTTAAATTTGGTAAATAACTTAATTTTACCTAGGACTATATTTTCTATATAAAGAATAATTTTTTAGAAATTATTATAGTTATATATTGTATGCTTGGTTGTTAGGAAAATAATCGTATTAAGTTATTATCATTTATCGTTTGATTAGTAATTAACTATAGTCTATTGACTGAATAGTCATACCTGACCAGTTTATGGGCATTGACTATTGCGCTAGGTTAGGAGCAGTTTTATCCCTTTTACTGCATGGGTTGGGTCGATTAATGATTTTGGGAACATTAAAAACGAACACCTTGTGCATTCAGTTTCACAATTTGACTATAAGACGTTCGAGGCTAATGTTGGATTAGAATTTGGTTTTAAATAAAAGGATTTAAGTGAGGATTTGAGAACTAAAACCCTCGTTGTTTTTGGAAATGGATTTTCAAAATTTGGAGATTATTTTTCAAAGGTTTTCAAAAAATAATAATTGTATTATTTTGAAGTATTTTAAATATAATTATTCTAAAAAGGACTTTTAAAGGAGATAAAAAACACTAAACTCACTTCGGTCGTTGGGAAATAATTTCGGTGATGAGTGCAGCATCATCGACATTCATTTTCGAGTTTCTAGCCAAATGTTTTGCTACCACAAAATATTTGTTTTGGTAAAACAAGTTTTGATTTAAACCTCAAATATGATTTGTTATACAAGAGAGATATATTATATATTATTTCAAAATAGAGTTGATATAAATTCGGGTATTAATTTATGAAATTTTCAATTAAGAATTTTGTGGATGCATGTAACTTATGCATTAGAGTAGAGTGGTTTTGTATATCTATTTGATATGTTGTTTTGCAAATTTTCATTTATTAAAAATAAAATGAAATTTCCAATGATTTTGGACGGTCGGGACTTCTAAATTAGATTTAGAAATTATGCTAAGTGTTTTGAGACAACATAAGGAAATAAGTTTTTGTAACTTACAAATTTGAAGTTGAAGTCATGGATTTCTGGAATGGGTATAAAGTTGAGTTTTAAAGTGGTAAATAAACGTAAGTGGTGTTTAAGAGAGTGATTATAAACTTAAGTAAGGATTTAT
The DNA here is from genome assembly GCA_030737815.1 of Allium fistulosum. Classification (NCBI taxonomy): domain Eukaryota; kingdom Viridiplantae; phylum Streptophyta; class Magnoliopsida; order Asparagales; family Amaryllidaceae; genus Allium; species Allium fistulosum. The sequence goes on from CM060904.1 coordinate 961,590,968, forward strand.
GAAATGATTCGTAGGGGATATTAGTATTAAAGAAAATATACTAGAATGTGGAAATGAATGTGAATAAAAGAATTTGGTATGATTAGAAACTAATTTGAAATACGTACGTAAGTTGTACGTAGTCCTTTTATTCGCATAACTGTTTGATCTAGATTCAGGCACATGATTTTGAGATGATTTACATTGGTTCAAATAAAGATTTTTCACTCGATCCTTGATGGTGAACACTAGATACGGATTTTTGATTAATTTTGGATTTCACTATCATAGTATATAGCTATGCAAGGAGAATGACAGGTTATAATCAAGGAACCAGATCGGAGTCCGTACTAGAGGAGTCAATTGGATGATACTAGTTCGAAAGTAAAATTATGTGATCAAGTGAGCGATTAGATTGATATTGCATACAGATGAAATATGTACATTGTATGGGCGTTAATAAATTAAATGTCGACAGTTGAAAATGTAAAATAATATGGTTATGAAGTGTATGGCTAGATATTATTTGTACATAAGATGCAGGTTCATGAAAGCAAAAGCTAGTTTGATGTCTTTGGTTTCACAAATAGAGTTTAGTTGCCAAACAACATGTTTATATTATTGTTTGATTTGATGGTTTTATGATTGAGCCACTTGGTTTTTGTTTACTTTTGCTGGTTTGGGTCTGTAGTGACGATTTGTAGTTGTTCCGATCTAGCCGCGCATAGAAGATGCTGTCGAAATTTTTCGAAAAATTAAAGACTTAGAAAATTAGATAACAAGTTTCAACTAATTTTCTTTGGAAAGTTAATGGGTTTGGAAGCAGTTTTCTTACCTTGAAAATTTTAAGGATGAAATTCTTTTAAGGGGTGAGTGTAATGACCCAGAATTTTATCACTTTGATTTTTAGAACATTTAATTAATTTTGAATATTCGATTTGGATTTTAAAACAAAAATAAATCAGTTTGGAAATAAAAATGACTTGATTTCAAATAACGAACTTTTAATTGAAGTTATAGAATTTTCTATAATTTTTATTTAGGAAAATAAATTTTTGTTTAACGTATCTTACATCAAATGTTGGTATTTTTGAAACATAACTGAATTTAATAACCCATGTGTTTTATTATTATTTCTTGATCGTGTCGCATTTCTGTGCATAATCGTATTTTGTTTTTGGTCATTCCCAGCTCGTACACGGATATTGTATTGTGTAGCGGACACCCGAACATAATAAAAACCCAAATAAACACACACATGCACACCAGTACACAACAAAATCCCTTCTCCATACACTTCTTTTTCCCTATGCCCTTACCTCCATTTGCCTTCCTTGATATCTTCCTTAATCCTTGCCTCATTTGTTACATGAATTACCGGGATCTTGTTTGGGTAATCATTAACCCATTTGGGTATAAATATACTTATTAGGTTAGGCTATGTTCTTCTTCAACCTTTTGATTTACAGTAAACATTTCAAAACAAGAAAACAAGCATTTCCACAACTTCACAAAACATTTCCATCTAATCCACTCATATTTAGCCATAACGACCAACATAGAAGTTGTTCGTGTCGGCCTTTTCTATTTTTAGAAATTTGTCGCTCATGATTTCGTCGAATAATGACTGTGATATCTTCGATTTACAGTAAGAGGAAATATTGTTCACAAAGTTTGAAAAATTATATCTCCCTGTTTGCTTCGAATTGGAAGGCGTCGTATGTGCCGTTGGGATCATGAGATCGAGTAATATTTTTGATGGAAGTTCGACAAGTTTTTGCAATGATGTTCGAGATGGTTGAAAACTAGGTCTTGGTTTTTCCAATGACGGTGGGGAAATCGGAAAGTGGCATCAGGTCCAACTTGGAGAGCGCTGCATTGCCGTGGAGTTTGGCGGAGAAAGACGACAAAAAATGTTGCACATTTTCATGGACCTGGGCGTGATTTTAGGTCGGGTTTCACTGTAGGGGACCGGTGTCCTAGGTGGTGGAGGCGTCGCATCGAGCTCGTCGAGGTGGATGCGGGGGTGGCTTCAGATGCATGGATAACGGAGCGTGGTGATGGTGCACTTGCACAGAAATGCACGAGTTTGGACCAAAAACGTGAAAGTGGGTTTGGAGGAGGAAGAAGAAGAACTATTCATCGTGGGTTCTGGGCCATTTGGGTTTGGGTTTGGGTTGGGTAAGGTTATAAAATAATTTAGTAATTTTATATTTACTAATTAAAAGTTTCAACTTTAAAAACCCATAACTCACTCAGTTTAAATCCATTTGACCCACAGATTTTTGCATTAGGATCGTATCAACGAATGCTACATGATGGAGTTGGTTTGGCGACGAATGGAGCTTATTGACTTTTACGCTGAATTCGAATATCAATCTAATTCGGACGAAACCAAAATGCTTCGGCAATAATTGGAATTTCGGTGAATTAAACTCACTTTTCTGATAAATCAGTATGTTATATAGTTGACAAAAATTGTTGATTAGATGTTTGGATGAATTACTGTTTTTATCAGTTGGTTTGGTTTTATTCCTGCCCCTGGAGAAGATGATCTTTTATATATACCCGCCTAGTAGCAGATGATCCATATTATATAACTATATACTTTTTGTGATGCAGTGGAACAAGTTGGAGGGATCCAACAGGATTCCTCACCACTGTTGATTCTATATATATATATATATATCTATGTGTGTGTATGCTTATATAGATGAACTGTGATGCAAGGGGACAGGTTGGAGGGATCCAACGGGATTCCTCGCCATTATTGAAATGTTTTCTATAATATTCCTACTATATGAATTTTTGAAAATCAAACCTGATTGTTGACACTAGGGGTTATGACAATGTTATATGTTCAATTTTAACCATGTAGTGATAGGAAATCAATATCAGTATTGGTTAAGCGTTGGGTGGCCATGTGCCTCAAAATTAGTATTTTGAAATACTATAAATTGCCATTTGGGTTTGAGTTAGTTTTTAAGATGGGGAATGATTTAAATTTTGAATTTGGGGTTTTAAGAAATATTTTGTTTTTAAAAGGATTTAATTTCTATTTTACTCCAGCCTTATTATATGTCTTTTCTAAGTCATTTGGAAATGTTTAAAAGTTGTTTATTTATATTTAATATTGTTTTAAAGTTATTTATTTATATTTAATATTGTTTTAAGATTATTTATTTATATTTAATATTATTTTAAAGATTATTTATTTATATTTAATGTTGTTTTAAAGTTATTTATTGATATTTTATTATTTTGAAAAGTTAATTATTTTATATAATTAATATGGTTTGAAATTAGTAATAATGATTTATTAACAATATTTTGGAAAATAATTAATATCTTTTATAATAATGTTGAAGATTAATTATAATTGTTTTATTAATAATGTTTTTTTGAAATTATTAATATTAATTTTTAAAATGTTTTGAAGATAATAATTATTATTAATTTATAATGTTTATCGTTAATAATTATTATTATATAATAATGTTTTGAAGTAAATGAATATTATTTATATATAAAGTGGTTTGAAGACTTAAAGGAAGATTATTTACAAGGTAAAGTGAGTTTTATAAATGGTTAGATATTTATAAACGAGTTTAAGAAATGGGTTTATAGATTCATAAGAGGAGTTTTATAATTAGTTTTAGGGATTTATAAAGAGTTTATAATGATTTGAGAAATGACTTAGAGATGTATATAAATGGTCTTTAGAGATTTATAAAATAGTTTGTAAATGGATTTTTAGAGATTTATAAATGATTTTAGAATTTTATAAAAAGGAAACCTTTCTCTGTTTTGTGAATATACTTATATCGTTGAGATAAGTATATAAATACATTTTCTAAGTTGTGAAAGTGTTATGTTTTGGGAATATACTTCATACCAGTGAAATGAGCATATGGATATTTTCCAAGTATTGAAAGGATTATGAGGATTTAGAGATATATCTTTGAAAAAGTATTTTGATACAACTATTTACAAAGTGGTTTTAATTAATGAAAAGATTAATTAAAGAGGTTAGTGGTTGCTTATGTACTTAACCAATGTTGGTTTTCCTTACGGAATTAAATCCCTGATTTGGATGTGTGTTTGAAGATAGTTAAATAATCGACTATCAAATATGGACCCAAAACATAACTTTCGAAATATCTAGGAGAAACAGATGGTTTTGTGGCACAGTCATCTCCGATGATGTTGTACTGTGCATATAAATCTTGTCCGTTCTCATATGACAAATGATAAGGAAAGCTATCCACTAACGGTTAGAAGGTGATCTCCAGTCTTATCTTTGACTGCTTATTTCCTAAAAACCGGGGTTGAGTTTACCGAAATCTATCGAATGTTTTTTCAAAGAGACCAGGACCAGATATGTTATTCGAAAACCATTTCGATCCAACTCAAGCATTTCGAAGTGAAGACATCTTGAAGATGATGGAATTGAAGATGGAGCTCTTTGAAGTGCAAGGGCTACTTGCTACTAATCCTGAGGGTGATTCCAAAATGGATGTGGTAGAAGTAGTGACTTCGGTTTGTTCATTTCCTAAACGACTTGTATGGATGAATGCTGACATTGTGCCGTCGACTGGAAGGCAATGCAGCATTCCAAGTGGAAAGTGTTATATAAAGATAAAAAGAAGCCTCAATCCTCATCAAACGGGAAATGACAAAAATCGGGCGTGCGGCAGGGCCATGTGTGTCGCTCCCATCAAGGTATAGTCATTTCAAATCTTGATCGATTAATATCTACTCATGTATGCTTCGAGGCCCAAAGTGGGGTGATCATATTCGGTACTACTAGTCAAATGGTAAGTTGGTCCTATATGGCAGGGGTACTAGATGTTCTTATCAGACCTCAGTGCAATTTATCTAGAGATGTACTTTCGGAAGGTTGTTCCTTATCTAGTCATAGTTTGAAATCCATTCTTCAATACTAGCTTTATGGACTTAGTTGTGCCCAACTATGTTGAAATGTGAGATGCAAGCATTTCGGCTATATTCATATTTTACTTTGACTCCCAGACATTATTATAATGTCAATGGATTTTCTATAGAAAATATTTTGGTTATCATAAGGTAAAAACCTATCTGTGTTTATGTGCGGCGTGGTCTTACTTGATGCCTTTGAGTTGTAAGGTTTTTGGATAAGCATTAAATTCCATTTGGGTGTGTTTTTCTCACACCGGTTTACCAGACTGGCTCCGGTGTTATTTTATTATAATGCTTGGGTTAGACCGATCATATTTACATATTACTTTGGATGCATTGGAGCTTAGGAGACGAGTTGGAGGTCCAAGATATATCTACGTATTTCTTTGTGTTCTGCTGTGTTGTCAATTGGTTGTATTTATCAGCAATTGTAAGGATATGATGTTATAACTGTCCGAGCTAAAATAGGTTAGTGTACTCTGATTGGTGTATGTATATTACATTTTTTCTTTGTGTAAAGATTTGCGGTATATTATAGATTATTCGTTTTGCTGTGAGATTCTGCGTTGTTTAGTTTCTTCTTGTCTTCTTTCTTCTTTCTTTTCCTAATTATCTGCTTTTCTGTTCAATTTGAATGGGTCATGTGTGGTTTATTGTCCCCTTAAACTATATGGAAAAGTGGGTTTTTACGTACAATCTCAATGGCATAAGCTTGCATGACATGTCCTTCCTTTGATAGTTTTGGGTGTCGGTTCTTGTAGTGCCCTTCCTCATTGCAATATAGCACCTCCCCTTCAACTCTTCTCTCAGCAAACGCACTCTGCAGTCCTTAGCGACATGCCCCTTCTTTTGGCATCCTTGGCATGGCATGTCTCCTTTCTTGAATCTTTCCTTGTCTTTCTTATCTTTCCAGGATCCTTATTTCTTCGCTCCACCTTGATTATCTAGCTGTCTTACTTTCCCCTTTTCTTCTTTACCAAGTGTATGAAGTAGGGCCATTTAAACTAACGTCTCATAGGTTGCACTTGTTGGAACTTAATTTAAAACTATCTCCCTTAATAAAGAATTTAGGCCATTTACAAACTTCATCGCCTTTCTCGCTTGGATGTCAATCAGGCTCATCCCAAAATTAGCCAATTACGTGACCTTATTTATATACTCCTTCACCATGGAGTCCTCCTGCTTTAGATGGATAAACTTCTCCAATGTCTTACTTCGGCATTCGCGATTCGAAACAAGCTCTGAATTTAGCCCAAGTAATTTCTCCCTCTGCATTCTCCTCAACCACTATAGTCTACCAATTCAGCGCCCCCCTTTTAAATACCATGCAGCCAGCTTCTTCTTGACCCGGTCTTCCTACGCCAGTTCTCGAAATATACAGTCACAGTCATCAATCCAAGCCTTGGTTTCCATGAAATCTTCCATCCCCAAAAATACTTGTCCTCCCATATTTTTAAAGCTTTACACAATTTAGGGAAGTCTAGTAGGTGGGGTGTTGGTTCAATGAGTGGAGTATTTAGCACTGCTGGTGTAGCTTGTTGTGGAACATGAACTTACCCCACGCCCTTAGATACTGTCGTCACAATGTTAGCATACCCAAATAGGGGGTTATCTTCTAGGCAGGGTTGTTTCCAACCTATTTTCAGTCGTTTTCAACTATCCGTGGGTTCAAAATTTTAGAGTAGTCATGACTTCCTTTAATGGTATAACTTGCTGAATTTAAAAGTTTGCCTATTGTGTTTACGTATGTCCATATATGCACTCATATATAGTAGGATTTTGAAAATATTTCAAAAATAACAAGTATGTATTCTCACGTATTCATATTCCCCTGACCGAGTAACTTAAGCTCTAATACCAAATGTAACAACACTCTTTGAAACTGACCTAATTTTTGACGCAATAAAAGCCCATTAAGCCTTAGGTCAATTCTAGAGCTGACTGTTAGTTGGTAAAATTGATTAAATATATAGTATACACAACTATCTACCTATGATTTCAGAATCTCACAGTGAAAGGGATTAAATATAATAATAAAATAAGTACCCATTTCACACATTCCAAATCTTAGAAATACAATATCCTAGGTATCCATAAGCACAATGTCTCAGTATAGAACATTGACATGTTTAAAAATATGGGTACATCAGAGTTAATCATAAATATAAATAGATAAATATATTGCATAAGCCTTTATTGCCTCTTTCATAATCATCATTAGCTACGTTCCCCTTAACTTATAGGTTGTAATGAGGATGGAGTCAGAACAACAATATCTGGTGAATGAAAATCTCAAGTCTTACCATAATAATATTTGGACAATAGCGTTTTGATAATTATCATGTCTTATGTATTTAAAATTAAATCTTTCCAAGCATACCTCCGACTATAAGCCAATGGCCCTTCTAGTCCATCTCCATAAAATATCTTCAATTGTAGGCCAATAGCCCTTTCCAATCCAACTTCATAACTATAACGCAGATGCAATGCAACTATGGAGTATATTGGGTTCAACAACCCATATGTTATATTTAACTTAATGTTAATTTTTGTCAAATTATTTTTTATTAAATATTTCTAGGTGTTTGTAAAAACATTTCTATACAAAAAAATTCGTTTCTTATCCGAGGTGTTAAGATAATTTATTTATCACAATTTCTATATCCATATAAGTCCATTCCAATATAGCAGTTTACACAATAGCTAATATCACAGTTTAAATTAGCCAAACAAAATAGAGTAGCTTATATGTTCAAAAATGGAACCAAAACATCCAACTTATTTTATGTTAGTATAGTAGAATTAACGCCTCTATTCTAAAGGAGGAAAACTTTACAATTTAAATCCTTTATATTCTACTAGACTTTTAAATGTATAAGATTCAAGTGAGAAATGATTCATATTATTTTTTGAATCCTTTGTCATAACAAATACAAATTGAGAAGTCGAAATTGAATAGAATATAAACTATTCGTATTGCAAATAATAGCAGAATAAATTCTACCATATTAATATAAAACAAATAAGATTCCACCCAATTCAAGAATTTACATTTTTCGAGGGAATTTTGGGCTTTTTAGATTTAAAGTTTTCACATACAGAATCCCTAAGGCATAAAACAAATCCAAACTTCAATTGCACAAACTACTATAAAGAGATAAACTATGATTTCCACTCATATATAGTTTTCCTTGAATTTTCTTGGATTTGCTTTCGCGTTAATGCCAATCTTTTCCTCTAATTATCTACTTTTTTGTTAATTGTATAATATATAACAATTCATTTGTATATAGATTAGATTCAAAATCAAAGATTAAGTAAGAATATAAATAGAGAAATATACATATATGTAAAATTCATTATCTCTTTCTTTGACTTGATTAATCTCTTCCCTAATGCTTGGATCTTCAATGTATATTTGTATTTTGTTTTTGAATTTAAGAAGTTTATTGTGGCGGAAGAAAAATGGCAGAGTTTCGCAAGCGTGTTTATTTTTTCTATAAATAAAAATGAGGGGACTAGCCTCTTATTTATAGTAGCTTGGTGTGCCAAGATCATTCAATTATAATCTGTTTGAAATTATTAAATCTAGGTTGCTCATGCCATGCCAAACCCTAGTCGACAAGCTTCGGCTGATCGATCGGTTGTCCATGGGTGATCGAACGGTTCAATCAAGGGGTTGATCGATGTAGTCTAAGTGCCATTAATGTTTTGTTAACGTTAATCTTAATGTTATTGTATTTTATTCTGTTTGAATTATTTTCATTCCGAAGTCTTGAAACCTCGATAACTTCTTCATTTGAATTCTGATCGCAAAACTTTATATATGAAACTTACTCAGAAGATCGCCATGAACATAATGGTGCAAGTTTTGTGATCAAATTTTGATTTTTTCTCAAATTCCATTTTTAGCCTTATTATTAGTTTTTCTTTACTGATTTCATATTCATTTTATGGGGTGTTACACACTAGAATAGGTCGGTAATCATGTCTGTACCGAATATATTAGTCAAGGGGCATGGTTAATTTTGGTTTCGAGTGAGCAGGGATGCCTGGGATGGATAACACTAGAGTCAGGAGTGCGGACTAGAATGCGAATGTACAACCCCAAGGATTAGGACTAGAAATTCCATATAGGAATAGGGGGCAGGATGAAGATTTGAATCAAGGAAGCATAGAACCCTAGAGATTTCAACTGGATGATAATGATAGAATTGCTAGCATGATATGACAATGCTTCGAGGTGAAGATTTAGATCGGAGTTGAAGGATGTGAACAAAAATCTAGTTATCCCAAACAACCAATACACTAGGAATCTACATGATTTCCAACTATCAACTTTGGAGCTATAGGATGGAAGGACGGATCCAACAATGTATTTGACGATATATATCCAACAAATGTGGGTGTTGTCTACTTTAGAGAAGATGAGGGGACTATTTTTCCTATTGTACTTGACGGATTTAACAACAATATGGTTTCAATGGTTGGATAATGGGTCCTTCAGCATGTGGATCTAGTTAATGGAAAATTTTATTAGCTAATTAATAGTTGATATAGAATGACCAAGGGATGTGATGATGGTTTCAAGCATGAAACAAAGAGAAGGTGAAACTTTGCAAAGTTATTTAACCAGATTCAACTACTGCATTGGAAAACCTGTGAAAGCCTGAATTTTCATACACTTTGAGCCGACAATAAACCACACATGTCCAACTCAAATTGCACGAATAAACGGATCTTTAAGGGGTGAAAAAGAAAATAAAGATAGAACAGAATAATATATAACATTGAACAAATATCTTTACAGCGGAAAACTTTTGAAATACATATATCGGAGTCTAACCTAAATTCAGCTTTGACAGTTATAAACATCTGTCCTTACAATTGCTGACAAACAACAAACAATTGCGCAAAGAGGATAATAGAATACGTCTGTACGTAGATGAATATCTCCATCTCTCCACTGGAAACTCCAACCGTCTTCACTAAACCTGAAACTACTCGGATCTGACTAGGGTATTGAAAATACCCGGATCAGGCTTGATAAACCAGTGTGAGAAACTCAAAATATAAATGACAGTGTCATATATTAACCTTTGAATAAAATCCTTTGAAAAGAAAGAGTATCTCATAAGACCATGCCCACACATAAACACGGATGGGTTTTTACCTTATGTTAACTAAAACACTTTTATATATCAAAACATTTGATATTATTTCTAATGACATATCTTTGAAAACATTTGCAAATAAACTTATTAATCTTAGCCGAAATTGTTACATTATTAAATTCCAGCATACTAGGTTCTACAATCAAGTCCGAAGGCACTTATTAGAGAATGGATTCCATACAAATGACAAGGTAAGGGACTACCTTTCGATAGTACACCTCTAGAGGGATGCACCTAGGGTCGAGATACTCGGTGCCTAAACCAACAGAAGACCGGCCTACCCCTCACGCTGGATAATACCAAATATGTCATCACCCCGGTCGTTACCGACCTTTAACGGGTACCTTATTCCTGCATTCACCACATACTTAGACATGTGTAGAGTAAATCTAGAAGGATGATGACATCTCCTAATTGGGAATGGCCCACTTAGCCTTGCTGCTTCTACCCTGTTTCTGTCATTTTCGGATGATGAGGCCTGAGGTAAACGATTACCTTTTACATAACATATCTTCTTCACTTTGAATGCAACATTTCCATTCCTTTGATAACACTATTGACTTTCATGAACATACAACCTCGGAGCTCATACGTCTCAGAGAAGGGTGTTAAGCTAAGAGAAGTTGCCATCTCTGCCACCAAGCAGATGTACGTTTATAAAAGTCAACATTATATTCTTAGAAATGCAACGTCAGACATTCGTCCATATATATTGTCCAGGAACAGGACAAACCGAAGGTACTCCCCTGCTTCATTAGTAGCGAGAAGTCCTTGCATTAGAGGTTTTCATAACAGAGCACTGTTGCCACCATATGATATGGTAATTTTCACCTCGAAGGACTAGTGGCAAACAGCCCTACATCATGAAGATCCCCATCTTCAAAATCATTTGTCTTCAACACGTTTTACTTCGAACGTAGATTGGTTCGAAGTGGTTTTCGGATAGGAATTATCCAAATCCGACCCCGGTTCCTTCGAAATCCAATTATCGATAAAAAGATGTCAAGTTCATAAGTGGATATCAATCATCAATCAATTACTTCATCTTTTATAAAATATCTTTCTTAGATATTTTTTTCTTCAATTTATTCCATTTTCTTTTCAATGAGTATATGGAATCATTAAGCCTCATTTATCAAATTATTTGGTTTATTTACCTTTCTTTTTATCTTTGAATAATTTCTAATCATTTCATCTTTTACTTAGGAAAACATTCCCAAATCATTCATTAAATATTAATCAAAGATTTCTTATATTCAAGTTATAACTTTTAACTTAGGGACAATATTCCCAAATCATTCATTAAATCTTAATCAAAGATTTCTTTCTTAACTTCAAATCATATTCTTGCAAATCAAAGATTTTCATAACAGAGCACTACTGCCACCTTAATTATGGTAAATTTCACCTCCAGAGGCTAGTGGAAAGTAATCCTACATCATGAAGATCTTTTCTTTTAGCTTGGAAATAAACTTTAAATATGATCTTTTAGAGCATCCGGGCTTTCCTTTCGATCTGTTCCACCCCCTGTCTAAAAGATAAAGCAAAAGATAGGTAAGTTCAGGGCATTGGTTGCTCCATTCCTAACCTTAGTTACACAGCTTGTTTTACCGTTTAGCTCTTACAGGCGAGACAAATGTACTAGTCGTTTCCGCATACTCAATTTATTATTATATTCAATATTCTTCAATTATTGTTTAAGTGTTATAAACAATTCCTCTTAACCATTTATTAAAACTCTTACTAAAAATTCCAAATTATCTTTAAATTACTTAATCATTCTTTTAAAATCATTCACAAAAGATTTAGGGAAGAATTGTTAAGTTTAGAACTACTTTTCAAAAGTTATTTAAAACTGCTGCATAAAGCGTTGCGAAAAGAGTTGCAAATATATTTTAAAAGCTATATTCTTCAAAACGACTTTTATATCATTTAGAAATCCATATTTTCAACTTAAATCTCTTTTAATACCTTTTAAAATATTTCTAGGATTTATTTCATATTTTTAAAATATTTAAAATATCAATTTTAAACTTTGGTCACTTTGCTGCAAAAGCGCGATTTTTCTGGAAAATTGTTATGGACATATTTCAAAGTATACAAGATGAAATCTTGATTTTCTTTCTTTATTTCTTTAAACATATTTAAATGTTTACAAAACATTTCTAACTCATTTTAAAACTATTTCCAAAAGGTTTAAGCATTCCATATACACCATTTTATTTTCAAAAGGTAAGTGATTTCCTTTGTGCTTATCGACGTGTATTAACGTGACTTGGTAAAACAATTTAACAATCATATCAAACAATCAATACTTGATGATCAAAGCATATATAAGCGTCCATAGCAGTCATAACACAATATCAAACATGTATATTGTTATCCCACCTTTTGGCAAGGTCGTGACATCAAGGACTTGACTAGAAACCAATGACAGTTCGTCTTGGAGATCGGTTATACACAGGCTCACTATGGATATCGACGAATTTTGTCCGAGTCCGGATTGAGCTAAAATTGATATGACACGACAAGCGAAGCTATGAGAGCTAACGTTCCAAATTTCAAGTCAATCGGAGTTCGTATGCTCAAGATATTGATCGATCACGGTTGAGAAATCCAAACTTGCATCGATCATAACTCGAGATCTACAAGTCCAAATGCCACCAAATTTTCACAGGAGCTTAAGTATGACCTAAGGAATGTTCATGCCAAATTTCGACTCGATCGGAGCAAGTCTTGATCGATACGAAATTTGTTCGTATCGATCGCGGATGGTAAAACTCCAACTTGCATCGATCATATCTCATGATCTACAAGTCCAAATGCTATGAAATTTTCACGGAAGCTTACGTACAACATAAAGAATGTTCCTGCCAAATTTCGACTCGATCGGACGAAATCTTGATCGATACGAAATTTGTTCGTATCAATCGCTGATGGAAAAACTCCAACTTGCATCGATCATATCTCATGATCTACAAGTCCAAATGCTATGAAATTTTCACAGGAGCTTACGTACAACGTAAAGAATGTTCATGCCAAATTTTGACTCGATCGGAGCAAGTCTTGATCGATACAAAATTCATTCGTATCGATCGCAAATGGAAAAACTCCAACTTGCATCAATCATATCTCATGATCTACAAGTCCAAATGCTATGAAATTTTCAGAGAAGCTTACGTACAACATAAAGAATGTTCTTGCCAAATTTCGACTCGATCGGACGAAATCTTGATCGATATGAAATTCGTTCGTATCGATGGCGGATCAAGCCGAAACTTCACGGGCTTGGTCGCGTGGGCTCACTCACGTGCCAGAAGAAGTCTCCCTAGATCTAAGCGAAATATCAGCCTCCTACACCTATAAATAGAGCCTCAGGGCCTATAGAAAAAGGATCTTTGAATTCTCCAATGCCCAGACTCTGCCGGATTCAGTTCTAAAGTCATTTGCCGCTGCTGCTAATGAATTTTACTGCTGTAGTTCATTGTTATCTACTGTAACCTGCTACAATCAATTGTAATCATCAAAGAAACATCAATAAAGCGATCAATTTCATAGTGGACGTAGGCAATACGCCGAACCACTCTAAATTCCTGTGTTTCTGTGCATTTATTATCATTTACATATCTGTTCTTGGAGTTTTTGTTAGATAATCCTCTTTTTCCATTTAATTTCTTCATTTTATCTCTTCAAAAACTTTCGAAGTGTGATGTGCCCAATTTTGGTACAAACATATATATATATATAGATGTTAAATAGAGTTTCTCAACATAAACCAAAGCGATTAACTTCCTACCAACATTCTAATCAACCAACACTTCACTAACTACTTCCTACTCCATCAAGGACTACCAAACAACACCCTCTCCCTTCCAATAGCTTGATCGAGGCTTGAGATGGAGGTTGGCCGAAAGTATAGAGAAGAAGCGGTAGAGTTTGAACTTGAATTCCCAAGATTTTGATCCGAAAAATATGTTATCTTGTATTTAATTTTAGGCCCTCTTTATCTCAAAATTTTGAAAAGTTGTTAACTAAAAAGTTGTTGAAAATTCTTTTCTCTTGAATTTTAAAAAAAGAATCATTTGAATTCAAGTTGTTTTGAGGGAGATATGATAGAATGAAGAAGAGGTATTGTCGGATTGATAAAAATGAAGCTCGAAAATGCACTTCAAAGATTGAGTTTTAGGTATAGAAAACCTCAAAACTGAGAAAAGTGATCAACATAAAAGTTATAGCCACTGAAATTTCATATGATTTGAAAAAAATAATTTCTTAGTGGATGTCAGTTATGATCATGTTATGATCAAAACAAAATGGGCTATTTTCGGTGTTAAAAAATGGGCCAGAGAATGCAATGGAAAGAAGTAGATTTTTGACATAGTTATGTTTAAAATGAGATAAAGTAGTCAACATAAAAGTTGTAGCCACTGGAAAAATACATGATTTGAAAAAGAAATTTGCATTTTGGCTCTGTTTGAAAGAAGTTATGGCGGAGAGAAGAAGAAGTAAATATGGAGAAAAGAGGGGTTTGATTTGAAGAGAATGAACATTGATTTCTTTTTGAATATTTGGTAAATATTTTGACATTATTTCTTTCTAATTTTTTCTATGGCTTAGAAGCCATTAAAGAGGAGAGGAAGAAGATGAAGAAGCTTGAGAAAAGAAGAAGAAGAAATATGAATGAAAATGAAGAAGGAGGTGGGTATTTATAGAAAAAGAAAGAAGTGGTAAATTTACCAAAATAACCCCTTACCAAATTACCAAACTAACGTTACTTCAACTTAAAGTAATCTCCACTTTTTCAATACTTAATATCATCTTTCACATCCTTACTTTATGTCTTAGTTACTTAAAGATTAAGTAAAGAAAATTAATAATTTTGTTGGATTTTGATGTGATTTGGATTTGATGTTTACTTTTGACTTTTCTTAAACTTACTTACTTTTCTTAATGATGTTCTAGGAGTTTCCTAATCATAATTAGCAAAAGTAAACATGTTTAGTTATTAAAATGTGTAATATATATGTTAAAACATGTTAACAAAAGTGCGACAACGTTGCGGCAACTTTTAATCGACAAAACATTGATTTTCGACAAAACATTTTCCGGTCACATTTTGATGCTTTTATTAAACTATTTATTCATGTAAACCAAACTTTAAAATTGATTTGTTATTATCTTTAAATAATTAAAATAAGCATATTTGACTTATAAAATAATATAAAACAATATCCAAATCTATTTATAAAAATACGACATCGATTTATCGATATGCGACGAAATTTGTCAACTTTTATAGAACGGGTTTTATATATTCATCAAACCATTATAAATTGAATTACTATTATTATCAAATGAGTTTGATATCGATTATATATATATATATATATATATATTTAAAAGGAATTATTTATCCTTTAAAATAAATTTCTCGAATATTTATCCTACTTTATTGGAATTCGACTTTTGTCAATTTTTACAGTGGAAATCCAAAATCTTTATTCAATATCAAAAAATAAGTTTGTCATTCTTATTTATCATATAAAATATGATTGTTTAAGTTTGAAAATTCTACATTTGAATATTTAAATAAATTAAATATTTCATTTTCAAAGTGGTAAAATTACGGGTCATTACAAAACCCATCAATAGTTCTGATGACGGTGGTTTTTGGGGTCACTAACAAAACTAATTTTATGATTGCATTGGTAAGAGATCCGCTAGTGGATCTAGCAGATTTCTACTATCAAACCGAGAGATATCTAGGATAAGAGGATGTGGAAGCCCAAAGTGGTGAAATTATTACCGTGAAGGATGAAGAACCATTTATGACAAGATGTGGAAGGATAAGGAAAAGAGAAAACCCGATGATAGATTTGGAGGACCAAAGTGGTAAAAGTGGGAACTGAAGTTATTTCTATAACAATTTAACCGAGAACCCAAAGAAGTTCTATCTTAATACTAGGGGCAGATTCTCTATAGGAAACTGGCTAAGAAAGAACCCATGGAATATGAAAGGAAAATTGGAAAGTGCCGCCTGTTCCATAAGTTGGATGGGCAAGAGACAAATGAATGTAGGCATCTATGAGTTTTGATTGAAGGGCAGGTCTATAGAAACCATCTGCAACAATATGTTAGGAATCGAAATGTGGTTGCGTAACAAACAGTGGTTCCACATGAGCGACCACCATCTATGGTGGAAATGCCCAGTCGCAGCCGAGGATCTAGGTGGGTTTAGTAATCCTTTGATCAAGATGGATTAGAGTTAGATTTATTTCCTATACTTTACTTTTTCTTTAAATAAACTGTGAAGGATCACTATCGGTCTACTTACACATGTATAGGATCTCGAACGGTTTGTTAAGCATGCTCTGAGTTAAAGCCTAAGAGTAATAGTTGATTAGATTAGACATTTTATATTTTTGCTTGATACATTTTGATTTGAATAAGGATATGCGAACGATTTGATAGTGGATATTAAATGATAATTGATTTTTATGTTATTGATGGGTACTATCGAAATATAGTATTTCTTTGTGTTTAATGGATAAACGATTAGATAATATGTTCCCTAACCAAAGAGACGAGGAGATATACTAGAAAATTCAAGTCCTCTTGTTTGAGAGTGAGCAGATGGGCATGTATAGGATAGAAAGTCCTCTAGTCGAAGAGCGAGCAGTTGGGCTCGCTTTGGATATTGGGCCTCCTTGTTATAGAGCGAGCAGATTGGCTCAATCTAGATTTATGATAATACGATCCAGAGAGATCATAAACAAAATTTTTGGATTTGAACATCTTTTGATTTGAAATGATTTGATAATGATCAATGAATAGTTGATGAATATCATTGCTTCGATTCGGTTGGACTTATTTTTGATGGGATGTTAAGCAATGTACCAGCCGGTAGTAATGTACCTTTATAATTAAAGATGCATGATGGCATGACATTTGATTTTTGATATGATAATCCCAACATGACATGGAACGGTACTGATATATGATATGTTAAATCCCATGGTAACATGGGATGATTATGATTTGAGACTATCATTAAAGCAAGGACTTGAGTCCTTAGCTATGATGAGTCTAGAATGACATATGATATGAATGTGAATCCAAAAGAACCATAATGACATACAGATAGTAAGAGAACACAATTGATTATAATTTGCTAGATTTGATACAAGTTCTTGACCAAAGCATGCTTTATTTCCACAAAAGCATGCTTTGCAGGGCGAGCGTTTCTAGCAAATTTACGACAGTCTTGGAATTGACACAGATAAGACAAACTGAACTACAAAATAATGAAGGAATGAGTCAAGAAGCTTAGAAGATGCAAATGTTATGGAAATCAAAGCTTTGGCTAAGTTTCAAAAATGAATGGTTAGATTGGTACTGACAAGATTTGGTTGGTATCGACATGATTTGGTTTGTACCGACATGATCGTTATTGTTATACTGCATTTTGACAGGCCAGTATCTAGACCGACTTGAGGAATAGAACTCGAATGATATTGAGGTAGAAGGCCCGGAGAGAGAGCCATAAAGTCCAGAAACCAAATACAATCGAGATCACAAGATGAAGCCTATCCAAGAGTTCAGCAACCTGATCAGCCAACTTGATGGATCGGCGCCGATCCATAGCCATGGATCGGCGCTAATCCATAGAATCTCCTCGGGATCACCCTATTTTTCTTATTCTACTTAGCCTTGATGTCAAAAACATTTTCCTTGATCCATAGCTCATTCGCATGTCAATGGCTATTGAATGGTTCAAGCACTGGAAGCCAACAAGTTTGATCCTCCACTGATCCGTCTAATTGACTCGAAAACAAGCTCATAGCTCTATAAACAAGTTTGGAAATGCAAGGCTAACAATATATCACTTCAATCCAAAGTGGCTAGAACCATCCCTAAGTCAATCTTATGGAACGGTACAGATCCATGCCTATGGATCGGTACCAATCCATAGATGATTGCTTACTTAGCCACATTTTCTCGAGTGCAACTGTTGCTGCATCATGGAGATTGTTGAGGTGAACGTGGTGGAACATTTTCCACTAACCTACAATTAAAAATAGGCATGGAGGGGCATCGTTTCATTTATCTTTTAGCTCTCTAGCAATATTTTACATATTTCTTGTAATTGGCTATCGAGTGGTACCGAACCATAAGAATAGCACTTGTAAAACAACAATATCATCAATAAAATACTCAAGTGGACATAATCCATGATTATCCAAATGACTATAAACCTTGTGTGTATTTTTTCTACTCATTTTTATTTACTTTTTTTTCTATTTCATTCTCTATTTATTCTACTGGGTGTTAATGTCATATTTTGGTACTTTCATTAAGATATGATTCTCAGACCAGTTTGGATCCATCATCTACTATTGGATTGTCTAAATTCAAGAGATAGATCCTTCATTTTTTGGAATTTTTACCTACTTAGATTTTCAAGAATATACACGAGTGGTTTATACCATGGCCCCCAAAAGAGACCGATCCACCACTTTGCATGCTGCTAAAGACGTTAAGGAAGTCGATTCTCAACACGTTGCAGAAGTCACACAGCCAGATGCTGTATATGTTCAAAACTCAGCGGATGTGATTACCAAGGTTGAGATGAACCATACGATGAAGCAGATGGAAGATAAGCTCTAGGAAAGCCGCAATGAATTGAATGCGCAGATGAAGCGGAGCTTGGATTTGCTGGACCAGTTGACTAGCAGTCTCAGGAGAACCAAGAGAGATAGAACACCTTCTGATTCAGAATCTGACACCTCCTCGTCATTGGAATATAAGCGGAGGGATAGAAATCAGAAGATATTCAGGAAGGATACCGGGAAGTCGAAGCAAAAGATGGGACAGAATCACGGCCAAGGCTTATGGATCGGTACTGATCCATCAAGAGGGATCGGTACCAATCCATCAAGAAGGATCGGTACCGATCCATCAAGAAGGATCAGTACTGATCCATCCCACTTGAGTGCAAGCGGTCGGCTCTCGTGAAATTTCTGGTTTGGCTTTTGGATGTGCTATAGATATCCAGGATGTTAGAGGTCAAGCGGCTACTATGGATCCACTTCAAAGAGACCGTGTGTGATAACCCTGATTTTTGGACATCTGTTAATTGGTAATTAACAGGATTAAAATTATTAAAACACTGGTTTGTATGTTAAACAAATAAAAATTCTGGAAAATATCTGGATGTATATAAATGGATTTGCAAATATATAATAATTTTCCAAAGCTATTTAATGTGAATTCTATATTTTCTCAAAACATAAGATAAACATTTATTTAAAAATATGATAATTAGGAATAAGATTTAATAAAGAGGTTTAATATACTTTCTTTTATATTTGAAATAAACATTGATAGTATATAATATATATATATATATATATATAAACATAATACATATATAACCATATTAATTTAAAAACATGAGCAATTAATAAAATAAAGAGTTTAAACCATTTGTAAGGTAATAATACATGTATTTGACATTTGTAAGCTCAATATAACTTGAAATAACAAGTGGCAAAACATTTTTTCTTTTAATTGAAAAGTATATATTAAAGTGTTTAGGGAGAAACCTGGTTATTTTCATTTCTAAATCATTTTTCTCTCATTATCTTAAAGCAAACCCAAAAGAAAAATCAAAATTTAAAACAACTTTAGCTCTTTCAAAAATTCAATCTAAAGCAAATAACAAATTCAGATTCAACCCAATATAAATCAAATAGCAGTTTCAATGATCAAAAGCAAGCAAAGTAGATTCGAATTCATCTCAACTAAATCAAGGTTCCAGATCAGTTTAAGCTCAACTAAGAAGATCAAATCAACATCTGGTTTCTGACCAAAATCAATGCTGTTTCTCTGTAAATCAGTATACAGGTGAGTAAACTACCCTTCAAATTTTCGAAATTTGGATGTAAAAGTTGCTTGCATGTACCTATTTCTGTAAGATTTTTGTTTACATGTTATAATTCAACTGTGCATGCTTGAAATTTGTAAATGATGCTTCTCTGTATTTTTAAGTTACAGAGTAAATGTAAACACATGGTTCAAAATTTCCATTTCAAATCACTATTGAGTTTGAACCTTCAATGCAGAAGGTTTATTTAAACATGAATTAAGGTCTAAATTGTTATTCAAAAAGAAATGGTTTGAAAATCTTCTGAATCAGGAAGTTACAGTGAAAATTTCAATAACATGATAAAAACAAGTATTGAATTTTGTTGATTTAAATTTTACATTTGGAATCAACTTGGTATAACATGATTTTTAAACTGAAAAAAAATCAGGATTTTTAGTTAGGTTATGGTGGAGTATTTCGGTGATGACCTAAAAATAGTTTCTGGGTAAATACTGGTGACTGGGTCGATTCTAGGGGTTGAGCTTTGGATTGAAGTTGTAATGGAGGTGGATTAACTCGAGAAAAATAGTGAAAGTGGAAATCATTCATTGAGGAATTGGGATTTAGGGGAACTAGGGTTTTGCTCTGTGTTGTGATTGTGTTCGAAAATTTCGCGACTGGAAATGTTACAGTGGATCGAGTTGCGAATGGTTTTGGGAGCAGAAGCGTGGAGGCTTTGCGATGATGGGGCCGTGATTTCGTGGAGAACAATGGTCGGCATCAGGGGGTTGATGGGATTTTCAGGCGAGGTGTTGTACTGGCTGATGGGTTCGAGCAATCATATTTTGATTGCGCTCGTGTAAGTAAGGATGGAGGGCCGGAGTTGGGTCGTTGGTCGAAGTGGAGTTTGCGCGCGGTGTCACAGGTGGTGGCGGAAGTGTCGGCGCGACGTGCACGTGCACGTGTCAGTGCTCATGCCAGTATAGTTTTGGTTAGGGGTGACTCGAAGCAACGTTCGAACGAAAGGGTTTCTGGCTCGTGATTTTCTCCAGGGTGATGCTGCAGTGATTCGTGCCGGGGAATATTCGAGAAAGCAAAGGTTGAACTCGGGTTCACTGAGTTTTGTCTCGGGTTCACTGGGTTTTGTCTCGGGTCTATTGGGTAGTAAGTCTCGTCTTGAATCTCTTGGTAACCAAATTTCTGAACTAAGATAAATTGAATAGTTTTGTAAAAGTAAACGAATTCAGTTTCCCAGTTCAAAAGAACGTACAAAATTTAAAGACAAAGTAAAATAGTTTTAAGGTTAAAGTGTTTGCAAAGTTTTAAAAAAAAAGTAATATGTTAACAAGTCCTTTGAAAAGTTATTATTAGTTTTGAAGGGAGTGTTGGGCCAAGTTAGAAATAATACTTAAAGAATTGGAGTTAATCAAGTTTGAATATGTAAATAATGGATGGTTAATTATTTAGTGTATAAGATTAAAGAAATAACCGAATGTAATTAGAGGTTAATAAAGGAATGTAATTAGTTAAAGATAATTAACTAATAAAAGTGATTTAGGGTTAATTAATTTAACTTAAGTAATTATGGAATAATCACTTGATGAAAAGTAATATAATGGGAGCAATTAGTTAAAGATCATTAATTAATGTAAGTAATTATTAATTAATGAGAGTAATTAAAGGTTAATTACCGTAGATGGTTAAGGATAATTAATTTATGTAATTAATTGAAGATTAATTATTTAATTTAATTTAATAATAATTAATCAAGGATGATTACTTAAGATTGATAGTTAAGGGATGATTAATAATTGGGTTGTAATTAATTAATTAATGTTAGGTATATAGGATTTAAAGGTAATTAAAGTAATTAATTCAATTCATTGGTGATAAATTAAATTTATTAGGGGTGAAGTGGTTGATAAACCTTGCTTATGGATGATTGAATTCCTTGAATTATGTGAGACCTCTGATATGAGATATGTGTAGCTTATGATTTGAGATGAATTGTTGTGTGTAAATTGTATTGTTTTAACTTAAACCTTTGTTTAATAAAAGAACATTTGATTCGAAGAGACCGGGGTCGGGTATTAGTAAATACCCGAAACCACTTCGATTTGGAATCTATAGTAAATTCTTTATAGATTTGATTTGTGAAATCAATAGGCTGGAATGGAATAATATGGACCATTGAAACTAAGTAAGGATACTTAGGATTTGATTTGTGAAAATAAGTGTTGACTATATAAGTTGTTTACTTATAGAAAAGTACGAGTTACCCCGGGTTTAAATAAGTTCTATGAATTGAAATTTCATGTTAGATGAGTTTACTCACGCTGGTTTCCAGCCTGACCCGGGTGTTACTTTGATGTAATGCTCGGGTCAGACCGAGTATTACAGATTTTCAGGTAAGGACGTTCAGGAGCTCAGGAGACGAGCTGGATGGCAGGAACGTATGGAGTGTGATATATTGATATTTATTGGGACAAATTATTTTAACTGTCCAGTGATTGTGAAATATTGTAACTCTGATGTATTAAAATGTAATTGACTGATACAGTTTTCTTTGTATAACTGATATTATTATTTGATATTGTATTTTAATCCGCTGCGAATGTGAGAATCTGTGTCTTGTTCTATTTCTTCTTCTATCTCTTTCCTTTTTCTCCTAACTATCTGGAATTTTCGGGTTCGAAATTTCCGGGTCGTTACACTTGGTATCAGAGCTAAAGGTTAAGCGAGAACCTTGACTCTGTTGGGATTACTCGTTAAGGATAGGGTCAATGGTACCCTAGAACGAGTTGAGTGTATATATATATATATATGAGAGCGTAATTGTTATTTTCTTATATAAGGATTTTAAATGATTTTATATAAGAATATATTTTGATATATAAAATGATATTTCTTTCTAATAAATATTAAGGTAATTGGTTGTTAAAATATTGGAATTAAATTAAGTGGTAATAGAAATAAAGCCAAATTAAAATTGAATAAAGATAAGTTTGAAATGAATTCAAACTAAAATTAAAATCTTGAATTTGTAGAAATGTTATCAAGAATAAAGGTAATAATGAATTGGTTTCCAGATATGATAATCTTGGTTATTATCATAAATGGTAATTGTGTTTAATAATGAATGTTGTTAATGATTTAGCAAAATGAAATGTTTAGGGAAGTAAAGATTTAAGTGAGTATAACTTATAAATTGGAATTGAAGATAATTTAAAATTGTGAAGTTTTAAATCTAAGTCCAGAAAACTTGAGATTGTTTTAAAGAAATTTGTTTTGAAATTAAAAACCAAGAATGGTTTAAAATTTAAAGTATAACTTGGTGTGTAAAGAAAATGTATATATGAGGAATATACATAATACCAATGATGATTTGAAATAAACACTTAGTGTTGAGTTTTAAATTGGAATGTGATGTAAAACCCAAAGTAAAGTAAGTTTTTAAACTTAAAAGGGGAAAGACTATTAATCTGAAGTTTAAAATTTGAATGGGAATTCAAATTGTGAAAAGTTGACCGGATTAAGTAAATTTAACTTGAAGGAAGTTAAATAAGTTGAATAAATAACTTGAATTGGAAATTTCAAGATGAAATTTAAATTTAACTTGGAAAGTTAAATGGTTGATTTTAAAAAGGGAGTTATGAGTGATCTCAAAATGGGTTTGAGATCTGGAAATTGAATAATGGATACTGTAAATTGGTGTTAGGATAAATTTGGATGTTTATTTATCCTGATATTATTCTATTATTATAAATAATCAATGAAATTGAGAATTTGTTTTGAAAATTGAAAATGGATAATAAATTGGAATCTGAAGAATAAATTGTTTTGAATTCTTATTTGAACTTTGTAATAAGTTAAGTAAAGATAATTTTAAAATGAAATTTTGGAATTTGGGTTCAGAATTAAATGGTTTAAAGATTTAAGTTGTTAAATTAAAAATTTAGGTTGATTTGATTTAAAAAGTAAAGGTTAATTTAATTTAAAGGATTAAATCAACATTTAAAATATTTAACTCGAATTTATATAATTCGAGATGGTTTTAAGTTAAGATTTTAATAGAATTAGTTCAAATTGAAATTGATTTGAATTAATTGGAATTGTGATTGAAGATGTATAAGTTTAAAAAATTAAAATGGTAAATTAGAATTGAAATGATTTGAAATTTGAAGCTGGTTTAATTTGAAATTAATCCAAATTGATTTGAAATAATTTGGAATTGTGATTAAAATTGAATATGTTTAAAATCAAATGGAATTTGATTTGAATTTGGAAAGGAATTAAGATTAATCCAACTTGAATTGGGATTAAATCAATTTCAATGGAAATTGAAGTATTGAGTCAATTTAAATGGAAGAGGAAATTTAAATTAAATTGATGGGAAATCAATTGGAAATGGAGATTGGGAAATTAAACAGTTTGGTTCTGGATTATTTTCAAAATAAATTGTTTTAATATAAATATATTTTTCCAAACTATTTACTATACAATCTTTCTTCTTAAACCCCAAACTATCTTATACTTATTTTACAATTATTTTGGAATTATTTAACTATTTTGAAACTGTCTTATAAACTAATAACTATTTTTCAACTACTTATATATTTTAAAACTTTTTCAAGCTATTTTTAAATTTAAATTGGTCAGAGTTCAAACTGTTTGTAATTGAAGTTATAACTCAAATTGGAAATGGAAGCAATTGAGAATAAGTGAATGGAATTAAAGGAAATGTAAATAGAAAAGAGAATTGTTTTGGCTGATAACTAATAAAGATAAATACGTAGGATATACGTATATTATTCTATTCGCATAGTGATTTGATCCAGATTCGAACACAGAATTTCGAGATAGTATTATCGATCCGAGTTGGGATTTTTCGCTCGATTTTCGACGGCGAACCTGGATATGGATTTTTGATTGGTTCTGGATATTCTCTATCATAGTTATGACTATGCAAGGAGAATGACGGTTTCTGATCAAGAAACCAGATCTGAGTCCGCACTAGGAAGTCGGGTGGACGATACTAGTTCGGAAGTGAAATTGTGTGATCGATTGAGCGATCAGACTGATATTGCGTACGGATGATATGTGTACATCGTACGAGTTTGAATGAAATTGATATTGGAATTTGTGGATAAGGATTGTAAAATGGTCTTTGAAATGAAAAGTATATTTGTGAAATATAATGGAATTGGATATTTCTTTGGTTGAAATTTACTTTATGGAGATAAGTAAATGGTAAATAACTTTATAAAAAAAAATCGAACTTGAATATTTGATTTGGCAATAAATAGTTATATTTTGTAATATGATAAACTTCCCTTATTGAATCTAGCCAGAATAAAAAGGGTTTTGTAATATTTGAAGTATAAAAGAGGTTTATACAAATTTGAAATGATCCAAAGATTTTTAAAGTTATATATATCTATATCTATATATATAAAGGATCTTATGAGAATGATTTTGGAAAAGGTTTTGGGAACCTATGAATTTGGAAAAGGCTTTTGATTTTTGGGAAAATCAATTTTGGATTTTGGAAAGCCTAGTTTGAGAATTATCGATTTTGGAAATCGATTTTGTGTAAAGGAGATTTTGATAAATCATAAAGGGTATGATTTGAAGATACTATAAGTATATAGTATAAAATGTTTTGAGTATAGCTCTGGGGAAAAAGGCGCTTCCTTGAAATGAACTTCTCAGGAGTACCACTGGGTGGTACTGCCTTGAGCCCCAAGGGGGGTTTCTAAAGTTGATCCTGTGAGGAGTCCGGACAAAACTAGTTCATGAGGATTATTTGTGTAGCGAAAGTCGAGGGGCTGGTGCCCACAGAGGCATTTGAGTTATGCTGTGACAACAATTTGACTCAATGTCACTGCGATCTACTGCAGACCATAGCGAAAGTCATGTGTGCCGCTGAGAGCCAACTGTCTACGTTTGATTTTATATCGGTAGACTGTGACACTATGGTAACATAGCGAAAGTCGTTTGTGCCGCTGAGAGCCAACAGTCTGCGTTTGATTTTATATCGGTAGACTGCGACCTATGTGGGAGAAGTTTCATTTTGACAGCGAAATCGTGTGTGCCGCTGAGAGCCAACAGTTACATGGACTTTTGCTGCGACGGCAACGTAACCCTGGGATGTAACTGCGATCTGTTATGGGTTCCATGCTGTTATCAGTTACATGGACTTTTGCTGCGATGGCAACGTAACCCGTGATGTAACTGTGACCATGGATGGGAGTGATGATTTCCAGAGCATTCTCACCAAAGATATTTCCTCTATTTTCAAAACTGTTTTCTATATTTTCAATAAATTATTTTCCAAGTATTTCCACTTGGTGTTGAAAAAGGGTCTGCTAAGTACTTATAGATTTTCAGTCTTACGCTTGATCAACGTATGACCGAATTTCTGTAAAAACGAGGATGGACTTGTTGAAACATCGAGTTATAAAAAGTATTTTTTTATAAAAACTATTTTGATAATATTATATAGATTTTTAAAATGTTTTGAAAAATTTAAATAAAAAGAGTTAAGAATTAAGATGTCTAAGGAATAATTTAACTGATAATCAACATTGTAATAAAATTCTTGCTTCGTTCCTTTTCGAGGACGAAAAGATTCTAAGCGGGGAGGAATGTGATAACCCTGATTTTTGGACATCTGTTAATTGGTAATTAACAGGATTAAAATTATTAAAACACTGGTTTGTATGTTAAACAAATAAAAATTCTGGAAAATATCTGGATGTATATAAATGGATTTGCAAATATATAATAATTTTCCAAAGCTATTTAATGTGAATTCTATATTTTCTCAAAACATAAGATAAACATTTATTTAAAAATATGATAATTAGGAATAAGATTTAATAAAGAGGTTTAATATACTTTCTTTTATATTTGAAATAAACATTGATAGTATATAATATATATATATATATATAAACATAATACATATATAACCATATTAATTTAAAAACATGAGCAATTAATAAAATAAAGAGTTTAAACCATTTGTAAGGTAATAATACATGTATTTGACATTTGTAAGCTCAATATAACTTGAAATAACAAGTGGCAAAACATTTTTTCTTTTAATTGAAAAGTATATATTAAAGTGTTTAGGGAGAAACCTGGTTATTTTCATTTCTAAATCATTTTTCTCTCATTATCTTAAAGCAAACCCAAAAGAAAAATCAAAATTTAAAACAACTTTAGCTCTTTCAAAAATTCAATCTAAAGCAAATAACAAATTCAGATTCAACCCAATATAAATCAAATAGCAGTTTCAATGATCAAAAGCAAGCAAAGTAGATTCGAATTCATCTCAACTAAATCAAGGTTCCAGATCAGTTTAAGCTCAACTAAGAAGATCAAATCAACATCTGGTTTCTGACCAAAATCAATGCTGTTTCTCTGTAAATCAGTATACAGGTGAGTAAACTACCCTTCAAATTTTCGAAATTTGGATGTAAAAGTTGCTTGCATGTACCTATTTCTGTAAGATTTTTGTTTACATGTTATAATTCAACTGTGCATGCTTGAAATTTGTAAATGATGCTTCTCTGTATTTTTAAGTTACAGAGTAAATGTAAACACATGGTTCAAAATTTCCATTTCAAATCACTATTGAGTTTGAACCTTCAATGCAGAAGGTTTATTTAAACATGAATTAAGGTCTAAATTGTTATTCAAAAAGAAATGGTTTGAAAATCTTCTGAATCAGGAAGTTACAGTGAAAATTTCAATAACATGATAAAATCAAGTATTGAATTTTGTTGATTTAAATTTTACATTTGGAATCAACTTGGTATAACATGATTTTTAAACTGAAAAAAAAATCAGGATTTTTAGTTAGGTTATGGTGGAGTATTTCGGTGATGACCTAAAAATAGTTTCTGGGTAAATACTGGTGACTGGGTCGATTCTAGGGGTTGAGCTTTGGATTGAAGTTGTAATGGAGGTGGATTAACTCGAGAAAAATAGTGAAAGTGGAAATCATTCATTGAGGAATTGGGATTTAGGGGAACTAGGGTTTTGCTCTGTGTTGTGATTGTGTTCGAAAATTTCGCGACTGGAAATGTTAGAGTGGATCGAGTTGCGAACGGTTTTGGGAGCAGAAGCGTGGAGGCTTTGCGATGATGGGGCCGTGATTTCGTGGAGAACAATGGTCGGCATCAGGGGGTTGATGGGATTTTCAGGCGAGGTGTTGTACTGGCTGATGGGTTCGAGCAATCATATTTTGATTGCGCTCGTGTAAGTAAGGATGGAGGGTCGGAGTTGGGTCGTTGGTCGAAGTGGAGTTTGCGCGCGGTGTCACAGGTGGTGGCGGAAGTGTCGGCGCGACGTGCACGTGCACGTGTCAGTGCTCATGCCAGTATAGTTTTGGTTAGGGGTGACTCGAAGCAACGTTCGAACGAAAGGGTTTCTGGCTCGTGATTTTCTCCAGGGTGATGCTGCAGTGATTCGTGCCGGGGAATATTCGAGAAAGCAAAGGTTGAACTCGGGTTCACTGAGTTTTGTCTCGGGTTCACTGGGTTTTGTCTCGGGTCTATTGGGTAGTAAGTCTCGTCTTGAATCTCTTGGTAACCAAATTTCTGAACTAAGATAAATTGAATAGTTTTGTAAAAGTAAACGAATTCAGTTTCCCAGTTCAAAAGAACGTACAAATTTAAAGACAAAGTAAAATAGTTTTAAGGTTAAAGTGTTTGCAAAGTTTTAAAAAAAAGAGTAATATGTTAACAAGTCCTTTGAAAAGTTATTATTAGTTTTGAAGGGAGTGTTGGGCCAAGTTAGAAATAATACTTAAAGAATTGGAGTTAATCAAGTTTGAATATGTAAATAATGGATGGTTAATTATTTAGTGTATAAGATTAAAGAAATAACCGAATGTAATTAGAGGTTAATAAAGGAATGTAATTAGTTAAAGATAATTAACTAATAAAAGTGATTTAGGGTTAATTAATTTAACTTAAGTAATTATGGAATAATCACTTGATGAAAAGTAATATAATGGGAGCAATTAGTTAAAGATCATTAATTAATGTAAGTAATTATTAATTAATGAGAGTAATTAAAGGTTAATTACCGTAGATGGTTAAGGATAATTAATTTATGTAATTAATTGAAGATTAATTATTTAATGTAATTTAATAATAATTAATCAAGGATGATTACTTAAGATTGATAGTTAAGGGATGATTAATAATTGGGTTGTAATTAATTAATTAATGTTAGGTATATAGGATTTAAAGGTAATTAAAGTAATTAATTCAATTCATTGGTGATAAATTAAATTTATTAGGGGTGAAGTGGTTGATAAACCTTGCTTATGGATGATTGAATTCCTTGAATTATGTGAGACCTCTGATATGAGATATGTGTAGCTTATGATTTGAGATGAATTGTTGTGTGTAAATTGTATTGTTTTAACTTAAACCTTTGTTTAATAAAAGAACATTTGATTCGAAGAGACCGGGGTCGGGTATTAGTAAATACCCGAAACCACTTCGATTTGGAATCTATAGTAAATTCTTTATAGATTTGATTTGTGAAATCAATAGGCTGGAATGGAATAATATGGACCATTGAAACTAAGTAAGGATACTTAGGATTTGATTTGTGAAAATAAGTGTTGACTATATAAGTTGTTTACTTATAGAAAAGTACGAGTTACCCCGGGTTTAAATAAGTTCTATGAATTGAAATTTCATGTTAGATGAGTTTACTCACGCTGGTTTCCAGCCTGACCCGGGTGTTACTTTGATGTAATGCTCGGGTCAGACCGAGTATTACAGATTTTCAGGTAAGGACGTTCAGGAGCTCAGGAGACGAGCTGGATGGCAGGAACGTATGGAGTGTGATATATTGATATTTATTGGGACAAATTATTTTAACTGTCCAGTGATTGTGAAATATTGTAACTCTGATGTATTAAAATGTAATTGACTGATACAGTTTTCTTTGTATAACTGATATTATTATTTGATATTGTATTTTAATCCGCTGCGAATGTGAGAATCTGTGTCTTGTTCTATTTCTTCTTCTATCTCTTTCCTTTTTCTCCTAACTATCTGGAATTTTCGGGTTCGAAATTTCCGGGTCGTTACACCGTGTACTTGGAACTGCTGAACGAACGATTCTCTCAGAGTTTGGGAAACCCAAGTATCGTGAGACTAACCGAGAGTATTTACAGTGCTAAACACTTGGGGAAGATTACGATTACCGTTGTTCAGTCGATTCACCCAAGTCAGATTTGACTGAAATGGTCAGCAGACTGAGAAATGAGAACTAGCATCGGACAAATGATGAATGGGGCACCTCCCCGAGCCGGAATTTGTTTTCGAAGGAGATCTACAAGCGAAGTACCCAAAGAGATTTGTAATGCCAACGATGTCATTGTATGGTGGGAAAACGTTTCCAAGGCAATACTTGTTGAAATATGAATGGCATATGGATTCTACCAAAGCTACTGATGCGGTAAGATGTAATTGTTTCTCAATTTTTTTGGAAGGGGTGGCGATGATATGGTTCACCTAGCTGCCTCCGAGATCCATATTATCTTTCGAGCAACTATCACGAATGTTCATCGAACAATTCTATATGCATTCAACCTGTCTGAAGGATGTTATGTCACTTTCTAACCTCTTCCACGGAGTGGGAGAGTCTATGAAGGATTTCTTATAAAGATTTCATACTGCAATGGAGGAAGTAAGCAATGCTCAGGAGGATATCATATTGATGGCACTGATCAGGGGGATTCATCCCCATACTTATTTAAAGAGATGGTGTAATGACCCATAATTTTCGATAACTAAAATATTAAATTAAATAAGATTTTGGGATTTAATATTGAAAGAAATTAAAATTTGTGATTTAGTAATGAGAAAATAACTAGAATGAAATTTAATAATGTTAATTTAAGGTAATTGATAACTATTTTAATGCAATTTCAATTAATTAAAATAATTGTGAAGTTAATTTGGTTAGAAACTGTAAATAAGGGATAAATTGAATGTTGGATTTAAATGTTGTAATCATATGTTATTAATCGGGATATGAAAATAAATTAACTAGTATGTAAATTTAGTAGCTTTCATTTGTAAACGATAAACTTGGAAATGTGTTTGAATTATTAATGTGTAGTAATTGTTATTTATCACCTTATTATTTAATCTGTTTGAAATAAATTGTAATCAGTTGCAATTAAATGTAATTAAATATTGCATTAATATGAGTTAAGATGATAACTATAAAATATGAATGTAATAAAATGTAAATTTATGTCAATTATATTCATAAGGTAATAATTGATTGAATAATAAGAGTGAAATCAAAATAAATGAATTTCTTTGAATTTTAAATTTATGAATTTAATACGGTAATAATTGAACACTGTAATTTGTGCAATATTTAATAATGAATTTGACATGGGAAATTTGTTTTAAAAGATTATTTAATTTCCGTGTAATTAGAAATGATAAAGATTGTTAGTTATAAAATTTGAATTTAAAGGTGATTTAATTAATTTAATAATAATTTATTTAATTAACGTGAAAATAGCCATTTTGGCCACTGTCTCGAATTTCGATGAAACCAGTTTCATCGGATCCGTAACGGTGAATTACTGTAGGATTTCAAGTTTCGTAGCGATCGGACTTGTCGTTTGATCGTGCGGACTCGAAATGCGTAGAAATCAGTTTAATGAATTCAATTTGAAATAAGCTGATTTTTAAAGCTAACTTTTGTATAAAATGGAATTTGGATTTGAAACCTGTTCCATTGAGTTTAAAAATATCGAAAACATCTATTTTGATATATGGGATGTCCCACTTTCGTTTTGAAAATGGAACGGGCTTTTCGGGTCGTTATTATCTTTTCGAACCAATTCGGTATGTTATTCATTCTTATCCAGATCTATCCATATAAATATCTTTATTTCTTAAACCCTAGCAGCCTTTTATTTCTACCTATACGTACAATTCTATCTGTCCGCTCCTTTTTCCTTCCTATGGCAGAAACCCAAAATTCCCAATTGCATATTCAAATTCAAATCGATTTTGAAAATTCAAACACCTCAAACCATAGCAAATTATATACCGTTTTGAAGCTCTCGATAATATGAATCTGCATCAAGTGTTCATTTTTGGAGATGATGCTCGAGTCAATCTGAAATCTCAGTCAAAGCTCACAATTCACGAACCCTAAGCGTCGAATTGGTGGTTTTCGATTGTAGCATTGATTAGTAAAATTATGATACTGGTTTTGGAGAGATTGTCATGCAGAGTTGATTGGTGATGGAATCGTGGGCTATCTTCACCTGTGGCGGCCGGAAATTGCTTGTTAGGGTTTCGAAAACCCTAGTCATCGGTGGCGGCTGTGCACCTCGGAGGCGCTGAAAGGGGTCGGCTCTGATAGAAGAGGGCGGCGGCTTGTTCGAGCGTGATGGCGGAGTTCCCTGGCAGCGCGGCAGCAGCCCAAGGTGGCGGCGTACATTGTCGAACGGGAATGTTGATCGCGTTGGCTACTAGTGTTTCGAGTAGGAGAGAGAGGTGACATGTTTAATTTCCTATTATTTTATTTATTTCATATTTTAAACTCGTATAACTTCTAATGTTAATAACTTTTCCATACGAGCTCGGATTCACGTGTGGTTTTCTCCAGTGCAATCATATTGAAATTTCAACGATATGGAACTGGTTTGGTTGGATTCTCAGACTGTTGGATTTTAAATTGATTTGAAATATAAAGGTGAGTGTTTTAACCCACTCATAACTACTAAATTGTCTTATGTTAGTTAAATTGAATTTATAATGTGATTAGAAGTTGATTGATTGCTGTTTAATATATTTAAATGGTCACTCAAGTTAAATCTGACTTTTATTGAATATAATCGCCATTTAATTTAATACTGAATTTTAAATTGCCAGTTAATACCTATTAATGATAATCAGTCAAAGTGTTGTATTTATTGGTTGATTTGAATGATGATTGTGATGGATGTTTGATTTTTAATATTGGATGACTGGATGTTATATTTATATATTGTTATCACACTACAAGTTCCCTTAGTTTATCGATAGAAAATCACTATGGGTTGAAATGATACATACCCAAACAATTTTATAGATAGGGAAAAATCGTTATGGGTTGAAATGATAGACTCGAGCGATTTTATGGATTTTGAATTTTAATTCTGGATTGCGGGTTGAAATGATATATACCCATAAATTTTATATTATTGCGGGTTGAAATGATATATACCCGTAAATTTTATATTATTGCCGGTTGAAATGGTATATATCCGTATCACATGACCATAGGGTAGAAAATTATATACGGACACCGGATTGGTTAAATTAAATGATTTTTAAATCCTTAAATTTTGGATCCAGTTAAATGATATTTTGAAGAAATTTTATTTATATAAATTGAATTATTTTCAAAATCCAAGCTTTAAAATGTTGAAATAGAAATTGGTTTAAATGAATTGTTTAAAGAATTTAAATTGAAAATTTAAAGTTGAATTTTGGAATATAAATGGAATTTATCAAGATTGAGTTATTATAAACGTTTGAATATTTAAACTTTGAAATCTATTGAATTTGAAGTGGTTTAAATTTGTAGTTCAACATGGATTTGAAATCGATATAAATTGGAATGGTTTTGATGGGAATTTGAACTGAAAGATTTAAAATTGAGTTTTGTTGATTTGAAAGCTGGATATGGTCCAGATTTGTTGAAATGGAAGAAATAGTTTAATTTGATATTAATTTCAAATTAATTATTTTAATATAAACTGTTTAAAGATATATTATTTAAATCCAAATATATTTAGATTTTCAAACTATTTATTTTATATAAACCACTTCAATAATCAAACCATTTTATATTAAACTATTAAAACTATATTAAATCTATTTTTAAACTATTTTAAACCATTCAAACTACTTTTGAAATGACCCACTTAAATTTTATATATATATATATATATATATATACAGTGGCCATTTAATCAAGAAAATATTACATTTCAATTTTCTTCTATCCAGGACCTTTTTGCCAATATAAAAATATTGGTTTACTCATTTCATCTTAAACTTACATATGTGAAGATACATAAGTCACTTTCTACTTAAATTAGAGTACAGAAATTTGGAAGAAGAAATCTGTTTGGGAATCATTTAAAAGAAATAATCCCTACATAGCAATAGTGTATCTAAAAACTAGATTTTCCAAATATACTTAGATTATTGCATAACTATTGGTTTCATGTCTCAAGACTTATCATTTTGCATGAATTTCCATAATTTTATTACTGTATGAACTGTGCTCTTGCCTGTGCATGTGTGTGCATGGTCTGTGCCTGTGTGTGTCAGTGGGAAATTCAGGTGCCTTATTTTTTTTTCTTGTTAACAAAATGTCTGAGTCTACCCTATACTTGGGTTATAAAACAGAGCTGAAAACTTAACTTAAAACTCTTTAGTGTTGGCTTAACCCAGGCTCGAGGAAATGGTCATGTTAGCCACATTCAACTTGCATTTTTCTTAAGCAAAGTACATATCATTTTGTTTTCTTTTCTAAGCTACTCAAATCCTCACTCTGCCAGGTTTTATTTCAACTTAAACATGGGTTTTCTGATGTTAAATATTTGGATATACATTCAATCCACAAATCCTTTCACCCAGATTTTCAACCATTTTAAACTAAATGTTGTTGAAGCTTAAAAATTCCATTTCTTAGCAAAGCATTTTGCAAAACAAAACACATAAGTTTCAACTAATACACATATAGGTTCAACACTTGATCATGGCAGTAGTTTTACAATCCATCAGTTTTCTAATCAAGTGTAAACAAAATAGTTAACATAATTCAGCATAAACATCTATTTTAACTTCATCAAATCCTTAAAGATAGCATCCAATTCCTTAAGCAGCTAAACATCCAAAGCCTGATCAAAGGAATTCTTACTTTCCTGCAAAACCACCATGAACTGCCCCATATGAATATGAGACACCCAATGGTGCATAAAACACACAAGGGTCAGACTAAAGCCTGGTATGAGTAATCTAACTAAAAACATGATTTATATGACACTTATTCATATTCAAATAACTTCAAAATGAATAAAGGAACTCAGTACCACTCTTGTGCATGTTTCCGTGATACATGTGTATATACATCAGTGCACAACAGATTTGTGATTCAATGGCTTAGTTCAGTGATTGCAATCATAAGATTCATCCATAAAACATTATAAACCAATCAACATATTCATCTACCCAATCATCAAATCTTTTCTACCAGATTACTGGCCATCAGGGATTTTACCCAAGCCCTCTCATGAACCTTTTTCTATTGTTCACTATCAAGTATATTATGGTCTTTAGCTACTTTCTCTTGTTAAACCACACACTGCCTGGGACATATCTCTGTTAACCCAGCACACTCAGGCCCCTGGGTATAAGCATACCATGTGTGAGCTTGCAATGTTCACCTTGCCAAGCCATATTTTGTAGCCCTAAGATCCAAAAGTCCTTAGTTAAATTACTAAGTGTAATTTTCCTTTGCTCATTCCTATGCTAATCCCTTATGCATATCATATTTTAATCAGAGAAATAAACATACATTCAGCCAACATATATTCATCCAGAGATTGGTAAGTCATGTTCTCATAAGCAATCATTTTATCATTCAAAAACAGATGTGGTTTCTAAGCATATTATTTTTGTCTATGGGTTTCAGTGGATCAAGTTACAAACATATGGTCATAAATAATTTTCTGGTTGTCTTCTTTTACCTATGGTTCAATCAGACCTTTGTTGATTTAAGATTTGGCTAAACCATAAGTATATGCTTTGATTTGGAGAGTTCATAAAACATTGAAGCTCAGCACATGTATAACATTGCACCTCTACATTTATCTTTATTTTAGTTGATGTGAGACATAAGCAACAACACAATGTTGTAGCCCCACATTTTCTTTCATTTTCAGACCATACATCTACAACATCAATCCTGGGTTTTAAAATAAATAAATGCATAAAGAAAAACCCATAAAAGTCTACTTCATCTCAAAGTTAAACATAACACAGATAACCATATTCAACCATGAAATCCATGACTCTTGTATACTGGATAATGTCATTATAAAGGGTTATACACTTAAGCAGATCATTGACAAGCCAAACTTATCAAATCATAAAATGAACATAGCTTGTAAAAGTGAAATATAAATTTAATTAGGCTGCCTCAATATTCAGGACTTATTGCCACAGAGTTTCCAGTGAGGTTACTCACCTTAATCCTTCTTCTTCCTAAGCTTTATGAATCCTTTTTAGTCTTCTGCCTTCTTCTATTTTCCTTTGGTTTATGTTTTATTTTTTTTCCTTTAAGTGATGAGGAGAAATATGACAGGCCTCACTACCCTGAGCCTCCTTATACAAAACCCTGACTGCTACCAGGGTTTAACAAAATTACCCAATGTCATTTTTACCCTATACAAAACATGGTCTGCCTCTTATTTGATTCAAGAAAATAAAGGGTATGTGGTCCTTGTCTTTTATTTCCAAAAATAAGCCTTAGCTTTTTACCCCAATCATGTTATATGTATGACTCTCATTTTCCAAATTAAAGAAATTACTGGAAATGGATAAAGTGTTTGCTTAAGGGTTCATGCCATTTCCATGCAACATTTGTTTTCTTCCATCAAATGTTTGCTTGTGCACATGTATATGTATGCCTATTTTTGCCTAAGTCCTTATTTTCTTTCTTTAATTAATTTTTAAGTTTATTTCTGCCTAGCTTTTATTTTCTTTGTGCCAGATTTATTAAAGACATAATCCTATTTTTATACATATGTATTTCTAAATTACTTATTTTAATTTATATATTGATTTCTGCCTATTTTATTATACAGAAAACTGTGTGCATGTATGTGCACTATCTTGTGCACATGTACATGTTTTAAACCATGTATCTGCAAATCAGTTTCCTATTCCTATCTTTTTCAATGCAATTTTAAACAAATATAAACTAAGTTAAATCATGAAATTGCTCACAAAAATCAGGGTTATCACATATACCCCTCCTTTTAGGAATTGTGTCCCACAATTCTCTCATACTTAATTTAAGTATCATCAATCTAGAAAAATCAATTTTCTGATCTCAAATCATTCTCAAGTCAATCACTTGATTAAACTCTATGCATATTAAGACAAAAAATCACAATGCATATTCAATCATAACATTCATCAGTATATATGAATTTACCTTTCATTCAATCAAACACTTGTGGATAATCATTTCTGATTTTATCCTCCACTTCCCATGTGCAATCATTTGGGTCAAGACTCCATTGCACTTTCACTAATTTAATTTCTTTGTTTCTCAATTTCTTGGTTTCTCTAGCAACTATGCCTACTGGCTCCTTTTCATAGATCATCCTGGGGTCAATCTGCACATCCTTAGGGGATTCTAGGATTGCATCCTTATCATGAACCCATCTTCTTAGTTGAGACACATGAAAAACATCATGTATTGCTCTCATTTCTTCTGGCAACTCCAGCTTATAGGCTACAGTTCCTATTCTTTCTAGAATTTTATATGGCTCTATGTACCTAGGAATCAACTTTCCTTGTTTCCCAAACCTTAGAACCTTCTTCATGGGTGATATTTTGATAAATACATAATCCCCAACACCATATTGTACTGCCTTCCTTCTCTGATCTGCATATTTCTTTTGCCTATCCTGGGCAGAAGCAATTCTTTTTTTGATCAAAGCTATTTTCTCTGAAGTTTCCTTCACATTCTCTGGCCCTAAGACAACTTCTTCCCCAGATTCAAGCCAACTTGAGGGTGATAAACATGGTCTCCCATAAAGAGCTTCAAAGGGTGCCATGCCTATGCTACTATGATGGCTATTGTTGTATGCAAATTCAGCTAAAAAGATATGTTCCTCCCAACTTCCTCCCCAATCCAATACACAAGTTCTCAACATGTCTTCAAGCAATTTGTTCACAATTTCTGTTTGACCATTAGATTGAGGATGGTATGCTGTGCTTAAGCATAAATCAGTCCCCATTGCCTTGTGAAAACTCTGCCAAAATTTTGAAGTGAAGATGGTGTCTCTATCACTTACTATGGTCTTTGGTATGCCATGTAGTCTAACCACTTCCTTGATAAACAACTGGGCTAGTGTACATGCATTTCTGTCTGACTTTACTGGTATAAAATGGGCTGACTTGGTTAACCTATCAACCACTACCCAAATGCTATCATTTCCCCTCCTAGTTTTTGGAAAACCATCAATGAAATCCATTGATATATCCTCCCATTTCCACTGTGGTATTTGCAAAGGTTGAAGCATCCCTGAGGGTTTTTGATACTCAGCCTTCACTTGTTGGCAAACCATACATTTAGATACATAGGTTGCCACTGCACTCTTCATACCACTCCACCAATAATCCCTCTTGAGGTTGTGATACATTCTTGTGCTTCCTGGGTGTATAGTGTATTTGCTTTTGTGGTAAGCATCCAAGATTTCTTGTTTCAACTCATCAATTGCTGGAACACATATTCTTTTTCCTTTCTTCAAATGGCCTTGATCATTCAACTGAAAACCTTCCACTGCTTCACCATTTAACATCTGAGTTTTCTTTTCAAACAAAAATGGATCTTGGCCTTGTAACTTTACAACTTTTTTTTCAATTATGATTCCAGAGTGATAAAGCTTAACTTTCCCATTTCTACATGCTCACTGCATAAGCTCATGTTTTCTACGTTATCACTTTCTATCTCTAAATCAGTTAATAATGATAAAGTGTTAAACTCTTATATCATTAATCTAGCCACTTTAGCATGTTGTCTACTTAGGGCATCTACTACTTTATTAGCCTTACTAGGGGTATATAATATTTCAAAGTCATATGAGGCTAGGAGTTCAATCCACCTTTGCTGCCTCATATTCAATTCTTTTTGCGAAAATAAATATTTAAGTGACTTGTGGTCTGTGTAAACTTCAAACCTTGCCTCTAATAAGTAGTGTCTCCATAGCTTAAGAGCATACACTATAGCAGCTAATTCAAGGTCATGAGTAGCATATCTTACCTCACTTGGTTTCAATTGCCTAGAAGCATAAGCTATCACTTGATGTTGTTGCATCAATACTGCCCCAAGCCCTTGTCCACTTGCATCAGCATACACCACCAAGTTTTCATTCCCTTCAAGTACTTTGAGGATTGGAGCTTGCACTAGTGCTTCCTTTAATTTCCCAAAGGCTTTCTCACTCTCTTCAGTCCAAGTAAACACTTGATTTTTCCTAGTCAATCTGGTTAATGGGATTGAAATTTTTGCAAAATCTTTTATAAACCTTCTATAGTAACCAGCCATTCCCATGAATGATCTGACTTCAGTGACATTGGTAGGCCTTTTCCAAGCTTGCACTGCAATGACCTTATTGGGTTCAACAGATATTCCTTTTCTGATATAATGTGACCTAGAAAATTCACTTCATTATGCCAAAAAGTGCATTTTGAAAACTTTGCTTTCAAATCTTCCTGCCTCAATTTCTCAAATACCATATGCAAATGATTTTCATGCTCTCTAATTGACTTAGAATAAATTAGTATGTCATTAATAAATATCAATACAAATTTATCCAAGTATTCTCTAAAAATTATATTCATCAAATCAACAAAATAGGAAGGAGCATTTGTCAAGCCAAATGGCATTACTAAAAATTCATAAAGTCCATATCTTGTGCTAAAGGCTGTATACTTAATGCTTTCCTCTTCTACTTTCATCTGATGAAAGCCTGAAGCTAAATCAAGCCTAGAAAATATTTTTGCACCACTCAATTGATCAAAGAGATCATCAATTCTTGGTAAAGGGTATTTATTTTTAATTGTGACTTTATTTAATTCCCTATAGTCAATACATAACCTAAGGGATCCATCTTGTTTCTTAATAAAGACTACTAGTGCTTCCCATGATGAGCTACTGGGTCTAATAAAGCCTTTTTCTTCTAATTCAACCAATTGCTTTTTCAATTCTATCAACTCCTTAGGCCCCATTCTGGTTGGTCTTTTAACCACTGGGCTAGCTCCTGGAATTATTCTAATTGAAAACTCAACTGGTCTGTGGTTTGGAACTCCTCTCACTTCACCAAACACATCAATATATTGATTCACTATGGGGATTTCTTCTAATGCAGGCATGGGTTTTTCACTAAACAATGTAAAAAGGTTGGCTACATTTCTATTCTTGTCTGCCTCACAAAGAACAACTACCCTTTGTCCATTAGAAATTTACAATGATATGGTGGATGTCTCCATATTTATGATAGCCTTATATTTACTCAACCAA
The DNA here is from genome assembly GCA_030737815.1 of Allium fistulosum. NCBI lineage: Eukaryota > Viridiplantae > Streptophyta > Magnoliopsida > Asparagales > Amaryllidaceae > Allium > Allium fistulosum. The sequence continues at coordinate 961,631,303 of CM060904.1, forward strand.
TCAACTCCTAGAATAACCCCTATGCCCGGATATTGCAACACATATAGGTCTGAGTTAAACACATGTCCCCCTATATCTACTCCCAGTTGCATACACATCATACCCAGAACACATGAGCTACCTATAGGGCTTCTAATAAACAGTGGCTTATCAACAATCATACAATTCAATTTTAATTGTTGTGCAATATCATGGGAAATCAATGAGTGTGTAGCCCCAGTATCATACACTACTGCAAAAGGTATTGAGTGAATAAACAAATTACCTTCAACTTGGCCATGTTTCTCAACATTTAATCCCTAAGTTGCCTTGCCTTTTCCTTCCAAAGCCCCTAATTTTCCTTGCTTAAAGTATGGACAATTCCTCTTTATGTGACCTTCCTTCCTACAATGGTGACATTTGAAGGATGCTGGCCTAACATTTGTGCACCTGTTCTTCATATGCCCCTCTTGGCCACAGTTATAACAAGTAATCTTCTTCTTAATTTCAGCAGCACTAGTTTCTTCTGGTTTCTTGGTGGAAGCTGTGTCTACTTTCTTCTTATCATAAGGGTGAAATTTGCCCTTTCCTTTCTTCTTTTGTTTATTCTTGAATGCCCTGAAATTCTCTCTAGCCTTGTCATGTTGTTCAATGCTCAAAGTCAAGTCCAAAACTTGATCAAAAGTCCTGTCCTTGTATGGTAGCATGGCTCTACTAAGGCTAGGGTTTAGCCCTTGAATATATCTGTCATTCTTAGCCTCCTCGGTGGTGATGAGTACTGCACCATACTTTGCCAATGATTCAAACCTCTGAGTGTACTCAGTGACACTCATAGTCCCTTGCCTTAATTTAATGAATTCCTCTAGTAAAGACTCCTTAGCTGATGCAGGGACAAACCTACCTTCCAGCATTGCTTTAAATTGATCCCATGTCACTTCTCCTTCAGGTCTTCCAGCTATGATAACCACCCACCAATCCAAAGCTGCTCCTCTCAATTGCCTAGATGCAATTTGCCTCTTCCTTTGGTCTTCAACTTGCATGTCTGCATAGATTCTTTCCAAAATTCTGAGCCAATTATGAACTCCCATAACTCCTTCTGTGCCATCAAAAGTTTTGCCTCCAAGGTTGGTAAAAGTCTTGAGTAGTTTGCAAAGCTCCTCATATGGATTTTCCTGCCTATTGCCTACTCCATCCCTTAGGGCTCTCATGAATTCTTGCACATTCACCATGGGTGGTTCACTTGTTCCTACATTTTGATGTTTGGGTCCTACCATAACTCTATGGATATAACACTTAGGTTAGTCCATTTTTCCTTATATTCTATAGATTAATTCATTTCAATCTATCCCTATTCAGTTATAATAGTTATTAGTAGTATAAGTACTAACAAAACAAAGCATCCAAGGCAGTCAACACTTCCATACATCCAATGCAATCAAGTTCACACAAAATTTTGCTATGTTATTTAACAACATAGCTCTAATACCAAATGAAATGACCCACTTAATTTTATATATATATATATATACAGTGGCCATTTAATCAAGAAAATATTACATTTCAATTTTCTTCTATCCAGGACCTTTTTTCCAATATAAAAATATTGGTTTACTTATTTCATCTTAAAATTACATATGTGAAGATATATAAGTCACTTTCTACTTAAATCAGAGTACGGAAATTTGGAAGTAGAAATCTGTTTGGGAATCATTTAAAAGAAATAATCCCTACATAGCAATAGTGTATCTAAAAACCAGATTTTCCAAATATACTTAGATTATTGCATAACTATTGATTTCATGTCTCAAGACTTATCATTTTGCATGAATTTCCATAATTTTATTACTGTATGAACCGTGCTCTTGCATGTGCATGTGTGTGCATGTTTCTGTGCCTGTGTGTGTCAGTGGGAAATTCAGGTGCCTTAATTTATTTTTTTCTTGTTAACAAATGTCTGAGTCTACCCTATACTTGGGTTATAAAACAGAGCTGAAAACTTAACTTAAAACTCTTTAGTGCTGGCTTAACCCAGGCTCAAGGAAATGGTCATGTTAGCCACATTCAACTTGCATTTTTCTTAAGCAAAGTACATATCATTTTGTTTTCTTTTCTAAGCTACTCAAATCCTCACTCTGCCAGGTTTTATTTCAACTTAAACATGGGTTTTCTGATGTTAAATATTTGGATATACATTCAATCCACAAATCCTTTCAATCCCAGATTTTCAACCATTTTAAACTAAATGTTGTTGAAGCTTAAAAATTCCATTTCTTAGCAAAGCATTTTGCAAAACAAAACACATAAGTTTCAACTAATACACATATAGGTTCAACACTTGATCATGGCAGTAGTTTTACAATACATCAGTTTTCTAATCAAGTGTAAACAAAATAGTTAACATAATTCAGCATAAACATCTATTTTAACTTCCACAAATCCTTAAAGATAGCATCCAATTCCTTAAGCAGCTAAACATCCAAAGCCTGATCAAAGGAATTCTTACTTTCCTGCAAAACCACCATGAACTGCCCCATATGAATATGAGACACCCAATGGTGCATAAAACACACAAGGGTCAGACTAAAGCCTGGTATGAGCAATCTAACTGAAAACATGATTTATATGACACTTATTCATATTCAAATAACTTCAAAATGAATAAAGGAACTCAGTACCACTCTTGTGCATGTTTCTGTGATACATGTGTATATACATCAGTGCACAACAGATTTTATGTGATTCAATGGCTTAGTTCAGTGATTGCAATCATAAGATTCATCCATAAAACATTATAAACCAATCAACATATTCATCTACCCAATCATCAAATCTTTTCTACCAGATTACTGGCCATCAGGGATTTTACCCAAGCCCTCTCATGAACCTATTTCTATTGTTCACTATCAAGTATATTATGGTCTTTAGCTACTTTCTCTTGTTAAACCACACACTGCCTGGGACATATCTCTGTTAACCCAGCATACTCAGGCCCCTGGGTATAAGCATACCATGTGTGAGCTTGCAATGTTCACCTTGCCAAGCCATATTTTGTAGCCCTAAGATCCAAAAGTCCTTAGTTAAATTACTAAGTGTTATTTTCCTTTGCTCATTCCTATGCTAATCCCTTCTGCATATCATATTTTAATCAGAGAAATAAACATACATTCAGCCAACATATATTCATCCAGAGATTGGTAACTCATGTTCTCATAAGCAATCATTTTATCATGCAAACAGATGTGGTTTCTAAGCATATTATTTTTGTCTATGGGTTTCAGTGGATCAAGTTACAAACATATGGTCATAAATAATTTTCTGGTTGTCTCCTTTTACCTCTGGTTCAATCAGACCTTTGTTGATTTAAGATCTGGCTAAACCACAAGTATATGCTTTGATTTGGAGAGTTCATAAAACATAGAAGCTCAGCACATGTATAATATTGCACCTCTACATTTATCTTTATTTTAGTTGATGTGAGACATAAGCAACAACACAATGTTGCAGCCCCATATTTTCTTTCATTTTCAGACCATACATCTACAACTTCAATCCTGGGTTTTAAAATAAATAAATGCATAAAGAAAAACCCATAAAAGTCTACTTCATCTCAAAGTTAAACATAACATAGATAACCATATTCAACCATGAAATCCATGACTCTTGTATACTGGATAATGTCATTATAAAGGGTTATACACTTAAGAAGATCATTGACAGGCCAAGCTTATCAAATCATAAAATGAACATAGCTTGTAAAAGTGAAATATAAATTTAATTAGGCTGCCTCAATATTCAGGACTTATTGCCACAGTTTCTAGTGAGGTTACTCACCTTAATCCTTCTTCTTCCTAAGCTTTATGAATCCTTTTTAGTCTTTTGCCTTCTTCTATTTTCCTCTGTTTTATGTTTTATTTTTTTTCTTTAAGTGATGAGGAGCAATATGACAGGCCTCACTACCCTGAGCCTCCTTATACAAAACCCTGACTGCTACTAGGGTTTAACAAAATTACCCAATGTCATTTTTACCCTATACAAAACATGGACTGCCTCTTATTTGATTCAAGAAAATAAAGGGTATGTGGTCCTTGTATTTTATTTCCAAAAATAAGCCTTAGCTTTTTACCCCGGTCATGTTATATGTATGACTCTCATTTTCCAAATTAAAGAAATTACTGGAAATGGATAAAGTGTTTGCTTAAGGGTTCATGCCATTTCCATGCAACATTTGTTTTCTTCCAGCAAATGTTTGCTTGTGCACATGTATATGTATGCCTATTTTTGCCTAAGTCCTTATTTTCTTTCTTTAATTAATTTTTAATTTTATTTCTGCCTAGCTTTTATTTTCTTTGTGCCAGATTTATTAAAGACATAATCCTATTTTTATACATATGTATTTCTAAATTACTTATTTTAATTTATATATTGATTTCTGCCTATTTTATTATACAGAAAACTGTGTGCATGTATGTGCACTATTATGTGCACATGTACATGTTTTAAACCATGTATCTGCAAATCAGTTTCCTATTCCTATCTTTTTCAATGCAATTTTAAACAAATATAAACTAAGTTAAATCATGAAATTGCTCACAAAAATCAGGGTTATCACAACTTTAACGTATTTTAAACTATTTTAAAGTATTTTAAACTATTTTAATCTATTTTAAACTATTTTAAAGTATTTTAAAGTATTTTAAATTATTTTAAATTATTTTAATCTATTTTAAACTATTTAAACTATTTTAAAGTATTTTAAACTATTTTAACTATTAAAACTATTTTAAACTATTTGTGACCATCTAAACTATTTTCTAAATTTCAAACGGTGCAAGGTCGAACTATTATATTTAAATCCTTGATTTAAAGGCGAATATGGTTAAATGAATGTTATAACTTAACTTGGAATTTGAAATGATAAGTTCTAGTGAAATGACATATTTTGAGTAAATTGTTGATTTTGAAATAAGGGTTTAACTTATTTTGTAAATATGATTTCAAAAGTAATAATGATTTTGAAAGTGAATATGATTTCGAAAGTAATATGACTTTTAAGTGAATATGATATTTTGATATAAATTATGAATCGTTTTGGAAATGTAAAAGAACCATCCGGTGTGAAATAAGCGTTTGGTTGTTAAAGAGACCGGGATCGGATATTGGCATACTCTCTGCCAATACCGAAAACCACTTTAACAACTATGCACGTGGTGGAGATTCCAGAATGATGTAGGATGGTTTGGCGAACGATTCTGTATGAGGTATTAACGTAGCTCCTACTCGTTGACTCCCTCAAGTCAGCTTGATGTGACTAAAACAGGAGCCACGCCGGGCCAAGTGAGGTCGCACCTCCGATTGGACATGCTTCTTCGATACCATATTATGACTTTGTGATTGATTTGGCGGCCACCCCTCAATTTTGATTATGGGAGTGTGTTGCGAGGTGGGCGATACTAGCTGTTATGGGTTACCACCAGTCTGAATCCGCAAAACGGTAGTATCCTACCCTGGGCATTGCCTCGCGTGCCTTGTCACATGCTTTATCGTGCCCATTACGAGTTTGGTTTGTGTCGTACCTATGGAGTGCTCCCTGATAGCCCACCAGTTTACGGTGGAGTTTACAGTATCTGTATAGACTATGGCATTTATGTAAAAATGTGTTAAGGGGGATATTGGTAATGCCTTAACGCTATTTTAATACTTTACTTTACTGATAGACATTATAATAGTGTATATTGCTACATAGTAAATAGTTTAACGGATCCTTACGAGATGGTAATCCCAAACATCTTTTAAGTTATTGAACGCATATTAGACACTGGATAGGAGATGTAAAATCCTGTAAACATCTTTGAAGCCGTTACACTCATATTTATTTACTGTTGATTTAACTTACATAAGATCTTTAATTCTGACTCGAGTGTTTTGTCTTTTCATTACGCTCGGGTCAGCCTGAGCTTTTCAATGTATTGAAGACTTTATTTGGAGGATGAAGAGGGAGATTAGTCTACTATTTATTATATTTATTCCACTGCATCATGTTGTTCGCTGCATTATTTATTTATTCCTGCTGTATGTAACTCAGATTTATGTTGTAAAAGTGTAATCAAATGTTATTTATAAAACAGCTTCATGAACTGTTTATTTGATAATTAAATTTTGTCATTCCGCTGTGAGATTCTGTGTTTTGTTTTCTTTCCATTCTCTTCATTTTCTTATTTACCCCATAACAATCCTCCCTTTTGAACGGTTTGAGTCTGACATGTGTGGTTTATTGTCGATTTGAACCATCCAAAAAGGTGGATCGTTGCAGATGGTTGGAAATGAAACTCTCATCGACGATGGATATTTTTTCAAGAAGGCTAATCAATTCTTGCACTTGGAAGAGGCATGCACTCATCCCTGAAGGGATGATGCTGGACATTCAACTGAGGGGATACCAAGTAATCTCATCATGAAATAGTCTAGAGGGAGTTCCGAAAATGTTGATTTGAATGTAGAGAACCGAAGTGGTGGACATGGCAAGAACAATAATAGAGATAAAGACAAGAAGTCGGATTCAGGGAGATGTCCAAGAATCCCGAAGTTTGACAATTATACTCCATTAAACAACTAGATTGAAAAATTTTACTTGGCCACCTAAGGTAAAGAGTGAAAGTCTAGTGGATCGTATCTAATATGACTAGTATATTAGATTGTGAGTGTGTACTAATATATGAGCTAAATGTACCAATATAACAAAATAAAAAGTAAAGTATAAAAACGAGCACACCAGGATTTTTATACTGGTTCAAACCTCTTATCCTACGTCCAGTCC